>CM063186.1:30142500-32542500 GCA_031835075.1 Saguinus oedipus | reverse complement strand
CAAAACAGAATGGTACTGGTACCAAAACAGAGATATAGACCAAAGGAACAGAACAGAGGCATCGGAGGCAACACAACATATCTACAACCATATAATCTTTGATAAACGTGACAAAAACAAGCAATGGGGAAAGGATTCCCTGTTTAATAAATGGTGTTGGGAAAACTGGCTAGCCATGTGCAGAAAGCAGAAACTGGACCCCTTCCTGACACCTTACACTAAAATTAACCCCAGATGGATGAATTTGGAGAACATCATTCTCAGCAAACTGACAAGAACAGATAAACAAATACCGCATATTCTCACTCATAGGCAAGGGAGAAAAATGAGAACACATGGACACAGGGAGGGTGTCTACTACACACTGGGATCTATTGGGGGGAAGGGGGAGGGACAGTGGTGGGGGCTGTGGAGGGATAGCCTGGGGATAAATGCCAAGTGTGGGTGAAGGGGAGGAAGGCAGCAAAGCACACTGACATGTGTGTACCTATGAAACTATCTTGCACACTCTGCACATGTACCTCAAAACCTATAATGAAATAAAAATTTAAAAAATTTTTAAAAATGAAATAATAAAAAGAAAACTAAAGTAAAAAAAATAAAATAAAATAAAGCAGAGACAAAAAAGAAACTCAGTAAAATACACACCTAGGTAATAGTGAGAATTCTATTTACAGTGGCCACACGTTCAGAGCCTCAATGAATAATGCACATTTGAGGAATATTCAGGAGAATATTTCATATGCCCACTGTTTTAGAGTCTCACAGAATAGCTCACACCTGTAAAGTACTGAGAGGTCTATTTTATATGGCCACTTAGTTTGAGCCTCACTTAATAATACACACCTGGGTAATAACCAGGAGTTTATTTCTTCAGAGCAGTCATACAGAGGCTCAGTGAATTATACACACCTGAAGCACAGTCAGGTATCTACTTCATATTGCCCCTTATTCAAAGCCTAAGTGAACAATGAGCACCTGTTTAGTCTTCAGAAATGTATGTCATTTTTTCACTCATTCAGCACCTCAGTGAATGTTGCACACGTGGGGAATAATCGGGATTCTATTTAGTATGGACACACATTTTGAGACTCACTGAATAACCTATACCTGTAGAATACTGAGGAGTCTATTTCATATTGCCCCTTTTTTTGAGTTTCACTGAGTACTACGCACCTGGGGAATTGTCAGGAGTCTGTTTCATATGGCCTGCATTCAGAGCCTGGTTGAATAATGCACACCTGGAGAAATATTTGGAGTCTATTTCACATGGCCATTCATACAATTTTGGTGAATCATGTGCACATGTGGAGTAGCCAGATGTCTATTTCTTTGGCCACACTTTGAAAACCGTAGTGAATGGGAATTTCCAAGATGGCGCCATAAAAACAGGTCAGGATTGCAGCTCTCAGTGAAGGCGCAGAGGGTGAGTCCTAGCCGCATTTTCAGAGAGACCTTTGTTGCCCACGGAACGAGGAAATTCCCAGGTGTAGGAGAGACACAGGACAGCAGCTCAACTCTTTTGTCTTGCGTGGCCATTTTGGCAGGTGCCGCAGTACAGCAACACCGGGCACAAAACTCAATGGTCTGGGTGCCCTGTTAAACTGGCAATCTGAGATTTGGGAGGACAGATTGACATGCCAATCTGATTGAACGGGACTTGGATGGTGAGCAAGACCAGAAGATTCCTGGGAAGAGTGATTTGAGCTGGTGCAGTGGGCAGTTGCATGGGAGATTGCACATATCCCAGTACCCAATCAGCAGGCGACTGGGGTGTCCTTGAGAGAGTCACGGACTCACTTTTTAACTTGGAGAAGAAAAAAGAGAGAGAGAAAAGGGACTCTGAGGTGGGAAGCCAGGCGATTGGGCTCAGTGGGTCCCACCCACACAGAAACAAGCAGGGTGGCGATTGGAGGTGCTCGGGGTTGAGTTTTGCTGTGGGCTCAGCTGAATCCAGGACGGTGCAGCTCAGTGGGGGAGGGTCACCCACCAGTACGGATGAAATCCGCCCCTACTGAGGTACACACCCATAGCTGACCCAGCCTGCCACTGCCAAGGCAACCAGCCATAAAAGAGGAACTCCACCAACAGGGTGGAGCACACCACATTAGAACGCAGCCCCATGGCAGCAGGGCAAACCCACGCTAGCAGGACGAAGCCCCAGCAGGCAAATTTTGAATAGACTGCCTCCTAGCTGGGCAGGACAGTGCAACAGATACTCATAAAGAAAGCCGCAACTCCCTGAGACAGAGCATCTGAGGGAAAAAAAGGGGAATTTATAAGTTCTGCTGCAGCGACCTAAACACAATCGCCCAAGAACACTGAATGAACAACGGAGCTCACAGCTCAGCAATGGAGCTCCTATAAAGTACAGACCATTTCCTCAAGCAGCTCCCTGACCCCTGTATATCCAATGAGTCACCTAAAAAAGAACTAATCTGACTGATGTTTGGCAAGCATCATTCTGGGTCAAAGATAGCAGAAGAAACTGGTAGCATTCCTCGCTGTTTGGCAGCTGCTACAGGTGTACCCCAGACAAGCAGGGCCTGGAGTGGACCTCAGCACTCGTACAGCAGAGGTGCTAGACCGTGAGAAGGAAAACTAAGTAACAGAAATACCTCATTATCAACAATCTGGGCGTCCACTCAGAGACCCAATCGAAAAGGCAGAAACTACTAAGACGACAGGTGGATAAATCCACAAATATGGGAAGAAACCAGCGCAAAAAAAGGGAAAACACGCCAAACCAAAACACCTCACCTCCTACAAAGGAACAAAACTCCTCACCAGCAAGGGAACAAAGCTGGACGGAGAATGAGAGTGATGAAATGACGGAATCAGACTTCAGAAAGTGGATAATGAGAAACTTCCGTGAGCTAAAAGAACATGTTCTAAATCAATGCAAAGAAACTAAGAACCTTGAAAAAAGATTCGAGGAAATGATAACTAGAATGGACAACTTAGAGAGGAATAAGAATGAGTTGAAGCAGCTGAGAAACACAACACGAGAACTTCGTGAAGCATGCACAAGTTTCAACAGCTGAATTGACCAAGCAGAAGAAAGAATATCAGACGTCGAAGATTAACTCAGTGAAATAAAAAGAGAAACGAAGATTAGAGAAAAAAGCACAAAAAGGAATGAACAAAATCTCCAAAAAATGTGGGACTATGTGAAGAGACCTAACCTACGTTTGATAGGTGTTCCAGAATGTGATGAAGAGAATGAAACCAAGCTGGAAAACACTCTTGAGAATATTATGCAGAAACATTTCCCCAACCTAACAAGGCAGGCCAATACTCAACTCCATGAAATACAGAGAACACCAAAAAGATATTCTGCAAAAAGAGAAACCCCAAGGCACATAATCGTCAGATTCGCCAGGGATAAAATGAAGGAGAAAATACTAAGGGCAGCCAGAGAGAGGGGTCGAGTCACCCACAAAGGGAAGCCCACCAGATTCACAGCAGATCTCTCAGCAAAAACTCTACAAGCCAGAAGAGAGTGGGGGCCAATATTCAACATCCTCAAAAAAAAAAAAACAACTTTCAACTCAGAATTTTATATCCAGCCAAACTGAGCTTCATAAGCAAAGGAAGAATAAAATCGTTTGCCAACAAGCAAGTACTCAGAGATTTTGTCACCATCAGGCCTGCTTTACAAGAGCTCCTGAAAGAGGCACTACACATAGAAAGGAACAGATAGTGCCAGCCATTCTAAATACATACCAAATGCTAAACAGCATCAACAAAATGAAGAATCTGCATCAAGCAATAGAAAAAACACCCAGCTAGCATCAAAATGGCAGTATCAAACTTAAACATAGCACTACTAACCCTAAATGTAAATGGGTTAAATGCACCAATCAAGAAACACAGACTGGCAAATTGGATAAAATACCAAAACCCATCGGTGTGCTGTATCCAGGAAACCAATCTCACATGAAAGGATTCACAAAGGATCAAAATAAAGGGATGGAGGAAGGATTACTAAGAAAATGGAGAGCAATAAAAAGAAGAAATTGCAATTCTCATCTCTGATAAAATAGACTTTAACGCAACAAAGATCAAAAGAGACAAAGATGGTCATTACATAATGGTAAAAGGATCAATACAACAAGAAGAGCTAAGGATCCTAAATATATATGGATCCAATACAGGAGCACACAGATATATAAGGCAAGTTCTTAATGACTTACAAAGACACTTAGACTCCCACACAATAATAATGGGAGAATTTAACACTCCACTGTCAATATCAGACAGATCAACCAGACAGAAGATTAATAAGGATATCCAGGACTTGAACTCAGACCTGGAACAAGCAAACCTGATAGGCATTTACAGAACTATCCATCCCAAATCCACAGAATATACATTCCTCTCAGCACCACATCACACCTACTCCAAAATTGACCACATAATTGGAAATAAAGCACTCCTCGGCAAATGCAAAACAACTGAAATCAAAACAAACAGTCTCTCAGACCATAGTGCAATCAAGTTAGAACTCAGAATTTAGAAACTAAATCAGAACTGCAAAGCTTCATGGAAACTGAACAACGGGCCCTTTAATGTTGATTGGATAAACAATGAAATGAAGGCAGAAATAAATAAGTTCTTCGAAACCAGTGAGAACGAAGACTCTACATACCAGAATCTCTGGGACACATTTAAAGCAGTCTGTAGAGGAAAATTTATAGCAATAAGTGCCCACATAAGAAGAGTGGAGAGATTCAAAATTGACACCCTGTCATCAAAATTGAAAGAGCTAGAGGAGCGAGATCAGAAAAGCTCAAAACCTAGCCAAAGACAAGAAATAACAAAGATCAGAGCAGAACTGAAGGAGATAGAGACACGAAAAAGCCTTCAAAAAATCAATAAATCCAAGAGCTGGTCTTTCGAAAAGATCATCAAAATAGACAGACTACTAGCCAGACTGATAAAAAAGAAGAGAGAAAACAACCAAATAGATGCAATAAAAAACGATAAAGGGGAAATCACCACAGATTCCACAGAAATTCAAACCATCATCAGATAATACTACAAACAACTCTATGCACATAAACTAGTAAACCAGGAAGAAATGGATACATTCCTGGACACCTGTATTCTCTCAAGCCTAAACCACGAGTAAGCTGAAACTATGAATAGACCAATAACAAGGTCTGAATTTGAGGGAGCAATTAAGAGACTACAACACAAAAACAGCCTTGGTCCAGATGGGATCACAGCCGAATTCTACCAGACACACAAAGAGGATCTGGTACCATTCTTTCTGAAAGTATTCCAAATAATCCAAAATGAGGGAACCCTTCCAAAATTATTTTATGAGACCAACGTCTTCCTGATACCAAAACCCGGCGGAGACTCAACAAGCAAAGAAAACTTCAGGCCAATATCCCTGATGAACATAGACGCAAAAATCTTCAATAAAATACTGGCAAACAGATTGCAACAGTACATTCAAAAACTTATCCATCATAATCAAGTAGGATTCATCCCGGTCATGCAAGTATGGTTCAACATACGCAAGTCTATAAATGTCATTCACCACATTAACAGAACCAAAAACACAAACCACATGATTGTCTCAATTCATGCAGAGAAGGCATTTGAGAAAATTCAAGAGCACTTTATGCTAAAAACTATTCCATGTTCATGGTTAGGAAGAATCAATATAGTGAAAATGGCTATACAGCCAAAAGTAATTTACAGAATCAATGCGATCTCCATCCAGCTACCATTGAATTTCCTCACAGAACTGGGAAAAACTGCCATGAACTTCATATGGAACCAAAAGGGAGCGGGCATAGCCAAGTCAAAAAGAACACAGCAAAAGGCATCACACTACCAGACTTCAAACTATACTACAAGGCTACAGTAATCAAAACAGCATGGTACAAAAACAGAGATAGAGACCAATGGAACAGAACAGAGGCATCAGAGGCAAATCAACATATCTACAACCATATAATCTTTGATAAACCAGACAAAAACAAGCAATGGGGAAAGGATTTTCTGTTTATTAAATGGTGTTAGGAAAACAGGTTACCCATGTACAGAAAGCAGAAACTGGACCCCTTCCTGACACCTTACACTAAAATTAACTCCAGATGGATTAATGACTTAAACATAAGACCTGGCTCCATAAAATTTCTAGAAGAAAATCTAGGCAAAACCATTCAGGAAATAGGAGTAGGCAAGGACTTCATGACCAAAACACAAAAGCATTGGCAACAAAAGCCAAAATAGACAAATGCAACATAATCAAAATCCACAGCTTTTGCACGGCAAAAGAAACAGTCACTAGAGTGAATCGGCAACGATCAGAATGGGAAAAAGTCTTTGCAGCTTACCCAACTGACAAAGGGCTGATATCCAAAATTTATGAAGAACTCAAACAGATTTACATTAAAAAAAACAAAAAAGCTCATTCAAACATGGGCAAAGGACATGAACAGACACTTTACAAAAGAAAACATAAATGAGGCCAACAAACACATAAAAAAATGCTCATCATCACTGGTCATTAGAGACATGCAAATCAAAACCACATTGAGATACCATCTCATGCCAGTTAGAATGGCAATCATTAAAAAATCTGGAGACAACAGATGCTGGAGAGGATGTGCAGAAATAGGAACAGTCTTACACTGTTGGTGGGAGTGTAAATTAGTTCGACTATTGTGGAAGACAGTGTGGTGATTCCTCAGGGACCTAGAAATAGAAATTTCATTTGACCCAGCAAGCCCATTACTGGGTATATATTCAAAGGAATATACATTGTTCTACTATAAGGACACATGCACACGAATGTTCATTACAGCATTGTTTACAATAGCAAAGAACTGGAACCAATCCAATTGCCCATCAGTGATAGACTGGACTGGGAATATGTGGCACATATACACCATGGAATACTATGCAGCAATCAAAAATGACGAGTTTGTGTCCTTTGTAAGCACATGGATGAATCTGGAGAACATCATTCTCAGCAAACTGACACAAGAACAGAAAAGGAAATACAGCATATTCTCACTCATAGGTGGGTGAGAAAAATGAGAACACATGGACACTGGGAGGGGGATACTACACACTGGGGTCTATTGGGGGGAATATGGGAGGGACAGTTGGGTGGGAGCTGTGGAGAGATAGCCCGGGGAGAAATACCAAATGTGGGTTAAGGGGAGGAAGGCAGCAAAACACACTGCCATGTGTGCACTTATGCAACTATTTTGCATGTTCTGCACATGTACCCCAAAACATAAAATGCAATGAAAATTAAAAAAAACTCTCAATAAACTCGGTATTGATGGAACATATCTCAAAGTAATAAAAGCTATTTATGACAAACCAACAGCCAATGTCATACTTAATGGGCAAAAACTGGAAGCATTCCTTCTGAAATCCGGCATGAGACAAGTATGCCCTCTCACACCACTCCTATTCAACATAGTACTGGACGTTCTGGCCTGAGAATCAAGCAAGAAAAAGCAATAAAGGGTATTCTAATAGAAAAGGAGGAAGCCAAATTGTCTCTATTCGCAGAAGACATGATAGTATAACTAGAAGACCACATCACCTCAGCCCAAAAACTCATGAAACTGATAAGCAACTTCAGCAAAGTCTCAGGATATAAAATCAATGTGCAAAAATCACAAGCATTTATATACACCAATAACAGACTGAAAGAGAAGCAAATCAAGAATGAACTGCCATTCACAATTGCTACAAAGAGAATAAAATACCTAAGAATACAACTTACAAGGAACGTAAGGGACCTCTTCACGGAAAACTACAACCCACTTCTCAAAGAAATAAGAGAGAACACAAACAAATGGAGAAACATTCCATCTTTGTAGTCAGGAAGAATTAATATCGTGAAAATGGCTATACTGCCCAAAGTAATTTACAGAATCAACGCTATCCCCATCAAGCTACCATTGAATTTCCTCACAGAACTGGGAAAAACCACCATGAACTTCATATGGAACCAAAAGAGAGCTCGCATAGCCAAGTCAATTCTAAGCAAAAAGAACACAGTGGGAGGCATCACACTACCAGACTTCAAACTATACTACAAGGCTACAGTAATCAAAAGAGCATGGTACTGGTACCAAAGCAGAGATATAGACCAATGGAACAGAACAGAGGCATCGGAGGCAACACAACATGTATACAATCATATAATCTTTGAAAAACCAGACAAAAACAAGCAATGGGGAAAGAACTCCCTGTTTAGTAAATGGTGTTGAGAAAACTGATTAGCCATGTGCAGAAAGCAGAAACTGGACCCCTTCCTGACACCTTACACTAAAATTAACTCCAGATGGATTAAAGACTTAAACATAAAACCTGGCACCATTAAAACACTAGGAGAAAATCTAGGCAAAACCATTCAGGACATAGGAGTAGGCAAGGACTTCATGACGAAAACACTGAAAGCATTGGCTACAAAAGCCAAAATAGACAAATGGGACCTAATCGAACTCCACAGCTTCTGCACGAAAAAAGAAATAGTCACTAGAGTGAATCGGCAAGGATCAGAATGGGAAAAAATCTTTGCAGTTTACCCATCTGACAAAGGGCTGATATCCAGAATTTACAAAGAACACAAACAGATTTACAGGAAAAAACAAACCAGACCATTCAAAAATGGGCAAAGGATATGAACAGACACTTTACAAACAAGACATACATGCAGCTAACAAACACATGAAGAAATGCTCATCATCACAGGTCATTAGATAGATGCAAATCAAAACCACATTGAGATACCATTTCATGCCAGTTAGAATGATGATCATTAAAAAATCTGGAGACAACAGATGCTGGAGAGAATGTGAAGAAATAGAAACACTTTTACACTGTTTGTGGGAGTATAAATTAGTTCAACCATTGTGAAAGACACTGTGGCAATTCCTCAAGGACCTAGAAAAAGAAATTCCATTTGGCCAAGCAATCCCATTACTGAGTATATATCCAAAGGAATATAAATCGTTTAACTGTAAGAACACATGCACACGAATGTTCATTGCAGAACTGTTTACAATAGCAAAGACATGGATCCAACCCAAATGCCCATCGATGATAGACTGGACTGGGAAAATGTGGCACATATACACCATGGAATATTATGCAGCAATAAAAAATGATGAGTTTTTGTTTTTGAAAGGACTTGGATGAATCTGGAGAACATCATCCTCAGCAAACTGACACAAGAAAAGTAAAAAAAAAACACATATTCTCACTCATAGGCGGGTGAGAAAAATGAGAACACACGGACACCAGAAGGGGGGTACTACACACTGGGGTCCATTGGGGGGAACAGAAGAAAAATAGCGGGGTGGGAACTAAGGAGAAATAGCCTGAAAAGAAGTGCCACATATGGTTGAAGGGGGGGAAGGCAGCAAAACACACTGCCATGTATGTACCTACACAACTATCTTGCACGTTCTGCACATGTACCCCAAAACCTAAAATGCAATAAAAATTTTTTAAAAAAGGGAACCTAGGCAAGATGGCGTCGTAGAAGCGACTCAAGATTGCACCTCTCAGTGAAGGCGCAGAGGGTGAGTACCAGCAGCATTCTCGGATGGAACTTTTTTGCCCACAGAGCATTGAAAGTCCCAGGTGTGGGAGAGACACAGGACGCTAGTACAGCCAGCTAGTGCAGCCGGCTCACGTGGCCACTTTCGCCGGCGCCACAGCGGGATCCGGCACGGAACTCACTGGTCTGGGTGCCCTGTTAAACGGGCAATCTGAGATTTGGTAGGGCAGATTGGCATGTTCATCTGATTGAATGGGATTTGGACAATGAGCCGGACCAGGAATTTCCTGGGAAGCGTGATCTGAGCCAGTGCAGTGGGCAGCAGCATGGGAGATCGCATGGAACCCAGTGCCCTATTGGCAGGTTACTGGGGCGCCAGTGAGAGAGTCGACCTTTCAGCTTGCCGAGAGAAAGAGAGAGAGAGAGACGACGGACTCTGAGGCAGGGAGCTGGGTGATCAGACTTGGTGGGTCCCACCCTCATAGGGAAAAGCAGGGTGGCGACTGGAGGCCCTTGGGGCTGACAGTTTTGCTGCCGGCATCTAGGATGGTGCAGCCCAGTGAGGGAGGGGCGTCCGCCATTACTGACGCAATCCAACCCTACTGAAGTACCACCCAGGGCTGACGCAGCCTGCTGTTGCCGAGGCAACCTGCCATAACAGAGAGACTCCACAAGGAGTGGGGAGTGCTCCACAGCAGAAGCAAGCCCAGCAGCAACAGGGCAGACCCACGCTAGCAGGTCAGAGCCCCAGCAGGCAAATAGTGAATAGACTGCCTCCTAGTGGGGCAGGACAGTGCAACAGATACTCATAAAGGAAGCACCAACTCCCTGAGACAGAGCATCTAAGGGGGAAAAAAAGGGTGGTGTTTTATGAGTTCTATTGCAGCAGACATAAACAACCTCCCAAAAACTCTGAATGAACAACGGAGCTCACAGCTCAGCACTGCAGCTCCTATAAAGCACAGACCGTCTCCTCAAGCAGCTCCCTGACCCCTGTATATCCAAAGAGTCACCCCTAAAAAGGACTAATCAGACTGATATTTGTCGGACATCATTCTGGAACAAAGACAGCAGAAGAAGAAACTGGTATCATTCTTCACTGTTCCGCAGTTGATAAGCAGGGCCTGGAGTGGACCTCAGCACTCATACAGCAGAGGGGCTAGACCATTAGAAGGAAAACTAAGTAACAGAAATACTTCATCATCAACAATCTCAGCGTACACACAGAGACCCAATTGAAAAATCAGCAACTACTAAGACGACAGGCAGATAAATCCATAAAGATAAGAAGAAACCAGCGAAAAAAGGAGGAAAACAACCGAAACCAAAACACCTCACCTCCAAAAAAGGACCAAAACTCCTCACCCACAAGGGAAAAAAGCTGGATGGAGAAAGAGTGTGACAAAATGATGAAATCAGACTTCAGAAAGTGGATAATAAAAAACTTCAGTGAGCTAAAAGAACATGTTCTAAATCAGTGCAAAGAAACTAAGAACCTAGAAAAAAGATTTGAAAAAAGATTCGAGGAATTGATAACAAGAATGGACAACTTAGAGAGGAATATAAATGTATTGAAGGACCTGAAAAACACAACACGAGAACTTCACGAAGCATGCACAAGTTTCAACAGCCGAATTGACCAAGCAGAAGAAAGAATATCAGAAGTCAAAGACCAACTCAATGAAATAAAACGAGAAACCAAGATTAAAGGAAAAAGCACAAAAAGGAATGAACAAAATCTCCAAGAAACGTGAGACTATGTGAAGAGACCCAACCTACGTTTGATAGGTGTACCAGAATGTGATGAAGAGAATGAATCCAAGCTGGGAAACACTCTTTAGGAAATTATACAGGAAAATTTCCCCAACCTAGCAAGACAGGTCAATACTCAAGTCCAGGAAATACAGAGAACACCACAAAGATACTCCGCAAGAAGAGCAACCCCAAGGCACATAATCGTCAGATTCATCAGGGTTGAAATGAAGGAGAAAATGCTAAGGGCAGCCAGAGAGAAAGCTCGGGTAACCCACAAAGGGAAGCCCATCAGACTCACAGCAGACCTCCCGGCAGAGACCCTACAATCCAGAAGAGAGTGAGGGCCAATATTCAACATCCTTAAAGAAAAGAATTTTCAACCCACAATTTCATATCCAGACAAACTGAGCTTCATAAGTGAAGAAAAAATAAAATCCTTCATAAAAAAGCAAGTACTCAGATACTTTGTCACCACTAGGCCTGCTTTACAAGAGTTTCAGAAAGAGGCACTACATATAGAAAGAAACAACCAGTACCAGCCATCCTAAAAGCATACCAAATGCTGAAGACCATAAACAAAATGAAGAATGTACATGAACCAACGGGCAAAACAGCCAGCTAGCATCAAAATGGCAGTATCAAATTCACACATAACAATATTAACCCTAAATGTAAATGGGGTAAATGCAGCAACCAAAAGACACAGACTGGCAAATTGGATAAAAAACAAAAACCCATCGGTGTGCTGTATCCAGGAAACCCACCTCACACGCAAAGATACACAAAGGCTCAAAATAAAAGGATGGAGGAAGATTTACCAAGCAAATGGAGAGCAAAAAGAAGCAGGAGTTGCAATTCTCCTCTCTGATAAAATAGACTTTAAAGCAACAAAGATCAAAAGGGACAAGGAGGGTCATTATATAATGGTAAAAGGATCGATATAACAAGAGGAGATAACGATTCTAAATATATATGGACCCAATGTAGGAGCACCCAGATATATAAGGCAAGTTCTTAATGACTTACAAAAGGACTTAGACCCCCACACAATAATAGTGGGAGACTTTAGCACTCCACTGTCAATATTAGACAGATCAACCAGACAGAAAATGAACAAGGTATCCAGGACTTGAACACAGACCTGGAACAAGCAAACCTGATAGACATTTACAGAAATCTCCACCCCAAATCTACAGAATATACATTCTTCTCAGCACCGCATCACATCTACTCCAAAATTGACCACATAATTGGAAGTAAAGCACTCCTCAGCAAATGCAAAACAACTCAAATCATAACAAACAGTCTCTCAGACCATAGTGCAATCTAGTTGGAACTCAGAATTCAGAACATAACTCAGAACCGCACAGCTTCATGGAAACTGAACAACTGGCTCTTGAATGTTGATTGGATAAACAAAGAAATGAAGGCAGAAATAAAGAAGTTCTTCGAAACCAAGGAGAACGAAGACACAACGTACCAGAATCTCTGGGACACATTTAAAGCAGTCTGCGGAGGAAAATATATAGCACTAATTGCCCACATGAGAAGAGTGGAGAGATCCAAAATTGACACCCTATCGTCAAAATTGAAAGAGCTAGAGGAGCAGGATCAAAAAAGCTCAAAACCTAGCCGAAGACAAGAAATAACTAAGATCAGAGCAGAACTGACGGAGATAGAGACAAGAAAACCCTTCAAAAAATCAATAAACCTAAGAGCTGGTTTTTCGAAAAGATCAACAAAATAGACAGACCACTTGCCAGACTGATAAAAAAGAAAAGAGAGAACAACCAAATAGATGCAATAAAATATGAAAAAGGGGAAATTACCACAGATTCCATAGAAATTCAAACCATCATCAGAGAATACTACAAACAACTCTATACACATAAACTAGTAAACCAGGAAGAAATTGATAAATTCCTGGACGCCTGTGTCCTCCCAAGCCTAAACCAGGAGAAAGCCAAAACTATGAATAGACCAATAACAAGGTCTGAAGTTGAGGCCGGATTTAAGAGCCTACCACACAAAAAAAGCTCAGGTCTAGATGGGTTCACAGCTGAATTCTACCAGACACACAAAGAGGATCTGGTACCATTCCTTCTGAAACTATTCCAAATAATCCAAAAAGAGGGAACCCTTCCCAAATCATTTTATGAGACCAACATCATCCTGATACGAAAACCCGGCAGAGACTCAACAAGAAAAGAAACTTCAGTCCAATATCCATGATGAACATAGATGCAAAAATCTTTAATAAAATACTGGCAAACCTATTGCAACAGCACATTAAAAAAACTTATCCATCATGATCAAGTAGGATTCATCCCGGGGATTCAAGGCTGGTTCAACATACACAAGTCTATAAATGTAATTCACCACATAAACATAAACAAAAACAAAAACCACATGATTATCTCAATTGACGCAGAGAAGGCATTTGACAAAATTCAACAGCACTTTATGCTAAATACCCTCAATAAACTTGGTATTGATGGAACATAAAAGTAATAAAAGCTATTTACGACAAACCAACAGCCAATATCATACTTAATGGGCAAAAACTGGAAGCATTCCTTCTGAAATCTGGCACTAGACAAGGATGCCCTCTCTCACCACTCCTATTCAACATAGTACTGGAAGTTCTAGCCAGAGCAATCAGGCAAGAAAAAGAAATAAAGGGTATTCAAATAGGAAATGTGGAATCAAAATTGTCTCTATTTGCAGACGACATGACAGTATACGTAGAAGACCCCATCAACTCAGCTCAAAAGCTCCTGAAACTGATAAGCAACTTCAGCAAAGTCTCAGGATATAAAATCAATGTGCAAACCTCACAAGCATTTGTATACACCAATAACAGACTTAAAGAGAACCAAATCAAGAACGAACTGCCATTCACAATTGCTACAAAGAAAATAAAATACCTAGGAATACAACTCACAAGGAACGTAAGGGACCTCTTTAAGGAAAACCACAAACCACTGCTCAACGAAATAAGAGAGTACACAAACAAATGGAGAAACATTCCATGTTCGTAATTAGGAAGAATCAATATCGTGAAAATGGCTATACTGCCCAAAGTAATTTACACAATCAATGCAATCCCCATCAAAATACCATGGAATTTCTTCACAGAACTGGAAAAAACCACCATGAATTTCATATGGAACCAAAAAAGATCCCGCATAGCCAAGTCAATTCTAAGCAAAAAGAACACAGTGGGAGGCATCACACTACAAGACTTCAAACTATTCTACAAGGCTACAGTAATCAAAACAGCATGGTACTAGTACCAAAACAGAGATATAGACCAATGGCACAGAACAGAAGCATCGGAGGCAACACGACATATCTACAACCATATTTTCTTTGATAAACCAGACAAAAACGAGCAATGGGGAAAGGATTCCCTATTTAAAAAATGGTGTTGGGAAAACTGGCTAGCCATGTGCCGAAAGCAGAAACTGAACCCCTTCTTGACGTCTTACACTAAAATTTACTCCAGATGGATTAAAGACTTAAACGTAAGACCGGACACCATAAAAACCCTAGAAGGAAATCTAGGCAAAACCATTCAGGACATAGGAATAGGCAAGGACTTCATGACCAAAACACCAAAAGCATTGGCAACAAAAGCCAAAATAGACAAATGGGACCTAATGAAACTCCACAGCTTCTGCATGGCAAAAGGAACAGTCACTAGAGTGAATCAGCAACCATCAGAATGGGAAAAAATCTTTGCAGTTTACACATATGACAAAGGGCTGATATCCAGAATTTACAAAGAACTCAAACAGATTTACAGGAAAAAAACAAGCCCATTCAAAAATGGGCAAAGGATATGAACAGACACTTTACAAAGAACACATGCATGAGGCCAACAAACACATGAAAAAATGCTCATCATCACTGGTCATTAGAGAGATGCAAATCAAAACCACATTGAGATATCATCTCACACCAGTTAGAATGGCGATCATTAAAAAATCTGGAGACAGCCGATACTGGAGAGGATGTGGAGAAAGAGGAACACTCTTACACTGTTGGTGGGAGTGTAAATTAGTTCAACCATTGTGGAGGACAGTGTGGCGATTCCTCAAGGACCTAGAAATAGAAATTCCATTTGACCCAGCAATCCCATTACTGGGTATATATTTAAAGGAGTATAAATCGTTCTACTATAAGGACACAAGCACACGAATGTTCATTGCAACACTGTTTACAATAGCAAAAAAACTGGAACCAACCCAACTGCCCAACGGTGATAGACTGGACTGTGAAAATGTGGCACCTATACACCATGGAATATTATGCAGCAATAAAAAATGATGAGTTTGTGTCCTTTGTAAGGACATGGATGAATCTGGAGAACATCATTCTCAGCAAACTGACACAAGAACAGAAAAAGAAACACCGCATATACTTACTCATAGGTTGGTGAGTAAAATGAGAACACATGGACAAAAAAAAAGAGCAGTTATCACCATACTATCCATAAAAACTCAGCTTTGTTTTTCCCCTATTTTATTTGCTCTGTCTTCCCCATACTGACTGTTCTATTGTAAAGATGCAATTTCTTAATAGGATTCATGGCTAAAAATAAAGTAGGGGTGGAATTCACAAAACCTTGTGAATATAAAGTAAAGAATCCTAGGCCTAAAAGAAAAAAAATTTAAAAAAGATAGCCACAATTTAAGTGCCTCCGTGATTGATACACACTTGGGTGGTAGTCAGCAGTCTATTTTTTATAAGCTCTCATTCTGGGCCTCACTGAATAATGAACACCTGTTAAAGTGTTAGGAGTTTATTTGGTATGGACTCTCATACAGAACCTCTCTGAATAATGCACACGGGAATAATAATTTGGAGTCTATGTCATATGGCTACTCATTGAATCAGTGAATATCGCACACATGTGGAGTAATAAGGAGTCTGTTTCATATGGCAACTCTTTCACAGCCTCACTGAATAGTACACACTTGTGATATACTCTGGAGTCTATTTTTTATGGCTACTCATTCAGAGCCTCCCTGAATAAGGCACACCAGGTAAAAGAAGGCTATTTCATATGGAAATTCTTTAAGAACATGACTGAATATTACATACGTGGGGAATTGTCAGGAATCTATTCCATATGGCCACTCTTTCACAGCCTCACAAAATAATGCACACCAGCGCAATAGTCAGAAATCTCTTTTATATGGCCATTCATTAAGAGCCTTACTAACGGTACACACCTGGGGAAATAGAATGGGGGATTCTGTTTTATCCCCTCATTCAGAGTCCACTGAATAATGCACACCTGTGCAATAGTCAGCAGTTTTTTTAATGTGGCCTCTCATTCGGAGTGTCATTGGATAATGTGGATTTGCCAGGAGTGTATTTTATTTGAACACTCATTCATAGCCTCACTGGATCATATGTTCCTGTGGAATAGTGAAAAGTCTATTTCATATGGCCACACATTTAGAGCCTCAGTGAATAATACACACTTGGGGAATAGTCAACAGTCTGTTTTATATAGCCACTCTTTCAGTGCCTCGCTGAGTGACAGACACCTAGGAAATAGGACAGTTTCATATGTACACTCATGGAGAGCCTCACTAAATAATGCACACCTGTGGAATAGTCAGGACTCTATTTCATTTGGTCACTCTTTCAGAGCCTAAGTGAATAATACACACCTGGGGAACAGTGAGCAGTCTGTTACATGAGGCCACTCATTCAGAGCCACACAGAATAGTGCACACCTGGAGAATTCCCAAGAATCTATTTGGAATGGCAATGCATTCAGAGACACTCTGAATAACACAACCCTAGAGACCAATGAGGAATTCATTCCAAATGGCCACATATTCAGAGCCTCAGTGAATAATGTACACCTGAAGAATAATCAAGAGTCTATTGCTTATGCTCACTCATTCAGCACCTCAGTGAATAATGCACTTCTGTTGAGTACTGAGGGGTCAGTTTTATATGGACACTCATTTCGATCCTGATTGAATAGTACACACCTGGCAAAAAGTCAGGAGTTTATTTCACATGGCCACTCATTCAGAGGCTCAGTGAATAATTCACAACTGTTAAGTACTCAGGAGTCTTTTTCAAATAGGGAATCATTCAGAGCCTAACTGAATGATACACACATTGGGAATAGTCAGGATTCTGTTTAATATAACCAGTCATTATGAACCCCAGTGAATAGCGCATGCCTGTGGAGTATTGAGGAGACTAATTCATATCGCCCTCCACTCTGAGATTACCTGAATAATACACACCTGTGGAATAATCAGAAGTCTATTTTATATGACCACTCATTAGGATCCCCAATAAATAATACAAAACTGGGGAATAGTCAGGAGTCTATTTCATATGGCCACTTAGAGAATTAGTGAATAATTCACATATGAGGAATACTCAGTGAATATTAGGAGTCCATTTTATATGGCCACTCAGAGCCTCAGTGAATAATGCACAACATGGTAAGAGTCAGGAGCCTTTTTCATATGACCACGGATTCAGTATCTCACCAAAGGATACACACCTGGGGAATCGTCAGGATTCTATTCCATAGGATCACTCATTCAGAGCCTTACTGAATAATGCATAACGGGGCAATAGTCAGAAGTCTATTTCATATGGCCTCTCATTTAGAGCTTCAGTTAATAATGAACACAAGTGGAGTAGTCAAAACCCTATTTAAGATAGCCACAAATTAAGCACCTCCCTGAATGATACATACATAGGTGATAGGAGTCTATTTGATATGGACACTCATACAGAACCTCTTTGAATAATGCACATGTGTAAATAAATCAGTAGTGTGTTTCATATGGTAATTCCTTTAGAGAATCAATGAATAACACACATCTGTGGAGTAAAATGGAGTCTATTTTACATGGCCACTCTTTCAGTGTTTCAGTGAATAATACATATACCTGGAATAGTCAGGAATCTCTTTCATGTGGCCACTCGTTCAGAGCCTCAGTAAATAACACACCCCTGGGAAATAGTCAAGAGTCTACTTCAAATGGCTACACATTTAGAGTCTCTGTAAATAATACACACCTGGGGAAGAGTCAGGAGTCTCTTTCTTATGCCCACTTATTCAGAGTCTCATTCAATAATACAAACCTGGGGAAGAGTTAAGAGTCTACTTCATATAGTCATTCATTTAGAGCCTCAGTGAATAATGCACACCTGAGGAATAAACACTCGTCTATTTTTTTATGGCCACAAAATCAAAGCCTGAGTGAGTAATGCACAACTTTGAAACAGTGAGGAGTCTATTCCATATGCCCACTTAATCAGAGTCTCAGTCAAAAATACACACCTGAGGAATAGTCAGGAATCAATTTCTATTGGTCACTAACTCAAAGTCTCATTAAATAATACACACCTGTGCAATAGCCAGGAACCTATTTCATATGGCCAAACTTTCAGAGCCCCAGTGCCTAATGCATAGTGTCCAAGAAATCCTTAGGACACTATTACATGTGGCCCCTCATTCAGAGCTTCACTGAATAATGAACACCTGTAGAGTAGTCAGAAGTCTATTTCATATAGCTACACATTCACAGCCTCACTGAATAATACACACCTCGGGGAAAGTCAGGATTCCATTTCAAAACGCGACTCTTTCAGAGCGCAACCTAAAAATGCTCTCCTGGTAGTATTCAGGAGTCTCACCCAAGGAAACTTATTCAGAGCCTCATTGAATAATACACATATACGGAACAGCCAGGAGTGTATTTCACATGGCCACTCAGTCAGAGTCTTAGCGAATCATACACACCTGGAAAATACTCGGGAATCTATTTCATCTGGCTACTCATTCAGAGACTCATGGAATAATGCACACCTGTGAAATAGTTTTGAGTCTATTTAAGATGATGGTGCATTCAGTGCCTCAGTGGAAAAGGCACACCTGAAGAATAGTCAGAAGCCTATTTTATGTAGCCACTCATTCATGCCCTTAGTAAATAATACACACCTGAAGAATAGTCAGGAGTCTATTTCAGGTGGCCACTTATTCAGAAACTCACTGAATAATACACACCTGGGGAATAGTCAGAGTCTATGTCATATGGACACTCAATCAGAGCATCACTGAATGATGCATAACTGAAAAATAGTCAGAATTCTATTTCATATGACCATTGATTAACAGCCTCATTGAATAATGCACACCTGGGCAATAATCAGGAGGCTAGGTCATATGAACACTCACTCATAGCCTCAGTGAATAATGCAAAAATGTACAGTACTCAGCAGTCTATTTTATATACCCACTCATTCAGAGATTCACTGAATAATTCAAATACCGGTAAATGTCTGCATCTTATTTTATATGACCATTCATGCAGAGCCTCACTGAGTAATACACACCTGGGGAAGTTAGGAGTCTACTTTTTATAGCCACTCATTTACAGCCTCAGCGAGTAATGTACACCTGGGGAATAGACACTAGTCTATTTTATATGGCCACAAAATCCAAGCCTGTGTGAGTAAGGCACACCTTTGGAATAGTCAGTAGTCTATTCCATATGCCCACTTGTTCAGAGTCTCACTCAATAATACACACCTGGGGAATAGTCAGGAGTCTATTTCATATGGTCACTAACTCAAAGCCTCATTAAAAAATACACACCTGTAGACTAGTCAAGAGAGTATTTTATATAGCAAAACTTTTAAATCCTTATTGAATAACACATACCAAGGGAATACTCAGGACGCAATTACATATGGCCTCTCATTCAGAGCTTCACTGAATAAGAAGCACCTGTAGAGTAGTCAGAGATCTATGTCTTATAGCCACACATTCAGAGCCTCTCTGAATAATACACACCTGGGGCAAAGTCAGGATTCTATTTTCTATGGCCACTAATTCAGAGCCCAACCTAAAAATGCATGCCTGCAGAGTATTCAGGTGTCTCTTTCCTATGGCCACTCATTCAGAGCCTCACTAAAAAATACACACCTATAAAAAATTCAGCAGTATATTTCACATGGCCACTCATTTAGAGCCTCTGTGAAGAGTTATATACACATGGGGAATACTCAGGAGTCTATTTCATATAGCCACATATTCAGAGACTCACTGAGTAATGTACACCTGGGTAATAGTCTGGAGTCTATTTTATATGATGGTTCACTCAGTGCCTCAGTGGAAAATGCACACCTGAGGAATAGGCAAGAAGCTATAGTCAGGAGTGTATTTTATATGGTCTCTCATTCAGAAACTCACTGAATGATACAGACCTGGGGAATAGTCAGGATTCTATTTCATGTTGCTGGTCATTGAGAGCCAAGCTCAGTAATGCACACCTTGAAAATAGTAAGGCGTCCCTTTCATAAGGACACTGTTTCAGAGCCTCAGTGAATAATGCACACCCGGGGAATCATCGGGAGTCTGTTTTCCATAACCACTGATTATGAGCCTCTGTGAATAATGCACGTTTGTGGATTACTGAGCATACTAATTCATGTCACCTCCAATTCTGAGACTTCCTGAATAATGTACACATGGGGAACAGTCAGACATCCATTTCATATTGTCTCTCAGTAGGACCCCCACGGAATAATACACAACGGTGGAATAGTCAGGAGTCTATTTCATATGGCCACTCATTCAGAGCTTCATACTTGGGGTATAGTCAACCATCTATTTTATATGGCCACTCTTTCAGCACCTCACTGGGTGACAGACACCTGGGGAATAGTCAGGAAAGTTTCATATGTACACTCATTGAGAGCCTCACTGAATAATGAACACCTGTGGAATAGTCTGGAATCTATTTCATTTGGTCACACTTTCAGAGCCTTAGTGAATAATACACACCTGGGAACCAGTGAGGAGTCTATTTTATGGGGCCACTCATTCAGAGCCTCATGGAATAGTGCAAACCTGGAGAATTCCCAAGAGTCTATTTGGAATGGCAATGCATTCGGAGACTTTCTAAATAACACACCCCTAGGGACTAGTGAGGAATCCATTCCAAATGGCCACAAATTCAGAGCCTCAGTGAAAAATGCACACCTGGGGAATAATCAAGAGTCTATTGCTTATGCCCACTCATTCATCCCCTCAGTGAATAATGCACGTCTGTCGAGTACTGAGAGGTGTGTTTCATGTGGCCACTCATTTCGAGCCTGACTAAATAGTACACACCTGGCAAAAAGTCAGGAGTGTATTGCACATGGCCACTCATTCAGAGGCTCAGTGAGTAATTCACACCTGTTGAGTACTCAGGAGTCCTTTTCAGATGGTGAATCATTCAGAGCCTCACTGAATAATACACACCTTGGGAATAGTCAGAATTCTGTTTAATATGACCACTCATTATGAGCCTCAGTGAATAGCACATGTCTGGAGTATTGAGGAGACTAATTTATATTGCACTCCATTCTGAGATTCCCTGAATAATACACACTTGTGGAATAAACAGAAGTCTATTTCATATAGCCACTCATTAGGTTCCCCAAGAAATAACACACAACTGGGGAATAGCCAGGAGTCTATTTCATATGGTCACTCAGAGAATCAGTAAATAATGCACACATGAGAAATACTAAGTGAATATTAGGAGTCTATTTCATATGGTCACTCAGAGCCTCAGTGAATAATGCACATCACAGTAATAGTCAGGAGCTTCTTTCATATTACCACTGATTCAATATCTCACCAAAGGATACACACCCGGGAAAATGTCAGGATTCTATTGCATATAATTACTCATTCAGAGCCTTACTGAATAATGCACAATGAGGCAATAGTCAGGAGTCTATTTCATATGGCCTCTCATTCAGAGATTCCGTTAATAATGAACACCTGTGGAGTAGTCAGGACCCTATTTAAGATAGCCACAAATTAAGCACCTCCCTGAATTATACACACTTAGATGATAGTCAGGTGTCTATTTGATATGGACACTCATATAGAACCTTTTTAAATAATGCACATGTGGGGATTAATCTTTAGTGTGTTTTATATGGTAATTCATTTAAAGAATCAATGAATAATGCACACCTGTGGAGTAAAATGGAGTCTCTTACATATGGCCACTCTTTCATTGTTTCAGTGAAGAATACATGTATCTGGAATAGTCAGGAATCTCTTTGATATGGCCACTCGTTCAGAGCCTCAGTGACTAACACAGTCCTGGGAAATAGTCAAGAGTCTACTTCAAATGGCTACACATTTAGAGTCTCTGTAAATAATACACACCTGGGGAAGAGTCAGGAGTCTCTTTCTTATGCCCACTTATTCAGAGTCTCATTCAATAATACACACCTGGGGAAGAGTTAAGAGTCTACATCATATAGTCATTCATTTAGAGCCTCAGTGAATAATGCACACCTGAGGAACAAACACTCATCTATTATTTTATGGCCACAAAATCAAAGCCCGAGTGAGTAATGCACAACTTTGAAACAGTGATGAGTCTATTGAATATGCCCACTTAATCAGAGTCTCAGTCAAAAATACACACCTGAAGAATAGTCAGGAATCAATTTCTATTGGTCACTAACTCAAAGCCTCATTAAATAATACACACCTGTGCAATAGCCAGGAGCCTATTTTATATGGCCAAACTTTCAGAGCCCCAGTGAATAATGCATTGTATCTAGGGAATACTCAAGACACTATTACATATGGCTCCTCATTCAGAACTTCACTGAATAATGAACACCTGTAGCATAGTCAGAAGTCTATTTCATATAGCTACACATTCACAGCCTCACTGAATAATACACAGCTGGGGAATGTCAAGATTCTATTCCAAAAAGGCACTCATTCAGGGCCTAACCTAAAAATGCACTTTTGGCAGTATTCAGGAGTCTCTTTCTCATGGACTCTCATTCAGAGCCTCATTGAATAATACACATCTATGGAACATCCAAGAGTGTATTTTACATGGCCACTCAGTCAAAGTCTCAATGAATTATACATACCTGGGGAATACTCAGGAGTCTATTTCATATAGCCACTCATTCAGAGACTCATGGAATAATGCACACCTGCGAAATAGTCTGGAGTTTATTTGAGATGATGGTTCATTTAGTGCCTCAGTGGACAATGAACACCCGTGGAATAGTCAGGAGCCTATTTTATGTATCCACTCATTCATATCCTTAGTAAGTAATACACACCTGAAGAATAGTCAGGAGTCTTTCAGGTGGCCACTTATTTAGAAACTGACTGAATGATACACACCTGGGGAATAGTCAGAGCCTATGTCATATAGCCATTCAATCAGAGCATTAATGAATGATGCACACCTGGAAAATAGTCAGGATTTTATTTCATATGACCATTGATTGACCCAGCAATCCCATTACTGGATATATATCCAAAGGACTATAAATCGTTCTACTATAAGGACACATGCACACGAATGTTCATTGCAGCACTGTTTACAATAGCAAAGACCTGGAACCAACCCAAATGCCCAACAATGATAGACTGGACTGGGAAAATGTGGCACATATACACCATGGAATATTATGCAGCAATCAAAAATGATGAGTTTGTGTCCTTTGTAAGGACATGGATGAATCTGGAGAACATCATTCTCAGCAAACTGACACAAGAACAGAAAAAGAAATACCGCATATACTCACTCATAGGCGAATGAGAAAAATGAGAACACATGGACACAGAGAGGCGGTCTACTATACACTGGGGTCTATTGGGGGGAATGGGGGAGGGACAGCGGGGGGGGCTGGGGAGGGATAGCCTGGGGATGAATACCAAGTGTGGGTGAAGGGGAGGAAGGCAGCAAAACACACTGCCATGTGTGTACCTATGCAACTATCTTGCACGTTCTTCACATGTACCCCAAAACCTATAATGCAATAAAAATTAAAAAAAGATCCTCATTGAATAATGCATGCCTGGACAATAATCAGGAGAATATGTCATATGAACACTCATTCAGAGCCTCAGTGAATAATGCACACCTGTGGAGTAGCCAGGAGTGTATTTCATATGGCCACTCACTCATAGCTTCAGTGAATAATGCAAAAATATACAGTACTCAGCAGTATATTTTATATAGCCACTCATTCAGAGATTCACTGAATAATACAAATATGGGAGAATGACAGCATCCTATTTTATATGACCACTCAGGCAGAACCTCACTGAGTAATACACACCTGGGGAAGAGTTAGGAGTCTACTTTTTATAACCACTCATTTACAACCTCAGCTAGTAATGCACACCTGTGAAATAGACATTAGTCTATTTTATATGGCCACAAAATTCAAGCCTGAGTAAGGCACAACTTTGTAATAGTCAGTAGTCTATTTCATATCCCCACTTGTTCAGAGTCTCACTCAATAATAAACACCTGGGGAATAGTCAGGAGTCTATTTCATATGGTCACTAACTCAAAGCCTCATTAAAAATGCACACCTGTAGACTAGTCAGGAGACTATTTTATATAGCCAAACTTTCAGAGCCTCATTGAATAATGCATACCTGGAGAATACTCAGGACACAATTAAATATGGCCTCTCATTCATAGCTTCACTTAATAAGGAACACCTGTAGAGTAGTCAGAGGTCTATTTTACATAGCCACACATTCAGAGCCTCACTGAATAATACACACCTGGGGCAAAGTCAGGATTCTATTTTCAATGGTCACTCATTCAGAGCCCAACCTGAAAATGAATGCCTGCATAGTATTCAGGAGTCTCTTTCCTATGGCAACTCATTCAGAGCCTCACTAAAAAATACACACCTATAAAAAATTCAGCAGTGTATTTCACATGGCTACTCTATTCAGAGCCTCTGTGAAGAGTTATATACACCTGGGGAATACTCAGGAGTCTATTTCATATAGCCACATAATCAGAGACTCACTGAGTAATGCACACCTGGGTAATAGTCTGGAGTCTATTTTATATGATGATTCACTCAGTGCCTCAGTGGAAAATGCACACCTGAGGAATAGGCAAGAGGCTATAGTCAGGAGTCTGTTTTATATGGACTCCCATTCAGAAACTCACTGAATGATACACACCTGCGGAATAGTCAGATCAATGCCTAAAGCCACTCAGTCAGATCAATTCTGAATGATGCACATCTGTAAAATACTCAGGATTCTTTTTTGTATGACCACTTATAGAGAGCCTTATTGAATAATGCACCCACGGACATTAATCAGAAGACTGTGTCATATGAACACTCCTTCAGAGCCTCAGTGAATAATACTCACCTAGGGAATACTCAGGAGTCTATTACATAGGCCCTCTCATTCAAAGCCTCACTGAACAAGGCACACCTGCTGGGTACTCAGGAGTCTATTTCATGTGGCCACTCATTCAGCACCTCACTGAATGATACACACCTGGAGAATAGTCAGGAATCTATTTTATTTGAACACCCCTTATGAGTCTCCCTGAATTATGTATGCCTTGGAATCCTGAAAAGTCTATTTTCTATCGATTCCATTTCAGAGTTTGACAGAAAAATTAACACATGCGAAATTATTAGGAGTAAATTTTATATGGCCCTTCTCTCAGAGCCTCTTTGAATAATGTATACCTGGAGAAAATTTGGAGTCAATTTCACGAGGCCATTTATTCAGAGCATCAGTAAAGAATGCACACCTGTGGAGTCCCAGGTGTCTATTTGCTTTGGACACATTCAGAACATCAGTGAATAATACACACCAGTGGTATACTCAGGAGTCTATTTCATAAGGCGCCTCATTTCAAGGCTTGGTGAATAATACACAATTGGGGAATTGTCAGAAATCACTTCTATATTGACACTTATTCAGAGCCTCAGTGAATAATGCACACCTGGAAAATAGTCAGGAGTCTATTTTATATGGACAGTCTTTCAGGGCCTCCCTGAATAATACACCCATTGGGGAGAGTCAGGAATCTGTTTCATATGGCCACTCACTAACACTCCCAGAAAATATTGCACACTCAGGGAATTTTCAAGAGTCTATTTTATATGGTATTCATACAGAACCTCAGTGAATAAAACACACTTGGGGAATAGTCAGGAGTGTATTTCAATTAAGCACACACCAGGAGACTCAGGGAATTATACACAACTAAGGAAGGATCAGGAGACAATTTCTTCTGGCCTCTCACTTAGAATATTTTGAATAATGTACTCCTCTGGAAAGTCAGGAGCCTAATTAATATATCTAGCCATTCAGAGTGTCTCTGATTAATATGCAACCTGGGGATATTTGGGTGTCAATTTCAAATTACCACTGATTCAACGCCTTAGTGAATAATGCATACCATACCTGGGAAGTCCTCAGAAATCTATTTTATATGACCACTCAGTCCTCACCTCAGTGAATACTGCACACCACGGGAATAGTCAGGATTCTATATTTTATGGACAGTCATTCAGACCTTCACTTAATAATGCACACATTTGGAACAGTGAGAATTCTGTTTCATATGGCCACTCATTCAGAGCCTCAATGAACGTTACACGACTGTGGAATCGTCAGGAGACCATTTTATATAGCCACACTTTCAGAGCATCCGTGAATCATGCATGCCTGAAGAGTACTGAGGATTTTATTACAAATGACTCTTCATTGAAAGCCTCAGTGAATAGTCAAAGGTCTATTTCCTATGGCCCCTCATTCAGAGCCTCAGTGAATGACACACACTTGGAGAATAATTAGGATTTTTTTTATACGATCAGTATTGAGAGCCAAACTGAATAATGCACATTTTGGGTATATTGAGGAGTCTGATAGGAACACTCTTTCAGTGCCTCAGTGAATAATACACACCAGGGGAATACTGAGGAGTCCTGTAATATTGCCTCTCATTCACAGCCTCTCGAAGTAGTGCAAGTTTGGGGAATTGTCAGGAGTTTATTTAGAATGCCCACTCATTCAGAGACTCAGTGAAAAATACACACCTAGGAAAGAGTGAGGATTCTATTTACAATGACCACATTCACAGCCTCAGTGAATAATACACATCCAAGGAATAGTCAGGAGACTATTTAATATGCCCACTCTTTCAGAGTCTCACTGAATAACTCACCCCTGTGGAGTACTGAGAAATCTATTTTCTATGGCCACTTATTTTGAGCCTGACTGAATAAATAATACACAGCTGGGTAATAGCCAGTAGTTTATTTCTTCATGCCAATCATTCAGAGGCTCAGTGAATTATACACACCAGGGACAAAGTCAGTAGTCTTCGTCATATGGCTCTTCATTCAAAGCCTAAGTGAGCAATGAGCACCTTTCAGTCTTCAGAAAAGTATGTTATTTGGCCACTCATTCAGCACCTCACTGAATGTTACACACATGGGAAATGGGATTCTCTTTAGTATGGACACATATTTTCAGACTCACTGAATAACCTATACCTGTAGAATAGTGAGGAGTCTATTTCATATTGCCCCTCCTTCCGAGTATCACTGAGTAATACGCACGTGGGAAATTGTTAGGAGTCTATTTTGTATGGCCTGTATTCAAAGCCTCATTGAATAATGCACACCTGGAGAAATATTTCGAGTCTCTTTCATATGGCCATTCGTACAGTTTTGGTGAATTATGTACATATGTGGAGTAGTCAGATGTCTATTCCTTTGGCCACACATTGAGAACCTCAGTGAATCATACACTAATGTGTAATAGTAGTCTATTTCACACGGCCCCTCATTCAGTACCCATGTGAATAAAACCCACCTGGAAAATAATCAGGAGTCTATTTCACATTGCTTTCCATTCATACCCTCAGTAGATAATCCACACCTGAAAAACAGGCAGCAATCTGTTTCATATGGATACTTTCTCAAAACCTCCGCTAATACTGCACACATGGGTGATATTCAGTAGTCTATTTCAATTTGCCACTGATTCACAGCCTCCGTGAAGAATGCATACCAGGGGAGTACTCAGCAATCTATTTCATATGGCCACTCATTCCACACCTCAGTGAATAATGAATACCTCGGGAACATTTAGAATTCTATTTCTTATGATCATTCATTTAGACCTTCACTGAATAATGAAGACATTAGGAATAGTCGGGATTCTCTTTCATATGGCCACTAATTCAGAGCCTCGCTGAATGGTAAACAACTGTGGAATAGTCAGAAGTCTATTTCATATTTTCAGTCATTCAAAGCCGCAGTGAACAATGCATGCCTCGGGAGTACTGAGGATTCTATTTCAAATGAGCCCTTATTCAGAGCATCAGTGAATAATACACACGTGGGGAATTTTCGAGGCTCTATATAATATGGCCACTCATTCAGAACCTCAGTGAATGATACACGCCTGGGGAATAATCAGTATTTTATTTCATATGACATGTGATTTAGGACCAATCTGAATATTGCACACCTTGGAAATAGACAGGTTTTTCTCTCATATGGACATGCTTTTAGAGCCTCAGTGAATAATACACACCAGGGGAAAATTGATTAGGTTATTTCCTATTGCCACTCATTCAGAACCCTCAGAATAGTGCAAGTTTGGAGAATTGTCAGGAATTTATTTACAGTGTCCTCTCATTCAGAGTGTCATTGAATAATGCATACCTGGAAAAATCTTAAAGTCTCTTTCACATGGCCATTCATTCAGAGCATCAGTGAAGAATGCACACTTGTGGAGTAGCCACGTGTCTATTTTCTTTGATGACACATTCAGAACATCAGTGAATAATACACACCTGTGGAATAGTCGGGAGTCTATTTCATATGGCCGCTCATTTAGAGCCCGTGTGAATAAAACACACCTGGAGAATAGTCCGGAGGGCATTTTATATAAAATCTCATTCAGAGCCTCAGTGACTAGTGCACACCTGGGGAATAGAAAGAAGTATATTTCATATGAACACTCTTTCAAAGCCCCTCTGAGTAATACCCACATGGGGTACAGTAAGGAGTCTATTTTATATGGCCACTCAGTGAGAGCCTTAGGGACTAGTGCACACCTGGGGAATTGTCAGAAGTTTATTTAATATGGCAACTCATATAAATCCTACGTAAATAACACACACCTGGGGAATAGTCAGGAGTGTATTTCAATTGGACACATATTTAGAAGATCAATGAATAATACACACCTAGGTAATTGTCAGGAGACAATTTTATCTGGCCTCTCATGCAAAGCTTCACTGAATAATGCACCTTTGTTGAGTAATCAGCAGCCTAATTAATATAGCCATTCATTCAGAGCCTCTCTTTGTAATGAGCTCCTTGCGGATATTCAGGAATTTCTTTAATATGGCCAATAAGAGCCTTAGTGAATGGTACACACCTGTGGAATAGTCATATGGGTACTAATTCAGAATCTCATGGAATAATGCACACCGGTGGATAAGTGAGGATCCTCTTTTGTATAACCACGCCTTCAGAACCTCACTGAATAGTACACATCCGTGGAATTGTCAAGACTCTCTTTCATGTTGCCACTCATTCAGAGCCTCAGTGAATCATGCACACCTCGGAAGTACTGAGGATTCTGTTGTAAATAAGAGACACTTGGAATTGCCAGTGGTCTATTTTATATGAACACTCATTCAGAGCCTCACTGAATTATACACACCTGGGGAGTAGTCAGGATTCTATTTCATGTTGCCAGTCATTGAGAGCCAAGCTGAATAATGCATACCTTGGAAATAGTCAGGTGTCCCTTTAATAAGAACACTGTTTCAGAGCCTCAGTTATTAATGCACACCTGGGGAATCATCAGGAGTCTGTTTAACATGACACTTATTACGAGCCTGTGTGAATAATGCATGTCTGTAGAGTACTGAGGAGACTAATTCATATCACTCCCGATTCTGTGACTCCCTGAATAATGCACACATGGAAAACAGTCGGAAGTCTATTTCATATGGTCCCTCAGTGGAAATCCCACGGGATAATACACAACTGGGGAATAGTCAGGAGTTTATGTCATATGGCCACTCAGAGCATCAGTGAATCATGCAGACTTGGGGAATACTCAGGAGTCTATTTTACATGGCCAATAATTCAGAGCCACAGTGAATAATGCACACCAGGCTAATAGGAACTTCTTTTATATGGCCACTCACTCAGTGGCTCACTGAATGATACACACCTGGAAAATCATCAGGATTCTATTCCATACTACCACTCATTCAGAGCCTTATTGAATAATTCACAACAGGACAATAGTCAGGAGTCAATTTTATATGACCTCTCAATCAGACCTTCAGTGAATAATGAACCCCTATTGAGTAGTCAGGTTGCTGTTTAAGATAGTCGCAAATGAAGTGCCTCACTGAATGATACACACCTGGGTGATAGTCAGGAGTCTATTTCATATGACCTCTGATTCTGGGCCTCAGTGAATAATATACACCTTCAAGAATGTCAGGAGTCTATTTGGTATGGACACTCATACAGATCCTCTTTTAATAATGCACATGTGAGGATTAATCAGTAGTCTGTTTCATATGATGATTCATTTAGAGAATCAATGAATAACGTACACCTGTGGAGTAAAATGGAGGCTATTTTATATAGCAACTCTTTCAGTGTTTCAGTGAATAATACATATACCTGGAATAGTCAGGAATTTCTTTTATATGGCCACTTGTCCAGAGCCTCGGTGGATAATACACCCCTGGGAAATAGTCAAGAGTCTACATAAAATGGCTACACATTCAGAGTCTCTGTAAATAATACACACCTGGGGAAGAGTCAGGAGTCTCTTTCTTATGCCCACTTATTCAGAGACTCATTCAATAATACACACCTGGGAAAGCACTAAGAGTCTACTTCATGTAGTCATTCATTTAGAGCCTCAGAGAATAATGCACACCTGAGGAACAGACACTAGTCTATTTTTTATAGCCACAAAAACAAATTCTGAATGAGTAATGCACACTTTGGAAGAATGAGGAGTCTATTCCATATGCCCACTTAATCAGTCTCAGTCAATAACACACACCTGAGGAATAGTCAGGAATCAATTTCTTTTTTTTTAATTTTTGGGTTTTTTTTGTTTTAATTTTTTAAAATTTTTACTGCATTATAGGTTTTGGGGTACATGTGCAGAACGTGCAAGATAGTTGCATAGGAACACACATGGCAGTGTGTTTTGCTGCCTTCCTCCCCTTCACTGATACTTGGCATTTTTCTCCAGGCTATCCCTCCCCAGCCCCTCCCCTCTGTCCCTCCCCCATTCCCCCCAATAGACCCCAGTGTGTAGTAGACACCCTCCCTGTGTCCATGTGTTCTCATTTTTCTCACCCACCTATGAGTGAGAATATGCGGTATTTCTTTTTCCTGTTCCTGGGTCAGTTTGCTGAGAATGATGTTCTCCAGATTCATCCATGTCCTTTAAAGGACAAAAACTCATCATTTTTGATTGCTGCATAATATTCCATGGTGTATATGTGCCACATTTTCCCAGTCCAGTTTACCATCGATGGGCATTTGGGTTGGTTCCAGTTCTTCGCTATTGTAAACAGTGCTGCAATGAACATTCGTGTGCATGTGTCCTTATAGTAGAACGATTTATAGTCCTTTGAATATATACCCAGTAATGGGATTGCTGGGTCAAATGGAATTTCTATTTCTAGGTCCTTGAGGAATCGCCACACTGTCTTCCACAATGGTTGAACTAATTTACACTCCCACCAACAGTGTAAGAATGTTCCTCTTCCTCCACATCCTCTCCAGCATCTGCTGTCTCCAGATTTTTTAATGATCACTGGCGTGAGATGGTATCTCAATGTGGTTTTGATTTGCATCTCTCCAATGACCAGTGATGATGAGCATTTTTTCATGTTTGTTGGCCTCATGTATGTCTTCTTTTGTAAAGTGTCTGTTCATATCCTTTGCCCATTTTTGAATGGGCTTGTTTGTTTTTTTCCTGTAAATCTGTTTGGGTTCTTTGTAAATTCTGGATATCAGCCCTTTGTCAGATATGTAAACTGCAAAGATTTTTTCCCATTCAAACCATCATCAGAGAATACAACAAACAACTCTATGCACATAAACTAGTAAACCAGGAAGAAATGGATAAATTCCTGGATGCCTGTGTCCTCCCAAGCCTAAACCAGGAGGAAGCCAAAACTATGAGCGGACCAATAACAAGGTCTGAAGTTGAGGCAGGATTTAAGAGCCTACCACATAAAAAAAGCCCAGGTCCAGATGGGTTCACAGCTGAATTCTACCAGACACACAAAGAGGATCTGGTGCCATTCCTTCTGAAACTATTCCAAATAATACAAAAAGAGGGAACCCTTCCCAAATTATTTTATGAGACCAACATCATCCTGATACGAAAACCTGGCAGAGACTCAACAAGAAAAGAAAACTTCAGTCCAATATCCATGATGAACATAGATGCAAAACTCTTCATTAAAATACTGGCAAACCGATTGCAACAGCACATTAAAAAACTTATCCATCATGATCAAGTAGGATTCATCCCGGGGATGCAAGGCTGGTTCAACATACACAAGTCTATAAATGTAATTCACCACATAAACAGAAGGAAAAACAAAAACCACATGATTATCTCAATTGACGCAGAGAAGGCATTTGACAAAATTCAACAGCGCTTTATGCTAAAAAACCTCAATAAACTTGCTATTGATGGAACATATCTCAAAGTAATAAAAGCTATTTATGACAAACTGGCAGCCAATATCGTACTTAATGTGCAAACCTGGAAGCATTCCCTTTGAAATCTGGCACTAGACAAGGATGCCCTCTCTCACCACTCCTATTCAACATAGTACTGGAAGTTTTAGCCAAAGCAATCAGGCAAGAAAAAGAAATAAAGGGTATTCAAATAGGAATGGTGGAAGGAATCAATTTCTAATGGCCACTAATTCAAAGCCTCATTAAATAATACACAGCTGTGCAATAGCCAGGAGCCTATTTCATATGGCCAAACGTTCAGAGCCGAAGTGAATAATGCATAGTGTCTGGGGAATACTTAGGACACTATTACATGTGGCCACTCATTCAGAGCTTCACTGAATAATAAACACCTGTAGTGTAGTCAGAAGCCTATTTCTTATAGCTACACATTTGCAGCCTCACTGAATAATACACACCTCGGGGAAATTCAGGATTCTATTTCAAAAAGACACTCTTTCAGAGCCCAACCTAAAAATGCACTTCTTGGAGTGTTCAGGAGTCTCTTTCTCATGGACACTCATTCAGTGCCTCATTGAATAATACACATCTACAGAACAACCAGGAGTGTATTTCACACGGGTACTCAGTCACAGTCTCAGTGAGTCATACATACTGTGGAATACTCAGGAGTCTGTTTCATATAACCACTCATTCAGAGACTCATGGAATAATGCACACCTGTGACATAGTCTGGAGTCTATTTGAGACGATGGTTCATTCAGTGCCTCAGTGGAAAATGCACACCAGAGAATTAGTCAGGAGCCTATTTTATGTAGCCACTAATCCATACCCTTAGTAAGTAATACACACCTGGGGAATAGTCAGAGTCTATGTCATATGGCCACTCAATCAGAGCATTACTGAATGATGCACACCTGGGAAATAGTCAGGATTCTATTTCATATGATCATTGATTAAGAGCCTCATTGAATAATGCACACGTGGACAAAAATCAGGAGGCTATGTCATATGAACACTCATTCAGAGCCTCAGTGAGTAATGCACACCTGTGGATTAGCCAGGAGTGTATTTTATATGGCCACTCACTCATAGCCTCAGTGAATAATGCAAAAATGTACAGTACTCAGCAGTCTATTTTATATGGCCACTCATTCAGAGATTCACTGAATAATACAAATATGGGGAATGTCAGCATCCTATTTCATATGACCACTTATGCAGAGCCTCACTGAGTAATACACACCTGGTGAAGAGTTAGGAGTCTACATTTTATAGCTACTCATTTACAGCCTCAGCGAGTAATGCACACCTGTGGAATAGACACTAGTCTATTTTATATGGCCATAAAATCAAAGCCTGTATGAGTAAGGCACAACTTTGGAATAGTCAGTAGTCTATTCCATATGCCCACTTGTTCAGAGTCTCAATAATACACACCTGGGGAATAGTCAGGAGTGTATATCATATGGTCACTAACTCAAAGCCTCATTAAAAAATACACACTTGTAGACTAGTCAGGAGACTATTTTATATAGCCAAACTTTCAGGGCCTCAGTCAATAACGCACACCTGGGGAATACTCAGGATGCAATTACATATGGCCTGTCATTCAGAATTTCACTGAATAAGAAACACCTGTAGAGTAGTCAGTGGACTATTTTATATAGTCACACATTTAAGGCTGCTCTGAATACTACACATCTGGGGCAGAGTCAGGATTCTATTTCATAAGGCTACTCGTTCAGAGCCCAACCTGAAAATGCATGCCTGTGGAGTATTTAGAAGTCTCTTTCCTCTGGCCACTCATTCAGAGCCTCACTGAATGATACACATTTATTGAAAATTCAGGAGTGTATTTCACATGACCACTCATTCAGAGCCTTAGAGAAGAATCCTATATACCTGGTGAATACTCAGGAGTCTATTTCATATGGCCATGTATTCAGAGACTCACTGAATAATGCACACCTGGGTAAAAGTCTGGAGTCTATTTTATATGACTGTTTACTCAGTGCCTCAGTGGAAAATGCACATTTGAGGAATAGGCAAGAAGCTATAGTCCAGAGTCTATTTCATATGGTCTCTCATTCAGAAACTCCGTGAATAATAGACACCTCAAGAATAGTCAGAATCAATGCCATAAGGCTACTCAATCAGAGCAATACTGAATGCTGCACACCTGGAAAATACTCAGGATTCTCTTTGGTATGATCACTGATTTAGAGCCTCATTGAATAATGCACACCCGGACATTAATCAGGAGGCTGTGTCATATGAACACTTATTCAGAGCCTAAGTGAATAATACTCACCTAGGGAATACTCAGGAGTCTATTACATAGGCCCTCTCATTGAAAGCCTCACTGAACAATACACACCTGTTGGGTACTCAAGATTCTATTTAATATGGCCACTCATTCAGCACCTCACTGAATGATACACACATGAGGAATAGTCAGGATTATATTTAATATGAACACCCATTATGAGCCTTGCTGAATTATGTATTACTTGGAATCCTGAGGAGTCTATTCTTTATTGACCACATTTCTAAGTTTTACAGAAAAATTAACACATGTGGAATTCCAGGGAGTAAATTTCATATGGCTGCTCTTTCAGGGCCTGATTAAATAATGTATACCTGGAGAAATTTTGAAGTCAATTTCATGTGGCCATTTATTCAAAGCATCGGTAAAGAATGCACATCTGTGTAGTGGACAGGTGTCTATTTGCTTTGGACACATTCACAACATCAGTTAATAATACACACCAGTGGTATACTCAGGAGTCTATTTCATAAGGTGCCTCAATCAGAGGCTGGGTGAAGAATACACACCTGGGGAACAGTCAGGAATCTATTACATATTGACACTTATTCAGAGCCTCGGTGAATAATGCACACCTGGGAAATGGTCAGGAGTCTATTTCATATGGACACTCTTTCAGAGCCTCCCTGAATAATACACATATTGGGGAGTCAGGAATCTGTTTTGTATGGCCACTTACTGAGACTCCCAGGGAATAGTGCACACTCAGGTAATTCTCAGGATTTTATTTTATATGGCATCTCATACAGAACCTTAGTGAATAAGACACACCTGGGGAATAGTCAGGAGTGTATTTCAATCAAGCATACACCAGGAGACTCAGTGAATTATACACAACTTAGAAAGAATCAGGAGACAATTCCTTCTGGCCTCTCATTTAGAATATTTTGAATAATGTACTCCTCTGGAAAGTCAGGAGCCTAATTGATATATCTACCCATTCAGAGCCTCTCTGAGTAATATGCAACTTGGGGATATTTAGGTGTCTATTTTACATTACCACTGATTCAATACCTTAGTAAATAATGCATACCATACCTGGGAAGTCCACAGAAATCTATTTCATATGGCCACTCAGTCCTCACCTCAGTGAATATTGCACACCAGGGGAATAGAAAGTGTTATGTTTCTTATGGACACTCATTCAGACCTTCACTGAATAATGTACACATTTGGAACAGTGAGAATTCTGTTTCATATGGCCACTCATTGAGAGCCTCACTGAATGGTGCACAACTGTGGAATCATCAGGAGACCATTTTATATAGCCACTCTTTCAGAGCATCCATGAATAATACATGCCTGAGGAGTACTGAGGATTTTATGTCAAATGACTCTTCATTGAAAGCCTCAGTGAATAGTCAAAGGTCTATTTCATATGGTCACTCATTTAGAGCCTCACTGAATGACACACACTTGGGGAATAATCAGGATTCTATTTTATATGACCAGTATTGAGAGCCAAACTGAATAATGCACACCTTGCAAATATTGAGGAGTCTGATCGGAACACTCTTTCAGTGCCTCAGTGAATAACACACACCAGGGAAATACTGAGGAGTCCTGTTAATATTGCCCCTCATTCACAGCCTCTCGAAGTAGTGCAAGTTTGGGGAATTGTCAGGAGTTTATTTAGAATGCCCACTCATTCAGAGACCCAGTGAAAAGTACACACCTAGGAAATATTGAGAATTCTATTTACAATGGCCACACATTCAGAGCCTCAGTGATTAATACACATCTGAAGAATAGTCAGGAGACTTTTTCATATGCCAACTCTTTCAGAGTCTCACTGAATAACTCACCCCTGTGGAGTACTGAGAGGTCTATTTTCTATGGCCACTTATTTTGAGCCTGACTGAATAATAAACACCTGGGTAATAGCCAGGAGTTTATTTCTTCAGGCCAATCATTCAGAGGCTAAGTGAATTATACACACCTGGGACACAGTCAAAAGTCTACTTCATATGGCTCTTCATTTAAAGCCTAAGTGAACAATGAGCACCTGTTCAGTCCTCAGAAAAATATGTCATTTGGCCACTCATTCAGCAACTCACTGAATGTTACACACGTGGGGAATAGTCGGGATTCTCTTTAGTATGGACACACATTTTGAGACTCACTGAATAACTTATACCTGTAGGAGAGTGAGGAGTCAATTTAGTATTGCCCCTTCTTCTGGGTTTCACTGAGTAATCTGCACCTGAGGAATTGTCAGGAGTCTATTTCATATGGACTGTATTCAAAGCATTGTTGAATAATGCACACCTGAATAAATATTTGGAGTCTCTTTTATATGGCCATTCATACAGTTTTGGTGAATCATTTACACATGTGGAATAGCCAGATGTCTATTCCTTTGGCCATACATTGAGAACCTCAGTGAATTATACACTAACATATAATAGACATGAGTCTATTTCACACGGCTCCTCATTTAGTACCCATGTAAATAAAACCCACATGGAAAATAATCACAAGTTTATTTCATATTGCCTTCCATTCATAGACTCAGTGAATAATCCACAACTAAAGAATAGGCAGCAATCGGTTTCATAGGGATACTTTCTCAAAACTTCCCTTAATACTGCACACAGGTGGGATATTTAGAAGTCTATTTCACTTTGCCACTGATTTACAGCCTCCGTGAATAATGCATACCAGGTGAGTACTCAGCAATTTATTTCAATTGGCCACTCATTCCACACCTCAGTCAATAAAGAACACCTGGGGAATATTCAGGATTCTATTTTTTTATGATCACTCATTTAGACTTTAACTAAATAATGCACATATTTGGAATTTTCCAGATTCTCTTTTGTATGGCCACTCATTTGGAGCCTCACTGAATGGTAAACAACTGTGGAATAGTCAGAAGTCTATTTCATATTTTCACTCATTCAGAGCCACAGTGAATAATGCATGCCTCGGGAGTACTAAAGATTCTATTTCAAATGAGTCCTCATTCAGAGCAACAGTGAATAATACACACATGGAGAATATTCAAGGCTCTATATCATATGGCCACTCATTCAGAACCTCAGTGAATGATACACGCCTGGGGAATAATCAGCATCTTATTCCATAGGACATGTGATTTAGAACCAAACTGAATACTGCACACCTTGGGAATAGAAAGGTTTCTCTTTCATATGGACAAGCTTTTAGGGACTCAGTGAATAATACACACCAGGGGAAATTTGATTAGGTTATTTCCTATTGCCACTCATTCAGAGCCCTCAGAATAGTGCAAGTTTGGAGAATTGTCAGGAGTTTATTTACAGTGTCCTCTCATTCAGAGTGTCATTGAATAATGCATACCTGGAAAAATCTTGAAGTCTCTTTCACACGGCCATTCATTCAGAGCATCAGTGAGAATGCACGCTTGTGGAGTAGCCATGTGTCTATTTTCTTTGATGACACATTCAGAACATCAGTGAATAATACACACCTGTGGAATAGTCAGGAGTCTATTTTATATGTCTCCTCATTCAGAGCCCATGTGAATAAAACATACCTGGAGAATAGTCAGGAGTGCATTTCAGACAGAAACTCACTCAGAGCCTCAGTGACTAGTGCACACCTGGGGAATAGAAAGGAGTGTATTTCATATGGACACTCTTTCAAAGCCCCTCTGAATAATACCTACATGGGGTACAGTAAGGAGTCTATTTTATATGGCCACTCAGTGAGAGCCTTAGGGAGTAGTGCACACCTGGGGAATTTTCAGAAGTTTATTTTGTAAGGCAACTCATACAGATCCTAAGTAAATAACACACACCTGGGGAATAGTCAGGATTGTATTTCAATTGGACAAATATTCAGAAGCTCAGTAAATAATACACACCTAGGTAATGGTCAGGAGACAATTTTATCTGGCCTCTGATGCAGAGCTTCACTGAATAATGGAATCCTGTGAAGTAATCAGCAGCCTAATTGATATAGCCATTCATTCAGAGACTCTCTGTGTAATAAGCTTCTTGCAGATATTCAGGAATTTCTTTAATATGGCCAATAAAAGCCTTAGTGAATGGTACACACCTGTGGAATTGTCATATGGGTACTAATTCAGAATCTCATGGAGTAAGGCACACCGGTGTATAAGTAAGGATCCTCTTTCATATGGCCACTCATTCAGAGCCTCACTGAATAATACACATCTGTGGAATTTTCAAGAGTCTCTTTCATGTTGCCACTCATTCAGAGCCTCAGTGAATCATGCACACCTGGGAATTGCTGAGAATTCTATTGTAAATAGGAGACACTTGGAATAGCCAGTGGTCTATTTTATATGGTCACTCATTCAGAGCGTCACTGAATTATACACACCTGGGGAGTAGTCAGGATTCCATTTCATGTTGCCATTCATTGAGAGCCAAGCTGAATAATTCACACCTTGGAAATAGCCAGGTGTCCCTTTAATAAGAACACTGTTCCAGAGCCTCAGTTATTAATGCACACCTGGGGAATCATCAGGAATCTGTTTAACATGACCACTCATTACGAGCCTTTGTGAATAATGCATGTCTGTGGAGTACTGAGGAGACTAATTCATATCACTCCTGATTCTGTGACTCCCTGAATAATGCACACATGGGGAACAGTCAGAAGTCTATTTCATATGGTCCCTCAGTAGAACCCCCATGGGATAATACACAACTGGGTAATAGTCAGGAGTCTATGTTATATGGCCAATCAGAGCATCAGAGAATCACGCAGATTGGGGAATATTTAGGAGTCTATTTTACATGGCCAATAATTGAGACCCAAAATGAATAATGCAGACCAGGCGAATAGGATCCTCTTTCATATGATCACTCACTCAGTGGCTCACTGAATGATACACACCTGGGGAATCATCAGGATTCTATTCCATACTACCACTCATTCAGAGCCTTATTGAATAATTCACAATGGGGCAATAGTCAGGAGTCTATTTTATATGGCCTCTCACTCAGAGCTTCAGTGAATAATGAACCCCTATTGAGTAGTCAGGACGCTGTTTAAGATATTAGAAATTAAGTGCCTCCCTGAATGATACACACTTGGGTGATAGTCAGGAGTCTATTTCATATGACCTCTCATTCTGGGCCTCACTGAATAACACACACCAGCGGGAATGTCAGGAGTTTATTTGGTATGGAGACTCATACAGAACTTCTTTGAATAATGCACATGTGGAAATTAATCAGTAGTCTGTTTATATGATGATTTATTTAGAGAATCAATGAATGACACACACCTGTGGAATAAAATGGAGGCTATTTTATATGGCCATTCTTTCAGTGTTTCAGTGAATAATACAAATATCTAGAATGGTCAGGAATCTTTTTCATATGGCCACTCGTTCAGAGCCTCGGGGAATAATACACCCCTGGGAAATAAACAAGTGTCTATTTCAAATGCCTACACATTTAGAGTTTCTGTAAATAATAAGCACCTGGGGAAGGTTCAGGAGTCTCTTTTTTATGCCCACTTATTCAGAGTCTCATTCAATAATATACACCTGGGGAAATGTAAAGAGTCTACTTCATATACTCATTCATTATGAGCCTCAGTGAATAATGCACACCTGAGGAATAAACACTAGTCTATTTTTTATGGCCACAAAATCAATGTCTGAATGAGTAATTCACAATTTTGGAGGATGAGGGGTCTATTCCATATGCCCACTTAATCAGAGTCTCAGTCAATATTGCACAGCTGAGGAATAGTCAGGAGTCAATTTCTAATGGTCACTAACTCAAAGACTCATTAAATAATACACACCTGTACAATATCCAGGAGCCTATTTTATATGGTCAAACTTTCAGAGCCGAAGTGAATAATGCATAGTGTCCGGGGAATACTTAGGACACTATTACATGTGGCCACTCATTCAGAGCTTCACTGAATAATAAACACCTGAAGAGTAGTCAGAAGTCTATTTCATATGGCTACATATTCACAGCCTTACTGAGTAATACACACCTGGGGGGAAAGTCAAAATTTTATTTCAGAAAGCCACTCTTTCAGAGCCCAACCTAAAAATGCACTTCTGGGAGTATTCAGGAGTCTCTTTCCCATGGTAACGCATTCAAAGCCTCATTGAATAATACACATCTATGGAACAGCCAGGAGTGTATTTCACATGGCCACTCAGTCAGAGTCTCAGTGAATCATGCATACCTGGAGAATACTCAGAAGTCTATTTCACATAGCCACTCATTCAGAGACTCATGGAATAATGCCACTGGTGAAATAGTCTGGAGTCTATTGGAGATGATGGTTCATTAAGTGCCTCAGTGGAAAATGCACACCTGAGAAATAGCCAGGAACCTATTTTATGTAGGGACTCATCCATGCCCTTAGTAAGTAATACACAACTGGAGAACAGTCAGGAGTCTATTTCAGGTGGCCACTTATTCAGAAACTCACTAAATAATAAACACATGGGGAATACTCAGAGTCTATGTCATATGACCACACAATCAAAGCATTGCTCAATGATTTACACCTGAGAAATAGTCAGATTTCCATTTCATATGACAATTGATTAAGCGCCTCATTGAATTATGCATGACTGGACAATAATCAGGAGGCTATGTCATATGAACACTCATTCAAAGCCTCAGTGAAAAATGCACACTTGTGGAGTAGCCAGAAGTCTCTTTCCTATGGCCACACATTGAGAGCCTCACTAAATGTACAAACCTGAAAAAATAATCAGGATTTACTTTTATCCCCTCATGCAGCGTCTCACTAAATAATGCACACCTGTGGAATAGTCAGGAGACATTTTTATGTGGCCTCTCATTCGGAGTGTCACTGAATAATGTGCTGTATTCAGGAGTCTATTTAAGGTAGACACATATTCAGAGCCTCAGTGAGTAAGGCAGACCCTTGATATAGTAAGGAAGGTAATTAATATGGCCACATATTCTGAGCCTCACTGAATAATACACACCTGGAAAATATTTGGAGTCTATTTTCGATGGACATTCATTCAGAGCCTCGGTGAATAATGCACACCTGTGGAGTAGCCAGGAGTCTATTTCATTTGGACATTCATTCATAGCCTCAGTGGATAATATGCACATGTGGATTAGTCAGGATTCCATTTCGTATGGCCACTGACTTGTAACTTCAGTGAACAATGCACAAATGTAAAGTACTCAGCAGTCTATTTCATATAGTGACTCATTCAGAGATTCACTGAATAATACAAATATTTAAGATAGACAGCATCCTGTTTCATGATGTCACACACAAAAAGCCTCACTGAGTAATACACACCTGGGGAAATGTTAGGAGTCTACTTTATATAGCCTCTCATTTACATCCTCAGCGAATAATGCACATCTGTGGAATAGACACTAGTCTATTTTATATGGCCACAAAATTAAAGACTGAGTAACACACAGCTTTGAAATAGTCACAAGTCTATTCCATATGACCAAATATTCAGAGTCAGAGTCAATAATACACACCTGTGGACTAGTCAGGAAACAATTTCATAGGGCCAAACTTTCATAGCCTCAGTTCATAATACATACCTGGGGAATATTCAGGACGCTATTACATATGGCATCTCTTTCAGAAATTTATTGAATAAAAAACACCTGTGTTGTAGTCAGAATTCAATTTCATATAGCCACATATTCAGAGCCTAACTGAATAACATACACCTTGGGGAAAGTTAGGATTCTATTTTGTATAGCCACTCATTTAAAGCCAAATGTAAAAACGCATGCCATAGGAGAATTCAGGAGTCTCTATTTTATGGACACACATTCAGAGCCTCACAGAATAATACAGACCTATGAAAAAGTCAGGAGTGTATTTCACATGGCCACTTATTCAGAACCTCAGTGAAGAATCACATATATCTGAAAAATACTGAGGATTCTATTATACATAGCCACTTATTCAGAGACTCACTGAATAATGCACACCTGGGGAATAGTCTGGAGAGTATTTGATATGACTGTTCACCAAGCAGCTCAGTGGAAAATGCAGAGCCGAGAAATAGTCAAGAGGATAGAGTCAGGAGTCTATCTTATGTGGTCACTCGTTCAGAAACTCACTGAAGCATACACACCTTGGGAATAGTCAGAGTCCATGTCATATGGCCTCTCAATCACAGCATTACCGAATAATGCACAATGGGGCAATAGTAAGGATTCTATTTCATATGGCATCTCATTCAGAGCATCAGTGTGTAATAAACAGCTGTGGAATAGTCAGGACCCTATTTAAAATGGCCCCAAATTAAGCAGCTTTGTGAATGATACACACATGTGTGATAGCCATGAGTCTATTTGATATGGACACTTATAAAGAACCTCTTCGAATACTGCACATGTGGGGAATAATCACTAGTCTATTTCATATGGTGATTCATTTGGAGAGTCCAAAATAATGCACACCTATGGAGTAAAATGGGGTTTATTTCATAAGGCCACTCATTCAGTGTTTCAGTGAATAATATGTATATCTGAGAAATCAGGAATCTCTCATGACCACTCGTTCAGGTCCTCTGTGAATAATACTTCCCTCAGAAATAGTCAAGGGTCTAATTCAAATGGCTACACATTCAGAGTCTCTGAAAGTAATGCACACTTGGGCAATATACAAGAGTCTTTTTCTTTATGCCCACTTAGTCAGAGTCTCATTCAATAATAGACACCTGGGGAAGAGTTAAGAGTCTACTTCATGTAGTCACTCATTTAAAGCCTCAGTGAATAATGCACACCAGGGTAATAGTCGAGCATTTCTTATATGGCCACTAATTCTGTGCCGCCTGAATAATACACAACAGTGGAATCTTCAGGATTCTATTTTATACTACCACTCATTTAGAACCTTATTAAATAATTCACAATGAAGCAATAGTCAAGTGTCAATTTTATATGGCCTCTCATTCAAAGTTTCAGTGAATAATAAACTTCTATGGAGTAATAAGGACGCTGTTTAAGATAGCCACGAATTAAGTGCTTTCCTGAATGATACACACCTGGGTGTTATTCAGAAATCTATTTCATATGAACTCTAATTCTGGGAATTGCTGAGTAATACACACCTGGGGTAGTGTAAGGAGTCTATTTGGTATGGCCACTCATACAGAAACTGTTTGAATAATGCACACATCGAGAATAATGAGGAGTCCATGTCATACAGCTACTCATTCAGACAAACAGTGAATAACTCACATGTGGAGTAATTAGAAGTCTGTTTCATATGGCCCGTCTTTCACAGCCTCACTGAATATTACACTCTTGTGATATAATCTGGAGCCTATATTTTTATGGCCACTCATTCAGAGAATCACTCAATAATGCACACCTGCAGAATAGTCAGAAGTCTCTTTCCTTTGGCCACTCCTTGAGAGCCTCACCAAATGTACACACCTAGATAAATATTTAGGATTTACTTATATCCCCTCATTCGGAGACTCACTAAATAATGCACACCTGTGGAATAGTCAGAAGACTGTTTCCTGTGGCCTCTCATTCAGAGTGTCACTGAATAATGTGCTGTAGCCAGGAGTCTATTTCATGTAGACACATATTCAGAGCCTCAGTGAATAAGACAGACACTTGCTATAGTAAGGAATCTAATTATTATGGCCACATCTTCTGAGGCTCAATGAATAATACACACCTGAATAATAATTTCCAGTCTATTTTCGATGGACATTCATTCAGAGCCTCTGTGAATAATGCACACCTGTGGAGTCACCAGAAGTCTATTTTATTTGGACACCCATTTATACCCTCAGTGGATAATATACACATATGTATTAGTCAGGATTCCACTTCATATGGCCACTGACTAGTAACCTCAGAAAATAATGCACAAATGTAAAGTACTAAGCAGTCTATTTTATATAGCCACTCATTTAGAGATTCAATGAATAATACAAATATTTAAGATAGACAGCATCCTGTTTCATGTGGTCACACAGATGACTGTCACTGAGTAATACACACCTGAAGAAGTGTTAGGAGTCTATTTTATATAGCCTCTCACTTACAACCTCAGCAAATAATGCACACGTGTGGAATAGACACTACTCTATTTTATATGGCCACAAAATCAAAGCCTGAGTGAGTAATACACAACTTTGCAATAGCCACTAGTCTATTCCATATGCCCAAATATTCAGAGTCAGAGTCAATAATACAGACCTGTGGACTAGTCAGGAAACAATTCTATATAGCCAAAGTTTCAGAGCCTCAGTGAATAATACATACCTGAAGCATACTCAGGACGCTATTACATATGGCATCAATTTCAGAGCTTCATTGAATAAGAAACACCTGTATTGTAGTCAGAATTCTTTTTCATACAGCCCCATATTCAGAGCCTAACGGAACAACATACACATTGGGGAAAGTCAGGATTCTATATTGTATAGCCAGTCATTTAAAGCCGAATGTAAAACTCATGCCTGAGGAGCATTCAGGAGTCTCTATTTTATGGCCACACATTCAGAGCCTCACAGAATAAAACAGACCTGTGGAAAAGTCAGGAGTCTATTTCATATGGCCACTTATTCAGAACCTCAGTAAAGAATCATATATATCTGAAAAATACTCAGGATTCTATTATATAAGGCCACTTATTTAGAGACTCACTGAATAATGCACACCTGGGGAATAGTCTGGAGATTATTTGATATGACCATTCACCCAATGACTCAGTGGAAAATGCACAGCTGAGAAATAGTCAAGAGGATAGAGTCAGGAGTCCATTTTATGTGGTCACTCATTCAGAAACTCACTGAAGAATGCACACCCTGGGAATAGTCAGAGTCCAGGTCATACAGCCAATCAATCAGAGCATTACCAAATAATGCACAATAAGGCAACAGTAAGGACTATATTTCAAATGGCCCCTCATTTAGAGCTTCAGTGCATAATAAACAACTGTGGAGTAGTCAGGACCCTATTTAAGGTAGCCCCAAATTAATCAGCTCCGTGAATGATACACACATGTGTGATAGTCAGGAGACTATTTGATATGGACACTCATACAGAGAGTCTTTGAATACTGCACACGTGGGGAATAATCACTAATCTATTTTATATGGCGATTTGTGTGGAGAGTCAAAAAATAATGCACACCTGTGGAGTAAAATTGGGTCTATTTCATAAGGCCACTCTTTCAGTGTTTCAGTGAATAATATGTATATCTGATAAGTCAGGAATCTCTCATGGCCACTCGTTCAGGGCCTCTGTGAATAATACTCCCCTCAGAAATTGTCAATGGTTTACTTCAAAGGGCCACACATTCAGAGTCTCTGTAAGTAATGCACACCTGGGCAATACACAAGAGTCTCTTTTTTATGCCCACTTAGTCAGAGTCTCATTCAATATTACACACCTGGGGAAGAGTTAAGAGTCTACCTCATGTTGCCACTCATTTAGAGCTTCAGTGAATAATGCACACCAGGGTAATAGTCGAGCAGTTTTTACATGGCTACTCATTCTGTGCTTCCCTGAATGATGCACACCTGGGGAATCCTCAGGATTCTATTTCATACTACCAGTCATTTAGAACCTCATTGAATAATTCAAAATGGAGCAATAGTCAGGTGTCTATTTTATATGGCCTCTCATTCAAAGTTTCAGTGAATAATGAACTTCTATTGAGTAATCAGAACGCTCTTTAAGACAGCCACAAATTAAATGCCTTCCTGAATGATAAACACCTGGGTGATAGTCAGGAGTCTATTTCATATGAAGTCTAATTCTGCGTATCACTGAGTAATAACACATGGTGGAGTGTCAGGAGTCTATTTGGTATGGACACTCATACAGAAACTGTTTGAATAATGCACACATGGAGAATAATGAGGCATCCATGTCATACAGCTATTCAATCTGACAAACAGTGAATAATGCCCATGTGCAGTAATTAGAAGTCTGTTTCATATGGCCCCTCTTTCACAGCCTCACTGAGTATTACCCACTTTTGATATACTCTGGAGTCTGTTTTTTATGGCCACTCATTCAGAGAATCACTGAATAATGGACACCTGTGGAATAGTCAGAAGTCTTTTTCCTATGACCACTAATTGAGAGCCTCACTAAATGTACACACCTGGGGAAATAGCCAGGATGTACTTTTATCACCTCATTCAGAGTCTCACTAAATAATGCACACCTGTAAAATAGTCAGGAGACTTTTCATGTGGCCTCTCATTCAAAGTGTCCCTGAATAATGTGGTGTAGTCAAGATATATTTCATGTAGAAACATATTCAGAGTCTCAGTGAATAAGACAGACCCTTGCCATAGTAAGAAATCTAATTAATATGGCCACATCTCCTGATTCTCACTGAATAATACACACCTAGGGAATAACTTGGAGTCTATTTTCGATGGAATTTCATTCAGAACCTCAGTAAATAATGCACACCTGTGGAATAGTTAGGAGTCTCTTTTATTTGAACACACATTCATAGCCTCAGTGGATAATATGCACGTGTGGATTAATCTGTGTTCCATTTCACATGTCCACTGACTCATAACCTCAGTGAATAATGCACAAATGTAAAGTACTCAGAAGTCTATTTCATATAGACACTCATTCAGAGATTCAATGAATAATACAAATTAAGATAGACAACATCCTGTTTCATATGGTCACACAAGAAGAGCCTCACTGAGTAATACACACCTGGGGAAGTGTTAGGAGTCTACTTTATATAGCCTCTCATTTACATCCTCTGCGAATAATGCACACGTGTGGAATAGACACTAGTCTATTTTATATGGCCACAAAATCAAAGCCTGAGTGAGTAATACACAACATTGGAATAGTCACTAGTCTATTCCATATGCCCAAATATTCAGAGTCAGAGTCAATAATGCACACCTGTGGACTAGTCAAAATTCAACTTTATATGGCCAATGTTTCAGAGCCTCAGTGAATAATACATACCTGGTAATACTCAGGACGCTATTACATATGGCATCTCTTTCAGAGCTTCATTGAATATGAAACACCTGTATTTTAGTCAGAATTCTATTCCATATAGCCACATATTCAGAGACTAACTGAATAACATACACCTTGGGAAAAGTCAGAATTCTACTTCGTATAGCCACTCATTTAGAGCCGAATGTATAAACGCACACCTGGGGAGTATTCAGGAGTCTCTATTTTATGGCCACTCATTCAGAGCCTCACAAAATAATACAAACCTATGGAAAAGTCAGAAGGGTATTTCACATGGCAACTTATTCAGAACCTCAGTGAAAAATCATATACATCTGGAAAATACTCAGGATTCTATTATACATAGCCACTTATTCAGAAACTCACTGAATAATGCACAGCTGGGGAATAGTCTGAAGACTATTTAATATGACCGTTCACCCAGTGACTCAGTGGAAAATGAACAGCTGAGAAATAGTCAAGAAGATACTATTTCATGTGGTCACTCGTTCAGAAACTCACTGAAGAATGCACACCTTGGGAATAGTCAGAGTTCAGGTCGTATGGCCACTCAATCAGAGCATTACTGAATAATGCACAGTGGGGCAATAGTAAGGAGTCTATTTCATATGGCCTCTCATTCAAAGCTTCGGTGAGTAATAAACAGCTGTGTAGTAGTCAGGACCCTATTTCAGGAAGCCCCAAATTAAGCAGCTCTGTGAATTATACACACATGTGTGATAGTCAGAAAACTATCTAATATTGACATTCATACAGAACCTCTCCGAAGACTGCACATGTGGGGAATAATCGCTAGTCTATTTTATATGTTGATTCGTTGGGAGAGTCAAAAATAATGCACACCTATTGAGTAAAATGGAGTCTGTTTCATAAGGCCACTGCTTCATTGTTTCAATGAATAATATGTATATCTGATAAGTCAGGAATCTCTTTCGGATGGCAACTCATTCAGGGCCTCTGTGAATAATACTCCCCTCAGAAATGGTCAAGGGTCTTCTTCAAATGGCTACACATTCAGAGTCTCTGTAAGTAATGCACACCTGGGCAATGCACAAGAGTCTCTTTTTTATGCCTACTTAGTCAGAGTCTCATTCAATAATACATACCTGGGGAAGAGTTAAGAGTCTACTTCATGTAGCCACTCATTTAGAGCCTCAGTGTATAATGCACACCAGGATAATAGTCGAGCATTTTTTATATGGCCACTCATTCTGTGCCTCACTGAATAATACACACCTGGGGAATGCTCAGTATTCTACTTCATACTACCACTCATTTAGAACCTTATTGAATAATTCACAACAGAGCAATAGTCAGATGTCTATTTTATATGGCCTCTCATTCAAAGTTTCAGTGAATAATGAACTTCTATGGAGTAATCAGGACGCTGTTTGAAATAGCCACGATTTAACTGCCTTTCTGAATGATACACACCTGAGCGATAGTCAGGAGTCTATTTCATATGAACACTAATTCTGGATATCTCTGAGTAATACACACTTTGGGGAGTGTCAGGACTCTATTTGGTATGGACACTCATACAGAACCTGTTTGAATAATGCACACATGGAGAATAATGAGGAGTCTATGTCATACGGCTACTCATTCAGACAAACAGTGAATAACACACATGTGGAGTAATTAGAAGTCTGTTTCATATGGCCCCTCTTTCTCAGCCTCACTGAATATTACACACTTGTGATATAGGCTGCTGTCTATTTTTTATGGCCACTAAATCAGAGAATCACTGAATAATGCACACCTGTGGAATAGTCAGAAGTTTCTTTCCTATGGCCACTCATTGAGAGCCTCAGTAAATGTACACCCCTGGAAATATAGGCAGGATTTACATTTATCCCTTCATTCAGAGTCTCACTTAAATAAGGCACACCTGTGGAATACTCAGGAGACTTTTTCATGTGGCCTCTCATTTGGAGTGTCACTGAATATTGTGGTGTAGTCAGGACTCTATTTCATGTAGACAGATATTCAGAACATCAGTGAATAAGACAGACCCTTGTATAGTAAGGAATCTAATTAATATGGCCACATCTCCTGAGCCTCACTGAATAACACACCTGGAGAATAATTTGGTGACTATTTTCGATGGACATTCATTCAGAGCCTCGGTGAATAATGCACACCTGTGGGGTAGCCAGGAGTCTATTTTATTTGGACACTCATTCATAGCCTCAGTGGATAATATGCACGTGTGGATTAGTCAGGATTCCATTGCATATGGCCAGTGACTCGTAACCTCAGTGAATAGTGCACAAATGAAAAGTACTCGGCAGTATATTTTATATAGCCACTTATTCAGAGATTCACTGAATAATACAAATATTTAAGATAGACAGCATCCTGTTTTATATGGTCACACAAGAAGAGCCTCACTGAGTAATACACACCTGGGGAAGTGTTAGGAGTCTACTTTATATAGTCTCTCATTTGCAGTCTCAGGGAATAATGCACACGTGTAAAACAGACACTAGTTCATTTTATATGGCCACAAAATCAGAGGCTGAATGAGTAATACACAACTTTGGAAAAGTCACTAGTCTATTCCATATTCCTAAATATTCAAAGTCAGAGTCAATAATACACACCTGTGGACTAGTCAGGAGGCAATTTCATATGGCCAAAGTTTCAGAGCCTCAGTGAATAATACATACCGTAAGAATACTCAGGACACTGTTACATATGGCATCTATTTCAGAGCTTCACTGAGTAAGCAACACCTGTATTTTAGTCATAATTTTGTTTCTTATAGCCACATATTCAGAGCCTATCTGAATAACATACACTTGGGGAAAGTCAAAATTCTATTTCGTATAGCCACTCATTTAGAGCCAAATGTAAAAACGCATGCCTGTGGAGTATTTAGGAGTCTCTATTCTCTGGCCACACATTCAGAGACTCACAGACTAATACAAACATACGAAAAAGTCAGCAGTGTATTTCACATGGCCACTTATTCAGAACCTTAGTGAAGAATAATATATATCTGAAAAATACTCAGGATTCTATTATATATAGCCACTTATTCAGAGACTCACTGAGTAATGCACACCTGGGAAATAGTCTGAAGACTATTTGATATGACCATTCACCCAGCGACTCAGTAAAAAATGCACAGCTGTATAATAGTCAAGAGGATAGAGTCAGGAGTCTGTTTCATGTAGTCACTAGTTCAGAAACTCACTGAAGAATACACACATTGGGAATAGTCAGAGTCCAGGTCATATGGCTACTCAATCACAGCATTACTGAATAATGCACAATGGGGCAACAGTAAAGAATCTATTTTATGTGGCCTCTCTTTCAGAGATTCAGTGAGTAATAAACACTTGTTGAGTAGTCAGGACCCTATTTAAAATAGCCCCAAATTAAGCAGCTCCATGTATGATACACACATGTTTGATATTCAGGAGACAACTTGATATGGACACTCATACAGAACCTCTTCAAATACTGCACATGTGGAGAATAATCACTAGTGTATATCATATGGTGATTCGTTTGGAGAGTCAAAAAATTATGTACACCTGTGGAGTATAATGGGGTTTATTTCATAAGGCCACTCTTACAGTGTTTCAGTGAATAATATGTATATCTGAAAAGTCAGTAATCTCTTTCACATGGCCACTCATTCAGAACCTCTGTGAATAATACTTCCCTCAGAAATAGTCAAGGGTCTACATCAAATGGCTACATATTCAGAGTCCCTGTAAGTAATGCACACGTGGGCAATACACAAGAGTCTCTTTTTTATGCCCATTTAGTCAGAGTCTCATTCAATAATTCACACCTGGGGAAGATTTAGGTGTCTACTTCATGTAGACACTCATTTAGAGTTTCAGTGAATAATGCACACCAGAGAAATAGTCGAGCATTTTTTATATATCAACACATTCTGTGCTTCCCTGAATAATAAACACATGGGGAATCCTCAGGATTCTCTTTAATACTACCAGTCATTTAGAACCTTATTGATTAATTCACATGGAGCAATAGTCAGGTGTCTATTTTATATTACCTTTCATTCAAAGTTTCAGAGAATAATGAATTTCTATGGAGTAATCAGGATGCTGTTTAAGATAGCCACGAATTAATTGCTTTTCTGAATAATACACACCTGAATGATAGTCAAGAGTCTATTTCATATGAAGAATAATTCTGGGTATCGCTGAGTAATACACACTGGGAAGAGTGTTAAGAGTCTATTTGGTATGAACACTCATACAGAACCAGTTTGAAAAATGCACACATGGAGAATAATGAGGATTCTATGTCATACGTCTACTCATTTAGACAAACAGTGAATAATGCAAATGTGGAGTAATTTGAAGTCTGTTTTATATGGCCCTTCCTTCACAGCGTCACTGCATATTACACACTTGTGATATAGTGTGCAGTCTATTTTCTATGGTCACTCATTCAGAGAATCACTGAATAATGAACACCTGCGGAATAGTCAGAACTTTCTTTCCTATGTTCACTCGTTGAGAGCCTCATTGATGTACACACCTGGGGAAATAATCAGGATTTACTATTATCCTCTCATTCAAAGTCTCACAAAATAATGCACACCTTTTGAATAGTCAGGAGATTTTTCATGTGGCATCTCATTCGAAGTGTCACATAATGATGTGGTGGGGTCAGGAGTCTATTTTATGTAGACACATTTTCAGAGCCTCAGTGAATAAGAGAAACCCTTGCTATAGTAAGGAATCTAAATTAATATGGCCATATCTCCTGAGCCTCACTGAATAATACACACCTGAAGAATAACTTGGAGTCTATTTTCGATGGACATTCATTCAGAGCCTCGGTGAATAATGCACACCTGTGGAGTAGCCAGGAGTCTATTTCATTTGGACATTCATTCATAGCCTCAGTGGATAATATGCACATGTGGATTAGTAAGAATTCCATTTCATATGGCCACTGACTCATAACCTCAGTGAACAATGCACAAATGTAAAGTACTCAGCAGTCTATTACATATAGCCACTCATTCAGAAATTCACTGAATAATACAAATATTTAAGGTAGACAGCATCCTGTTTCATGTGGTCACACACAAAAAGCCTCACTGAGTAGTACACATCTGGGGAAGTGTTAGGAGTCTACTTTTTATAGCCTCTCATTTACATCCTCTGCGAATAATGTACACATGTGGAATAGACACTAGTTTATTTTACATGGCCACAAAATCAAAGACTGAGTGAGTAACACAAAGCTCTGAAATAGTCACTAGTCTATTCCATATGCCCAAATATTCAGAGTCAGAATCAAAAATACACACCTGTGGACCAGTCAGAAAACAATTTCATATGGCCAAAGATTCAGAGCCTCAGTGAAAAAATACATACCTGGGGAATACTCACGACGCTATTACATATGGTATTACTTTCAGAGCTTTATTGAATAAGGAACACATGTATTGTAGTCAGAATTCTATTTTATATAGCCACATATTAAGAGCCTATCTGAATAACATACAGCTTGGAATAAATCAGGATTCTATTTTGTATAGCAACTCATTAAGAGCCAAATGTAAAAATGCACGCCTGACGAGTATTCAAGAGTCTCTATTTTATGGCCACACATTCAGAGCTTCAAAGAATAAAACAAACCTATGGAAGAGTCAGGAGTGTATTTCACATGGCCACTTGTTCTGAACTTAAGTGGAGAATCATACACATGTTGAAAGTACTCAGGACTCTATTATATAGAGCCACTTATTTGGAGTCTCACTGAATAATGCACACCTGAGGAATAGTTTGGAGATTATTAGATATGACCGTTGACCCAGGAACTTAGTGGAAAATTTACAGCTGAGAAATAGTCAAGATGATAGAGTCACGAGTCTATTTTACTAGGTCACTCGTTCTGAAACGCACTGGAGATTACACACCCGAGGAATAGTCAGAGACCAGGTCGTATGGCCACTCAATCACAGCATTACTGAATAATGCACAGTGAAGCAATAGTAAGAAGTCTATTTCATATCGACTCTCATTCAGAGCTTCAGTGCGTAATAAACAGCTGTGGAGTAGTAAGGATTCTATTGAAGGTATCCGCAAATTAAGCAGCTTCGTGATGACACACGCATGCGTGATAGTCAGGAGACTATTTGATATGGACACTTAAACGGAACCTCTTCGAATACTGCACATGTGGGGAATAATCACTAGTCTATTTCATATGGTGATTCGTTTGGAGAGTCAAAAAATAAAGCCCGCCTGTGGAATAAAATGGGTTCTATTTCATAAAGACACTCTTTCAGTGCTTCAGTGAATAATATGTATATCTGATAAGTCAGGAATCTCTTTCACATGGCCACTCGTTCAGGGCCTCTGTGAATAAAACTCCTCTAAGAAATACTCAAGGGTGTATTTCAAAGGGCTACACATTAAGAGTCTCTGTAACTAATGCACACCTGGGCAATACACAAGCGTCTTTTCTTCATGCCCATTTAGTCAGTCTCATTCAATAATAGACACCTGAGGAAGAGTTAAGAGTCAACTTCATGTAGCCACACACTTAGAGCCTCAGTGAATAATGGACAACGTGGTAATAGATGAACATTTTTTATATAGCCACTCATTCTGTGCTTCCCAGAATAATACAACCCTGGAAAATTCTCAGGATTCTACTTCATACTGCCACCCACTTAGAACCTTATTGAATAATTCACAATGGAGCAATAGTCAGGTGTCTATTTTATATGGCTTCTCATTCAAAGTTTTAGTAAATAATGAACTTCTATGGAGTAATCAGGACACAGTTTAAGATAGCCACGAATTAAGTGCATTTCTGAATGATACACACCTGGGTGATAGTCAGGAGTCTATTTCATATGAACTCTAATTGTGGGTATCTCTGAAAAATACACACTTTGGGGAGTGTAAGGAGTCTATTTGGTATGGACACTCATACAGAACCTGTTTGTATAATGCACACATGGAGAATAATGAAGAGTCTATGTCATACAGCTACTCATTCAGACAAACAGGGAATAATGCACATGTGGAGTAATTAGAAGTCTCTTTAATATGGCCACCCTTTCTCAGCCTCACTGAATATTACACACTTGTGGTATAGCCTGGAGTCTATTTTATATGGCCACTCATTCAGAGCGTCACTGAATAGTCCACACCTGTGGAATAGTCAGAACTCTCTTTTCCATGGCCAATCCTTGAGAGCCTCACTAAATGTACACATCTGGGGAAAGAGTCATTCAGAGTCTCACTAAATAATGCACACAAGTGGAACAGTCAGAAGACTTTTTTTTTTCTTTTTTTTAAAGGTAATAACAAATATTGTTATGAATGATTACAAAATAAGACATAAAAAATGCTAACAAAATATTAGTAAAGCTTTCATTAAAACTGAAAATTCCCATTTATCAAAAGACACTATAATTAAGAGAGTAAGAAGTTAGGTGAAATATACCTATTGAAATAGACTACGAAAATATATTTTCAATGAATGTAGTGGTTAGTATATTTAAGTAGGTAAATATATTTTCATTGTATGTAGTGGTTACAATATTTCAGTATGTAAATATATTTTCAATCTATGTAGAAGTTACATATTGCAAATATATTTTCAATGTACATAGTGGTAAATATGTTTTGTTATTTATTTGAAATTTTTATTGCATTTTAAATTTTGGGATACATGTGGAGGAGGTGCAAGATAGTTGCATAGGTAAACACATGGCAGTGTGTGTTGCTGCATTCCATTCCTTATGCCAAACTTGGCATTTCTCCCCAGGCTATCTCTCCACAGCTCACCCCCCACTGTCTCTTTCCCATTCCCAACAATAGACCCCAGTGTGTAGTAGAACAGCTCCATGTGTCCATGTGTTCTCATTTTTCTCACCCGCCTATGAGTGAGAATATGCGGTACTTCCTCTTCTGTTATTGTGTCAGTTTGCTAAGAATGATGTTCACCAGATTCATCCATGTCCTTACAAAGGACAAAAACTCATCATATTTGATTGCTGCATAATATTCCATGGTGGATATGTGCCACAATCTCCCAGTCCAGTCTATCATCGATGAGCACTTAGGTTGGTTCCAGGTCTTTACTATTGTAATCACTGCTGCAATAAACATTCGTGTGCATGTGCCCTTATAGTAGAACGATTTATAGTCCTTTGGTTATATACCCAGTAAAGGCATTGCTGAGTCCAATGGGTTTCCTCTTTCTACTTTGTTGCCTCTCTTTCAGAGTGTCACTGAATAATTTGCTGTACTCAGGAGTCTATTTTATGTAGACACATTTTCAGAGTATCAGTGAATAAAAGAGACCCTTGCTTTAGTAAGGAATCTAATTAATATGGCCACATCTCCTGAGCCTCACTGAATAATACACACCTGGAGAATAACTTGGAGTCTACTGTCGATGGACATTCATTCAGAGCCTCGAAGAATAATGCACACCTGTGGAGAAGCCAGGAGTCTATTTCATTTGGACTATCATTAATAACCTCAGTGGATAATATGCATGTGTGGATTAGTCAGGATTCCACTTCATATGGCCACTGACTCACAACCTCAGTGAACAATGCACAAAAGTAAAGTACTCAGCAGTCTATTACATAAAGCCACCTATTGAGAGATTCACTGAATAATACAAATATTAAGACAGACAGCATCCTGTTTCATGTGGTCACACACAAAAAGCCTCACTGAGTAATACACACCTGGGGAAGTGTTAGGAGTCTATTTTATATAGCCTCTCATCTACATCCTCAGCGAATAATGCACATGTGTGGAATAGACACTAGTCTATTTAATATGGCCACAAAATCAAAGACTGAGTGAGTAATACACAGCTTTGAAAGAGTCACTAGCCTATTCCATATGCCCAACTATTCAGAGTGAGAGTCAATAATACACACCTGTGGCCCAGTCAGGAAACAATTTCATATGGCCAATTTTATATGAGAGCCTCAATGAAAAATACATACCTGCGGAATACTCAGGATGCTATTACATATGGTATCTATTTCAGAGCTTTATTGAATAAGGAACACCTGTATTGTCGTCAGAATTTTATTTTATATAGCCACATATTAAGAGACTATCTGAATAACATACAACTTGGAATAAGTCAGGATCCTATTTTGTATACCCACTCATTTAGAGGCGAACGTAAAAATGAACGTCTGATGAGTATTCAAGAGTCTCTATTTTATGGCCACATATTCAGAGCCTCAAAGAATAAAACAAATCTATGGAAGAGTCAGGAGGGTATTTAACATGGCCACTTATTCTGAATCTAAGTGGAGAATCATATACATCTTGAAAATACTCAGGACTCTATTATTTAGAGCCACTTTTTTGGAGTCTCTCTCAATAATGCACAAATAAAACAGTCTGGAAATTACTTGATATGACTGTTGACCCAGTGACTCACTGGAAAATTCCCAAGTGAGAAATAGTCAAGACGATAGAGCCAGGAGTCTATTTTACGTGGTCACTCGTTCAGAAACTCACTGAAGATTACACACCTTGGGAATAGTCAGAGTGCAGGTCATATGGCCACTCAATCACAGCATTTACAAATAATGCAAAGTGGGGCAATAGTAAGGAGTCTATTTCATATTGAATCTCATTCAGAGCTACACTGCGAAATAAACAGCTGTGGAGTAGTAAGGATTCTATTGAAGGTATCTTCAAATTAAGCAGCTTCGTGAATAATACACACATGCTTGATAGTCAGGAGACTATTTGATGTGGACACATACACCGAACCTCTTTGAATACTGCACATGTGGGGAATAATCACTAGTCTATTTCATATGGTGATTCGTTTGGAGAGTCAAAAAATAAAGCCCACCTGTGGAGTAAAATGGGTTCTATTTCATAAAGACACTCTTTCAGTGCTTCAGTGAATAATATGTATATCTGATAAGTCAGGAATCTCTTTCACATGGCCACTCGTTCAGGGCCACTGTGAATAATACTTCCCTCAGAGATAGTCACGGGTCTTGTTCAAACGGCTACACATTCAGAGTCTCCGTAAGTAATGCACACCTGGGTAACAAACAAGAGTCCCTTTTTTATGCCCATTTAATCAGAGTCTGATTCAATAATAGACACCTGGGGAAGAGTTAAGGGTCTACTTCATGTAGCCACGTATTTAGAGCCTCAGTGAATAATGAAAACCATTGTAATAGTCGAACATTTTCTATATGGCCACACATTTTGTGCCTCCCTGAATGATACACTCCTGGGAAATCCTCAGAATTCTGCTTCATACTACCACCTCTTTAGAACCTTATTGAATAATTCACAATGTATCAGCAGTGCGGTGTCTATTTTTTATTGCCTCTCATTCAACATTTCAGTGAATAATGAACTTCTATGGAGTAATCAGGACGCTCTTTAAGAGAGCCACTAATTAAGTGCCTTCTTGAATGATATGAACCTGGGTGATAGTCAAGAGTCTATTTCATATGAACTCTAATTGTGGGTATCGCTGAGTAATACACACTTGAAGGAGTGTCCGGGGTCTATTTGGTATGAACACTCATACAGAACCTGTTTGAATAATGCACACATGGAGAATAATGAGGAGTCTATGTCATACTCTTACTCATTCAGACAAACAGTGAATAACGCACATGTGGAGTAATTAAAAGTCTCTTTTATATGGCCACTCTTCCTCAGCCTCACTGAATATTACACACTTGTGGTATAGTCTGGAGTCTATTTTTTATGGCCAGTCATTTAGAGAATCACTGAATAATGCACACCTGTGGAATATTCAGAAGTCTCTTTTCTATGGTCACTCCTTGATAGCCTCACTAAATGTACACACGTGGGGAAATAGTCATTCCGAGTCTCACAAAATAATGCACACCTGTGGAACAGTCAGGAGACTTTTTCTTTTTTTCTTTTATTTTAAAGGTAATAACAACTATTTTTATGAATGATTACAAAACAGGACATAACCAACGCTAACAAAAATATTAGTAATCCTTTCATTAATACTGAAAATTCCCATTTATCAAAAGACACTATTATTAAGAGAGTAAGAAGTAAGGTGGAATATACCTACTGAAATACAGTAGGAAAATATATTTTCAATGTATGGAGTGGTTAGTATATTTAAGTAGGTATATATATTTTCAATGAATGTGGTGTTTACTATTTTTCAGTAGGTAAATATATTTTCAGTGTATGTAGAAGTCATATATTGTAAATATAATTTCAATGTATGTACTGGTAGATATATTTTCTTTTTTATTTTAAATTTTTATTGCATTTTAAGTTTTGGGAGACATGTGCAGAACGTGCAAGATAGTTGCATAGGTAAACACATGGCAGTGTGTTTTGCTGCCTTCCTATCCTTCAGTCACACTTGGCATTTCTCCCCAGGCTATCTCTCCACCGCTCACCCCCCACTGTCTCTTTCCCATTCCCAACAATAGACCCCAGTGTGTAGTAGAAACCCTCCCTGTGTCCATGTGTTCTCATTTTTCTCACCCGCCTATGAGTGAGAATATGCGGTATTTCCTCTTCTGTTCTTGCGTCAGTTTGCTAAGAATGATGTTCTCCAGATTCATCCATGTCCTTACAAAGGACAAAAACTCATCATTTTTGATTGCTACATAATATTCCATGGTGGATATGTGTCACATTCTCCCAGTCCGGTCTATCTTTGATGAGCATTTGGGTTGGTTACAGGTCTTTACTATTGTAAACAGTGCTGCAATAAATATTGTGTGCATGTGCCCCTATAGTAGAACGATTTATAGTCTTTGGTTATATACCCAGTAAAGAGATTGCTGAGTCCAATGGGTTTCCTCTTTCTACTTTGTTGCCTCTCTTTCAGTGTCACTGAATAACGTGCTGTAGTCAGGAGTCTATTTCATGTAGACACATTGTCAGAGCCTCAGTGAATAAGAGAAATCCTTGCTTTAGTAAGGAATTTAATTAATATGGCCACATCTGCTGAGCCTCACTGAATAATACACACCTGAAGAATAACTTGGAGTCTACTGTCGATGGACATTCATTCAGAGCCTCGGTGAATAATGCACACCTGTGGACAAGCCAGGAGTCTATTTCATTTTGACATTCATTCATAACCTCAGTGGATAATATGCACGTGTGGATTAGTCAGGATTCCATTTCATATGGCCACTGACTCATAACCTCAGTGAACAATGCACAAATGTAAAGTACTCATCAGTCTATTAAATAAAGCGATGTATTGAGAGATTCACTGAATAATACAAATATTAAGACAGACAGCATCCTGTTTCATGTGGTCACACACAAAAAGCCTCACTGAGTAATACACACCTCGGGAAGTGTTAGCAGTCTACTTTATATAGCCTCTCATTTACATCCTCAGCGAATAATGAACACGTGTGTAATAGACACTAGTCTATTTAATATGGCCACTATATCAAAGACTGAGTGAGTAATACACAGCTTTGAAATAGTCACTAGTCTATTCCATATGCCCAAATATTCAGAGTGAGAGTCAATAATACACACCTGTGGACCAGTCAGGAAACAATTTCATATGGCCAAAGATTGAGAGCCTCAGTGATAAATACATACCTGGGGAATACTCAGGACGCTATTACATATGGTATCTATTTCAGAGCTTTATTGAATAAGGAAAACCAGTATTGTAGTCAGAATTCTATTTTATATAGCCACATATTAAGAGCCTATCTGAATAACATACACCTTGGAATAAGTCAGGATTCTATTTTGTATAGCCACCCATTTAGAGGCGAATGTACAAATGCACGCCTGACAAGTATTCAAGAGTCTCTATTATATGGCCACACATTCAGAGCCTCACAGAATAAAACAAACCTATGGAAGAGTCATTAGTGTATTTTACATGACCACTTATTCTGAACCTAAGTGGAGAATCATATACATCTTTAAAATAATCAGGACTCTATTATAGAGAGCCCCTTATTCGGAGTCTCACTCAATAATGAAGAAATGAAAAATAGTCTGGAAATCATTTGATATGACTGTTGACCCAGTGACTCAGTGGAAAATTCACAGCTGAGAAATAGTCAAGAAAATAGAGTCAGGAGTCTATTTCTTGTAGTCACTCGTTCATAAACTCACTGAAGAATAAACACCTTGGGAATAGTCCGAGTCCAGGTCATATGGCCACTCAATCACAGCATTTACGAATAATGCACAGTGGGGTAATAGTGAGGAGTCTATTTCATATCGACTCTCATTCAGAGCTACACTGCGAAATAAACAGCTATGGAGTAGTAAGGATTCTATTGAAGGTATGTTCAAATTAAGCAGCTTCGTGAATGATACACACATGCTTGATATTCAGGAGACTATTTGATATGGACACTTATACCAAACATCTTCGAATACTGCACATGTGGGGAATAATCACTAGTCTATTTCATATGGTGATTCGTTTGGAGAGTCAAAAAATAAAGCCCACCTGTGGAATAAAATGGGTTTCTATTTCATAAAGACACTCTTTCAGTGCTTCAGTGAATAATGTGTACACCTTTTAGGTCAGGAATCTCTTTCACATGGCCACTCGTTCAGGGCCACTGTGAATGATACTTCCCTCAAATAGTCACGGGTTTTCTTTAAAGGGTTACACATTCAGAGTCTCCGCAAGTAATGCACACCTGGGTAATACAAAAGAGTCCCTTTTTTATGCCCATTTAATCAGAGTCTGATTCAATAATAGACATCTGTGGAAGAGTTAAGAGTATACTTCATGCAGCCACACATTTAGAGCCTCTGTGAATAATGGACACCATTGTAATAGTCGAACATTTTCTATATGGCCACACATGTTGTGCCTCCCTAAATGATACACTCCTGGGAAATCCTGAGGATTCTACTTCATACTACAACTCCTTTAGAACCTTATTGAATAATTCACAATATATCAGCAGTGCAGTGTCTATTTTTTAATGGCCTCTCATTCAACCTTTCAGTGAATAATGAACTTCTATTGAGTAATCAGGACGCTGTTTAAGATAGCCAAGAATTAAGTGCCTTCCTGAATGATACGAACCTGGGTGATAGTCAGGAGTCTATTTCATATGAACTCTAATTGTGGGTATCCCTGTGTAATACACACTTGGAGGAGTGTCCGGAGTCTATTTGGTATGGACACTCATACAGAACCTGTTTGAATAATGCACACATGGAGAATAATGAGGAGTCTATGTCATACTCTTACTCATTCAGACAAACAGTGAATAACGCACATGTGGAGCAATTAGAAGTCTGTTTCCTATGTTCGCTCTTTCTCAGCCTCACTGAATATTACACACTTGTGGTAAAGTCTGGAGTCTATTTTTTATGGCCACTCATTCAGAGGATCACTGAATAATGCACACCTGTGGAACAGTCAGAAGACTCATTTTTGAATGGGCTTGTTTGTTTTCTTTCTGTAAATCTGTTTGAGTTCTTTGTAAATTCTGGATATCAGCCCTTTGTCTGATGCGTAAACTGCAAAGATTTTTTCCCATTCTGATGGTTGTCAATTCACTCTAGTGACTGTTTCTTTTGCCGTGCAGAAGCTGTGGAGTTTGATTAGGTCCCATTTGTCTATTTTGGCTTTTGTTGCCAATGCTTTTGGTGTTTTGGACATGAAGTCCTTGCCTACTCCTATGTCCTGAATGGTTTTGCCTAGATTTTCTTCTAGGGTTTTTATGGTGTCAGGTCTTATATTTAAGTCTTTAATCCATCTGGAGTTAATTTTAGTGTAAGGTGTCAGGAAGGGGTCCAGTTTCTGCTTTCTGCACATGGCTAGCCAGTTTTCCCAACACCATTTATTAAATAGGGAATCCTTTCCCCATTGCCTGTTTTTGTCTGGTTTATCAAAGATGATATGGTTGTAGATATGTTTTGTTGCCTCCGATGTTTCTGTTCTGTTCCATTGGTCTATATCTCTGTATTGGTACCAGTACCATGCTGTTTTGATTACTGTAGCCTTGTAGTATAGTTTGAAGTCTGGTAGCGTGATGCCTCCCGCTGTGTTCTTTTTGCTTAGAATTGACTTGGCTATGCGGGCTCTTTTTTGGTTCCATATGAAATTCATGGTGGTATTTTCCAGTTCTATGAAGAAATTCAATGGTAGTTTGATGCGGATAGCATTGAATGTGTAAATTACTATGGGCAGTATAGCCGTTTTCACAATATTGATTCTTCCTAACCACGAACATGGAATGTTTCTCCATCTGTTTGTGTCCTCTCTTATTTCGTTGAGCAGGTGTTTGTAGTTTTCCTTAAAGAGGTCCCTTACATTCCTAGTAAGTTGTATTCCTAGGTATTTTATTTTCTTTGTAGCGATTGTGAATGGCAGTTCGTTCTTAATTTGGTTCTCTTTAAGTCTGTTATTGGTGTATAGGAATGCTTGTGATTTTTGCACATTGATTTTATATCCTGAGACTTTGCTGAAGTTGCTTATCAGTTGCAGGAGCTTTTGGGCTGAGGTGATGGGGTTTTCTAGGTATACTATCATGTCGTCTGCAAATAGAGACAATTTGGCTTCCACCTTTCCTATTAGAATACCCTTTATTTCTTTTTCTTGCCTGATTGCTCTGGCTAGAAATTCCAGTACTATGTTGAATAGGAGTGGTGAGAGAGGGCATCCTTGTCTAGTGCCGGATTTCAAAGGGTATGCTTCCAGTTTTTGCCCATTAAGTATGATATTGGCTGTTGGTTTGTCATAAATAGCTTTTATTACTTTGAGATATGTTCCATCAATACCAAGTTTATTGAGGGTTTTTAGCATAAAGCGCTGTTGAATTTTGTCAAATGCCTTCTCTGCGTCAATTGAGATAATCATGTGATTTTTGTTTTTGCTTCTGTTTATGTGGTGAATTACATTTATAGACTTGCGTATGTTGAACCAGCCTTGCATGCCCGGGATGAATCCTACTTGATCATGATGGATAAGTTTTTTAATGTGCTGTTGCAATCGATTTGCCAGTATTTTATTGAAGATTTTTGCATCTATGTTCATCATGGATATTGGCCTGAAGTTTTCTTTTCTTGTTGAGTCTCTGCCAGGTTTTGGTATCAGGATGATGTTGGTCTCATAAAATGATGTGGGAAGGGTTCCCTCTTTTTGGATTATTTGGAATAGTTTCAGAAGGAATGGTACCAGATCCTCTTTGTGTGTCTGGTAGAATTCAGCTGTGAACCCATCTGGACCTGGGCTTTTTTTGTGTGGTAGGCTCTTAATTGCTGCCTCAACTTCTGACCTTATTATTGGTCTATTCATAGTTTCAGCTTCCTCCTGGTTTAGGCTTGGGAGGACACAGGCATCCAGGAATTTATCCATTTCTTCCTGATTTACTAGTTTGTGTGCATAGAGTTGTTTGTAGTATTCTCTGATGATGGTTTGAATTTCTGTGGAATCTGTGGTGATTTCCCCTTTATCGTTTTTTATTGCATCTATTTGGTTGTTCTCTCTTTTCTTTTTTATCAGTCTGGCTAGTGGTCTGTCTATTTTGTTGATCTTTTCAAAAAACCAGCTCTTAGATTTGTTGATTTTTTGAAGGGATTTTCTTGTCTCTATCTCCTTCAGTTCTGCTCTGATCTTAGTTATTTCTTGTCTTCGGCTAGGTTTTGAGCTTTTTTGATCTTACTCCTCTAGCTCTTTCAATTTTGACGATAGGGTGTCAATTTTGGATCTCTCCACTCTTCTCATGTGGGCACTTATTGCTATATATTTTCCTCTACAGACTGCTTTAAATGTGTCCCAGAGATTCTGGTACGTTGTGTCTTCATTCTCGTTGGTTTCAAAGAACTTCTTTATTTCTGCCTTCATTTCATTGTTTATCCAATCAACATTCAAGAGCCAGTTGTTCAGTTTCCATGAAGCTGTGCGGTTCTGAGTTATTTTCTGAATTCTGAGTTCCAACTTGATTGCACTATGGTCTGAGAGACTGTTTGTTATGATTTCCGTTGTTTTGCATTTGCTGAGGAGAGCTTTACTTCCAATTATGTGGTCAATTTTGGAGTAGGTGTGATGTGGTGCTGAGAAGAATGTATATTCTGTGGATTTGGGGTGGAGAGTTCTGTAAATGTCTATCAGGTTTGCTTGTTCCAAGTCTGAGTTCAAGTTCTGGATATCCTTGTTAATTTTCTGTCTGGTTGATCTGTCTGCTATTGACAGTGGAGTGTTAAAGTCTCCCACTATTATTGTGTGGGAGTCTAAGTCCCTTTGTAAGTCATTAAGAACCAGCCTTATATATCTGGGTGCTCCTACATTGGGTCCATATATATTTAGAATCGTTAGCTCTTCTTGTTGTATCGATCCTTTTACCATTATGTAGTGACCTTCTTTGTCCCTTTTGATCTTTGTTACTTTAAAGTCTATTTTATCAGAGATGAGAATTGCAACTCCTGCTTTTTTTTTACTCTCCATTTGCTTGGTAAATCTTCCTCCATCCTTTTATTTTGAGCCTTTGTGTATCTTTGTGTGTGAGGTGGGTTTCCTGGATACAGCACACTGATGGGTTTTGGTTTTTTATCCAATTTGCCCGTCTGTGTCTTTTAATTGGTGCATTTAGCCCATTTACATTCAGGGTTAATATTGTTATGTGTGAATTTGATACTGCCATTTTGATGCTATCTGGCTGTTTTGCCCATTGGTTCATGTACACTCTTCATTTTGTTGATGGTCTTTAGCATTTGGTATGCTTTTAGGATGGCTGGAACTGGTTGTTTCTTTCTATGTGTAGTGCCTCTTTCAGGAGCTCTTGTAAAGCAGGCCTAGTGGTGACAAAATCTCTGAGTACTTGCTTGTTCGTGAAGGATTTTATTTTCCCTTCACTTATGAAGCTCAGTTTGGCTGGATATGAAATTCTGGGTTGAAAGCTCTTTTCTTTAAGGATGTTGAATATTGGCCCCCACTCTCTTCTGGCTTGTAGAGTCTCTGCTGAGAGATCTGCTGTGAGTCTGATGGGCTTCCCTTTGTGGGTGACCCGACCTTTCTCTCTGGCTGCCCTTAGTATTTTCTCCTTTGTTTCAACCCTGGTGAATCTGACGATTATGTGCCTTGGGTTGCTCTTCTTGCGGAGTATCTTTGTGGTGTTCTCTGTATTTCCTGGAGTTCAGTATTGACCTGTCTTGCTAGGTTGGGGAAATTTTCCTGGATAATATCCTGAAGAGTGTTTTCCAGCTTAGATTCATTCTCTTCATCACATTCTGGTACACCTATCAAACGTAGGTTGGGTCTCTTCACATAGTCCCACATTTCTTGGAGATTTTGTTCATTCCTTTTTGTGCTTTTTTCTTTAATCTTGGTTTCACGTTTTATTTCATTGTGTTGATCTTCAATTTCTGATATTCTTTCTTCTGCTTGGTCAATTCGGCTGTTGAAACTTGTGCATGCTTCACAAAATTCTCGTGTTGTGTTTTTCAGCTCCTTCAATTCATTCATATTCCTCTCTAAGTTTTCACTTCTTGTTATCAATTCCTCGAATTTTTTTTCAAATCTTTTTTCAAGGTTCTTAGTTTCTTTGCACTGATTTAGAACATGTTCTTTTAGCTCAATGAAGTTTCTCATTATCCACTTTCTGAAGTCTGATTCCATCATTTCGTCACACTCATTCTCCGTCCAGCTTTGTTCCCTTGATGGTGAGGAGTTTTGGTCCTTTGTAGGAGGTGAGGTGTTTTGGTTTCGGGTGTTTTCCTCCTTTTTGCGCTGGTTTCTTCCCATCTTTATGGATTTATCCGCCTGTCGTCTTTGTAGTTGCTGATTTTTCAATTGGGTCTCTGTGTGGAAGCTGAGATTGTTGATGATGAAGTATTTCTGTTACTAAGTTTTCCTTCTAGTGGTCTAGCCCCTCTGCTGTATGAGTGCTGAGGTCCACTCCAGGCCCCGTTTGTCTGGAGTATACCTGTGGCAGCTGTGGAAGAGTGAGGGATGATACCAGTTTCTTCTTCTGCTGTCTTTGTTCCAGAATGATGCCCGCCAAATGTCAGTCTGATTAGTTTTTTTTTGCGGTGACTCTTTGGATATACAGGGGTCAGGGAGCTGCTTAAGGAGACGGTTTGTGCTTTATAGTAGCTCCAGTGCTGAGCTGTGAGCTCCGTTGTTCATTCAGGGTTGTTGGGAGGTTGTTTATGTCTGCTGTAATAGAACTCATAAAACACCACCCTTTTATTTCCCCCCCTTATATGCACTGTTTCAGGGAGTTGGGCCTTTCTTTATGAGTATCTGTTGCACTGTCCTGCCCCACTAGGTGGCAGTCTATTCACTATTTGCCTGCCGGGGCTCTGACCCACTAGCGCGGTTCTGTTCTGTTGCTGCTGGGCTCCCTTCTGCTGTGGAGAGCTCCTGTCTCCTCGGAGTCTCTCTGTTATGGCAGGTTGCCTCAGCAACGGCAGGCTGCTTCGGCCCTGGGCGGTACTTCAATAGGGGCGGATTGTGTCAGCGGTGGTGGTCGCCCCTCCCTCACCGGGCTGCACCGTCCTAGATGCCGGCAGCAAAACTCTCAGTGCCAAGCGTCTCCAGTCATTGCCCTGCTTGTCCCTGTGAGGGTGGGACTCGCTGAGCCCGATTACCCAGCTCCCTGCCTCAGAGTCCGTCCTCTCTCTCTCTCCCTGCCTCTCCGCAAGCTTAAAGTTCGACTCTCTCACTGGCGCCCCAGGAGCCTGCCGATAGGGCACTGGGATCCGTGCGATCTCCCGTGCCACTGCCCACTTCACCGGCTCAGTTCACGCTTCCCAGGAAACTCCTGGTCTGGCTCACTGTCCAAGTCCCGTTCAATCAGATGGACACGCCAATCTGCCCTTCAAACTCTCAGATTGCCGGTTTAACAGGGCGCCCAGACCAGTGAGTTCCGTGCCGGGTCCTGCTGCAGCGCCAGCCTAAGCGGCGCCAGCGGAAGCGGCCGCGCCAGAGGGCTGCGTTAGCCGGTTTTACTTTACTAGCGTCCTGTGGGACTTTCAACGCTCTGTGGGCTAGAAAAGTCCATCCGAGAATGCAGCTAGGACTCACCCTCTGCGCCCTCACTGAGAGCTGCAATCCTGAGTCGCTTCTACGACGCCATCTTGCCGGGCCTCTTCTATTATTTTTAATTTTTATTGCATTATAGGTTTTGGGGTACATGTGCAGAACGTGCAAGATATTTGTATAGGTACACACATGGCAGTTGTTTTGCTGCCTTCCTTTCCTTCACCCACACTTAAAATTCATCCCCATGCTATCCCCCCAGCCCCCCCAGCTATCCCTCCCCCATTCCCCCAATAGAACCCAGTGTGTAGTCGACCCCCTCTCTGTGTCCATGTGTTCTCATTTTTCTCACCCACCTATGAGTGAGTATATGCGGTATTTCTTTTTCTGTTCTTGTGTCAGTTTGCTGAGAATGATGTTTTCCAAATTCATCCATGTCCTTACAAAGGACACAAACTCATCATTTTTGATTGCTGCATAATATTCCATGGTGTATATGTGCCACATTTTCCCAGTCCAGTCTATTATCTTTGGGCATTTGGGTTGGTTCCAGGTCTTTGCTATTGTAAACAGTGCTGTAATGAACATTCGTATGCATGTGTCCTTATAGGAGAACGATTTATAGACCTTTGGATATATACCCAGTAATGGGATTGCGGGGTCAAATGGAATTTCTATTTCTAGGTCCTTGAGGAATTGCCACACTGTCTACCACAATGGTTGAACTAATTTACACTCCCACCAACAGTGTAAGAGTGTTCCTATTTCTCCACATCCTCTCCAGCATCTGCTGTCTCCAGATTTTTCAATGATCGCCATTCTAACTGGTGTGGGATGGTATCTCAATGTGGTTTTTATTTGCATCTCTCTAATGACCAGTGATGATGAGCATTTCTTCATGTGTTTGTTGGCCTCATGTATGTCTTCTTTTGTAAAGTGTCTGTTCATATCCTTTGCCCATTTTTGAATGGGCTTGTTTGTTTTTTCCTGTAAATCTGTTTGAGTTCTTCGTAAATTCTGGATATCAGCCCTTTGTCAGATATGTTTACTGCAAAGATTTTTTCCCATTCTGATGGTTGCCGATTCACTCTAGTGACTGTTTCTTTTGCCGTGCAGAAGCTGTGGAGTTTGGTTAGGTCCGATTTGTCTCTTTTGGCTTTTTTTGCCGTGCTTTTGGTGTTTTGTTCATGAAGTCCTTGCCTACTCCTATGTCCTGAATGGTTTTGCCTAGATTTTCTTCTAGGGTTTTTATGGTGTCAGGTCTTACGTTTGTCTTTAATTCATCTGGAGTTAATTTTAGTGTAAGGTGTCAGGAAGGGGTCCAGTTTCTTCTTTCTGCACATGGCTAGCCAGTTTTCCCAACACCATTTATTAAATAGGGAATCCTTTCCCCGTTGCTTGTTTTTGTCTGGCTTATCAAAGATAATATGGTTGTACATATGCTGTGTTGCCTCCGATGCTTCTGTTCTGTTCCATTGGTCTATATCTCTGTTTTGGTACCAGTACCATGCTGTTTTGATTACTGTAGACTTGTAGTATAGTTTGAAGTCTGGTCGTGTGATGCCTCCCGCTGTGTTCTTTTTCTTAGAATTGACTTGTCTATGCGGGCTCTTTTTTGGTTCCATATGAAATTCATGGTGGTTTTTTCCAGTTCTGTGAAGAAATTCAATGGTAGTTTGATAGGGATAACATTGATTGTATAAATTACTTTGGGCAGTATAGCCATTTTGACGATATTGATTCTTCCTAACCACGAACATGGAATGTTTCTTCATCTGTTTGTATCCTCTCTTATTTCATTGAGCAGTGGTTTGTGGTTTTCCTTAAAGAGGTCCCTTACGTTCCTTGTGAGTTGTATTCCTAGGTATTTTATTTTCTTTGTACCAATTGTGAATGGCAGTTCATTCTTGATTCGGTTCTCTTTAAGTCTGTTATTGGTGTATAGGAATGCTTGTGATTTATGCACATTGATTTTATATCCTGGGACTTTGCTGAAGTTGCTTGTCAGTTTCAGGAGCGTTTGGGCTGAGGTGATGGGGTTTTCTAGGTATACTATCATGTCGTCTTCAAATGGATACAATTTGTATTCCACCTTTCCCATTTGAATACCCTTTATTTCTTTTTCTTGCCTGGTTGCTCTGGCTAGAACTTCCAGTACTATGTTGAATAGGAGTGGTGAGAGAGAGCATCCTTGTGTAGTGCCGAATTTCAGAAGGAATGCTTCCAGTTTTTGCCCATTAAGTATGATATTGGCTGTTGGTTTGTCATAAATATCTTTTATTACTTTGAGATATGTTCCATCAATACCAAGTTTATTGAGGGTTTTTAGCATTAAGGACTGTTGAACTTTGTCAAATGCCTTCTCTGTGTCAATTGAGATAATCAGGTGATTTTTGTTTTTGCTTCTTTTTATGTGGTGAATTACATTTATAGACTTGCGTATGTTGAACCAGCCTTGCATCCCCGGGATGAATCCTACTTGATCATGATGGGTAAGTTATTTAGTGTGCTGTTGCAATCGGTTTGCCAGTATTTTATTGAAGATTTTTGCATCTATGTTCATCATGGATATGGGCCTGAAGTTTTCTTTTCTTGTTGAGTCTCTGCCGGGTTTTGGTATCAGGATGATGTTGGTCTCATAAAATGATTTGGGAAGGGTTTCCTCCTTTTGGGTTATTTGGAATAGTTTCAGAAGGAATGGTACCAGATCCTCTTTGTGTGTCTGGTAGAATTCAGCTGTGAACCCATCTGGACCTGGGCTTTTTTTGTGTGGTAGGCTCTTAAATCCTGCCTCAACTTCAGACCTTGTTATTGTTCTATTCATAGTTTCGGCTTCCTCCTTGTTTAGGCTTCGGAGGACACAGGTGTCTAGGAATTTATCCATTTCTTCCTGGTTTACTAGTTTATGTGCATAGAGTTGTTTGTAGTATTCTATGATGATGGTTTGAATTTCTGTGGAATCTGTGGTGATTTCCCCATTCTCGTTTTTTATTGCATCTATTTAGTTGTTTTCTCTTTTCTTTTTTATCACTCTGGCTAGTGGTCTGTCTATTTTGTTGATCTTTTTGAACAACCAGCTCTTGGATTTATTGATTTTTTGAAGGGTTTTTCTTGTCTCTATCTCCTTCAGTTCTGCTCTGATCTTAGTTATTTCTTGTCTTTGGCTAGGTTTTGAGCTTCTTTGATCTTCCTCCTCTATCTCTTTCAATTTTGATGATAGGGTGTCAATTTTGGATCTCTCCACTCTTCTCATGTGGGCACTTCTTGCTATATATTTTTCTCTACAGACTGCTTTAAATTATGTCCCAGAGATTGTGGTACATTGTATCTTCATTCTCTTTGGTTTCAAAGAACATGTTTATTTCTGCCTTCATTTCTTTGTTTATCCAATCAACATTCAAGAGCCAGTTGTTCAGTTTCCATGAAGCTGTGCGGTTCTGAGTTAGTTTCTGAATTCTGAGTTCCAACTTGATTGCACTTTGGGGTGAGACACTGTTTGTTATGATTTCAGTTGTTTTGCATTTGCTGAGGAGTGCTTTACCTCCAATTATGTGGTCAATTTTGGAGTAGGTGTGATGTGGTGCTGAGAAGAATGTATATTCTGTGGATTTGGGGTGGAGAGTTCTGTAAATGTCTATCAGGTTTGCTTGTTCCCAGTCTGAGTTCAAGCCCTGGATATCCTTGTTAATTTTCTGTCTTGTTGATCTGTCTGATATTGACAGTGGAGTGTTAAAGTCTCCCACTATTATTGTGTGGAAGTCTAAGTCTCTTTGTAAGTCATTAAGAACTTGCCTTATATATCTGGGTGCTTTTGCATTGGGTCCATATATATTTAGAATCATTAGCTCTTTCTGTTGTATCGAACCATTTACCATTATGTAATGACCTTATGTGTTCCTTTTCATCTTTGTTGCTTTAAAATCTATTTTATCAGAGATGAGAATACCAATTCCTGCTTTTTTTTGCTCTCTATTTGCTTGGTAAATCTTCCTCCATCCCTTTATTTTGAGCCTTTGTGTATCCTTGCGTGTGAGGTGGGTTTCCTGGATACTGCATACCGATGGGTTTTGGCCTTTTATCCAATTTGCCAGTCTGTGTCTTTTGATTGGTGCATTTAGCCCATTTGCATTTAGGGTTAATATTGTTATGTGTGAATTTGATACTGCCATTCTGATGCTAGCGAGCTGTTTTGCCCATTGGTTCATGTAGATTCTTCATTTTGTTGATGCTCTTTAGCATTTGGTATGCTTTTAGGATGGCTGGTACTGGTTGTTTATTTCTATGTGTCGTGCCTCTTTTAGGACCTCTTGTATAGCAGGCCTAGTGGTAACAAAATCTCTGAGTAATTGCTTGTTCATGAAGGATTTTATTTTTCCTTCACTTATGAAGCTCAGTTTGGCTGGATATGAAATTCTGGGTTGAAAGTTCTTTTCTTTAAGGATGTTGAATATTGGCCCCCACTCTCTTCTGGCTTGTAGATTCTCTGCTGAGAGATCTGCTGTGAATCTGATGGGCTTCCCTTTGTGGGTGACCCGACCTTTTTCTCTGGCTGCCCTTAGTATTTTCTCCTTCATTTCAACCCTGGTGAATCTGTCGATTATGTTCCTTGGGGTTGCTCTTCTTGCAGAATATCTTTGTGGTGTTCTCTGTATTTCCTGGAGTTGAGTATTGACCTGTCTTGCTAGCTTGGGGAAATTTTTCTGGATAATATTCTGAAGAGTATTTTCCAGCTTGGATTAATTCTCTTCATCACATTCTGGTACACCTGTCAAACGTAGGTTGGGTCTCTTCACATAGTCCCACATTTCTTGGAGATTTTGTTCATTCCTTTTTGCTCTTTTTTCTTTAATCTAGGTTTCTCTTTTTATTTCATTGAGTTGATCTTCAACTTCTGATATTCTTTCTTCTGCTTGGTCAATTTGGCTGTTGAAACTTGTGCATGCTTCATGAAGTTCTTGTGTTGTGTTTTTCTGCTTTTTCAATTCATTCATATTCCTATCTAAGTTGTCCATTCTTGTTATCACTTCCTCAAATCTTTTTTCAAATCTATTTTCAAGGTTCTTAGTTTCTTTGCACTGATTTAGACCATGTTCTTTTAGCTCCCTGAACTTTCTCATTTTCCACTTTCTGAAGTCTGATTCCGTCATTTTGTCACACTCATTCTTTGTCCGGCTTTGTTTTCTTCCTGGTGAGGAGTTTTGGTGCTTGGTAGGAGGTGAGGTGTTTTGGTTTCTAGTGTTTTCCTCCTTTTCGCGCTGGTTTCTTCCCATCTTTATGGATTTATTCACCTGTCGTATTAGTAGTTGCTGATTTTTTCAATTGGGCCTCTGAGTGGACGCCCAGATTGTTGATGATTAAGTATTTCTTACTTAGATTTTCTTTTATCCATCTAGCCCCTCTGCTGTATGAGTGCTGAGGTCCACTCCAGGCCCTGCTTGTCTGGGGTACACCTGTAGCAGCTGCAGAACAGTGAGGGATGCTACCAGCTTCTTCTTCTGCTATCTTTCTTTCCAGAATGATGACCATCAAATATCAGTCTGATTAGTCCTTTTTTGGGGTGACTCTTTGGGTATACAGGGGTTGGGGAACTGCTTGAGGAGACTGTGCTTTATAGGAGATACAGTGCTGAGCTGTGAGCTCCCTTGTTCATTCAGGGATGTTGGGTGGATGTGTTTATGTCTGCTGCAACATAACTCATAAACCCCCTCTTCCCCCCCTTAGATGCTCTGTCTCAGGGAGTTGGGGCTAACTTTATGAGTATCTGTTGCACTGTCCTGCCCTGCTAGGTGGCAGTCTATTCACTATTTGCCTGCCGGGGCCCCACCCTGCTAGCGCGGGTCCGCCCTGCTAATGCAGGCTCTGTTCTGCTGTGGCATGCTTCGTGCAATTGGTGGAATCTCTCTGTTATGGCAGGTTGCCTCGGCAACGGCTGGCTGCTTCAGCCCTGGTCGGTACTTCAGTGGGGGCAGATTTCGTCTGTAGTGGCGGATGCCCCTCCCCCACCGGGCTGCACTGTCCCAGTTGCCGGCAGCACAACTCTCAGCCCCGAGCACCTCTAGTCACTGCCCTGCTTGTCCCTGTGAAGTTGGGACCCGCTGAGCTCAATTACTCAGCTCCCTGCCTCAGAGTCTGTCCTCTCTCTCTCTCTCTCTCTCTCTCTCTCTTTCTCTCCCCAAGCTGAATTGTCGACTCTCTCACTGGCGCCCCAGTGGCCTGCTGATAGGGCACTGGGATCCGTGCAATCACCCATGTTGCTGCCCACTGCACTGGCTCAAATCACGTTTCTTAGAAATATCCTGGTCTAGCTTATTGTCGAAATCTCATTCAATCAGATGGACCTGCCAGTCTGCCCTTCCAAATCTCAGATTGCCGGTTTAACAGGGCACCCAGACCAGTGAGTTTTGTGCCGTGTGCCATTGAGCTGTGGCACCAGCCCGGCCCAACCGGCCATGCGAGCCGGCTGCGCAAGCATCCCGTGTCTCTGCCGCACCTGGGACTTTCAACGTTCTGTGGGCAAAAAAAAAAATCATCCGAGAATGTGACTAAAACTCACCCTCTGCGCCTTCCTGAGAGCTGCAATCCTGAATCACCTCTACAATGACATCTTGCCAGCCACTTCCTGGTGTGTATTATTTACTGAGACTCTGATTAAGTGGGCATATGGAATAGAATATTTGCTCTTCCAAAGTTTTGCATTACTCACTCAGGCTTTAATTTGTGGCCATAAATAAATAGAGGAGTGTCTATTCCTTAGGTGTGCATTATCCACCAGGGCTCTAAATGAATGACTATATGAAGTAGAATTTTAACTCTTCCCAGGTGTGTATTATTGAATGAGACTCTGAATAAGTGGTAATAAGAAAGAGACCCCTGGCTCTTCCCCAGGTGTGTATCATTTACATAGACTCTAAATGTGCAGCCATTTGAAGTAGACTCTTGACTATCTCCCGGGGTGTGTTATTCACTGAGGCTCTGAACAAGTGGCCATATGAAAGAGATTCCTGGCTTTTCCAGACACATATATTATTCACTGTAACACTGAAAGAGTGGACATATGAAATAAACTCCATTTTATTCCACAGGTGTGCCTTATTCATAGATTCTCTAAATGAATCAACATGAAATACCCTACAGAGAAATTTTCACATGCACATTATTCCAAAAAGTTCTGTATGAGAGTCCATATCAAATTGACTCCCGACTATCACCGAGGTGTGTACCATTCAGCGAGTTGCTTAATTTGTGGCTATCTTAAATAGGGTCCTGGCTACTGCACAGGTGTTCATTATTAACTGAAACTCTTAATGAGAGGCCATATGAAATAGACTCCTGACTATTGTCTCATTGTGCATTATTCAGTAAAGATCTCAATGAGTGATCACATGGAATAGAATCCTGACGATTCCCCAGGTGTGTATTCTTTGTGAGATATTGAATCAGTGGTCATATGAAGGAGGCTTCTGACTATTACCATGGTGTGCATTATGGAATGAGGCTCTGAGTGTCCATATGAAATAGACTCCTAATATTCACTGAATATTTCTCCTGTGTGCATTATTCACTGATTCTCTGAGTGGCCATATGAAATAGACTTCTGATTATTACACAGGTGTGCATTATTCAGGGAATCTCAGAATGGAGGGCGATATGAATTAGTCTCCTCAATACTCCACAGACATGCACTATTCACTGAGGCTCATAATGAGGGGTCATATTAAACAGAATCATACTATTCCTAAGGTGTGTATCATTCAGCGAGGCTCTCAATGATACACCATTTGAAAAGGACTCCTGAGTACTCAACAGCTATGAATTATTCACAGAGCCTCTGAATGTGTGGCCATGTGAAATACACTCCTGACATTTTGCCAGGTGTGTACTATTCAGTCAGTCTTGAAATGAGTGGTCATATGAAACAGACCCCTCAGGACTCGACAGACGTGCATTATTCACTGAGGGACTGAGTGAGTGGGCGTGAGCAATAGACTCATGATTATTCCCTAGGTGTACATTATTCACTGAAGCTCTAAATATGTGGCCATTTGGAATGGATTTCTCACTAGTCCCCTGGGGTGTGTTATTCACAGAGTATCTGAATGCATTACCATTCCAAAAAGACTCTTGGGAATTCTCCAGGTGAGCACTATTTCATGAGGCTCTGAATGAGTGGCCCCATGAAATAGACTCCTCACTGTTTCTCAGGTGTGTATTATTCACTGAGGCTTTGAAAGTGTGACCAAATGAAATAAATTCCTGACTATTCCACAGGGGTGCATTATTCAGTGAGGCTCTCAATGAGTGTACATATAAAACTGTTCTTACTAATCCCCAGGTGTCTGTCACTCAGTGAGGGACTGAAAGACTGGCCACATAAAATAGATTGTTGACAATTCCCCAAGTGTGTATTATTCTCTGTGGCTATGAATGATTGGCCATATGAAATAGACTCCTGACTGTTCCAGATGAGCATATTATCCACTGAGGCTATAAATGAGTATCCAAATAATATAGACTCCTTGCTACTTCACATTATCCGGTGACACTTCATATGAGATGCCACATAAAAAGGTTGCTGACTATTCCATAGGTGTGCATTATACAGTGAGACTATGCATGAGTGGTTAAAATAGAATCCACTCATTCCATTTCCTTAGGTGTGTACCTTTAGTGACGCTCTTAATGAGTGGCCATATAAAAGAGATTTCTGTCTATTGCACTGGTGTGCATTATTCTGTGCAGCTGTGAAAGAGTAGCCATATTAAATAGGCTCCTGACAATTCCCCACGTATGTAATATTCAGTGAGGTTCTTAATAAAGTTTTCATATGAAATAGTCTCCTTTTACCTGGTGTGCATTATTTAAGAAAACTCTGAATGAGTGGTAATTAGAAATAGACTCCACAGTATATCACAAGTGCATACCATTCAGTGAGGCTGTGAAAGAGTTGCCATATTAGAGGGGACTCGCAAGATGGCGTTGCAGAAGCGACTCAGGATTGCAGCTCTCAGTGAAGGCACAGAGGGTGAGTCCTAGCCACATTCTCGGATGGACCTTTTTTGCCCACAGAGCGTTTAAAGTCCCAGGTGTGTGAGAGACATGGGACGCTAGTACAGCCGGCTAGCGCAGCCGGCTCACGTGGTTGCTTCGGCCGGTGCTGCGGTGGGATCCGGCATGGAACTCACTGGTCTGGGTGCCCTGTTAAACCGGCAATCTGAGATTTGGAAGGGCAGACTGGCATGTCCATCTGATTGAACAGGACTTGGACAATGAGCCAGACCAGGAGATTCCTGAGAAGCGTGATCTGAGCTGGTGCAGTGGGCAGTGACATGGGAGATCACATGGATCCCAGTGCCCTATTGGCAGGCTATTGGGCGCCAGTTAGAGAGTCGACCTTTCAGTTTGGGGAGAGGAAGAGAGAGAGAGAGAGAGAGAGAGAAAGAGGATGGACTCTGAGGCAGGAAGCTGGGTGATCGGGATTGGAGGGTCCCACCCTCACAGGCACAAGCGGGGCAGCGATTGGAGGTGCTCAGAGCTGAGAGTTTTGCTGCTGGAATCTAGGATGGTGCAGCCTGGTTGGGGAGGGGGGTCTGCCACTAGGACGCAATCCGCCCCTACTGAAGTACCGTCCAGGGCTGACGCAGCCTGCCATTGCCGAGGCAACCTGCCATAACAGAGAGACTCCACCAGGATAGGGGAGCACTCTACAGCAGAACGGAGACCAGCAGCAACAGGGCGGACCCACGCTAGAAGGGCAGAGACCTGACAGGCAAATAGTGAATAGATTGACTCCTAGTGGGGCAGGACAATGCAACAGATACTCATAAAGAAAGCCCCAACTCCCTGAGACAGAGCATCTAAGGAGGAAATAAAAGGGTGGTGTTTTATGAGTTCTGTTGCAGCAGACATAAAGAACCTCCCAACAACCTGAATGAACAATGGAGCTCACAGCTCAGCACTGGAGCTCCTATAAAGCACAGACCGTCTCCTCAAGCAGCTCCCTGACCCCTGTATCTCCAAAGAAACACCCCAAAAAAGGACTAATCAAACAGACATTTGGCCACCAACATTCTGGAAAAAAAGATAGCAGAAGAAGAAACTGGTATCATCCCTCACTGTTCCGCAGCTGCGACAGGTATACCCCAGACAAGCAGGGCCTGGAGTGGACCTCAGCACTCATAGAGAAGAGGGGCTAGACCATTAGAAAAAAACTAAGTAACATAAATACTTCCTCATCAACAATCTCAGAATCCACACAGAGACCCAATTGAAAAATCAGCAACTACTAAGACGACAGGCGGATAAATCCATAAAGATGGTAATAAACCAGCGCAAAAAGGAGGAAAACAACCGAAACCAAAACACGTTAACTCCTACAAAGGACCAAAACTCCTCACCAACAAGGGAACAAAGCTGGACAGAGAATGAGTGTGACGAAATGACAGAATCAGGTTTCAGAAAGTGGATAATGAGAAATTTCAGTGAGCGAAAAGAACATGTTCTAAACCACTGCAAAGAAACTAAGAACTTTGAAAAAAAAATGTGAAAAAAGATTCGAGGAATTGATAACAAGAATGGACAACTTAGAGAGGAATATGAATGAATTGAAGGAGCTGAAAAACACAACAAGAGAACATCGTGAAACATGCACAAGTTAAAACAGCCGAATTGACCAAGCAGAAGAAAGAATATTAGAAGTCGAAGATCAACTCAATGAAATAAAACGAGAAACCAGGATTAAAGGAAAAAGCACAAAAAGAAATGAACAAAATCTCCAAGAAACGTGGGACTATGTGAAGAGACCAAACCTACGTTTGATAGGTGTACCAGAATGTGATGAAGAGAATGAATCCAAGCTGGAAAACACTCTTCAGGATACTATCCAGGAAAATTTCCCCAACCTAGCAAGACAGGTCAATACTCAACTCCAGGAAATACAGAGAACACCACAAAAATACTCCGCTAGAAGAGCAACCCCAAAGCACATAATCGTCAGATTCACCAGGGTTAAAATGAAGGAGAAAATACTAAGGGCAGCCAGAGAGAAAGGTCGGGTCACCCACAAAGGGAAGCCCATCAGACTAACAGCAGATCTCTTGGCAGAGACTCTAGAAGCCAGTAGAGAGTGGGGGCCAATATTCAACATCCTTAAAGAAAACAACTTTCCACCCAGAATTTCATATCCAGCCAAACTGAGCTTCATAAGTGAAAAAAAATAAAATCCTTCATGAACAAGCAAGTACTCAGAGATTTTCTCACCACTAGGCCTGCTTTACAAGAGCTCCTGAAACAGGCAATACACACAGAAAGGAACAACCAGTACCAGCCATCCTAAAAGCATACCAAATGCTAAAGAGCATCAACAAAATGAAGAATCTACATGAACCAACGGGCAAAACAGCCAGCTAGCATCAAAATGGCAGTATCAAATTCACACATAACAATATTAACCCTAAATGTAAATGGGCTAAATCCAACAATCAAAAGACACAGACTGGCAAATTGGATAAAAAACCAAAACCCATTGGTGTGCTGTATCAAGGAAACCCAACTCACACCCAAGGATACACAGAGGCTCAAAATAAAGGAATGGAGAAAGATTTACCAAGCAAATGGAGAGCAAAAAAAAGCAGGAGTTGCAATTCTCGTCTCTGATCAAATAGACTTTAAAGCAACAAAGATGAAAAGGGACAAAGAAGGTCATTACATAATGGTAAAAGGATCGATACAACAGGAAGAACTAACGATTCTAAATATATATGGACCCTATGAAGGAGCACCCAGATATATAAGGCAAGTTCTTAATGACTTAGAACGAGACTTAGACTCCCACACAATAATAGTGGGAGACTTTAACACTCCACTGTCAATATCAGACAGATCAACCAGACAGAAAATTGACATGGATATCCAGCACTTGAACTCAGACCTGGAACAAACAAACCTGATAAATATTTACAGAACTCTCCACCCCAAATCCACAGAATATACATTCTTCTCAGCACCACATCACACCTACTCCAAAATTGACCACATAATTGGAAGTAAAGCGCTTCTCGGCAAATGGAAAAAAACTGAAATAATAATAAACTGTCTCTCAGACAATAGTGCAATCAAGTTGGAACTCAGAATTTAGAAAATAACTCAGAACCGCACAGCTTCATGAAAACTGAACAACTGGCTCTTGAATGTAGATTGGATAAACAATGAAATGAAAGCAGAAATAAAGAAATTCTTTGAAACCAAGAAGAATGAAGACACAACGTACCAGAATCTCTGGGACACATTTAAAGTAGTCTGTAGAGGAAAATATATAGCAATAAGTGCCCACATGAGAAGAGTGTAGGGATCCAATATTGACACCCTATCGTAAAAATTGAAAGAGGTAGAGGAGCAAGATCAAAAAAGCTCAAAAGCTAGCTGAAGACAAGAAATAACTAAGATCAGAGGAGAACTGAAGGAGATAGAGACACGAAAATCCCTTCAAAAAATCAATAAATCCAAGAGCTGGATTTTCAAAACGATCAACAAAATAGACAGACCACTAGCCAGACTGATAAAAAAGAAAAGAGAAAACAACAAAATAGATGCAATAAAAAACAATAATGGGGAAATCACCACACATTCCACAGAAATTTAAACCATCATCAGAGAATACTACAAACAACTCTATGCACATGAACTAGTAAACCAGGAAGAAATGGATAAATTCCTAAACTCCTGTGTGCTCCCAAGCCTAAACCAGGAGGAAGCAAAAACTGTGAATAGACCAATGACAAGGTCTGAAGTTGAGGCAGCAATTAAGAGCCTACCACACAAAAAAAGCCCAGGTCCAGATGGGTTCACAGCTGAATTCTACCAGACACACAAAGAGGATCTGGTACCATTCCTTCTGAAACTATTCCAAATAATTCAGAAAGAGGGAACCCTTCCCAAATCATTTTATGAGACCATCATCATCCTGATACCAAAACCTGACAGAGACTCAAAAAGAATAGAAAACTTCAGGCCAATATCCCTGATAAACATAGATGTGAAAATTTTCAGTAAAATACTGGCAAACCGATTGCAACAGCACATTAAAAAACTTATTCATCATGATCAAGTAGGATTCATCTCAGGCATGCAAGACTGGTTCAACATACACAATTCTATAAATGTAATTCACCACATAAACAGAAGCAAATACAAAAACCACATGATTATCTCCATTGATGCAGAGAAGACATTTGACAAAATGCAACAGCCCTTTATACTAAAAACCCTCAATAAACTTGGTATTGATGGAACATATCTCAAAGTAATAAAAGTTATTTATGGCAAACCAACAGCCAATATCATACTGAATAGGTAAAAACTGGAAGCATTCCCTTTGAAATCCTGCACTAGACAAGGATGCCCTCTCTCACCACTCCTATTCAACATAGTACTGGAAGTTCTAGCCAGAGCAATCAGGCAAGAAAAAGAAATAAAGTGTATTCAAATAGGAAAGGCGGAAGCCAAATTGTCTCTATTTGCAGACGACATGATAGTATACCTAGAAGACCCCATCATCTCAGCCCAAAAGCTACTGAAACTGATAAGCAACTTCAGCAAAGCCTCAGGATATAAAATCAATGTGCATATATCACAATGATTCCTATACACCAATAACAGACTTAAAGAGAACCAAATCAAGAACGAACTGCCATTCACAATTGCTACAAAGTAAATAAAATACCTAGGAATACAACTCACAAGTTATGTAAGGGACCTCTTTAAGGAAAACCACAAACCACTGCTCAACGAAATAAGAGAGGACACAAACAGATGAAAAAACATTCCATGTTCATATTTGGGAAGAATCAATATCGTGAAAATGGCTATACTGCCCAAAGTAATTTACACAATCAATGCTATCCCCATCAAACTACCATTGAATTTTTTCACAAAACTGGAAAAAACCACCATGAACTTTATATGGAACCAAAAGAGAGCCTACATAGCCAAGCCACTTCTAGGCAAAAAGAACACAGCCGGAGGCACCACACTACCAGACTTCAAACTATACTACAAGGCTACAGTAATCAAAACAGCATGGGACTGGTACCAAAACAGAGATATAGACCAATGGAACAGAACAGAAGCATCGGAGGCAACATAACCTATCTGTAACCATATTATCTTTGATAAACCTGACAAAAACAAGCAATGGGGAAAGGATTCCCTATTTAATAAATTGTGTTGGGAAAACTGGCTAGCCATGTGCAGAAAGCAGAAACTGGACCTTTTCCTGACACCTTACATTAAAATTAACTCCAGATGAATTAAAGTCTTAAACATATGACCTGAAACCATAACATACCTAGAAGAAAATCTAGGCAAAACCATTCAAAACATAGTAGTAGGCAAGGACTTCATGAACAAAACACCTAAAGAATTGGCAACAAAAGCAAAAATAGACAAATGGGACCTAATCAAACTCCACAGCCTCTGCACCGCAAAAGAAACAGTCATTAGAGTGAATCGGCAACCATCAGAATGGGAAAAAATCTTTGCAGTTTACGCATCTGACAAAGGGCTGATATCCAGAATTTACAAAGAACTCAAACAGATTTACAGGAGAAAAACAAACAAGTCCATTCAACAATGGGCAAAGGATATGAACAGACACTTTACAAAAGAAGACATACATGAGGCCAACGAACATAGGAAAAAATGCTCATCATCACTGGTCATTAGAGAGATGCAAATCAAAACCATACTGAGATAACATCTCATGCCGGTTAGAATGGCGATCATTAAAAATCTGAAGACAGCAGATGCTGGAGAGGATATGGAGAAATAGGAACACTCTTACACTGTTGGTGGGAGTGTAAATTACTTCTACCATTGTGGAAGATAGTGTGGCGATTCCTCAAGGACCTAGAAATAGAAATTCCATTTGACCCAGCAATCCCATTACTGGGCATATATTTAAAGGAGTATAAATCGTTCTACTATAAGGACACAAGCACACGAATGTTCATTGCAGCACTGTTTACAATAGCAAAGAACTGGAACCAACACAAATGCCCAACGATGATAGACTTCACTGTGAAAATGTGGCACATATACACCATGGATTATTATGCAGAAATCAAAAATGATGAGTTTGTGTACTTTGTAAGGAAATGGATGAATCTGGAGAACATCATTCTCAGCAAACTGACACAAGAACAGAAAACAAATACCGCATATACTCATTCATAGGTGGGTGAGAGAAATGAGAACACATGGACACAGAGAGGAGGTCTGCTACACACTGGGGTCTATTGGGGGGAATGGGGAAGGGACAGAGTGGGGGGTTGGGGAGGGATAGCCTAGGGATGAATGCCAAGTGAGGGTGAAGAGGAGGAAGGCAGCAAAACACACTGCCATGCGTTTACCTATGCAACTATCTTGCACGTTCTGCACATGTACCCCCAAACCTATAATGTAATAAAAATTAAAAAAAAAAATAGACTCCTGCCTACTCCACATTGTCCAGTGACACTTCGAATGAGAGGCCATATAAAAAAGGCTGCTGACTATTCCACAGGTGTGCATTATGCAGTGAGACTCTGAATGAGGGGATGAAACAGAATCCACTCATTCTATTTCTTACGTGTGTACCTTTAGTGACGCTCTTAATGAATGGCCATATAAAAGAGATTTCTGTCTATGGCACAAGTGTGCATTATTACCTGCGGCTGTGAAAGATCGGACATATTAAATAGACTCCTGACAATTCCCCACGTATGTAACATTCAGTGAGGTTCTTAATAAATTTTCATATGAAATACTCTCCTTTTACCTGGTGTGCATTATTCAAGAACACTCTGAATGAGTGGCCATTAGAAATAGACTCCACAGTATATCACAAGTGTGTACTACTCACTGAGGTTGTGAAAGAGTTGCCATATTAAGCAGACTCCTTATTAATCCTCATGTGTGGGTTATTCAATGATTGAATGAGTAGCCATATGATGTACACTCCAAAATATTATACATGTGTGCATTATTAAAATAGTTTCTGTATGAGTTTCCATACCAAGTAGACTCCGGACACTCCCGCACATGTGTATTATTCAGTGAGGCCCAGAATGAGAGAGGTCATATGAAATAAACTCCTGAGTGTCACCCAGGTGTGTATCATTCAGAAAGGCACTTAATTTACGGCTATTTTAAACAGCGTCCTGACTACTCCATACGGGTTCATTATTCACTGAAGCTCTGAGTGAGAGGCCATTTAAAATAAACTCCTGACTATTGCCTCGTTATGAATTATTGAATAAGGCTCTGAATGAGTGGTAGTATGGGATAGAATTCTGACAATTCCCCGGGTGTGTATCATTCAGTGAGGCACTGAGTGACTGGCCATATGTAAGAGGTTCCTGCCTATTACACTGGTGTGCATTATTCACTATTGCTCTGAATTTTTGGCCATGAGAAATAGACTCCTGAGTATTCCTCAAGCCTGCATGATTCACTGATTCTCTGAGTGGCCATATGAAATAGACTCCTAACTATTCCCCACTTGTATATTATTCCGTGGAAGTCCTACTGAGAGACCATATGAAATAGAATTGTGACTATTCACCATGTGTGCATTATTCTGCAAGTCTCAGAATTGAGGGTGTTATGAATTAGTCTCCTCAGTACTCCACAAACAAGCATTATTCACGGAGGCTGGTAATCAGTAGTAATGTTGGATAGCCTCTTGATGATTGCCCAAGTGTGCATTAATCACTGAGCCTCTGAAACAATGTTCTTATGCAAGAGACACCTGACTTTTTCCAAGGTGTGCATTATTCAGCTTGGCTATCAATGACCGGCAACATGAAATAGAATCCTGACTATTCTCCAGGTGTGTATAATTCAGTGAGGCTCTGAATGAGTGACCATAGAGAATAGACCATTGGCTATTCCCCAAGTGTGTGCTATTTACAATAGAATCCTCAGTACTTCCCAGGTGTGCATGATTCACTGAGGCTCTGAATGAGTGGCAACATGAAGGGACTGTTGACAATTCCACAGGTGTGTATAATTCAGTGAGGCTCTGAATGAGTGGAGATGTATAATACCCTCCTGACCTTTTTATAGGTGTGTATTATTCAGTGAGGCTCTGATTGTGTGGCTCTATGAGTTAGACCTGTGACTACCCTACAAGGGTTCCATATGCAGTGAAGCTGTGAATGAGAGGCCATATGTAATTGCATCCTGTGTATTTCCCAGGTATGCGTTATTCACTGTGGCTCTGAAAGTTTGGCTATGTAAAATAGTGTCCCGACTAGTAAACAAGTGTGTAATTTTTAATGAGGCTTTGAGTTAGTGACCATATGAAATAGACTCCGGAGTATTCCCCAGGTGTGTATTATTGAGTGAGACTCTGAACAAGTGAGCATATGGAATAGACTACAGACTATTCCAAAGGTGTGCCTTACTCAGGCTAGGAATTTGTGGCCATATAATATAACTAGTGTCTATTCTTCAGGAATTCATTACTCACTGAGGTTGGAAATTAGTGACTATATAATACACACCTCTTCTCAGTTGTGTATTACTCAGTGAGGCTCTGCATGAGTGGTCATATAAAATAGGATACTGACATTGTCCCATATTTGTATTATTCAGTGAATCTCTGAATGAGTGGCTATATAAAATAGACTGCTGAGTACTGTACATGTTTGCATTATTCACTTAGGCTATAAGTGAGTGGCCATATGAAGTACACTCCTGGCTACTCCACAGGTGTGCATTATTCTCTGAGGCTCTGAATGAGTGTTCATAGGATTTAGCCTCCTGATTATTGCCCAGACGTGCATTATTCAATGAGGCTCTTAATCAATGCTCATATGAAATAGAATTCTGACTATTTCTCAGGTGTGCATCATTCAGTAATGCTCTGATTGAGTGTCCGTATGATATAGACTCTGACTATTGCCCAGGTGTGTATCATTCAGTGAGTTTCTTAATCAGTGGCCACCTAAAATAGACTCCTGACTATTCCCCAGGTGTGTATTACTTACTAAGAGTATGGATGAGTGGCTACATAAAATAGGCTGCTTACTATTACTCAGGTGTGCCTTTTCCACTGAGGCACTGAATGAACCATCATCTCAAATAGACTCCAGACAATGTTGCAGGTGTGCATTATTCCATGAGTTTCTGAATGAGTGGCTATATGAAATAGACTCATGAGTATTCCCCATGTATGTATGATTCACTGAGACTCTGACTAAGTGGCCATGTGAAATACACTCCTGGCTGTTCCGTAGATGTGTATTATTCAATGAGGCTCTGAATGAGCGTCTGTGAGAAAGAGACTCCTGAATCCTCCAAGGAGTGCGTTTTTAGGTTAATCTCTGAGAGAGTGGCTTTTTGAAACAGAATCCTGACTTTCCCTAGGAGTGTATTATTCAGTGAGGCTCTGAATCTGTAGCTATATGGAATCTACATCTGACTACCCTACAGGTGTTCATTATTCAGTGAAGCTCTGAATGAGGGGCTACATGTAATGGAATCCTCAGTATTTCCTGGACACTATGCATTATTCCCTGGGGCTCTGAATGTTTGGTCATATAAAATAGGCTCCTAGCTATTGCACAGGTGTGTATTATTTAATGAGTCTTTGAGTTAGTGACCATTACAAATTGATTCCGGACTATTCCTCAGGTGTGTATTATTGACTGAGACTGATTAAGTGGGCATATGGAATAGACCCCTCACTCATCCAAAGTTGTGCATTAGTCACTCAGGCTTTAATTTTGTGGCCATAAAAAAATTGACGACTGTTTATTACTCAGGTGTGCATTATTCACTGAGGCTCTAAATACATGACTATGTAGAGTAGACTCTTTAATTTTTCCCAGGTGTGTATTACTGAATGAGAATCAGAATAATTGAGCATAAGAAGGAGACTCCTGACTCTTCCACAGGTGTGTATTATATACAGAGACTCTAAATTTGTAGCCATTTAAAGCAGACTCTTGACTATTTTCCAGGGGTTCGTTATTCACTGAGGCTCTGAACGAGTGGCCATATGAAAGAGATTCCTGACTATTTCATGTATATAATATTATTCACTGAAACACTGAAAGAGTGTCCATATGAAATGGACTCCATTTTACTCCACAGGTGTCCATTATTCATTTCTTCTCTAGATGAATCACCATATGAAACACACTACAGATTAATCTCCACATGTGAATTATTCACAGAAGTTCCGTATGAGTGTCCATGTCAAATAGACTTCTGACTATCACCTAAGTGTATTATTCAGGGAAGTGATTAATTTGTGGCTATCTTAAATAGGGTTTGACTACTCCACAGGTGTTCATGATTAACTGAAGCTCTGAATAAGAGGCCATATGAAGTAGACTCCTGACTATTGCCACATTGTACATTATTGAGTAAGGCTCTGAATGAGTGATCATATGGAATAGAATCCTGACGATTCCCCAGGTGTTTATCTTTAGGTGAGATACTGAATCAGTGGTAATATGAAAGAGGCTCCAGACTATTACCGTGGTTTGCATTATTCACTGAGGCTTTTAGTGGCCATGTAAAATAAACTCCTAATATTCACTGAGAATTCCTCATGTGTGCATTATTCAATGATTCCCTGAGTGGTCATATGAAATAGACTCCTTACTATTCCTTAGTTGTGTATTATTTCTTGGGGATTCTAATGAGTGGCCATATGAAATAGACTTCTTATTACACAGGTGTGTATTATTCAGGGAATTTCAGAATGAAGGGCGACATGCAGCAGTCTCCTCCATACTCCACAGACATGCGCTATTTACTGAGTCTCATAATGAGTGGTCATATTAAACAGAATCCGGAATATTTCCAATGTGTGTATCATTTAGAGAGGCTCTGAATGATTCACCATTTGCAAAGGACTCCTGAGTACTCAACAGCTGTGAATTATTCACTGAGCCTGTGAATGAATGGCCATGTGAAATACACACCTGACTTTTTGCCAGGTGTGTACTATTCAGTCAGGCTCAAAATGAGTGGCCATATGAAACTGTTCTTACTAATACCCAGGTGTCTGTCACTCAGTGAGGTGCTGAAAGAGTGCCCACATAAAATGGACTGTTGACTATTCCCCAAGTGTGTATTATTCTCTATGGCTCTGAATGATTGGCCATATGAAATAGACTCCTAACTATTTCACAGGAGCATATTATCCACTGAGGATACGAATGAGTGTCCAAATAAAATAGACTCCTGCCTACTCCACATTGTCCAGTGACACTTCGAATGAGAGGCCATATAAAAAAGGCTGCTGACTATTCCACAGGTGTGCATTAAGCAGTGAGACTCTGAATGAGGGGATGAAACAGAATCTACTCATTCTATTTCCTTCCGTGTGTACCTTTAGTGACGCTCTTAAGGAGTGGCCATATAAAAGAGATTTCTGTCTATGGCACAAGTGTGCATTATTACCTGTGGCTGTGAAAGATCGGACATATTAAATAGACTCCTGACAATTCCCCACGTATGTAACATTCAGTGAGGTTCTTAATGAGTTTTCATATGAAATAGTCTCCTTTTACCTGGTGTGCATTATTCAAGTAAACTCTGAATGAGTGGCCATTAGAAATAGACTCCGCAGTACATCACAAGTTCGTACTACTTAGTGAGGCTGTGAAAAAATTGCCATATTAAGCAGACTCCTTATTACTCCACATGTGTGGGTTATTCAATGATTGAATGAGTAGCCATATGATGGACACTCCAAATTATTATACATGTGTGCATTATTAAAATAGTTTCTGTATGATTTTCCATACCAAGTCGACTCCGGACACTCCCACACGTGTGTATTATTCAGTGAGGCCCAGAATGAGAGAGGTCATATGAAATAAACTCCTGAGTGTCATCCAGGTGTGTACCATTCAGAAAGGCACTTAATTTATGGCTGTTATAAACAGCGTCCTGACTACTCCATATGGTTTCATTATTCACTGAAGCTCTGAGTGAGAGGCCATATAAAATAAACTCCTGACTATTGCCTCGTTATGAATTATTGAATAAGGCTCTGAATGAGTGGTAGTATGGGATAGAATTCTGACAATTCCCCGGGTGTGTATCATTCAGTGAGGCACTGAGTGACTGGTCATATGTAAGAGGTTTCTTCCTATTACCCTGGTGTGCATTATTCACTATGGCTCTGAATTTTTGGCCATGAGAAATAGACTCCTGAGTATTCAAGTCTGCATGATTCACTGATTCTCTGAGTGGCCGTATGAAATAGACTCCTAACTATTCCCCAGTTATATATTATTCCGTGGAAGTCCTACTGAGAGACCATATGAAATAGAATTCTTACTGTTCGCCATGTGTGCATTATTCTGGGAGTCTCAGAATCGGGCGTGATATGAATTAGTCTCCTCAGTACTCCACAAATATGCATTTTTCACGGAGGCTGCTAATCAGTGGTAATGATGAACAGACTCTTGATGATTTCCCAGGTGTGCATTAATCACTGAGCCTCTGAAACAATGTTTTATAAAAGAGACACCTGACTTTTTCCAAGGTGTGCATTATTCAGCTTGGCTATCAATGACGGGCAACATGAAATTGAATCCTGACTATTTTCCTGGTGTGTATAATTCAGTGAGGCTCTGAATGAGTGACCATAGAGAATAGACCATTGGCTATTCCCCAAGTGTGTGTTATTTACAATAGAATCCTCAGTACTTCCCAGGTGTGCATGATTCACTGAGGCTCTGAATGAGTGGCAACATGAAGGGACTGTTCACAATTCAACAGTTGTGTATCATTCAGTGAGGCTCTGAATGAGTGGCGATGTATAATACCCTCCTGACCTTTTTATAGGTGTGTGTTATTCAGTAAGGCTCTGATTGTGTGGCTCTATGAGTTAGACCTCTGACTACTCTACAAGGGTTCCTTATGCAGTGAAGCTGTGAATGAGAGGCCATATGTAATTGCATCCTGTGTATTTCCCAGGTATGCGTTATTCACTGAGGCTCTGAAAGTTTGCCTATATAAAATAGTGTCCCGACTAGTAAATAAGTGTGTATTTTTTTAATGAGGCTTTGAGTTAGTGACCATATGAATTAGATCCCGGAGTATTCCCCAGGTGTGTATTATTGAGTGAGACTCTGAACAAGTGAGCATATAGAATAGACTACTGACTATTCCAAATGTGTGCCTTACTCTGGCTAGGAATTTGTGGCCATATAATATAGACTAGTGTCTATTCCCCAGGGGTTCATTACTCACTGAGGCTGGAAATTAGTGACTATAAAAAGTAGACTCTTACCTCTTCTCAGGTGTGTAGTACTCAGTGAGGCTCTGCATGAGTGGTCATATAAAATAGGATACTGACATTGTCCCGTGTTTGTATTATTCAGTGAATCTCTGAATGAGTGGCTATATAAAATAGACTGCTGCGTACAGTACATGTTTGCATTATTCACTTAGGCTATAAGTGAGTGGCCATATGAAGTACACTTCTGGCTACTCCACAGGTGTGCATTATTCTCCCAGCCTCTGAATGAGTGTTCATAGGATTTAGCCTCCTGATTATTGCCCAGACATGCATTATTCAATGAGGCTCTTAATCAATGTTCATATAAAATAGAATTCTGACTATTTCTCCTGTGTGCATCATTCAGTATTGCTCTGATTGAGTGGCCGTATGATATAGACTCTGACTATTGCCCAGGTGTGTATCATTCAGTGAGTTTCTTAATCAGTGGCCACCTAAAATAGACTCCTGACTATTCCCCAGGTGTTTATTACTTACTAAGGGTATGGATGAGTGGCTACATAAAATAGGCTGCTTACTATTACTCAGGTGTGCCTTTTCCACTGAGGCACTGAATGAACCATCATCTCAAATATACTCCAGACTATGTTGCAGGTATGCATTATTCCATGAGTTTCTGAATGAGTGGCTATATGAAATAGACTCATGAGTATTCCCCATGTATGTATGATTCACTGAGACTCTGACTAAGTGGCCATGTGAAATACAATCCTGGCTGTTCCATAGATGTGTATTATTCAATGAGGCTCTGAATGAGCGTCCATGAGAAAAAGACTCCTGAATCCTCCAAGGAGTGCGTTTTTAGGTTAATCTCTGAGAGAGTGGCTTTTTGAAATAGAATCCTGACTTTCCCTAGGAGTGTATTATTCAGTGAGGCTCTGAATGTGTAACTATATGGAATCCACATCTGACTACCCTACAGGTGTTCATTATTCAGTGAAGCTCTGAATGAGGGGATATATGTAATAGAATCCTCAGTATTTCCTGGACACTATGCGTTATTCCCTGGGGCTCTGAATGTTTGGTCATATAAAATAGGCTCCTAGCTATTGCACAGGTGTGTATTATTTAATGAGTCTTTGAGTTAGTGACCATTACAAATTGATTCCGGACTATTCCTCAGGTGTTTTTTATTGACTGAGACTCTGATTAAGTGGGCACATTTGGAATAGACTTCTCACTCTTCCAAAGTTGTGCATTAGTCACTCAGGCTTTAATTTTTTGGCCATAAAAAATTGATGAGTGTCCACTCAGGTGTGCATTATTCACTGAGGTTCTAAATGAATGACTATATAGAGTAGACTCTTTAATTTTTCTCAGGTGTGTATTACTGAATGAGAATCAGGATAATTGAGAACAAGGAGACTCCTGACTCTTCCACAGGTGTGTATTATATACAGAGACTCTAAATTTGTAGCCATTTGAAGGAGACTCTTGACTATTTTCCAGGGGTTCGTTATTCACTGAGGCTCTGAACGAGTGGCCATATGAAAGAGATTCCTGACTATTCCAGATATATAATATTATTCACTGAAACTCTGAAAGAGTGTGCATATGAAATAGACTCAATTTTACTCCACAGGTGTGCATTATTCATTTTTTCTCTTGATGAATCACTATATGAAACACATTACAGATTAATCTCCACATGTGCAATATTCAAAGATTTTTCATATGAGTGTCCATATCAAATAGCCTCCTGACTATCACCTAAATGTGTATCATTCAGATAGGTTATTAATTTGTGGCTATCTTAAATAAGGTTTTGACTACTCCACAAGTGTTCATGATTAATTGAAGCTCTGTATAAGAGGCCATATGAAATAGACTCCTGACTATTGCAACATTGTGCATTATTGAGTAAGGCTCTGAATGAATGATCATATGGAATAGAATCCTGACCATTCCCCACGTGTTTATATTTCGGTGACATACTGAATCAGTGGTAATATGAAAGAGGCTCCAGACTATTACCGTGGTTTGCATTATTCACTGAGGCTTTTAGTGGCCATATAAAATAGACTCCTAATATTCACTGAGTATTCCTCATGTGTGTATTATTCAATGATTCTCTGAGTGGCCATATGAAAGAGACTCCTGACTATTCCTTAGTTGTGTATTATTTCTTGGGGATCCTAATGAGTGGCCATATGAAATAGGCTTCTGATTATTACACAGGTGTGTGTTATTCAGGGAATTTCAGAATGAAGGGCGACATGAAGCAGTCTCCTCCATACTCCACAGACATGCGATATTCACTGAAGCTCATAATGAGTGGTCATATTAAACAGAATCTGGACTATTCCCAATGTGTGTATCATTCTGGGAGGCTCTGAATGATTCACCGTTTGCAAAGTACACCTGAGTACTCAACAGCTGTGAATTATTCACTGAGCCTGTGAATGAGTGGCCATGTCAAATACACTCCTGACTTTTTGCCAGGTGTGTATTATTCAGTCAGGCTCTAAATGAGTGCCCATATGAACCTGTTTTTACTAATCCCCAGGTGCTGAAAGAGTGCCCACATAAAATAGACTGTTGACTATTCCTCAAGTGTGTATTATTCTCTGAGTCTCTGAATGATTGGCCATATGAAATAGACTCCTAACTATTCCACAGGAGCATATTATCCTCTGAGGCTATGAATGAGTGTCCAAATAAAATAGACTCCTGGCTACTCCACTTTTTCCAGTGACACTTCGAATGAGAAGTCATATACAAAAGGCTACTGAGTATTCCACAGGTGTGCATTATTCAGTGAGACTCTGAATGTGGGGATATAACAGAATCCACTCATTCTATGTTTTTAGGTGTGTACCTTTAGTGACGCTCTTAATGAGTGTCCATATAAAAGAGATTTCTGTCTATTGCACAGGTGTGCATTACTCCGTGTGAGCTGGGAAAGATTGGACATATTAAATAAACTCCTGACAATTCCCCACGTATGTAATATTCAGTGAGGTTCTTAATGAGTTTTCATATGAAATAGTCTCATTTTACTTGGTGTGCATTATTCAAGTAAACTCTGAATGAGTGGCCATTAGAAGTAGACTCCACAGTATATCACAAGTGCATACTATTCAGTAAGGCTGTGAAAGAGTTGCCATATTAAACAGACTCCTTATTACTCCACAAGTGTGGGTTATTCACTGATTGAATGAGTAGCCATATGATTTACACTCCAAATTATTATACATGTGTGCATTATAGAAATATTTTCTGTATGAATTTTTATACCAAGTAGACACCTGACACTCCCGCACATGTGTATTATTCAGTGAGGCCCAGAATGAGAGGTCATATGAAATAAACTTCTAACTATCACCCAGGTGTGTATCATTCAGAAAGGCACATAATTTAAGGCTATTTTAAATAGCGTCCTGACTACTCCATAGGGGTTCATTATTCACTGAAGCTCTGAGTGGGAGGCCATATTAAATAAACTCCTGACTATTGCCCCGTTGTAAATTGTTCAATAAGGCTCTGAATGAGTGGTAATATGGGATTCAATTCTGACAATTTTCTGGGTGTGTATCATTCGGTGGGGCACTGAGTGACTGGCCATATGCAAGAGGTTCCTGACTATTACTCTGGTGTGCATTATTCAGTATGGCTCTGAATTTTTGGCCATGTGAAATAGACTCCTGAGTATTCCTCAAGTCTGCATGATTCACTGATTCTCTGAGTGGCCAAATAAAATAGACTCCTAACTATTCCCCAATTGTATATTATTCCGTGGAAGTCCTACTGAGGGACCATATGAAATAGAATTCTGACTGTTCACCATGTGTGCATTATTCTGGGAGTCTCAGAATCAGGGGTGATATGAATTAGTCTCCTCAGTACTCCACAAACATGCATTATTCACAGAGTCTAGTAATCAGTTGTAATGTTGAACAGACTCCTAATGATTCCCCAGGTGTGCATTAATCACTGAGGCTCTGGAACAGTGTTCTTATAAAAGAGACACCTGACTTTTTCCAAGGTGTGCATTACTCAGCTTGGTTATCAATGACTGGCAACATGAAATATAATCCTGACTATTCTCCAGGTGTGTATAGTTCAGTGAGGCTCTGAATGAGTGACCATAGAGAATAGACCATTGGCTATTCCTCAAGTGTGTGTTATTTACAATAGAATCCTCAGTACTTCCCAAATGTCCATGAATCACTGAGGCTCTGAATAAGTGGCAACATAAAAGAGAATGTTGACATTTCCACAGGTGTGTATCATTCAGTGAGGCTCTGAATGAGTGGCCATGTATAATACCCTCCTGACTTTTTCATAGGTGTGTATTATTCAGTGAGGCTCTGAATGAGTGGCCATAGAAAAGAGACACCTGAATACTATGCAGCCATGCATTTTTAGGTTGGGCTCTGAATGAGTGGCCATATGAAAGAGAATCCTGACTTTGATACAGGTGTGTATTATTCAGTGAGGCTCTGAATGTGTGGCTCTATGAGTTAGACCTCTGACTTCTCTACAGGTGTTCCTTATTCAGTGAATCTCTGAATGAGAGGCCATATGTAATTGCGTCCTGAGTATTTTCCAGATAAGCGTTATTCACGGAGGCTCTAAAAGTTTGGATATATAAAATAGTGTCCCGACTAGTCCACAAGTGTGTATTTTTTAATGAGGCTTTGAGTTAGTGACCATATGAAAGAGACTCCTCACTATTCCCCAGGTGTGTATTATTGAGTGAGACTCTGAGCAAGTAAGCATATGGAATAGACTCCTAACTATTTTATAGGTGTGCCTTACTCAGGCTAGGAATTGGTGGCCATATAAAATAGACTAGTGTCTATTCCCAGGTGTGCATTACTCGCTGAGGCTGGAAATTAGTGACTATAGAAAGTAGACTCTTACCTCTTCCTAGTTGTGTATTACTCAGTGAGGCTCTGCATGAGTGGTCATATAAAATAGGATACTGACATTGTCCCATATTTGTATTATTCAGTGAATCTCTGAATGAGTGGTTATATAAAATACACTGCTGTGTACTGTACATTTTTGCATTATTCACTTAGGCTATGAGTGAGTGGCCATATGAAGTACACTCCTGGCTACTCCACAGGTGTGCATTATTCTCTGAGGCTCTAAATGAGTGTTCATAGGATTTAGCCTCCTGATTATTGCCCAGACGTGCATTATTCAATGAGGCTGTTAATCAATGTTCATATGAAATAGAATTCTGACTATTTCCCAGGTGTGCATCATTCAGTAACGCTCTGATTGAGTGGCCAGATGACATAGACTCTGACTATTGCCCAGGTGTGTATCATTCAGTGAGTTTCTGAATAAGTGGCCACCTAAAATAGACTCCTGACTATGTGTATTACTTACTAAGTGTATGGATGAGTGTCTACATAAAATAGGCTGCTGACTATTACTCAGGTGTGCCTTTTCCACTGAGGCACTGAATGAATCATCATCTCAAATAGACTCCAGACTATGTTGCAGGTGTGCATTATTCCATGAGTCTCTTAATGAGTGGCTATATAAAATAGACTCATGAGTATTCCCCATGTATGTATGATTTACTGAGACTCTGACTGAGTGACCATGTGAAATACACTCCTGGCTGTTCTGTAGATGTGTATTATTCAATGAGGCTCTGAATGAGTGTCCATAAGAAAGAGACTCCTGAATACTCCCAGGAGTGCATTTTTAGGTTAAGGTCTGACAGAGTGGCTTTTTTTTATTGCATTATAGGCTTTGGGTTACATGTGCAGAACGTTCAAGATAGTTGCAAAGGTACACAAATGGCAGTGTGTTTTGCTGCCTTTCTTCCCTTCACCCACACTTGGCATTTCTCCCCAGGCTATCCCTCCCCAGCCCCCCCGCTGTCCCTCTCCCATTCCCCCCAATAGACCCCAGTGTGTAGTACACCCCCTCCCTCTGTCCATGTGTTCTCATTAGTCTCACCCACCTATGAGTGAGAATATGCGGTATTTCCTTTTCTTTTCTTGTGTCAGTTTTCTGAGAATGATCTTCTCCAGATTAATCCATGTCCTTACAAGGAACAAAAACTCATCATTTTTGATTGCTGCATAATATTCCATGGTGTGTATGTGCCACATTTTCCCAGTCCAATCTGTTATCGATGGGCAAAGAGTGGCTTTTTGACATGGAATTCTGACTTTCCCTAGGTGTGTATTATTCAGCGAGGCTTTGAATGTGTAGCTATATGAAATCCACTTCTGAGTACCCTACAAGTGTTCATTATTCAGTGAAGGTCAAAATGAGGGGCCATATGTAATAGTGTCCTCAGTATTCCCTGGACACTATGCATTATTCACTGGGACTCTGAAAGTTTGGCCATATAAAATAGGCTCCTAGCTATTGCACATGTGTGTATTATTTAATGAGTCTTTGAGTTGGTGACCATTACAAATTGATTCCTGACTATTCCTCAGGTGTGTATTATTGACTGAGACTCTGATTAAGTGAGCATATGGAATATACTCCTCACTCTTCCAAAATTGTGCATTAGTCACTCAGGCTTTCATTTTGTGGCCTTAAAAAATAGACGAGTGTCTATTACTCAGGTGTGCATTATTCACTGAGGCTCTAAATGAATGACTATATAGAGTAGACTCTTTACTCTTCCCCATGTGTGTATTATTGAATGATATTCTGAATAATTGGGCATAAGAGGGAGACCCCTGACCATATGAAATAGACTCATTACTATTGTCTCATTGTGTATTATTTGGTAATGCTGTGATTGAGTGGCCATATGACCTGGACTCTGACTATTCCCAAAATGTGTATTCTTTAGTGAGTTTCTGAATCAGTGCCCACATAAAATAGACTCCTGACTCTATCCTCTTGACTATGTCTAAGCTGTGCATTTTCCACTGAGTAACTGGTTGAACGGTCATATCAAATAGTCTCCAGAGTATTTCACAGGTGTGCATTATTCAGTCAGTCTCTGAATAAGTGGCTATATATAATAGAATTCAGAGTATTTTCCAGATATATATGATTCTTCACTGAGGTTCTGAATAAGTGGCCATGTGAAATACACTCCTGACTTTTCCACAGGTCTGTATTATTCTGTGAGGCTCTGAATGAGTGGCCATAAAATAGAAACTCCTGAATACTCCTCAGGCTTGTGTTTTTACATTCGGTTCTAAATGAGTGGCTATACGAAATAGAATCCTGACTTTCCCCAAGGTTTATGTTATACAGTTAGACTCTGAATATTTGGCTACACAAAATAGAATTCTGACTACAATAGAGGAGTTTCTTATTCAATGATGCTCTGAAATAAATGCCATATGTAATAGCATCCTGTGTATTCCACAGGTATGTATTATTCACTGAGGCTCTGAATCTTTGGCCATGTAAAATTGTTTTCTGACTAGTCCACAGGTGTGTATTGTTGACACTGACTCTGAATATTTGAGCATATGGAATAGACAAGTGACTATTCCAAAGTTGTATATTACTCACTCAGGCTTTAATTTTGTGGCCATATTTAATAGACTAGTGTCTACTCCACATGTGTTCATTATTCGCTGAGGCTGTAAATGAGAGGCTATATAAAGCAAACTCCTAACACTTCCCCAGGAGTGTATTACTCAAGGAGGCTCTTCTTCTGTGACCATATAAAACAGGATGCTGTCTATCTTAAAAATTTGTATTATTCAGTGAATCTCTGAATGAGTGGCTATATGAAATAGACTGCTGAGTACTTTACATTTGTGCATTATTCACTGAGGTTACAAGTCAGTGGCCATATGAAATGGAATCGTGACTAATCCACACCTGACTAGTATCCACTGAGGCTATGAATGAGTTTCCAAATGAAATAGACTCCTGGCTAATCCACATGTGTAAATTATTCACCGAGGCTCTGAATGAATGTCCATCGAAAATAGACTCCAAATTATTCTCCAGATGTGTATTATTAAGTGAGGCTCAGAAGTTATGGCCATATTAATTAGATTTCTTACTATGGCAAGGGTCTGTCTTATTTACTGAGGCATTCAATATGTGTCTACATGAAATAGAATCCTGACTACAGCACATTATTCAGAGACACTCTGAATGAGAGGCCAAATGGAAAAGGCTCCTGACTATATTACAGGTGTGCATTATTTATTGAGACTCTGAATGAGGAGATAAATTAAATTCTGAAGATTTCCCCAGTTATGTACATTTAGTGAGGTTCTCAATGACTGGCCATAGAAAAGAGACTTCTGAATATTCTACAGTTGTGCGTTATTCAGTAATTCTCTGAATGAGTGGCCATAAAAAACATATCTACAACCATATAATCTTTGATAAACCTGACAAAAACAAGCAATGGGGAAAGGATTCCCTGTTTAATAAATGGTGTTGGGAAAACTGGCTAGCCATGTGCAGAAAGCAGAAACTGGACCCCTTCCTGACACCTTACACTAAAATTAACTCCACATGGATTAAAGACTTAAACATAAGACCTGACACCATAAAAACCCGAGAAGAAAATCTAGGCAAAACCATTCAGGACATAGGAGTAGGCAAAAACTTCATGACCAAAACACCAAAAGCATTGGCAACAAAAGCCAAAATAGACAAGTGGGACCTAATCAAACTCCACAGCTTCTGCATGGCAAAAGAAAAAGTCACTAGAGTGAATAGGCAACCATCAGAATGGGAAATAATCTTTGCAGTTTATGCATCTGACAAAGGGCTGATACCCAGAATTTACAAAGAACTCAAACAGATTTACAGGAAGAAAACAAACAAGCCCATTCAAAAATGGGCAAAGGATATGAACAGACACTTTACAAAAGAAGATATACATGAGGCCAACAAACACATGAAAAAATGCTCATCATCACTGGTCATTAGAGAGATGCAAATCGAAACCACATTGATATACCATCTCACGCCAGTTAGAATGGTGATCATTAAAAAATCTGGAGACAGCAGATGCTGGAGAGGATGTGGAGAAATAGGAACACTCTTACACTGTTGGTGGGAGTGTAAATTAGTTCAACCATTGTGGAAGACAGTGGGGCGATTCCTCAAGGACCTAGAAATAGAAATTCCATTTGACCCAGCAATCCCATTACTGGGTATATATCCAAAGGACTATAAATCGTTCTCCTATAAGGACACATGCACACGAATGTTCATTGCAGCACTGTTTACAATAGCAAAGATCTGGAACCAACCCAAATGCCCATCAATGATAGACTGGACTGGGAAAATGTGGCACATATACACCATGGAATATTATGCAGCAATAAAAATTGATGAGTTTATGTTCTTTGTAAGGACCTGGATGAATCTGGATAACATCATTCTCAGCAAACTGACACAAGAACAGAAATAGAAATACCGCATATTCTCACTCATAGGCGGGTGAGGAAAATGAGAACACATGGACACAGGCAAGGGGTCTACTACACACTGGGGTCTATTGGGTGGAATGGGGGAGGAACAGTGGGGGGCTGGGGAGGGATAGACTGGATAAATGCCAAGTGCGGGTGAAGGGGAGGAAGGCAGCAAAACACACTGCCATGTGTCTACCTATGCAACTACCTTGCACGTTCTGCATATGTACCCCAAAACCTATAATGCAATAAAAATTATAAAAATAAAAATAAAAATAAATAGAAAAATAAAATAAACTTTTGATCTCCACCAGGTGTGTATTACTCAGCAATACCCATAATTAGAGTTCATATAAAATAGACTCCTGACAATCACCTAGGTGTGTATCATTCAGAGAGGCACCTCATTTGTGGCTATCTTAAACAGCATCCTGATTACTCCATAGAAGTTCATTATTCATGGAGGGGGTCTTCCAAGATGGTGTCATAGATGCGACTTCGAATTACAGCTCTCAGTGATGGCACCGAGGGTGAGTCCTAGCAGCATTCTTGGACAGACCTTTTTTGCCCACAGAATGTTGAAAGTCCCAGGTGTGGAAGAGACACGGGACGATAGAGCAGCCGGCTCACGCAGCTGCTTCGGCCGGTTCCACACACCAGTGGCACTGGGCACAAAACTCTCTGGTCCGGGTGCCCTGTTAAACCGGCAATCTGAGATTTGGAAGGGCAGATTGGCATGTCCATCTCTTTGAACGGGACTTGGACAATGGGCCACACCAGGAGATTCCTGGGAAACGTGATCTGAGCCGGTGCAGTGGGCAGAGGCATGGGAGATCATATGGATCCCAGTGCCCTAAAAGCAGGCTACTGGGGCGCCAGTGAGAGAGTCAACCATCTAGCTTGGGGAGACGAAGAGAGAAAGAGAGAGAGGACGGATTCTGAGGCAGGGAGCTGGGTGATCGGGTTCAGTGGCTCCCACCAGGATGGGGACAAACAGGGCAGCGATTGAAGGCGCTCAGGGCTAAAAGTTTTGGTGCTGGCATCTAGGGCGCTGCAGCCCGGTGGGGGAGGGGCATCTGCCACTACTAACGCAATCCACCCCTACTGAAGTACCGCCCAGGGGTGACGCAGCCTGCTGTTGCCTAGGCAACCCGCCATAACAGAGAGACTCTGACAGCAGGGCGGAGCAAGCCACAGCAGGGCAAAGCAAGCCACAGCAGAACAAAGCCCTGAAGCAACAGGGCAGACCCACGCTAGCAGGGTGGAGCCTTGGCAGGCAAATAGTGAATAGACTGCCTCCTAGCGGGGCAGGACAGTGCAACAGATACTCATAAAGAAAGCCCCAACTCCCTGAGACAGAGCATCTAAGGGAGAAAAAAAAGAAGGAGGATTTTATGAGTTCTGTTTCAGCAGACATAAACACATCCACCCAACAACCCTGAATGAACAACGGAGCTCACAGCTCAGCACTGGAGCTCCTATAAAGCACAGACCGTCTCCTCAAGCAGCTCCCTGCCCACTGTATATCCAAAGAGTCACCCCAAAAATGGACAAATCAGACTGATATTTGACGGGCATCATTCTGAAACAAATATAGCAGAAGAAGGAACTGGTAGCATTCCTCACTGTTCCGCTGCTGCTACAGGTGTGCCCCAGACAAGCAGGGCCTGGAGTGGACCTCAGCACTCGTACAGCAGAGGGGCTAGACAATTAGAAGGAAAACTAAGTAACAGAAATACCTCATCATCAACAATGTGGGCGTCCACACAGAGACCCAATTGAAAAATCAGCAACTACTAAGATGACAGGTGGATAAATCCATAAAGATGGGAAGAAACAAGCGCAAAAAGGAGGAAAACACCCGAAACCAAAACACTTCTCCTCCTACAAAGGGTGAAAACTCCTCGCCAGCAAGAGAACAAAGCTGGACAAAGAATGAGTGTGATGAAATGACGGAAAGTGAGTAAAAAGAAATTTCAGTGAGCTATAAGAACATGTTCTGAATCAGAGCAAAAAAACTAAGAACCTTGAAAAAAGATTTGAAAAAAGATTCGAGGAAATAATAACAAGAATGGAAAATTTAGAGAGGAATATGAATGAATTGAAGGAGGTGAAAAACACAACACGAGAACTTCATGAAGCATGCACAAGTTTCAACAGCCGAATTGACCAAGCAGAAGAAAGAATATCAGAAGTCGAAGATCAACTCAATGAAATAAAACGAGAAACCAAGATCAAAGAAAAAAGCGCAAAACGGAATAAACAAAATATCCAAGAAATGTGAGACTATGTGAAGAGACCACATCTACGTTTGGTAGGTGTATCAGAATGTGAGGAAGAGAATGAATCCAAGCTGGAAAATACTCCTCAGGATAATATCCAGGAAACTTTCCTCAACCTAGCAAGTCACGTCAACACTCAACTCCAGGAAGTACAGAGAACACCACAGAGATACTCCGCAAGAAGAGCAACCCAAAGGCCCATAATCGTCAGATTCACCAGGGTTGAAATTAAGGACAAAATATTAAGGGCAGCCAGAGAGAAAGGTCGGGTCACCCACAAAGGGAAGCCCATAAGACTCACAGCAGATCTCCCGGCAGAGACTCTACAAGCCAGAAGAGAGTGGGGGCCAATATTCAACATCCTTAAAGAAAAGAAATTTCCACCCAGAATTTCATATCCAGCCAAACTGAGCTTCATAAGTGAAAGAAAAATAAATTCCTTCATGAACAAGCAAGTACTCAGAGATTTTCTCACCACTAGGCCTGCTTTACAAAAGCTCCTGAAAGAGGCACTACACATAGAAAGAAACAACCAGTACCAGCCATCCTAAAAGCATACCAAATGCTAAAGAGCATCAACAAAATGAAGAATCTACATGAAACAAAGGGCAAAACAGCCTGCTAGCATCAAAATGGCAGTATCAAATTCACACATAACAATATTAACCCTGAATGTAAATGGGCTAAATGCACCAATCAAAAGACACAGACTGCCAAACTGCATAAAAAGCGAACACCCATCGGTGTGCTGTATCCAGGACACCGACCTCACACGCAAGGATACAGAAAGGCTCAAAATAAAAAGATGGAGGAAGATTTACCAAGAAAATGGAGAGCAGAAAGAAGCAGGAGTTGCAATTCTCGTCTCTGATCAAATCGATTTTAAAGCAACAAAGATCAAAATGGACAAAGAAGGTCATTACATAACGGTAAAAGGATCAAAACCACAGGAAGAGCTAAAAATTCTAAATATATATGGACCCAATGCAGGAGCACCCAGATATATAACACAAGTTCTTAATGACTTACAAAGAGACGGACTCCCACACAATAATAGTGGCAGACTTTAACACTTCACTGTCAATATCAGACAGATCAACCAGACAGAAAATTAACAAGGATATCCAGGACTTGAACTCAGACCTGGAACAAGCAAACCTGATAGACATTTACAGAACTCTCCACCCCAAATCCACACAATATACATTCTTCTCAGCACCACATCACACCTACTCCAAAATTGACCACATAGTTGGAAGTAAAGCACTCCTCGGCAAATGCAAAACAACTGAAATCATAACAAACAGTCTCGCAGACCATAGTGCAATCAAGTTGGAACTCAGAATTCAGAAAATAACTCAGAACCGCACAGCTTCATGGAAACTGAACAACTGGCTTGTGAATGTTGATTGCATAAACAATGAAATGAAGACAGAAGTAAAGAAGTTCTTCAAAACCAATGAGAACGAAGACACAACGTACCAGAATCTCTGGGACACATTTAAAGCAGTCTGTAGAGAAAAATATATACCAATAAGTGCCCACATGAGAAGAGTGGAGAGATCCAAAATTGACACCCTATCATCAAAATTGAAAGAGCTAAAGGAGCAAATCAAAAAAGTTCAAAACATAGCCAAAGACAAGAAATAACTAAGATCAGAGCAGAACTGAAGGAGATAGAGACAAGAAAAACCCTTCAAAAAACCAATAAATTCGAGAGCTGGTTTTACGAAAAGATCAACAAAATAGACAGATCATTAGCCAGACTGATAAAAAAGAAAAGAGAGAACAACCAAATAGATGCAATAAAAACAATAATGGGGAAATCACCACAGATTCCACAGAAATTCAAACCATCATCAGAGAATACTACAAACAACTCTATGCACATAAACTAGTAAACCAGGAAGAAATGGATAAATTCCTGGACAGCTGTGTCCTCCCAAGACTTAATCAGGAGGAAGCCGAAACTATGAATAAACCAATAACAAGGACTGAAGTTGAGGCAGCAATTAAGAGCCTACCACACAACAAAAGCCCAGGTCCAGATGAGTTCACAGCCGAATTCTACCAGACATACAAAGAGGAAGTGGTACCATTCCTTCTGAAACTATCCCAAATAATTCAAAAAGAGGGAACCCTTCCCAAATCATTTTATGAGACCAATATCATCCTGATACCAAAACCCGGCAGAGACTCAACAAGAAAAAAATCTTCAGGCCGATATCCATGATGAATATAGATGCAAAAATCTTCTATAAAATACTGGCAAACCGATTGCAACAGCACATTAAAAAACTTATCCATCATGATCAAGTAGGATTCATCCCGGGGATGCAAGGCTGGTTCAACATATGCAAATCTATAAATGTAATTCACCACATAAACAGAAGCAAAAACAAAAACCACATGATTATCTCAATTGACGCAGAGAAGGCATTTGACAAAATTCAACAGCCCTTAATGCTAAAAACCCTCAATAAACTTGGTATTGATGGAACATATCTCAAAGTAATAAAAGCTATTTATGACAAACCAACAGCCAATATCATAATAAATGAGCAAAACTGGAAGCATTCCCCTTGAAATCTGGCAGTAGACAAGGATGCCCTCTCTCACTTCTCCTATTGAACATAGTACTGGAAGTTCTAGCCAGAGCAATCAGGCAAGAAAAAGAAATAAAGGGTATTCAAATAGGAAAGGTGGAAGCCAAATTGTCTCTATTGGCAGATGAAATGATAGTATACCTAGAAGACCCCATCACCTCAGCCCAAAAGCTCCTGAAACTGATAAGCAACTTCAGTAAAGTCCCAGGATATAAAATCAATGTGCAAAAATCACAAGCATTCCTATCACCAATAACAGACTAAAAGAGAACCAAATCAAGAACAAACTGCCATTGACAACTGCTACAAAGAAAATAAAATACATAGGAATACAACTCACAAGGAATGTAAGGGACCTCTTCAAGGAAAACTACAAACCACTGCTCAACGAAATAAGATAGGACACAAACAGATGGAGAAACATTCCATGTTCATGGTTAGGAAGAATCAATGTCGTGAAAATGAATATACTGCCTAAAGTAATTTACAGAATCAATGCTATCCCCATCAAACTACCATTGAATTTCCTCACAGAACTGGAAAAAACCACCATGAACTTCATATGGTACCAAAAGGGAGCCCGCATAGCCAAGTCAATTCTAAGCAAAAAGAACACAGCGGGAGGCATCACACTACCAGACTTCAAACTATTCTACAAGGCTACAGTAATCAAAACAGCATGGTACTGGTACCAAAACAGAGATATAGACCAATGGAACAGAACAGAAGCATCGGAGGCAACACAACATACCTACAACCATATAATCTTTGATAAACCAGACAAAAACAAGCAACAGGGAAATGATTCTCTGTTTAATACATGGTGTTGGGAAAACTGGCTAGCCATGTGCAGAAAGCAGAAACTGGACCCCTTCCTGACACCTTATGCTAAAATTAACTCCAGATGGATTAAAGACTTAAACATAAGACCTGACACCATAAAAACCCTAGAAGAAAATCTAGGCAAAACCATTCAGGACATGGGAGTAGGCAAGGACTTCATGACCAAAACACCAAAAGCATTGGCAACAAAAGCCAAAATAGACAAATGGGACCTAATCAAACTTCACTGCTTCTGCACGGCAAAAGAAACAGTCACTAGAGTGAATCGGCAACCATCAGAATGGGAAAAAATATTTGCAGTTTACACATCTGACAAAGGGCTGATATCCAGAATTTACAAAGACCTCAAACAGATTTACAGGAAAAAAGCAAACAAGCCCATTCAAAAATGGGCAAAGGATATGAACATACACTTTACAAAAGAAGACATACATGATGCCAACAAACACATGAAAAAATGCTCATCATCAGTGGTCATTAGAGAGATGCAAGTCAAAACCACAGTGAGATACCATCTCATGCTAGTTAGAATAGCGATCATTAAAAAATCTGGAGACAGCAGATGCTTGAGAGAATGTGAAGAAAAAGGAATACTCTTACACTGTTGGTGGGAGTGTAAATTAATTCAACCATTGTGGAAGACAGTGAGGCCATTCTTCAAGGACCAAAAATGGAAATTCCATTTGACCCAGCAATCCCATTACTGGGTATATATCCAAAGGTCTATAAATCGTTCTCCTATAAGGACACATGCACACGAATGTTCATTGCAGCACTGTTTACAATAGCAAAGACCTGGAACCAACCCAAATGCCCAACGATGATAGACTGGACTGGGAAAATGTGGCACATATATACCATGCAATATTATGTAGCAATCAAAAATGATGAGTTTTTGTCCTTTGTAAGGACATGGATGAATCCGGAGAACATCATTCTCAGCAAACTGACACAAGAACAGTAAAAGAAATACCGCATATTCTCACGCATAGGCGGGTAAGAAAAATGAGAACACATGGACACAGGGTGGGGGTCTACTACACACTGGGGTCTATTGGGGGAAGAAGGGAGGGACAGTGTGGCGGGCTGGAAAGAAATAGCCTGGGGATAAATGCCAAGTGTGTGTGAACGGGAAAATGGCAGAAAAGCACACTGACATGTGTGTACCTATGCAACTATCTTGCACGTTCTGCACATGTACCGCAAAACCTATAATGCAATAAAAAATTTTTAAAAAGTAATAATCAAAACAGGACTAGACATAACCTTGATGATCCAAAAAGAAGAAGTTCATTATTCACTGAATCTTTTAAAAAGAGGACATATAAAATAGACACCTGACTATTTCTCCATTGTGAATTATTCAATAAGTTTCAAATTGAGTGGTAGTATGAAATAGAATCCTGAGGATTTCTCAGGTGTGTATCATTCAGCGAGGCACAGAATGAGTGGCCATATAAGTAATCCTCTACTCTTACCCTGGTGTGCTTTATTCACTGAAGCTCTAAATGGGTGGCTACATGAATAGACTCTTAACTCTTCCCCAGGTGTGTATTATTGAATGAGACTCTGACTAAGTGGGCATAAAGAAGAGACTCTTGTGTATTGCCCAGGTGTGCGTTACTTACAGAGACTCTGAATGTGTAGCCCTTTGAAGTAGACCCTTGACTATTTCTGAGGGGAGTATTATTCACAGAGGCCCTGAAGGAGTAGCCATGTGAAATAGATTCTTGACTTATCAGATATACGTATTATTCACTGAAACACTGAAAAAGTGGCCTTATGAAATAAATCCCTTTTTACTCCACAGGTGTGCGTTATTTTTTGACTCTCCAAATGAATCACCATAAGAAATATATTAGTTATTATTCCCCACATGTGCAGTATTCAAAGAGGTTCTGTATGAGTGTCCATATCAAATAGACTCCTGACTATTACATATGTGTATATCATTTATGGAGCTGCTTAATTTGGGGCTACCTTTAATAGGGCCCTGACTACTCTACAGCTGTTTTTTTACCCACTAAAGCTCTGAATGATAGGCCATGTGAAATAGATTCATTACCATTGCCCCATTGTGCATTATTCGGTAATGCTGTGATTGAGTGGCCATATGACCTGGACTCTGACTATTCCCACGGTGTGTATTCTTCAGTTAGTTTCTGAATGAGTGACCACATAAAGGTGACTCCTGACTCTATGCTCTTGACTATTTCTCAGCTGTGCATTTTCCACTGAGTCACTGGGTGAACGGTGATATCAAATAATCTCCAGACGATTCGCCCAATATGCATTATTCTGTGAGTCTCTGAATCAGTGGCTATATATAATAGAATCCCGAATATTTTCAAGATATACATGATTCTTCACTAAAGTTCTGCATAAATGGCCATGTGAAATACACTTTTGACTTTTCCATAGGTCTGTATTATTCTGTGAGGCTCTGAATGAGTGGCCATAAAATAGCGACTCCTGAATACTCCTCAGGCATGCGTTTTTACATTCGGCTCTAAATGGGTGGCTATACGAAATAGAATCCTGACTTTCCCCATGGTGTATATTACTCATTTAGGCTCTGAATATGTGGCTATATGAAACAGAATTCTGACTACAATACAGGTGTTTCTAATTCAGTGAATCTCCGAAATAGATGCCATATGTAATAGCGTCTTGAGTATTCCCCAGGTATGTATCATTCACAAAGGCTCTGAAACTTTGGCTATATAAAATTGTTTTCTGAATATTCCACAGGTTTGTATTATTGACTCTTACTCTGAATATTTGGGCATATGGAATAGACTAGTGACTATTCCAAAGTTGGGTATTACTCATTCACGCATTGATTTTGTGGCCATATAAAATAGACAAGTGTCTATTCCACACGGGTGCATTATTTGCTGAGGCTGTAAATGAGGGGCTATATAAAGTAAACTTCTAACACGTCCCCAGGTTTGTATTCCTCAGTGAGGCTCTTCTTGTGTGACCATATGAAACAGGATGCTGTCTATCTTAAATACTTGTATTTATTCAGTGAATCTCTGAATGGGTGGCTATATGATATAGACTGCTGAGTACTTTACATTTGTGCATTATTCACAGAGGTTACGAGTCAGTGGCCATATGAAATGCAATTGTGACTAATCCACACATGCATATTATCCAATGAGTGTCCAAATAAAATAGACTCCTGGCTACTCCTGAGGTATACATTATTCACCAATGCTGTGAATGAATGTCCATCGAAAATAGACTCCAAGTTATTCTCCAGGTGTGTATTATTCAGTGAGGCTCAGAAGATGTGGCCATAATAATTAGATTCCTTACTATAGCATGGGTCTGTCTTATTCACTGAGACTCTGAATATGTGTCTACATTAAATACACTCCTGACTAGAGCACATTATTCAGTGACACTCCGGATGAGAGGCCACATGAGAAAGTCTCCTGACTGTTCCACCGGTGTGCATTATTTAGTGAGACTCTGAATGAGGGGATAAAAGTAAAGCCTGACTATATCCCCAGGTGTCTACATTTAGTGAGGCTCTCAATGAGTGGCCATAGGAAAGAGACTTCCGTCTCTTCTGCAGGTGTGCATTATTAAGTGATTCTTTAAATGAGTGGCTTTAAAAGTAGACTCCAGACTATATCACAAGTGTGTAAAATTCAGTAAGGCTATGAAAGGGAGGCCAAATGAAACAGACTTCTAATTAGTCTACTTGTGCTTTATTCACTTTTTGTCTGTATGAGTAGCCATATGACATAGACTCCTCATTGTTCTCCATGTGTGCATTATTCATACAGGTTGTGTATGAGTGTCCATACCAAATAGACTCCTGACACTCCCACAGTTGTGTGTTAATCAGCAAAACCCAGAATTATGGTCTATATAAAATAGACTCCTGTCTATCATCCAATTGTGTATCATTCTGGATGGCACTTAATTCATGGCTATCTTAAACTGTGTTCTGATTACTCCATAGAAGTTCATTATTCACTGAAACTTTGAATGAGAGGCAATGTAAAATAGACATCTGACTATTGCTTCAATGTGAATTACTCAATAAGGTTCTATATGGGTGGTATTATAAAATAGAATCCTGAGGATTTTAAGGTTTGTATCATTCAGGGAGGCACAGAATGAGTGGCCATATAAAAAATGTTCGGCTATTATCCTGGTGTGCATTATTCACTTTGGCTCTAAATGAGAGACTACATGAAATGGACTCATAAATCTTCCCCAGGTGTGTATTACTGAATGAGACTTTGACAACGTAGGCATAAGAAAAACTCGTGTGTTTTGCCCAGGTGTGCATTACTAAAAGAGACTCTGAATGTGAAGCCCTTTGAAGAAGACCCGAGACTATGAGGAAAGTATTATTCACAGTGGCCCTGAACGAGTGGCCATGTGAAAGAGATTCCTGACTTATTAGATATACATATTATTCACTGAAGCACTGAACGAGTGTCTTTATGAAATAGAAAACATTTTATTCCACAGGTGGGCTTTATCTTTTGACTCTCCAAACAAATCACCATATGAAATAGACTAGTGATTATTCCCCATATGTGCAGTATTCAAAGAGGTTCGGTATAAGTGTCCACATCAAATAGTCTCCTGACTATCAAGCATGTGTGTATCATTCACGAAGCTGCTTAATTTGAAGAAACCTGCAATAGAATCCTTACTACTCCACAGCTGTTTATTTTGCAGTGTAGCTCTGAATGAGAGCCGATATGAAATAGGCTCCTTACTATTGCCTCACTGTGCATTATTTGGTAATGCTGTGATTGAGTGGCCATATGACCTGGACTCTGACCATTCCCAAGGTGTGTATTCTTCAGTGAGTTTCTGAACGAGTGACCATGTAAAATAGACTCCTGACTCTATCGTCTTGACTATTTCGCTGCTGTGAATTTTCCACTGAGTCACTGGGTCAACAGTCATATCAAATAATTTCCAGACTATTTTTCATTTGTGCATTATTGAGTGAGACTCTGAATAAGTGTCTCTATATAATAGAGTCCTGAGTATTTTCAAGATGTATATGATTCCCCACTTAGGTTCAGAATAAGTGGCCATGTGAAATACACTCCTGACCCTTCCATAGGTTTGTTTTATTCTGCGAGGCTCTGAATGTGTGGCCATAAAATAGAGACTCTTCAATACCACTCAGGTGTGCATTTTTACATTCGTCTCTAAATGAGTGACTATACAAAATAGAATCCTGTCTTATTACAAGTTGTATGTCATTCAGATAGGCTCTTAATATGTGGCTATATAAAATAGAATTCTGACTACAGTACAGGTGTTCCTTATTCAATAAAGCTCGGAAATAGATACCATATGTAATAGCGTCCTGAGTATTCCCAAGGTATGTATTTTTCACTGAGGATCTCAATTTTTGGCCATATGAAATTGTTTCCAGACTGGTCCACAGGTTTGTATTATTGACTCTCACTCTGAATATTTGGGCATATGGAATAGACTAGTGACTGTTTCAAAGCTGTGTATTACCCACTCAGTCTTTGATTCTGTGGCCATATAAAATAGACTAGTGTCTATTCGACACGTGTGCATTATTCGCTGAGGATGTAAATGAGAGGCTATATAAAGTAGACTCCTAACACTTCCCCAGGTGTGTATTACTCAGTGAGGCATTTTTTGTGTGACGACATGAAACAGAATGCTGTCTGTCTTAATATTTGTATTATTCAGTGAATCTATCAATAAGTGGCTTTATGTAATAGACTACTGAGTACTTTACATCTGTGCATTGTTCACTGAGGTTATGAGTCACTTTCCATGTGAAATGAAATCCTGACTAATCCACACATGCATATTATCAACTAAGGTTATGAATGAATATCGAAATGAAATAGACTCCTGGCATCTCCACAGTTGTGCATTATTCACCGAGGCTCTGAATGAATGTCCATCGACAATAGACTCCAAGTTATTCTCCAGGTGTGTATTATTTAGTGAGGCTCAGGAGATGTGGCCATATTAATTAGATTTCTTGCTAAAGCAGGGGTCTCTCTTATTCACTGAGGCTCTGAAAATGTGTTTACATGAAATAGACTCCTGACTACAGCACATTATTCAGTGACACTCTGAAAGAGAGGCAACAAAGTAGAAAGAGGAAACCCAATGGACTTAGCAATCCCTTTACTGGGTATATAACCAAAGGACTATAAATCGTTCTACTATAAGGACACTTACACACGAATATTTAACTCAGCACTGTTTACAATAGTAAAGACCTGTAAACAACCCAAATGCTCATCGATGATAGACTGGACTGGGAGAATGTGGCACATATACACCATGGAATATTATGCAGCTATCAAAAAGGATGAGTTTCTGTAATTTGTAAGGACATGTATGAATCTGGAGAACATCACTCTTAGCAAACTGACATAAGAACAGAAGAGGAAATACCGTATATTCTCACTCATAGGCGGATGAGAAAAATGAGAACATATGGACACAGAAATGGCTTCTACTACACACTGGGGACTATTGATGGGAATGGAAATATAAAGTGGAGGGTGAGCTGTAAAGAGATAGCCTGGGGTGAAATGCCAAGTGTGGCTGAAGGAAAGGAAGGCAGCAAAACTCATTATCATGTGTTTACATATGCAACTATCTTGAACCTTCTGCACATGTATCTCAAAACTTAAAATGCAATAAAAATTTAAAATAAAAAAAGAATATATATTTAGGACTACATGTATTGAAAATATATTTACAATATATAACCCCTACATACATTGAAAACCTATATACCTACTGAAATGTAGTAAACACTACATACATTGAAAATATATTTACCGACTCAAAAATACTAAGCATTACAGACATTGAAAAATTATTTCCCTACTGTATTTCAGTAGGTATATTTCACCTTACTTCTTACTCTCTTAATAATAGGGTCTTTTGAGAAATGGGAATTCTCAGTTTTAATGAAAGCATTACTAATATTTTTGCTAGCATTGGTTATGTCCTGTTTTGTAACCATTCATAAAAATAGTTGTAATTACCTTTAAAATAAAAGAAAGAAAAGAAAAAGTCTCCTGACTGTTCCAATGGTGTGCATTATTTAGTGACACTCTGAATGACTATGCCCCATTTGTGTATATTTAGTGAGGCTCTCAAGGAGTGGCCATAGAAAAGAGACTTCTGACTATTCCACAGGTGTGCATTATTCAGTGATTCTCTTAAGAAGTGGCCATAAAAAAGACTCCAGACTATACCACAAGGGTGTAATATTCAGTGAGGTTTAGAAAGAGTGTCCATACGCAGAGACTTCTAATTACTCCACATGTGCGTTATTCACTGTTTGTCTGAATGAGTAGCCGTATGACATAGACTCCTCATTATTTTGAGGTGTGCATTATTCAAACAGGTTCTGTATGAGTGTCCATACCAAATAGACCCCTGATCCTCCAACAAGTGTGTATTACTCAGTGTTACCCAATATTAGAGTTCATACGAAACAGACTCCTGACTATCATGCAGGTGTGTATCATTCAGGAAGGCACTTAATTCGTGGCTGTCTTAAACAGCGTCCTGATTACTCCATAGAAGTTCATTATTCACTGAAACTTTGAATGAGAGGCCATAAAAAATAGACACCGCACTACTGATCCATTGTGAATTATTCAATAAGGTTCTAAAGGGGTGGTAGTATGAAGTAGAATCCTGAGGATTTCTCAGGAGTGTATGATTCATGGAGGCACAGAATGTGTGGCCATATAAAAAATATATGACTATTACAATGGTGTCCACTATTCACTGAGGCTCTAAATGGGTGGCTACATAAAATAGACTCTTAACTCTTCCCCAAGTGTCAATTATTGAATGAGACTCTGACTAAATGGGCATAAAGAAGGAACTCTTGTGTATTACCCAGGTGTGCATTACTTACAGAGACTCTGAATGTGTAGCCCTTTGAAAAAGACCCGTGACTATTTCTGAGGGAAGTATTATTCACAGTGGCCCTGAACGAGTGGCCATGTGAAAGAGATTCCTGACTGATCAGTTATACATATTATATACTGAAGCACTGAAAGAGTGTCTTTATAAAATAGAAAACATTTTATTCCACAGGTGGGCTTTATTTTTTGACTCTCCAAACAAATCATCATATGAAATAGACTAGTGATTATTCCCCACATGTGCAGTATTCGAAGAGGTTTGTATAAGTGTCCACATCAAGTAGTCTCCTGACTATCAAGCACGTGTGTATCATTCACTAAGCTGCTTAATTTTAAGACACCTTTAATAGAATACTTCCTACTCCATAGTTGTTTATTATGCAGTTTAACTCTGAATGAGAGTCGATATGAAATAGACTCCTTATTACTGCCCCACTGTGCATTATTCGGTAATGCTGTGATTGAGTGGCCATATGACCTGCACTCTGACTATTCCCAAGGTGTGTATTCTTTAGTGAGTTTCTGAACGAGTGACCACGTAAAATAGACTCCTGACTCTATTGTCTTGACTATTTATCAGCTGTGAATTTTCCACTGAGTCACTGGGTCAAAAATCATATCAAATAATTTCCAGACTATTTTTTATTTGTGCATTATTGAGTGAGAATCCAAATAAGTGGTCTATATAATAGAGTCCTGAGTATTTTCATGATGTATATGATTCTCCACATAGGTTCAGAATAAGTGGCAATGTGAAATATACTCCTGACTTTTCCATAGGTTTGTTTTATTCTGTGAGGCTCTGAATGTGTGGCCATAAAATAGAAACTCTTCAATACTCGTCAGGCGTGCATTTTTACATTCGTCTCTAAATGAGTGGCTATTCAAAATAGAATCCTGACTTATTCCAAGTTGTATGTTATTCAGATAGGCTCTTAATATGTGGCTATATAAAATAGAATTTTGACTACAATACAGGTGTTCCTCATTGAATAAAGCTCAGAAATAGATACCATATGTAATACCGTCCTGAGTATTCCGACGGTATGTATTTTTCACTGAGGCTCTCAATCTTTGGCCATATGAAATTGATCCCTGACTGATCCACAGGTGTGTATTATTGACCCTCACCCCTATTATTTAGGCATATGGAATAGACTAGTGACTATTTCAAAGCTGCATATTATTCACTCAGTCTTTGATTCTGTGGCCATATAAAATAGACTAGCATGTATTCCATAGGTGTGCATTTTTTCGCTGAGGATGTAAATAAGAGGCTATATAAAGTAGACTCAACACTTCCTCAGGTTTGTATTACTCGGTGAGGCTTTTGGTGTGTGACCACATGAAGCAGGATGCTGTCTGTCTTAATATTTGTATTATTCAGTGAATCTCTCAATAAGTGGCTTTATGTAATAGACTGCTGAGTACTTTACATTTGTGCATTGTTCACTGAGGTTATGAGTCAATGGCCATATGAAATGAAATCCTGACTAATCCACACGTGCCTATTATCCACTGAGGTTATGAATAAATGTCCAAATGAAATAGACTCCTTGTTTCTCCACAGGTGTGCATTATTCACCGAGGCTCTGAATGAATGTGTATTGACAATAGAATCCAAGTTATTCTCCAGGTGTGTATTATTCAGTGAGGCTCAGGAGATTTGGCCATATTAATGAGATTCCTTACTAAAGAAAGGTCTCTCTTATTCACTGAGGCTCTGAAAATGTGTCTACATGAAATAGACTCCTGACTACAGCACAGTATTCAGTGACACTCTCAAAGAGAGGCAACAAAGTAGAAAGAGAAACCCATTGGACTCAGCAATCCCTTTACTGGGTATATAACCAAAGGACTATAAATCGTTCTTCTATAAAGACACATGCACACGAATATTTATTGCAGCACTGTTTACAATAGTAAAGACCTAAAACCAACCCAAATGCTCATCGATGAGTGACTGGACTCGGAAAATGTGGCACATGTACACCATGGAATATTATTCAGCAATCAAAAATGATGAGTTTTTGTCCTTTGTAAGGACATGGATGTATCTGGAGAACATCATTCTTAGCAAACTGACACAAGAAAAGAAAAGGAAATACCGCATATTCTCACCCATAGGCGGGTGAGAATAATGAGAACACATGAACACAGAGAGGGGTTCTACTACACACTGGGGTCTATTGTTGGGAATGGGAAAAAGACAGTGGGGCGTGAGCTGTGAAGAGATAGTCTGGGGAGAAATGCCAAGTGTGGCATAAGGAAAGGAAGGCAGCAAAACACACTGCCATATGTTTACCTATGCAACTATCTTGCACGTTCTGCACATGTATCCCAAAACTTAAAATGCAATAAAAATTTAAAATAAAAAAGAAAATATATTTACCACTACATACATTGAAAATATATTTACTGGGGACTTGCAAGATGGTCTCGCAGAAGCGACTCAGGATTGCAGCTCTCATTGAAGGTGCAGAGGGTGAGTACTAGCTACATTCTCGGATGGAACTTTTTGTCCACAGAGCGTTGAAAGTCCCAGGTTTGTGAGAGACACGGGATGTTAGAACAGCCAGCCACCACAGCCGGCTCATGCAGCCGCTTCAGCCGGTGCCACAGAGGGACCCAGCATGAAACTCACTGGTCTGGGTGCCCTGTTAAACTGGCAATCTGTGTTTTGGAAGGGCAGATTGGCATGTCCATCTGATTGAACGGGACTTGGACAATGAGCCAGACCAGGAGATTCCTGGCAAGCGTGATCCTAGCTGGTGCAGTGGGCAGTGGCACGTGAGATCACATGGATCCCAGTGCCCTATAGGCAGGCTACTGTGGCATCAGTGAGAGAGTCGACCTTTCAGCTTGGGGAGAGGAAGAGAGAGAGAAATACTCTGAGGCAGGGAGCAGAGTGATAGGGCTTAGCCGGTCCCACCCTCAAAGGGACAAGCAAGGCAGCGATTGGTGGCCCTTGGGGCTGAGAGTTTGACTGCTGGCATCTAGGGCGGTGCAGCCCACTGGGGGAGGGGCGTCTACCACTGCAGGCGAAATCCGCCACTACTGAAGTACCGCCCAGGGCTGACGCAGCCTTTCGTTGCCGAGGCAAACTGCCATAACAGAGAGACTCCGCCAGGAGAGGGGAGCGCTCCACAGCAGAATGGAGCCCAGCAGAAACACGGCAGACTTGCACTTGCAGGGCAGAGCCCGGCAGGCAAATAGTGAATAGACTGCCTCCTAGTGGGGTAGGACAGTGCAACAGATACTCATAAAGGAAGCCCCAACTGCCTGAGACAGAGCATATAATAGGGGGAAAAAAGGGTGGTGTTTCATGAGTTCTGTTGCAGCAGACATAAACAACTTCCAAACAACCCTGAATGAACAACGGAGCTCACAGGTCAGCACTGGGGCTCCTATAAAGCACAGACCATATCCTCAAGCAGTTCCCTGACCCCTGTATATCCAAAGAATCACCCCAAAAAAGGTCTAATTAGACTGACATTTGCAGGCATCATTATGGAACAAAGACAGCAGAAGAAGAAACTGGTATCATCCCTCACTCTTCCGCAGCTGCTACAGGAATACCCCAAACAAGCAGGGCGTGGAGTGGACCTCAGCACTCATACAGTAGAGGGGCTAGACCATTAGAAGGAAAACCAAGTAATAGAAATACTTCATCATCAACAAACTCAGCGCCAAAACAGACACCCAATTGAAAAATCAGCAACTACAAAGACGACAGGTGGATAAATCCATAAAGATGGGAAGAAACCAGCGCACAAAAAAGAAAAACACCTGAAACCAAAACACCTCACCTCCTACAAAGAACCAAAACTCCTCACCAGCAAGAGAACCAGGCTGGAGGGAGAAGGAGTGTGATGAAATGACGGAATCAGACTTCAGAAAGTGGATCATGAGAAATTTCAGTGAGCTAAAAGAACAAGTTCTAAACCAGTGCAAAGAAACTAAGAACCTTGAAAAAAGATTTGAGAAAAGATTCGAGGAATTGATAACAAGAATGGACAACTTAGAGAGGAAAATGAATAAATTGAAGGAGCTGAAAACACAACACGAGAACTTCGTGAAGCATGCACAAGTTTCAACAGCCGAATTGACCAAGCAGAAGAAAGAATATCAGAAGATGAAGATCAACTCAATGAAATAAAACGAGAAACCAAGAATAAAGAAAATAGCATAAAAAGGAATGAACAAAATATCCAAGAAATGGGGGACTATGTGAACAGACCAAACCTACGTTTGATAGGTGTACCAGAATGTGAAGAAGAGAATGAATCCAAGCTGGAAAACACTCTTCAGGATATTATCCAGGAAAATTTCCCCAACCTAGCAAGACAGGTCAATACTCAACTCCAGGAAATACAGAGAACACCACAAAGATACTCCGCAAAAAGAGCAACCCCAAGGCACATAATAGTTAGATTCACCAGGGTTGAAACGAAGGAGAAAATACTAAGGGCAGCCAGAGAGAAAAGTCGGGTCACCCACAAAGGGAAGCCCATCAGACTCAAAGCAGATCTCTCGGTGGAGACTCTACAAGCCAGAAGAGAGTGGGGGCCAATATTCAACATCCTTAAAGAAAAGAGCTTTCAACCCAGAATTTCATATCCAGCGAAACTGAGCTTCATAAGTGAAGGAAAAATAAAATCCTTCACGAACAAGCAAGTACTCAGAGATTTTGTCACCACTAGGCCTGCTTTACAAGAGCTCCTGAAAGAGGCACTACACATAGAAAGAAACAACCAGTTCCAGCCATCCTAAAAGCATACCAAATGCTAAACGCCATCAACAAAATGAAGAATGTACATGAACCAACGGGCAAAACAGCCAGCTAGCATCAAAATGGCAGTATCAAATTCACACATAACAATATTAACCCTGAATTTAAATGGGCTAAATGCACCAATGAAAAGACACAGACTGGCAAATTAGATAAAAAACCAAAACCCATCAGTATGCTGTATCCAGGAAACCCACCTCACACGCAAAGATACACAAAGGCTCAAAATAAAAGGATGGAGGAAGATTTACCAAGAAAATGGAGAGCAAAATAAAGCAGGAGTTGCAATTCTCCTCTCTGATAAAATAGACTTTAAAGCAACAAAGATGAAAAGGGACAAAGAAGGTCATTACATAATGGTAAAAGGATCGATACAACAAGAAGAGCTAATGATTCTAAATATATATGGACCCAATGTAGGAGCACCCAGTTATATAAGGCAAGTTCTTAATGACTTACAAAGAGACGTAGACTCCCACGCAATAATAGTGGGAGACTTTAACACTCCACTGTCAATAGCAGACAGATCAACCAGACAGAAAATTAACAAGGATATCCAGGACTTGAACTCAGACCTGGAACAAGCAAACCTGATAGACATTTACAGAACTCTCCAACCCACATCTACAGAATGTACATTCTTCTCAGCACCACATCACACCTACTCCAAAATTGACCACATAATTTCAAGTAAAGAACTCATCAGCAAATGCAAAACAACTGAAATCATAACAAACAGTCTCTCAGACCATAGTGCAATCAAGTTGGAACTCAGAATTCAGAAAATAACTCAGAACCGCACAGCTTCATGGAAACTGAACAACTGGTTCTTGAATGTTGATTGGATAAACAAAGAAATGAAGGCAGAAATAAAGAAGTTCTTTGAAACCAACGAGAATGAAGACACAACGTACCAGAATCTCTGGGACACATTTAAAGCAGTCTGTAGAGGAAAATATATAACAATAAGTGCCCACATGAGAAGAGTGGAGAGATCCAAAATTGACACCCTATCGTCAGAATTGAAAGACCTATAGGAGCAAGATCAAAAAAGCTCAAAACCTAGCTGAAGACTAGAAATAACTAAGATCAGAGCAGAACTGAAGGAGATAGAGACAAGAGAAACCCTTCAAAAAATCAATAAATCTAAGAGCTGGTTTTTCGAAAAGATCAACAAAATAGACAGACCACTAGCCAGACTGATAAAAAAGAAGAGAGAACAACCAAATATATGTAATAAAAAATGATAATGGGTAAATCACCACAGATTCCACAGAAATTAAAACCATCATCAGAGAATACTACAAACAACTCTATGCACATAATCGAGTAAACCAGGAAGAAATGGATAAATTCCTGGAGGCCTGTGTCCTCTCAAGCCTAATCCAGGAGGAAGCCGAAACTATGAATAGACCAATAACAAGGTCTGAAGTTGAGGCAGCAATTAAGAGCCTACCACACAAAAAAATACAGGTCCAGAAGGATTCACAGGGGAATTCTCAGTTTCAATGAAAGCATTACTAATATTTTTGTTAGCATGCGTTACGTCCTGTTTTGTAACCATTCGTAAAAATAGTTGTTATTACCTATAAAATAAAAGAAAAAAAAGAAAAGTCTCCTGACATTTCCACAGGTGTGCCTTATTTAGTGAGACTCTGAAGGACTATTTCCCCAGGTGTGTACATTTAGTGCGGCTCTCAAGGAGTGGCCATAGAAAAGAGACTTCTGCCTATTTCACAGGTGTGCATTTCTCAGTGATTCTCTGAATGAGTGGACATAAAGAATATACTCCACACTATATCACAACTGTGTAATATTCAGTGAGGCTGAGACAGAGCGGCCATATGGAAGAGACTTCTAATTACTCCACATGTGCGTTATTCACTCTTTGTATGAATGAGTATCCGTATGACATAGACTCCTCATTATTCTCCATGTGTGCATTATTCAAACAGGTTCTGTATGAGTGTCCATGACAAAGAGACTCCTGACCCTCCACCAAGTGTGTATTACTCAGGGATACCCAAAATTGGAGTTCATATGAAATAGACTCCTGTCACCCAGGTGTGTATCATTCAGGAAGGCACTTAATTCCTGGCTGTCTTAAAAAGCGTCCTGATTACTCCATAGACGTTCATTGTTCACTGAAAGTTTGAATGAGAGGCCATAAAACATAGACACCGCACTACTGCTCCATTGTAAATTATTCAAAAAGGTTCTAAAGGGGTGTTAGTATGAAGTAGAATCCTGAGGATTTCCCAGGAGTGCATCATTCAGGGAGGCGCAGAATGTGTGGCCATATAAAAAATGTTCGACTATTACAATGGTGTCCATTATTCACTGAGGCTCTAAATGTGTGGCTACATGAAGTAGACTCTTAAATCTTCTCCAGCTGTCTATTATTGAAAGAGACTATGACTAAATGGTAATAAAGAAGGGACTCTTGTGTATTACCCAGGTGTGCATTACTTACAGAGACTCTGAATGTGTAGCCCTTTGAAGAAGACCCGTGACTGTTTCTGAGGGAAGTATTATTCACAGTGGCCCTGAACAAGTGGCCATGTGAAAGAGATTCCTGACTTATCAGATATACATATTTTTCACTGAAGCACTGAAAGAGTGTCTTTATAAAATAGAACCCATTTTATTCCACAGGTGGGCTTTATTTTTTGACTCTCCAAACGAATCACCATATGAAATAGACTAGAGATTATTCCCCACATGTGCAGTATTCGAAGAGTTTCGGTATAAGTGTCCACATCAAATTGTCTCCTGACTATCAAGCATGTGTGTCTCATTCACAAAGCTGCTCAATTTGAAGATACCTTCAATAGAATCCTTACTACTCCACAGCTGTTTATTTCGAAGTGTAGCTGTGAATGAGCGTCGATATGAAATAGACTCCTTACTATTGCCCCACTGTGCTTTATTCGGTAATGCTGTGATTGAGTGGCCATATGACCTGGACTCTGACTATTCTCAAGGTGTGTATTATTCAGTGAGTTTCTGAACGAGTGACCACGTTAAATACACTCCTGAATCTATAGTCTTGATTATTTCTCATCTGTGAATTTTCCACTGAGTCACTGGGTCAACAGTCATATCAAATAATCTCCAGACTCTTTTTCATTTGTGCATTATTGAGTGAGACTCCGAATAATTGGCTCTGTAAAATAGAGTCCTGAGGATTACCTTTTTTTCATTTATTTATTTATTTATTTATTCATTTATTTATTATTGCATTATTGGTTTTGTGGTACATGTGCACAACGTGCAAGATAGTTGCATAGGTACACACGTGGTAGAAGGTTTTACTGCCTTTCTCCCCTTCACCCACACTTGGAATTCATCCCCAGGCTATCCGTCCCCAGCCACACTGCTGTTCCTCCCCCATTCCCCCAATAGACCCCAGTGTGTAGTAGATCCCTTCTCTGTGTCCATATGTTCTCATTTTTCTCACCCACCTATGAGTGAGTATATTTGGTATTTCTTTTTCTGTTCTTGTGTCAGTTTGCTGAGAATGATGTTCTCCAGATTCATCCATGTCCTTACAAAGGGCACAAACTCGTCATTTCTGACTGCTGAATAATATTCTGTGGTGTATATGTGCCATATTTTCCCAGTCCAGTCTATCATGGTTGGGCATTTGGGTTGGTTTCAATTCTTTGATATTGTGAACTGTGCTGCAATGAACATTCGTGTGCATGTGTCCTTATAGTAGAACGATTTATAGTCCTTTGGCTATATACCCAGTAATGGGATTGCTGGGTCAAATGGAATTTCTATTTCTAGGTCCTTGAGGAAATGCCACACTGTCTTCCACAATGGTTGAACTAATTTGCACTCCCACCAACAGTGTAAGAATGTTCCTATTTTTCCACATCCTCTCCAGCATCTTCTGTCTCCAGATTTTTTAATGATCGCCATTCTAACTGGCATGAGATGGTATCTCAATGTGGTTTTGTTTTGCATCTCTCTAATGACCAGTGATGATGAGCACTTTTTCATGTTTGTTGGCCTCATGTATGTCTTCTTTTGTAAAGTGTCTGTTCATATCCTTTGCCCATTTTTGAATGGGCTTGTTTGTTTTTCCTGTAAATCTGTTTGAGTTTTTGTAAATTCTGGATATCAGCCCTTTGTCAGATGCGTAAACTGCAAAAATTTTTTCCCATTCTGATGGTTGCTAATTCACTCTAGTGACAGTTTCTTTTGCCGTGCAGAAGCTGTGGAGTTGCATTAGGTCCCATTTTTCTATTTTGGCTTTTGTTGCCAATGCTTTTGGTGTTTTGGTCATGAAGTCCTTGCCTACTCCTATGTCCTGAATGGTTTTGCCAAGATTTTCTTCTAGGGTTTTAATGGTGTCAGGTCTTATGTATAAGTCTTTAATCCATGTGGAGTTAATTTTAGTGTAAGGTGTCAGGAAGGGGTCCAGTTTATGCTTTCTGCACATGGCTAGCCAGTTTTTCCAACATCATTTATTAAAAAAGGGAATCATTTCCCCATTGCATGTTTTTGTCTGGTTTATCAAAGATAATATACTTGTAGATATGTTGTGTTGCCTCTGATGCTTCTGTTCTGTTCCGTTGGTCTAGGTCTCTGTTTTGGTACAATACCATGCTGTTTTATTACTGTAGCCTTGTAGTATAGTTTGAAGTCTGGTAGTGTGATGCTTCCCGCTGTGTTCTCTTTGCTTAGAATTGACGTGGCTATGCGGGCTCTTTTTTGGTTCCATATGAAATTCTTGGTGGATTTTTCCAGTTCTTTGAAGAAATTCAATGGTAGTTTGATGGGGATAGCATTGATTGTGTAAATTACTTTGGGCAGTATAGCCATTTTAATGATAGTGATTCTTCCTAACCACGAACGTGGAATGTTTCTCCATCTGTTTGTGTCCTCTCTTATTTCGTTGAGCAGTGGTTTGTTGTTTTCCTTAAAGAGGTCCCTTATGTTTTTTGTGAGTTGTATTCCTAGGTATTTTATTTTCTTTGTAGCAATTGTGAATGGCAGCTCATTCTTGATTTGATTCTCTTTAAGTCTGTTATTGGTGTATAGAAATGCTTGTGATTTTTGCACATTGATTTTATATCCTGAGATATTGCTGAAGTTGCTTATCAGTTCCAGGAGCTTTTGGGCTGAGGTGATGGGGTCTTCTAGGTATACTATCATGTCGTCTGCAAATAGAGACAATTTGTCTTCCACCATTCCTATTTAATACCCTTTATTTTTTTTTCTTGCCTGATTGCTCTGGCTAGAACTTCCAGTACTATGTTGAATAGGAGTGGTGAGAGAGGGCATCCTTGTCTAGTGCCGGATTTCAATGTGAATGCGTCCAGTTTTTGCCCATTAACTATGATATTGGCTGATGGTTTGTCCTAAATAGCTTTTATTACTTTGAGATATGTTTCATCAATACCGACATTACTGAGGGTTTTTAGCATAAAGGGCTGTTGAATTTTGTCAAATGCCTTCTCTGCATCAATTAAGATAATCATGTGGTTTTTGTTTTTGCTTCTGTTTATGTGGTGAATTACATTTATAGAGTTGCACATGTTTAACCAGACTTGCATCCCCGGGATGAATCCTACTTGATCATAATGGATAAGTTTTCTAATGTGTTGTTGGAATCGGTTTGCCAGTATTTTATTAAAGATTTTTGCATCTATGTTCATCACGGATATTGGCCTGAAGTTTTCTTTTCTTGTTGAGTCTCTGTCAGGTTTTGGTATCAGGATGATGTTGGTCTCATAAAATGATTTGCGAATGGTTCCCTCTTTTTGTATTATTTGGAATCGTTTCAGAAGGAATGGTACCAGATCGTCTTTATGTGTCTGTTAGAATTCAGCTGTGAACCCATCTGAACCTGGGCTTTTTCTGTGTGGTAGGCTCTTAATTGCTGCCTCAACTTCAGACCTTGTTATTGGTCTATTCACAGTTTCGGATTCCTCCTGGTTTAGGCTTGGGAGGACACAGGCATCCAGGAATTTATCCATTTCTTCCTGGTTTACTAGTTTATGTGCATAGAGTTGTTTGTAGTATTCTCTGATGATGCTTTGAATTTCTGAGGAATCTGTGGTGATTTCCCCATTATTGTTTTTTATTGCATCTATTTGGTTGTTCTCTGTTTTCTTTTTTATCAGTCTGGCTAGTGGTCTGTCTATTTTGTTGATCTTTTCAAAAAACTAACTCTTGGATTTATTGATGTTTTGAAGGGATTTTCGTGTCTCTATCTCCTTCAGTTCCGCTCTGATCTTAGTTATTTCTTGTCTTTGGCTAGGTTTTGAGCTTTTTTGAGCTTGCTCCTCTAGCTCTTTCAGTTTTGACGATAGGGTGTAAATTTTGGATCTCTCCATTCTTCTCATGTGGGCACTTATTGCTATATATTTTCCTCTACATGCTGCTTTAAATGTGTCCCAGAGACTCTGGTATGTTGTGTCCTCGTTCTCGTTGGTTTTAAAGAACTTCTTTATTTCTGTCTTCATTTTATTGTTTATCCAATCAACATTCAAGAGCCAGTTGTTCAGTTTCCATGAAGCTGTGCAGTTCTGAGTTATGTTCTGAATTCTGAGTTCCAATTTGATTTCACTATGGTCTGAGAGACAGTTTGTTATGATTTCAGTTGTTTTGCATTTGCTGAGTAGTGCTTTACTTCCAATTATGTGGTCAATTTTGAAGTAGGTGTGATGTGGTGCTTAGAAGAATGTTTATTCTGTGGATTTATGGTGGAGAGTTCTGTAGATGTCTATTAGGTTTGCTTGTTCCAGTTCTGAGTTCAAGTCCTGGATATTCTTGTTAATTTTCTGTCTGGTTGATCTGTCTGCTATTGACAGTGGAGTGTTAAAGTCTCCCACTATTATTGTGTGGTAGTCTAAGTCTCTTTTTAAGTCATTAAGAACTTGTCTTATATATCTGGGTGCTCCTGCATTGGGTCCATATATATTTAGAATCGTTAGCTCTTCTTGTTGTATCGATCCTTTATCATTATGTAATGACCTTCTTTGTCCCTTTTGATCTTTGTTGCTTTAAAGTCTATTTTATCAGAGACGAGAATTGCAACTCCTGCTTCTTTTTGCTCTCCATTTGCTTGGTAAATCTTCCTTCATCCCTTTATTTTGAGCCTTTGTGTATCCTTGTGTGTGAGGTGGGTTTCCTGGATACAGCACACCGACGGGGTTTGGTTTTTATTCAATTTTCCCATCTGTGTCTTTTGATTGGTGCATTTTGCCCATTTATACTTAGGGATAATATTGTTATGTGTGAATTTGATACTGCCATTTTGATGCTGGCTGGCTGTTTTGCTTATTTGTTCATGTAGATTCTTCATTTTGTCAATGCTCTTTAGCATTTGGTATGCTTTTAGGATGGCTGGTACTGGTTGTTTCTTTCTATGTGTAGTGCCTCTTTCAGGAGCTTTTGTAAAGCAGGCCTAGTTGTGAGATAATCTCTGAGTACTTGCTTGTTCATGAAGGATTTTTTTTTTTTCACTTATGAAGCTCAGTTTGGCTGGATATGAGATTCTGGGTTGAAAGTTGTTTTCTTTAAGGATGTTGAATATTGGCCCCCACTCTCTTCTGGCTTGCAGGGTCTCTGCCGAGATATCTGCTGTGAGTCTGATGAGCTTCCCTTTGTGGGTGACCGGACCTTTCTCCCTGGCTGCCCTTAGTATTTTGTCCTTCATTTGAACGATGGTGAATCTGACGATTATGTGCCTTGGGGTTGCTCTTTTTGCGGAGTATCTTTGTGGTGTTCTCTGTTTTCCTGGAGTTGAGTATTGACCTGTCTTGCTAGGTTGGGGAAATTTTCCTGGATAATATCCTGAAGAGTGTTTTCCAGCTTAGATTCATTCTCTTCATCACATTCTGGTACACCTATCAAACCTAGGTTTGGTCTGTTCACATAGTCCCACATTTCTTGGAGATTCTGTCCATTCCTTTTTGTGCTTTTTTCTTTAATCTTGGTTTCCCGTTTTATTTCATTGAGTTGATCTTCGACTTATGATATTCTTTCTTCTACTTGGTAAATTCGGCTGTTGAAACTTGTGCATGCTTCATGATGTTCTCGTGTTGTGTTTTTCTGCTCCTTCAATTCATTTGTATTCCTCTCTAAGTTGTCCATTCTTGTTATCAATTCCTCGAATATTTTTTCAAATCTTTTTTCAAGGTTCTTAGTTTCTTTGCACTGATTTGAAAACACGTTCTTTTAGCTCACTGAAGTTTCTCATAATCCACTTTCTGAAGTCTGATTCTGTCATTTCATCACACTCATTCTCCGTCCAGATTGTTCCCTTGCTGGTTAGGAGTTTTGGTTTTTTGTAGGAGGTGAGGTATTTTGGTTTCGGGTGTTTTTCTCCTTTTTGCGCTGGTTTCTTCCCATCTTTATGGATTTATCCTCCTGTCATCTTAGTAGTTGCTGATTTTTCAATTGGGTCTGTTTGTGGACACTGAGATTGTTGATGATGAAATATTTCTGTTACTTAGTTTTCCTTCTAATGGTCTAGCCTCTCTGCTGTATGAGTGCTGAAGTCCATGCCAGGCCCTGCCTGTCTGTGTTATACCTGTAGCAACTGTGGAAAAGTGAGAGATGATACCAGTTTCTTCTTCTGCTGTCTTTTTTCCAGATTGATGCTCTCCAAATGTCAGTCTGATTTGTCCTATTCTTGGGTGACTCTCTGGATATACAGGGGTCAGGGAGCTGCTTGAGGAGACGGTCTGTGCTTTATAGGAGCTCCAGTGCTGAGCTGTGAGCTCCATTGTTCATTTAGGGTTGTTGGGAGGTTGTTTATGTCTACTGCAACAGAACTCATAAAACACCACTCTTTATTTCCCCCTTAGATGCTCTGTCTCAGGGATTTGGGGTTTCCTTTATGAGTATCTGTTGCACTGTCCTGCCCCATTAGGAGACAGTCTATTTACTGTTTGCCTGCCGGGGCTCTGCCCTCCTAGCATGGGTCTGCCCTAATGCTGCTGGGCTGCATTCTGCTGTGGATTGCTCCCCTCTCCTGGCGGAGTCTCTTTGTTATGGCAGGTTGCCTCGGCAATGGCTGGCTGTGTCAGCCCTGGGCGATACTTCAGTAAATGCGGAATGCGTAGGTAGTGGCGGACGCACCTCCCCCACAGGGCTGCACCGTCCTAGATGCCAGCAGCATAACTGTCAGACCCAAGCGCCTCCAATAGCCACTGTGCTTGTCCTCGTGAGGGTGGGACCCAACGAGCCTGATCACCCAGCTCCCTGCCTCAGAGTCCATCCTCTCTCTCTCTCTCTTTCTCTCCCCAAGTTGAAAGGTCGACTCACTCACTGGCGCCCCAGTAGCCTGCCAATAGGGCACTGGGATCTGTGTGATCTCCCATACCGCTGCCCACTGCACCGGCTCAGATCACGCTTCCCAGGAATCTCCTTGTCTGGCTCATTGTCCAAGACCCGTTCAATCAGATGGACATGCCAATCTGCCCTTCCAAATCTCAGATTGCCAGTTTAACAGGGCACCCAGACCAGTGAGTTCCATGCCGGGTCCCTCTGTTGTGCCACTGGATGAAGCATATGCGTGAGCCAGTTGTGCTAGCCAACTGTATTAGTGTCCCGTGTCTCTCCCACACCTGGGACTTTCCACGATATGAGGGCAAAAAAGGTCCATCCGAGAATGCATCTAGGATTCACACTCTGCGCCTTCACTGAGAGCTGCAATCCTGAGTCGCTTCTATGATGCCATCTTGTGAGTTCCTTGTATTTTCAAGATGTATATGATTATCCACTTAGGTTCAGAATAAGTGGCCATGTGAAATACACTCCTGACTCTTCCAAAGGTTTGTTTTATTCTGTGAGGCTCTGAATGTGTGGTCATAATATAGAGACTCTTCAATACTAGTCAGGCGTGCATTTTTACATTCGTCTTTAAATGAGTGGTTATACAATATAGAATCCTGACTTATTCCATGTTGTATGTTATTCAAATAGGCTCTTAATATGTGGCTATATAAAACAGAATTCTGAGTAAAATACAGGTGTTCCTTATTCAATAAATCTCTGAAATAGATACCATATGTAATAGCGTCCTGAGTATTCCCCAGGTATGTATTTTTCACTGAGGCTCATAATCTATGGCCATATGAAATTGTTTTCTGACTGGTCCACAGGTGTGTATGGTTGACTCTCACTCTGAATATTTAAGAATATTGAATAGACTAGTGACTATTTCAAAGCTGTGTATTACTCACTCAGTCTCTGATTCTGTGGCCATATAAAACGGAGTAGTGTCTATTCCACACATGTGAATTATTCGCTGAGGATGTAAATGAGAGGCTATATAAAGTAGACTCCTAACACTCCTTCAGGTGTGTATTACTCAGTGAGGCTTTTTGTGTGTGACCACATGAAACAGGATGCTGTCTGTTTTAATATTTGTATTATTCAGTGTATCTCTCAGTAAGTGGCCTTATGTAATAGACTGCTGAGTACTTTATATTTGTGCATTGTTCGCTGAGGTTATGAGTCAGTGGCCATATGAAATGGAATCCTGACTAATCCACACGTGCATATTATCCACCAAAGTTATGAATGAATGTCCAAATGAAATAGACTCCTGGCTTCTCCACAGGTGTGCATTATTCACCGAGGCTCTGAATGAATGTCCATCGTCAATAGACTCCAATTTATTCTCCAGGTGTGTATTATTCAGTGATGCTCAGGAGATGTGGCCATATTAATTAGATTCCTTACTAAAGCAAGGGTTTCTCTTATTCACTGAGGCTCTGACAATGTGTCTACATGAAAGAGACTCCTGACTACAGCACATTATTCAGTGACACTCTGAAAGAGAGGCAACAACGTAGAAAAGGGAAACCCATTGAACTCAGCAATCCCTTTACTGGGTATTTAACCAAACGACTATAAATTGTTCTAGTAAAAGGACACATGCACACGAATATTTATTGCAGCACTGTTTACAATAGTAAAGACCTGGAACCAACCCAAATGGTCATCGATGAGAGACTGCACTGTGAGAATGTGGCACATATTAACCACAGAATATTATGCAGCAATCAAAAATGATGAGTTTTTGTTCTTTGTAAGGACATGGATGAATCTGGAGAACATCATTTTTAGCAAAGTGACACAAGAACAGGAGAAGAAATACCGCATATGCTCACTCATAGGCAGGTGAGAAAAATGAGAATACATGGACACAGGGAGTGGTTCTACTACACACTGGGGTCTATTGTTGCGAATGGGAAAGAGACATTGGGGGTTAGCTGTGGAGAGATAGCCTGGGTATTAATGCCAAGTGTGGCTGAAGGAAAGATAGGTGGCAAAACACACTGTCATGTGTTTAACTATGCAACTATCTTGCACGTTCTGCACATGTCTCCCAACACTTAAAATGCAATAAAAATTTAAAATAAAAAAGAAATTATATTTACGACTACATACATTGAAAATATATTTACAATATATTACCCCTACATACATTGATAATATATTTATCAAGGACTTGCATGATGGCGTCGCAGAAGCGACTCAGGAATGCAGCTCTCAGTGAAGGCGCAGAGGGTGAGTCCTAGCCGCATTCTAGGATGGACCATTTTTGTCCCCAAAGCGGTGAATGTCCCAGGTGTGGGAGAGACATGCTACGCTAGTACAGCCAGCTACCGCAACCAGCTTGCACGGCCACTTCTGCCGGTTCTGCAGTGGGACCTGGCACGAAACTCACTGGTCTGGGTGCCCTGTTAAACAGGCAGTGTGAGATTTGGAAAGGCAGCTTGGCATGTCCATCTGATTGAAAGGGACTTGGACAATGAGCCAGACCAGGAGAATCCTGGGAAGCGTGATCTGAGCCGGTTCATAGGGCAGCAGGACGGGAGACTGCACGGATCCCAGTGCCCTATTGGCAGGCTACTGGGGCGCCAGTGAAAGAGTCGACCTTTCAGCTTGGGGAGAGAGAGAGAGAGAGAGAGAGAGAGATTCTGAGGCAGGGAGCTGGGTGATCGGGCTTGGCCAGTCCCACCCTCATGAAGACAAGCAGGGCAGCGATTGGAGGTGCTTGGGGCTTAGAGTTTTGGTGCTGGCATCTAGGGCGGTGCAGCCCGCTGGGGGAGGGGCGTCCGCCACTGTGGACACAATCCCCCCCAACTGAAGTACCGCCCAGGGCTGATGCAGCCTGCCATTGCTGAGGCAACCCGCCATAACAGAGAGACTCCACCAGGAGGGGGGAGCGCTGCAGAGCAGAACGGATCCCAGCAGCAACAGGGCAGATGCGCCCTAGCAGGGCAGAGCCCCGGCAGGCACATAGTGAATAGACTGCCTCCTAGTGGGCCAGGGCAGTGCAACAGATACTCATACAGAAAGCCCCAACTCCCTGAGACAGAGTATCTAAGGGGGAAAAAGAAAAGGGTGGTGTTTAATGAGTTCTGTTGCAGCAGACATAAAAAAACCTCCAAACAACTCTGAATGAACAACGGAGCTCACAGGTCAGCACTGGAGCTCCTATAAATCACAGACCATCTCCTCAAGCAGCTACCTGAACCCTCTATATCCAAAGAGTCATCCCCAAAAAAGACTTATTAGACTGACATTTGGTGGACTTCATTCTGGAACAAAGACAGCAGAAGAAGAAACAGGTAACATCCCTCACTGTTCCGCAGCTGCAACAGATATAACCCAGACAAGCAGGGCCTGGAGTAGACCTCAGCACTCATACAGCAGAGGGGCTAGACCATTAGAAGGAAAACAAAGTAACAGAAATACTTCATCATCAACAATTTCAGCACCAACATAGAGATCCAATTGAATTATCAGCAACTACTAAGACGACAGGAGGATAAGTCCATAAAGATGAAAAGAAACCAGCGCATAAAGGAGGAAAACACCCAAAACCAAAACACCTCACCTCCTACAAAGGACCAAAACTCCTCACCAGCAAGGGAAAAAAGCTGGACGGAGCATGAGTGTGACGAAATGATGGAATCAGACTTCAGAAACTGGATATTGAGAAACTTCATTGAGCTAAAAGAACATGTTCTAAATCAGTGTAAAGAAACTAAGAACCTTGAAAAAAGATTTGAAAAAAGATTGGAGGAACTGATAACAAGAATGGACAACTTACAGAGGAATATGAACTAATTGAAGGAGCTGAAAAACACAACACAAGAACTTCGCGAAGCATGCAGAAGTTTCAGCAGTCGAATTGACCAAGCAGAAGAAAGAATGAGAAGTTGAAGATCAACTCAATGAAATAAAACTAGAAACCAAGATTAAAGAAAAAAGTGCAGAAAGGAATGAACAGAATCTCCAAGAAATGTGGGACTATGTGAAGACACCCAACCTATGTTTGATAGGTGTACCAGAATGTGATGAAGAGAATGAATCCAAGCTGGAAAATACTCTTCAGGATATTTAAAGAAAAGAACTTTCAATCCAGAATTTCATATCCAGCCAAACTGAGCTTCTTAAGTGAAGGAAAAATAAAATCCTTCACGAACAAGCAAGTACTCAGAGATTTTGTCAGCACTAGGCCTGCTTTACAAGAGCTCCTGAAAGAGGCACTAAAATAGGAAGGAACAACCAGTACCAGCCATCCTAAAAGCATACCAAATGTTAAAGAGCATCAACAAAATGAAGAATGTACATGAACCAATTGGCAAAACAGCCAGCTAGCATCAAAATGGCAGTATCAAATCCACACATAACAATATAAACCCTAAATGTAAATGGGCTAAATGCACCAATGAAAAGACACAGACTGGCAAATTGAATAAAAACCAAAACCCATCCATGTGCTGTATCCAGAAAACCCAACTCACACGCAAGGATACACAAAGCCTCAAAATAAAGGGATGGAGGAAGATTTACCAAGCAAATGGAGAGCAAAAAGAAGCAGAAGTTGCAATTCTTGTCTCTGATCAAATAGACTTGAAAGAAACAAAGATCAAACGGGACAAAGAAGGTCATAACATAATGGTAAAATGATCGATACAACAAGAAGAGCTAACGATTCTAAATATATATGGACCCAATGAAGGAGCACCTAGATATATAAGGCAAGTTCTTAATGACTTACAAAGAGACTTAGACTCCCACACAATAATAATGGCAGACTTTAACACTCCACTGTCAATAGCAAACAGATCAACCAGACAGAAAATGAACAAGGATATCCAGGACTTGAACTCAGACCTGAAACAAGCAAACCTGATAGACATTTACAGAACTCTCCACCCCACATCTACAGAATATACATTCTTCTCAGCACCACGTCACACCTACTCCAAAATTGACCACATAATTGGAAGTAAAGCACTCCTCAGCAAATGCAAAACAACTGAAATCATAACAAACAGTCTCTCAGACCATAGTGCAATCAAGTTAGAACTCAGAATTCAGAAAATAACTCAGAACTGCACAGCTTCATGGAAACTGAACAACTGGCTCTTGAATGTTGATTGGATAAACAATAAAATGAAGACAGAAATAAAGAAGTTCTTTGAAACCAACGAGAATGAAGACACAACGTACCAGAATCTCTGGGACACATTTAAAGCAGTCTGTAGAGGAAAAGATATAGCAATAAGTGCCCACATGAGAAGAGTGGAGAGATCCAAAATTGACAGCCTATCGTCAAAATTGAAAGAACTAGAGGAGCAAGATCAAAAAAGCTCAAAACCTAGCAGAAGACAAGAAATAACTAAGAGCAGAGCAGAACCGAAGGAGATAGAGACACGAAAATCCCTTCAAAACATCAATAAATCCAAGAGTTGGTTTTTTGAAAAGATCAACAAAATAGACAGACCACTAGCCAGACTGATAAAAAAGAATAGAGAGCACAACCAAATAGATGCAATAAAAAATTATAATGGGGAAATCACCACAGATACCACAGAAATTCAAACCATCATCAGAGAATACTACAAACAATTCTATGCACATCAACTTGTAAACCAGAAAGAAATGGATAAATTCCTGGACGCCTGTGTCCTCCCAAGCCTAAATCAGGAGGAAGCCGAAAATATGAATAGACCAATAACAAGGTCTGAAGTTGGGGCAGGATTTAAGAGCCTACCACACAAAAAAGCCCAGGTCAAGTTGGGTTCACAGCTGAATTCTACCAGACACACAAAGAGGATCTGGTACCATTCCTTCTGAAACGATTCCAAATAATTCAAAAAGAGGGAAACCTTCCCAAATCATTTTATGAGACCAACATCATCCTGATACCGAAACCCGGCAGAGACTTAACAACAAAAGAAAACTTCAGGCCAGTATCCATGATGAACATAGATGCAAAACTCTTCAATAAAATACTGGCAAACCGATTGCAACAGCACATTAAAAAACATATCCATCATGATCAAGTAGGATTCATCCCGGGGATGCAAGGCTGGTTCAACATATGCAAGTCTATAAATGTAATTCACTACATAAACAGAAGCAAAAACAAAAACCACATGATTATCTCAATTGATGCAGAGAAGGCATTTGACAAAATTCAACAGCCCTTTATTCTAAAAACCCTCAATAAACTTGGTATTGATGGAACAGACCTCAAAGTAATAAAAGCTATTTACGACAAACCAACAGCCAATATCATACTTAATGGGCATAAACTGGAAGCATTCCCTTTGAATTCCGGCACTAGAGAAGGATGCCCTCTCTCACCACTTCTATTGAACATAGTACTGGAAGTTCTAGCCAGAGCAATCAGGCAAGAAAAAGAAATAAAGTGTATTCAAATAGAAAAGTTGGAAGCCAAATTGTCTCTATTTGCAGACGACATGATAGTATACCTAGAAGACCCCATCAACTCAGCTCAAAAGCTCCTGAAACTGATAAGGAACTTCAGCAAAGTCTCAGGATAAGAAATCAATGTGCAAACATCACAAGCATTCCTATACACCAATAACAGACTTAAAGAGAACCAAATCAAGAACGAACTGCCATTCACAATTACTACAAAAAAAATAAAATACCTAAAAATACAACTCACACGGAACGTAAGGGAACTCTTTAAGGAAAACTACAAACCACTGTTCAACGAAATAAGAGAGGACACAAACAGATGGAGAAACATTCCATGTTCATGGTTAGGAAGAATCATTATCGTGAAAATGGGTATACTGCCCAAAGTAATTTACACAATCAATGCAATCCCCATCAAACTACCATTGAATTTCTTCACAGAACTGGAAAAAAGACCATGAATTTCATATGTAACTTAAAAAGAGCCCACATAGCCAAGTCAATTTTAAGCAAAAAGAACACAGTGGGAGGCATCACACTACAAGACTTCAAACTATACTACAAGGCTACAGTAATCAAAACAGTGTGGTACTGGTACCAAAAGAGAGATATAGACCAATGGAACAGAACAGAAGCTTCAGAGGCAACACGACATATCTACAACAATATTATCTTTGATAATCCAGACAAAAACAAGCAATGGGGAAAGGATTTCCTATTTAATAAATGGTGTTGGGAAAACTGGCTAGCCATGTGCAGGCAGCAGAAACTGGACCCCTTCCTGACACCTTACACTACAATTAACTCCAGATGGATTAAAGACTTAAACATAAGACATGACACCATAAAAACCCGAGAAGAAAATCTAGGCAAAACCATTCAGGACATAGGAGTAGGCAAGGACTTCATGACCAAAACACCAAAAGCATTGGCAACAAAAGCCAAAATAGACAAATGGGAACTAATCAAAATCCACAGCTTCTGCACGGCAAAAGAAACAGTCACTAGAGTGAATTGGCAACCATCAGAATGGGAAAAAATCTTTGCAGTTTACGCATCTGACAAAGGGCTGATATCCAGAATTTACAAAGACCTCAAACAGATTTACAGGAAAAAAAAACAAACAAGCCCATTCAAAAATGGGCAAAGGATATGAACAGACACTTTACAAAAGAAGACATACATGAGGCCAACAAACACATGAACAAAATGCTCATCATCACTGGTTATTAGAGAGATGCAATTCAAAACCATATTGAGATACCATGTCACGTCAGTTAGAATGGTGATCATTAAAAATTCTGGAGACAGCAAATGCTGGAGAGGATGTGGGGAAATAGGAACACTCTTACACTGTTGGTGGGAGTGCAAATTAGTTCAACCATTCTGGAAGACAGTGTGGCGATTCCTCCAGGACTTAGAAATAGAAATTCCATTTGACCCAGCAATCCCATTACTGGGTATATATCGAAAGGACTACAAATCGTTCTACTATAAGGACACATGCACACGAATGTTCATTGCAGCACTGTTTACAATAGCAAAGAACTGGAACCAACCCAAATGCCCAACGATAATAGACTGGACTGGGAATATGTGGCACATATACACCATGGAATATTATACAGCAATCAAAAATGATGAGTTTGTGTCCTTTGTAAGGACATGGATGAATCTGGATAACGTCATTCTCAGCAAACTGACAAAAGAACAGAAAAAGAAATACCGCATATACTCACTCATAGGTGGGAGAGAAAAATGAGAACATATGGACACAGAGAGGGGGTATGCTACACACTGGGGTCTATTGGGGGGAATGGGGGAGGGACAGCGGTGCGGGGCTGGAAAGGCATAGCCTGAAGATGAATGCCAAGTGTGTGTGAGGGGAAAAAGGCAGCAAAACACACTGCCATGTGTGTACATATGCAATTATCTTGCACGTTCTGCAAATTTACCCCAAATCCTATAATGCAATAAAACTTAAAAAATAAAAATAAAAAATAAAAAGTCCAAAATAACATGAAAAATGTAAATATGTTTACCTACGGAAATATCGTAACCACTACATACATTGAAAATATATTTACCGACTTAAACATACTAACAACTACATACATTGAAAATATATTTTCCTACTGTATTTAAGTAGGTATATTTCACCTTACTTATTACGCTCTTAATAATAGTGTCTTTTTATAAATGGGAATTCCCAGTTTTAATGAAAGCATTACTAATATTTATGTTAGCATGGGTTATGTCCTGTTTTGTAACCATTCATGAAAATAGTTGTTATTATCTTTAAAATAAAAGAAAAAGTCTCCTGACTGTTCCACAGGTGTGTATTATTTTGTGAGATTCTGAATGAGTATTTTTCCAGGCGTGTACATTTAGTGAGACTCTCAAAAAGTGGTCATAGAAAAGAGACTTCTGACTATTCAGCATATGTGCATTATTCTGTGATTCTCTGAATGAGTGGCCATAAAAAATAGACTACAAATCATATGACAAGTGAGTAATATTCAGTGAGGCTGAGAAAGAGCAGCCATATGAAAGAGACTTCTAATTACTCCACATGTGCGTTATTCACTGTTTGTCTCAATGAGTAGCCCTATGACATAGACTCCTCATTATTTTCCATGTGTGCATTATTCAAACAGGTTCCGTATGAGTGTCCATACCAAATAGAATCCTGACTCTCCACAAAGTGTTTATTACTCAGCTATACACAAAATTAGAGTTCATATGAAATAGACTCCTGACTATCACCCAGGTGTGTATCATTCAGGAAGGCACTTAATTCATGGCTGTCTTAAACAGCGTCCTGATTACTCCATAGAAGTTTATTATTCACTGAAACTTTGAATGAGAGACCATAAAAAATAGACACCGCATTGTTGCTCCATTGTGAATTATTCAATAAGCTTCTAAAGTGGGGGTAGTATGAAGTAGAATCCTGAGGAATTCCCAGGTGTGTGTCATTCAGAAAGGCACAGAATGTGTGGCCCTATAAAAATATTCGACTATAACAATGGTGTCCATTACTCACTGATGCTCTAAATGTGTGGCTACATGAAGAAGACAATTACCTCTTCCCCAGGTGTCTATTATTGAATGAGACTCCGACTATTTGGGCATAAAGAAGGAACTCTTGTGTATTACTTAGGTGTGCATTATTACAGAGACTCTGAACCTGTAACCTTTTGAAGAAGACCCGTGACTATTTCTGAGGGAAGTATTATTCACAGTGGCCCTGAACGAGTGGCCATGTGAAAGAGATTGCTGACTTATCAGATATCCATATTATTCACTGAAGCACTGAAAGAGTGTCTTTATGAAATAGAACCCATTTTATTACACAGGTGGGCTTTATTTTGTGACTCTCCAAACGAATCACCATATGAAATAGACTAGTGATTATTCCCCACATGTGCAGTATTCAAAGAGGTTCGGTATAAGTGTCCAAAACAAATAGTCTTCTGACTATCAAGCATGTGTGTATCATTCACCAAGCTGCTTAATTTGAAGATACCTTCAATAGAATCCTTACTACTCCACAGCTGTTTATTTTGCAGTGTAGCTCTGAATGAGAGTCGATATGAAATAGACTCCTTACTATTGCCCCCCTGTGCATTATTCGGTAATGCTGTGATTGAGTGGCCATATGACCTGGACTCTGACTATTCCCAAGGTGTGTATTCTTCAGTGAGTTTCTGAATGAGTAATCACGTAAAATAAACTCCTGACTCTATCGTCTTGGCTATTTCTCAGCTGTGAATATTCCACTGAGTAACTGGGTCAAAAGGCATATCAAATAATTTCCAGACTACTTTTTATTGGTGGATTATTTTGTGAGACTTCGAATAAGTGGCTCTTTATAATAGAGTCCTGAGTATTTTCAAGATGTATATCATTCTCCACTTAAGTTCGGAATAATTGGCCATGTAAAACACACTCCCGACTTTACAAAGGTTTGTTTTATTTTTTGAGGCTCTGAACGTGTGGCCATACAATAGAGACCCTTTAATACTCGTTAGGCGTGCATTTTTACATTCGTCTCTAAATGAGTGGCTATACAAAATAGAATCCTGACTTCTTTCAAGTTTTATGTTATTCAGATAGGCTCTTAATATGTGGCTATATAAAATAGAATTCTGACTACAATACAGGTGTTCCTTATTCAATAAAGCTCTGAAATAGATACCATATGTAATAGCGTCCTGAGTATTCCCCAGATATGTATTTTTCACTGAGGCTCTCAATCTTTGGCCATATGAAATTGTTCCCTGGCTGGTCTACAGGTGTGTATTATTGACTCTCACTCCGAATATTTGTGCATATAAAATAGACTTGTGACTATTTCAAAGCTGTGTATTACTCACTCAGTCTTTGATTCTGTTGCAATATAAAATAGACTAGTGTCTATTCCACACATGTGCATTATTCGCTGAGGATGTAAATGAGAGGCTATATAAAGTAGACTCCTAAAACTTCCCCTGGTGTGTATTACTCAGTGAGGCTTTTTGTGTGTGACCACATGAAACAGGATGCTGTCTGGTTTAATATTTGTATTATTCAGTGAATCTCTCAATAAGTGACTTTATGTAATAGACCTGCTGATTACTTTACATATGTGCATTGTTCACTGATGTTAAGAGTCAGTGGCCATATGAAATGGAATCCTGACTAATCCACACATGCATATTATCCACTGAGTTTATGAATGAATGTCCAAATGAAATAGACTCCTGGCTTCTCCACAGGTGTGCATTATTCAGCGAGCCTCTGAATGAATGTTTATCGACAATAGACTCCAAGTTATTCTCCAGGTGTGTATTATTCAGTGAGGCTCAGGAGATGTGGCCATATTAATTAGATTCCTTATTAAAGCAAGGGTCTCTCTTATTCACTAATGCTCTGAAAATGTGTCTACGTAAAATAGACTCCTGACTACAGCACATTATTCAGTGACACTCTGAAAGAGAGGCAAAAAATTAGAAAGAGGAAACCCATTGGACTCAGCAATCCCTTTACTGGGTATATAACCAAACGAATATAAATCGTTCTACTATAAAGACACATGCATACGAATATTTATTGCAGCACTGTTTTCAATAGTACAGACGTGCAACCAACGCAAATGCTCATCGATGATAGACTGGCCTGGGAGAATGTGGCACATATACACCATGGAATATTATGCAGCAATCAAAAATGATAAGCATTTGTCCTTTGTGAGGACATGGATGAATCTGGAGAACATCATTCTTAGCAAACTGACACAAGAACAGAAGAGGAAATACCGCATATTCTCACTCATAGGCGGTTGAGAAAAATGAGAACACATGGATACAGGAAGGGGTTCTACTACACACTGGGGTCTATTGCTGGGATTGGGAAAGAGACAGTGGGGTGTGAGCTTTGGAGATAGCCTGGGGAGAAATGCCAAGTGTGGCTGAAGGAAAGGAAGGCAGAAAAATACACTGCGATGTGTTTATCTATGCAACTATCTTGCACATTCTGCACATGTATCAAAAAATTAAAATGCAATAAAAATTTAAAATAAAAAAGTATATTTACCACTACATACATTGAAAATATGTTAACAATATATAACCCCTACATACATTGAAAATATATTTACCAACTTGAATATGCTAACCACTACATACATTGAAAATATATTTTCCTACTGTATTTCAGTAGGTGTATTTGACCTTACTTCTTACTCTCTTAATAATAGTGTCTTCTGATTAATGGAAATTCTCAGTTTTAATGAAAGCATTACTAGTATGTTTGTTAGCATTGGTAATGTCCTGTTTTGTAATCTTTCACAAAAATAGTTGTTATTACCTTTAAAATAAAAGAAAAAAAAGAAAAAGTCTCCTGACTGTTTCACAGGTGTGCATTGTTTAGTGAGACTCTGAATGACTATTTCCCCAGGTGTGTATATTTAGTGAGGCTCTCAAGGAGTGGCCATTGAAAAGAGACTTCTGAATATTCCACAGGTGTGTATTATTCAGTGATTCTCTGAATGAGTGCCCATAAGAAATAGACTCCAGACCATACCACAAGTGTGTAATATTCAGTGAGGCTGAGAAATAGCGTCCATATGCAAAAAACTTCTATTTATTCCACATGTGCGTTATTCACTTATTTTCTGAATGGATAGCCGTATGACATAGACTCGTCATTATTTTCCATGTGTGCATTTTCCAAACAGGTTCTGTATGAGTGTTCATACCAAATAGACTCCTGACCCTCCACCAAGTGTGTATTACTCAGTGATACCCACAATTAGAGTTCATATAAAATGGACTCCTGACTATCACCCAGGTGTGTATCATTCGGGAAGGGACTTATTTCGTAACTGTCTTAAACAGCGCCCTGATTAATCCATAGAAGTTCATTATTCACTGAAACTTTGAATGAGAGGCCATAAAGAATAGACACCGCACAACTGCTCCATTGTGAATTATTCAATAAGCTACTAAAGGGATGGTAGTATGAAGTAGATTCCTGAGAATTTCCCAGAAGTGTATTATTCAGGGAGGCACAGAATGTGTGGTCATATAAAAAATGTTCTACGATTACAATCGTGTCCATTATTCACTGAGGCTCTTAATGTGTGGCTACATGATGTAGACTCTTAACTCTTCCCCAGGTGTTTATTTTTGAATGAGACTCCGAATAAATGGGCATAAAGAAGGGACTCTTGTGTATTACCCAGGTGTACATTACTTTCAGAGACTCTGAATGTGTAGCCCTTCGAAGAAGACCCGTGACTATTTCTGAGGGAAGTATTATTCACAGTGGCAATGAACCAGTGGCCATGTGAAAGAGATTCCTGACTTATCAGGTATACATATTATTCAGTGAAACACTGAAAGAGTGTCTTTATGAAACAGAACCCATTTTATTCCACAGGTGGGCTTTATATTTTGACTCTGAAAATGAATCACCTTATGAAATAGACTAGTGATTATTCCCCACATGTGCAGTATTCGAAAATGTTCAGCATAACTGTCCACATCAAATTGTCTTTTGACTATCAAGCATGTGTGTACCATTCACGAAGCTGGTTAATTTGAAGATACCTTCAATAGAATCCTTACTACTGCACAGCTGTTTATTTCGCAGTGTAGCTCGGAATGAGAGTCGATAAGAAATAGACTTCTTACTATTGCTCCACTGTGCATTATTCGGTAATGCTGTGATTGAGTGGCCATATGACCTGGACTCTGACTATTCCCATGGTTTGTATTCTTCAGTGAGTTTCTGAACGAGTGACCACGTAAAATAGACTCCTGACTCTATCGTCTTGACTATTTCTCAGCTGTGAATTTTCTTCTGAGTCACTATGTCAACAGTCATATCAAATAATTTCCAGACTATTTTTCATTTGTGCATTATTGAGTGAGACTCCGAAGAAGTGGCTCTGTATAATAGTCTCATGTGTATTTTCAAGATGTATATGATTCTCCACTTAGGTTCAGAATAAGTGGCCATGTTAAATACACTCATGACTCTTCCATAGATTTGTTTTATTCTGTGAGGCTCTGAATGTGTGGCCATAAAATAGAGACTCTTCAATACTCATCAGGCATGCATTTTTACATTCGTCTCTAAATGAGTGGCTATACAAAATAGAATCTTGACTTATTCCATGTTGTATGTTATTCAGATAGGCTCTTAATATGTGGCTATATAAAATAGAATCCTGAGTACAATACAGGTGTTCCTTATTCAATAAATCTCTGAAATAGATACCATATGTAATAGCGCCCTGAGTATTCCCCAGGTATGTATTTTTCACTGAGGCTCTCAATCTTTGGCCATATGGAATTGTTTTCTGACTGGTCCACAGGTGTGTATTATTGACTCTCACTCTGAATATTTGGGCATATGGAATAGACTAGTGACTATTTCAAAGCTGTATATTACTCAGTCTTTGATTTTGTGGCTATATATAATAGACTAGTGACTATTCCACACGTGTGCATTATTCGCTGAGGATGTAAATGAGAGGCTATATAAAGTAGACACCTAAATCTTCCCCTGGTGTGTATTACTCAGTGAGGCTTTATGTGTGTGACCACATGAAACAGGATGCTGTCTGTCTTAATATTTGTATTATTCAGTGAATCTCTCAATAAGTGTCTTTATGTAATAGACCTGCTGAGTACTTTACATTTGTGCATTGTTAACTGAGGTTATGAGTCAGTGGCCATATGAAATGAAATCCCGACTAATCCACACGTGCATATTAACCACTGAGGTAATGAATGAATGTCCAAATACAATAGACTCCTGGATTCTCCGCAGGTGTGCATCATTTACCGAAGCTCTGAATGAATGTCCATCGACAATAGACTCCAAGTTATTCTCCAGGTGCGTATTATTCAGTGATGCTCAGGAGATGTGGCCATATTAATTAGATTCCTTACTAAAGCAAGGGTCTCTCATTCACTGAGGCTCTGAAAATGTGTCTACATGATATAGACTCCTGACTACAGCAAATTATTCAGTGACACTCTGAAAGAGAGGCAACAAAATAGAAAGAGGAAATCCATTGGACTCAGCAATCCCTTTACTGGTTATATAACCAAAGAACTATGGATCGTTCTAGTATAAGGACACATGCACACGAATATTTATTGCAGCACTATTTACAATAGTAAAGACCTGGAACCAAACCAAATGCTCATCGATGATGGACAAGACTGGGAGAATGTGGCAAATATACACCATGAAATATTTTGCAGCAATCAAACCTAATGAGTTTTTGTCCTTTGTGAGGACATGGATGAATCTGGGGAACATCATTCTTAGCAAACTGACACAAGAACAGAAGAGGAAATACCGCATATTCTCACTCATAGGTGGGTGAGAAAAATGAGGACACATGGACACAGGGAGACGTTCTACTACACACTGGGGTCTATTGTTTGGAATGGGAAAGAGACAGTGGGGGGTGAGCTGTGGAGGGATAGCCTGGGGAGAATTGCCAAGTGTGGCTGGAAAAAAGGAAGGCAGCAAAACACAATGACATGTGTTTACCTATACAACTATCCTGCACGTTCTGCACATGTATCCCAAAACGTAAAATGCAATAAAAATTTAAAATAAAAAGGAAAATATCTTTACCACTACATACATTGAAAATATATTTACCATATCTAACGCCTACATACATTGAAAATATATTTACTTACTGAAATATAGTAAAAACTAAATACATTGAAAATATATTTACCGACTTAAATATACTAACCACTACATACATTGAAAATATATTTTCCTACTGTATTTCAGTAGGTATATTTCACCTTACTTCTTCCTCTTTTAATAATAGTGTCTTTTGATAAATGGGAATTCTCAGTTTTAATGAAAGCATTACTAATATTTTTGTTAGCATTTGTTATGTCCTGTTTATAATCATTCATAAAAATAGTTGTTATTACCTTTAAAATAAAAGAAAAAAAAGAAAAAGTCTCCTGACTGTTCCACAGGTGTGCATTATTTAGTGAGACTCTGAATGACTATTTTCCCAGGTGTGTACATTTAGTGTGGCTCTCTAGGAGTGGCCACACTAAAGAGACTTCTGTCTATTCCACAGGTGTGCATTATTCAGTTATTCTCTGAATGAGTGGCCATAAAAAATAGACTCAAGACTATACCACAAGTGTGTAATATTCAGTGATGCTTAGAAAGAGTGTCCATATGAAAGAGACTTGTAATTACTCCACCTGTGCGTTATTCACTGTTTGTCTGAAAGAGTAGCCGTATGACATAGACTCCTCATTATTCTTTATGTGTGCATTATTCAAACAAGTTCTGTATGAGTGTCCATACCAAATAGACTCCTGACCCTCCACCAAGTGTGTATTACTCAGCGATACCGACAGTAAGAGTTCATATGAAATATTCTCCTGATTATAACCCAGGTGTGTATCATTCAGGAAGGCACTTAATTCCTGGCTGTCTTACACAGTATCCTGATTACTCCATAGAAGTTCATTTTTCACTGAAACTTTGAATGAGAGGCCATAGAAAATAGACATCGCACTACTGCTCCATTGTATATTATTCAATAAGGTTCTAAAGGGGTAGTAGTATGAAGTATAATCCTGAGGGTTTCCCACAGTGTATCATTCAGGGAGGCACAGAATGTGTGGCCATATAAAAAATGTTCTACTATTAAAATGGTGTCCATTATTCACTGAGGATCTAAATGTGTGGCTGTATGAAGTAGACTCTTAACTCTTCCCCATGTGTCTATAATTAAATGAGACTCCGAATAAATGGGCATAATGAAGGGACTCTTGTGTATTATCCAGGTGTGCATTACTTACAGAGACTCTGAATGTGTAGCCTTTGAAGAAGACCCGTGTCTATTTATGAGGGAAGTATTATTCACAGTGGCAATGAACGAGTGGCCCTGTGTAAGAGATTCCTGACTTACCAGATATACATATTATTCACTGAAGCACTAAAAGAGTGTCTATATAGAATAGAACCCATTTTATTACATAGGTGGTCTTTATTTTTGACTCTCCAAACGAATCACCATGTGAAATAGAGTAGTGATTATTCCCCACATGTGCAGTATTCGAAGAGGTTCGGTATAAGTGTCCACATCAAATAGTCTCCTGACTATCAAGCATGTGTGTATCATTCAAGAAGCTGCTTAATTTGAAGATATCTTCAATAGAATTCTAACTAATCCACAGCTGTTTATTTCGCAGTGTAGCTCTGAATGAGAGTCGATAAGAAATAGACTCCGTACTATTGCTCCACTGTGCATTATTCGGTAATGCTGTGACTGAGTGGCCATATGACCTGGACACTGACTATTCCCAAGGTGTGTATTCTTCAGTGAATTTCTGAATGCGTGACCACGTAAAATAGACTCCTGACTCTATTGTCTTGACTATTTCTCAGCTGTGAATTTTCTTCTGAGTCACTGTGTCAACATTCATATCAAATAATTTCCAGACTATTTTTCATTTGTGCATTATTGAGTGAGACTCTGAAGAAGTGGCTCTGTATAATAATCTCATGTGTATTTTCAAGATGTATATGATTCTCCACTTAGGTTCAGAATAAGTGGCCATGTTAAATACACTCATGACTCTTCCATAGGTTTGTGTTATGTTTGAGGCTCTGAATGTGTGGCCATAAAATAGTGACTCTTCAATACTCATCAGGCATGCATTTTTACATTCGTCTCTAAATGAGTGGCTTTACAAAATAGATTCCTGACTTATTCCAAGTTGTATGTTATTCGGATAGGCCCTTACTATGTGGCTATATAAAATAGAATTCTGACTACAATACAGGTGTTCCTAAATCAATAAAGCTCTGAAATAGATATCATATGTAATACCGTCCTGAGTATTCCCCAGGTATGTATTTTTCACTGAGGCTCTCAATATTTGGCCATATAAAATTGTTTCCTGACGGACCGACAGGTGTGTATTATTGACTCACTCTGGATATTTGGGAATATGGAATAGACTAGTGACTATTTCAAAGCTGTGTATTACTCACTCAGTCTTTGATTCTGTGACCATATAAAATAGACTAGTGTCTATTCCACACGTGTGCATTATTCGCTGAGGATGTAAATGAGAGGCTATATAAAGTAGACTCCTAAGACTTCCCCAGGTGTGTATTCCTCAGTGAGGCTTTTTGTGTGTGACCACATGAAACAGGATGCTGTCTGTCTTAATATTTGTATTATTCAGTTAGTCTCTCAATAAGTGGCTTTATGAAATAGACTTCTGAGTACTTTACATTTGTGCATTGTTCATTGAGGTTATGAGTCAGTGGCCATATGAAATGGAATCCTGACTAATCCACACGTGCATATTATCCACTGAAGTTATGAATGAATGTCCAAATGAAATAGACTTCTGGCTTCTCCACAGGTGTGCATTATTCAACGAGGCTCTGAATGAATGTCCATCGACAATAGACTCCAAGTTGTTCTCTGGGTGTGTATTATTCAGTGAGGCTCAGGAGATGTGGCCATATTAATTATATTCCTTACTAAAGCAAGGGTCGCTCTTATTCACTGGGGCTCTGACAGTATGTCTACATGAAATAGACTCCTTACTACAGCACATTATTCAGTGACACTCTGAAAGAGAGGCAACAAATACAAAGAGGAAACCCATTGGACTCAGAAATGCCTTTACTGGATATATAACCAAAGGACTATAAATCGTTGTACTATAAGGACACATGCACACCAATATTTATTGCAGCACTGTTTACAATAGTAAAGACCTGGATCCAACACAAATTATCATCGATGAGAGACTGGACTCGGAGAAAATGGCACATATACACCATGGAATTTTATGCAGCAATCAAAAATGATGAGTTTTTGGCCTTTGTAAGAACATGAATGAATCTGGAAAACATCATTCTTAGTGAACTGACACAAGAACAGAAGAGGAAATACCGCATATTCTCACTCATAGGCGGGTGAGAAAAATGAGAACACATGGACACAGGGCGGGGTTTTAATACTCACAGGGGTCTATTTTTGTGAATGGGAAAGGGACAGTGGGGGGTGAGCTGTGGAGAGATAGCCTGGGGATAAATGCCAAGTGTGGTTGAAGGAAAGGAAGGCAGGAAAAACTCTGCCATGTGTTTACCTATGCAACTATTTTGCACGTTGTGCACATGTATCCCAAAACTTAAAATGCAATAAAAATTTAAAATAAAAAAAGAAATTATATTTACCACTACATACATTGAAAATATAGTTACAATATATAACCCCTACAAACATTGAAAATATATTTATCTACTAAAATATAGTAAACACTAAATACATTGAAAATATATTTACCGACTTAAATATACTAACCACTACATACATTGAAAATATATTTTCCTACTCTATTTCAGTAGGTATATTTCACCTTACTTCTTACACTTTTAATAATAGTGTCTTGTGGATTTGCCTTCTAGCATGGAGTCGTAGAGAAGACTCCGGGTTGCCGCTCTCAGTGAAGGCACAGAGGGTGAGTCTTAGCCGCATTCTCCAACAGATCTTTTTTGCCCACAGAACGTTGAAAGTCCCAGGTGTGGGAGAGTCAATGGACGCTAGCACAGTCAGCTCGCAGGGCCGCTTTGGCCGGTTTCACTGTTCAGCAGCACCAGGCAGAAAACTCACTTCTCCGGGTGCCCCGTTAAACCGGCAATCTCAGATTTGGAAGGGAAGATTGGCATGTCCATCTGATTGTATGGGACTTGGACAATGAGCCCGACCAGGAGATTCCTGGGAAACCTGATCTGAGCCGGTGCAGTGGGCAGCGTCATGGGAGGTCGCATGGATCCCAGTGCCCTATGAGCAGGCTACTGGGGTACCAATGAGAGAGTCAACCGTTCAGCTTGGGGAGAGGAAGAGAGAAAAGAGAGAAAGGACGGACTCTGAGGCAGGAAGCTTGGTGATTGGGCTCGGCGGGTCCCACCCTGATGGGGACAAGCAGGGAAGCGATTGGAGGCCCTCAGGGCTGAGAGTTTTGCTGCGGGCATCTAGGATGGTGCAACCCGGTGCAGGAGAAGCGTCCACCACTTCTGATGCAATTCCCCGCTACTGAAGTACCACCCAGGGCTGAAAAGCCTGCTGTTGCCGAGGCAACCTGCCATAACAGAGAGACTCCCCCAGCAGAGCGGAGCAAGCCACAGCAGGTAGGAGCAAGCCACAGCAGAACCGAGCCCCGTAGCAACTGGGCGGACCCACGCTAGCAGGGAGGAGCCCAGGCAGGAAAATAGTGAATAGACTGCATCCTAGCTGGGTAGGACAGTGCAACAGATACTCATAAAGAAAGCCCCAACTCCCTGAGACAGAGCATCTAACGGGAAAAAAAGGAGGGGTGGTTATGAGTTCTGTTGCAGCAGACATAAACACATCCTCCAAACAACTCTGAATGAGCAACGGAGCTCACAGCTCAGCACTGGAGCTCCTATAAAGCACAGACCGTCTTCTCAAGCTGCTCCCTGACCGCAGTATATCCAAAGATTCATCACCCCAAAAAAGGACTAATCACACTGACATTTGGTGGGCATCATTCTGAAACAAAGATAGCAGAATAAGACACTGGTAGCATCCCTCACTGTTTCGCAGCTACTAAAGGTGTACCCTAGACAAGCAGGGCCTTCAGTGGACCTCAGCACTCATACAGCAGAGGGGCTAGACCATTAAAAGAAAAACTAAGTAACAGAAATACCTTATCATCAACAATCTGGGTGTCCACACAGAGACCCAATTGAAAAATCAGCAAATACTAAGACGACAGGTGGATAAATCCATAAAGATGGAAAGAAACCAGCGCAAAAAGGAGGAAAGCACCCGAAACTAAAACACTTCACCCCCTACAAAGTACCAAAACTCCTCACCAGCAAGGAAACAAACCTGGATGGAGAATGAGTGTGATGAAATGACAGAATCAGACTTCAGAAAGTGGATAATGAAAAATTTCTGTGAGCTAAAAGAACATGTTCTAAATCATTGCAAAGAAACTAAGAACCTTGAAAAAAGATTTGAAAAAAGATTCGAGGAAATGATAACAAGAATGGACAACTTAGAGAGGAATATGAATGAACTGAAGGAGATGAAAAACACAACACGAAAACTTCACGAAGCATGCACAAGTTTCAACAGCCGAATAGACCAAGCAGAAGAAAGAATATCAGAAGTTGAAGATCAACTCAATGAAATAAATCGAGAAACCAAGATTAGAGAAAAAAGTGCAAAAAGGAATGAAGAAAATCTCCAAGAAATGTGGGACTATGTGAAGAGACCCAACCTACGTTTGATAGGTGTACCAGAATGTGATGAAGAGAATGAATCCAAGCTGGAAAACACTCTTCATGATATTATCCAGGAAAATTTCCCCAACCTAGCAAGAAACGTCAATACTCAACTCCAGAAATACAGAGAACACCACAAAGATATTCTGCAAGAAGAGCAACCCCAAAGCACATAATCGTCAGATTCACCAGGGTTGAAATGAAGGAGAAAATACGAAGGGCAGCCAGAAAGAAAGGTTAGGTCACCCACAAAGGGAAGCCCATCAGACTCACAGCAGATCTCTCGGCAGAGACTCTACAAGCCAGAAGAGATTGGGGGCCATTATTCAACATCCTAAAAGAAAAGATATTTAAACCCAGAATTTCATATCCAGCCAAACTGAGCTTCAAAAGTGAAGGAGGGGCCCAAAGTGGCTCCGACTGGATGTCCTGGCGCTTGCGAAGGTGAGGCCAAGAGTTCAAGGCCAACCAACTTCAGCAACCTTACAAGCTCTCATTGATTGGCAAAAAAAAAAAGTGAAGGAAAAATAAAATCCTTCATAAACAAGCAAGTACTCAGAGATTTTGTCACCACTTAGCCTGCTTTACAAGAGCTCCTGAAAGAGGCACCACACATAGAAAGAAACAACAAGTACCAGCCATTCTAAAAGCATACCAAATGCTAAGGAGCATCAACACAATGAAGAAACTACATGAACCAATGGGCAAAACAGCCAGCTAGCATCAAAATGGCAGTATCATATTCACACATAAAAATATTAACCCTAAAGGTAAATGGGCTAAATGCACCAATTAAAAGACACAGACTGGCAAATTGGATAAAAAGTCAAAACCCGTCGATGTGCTGTATCCAGGAAACCCACCTCATACGCTAGGATACAGAAAGGCTCATTATAAAAAGATGGAGGAAGAGTTAACAAGCAAATGGAGAGCAAAAAAAAAAGAGGAGTTGCAATTCTCATCTCTGATAAAATAGACTTTAAAGCAACAAAGATCAAAAGAAACAAAGAAGGTCATTACATAATTGTAAAAGGATCGATACAACAAGAAGAGCTAACTATTCTAAATATATATGGACCAAATGCAGGAGAACCAAGATATATAAGGCAAGTTCTTAATGACTTAGAAAGAGACTTAGACTCCCACACAATAATAGTGGGAAACTTTAACACTCCACTGTCAATATCAGACAGATCAACCAGAGAGAAAATTAACAAGGATATCCAGGACTTGAATTCAGACCTAAAACAAGCAAATATGATATATATTTACACAACTCTCCACCCGAAATCCACAGAATATACATTCTTCTCAGCACCACATCACACCTACTTCAAAATTGACCACATAATTGGAAGTAAAGCACCCCTCAGCAAATGCAAAACAACTGAAATCATAACAAACAGTCTCTCAGACCATAGTGCAATCAAGTTGGAACTCAGAATTCAGAAACTAACTCAGAACCGCACAGCTTCATGGAAACTGAACAACTGGCTCTTGAATGTTGATTGGATAAACAATGAAATGAAGGCAGAAATAAAGAAGTTCTTTGAAACCAACGAGAATGAAGACACAACGTACCAGAGTCTCTGGGACAAATTTAAAGCAGTCTGTAGAGGAACATATATAGCAATATATGCCCACATGAGAAGAGTGGAGAGATTCAAAATGGACACCCTATCATCAAAATTGAAAGAGGTAGAGAAGCAAGATCAAAAAAGCTCAAAACCTAGCCAAAGACAAGAAATAACTAAGATCAGAGCAGAACTGAAGGAGATAGAGACAGGAAAAACCCTTTAAAAAATCAATAAATCCAAGAGATGGTTTTTCGAAAAGATCAATAAAATAGACAGACCACTAGCCAGACTGATAATAAAGAAAAGGGAGAACAACCAAATAGATGCAATTAAAAACGATAAAGGGGAAATCACCACAGATTCCACAGAAATTCAAACCATCATCATAGAATACTACAAACAACTCTATGCACATAAACTAGTAAACCAGGAAGAAATGGATAAATTCCTGGACGCCTGTGTTCTCCCAAGCCTAAACCAGGAGGAAGGCGAAACTATGAATAGACCAATAACAAGGTCTGAAGTTGAGGCAGCAATTAAGAGCCTACCACACAAAAAAAGCCCAGGTCCAGATGGGTTCACAGACGAATTCAACCAGACACAGAAATAGGATCTGGTACCATTCCTTCAGAAACTATTCTAAATAATTCAAAAAGAGGGAACCCTTCCCAAATCATTTTATCAGACCAACATCATCCTGATACCGAAACACGTAGACACTCAACAAGGAAAGAAAACTTCAGGCCAATATCCGTGATGAACATAGATGCAAAACTCTTCAATAAAATACTGGCAAACCGATTGCAACAGCACATTAAAAAACTTATCCATCGTGATCAAGTAGGATTCATCCCGGGGATGCAAGGCTGGTTCAACATACGCAAGTCTATAAATGTAATTCACCACATAAACAGAAGCAAAAACAAAAACCACATGATTATCTCAATCGAGACAGAGAAGACATTTGACAAAATTCAACAGCCCTTTATGCTAAAAACCCTCAATAAACTTGGTATTGATGGAACATATCTCAAAGTAATAAAAGCTATTTACGACAAACCAACAGCCAATATCATACTTAATGGGCAAAACCTGGAACCATTCCCTTTGAAATCTGGCACTAGACAAGAATGCGCTCTCTCACCACTCCTGTTAAACATGGTACTTGAAGTTCTTGCCAGAGTATTCAGTCAAGAATAAGAAGTAAAGGGCATTCAAATAGGAAAGGTGGAAACCAAATTTTCTCTATTTGCAGACGACATGATAGTATACTTAGAAGACCCCATCATGGCAGTCCAAAAGCTCCTGAAACTGATAAGCAACTTTAGTAACGTCCCAGGATATAAAATGAATGTGCAAAAATTACAAGCATTCCTATACACCAATAACAGACTTAAAGAGAACTAAATCAAGAACAAACTGCAATTCACAATTGCTACAAAGAAAATAAAATACCTAGGAATACAACTCACAAGGAACGTAAGGAACATCTTTAAGGAAAACTACAAACCACTGCTAAACGAAATAAAAGAGGACACAAACAGATGAAGAAACATTTCATGTTCGTGGTTATGAAGAATCAATATCGTGAAAAATGGTATATAGCCCAAAGTAGTTTACACAATCAATGCTATGCCCATCAACCAACCATTGAATTTCTTCACAGAACTAGAAAACACCACCATGAACTTCAAATGGAAACAAAAGAGAGCCCGCATATCCAAGTCAATTCTAAGGAAAAAGAACACAGCGCGAGGCATCACACTCCCAGACTTCAAACTATACTACAAGGCTACGGTAATCAAAACAGAATGGTACTGGTACCAAAACAGAGATATAGACCAATGGAACAGAACAGAGGCATTGGAGGCGACACAACATATCTACAACCATATAATCTTTGATGAACCAGACAAAAACAAGCAATGGGGAAAGGAATCCCTGTTTAATAAATGGTGTTGGGAAAACTGGCTAGCCATGTGCAGAAAGCAGAAACTGGACCCCTTCCTGACACCTTACACTAAAATTAACTCCAGATGGATTAAAGATGTAAACATAAGACCTGACACCATAAAAACCCTAGAAGAAAATCTAGGCAAAACCATTCAGGACATAGGAGTAGGCAAGGACTTCATGAACAAAACACCAAAAGCATTGGCAACAAAAGCCAAAATATACAAATGGGACCTAATCAAACTCCACAGCTTCTGCATGGCAAAAGGAACAGTCACTAGAGTGAATCGGCAACCATCAGAATGGGAAAAAATCTTTGCAGTTTACACATCTAACAAAGGGCTGATATCCAGAATTTACAAAGAACTCAAACAGATTTACAGGAAAAAAAAAACAAACAAGCCCATTCAGAAATGGGCAAAGGATATGAACAGACACTTTGCAAAAGAAGACATACATGAGGCCAACAAACACATGAAGAAACGCTCATCATCATTGGTCATTAGAGAGATGCAAATCAAAACCACATTGATATACCATCTCACGCCAGTTAGAATGGCGATCATTAAAAAATCTGGAGACAGCAGATACTGGAGAGGATGTGGAGAAATAGGAACACTCTTACACTGTTGGTGGGAGTATAAATTAGTTCAACCATTGTGGAAGACAGTGTGGCGATTCCTCAATGACCTAGAAATAGAAATTCCATTTGACCCAGCAATCCCATTACTGGGTATGTATCCAAAATACTATCAATCGTTCTACTATAAGGACAGAAGAACACGAATGTTCATTGCAGCACGGTTTACAATAGCAAAGACCTGGAACCAACCCAAATGCCCATTGATGATAGACTGGAATGGGAAAATGTGGCTCATATACACCATGGAATATTATGCAGCAATCAAAAATGATGAGTTTGTGTCCTTTCTAAGGACGTGGCTGAATCTGGAGAACATCATTCTCAGCTAACTTACACAAGAACAGAAAAACAAATACCACATATTCTCACTCATAGGAGGGTGAGAAAAATCAGAACACATGGACACAGGGAGGGGATCTACTACACACTGGGGTCTACTCGGTGGAAGGAAGGAGGGACAGTAGGGGTGAGCTGGGTAGGGATAGCCTGTGGATAAATGCCAAAAGTGGGTGAAGATAAGGAAGGCAGAAAACCACACTGACATGTGTGTACCTATGCAAATATCTTGCACACTGTGAACATGTACCCCAAAGCCTATCATGCAATAAAAATTTTAAAATCAAATAAAATTAATGTCTTTTGATAAATGGAAATTCTCAGTTTTAATGAAAGCATTACTAATATTTTTGTTAGCATTGCTTATGTCCTGTTTTGTAATCATTCATAAAAATAGTTGTTATTACCTTTAAAATAAAAGAAAGAAAAGAAAATTCTCCTGACTGTTCCACAGGTGTGCATTATTTAGTTAGACTCTGAATGACTATTTTCCCAGGTGTGGACATTTAATGAAGCTCTCAAGGAGTGGCCATAGAAAAGAGATTTCTAATTATTCCACAGGTGTGCATTATTCAGTGATTCTCTGAATGAGTGGCCATAAAAATTAGACTCCAGACTATAACACAAGTGTGTAATATTCAGTGATGCTGAGAAAGAGCGGCCATATGAAAGAGACTTCTAATTACTCCACATGTGCATTATTCACTGCTTGTCTGAATGAGTATCCATATGATATAGACTCCTCATTATTCTCCATGTGTGCATTATTCAAACAGGTTCTGTAGGAGTGTGCATACCAAATAGACTCCTGACCCTCCACCAAGTGTGTATTACTCAGCGATACCCACAATTAGAGTTCATATGAAATAGACTCCTGACTATCACCCAGGTGTGTATTATTCAGGAAGGCAATTAATTGGTAGCTGTCTTAAACAGCGTCCTGATTATGCCATAGAAGTTCATTATTCACTGAAAGTTTAAATGAGAGGCCATAAAAAATAGACACCGTACTACTGCTCCATTGTGAGATATTCAATAAGGTTCTAAATTGGTGTTAGTATGAAGTAGAATCCTGAGGATTTCCCAGGAGTGTATCATTCAGGGAGGCATAGAATGTGTGGCCATATAAAAAATGCTCGACTATGCTTTGGGACTCTCGAGGATGGCGTCGTAGAGGCGACTCAGGATTGCAGCTCTCAGTGAAGGCACAGAGGGTGAGTCCTAGCCACATTCTCGGATGTTCCTTTTATGCCACAGAGCGTTGAAAGTCCCAGGTGTGGAAGAGACACGGGACTAGAGCAACCGGTTGATGCAGCCGGCTCCTGCCACCTCTTCGGCCGGGGGAACTCACTGGTCTGGGTGCCCTGTTAAACCGGCAATCTGAGATTTGGAAGGGCAGATTGGCATGTTCATCTGATTGAATGGGACTTGGACAATGAGCCAGACCAGGAGTTTCCTTGGAAGCGTGATCTGAGCTGGGGTAGTGGGCAGCAGCACGGGAGATTGCACGGATCCTAGTGCCCTATCGGCAGGGTACTGGGGCGCCAGTGACAGAGTCGACCTTTCAGCTTGGGGAGAGGAAGAGAGAGAGAGAGAGGACGGACTCTGAGGTAGGGAGCTGGGTGATCGGGCTCGGCGGGTCCCACGCTCATGGTGACAAGCAGGGCGGCGACTGGAGATGCTTGCGGATGAGTTTTGCTGCCAGCATCTAGGACGGTGCAGCCCGGTGAGGGAGGGGTGTCAACCATTGCTGACTCAGTCCACCCCCACTGAAGTACCACCCAGGACTGACGCAGCCTGCCATTGCCGAGGCATGCTGCCATAACAGAGACTCCGCGCTCCACAGCAGAAGGGAGCACAGCAGCAACAGGGCGGACCCGCGCTAGAAGGTCAGACCCCCCGCAGGCAAATAGTAAATAGACTGCCACCTAGTGGGGCAGGACAGTGCAACAGATACTCATAAAGAAAGCCCCAACTCCCTGAGACAGAGCATCTAAGGGGGGAAAAAAAGGGTGGAGTTTTATGAGTTCTATAGCAGCAGACATAAACAACCTCCCAACAACGCTGAATGAACAACGGAGCTCACAGCTTAGCATTGGAGCTCCTATAAAGCACAGACTGTCTCCTCAAGCAGATCCCTGACCCCTGTATATCCAAGGAGTCACCCCAGAAAAGGACTAATCAGACTGATATTTGGCTGGCATTATTCTGGAACAAGGACAGCAGGAAAAGAAACTGGTATCATCCATCACTGTTCCAAAGCTGCTGCAGGTATACCCCAGACAAGCAGGGCCTGGAGTGGACTTCAGCATTCATACAGCAGAGGGGATAGACCGTTAGAGGGAAAACTAAGTAACAGAAATACTTCATCATCAACAATCTGAGCATAAACGCAGAGACCCAATTGAAAAATCAGCAACTACTAAGACGACAGGCGGATAAATCCATAAAGATTGGAAGAAACCAGCGCAAAAAGGAGGAAAGCACCCAAAACAAAAACACCTCACTTCCAAAAGAGGACCAAAACTCCTCACCAGCAAGGGAACAAAGCTGGACGGAGAATGAATGTGACAAAATGACAAAATTAGACTTCAGAAAGTGGATAATGAGAAACTTCAGTGAGCTAAAGGAACATGTACTAAACCAGTGCAAAGAAACTAAGAACCTTGAAAAAAGATTTGAAAAAAGATTCGAGGAATTGATAACAAGAATGGACAACTTAGAGAGGAATATGAATGAATTGAAGGAGCTTAAAAAACACAACACGAGAACTTCGCGAAGCATGCACAAGTTTCAACAGCCAAATTGACCAAGCAGAAGAAAGAATATCAGAAGTTGAAGATCAACTCAATGAAACAAAACAAGAAACCAAGATTAAAGAAAAAAGTATAAAAAGGAATGAACAAAATCTCCAAGAAATGTGGGACTATGTGAAGAGACCCAACCTATGTTTGATAGGTGTACCAGAATGTGATGAAGAGAATGAAACCAAGCTGGAAAACACTCTTCAGGATATTACCCAGGAAAATTTCCCCACCCTAGCAAGACAGGTCAATAATCAACTCCAGGAAATACAGAGAACACCACAAAGATACTCCGCAAGAAGAGCAACCCCAAGGCACATAATCGTCAGATTCACTAGGGTTGAAATGAAGGAGAAAATACTAAGGGCAGCCAGAGAGAAAGGTCGGGTCACCCACAAAAAGAAGCCCATCAGACTCACAGCAGATCTCTCCGCAGAGACTCTACAAGCCAGAAGAGAGTGGAGGCCAATATTCAACATCCATAAAGAAAAGAGCTTTCAACCCAGAATTTCATATCCAGGCAAACTGAGTTTCATAAGTGAAGGAAAAATAAAATCCTTCACGAACAAGCAAATACTAAGAGATTTTGTCACCACTAGGCCTGCTTTACAAGAGCTCCTGAAAGAGGCACTACACATAGAAAGAAACAACCAGTTCCAGCCATCCTAAAAGCATACCAAATGCTAAAGACCATCAACAAAATGAAGAATGTACATGAACCAATGGGCAAAACAGCTAGCTAGCATGAAAATGGCAGTATCAAAATCACACATAACAATATAAACCCTTAATGTAAATGGGCTAAATGCACCAATCAAAAGACACATACTGGCAAATTGGATAAAAAACCAAAACCCATCAGTGTGCTGTATCCAGGAAACCCACCTCACACGCAAAGATACACAAAGGCTCAAAATAAAAGAATGGAGGAAGATTTACCAAGCAAATGGAGAGCAAAAAAAAGCAGGAGTTGCAATTCTCCTCTCTGATAAAATAGACTTTAAAGCAACAAAGATCAAAAGGGACAAAGAAGGTCATTACATAATGGTAAAAGGATCGATAAAACAAGAAGAGCTAACGATTCTAAATATATATGGACCCAATGTAGGAGCACCCAAATATATAAGGCAAGTTCTTAATGACTTACAAAGAGACTTAGACTCCCACACAATAATAGTGGGAGAGTTTAACACTCCACTGTCAATATCAGACAGATCAACCAGACAGAAAATTGACAAGGATATCCAGGACTTGACCTCAGACCTAGAACAAGCAAACCTGAGAGACATTTACAGAACTCTCCATCCCAAATCCACAGAATATACATTCTTCTCAGCACCACATAACACCCACTTCAAAATTGACCACATAATTTGAAGTAAAGCACTCCTCAGCAAATGCAAAACAACGGAAATCATAACAAACCGTCTCTCAGACCATAGTGCAATCAAGTTGGAACTCAGAATTCAGAAAATAACTCAGAACCGCACAGCTGCATGGAAACTGAACATCTGGCTTTTGAATGTTGATTGGATAAACAATGAAATAAAGGTAGAAATAAAGAAGTTCATTGAAACCATCGAGAATGAAAACACAACGCACCAGAATCTCTGGAACACATTCAAAGCAGTCTGTAGAGGACAATATATAGCAATAAGTGCCCACATGAGAAGAGTGGAGAGATCCAAAATTGACACCCTATCGTCAAAATTGAAAGAGCTAGAGGAGCAAGATCAAAAAAGCTCAAAACCTAGCCGAAGACAAGAAATAACTAAGATCAGAGCAGAACTGAAAGAGATTGAGACAAGAAAAACCCTTCAAAAAATTAATAAATCTAAGAGCTGGTTTTTTGAAAAGATCAACAAAATAGACAGACCACTAGCCAGACTGATAAAAAAGAAAAGAGAGAACAACCAAATAGATGCAATAGAAAACGATAATGGGGAAATCACCACAGAATCCACAGAAATTCAAACCATCATTAGAGAATACTACAAACAACTCTATGCACACAAACTAGTAAATTAGGAAAAAATGAATAAATTCCTGGACGCCTGTGTCGTCCGAAGCCTAAACCAGGAGGAAGCCGAAACTATGAATAGACCAATAACAAGGTCTGAAGTTGAGGCAGCAATTAAGAGCCTACCACACAAAAAAAGCCCAGGTCCAGATGGGTTCACAGCTGAATTCTACCAGACACACAAAGAGGACCTGGTACCATTTCTTCTGAAACTATTCCAAATAATCCAAAAAGAGGGAACCCTTCCCAAATCGTTTTATGAGACCAACATCATCCTGATACCAAAACCTGGCAGAAACTCAACAAGAAAAGAAAACTTCAGGCCAATATCCATGATGAACATAGATGCAAAAATCTTCAATAAAATTCTGGCAAATCGATTGCAACAGCACATTAAAAAACTTATCCATCATGATCAAGTAGGATTCATCCCACGGATGCAAGGCTGGTTCAACATACACAAATCTATCAATGTAATTCACCACATAAACAGATGCAAAAACAAAAACCACATGATAATGTCAATTGACGCAGAGAAGGCATTTGACAAATTCAACAGCCCTTTATGCTAAAAACCCTCAATAAACTTGGTATTGATGGAACATATCTCAAAGTAATAAAAGCTATTTACGACAAACCAACAGCCAATATCATACTTAATGGGCAAAACTGGAAGCATTCCCTTTGAAATCCGGCACTAGCAAGGATGCCCTCTCTCACCACTTCTTTCAACATAGTACTGGAAGTTCTAGCCAGAGCAATCAGGCAAGAAAAAGAAATAAAAGGTATTCAAACAGGAAAGGTGGAAGCCAAATTGTCTCTATTTGCAGACGACATGATAGTATACCTAGAAGACCCCATCACCTCAGCCCAAAAGCTCCTGCAACTGATAAGCAACTTCAGCCAAGTCTCAGGATATAAAATCAATGTGCAAAAATCACAAGCATTCCTATACACCAATAACACTCTTAAAGAGAAACAAATTAAGAACGAACTGCCATTCACAGTTGCTACAAAGAAAATAAAATACCTAGGAATACAACTCACCAGGAATGGAAGGGACCTCTTTAAGGAAAACTATAAACAACTGCTCAACGAAGTAAGAGAGGACACAAACAGATGAAGAAACGTTCCATGTTCGTGGTTAGGAAGAATCAATATTGTGAAAATGGCTATACTGCCCAAAGTAATTTACACATTCAATGCTATCCCCATCAAACTACCATTGAATTTCTTCACAGAACTGGAAAAAACCACCATGAATTTCATATGGAACCATAAAAGCCCGCATAGCCAAGTCAATTCTAAGCAAAAAGAACACAGCGGGAGGCATCACGCTACCAGACTTCAAACTATACTACAAGGCTACAGTAATCAAAACAGCATGGTAATGGTACCAAAATAGAGATATAGACCAATGGTACAGAATAGAAGCAACGGAGGCAACACAACATATCTACAGCCATATAATCTTTGATATACCAGACAAAAACAGGCAATGGGGAAAGGATTACGTACTTAAAAAATGGTGTTGGGAAAACTGGCTAGCCATGTGCAGAAAGCAGAAACTGGACCACTTTCTGACACCTTACAGTAAATTAACTCCAGATGGATTAAAGACTTAAACGTAAGACCTGACACCATGAAATAGAGGAAAATCTAGGCAAAACCGTTCAGGACATAGGAGTAGGCAAGGGCTTCATGAACAAAACACCAAAAGCATTGGCAACAAAAGCCAAAATAGACAAATGGGACCTAATCAAACTCCACAGCTTCTGCACAGCAAAAGAAACAGGCACTAGAGTGAATCGGCAACCATCAGAATGGGAAAAAATCTTTGCAGTTTACACATCTGACGAAGGGCTGATATCCAGAATTTACAAAGAAGTCACACAGATTTACAGAAAAAAAATCAAACTAGCCCATTCAAAAATGGGCAAAGGATATGAACAGAAACTTTACAAAAGAAGACATACATGAGGGCAAGAAACATATGAAAAAGTGCTCATCATCATTGGTTATTAGAGAGATGCAAATAAAAACCACATTGAGATATCATCTCACACAGGTTAGAATGGCGATCATTAAAAAATCTGGAGACAGCAGATGCTGGAGAGGATGTGGAGAAATAGGAACACTCTTACACTGTTGGTGGGAATGTAAATTAGTTCAACCATTGTGGAAGACAGTGTGGCAATTCCTCAGGGACCTAGAAATGGAAATTGCATTTGACCCAGCAATCCCATTACTGGTATCTATCCAAAAGACTATAAATCGTTCTACTGTAAGGACACATGCACACGAATGTTCATTGCAGCACTGTTTACAATAGCAAAGACCTGGAACCAACCCAAATGCCCATCGATGATAGACTGGACTGGGAAAATATGGCACATATACATCATGGAATATTATGCAGCAATCAAAACGATGAGTTTGTGTCCTTTGTAAAGACATAGATGCATCTGGAGAACATCATTCTCTGCAAACTGACACAAGAACAGAAAAAGAAATACTGCATATACTCACTCATAGGTGGGTGAGACAAATGAGAACACATGGACACAGAGAGGCGGTCTACTATACATTGGGGACTGTTGGGGGAAATGGGGGAGGGACAGCGGGGGGGCTGGGGGGATAGCCTGGAGATGAATACCAAGCGTGGGTGAAGGGGAGGAAGGCAGCAAAACACACTGCCATGTGTGTACCTATGCAACTATCTTGCACGTTCTGCACATGTACCCCAAAATCTATAATGCAATAAAATTTTTTTAAAAAATGCTCGACTAATTCAATGGTGTCCATTATTCACTGGGGCTCTAAATGTGTGGCTCCATGAAGTAGACTCTTAACTCTTCCCCAGGTGTCTATTATTGGATGAGACTCTGACTAAATTGGCATAAAGAAGGGACTCTTGTGTATTACACAGGTGTGCATTACTTACTGAGACTCTGAATGTGTAGCTGGTTGAAGAAGACCCGTGACTATTTCTGGGGGAAGTATTATTCACAGTGGCCCTGAACGAGTGCCCATGTGAAAGAGATCCCTGACTTATCAGATATACATATTTTTCACTGAAGCACTGAAAGTGTGTTTTTATGAAATAGAACCCATTTTATTCCACAGGTGGGCTTTATTTTTTGACTGTCCAAACAAATCACCATATGAAATAGACTAGAGATTATTCCCCACATGTCCAATATTGGAAGAGGTTCGGTATAAGTGTCCACATCAAATAGTCTCCTGACTATCAAGCATGTGTATATCATTCACGAAGCTGCTTAATTTGAATATACCCTCAATAGAATCCTTACTAATCCACAGCTGTTTATTTTGCAGTTCAGCTCTGAATGAGAGTCGATATGAAATAGATTCTTTACTATTGCCCCCCTGTGCATTAATCAGTAATGCTGTGATTGAGTGGCCATATGACCTGGAATCTGACTATTCCCGAGGTGTGTATTTTACAGGGAGATTCTGAACGAGAGACCACATAAAATAGACTCCTGGCTCTATCGTCTTGACTATTTCTCAGCTGTGAATTTTCCACTGAGTCACTAGGTCAACAGTCGTATCAAATAATCTCCAGACTATTTTTCATTTGTACATTATTGAGTGAGACTCGAAATAAGTGCCTCTATATAATAGAGTCCTGAGTACTTTCAACATGTGTATGATTCTCCACTCAGGTTCAGAATAAGTGGCCATGTGAAATACACCCCGGACTCTTACATAGGTTTGTTTTATCATGTGAGGCTCTGAATGTGTGGCCATAAAATAGAGACACTTCAATCCTAGTCAGGCCTGCATTTTTACTTTCGTATCTAAATGAGTGGTTATACAAAATAAAACCCTGACTTATTTCATGTTGAATATTATTCAGATAGGCTCTTTCTAACTGGCCATATAAAATAGAATTCTGACTACAATACATATGTTTCTTGTTCAATTAAACTCTGACATAGATACCATATGTAATAACGTCCTGAGTATTCCGCAGGTATGTATTTTTCACTGAGGCTCTCAATCTTTGGCCATATGGAATTGTTTCCTGACTGGTCCACAGGTGTGTATTATTGACTCTCACTCTGAATATTTGGGCATATGGAAAAGACTAGTGACTATTTCAAAGCTGTGTATTACTCACTGAGTCTTTGATTCTGTGGCCACATAAAATAGACTGGTGTGTATTCCACACGTGTGCATTATTAGCTGAAGATGTAAATGAGAGGCTATATAAAGTAGACTCCTAACACTTGCCCAGATGTGTATTACTCAGTAAGGCTTTTCTGTGTGACCACATGAAACAGGATGCTGTCCGTCTTAATATTTGTATTATTCAGTGAATCTCTCAATAAGTGGCTTTATGTAATAGACTTCTGAGTACTTTACATTTGTGCATTGTTCACTGAAGGTATGAGTCAGTGGCCATATGAAATGGAATCCTGACGAATCCACACGGGCATATTATCCACTGAGGTTATGAATGAACGTCCAAATGAAATAGACTCCTGGCTTCTCTACAGGTGTGACTTATTCACCGTGGCTCTGAATGAATGTCCATCGGCAATAGACTCCAGGTTATTCTCCAGGTGTGTATTATTCAGTGAGACTCAGGAGATGTGGCCATATAAATTAGACTCCTTACTAAAGCAAGGCTCTCTCTTATTCACTGAGGTTCTGAAAATCAGTATACATGAAATACACTCCTGACTACAGCACATTATTCAGTGACACTCTGAATGAGAGGCAACAAAGTGAAAGAGGAAACCCATTGGACTCAGCAATCCATTTACTGGGTATGTAACCAAAGGAATATAAATTGTTCTACTATAAGGACACATGCACACGAATATTTATTGCAGCAATGTTTACAATATTAAAGACCTGGAACCAACACAAATGCTCATCAATGATAAAGTGCACTGGGAGAAGCTGGCAAAAATGATGACTTTTTGTAATTGGAAGGACATGGAAGAATCTGGAGATCATCATTCTTAGCAAACTGACACAAGAATAGAAGAGGAAATACCTCATTTTCTCACGCATAGGCGGGTGAGAAAAATGAGAACACATGGAAACAGAAAGAGGTTCTACTACACACTGGGGTCTATTGTTGGGAATGGGCAAGAGAAAGTGGGGGTGAGCTGTGGAGAGATAGCCTGGGAAGAAATGCCAAGTGTAGCTGAAGGAAAGGAAGACAGCAAAACACACTGTCATGTGTTTACCTATGCAAATATCTTGCAGGATCTGCACATGTATCCCAAAACATAAAATACAATAAATTTATTTTAAAAAAAAGAAAATATATTTACCACTACATACACTGAAAATATGTTTACAATATATAAACCCTACATACATTGAAAATATATTTATCTACTTAAATATAGTGAAAACTACATATATTGAAAATATATTTACCGACTTAAACATACTAACAACTACGTACATTGCAAATATATTTTCCTACTTTATTTCAGTAGGTTTATTTCACCTTCTTACTCTCTAAATCATAGTGTTTTTTGATAAATGGGAATTCTCAGTTTTAATGAAAGCATTACTAATATTTTTGTTAGCATTGGTTATGTACTGTTTTGTAATCATTCATAAAAATAGTTGTTATTAACTTTAAAATAAAAGAAAAATAAGAAAATGTCTCCTGACTGTTCCACAGGTGTGCATTATTTAGTGAGACTCTGAATGACTATTTCCCCAGGTGTGTACATTTAGTGAGGCTCTCCAGGAGTGGAAATAGAAAAGAGGCTTCAGACTATTTCACAGGTGTGCATTATTCAGTGATTCTCTGAATGAGTGGCCATAAAAAATAGACTCCAGCCTACACCACAAGTGTGTAATATTCAGTGAGGCTGTGAAAGAGCGGCCATGTGAAAGAGACTTCCAATTACTCCACATGTGCCTTATTCACTGTTTGTCTGAATGAGTAGCCGTATGACAGACTCCTCATTATTCTCCATGTGTGCATTCTTTAAACAGGTTCTGTATGAGTGTCCATACCAAATAGACTCCTGACCTTCCAGCAAGTGTGCATTAATAAGCGATAACAACAGTTAGAGTTCATATGAAATAGACTCCTGACTATCACCCAGGTGCGTATCATTCAGGAAGGCACTTGATTCGTGTCTGTCTTAAACAGCATCCTGATTACTCCATAGAAGTTCATTATTCACTGAAAGTTTGAATGAGAGGCCATAAAAAATAGACACCGCACTACTGTTCCATTGTGAGATATTCAATAACATACTAAATTGGTGGTAGTATGAAGTAGAATCCTGAGGATTTCCCAGGAGTGTATCATTCAGGGAGGCACAGAATGTGTGGCCATAAAAAAATGTTCGACTAATTCAATGGTGTCCATTATTCACTGAGGCTCTAAATGTGTGGCTCCATGAAGTAGACTCTTGACGCTTCCCCAGGTGTCTATTATTGGATGAGACTCTGACTAAATTGGCATAAAGAAGGGACTCTTGTGTATTACCCAGGTGTGCATTACTTACTGAGACTCTGAATGTGTAGATTGTTGAAGAAGACCCGTGACTATTTCTGAGGGAAGTATTATTTACCTTGGCCCTGAACGAGTGGCCATGTGAAAGAGATTCCTGACTTATCAGATATACATATTATTCACTGAAGCACTGAAAGAGTGTACTTATGAAATGGAACTCATTTTATCTCACCGGTGGGCTTTATTTTTTGACTCTCCAAACGAATCACCATATGAAATAGACTAGTGATTATTCCCCACATGTGCAGTATTCGAAGACGTTCGATATAAGTGTCCACATCAAATAGTCTCCTGACTATCAAGCATGTGTGTATCATTCACGAAGCTGCTTAATTTGAAGAAAGCTTCAAGAGAATCCTTACTACTCCACAGCTGTTTATTGCACAGTGTAGCTATGAATGAAAGTCGATATGAAATAGACTCCTTACTATTGCCCCACGGTGCATTATTCGGTAATGCTGTAATTGAGTGGGTATATGACCTGGACTCTGTCTATTCCCAAGGTGTGTATTCTGCAGTTAGTTTCTGATCGAGTGACCACGTAAAATAGACTCCTGACTCTATCGTCTTGACTATTTCTCAGCTGGCAATTATCCACTGAGTCACTGGGTCAACAGTTGTATCAAATAATTTCCAGACTATTTTTTATTTGTTCATTATTGAGTGAGATTCCGAATAAGTGGCTCTATATAATAGAGTCCTGAGTATTTTCGAGATGTATATGCTTCCCACTTAGGTTCAGAATAAGTGGCCATTTGAAATGCACTCCTGATTCTTCCATAGGTTTGTTTAATTCTGTGAAGCACTGAATGTGTGGCCATAAAATAGACACTCTTCAATACTCGTAAGGCGTGCATTTTTACATTCGTCTCTAAATGAGTGGCTATACAAAATAGAATCCTGACTTATTCAACGTTGTATGTTTTTCAGACAGTCTCTTCATATGTGGCTATATAAAATAGAATTCTGACTACAATACTGGTGTTCTTTATTGAATAAAGCTCTGAAATAGATACCATATGTAATAGCGTCCTGAGTATTCCCCAGGTATGTATTTTTCACTGAGGCTCTCAATCTTTGGCCATATAAAACTGTTTCCTGACTGGTCCACAGGTGTCTATTATTGACTCTCAATCTGAATAGTTGGGCATATGGAAAAGACTAGTGACTATTTCAAAGCTGTGTATTACTCACTCAGCCTTCCATTCTGTGGCCCTATAAAAGAGACTAGTGTCTATTCCACACGTGTGCATTATTAGCTGAGGATGTAAATGAGAGGCTAAATAAAGTAGAATCCTATCCCTTCCCCAGGTGTGTATTCCTCAGTGAGGCTTTTTGTGTGTGACCACATGAAACAGGATTCTGTCTGTCTTAATATTTCTATTATTCATTGAATCTCTCAATAAGTGTCTTTATGTAATAGACTGCTGAGTACTTTATATTTCTGCATTGTTCACTGAGGTTATGAGTCAGTGGCCATATGAAATGAAATCCTGACTAATACCCACTTGCATATTATCCACTGAAGTTATGAATGAATGTCCAAATGAAATAGACTCCTGGCTTCTCCACAGGTGTGCATTAGTCACCGAGGCTCCAAAGGAGTGTCCATCGACAATAGACTCCAAGTTATTCTCCAGGTGTGTATTATTCAGTGAGTCTCAGGAGATGTGGCCATATTAATTAGATTCCATACTAAAGAAAGGGTCTCTCTTATTCACTAAGGCTCTGAAAATGTGTATACATAAAATAGATTCCTGATTACAGCACATTATTCAGTGACAGTCTGAAAGAGAGGAAACAAAGTAGAAACAGGAAATCCATTAGACTAAGCAATCCCTTTACTGGGTATATAACTAAAAGACTATAAATCGTTCTACTATAAGGACACATGCACACGAATATTTACTGCAGCACTGTTTACGATAGTAAAGACCTGGAATCAACCCAAATCCTCATCGACGATAGACTGGACTGGGAGAATGTGGCACATGTACACCCTGGAATATTATGCAGCAATCATAATGATGAGATTTTGTCCTTTGTAAGGACAGGGATGAATCTGGAGAACATCATTCTTAGCAAACTGACACAAGAACAGAAAAGGAAATACCGCATATTCTCACTCATAGGCAGGTGAGTAAAATGAGAACACATGGACACAGGGAGGTGTTCGACTACACACTTGCGTCTATTGTTGGGAAAGGGAAAGATTCGGTAGAGGTGAGTTGTGGAGAGATATCCTGGGAAGAAATGCCAAGTGAGGCTGAGGGAAAGGAAGGCACCAAAACACACTGCCACCTGTTTACCTATGCGACTATCTTGCACGTTCTGCACATGTATCCCAAAACTTAAAATCCAATAAAAATTAAAAATAAAAAAAGAAAGTATCTTCACCACTACATACATTGAAAATACATTTACAATATATAACCCCTACATACATTGAAAATATATTTACCTACTGAAATATAGTAAACACTACATACATTGAAAATATATTTACGGACTTAAATATACTAACCGCTACATACATTGTAAATATATTTTCCTACTGTATTTCAGTAGCTGTATTTCACCTTACCTCTTACTCTCTCAAAAATAGATTCTTTTGATAAATGGGAATTCTCAGTCTTAATGGAAGCTATACTGATATTTTTGTTAGCGTTGGTTATGTACTGTTTTGTAATCATTCATAAAAATAGTTGTTATTACATTTAAAATAAAATAAAAAAAGAAAGAGTCTCTTGACTGTTCCACAGGTGTGCATTTTTTAGTGAGACTCTGAATGACTATTTCCCCAGGTGGGTACATGTAGTGAGGCTCTCAAGGAGTGGCCATAGAAAAGAGACTTCTGACTATTCCACAGGTGTGCATTATTCAGTGATTCTCTGAATGAGTGGCCATAATAAATAGACCTCAGACTATACCGCAAGTGTGTAATATTCAGTGAGGCTGAGAAAAAGCGGCGATATAAAAGAGACTTCTAATTACTCCATATGTGCGTTATTCACAGATTGTCTGAATGAGTAGCCGTATAACATAGACTCCTCATTATTCTCCATGTGGGCATTATTCAAACAAGTTCTGTATGAGTGTCCATACCAAATAGACTCCTGACCCTCCACCAAGTGTGTATTACACAGCAATACCCACAATTAGAGTTCATATGAAATAGAATCCTGACTATCACCCAGGTGTGTATCATTCAGGAAGGCACTTAATTCGTGGCTGTCTTAAGCAGCGTCCAGATTACTCCATAGAAGTTCATTATTCACTGAAACATTTAATGAGAGGCAGTAAATAATAGACACCCCACTACTGCTCCACTGTGAATTATTCAATAAAGTTCTAAAGGAGTGGTAGTGTGAAGTAGAATCCTGAGGATTTCCCAGGAGTGTATCATTCAGGAAGGCACAGAATGTGTGGGCATATAAAAAATGTTCGACTATTACAATGGTGTACATTATTCACTGAGTCTCTAAATGTGTGGCTACGTGAAATAGACTCTTAACTCTTCCACAGGTGTCTATGACTGAATGAGACTCTGACTAAATGGGCATAAATAAGGGACTCTTGTGTATTACCCAGGTGTGCATTACTTACAGGGACTCTGAATGTGTAGCCCTCTGAAGAAGACCCCTGACTATTTCTGAGGAAAGTATTATTCACAGTGGCCCTGATTGAGTGGCCATGTGAAAGAGATTCCTGACTTATCAGATATCCATATTATTCACTGAAGCACTGAAAGAGTGTCTTTATGAAATAGAACTCATTTCATTCCACTGTTGGGCTTTATTTTTTGAATCTACAAACGAATCACCATATGAAATAGACTAGTTAGTATTCCCCACATGTGTAGTTTTCGAAGAGGTTCAGTATGTGTGTCCAAATCAAATAGTCTCCTGACTATCAAGCATGTGTGTATCATTCACCAAGCTTCTTAATTTGAAGATACCTTCAATAGAATCCGGACTGCTCCACGGCTGTTTATTTGCAGTGTAGCTCTTAATGAGAGTCGATATGAAATAGACTCCTTACTATTGCCCCAGGGTGCATTATTTCGTAATGCTGTGATTGAGTGGCCATATGACATGGACTCTGACTATACCCAAGGTGTTTTTTTTTCAGTGAGTTTCTGAACGAGTGAGCACGTAAAAGAGACACCTGACTCTATCGTCTTGACTATTTCTCAGCTGTGAATTTTCCACTGAGTCACTCTGTCAACAGTCATATTAAATTATCTCCAGACTATTTTTCGTTTCTGCATTATTGAGTGAGACTCCGAATTAGTAGCTTTATATAATAGGGACCTGACTATTTTCAAGATGTCTATGATTCTCCACTTAGGTTCAGAATAATTGGCCATTTGAAATACACTCCTGACTCTTCCATAGGTTTGTTTTATTATGTGAGGCTCTGAATGTGTGGCCATAAAATAGAGACCCTTCAATCCTAGTCAGGCGTAAATTTTTACTTTCGTATCTAAATGAGTGGTTATACAAAATAAAATCCTGACTTATTCCAAGTTGAATATTATTCAGATAGGCTCTTACTAACTGGCCATATAAAATAGAATTCTGACTTCAATACAGATGTTTCTTATTCAATTAAACTATAACATAGGTACCATATGTAATAACGTCCTGAGTATTCCCCAGGTATGTATTTTTCACTGAGGCTCTCAATCTTTGGCCATATGGAATTGTTTTCTGACTGGTCCACAGGTGTGTATTATTGACTCTCACTCTGAATATTTGGGCATATGGAAAAGACTAGTGACTATTTCAAAGCTGTGTATTACTCACTCAGTCTTTGATTCTGTGGCCATATAAAATAGATTGGTGTGTATTCCACACGTGTGCATTATTAGCTGAGGATATAAATGAGAGGCTACATAAAGTAGACTCCTAACACTTGCCCAGATGTGTATTACTCAGTGAGGCTTTTCTGTGTGACCACATGAAACAGAATGCTGTCTGTCTTAATATTTGTATTATTCAGTGAATCTCTCATTAAGTGGCTTTATGTAATGGACTGCTGAGTACTTTACATTTGTGCATTGTTCACTGAAGTTATGAGTCAGTGGCCATATGAAATGGAACCCTGACGAATCCACACTTGCATATTATCCACTGAGGTTATGAATGAACGTCCAAATGAAATAAATTCCTGGCTTCTCCACAGGTGTGACTTATTCACCCTGGCTCTGAATGAATGTCCATCGACAATAGACTCCAAGTTATTCTCCGGGTGTGTATTATTCAGTGAGACTCAGGAGATGTGGCCATATTAATTAGACTCCTTACTAATGCAAGGGTCTCTCTTATTCACTGAGGCTCTGAAAATCTGTCTTCATGAAATAGACTCCTGACTAGAGCACATTATTCAGTGACACTCTGAATGAGAGGCAACAAAGTAGAAAGAGGAAACCCATTGGACTCAGCAATCTCTTTACTGGGTATATAACCAAAGGACTATAAAATTTTCTACTATAAGGACACATGCACGCGAATATTTATTGCAGCAATGTTTACAATATTAAAGACCTGGAACCAACCCAAATGCTCATCAATGATAAAGTGCACTGGGAGAAGCTGGCAAAAATGATGAGTTTTTGTATTTGGAAGGACATGGAAGAATCTGGAGATCATCATTCTTAGCAAAGTGACACAAGAATAGAAGAGGAAATACCTCATTTTCTCACGCATAGGCGGGTGAGAAAAATGAGAACACATGGAAACAGAAAGGGGTTCTACTACACACTGGGGTCTATTGTTGGGAATGGGCAAGAGACAGTGGGGGTGAGCTGTGGAGAGATAGCCTGGGAAGAAATGCCAAGTGTAGCTGAAGGAAAGGAAGACAGCAAAACACACTGTCATGTGTTTACCTATGCAAATATCTTGCAGGTTCTGCACAGGTATCCCAAAACTTAAAATACAATAAATTTATTTTAAAAAAAAGAAAATATATTTACCACTACATACACTGAAAATATGTTTACAATATATAAACCCTACATACATTGAAAATATATTTATCTACTTAAATATAGTGAAAACTACATATATTGAAAATATATTTACCGACTTAAACATACTAACAACTACGTACATTGCAAATATATTTTCCTACTTTATTTCAGTAGGTTTATTTCACCTTCTTACTCTCTAAATCATAGTGTTTTTTGATAAATGGGAATTCTCAGTTTTAATGAAAGCATTACTAATATTTTTGTGAGCATTGGTTATGTACTGTTTTGTAATCATTCATAAAAATTGTTGTTATTAACTTTAAAATAAAAGAAAAATAAGAAAATGTCTCCTGACTGTTCCACAGGTGTGCATTATTTAGTGAGACTCTGAATGACTATTTCCCCAGGTGTGTACATTTAGTGAGGCTCTCCAGGAGTGGAAATAGAAAAGAGGCTTCAGACTATTTCACAGGTGTGCATTATTCAGTGATTCTCTGAATGAGTGGCCATAAAAAATAGACTCCAGCCTACACCACAAGTGTGTAGTATTCAGTGAGGCTGTGAAAGAGCGGCCATGTGAAAGAGACTTCCAATTACTCCACATGTGCCTTATTCACTGTTTGTCTGAATGAGTAGCCGTATGACAGACTCCTCATTATTCTCCATGTGTGCATTCTTTAAACAGGTTCTGTATGAGTGTCCATACCAAATAGACTCCTGACCCTCCAGCAAGTGTGCATTAATAAGCGATAACAACAGTTAGAGTTCATATGAAATAGACTCCTGACTATCACCCAGGTGCGTATCATTCAGGAAGGCACTTAATTCGTGTCTGTCTTAAACAGCATCCTGATTACTCCATAGAAGTTCATTATTCACTGAAAGTTTGAATGAGAGGCCATAAAAAATAGACACCGCACTACTGTTCCATTGTGAGATATTCAATAACATACTAAATTGGTGGTAGTATGAAGTAGAATCCTGAGGATTTCCCAGGAGTGTATCATTCAGGGAGGCACAGAATGTGTGGCCATAAAAAGATGTTCGACTAATTCAATGGTGTCCATTATTCACTGAGGCTCTAAATGTGTGGCTCCATGAAGTAGACTCTTGACGCTTCCCCAGGTGTCTATTATTGGATGAGACTCTGACTAAATTGGCATAAAGAAGGGACTCTTGTGTATTACCCAGGTGTGCATTACTTACTGAGACTCTGAATGTGTAGCTTGTTGAAGAAGACCCGTGACTATTTCTGAGGGAAGTATTATTTACCTTGGCCCTGAACGAGTGGCCATGTGAAAGAGATTCCTGACTTATCAGATATACATATTATTCACTGAAGCACTGAAAGAGTGTACTTATGAAATGGAACTCATTTTATCTCACCGGTGGGCTTTATTTTTTGACTCTCCAAACGAATCACCATATGAAATAGACTAGTGATTATTCCCCACATGTGCAGTATTCGAAGACGTTCGATATAAGTGTCCACATCAAATAGTCTCCTGACTATCAAGCATGTGTGTATCATTCACGAAGCTGCTTAATTTGAAGAAAGCTTCAAGAGAATCCTTACTACTCCACAGCTGTTTATTGCACAGTGTAGCTATGAATGAAAGTCGATATGAAATAGACTCCTTACTATTGCCCCACGGTGCATTATTCGGTAATGCTGTAATTGAGTGGGTATATGACCTGGACTCTGTCTATTCCCAAGGTGTGTATTCTTCAGTTAGTTTCTGATCGAGTGACCACGTAAAATAGACTCCTGACTCTATCGTCTTGACTATTTCTCAGCTGGCAATTATCCACTGAGTCACTGGGTCAACAGTTGTATCAAATAATTTCCAGACTATTTTTTATTTGTTCATTATTGAGTGAGATTCCGAATAAGTGGCTCTATATAATAGAGTCCTGAGTATTTTCAAGATGTATATGCTTCCCACTTAGGTTCAGAATAAGTGGCCATTTGAAATGCACTCCTGATTCTTCCATAGGTTTGTTTAATTCTGTGAAGCACTGAATGTGTGGCCATAAAATAGACACTCTTCAATACTCGTAAGGCGTGCATTTTTACATTCGTCTCTAAATGAGTGGCTATACAAAATAGAATCCTGACTTATTCAACGTTGTATGTTTTTCAGACAGTCTCTTCATATGTGGCTATATAAAATAGAATTCTGACTACAATACTGGTGTTCTTTATTGAATAAAGCTCTGAAATAGATACCATATGTAATAGCGTCCTGAGTATTCCCCAGGTATGTATTTTTCACTGAGGCTCTCAATCTTTGGCCATATAAAACTGTTTCCTGACTGGTCCACAGGTGTCTATTATTGACTCTCAATCTGAATAGTTGGGCATATGGAAAAGACTAGTGACTATTTCAAAGCTGTGTATTACTCACTCAGCCTTCCATTCTGTGGCCCTATAAAAGAGACTAGTGTCTATTCCACACGTGTGCATTATTAGCTGAGGATGTAAATGAGAGGCTAAATAAAGTAGAATCCTATCCCTTCCCCAGGTGTGTATTCCTCAGTGAGGCTTTTTGTGTGTGACCACATGAAACAGGATTCTGTCTGTCTTAATATTTCTATTATTCATTGAATCTCTCAATAAGTGTCTTTATGTAATAGACTGCTGAGTACTTTATATTTCTGCATTGTTCACTGAGGTTATGAGTCAGTGGCCATATGAAATGAAATCCTGACTAATACCCACTTGCATATTATCCACTGAAGTTATGAATGAATGTCCAAATGAAATAGACTCCTGGCTTCTCCACAGGTGTGCATTAGTCACCGAGGCTCCAAAGGAGTGTCCATCGACAATAGACTCCAAGTTATTCTCCAGGTGTGTATTATTCAGTGAGTCTCAGGAGATGTGGCCATATTAATTAGATTCCATACTAAAGAAAGGGTCTCTCTTATTCACTAAGGCTCTGAAAATGTGTATACATAAAATAGATTCCTGATTACAGCACATTATTCAGTGACAGTCTGAAAGAGAGGAAACAAAGTAGAAACAGGAAATCCATTAGACTAAGCAATCCCTTTACTGGGTATATAACTAAAAGACTATAAATCGTTCTACTATAAGGACACATGCACACGAATATTTACTGCAGCACTGTTTACGATAGTAAAGACCTGGAATCAACCCAAATCCTCATCGACGATAGACTGGACTGGGAGAATGTGGCACATGTACACCCTGGAATATTATGCAGCAATCATAATGATGAGATTTTGTCCTTTGTAAGGACAGGGATGAATCTGGAGAACATCATTCTTAGCAAACTGACACAAGAACAGAAAAGGAAATACCGCATATTCTCACTCATAGGCAGGTGAGTAAAATGAGAACACATGGACACAGGGAGGTGTTCGACTACACACTTGCGTCTATTGTTGGGAAAGGGAAAGATTCGGTAGAGGTGAGTTGTGGAGAGATATCCTGGGAAGAAATGCCAAGTGAGGCTGAGGGAAAGGAAGGCACCAAAACACACTGCCACCTGTTTACCTATGCGACTATCTTGCACGTTCTGCACATGTATCCCAAAACTTAAAATCCAATAAATATTAAAAATAAAAAAAGAAAGTATCTTCACCACTACATACATTGAAAATATATTTACAATATATAACCCCTACATACATTGAAAATATATTTACCTACTGAAATATAGTAAACACTACATACATTGAAAATATATTTACGGACTTAAATATACTAACCGCTACATACATTGTAAATATATTTTCCTACTGTATTTCAGTAGCTGTATTTCACCTTACCTCTTACTCTCTCAAAAATAGATTCTTTTGATAAATGGGAATTCTCAGTCTTAATGGAAGCTATACTGATATTTTTGTTAGCGGTGGTTATGTACTGTTTTGTAATCATTCATAAAAATAGTTGTTATTACATTTAAAATAAAATAAAAAAAGAAAGAGTCTCTTGACTGTTCCACAGGTGTGCATTTTTTAGTGAGACTCTGAATGACTATTTCCCCAGGTGGGTACATGTAGTGAGGCTCTCAAGGAGTGGCCATAGAAAAGAGACTTCTGACTATTCCACAGGTGTGCATTATTCAGTGATTCTCTGAATGAGTGGCCATAATAAATAGACCTCAGACTATACCGCAAGTGTGTAATATTCAGTGAGGCTGAGAAAAAGCGGCGATATAAAAGAGACTTCTAATTACTCCATATGTGCGTTATTCACAGATTGTCTGAATGAGTAGCCGTATAACATAGACTCCTCATTATTCTCCATGTGGGCATTATTCAAACAAGTTCTGTATGAGTGTCCATACCAAATAGACTCCTGACCCTCCACCAAGTGTGTATTACACAGCAATACCCACAATTAGAGTTCATATGAAATAGAATCCTGACTATCACCCAGGTGTGTATCATTCAGGAAGGCACTTAATTCGTGGGTGTCTTAAGCAGCGTCCAGATTACTCCATAGAATTTCATTATTCACTGAAACATTTAATGAGAGGCAGTAAATAATAGACACCCCACTACTGCTCCACTGTGAATTATTCAATAAAGTTCTAAAGGAGTGGTAGTGTGAAGTAGAATCCTGAGGATTTCCCAGGAGTGTATCATTCAGGAAGGCACAGAATGTGTGGGCATATAAAAAATGTACGACTATTACAATGGTGTACATTATTCACTGAGTCTCTAAATGTGTGGCTACGTGAAATAGACTCTTAACTCTTCCACAGGTGTCTATGACTGAATGAGACTCTGACTAAATGGGCATAAATAAGGGACTCTTGTGTATTACCCAGGTGTGCATTACTTACAGGGACTCTGAATGTGTAGCCCTCTGAAGAAGACCCCTGACTATTTCTGAGGAAAGTATTATTCACAGTGGCCCTGATTGAGTGGCCATGTGAAAGAGATTCCTGACTTATCAGATATCCATATTATTCACTGAAGCACTGAAAGAGTGTCTTTATGAAATAGAACTCATTTCATTCCACTGTTGGGCTTTATTTTTTGAATCTACAAACGAATCACCATATGAAATAGACTAGTTAGTATTCCCCACATGTGTAGTTTTCGAAGAGGTTCAGTATGTGTGTCCAAATCAAATAGTCTCCTGACTATCAAGCATGTGTGTATCATTCACCAAGCTTCTTAATTTGAAGATACCTTCAATAGAATCCGGACTGCTCCACGGCTGTTTATTTGCAGTGTAGCTCTTAATGAGAGTCGATATGAAATAGACTCCTTACTATTGCCCCAGGGTGCATTATTTCGTAATGCTGTGATTGAGTGGCCATATGACATGGACTCTGACTATACCCAAGGTGTTTTTTTTTTCAGTGAGTTTCTGAACGAGTGAGCACGTAAAAGAGACACCTGACTCTATCGTCTTGACTATTTCTCAGCTGTGAATTTTCCACTGAGTCACTCTGTCAACAGTCATATTAAATTATCTCCAGACTATTTTTCGTTTCTGCATTATTGAGTGAGACTCCGAATTAGTAGCTTTATATAATAGAGACCTGACTATTTTCAAGATGTCTATGATTCTCCACTTAGGTTCAGAATAATTGGCCATTTGAAATACACTCCTGACTCTTCCATAGGTTTGTTTTATTATGTGAGGCTCTGAATGTGTGGCCATAAAATAGAGACCCTTCAATCCTAGTCAGGCGTAAATTTTTACTTTCGTATCTAAATGAGTGGTTATACAAAATAAAATCCTGACTTATTCCAAGTTGAATATTATTCAGATAGGCTCTTACTAACTGGCCATATAAAATAGAATTCTGACTTCAATACAGATGTTTCTTATTCAATTAAACTATAACATAGGTACCATATGTAATAACGTCCTGAGTATTCCCCAGGTATGTATTTTTCACTGAGGCTCTCAATCTTTGGCCATATGGAATTGTTTTCTGACTGGTCCACAGGTGTGTATTATTGACTCTCACTCTGAATATTTGGGCATATGGAAAAGACTAGTGACTATTTCAAAGCTGTGTATTACTCACTCAGTCTTTGATTCTGTGGCCATATAAAATAGATTGGTGTGTATTCCACACGTGTGCATTATTAGCTGAGGATATAAATGAGAGGCTATATAAAGTAGACTCCTAACACTTGCCCAGATGTGTATTACTCAGTGAGGCTTTTCTGTGTGACCACATGAAACAGAATGCTGTCTGTCTTAATATTTGTATTATTCAGTGAATCTCTCATTAAGTGGCTTTATGTAATGGACTGCTGAGTACTTTACATTTGTGCATTGTTCACTGAAGTTATGAGTCAGTGGCCATATGAAATGGAACCCTGACGAATCCACACTTGCATATTATCCACTGAGGTTATGAATGAACGTCCAAATGAAATAAATTCCTGGCTTCTCCACAGGTGTGACTTATTCACCCTGGCTCTGAATGAATGTCCATCGACAATAGACTCCAAGTTATTCTCCGGGTGTGTATTATTCAGTGAGACTCAGGAGATGTGGCCATATTAATTAGACTCCTTACTAATGCAAGGGTCTCTCTTATTCACTGAGGCTCTGAAAATCTGTCTTCATGAAATAGACTCCTGACTAGAGCACATTATTCAGTGACACTCTGAATGAGAGGCAACAAAGTAGAAAGAGGAAACCCATTGGACTCAGCAATCTCTTTATTGGGTATATAACCAAAGGACTATAAATTTTTCTACTATAAGGACACATGCACGCGAATATTTATTGCAGCAATGTTTACAATATTAAAGACCTGGAACCAACCCAAATGCTCATCAATGATAAAGTGCACTGGGAGAAGCTGGCAAAAATGATGAGTTTTTGTATTTGGAAGGACATGGAAGAATCTGGAGATCATCATTCTTAGCAAACTGACACAAGAATAGAAGAGGAAATACCTCATTTTCTCACGCATAGGCGGGTGAGAAAAATGAGAACACGTGGAAACAGAAAGGGGTTCTACTACACACTGGGGTCTATTGTTGGGAATGGGCAAGAGACAGTGGGGGTGAGCTGTGGAGAGATAGCCTGGGAAGAAATGCCAAGTGTAGCTGAAGGAAAAGAAGACAGCAAAACACACTGCCATGTGTTTACCTATGCAAATATCTTGCAGGTTCTGCACATGTATCCCAAAACTTAAAATACAATAAATTTATTTTAAAAAAAAGAAAATATATTTACCACTACATACACTGAAAATATGTTTACAATATATAAACCCTACATACATTGAAAATATATTTATCTACTTAAATATAGTGAAAACTACATATATTGAAAATATATTTACCGACTTAAACATACTAACAACTACGTACATTGCAAATATATTTTCCTACTTTATTTCAGTAGGTTTATTTCACCTTCTTACTCTCTAAATCATAGTGTTTTTTGATAAATGGGAATTCTCAGTTTTAATGAAAGCATTACTAATATTTTTGTTAGCATTGGTTATGTACTGTTTTGTAATCATTCATAAAAATTGTTGTTATTAACTTTAAAATAAAAGAAAAATAAGAAAATGTCTCCTGACTGTTCCACCGGTGTGCATTATTTAGTGAGACTCTGAATGACTATTTCCCCAGGTGTGTACATTTAGTGAGGCTCTCCAGGAGTGGAAATAGAAAAGAGGCTTCAGACTATTTCACAGGTGTGCATTATTCAGTGATTCTCTGAATGAGTGGCCATAAAAAATAGACTCCAGCCTACACCACAAGTGTGTAATATTCAGTGAGGCTGTGAAAGAGCGGCCATGTGAAAGAGACTTCCAATTACTCCACATGTGCCTTATTCACTGTTTGTCTGAATGAGTAGCCGTATGACAGACTCCTCATTATTCTCCATGTGTGCATTCTTTAAACAGGTTCTGTATGAGTGTCCATACCAAATAGACTCCTGACCCTCCAGCAAGTGTGCATTAATAAGCGATAACAACAGTTAGAGTTCATATGAAATAGACTCCTGACTATCACCCAGGTGCGTATCATTCAGGAAGGCACTTAATTCGTGTCTGTCTTAAACAGCATCCTGATTACTCCATAGAAGTTCGTTATTCACTGAAAGTTTGAATGAGAGGCCATAAAAAATAGACACCGCACTACTGTTCCATTGTGAGATATTCAATAACATACTAAATTGGTGGTAGTATGAAGTAGAATCCTGAGGATTTCCCAGGAGTGTATCATTCAGGGAGGCACAGAATGTGTGGCCATAAAAAAATGTTCGACTAATTCAATGGTGTCCATTATTCACTGAGGCTCTAAATGTGTGGCTCCATGAAGTAGACTCTTGACGCTTCCCCAGGTGTCTATTATTGGATGAGACTCTGACTAAATTGGCATAAAGAAGGGACTCTTGTGTATTACCCAGGTGTGCATTACTTACTGAGACTCTGAATGTGTAGCTTGTTGAAGAAGACCCGTGACTATTTCTGAGGGAAGTATTATTTACCTTGGCCCTGAACGAGTGGCCATGTGAAAGAGATTCCTGACTTATCAGATATACATATTATTCACTGAAGCACTGAAAGAGTGTACTTATGAAATGGAACTCATTTTATCTCACCGGTGGGCTTTATTTTTTGACTCTCCAAACGAATCACCATATGAAATAGACTAGTGATTATTCCCCACATGTGCAGTATTCGAAGACGTTCGATATAAGTGTCCACATCAAATAGTCTCCTGACTATCAAGCATGTGTGTATCATTCACGAAGCTGCTTAATTTGAAGAAAGCTTCAAGAGAATCCTTACTACTCCACAGCTGTTTATTGCACAGTGTAGCTATGAATGAAAGTCGATATGAAATAGACTCCTTACTATTGCCCCACGGTGCATTATTCGGTAATGCTGTAATTGAGTGGGTATATGACCTGGACTCTGTCTATTCCCAAGGTGTGTATTCTTCAGTTAGTTTCTGATCGAGTGACCACGTAAAATAGACTCCTGACTCTATCGTCTTGACTATTTCTCAGCTGGCAATTATCCACTGAGTCACTGGGTCAACAGTTGTATCAAATAATTTCCAGACTACTTTTTATTTGTTCATTATTGAGTGAGATTCCGAATAAGTGGCTCTATATAATAGAGTCCTGAGTATTTTCAAGATGTATATGCTTCCCACTTAGGTTCAGAATAAGTGGCCATTTGAAATGCACTCCTGATTCTTCCATAGGTTTGTTTAATTCTGTGAAGCACTGAATGTGTGGCCATAAAATAGACACTCTTCAATACTCGTAAGGCGTGCATTTTTACATTCATCTCTAAATGAGTGGCTATACAAAATAGAATCCTGACTTATTCAACGTTGTATGTTTTTCAGACAGTCTCTTCATATGTGGCTATATAAAATAGAATTCTGACTACAATACTGGTGTTCTTTATTGAATAAAGCTCTGAAATAGATACCATATGTAATAGCGTCCTGAGTATTCCCCAGGTATGTATTTTTCACTGAGGCTCTCAATCTTTGGCCATATAAAACTGTTTCCTGACTGGTCCACAGGTGTCTATTATTGACTCTCAATCTGAATAGTTGGGCATATGGAAAAGACTAGTGACTATTTCAAAGCTGTGTATTACTCACTCAGCCTTCCATTCTGTGGCCCTATAAAAGAGACTAGTGTCTATTCCACACGTGTGCATTATTAGCTGAGGATGTAAATGAGAGGCTAAATAAAGTAGAATCCTATCCCTTCCCCAGGTGTGTATTCCTCAGTGAGGCTTTTTGTGTGTGACCACATGAAACAGGATTCTGTCTGTCTTAATATTTCTATTATTCATTGAATCTCTCAATAAGTGTCTTTATGTAATAGACTGCTGAGTACTTTATATTTCTGCATTGTTCACTGAGGTTATGAGTCAGTGGCCATATGAAATGAAATCCTGACTAATACCCACTTGCATATTATCCACTGAAGTTATGAATGAATGTCCAAATGAAATAGACTCCTGGCTTCTCCACAGGTGTGCATTAGTCACCGAGGCTCCAAAGGAGTGTCCATCGACAATAGACTCCAAGTTATTCTCCAGGTGTGTATTATTCAGTGAGTCTCAGGAGATGTGGCCATATTAATTAGATTCCATACTAAAGAAAGGGTCTCTCTTATTCACTAAGGCTCTGAAAATGTGTATACATAAAATAGATTCCTGATTACAGCACATTATTCAGTGACAGTCTGAAAGAGAGGAAACAAAGTAGAAACAGGAAATCCATTAGACTAAGCAATCCCTTTACTGGGTATATAAGTAAAAGACTATAAATCGTTCTACTATAAGGACACATGCACACGAATATTTACTGCAGCAATGTTTACGATGGTAAAGACCTGGAATCAACCCAAATCCTCATCGACGATAGACTGGACTGGGAGAATGTGGCACATGTACACCCTGGAATATTATGCAGCAATCATAATGATGAGATTTTGTCCTTTGTAAGGACAGGGATGAATCTGGAGAACATCATTCTTAGCAAACTGACACAAGAACAGAAAAGGAAATACCGCATATTCTCACTCATAGGCAGGTGAGTTAAATGAGAACACATGGACACAGGGAGGTGTTCGACTACACACTTGCGTCTATTGTTGGGAAAGGGAAAGATTCGGTAGAGGTGAGTTGTGGAGAGATATCCTGGGAAGAAATGCCAAGTGAGGCTGAGGGAAAGGAAGGCACCAAAACACACTGCCACCTGTTTACCTATGCGACTATCTTGCACGTTCTGCACATGTATCCCAAAACTTAAAATCCAATAAAAATTAAAAATAAAAAAAGAATGTATCTTCACCACTACATACATTGAAAATATATTTACAATATATAACCCCTACATACATTGAAAATATATTTACCTACTGAAATATAGTAAACACTACATACATTGAAAATATATTTACGGACTTAAATATACTAACCGCTACATACATTGTAAATATATTTTCCTACTGTATTTCAGTAGCTGTATTTCACCTTACCTCTTACTCTCTCAAAAATAGATTCTTTTGATAAATGGGAATTCTCAGTCTTAATGGAAGCTATACTGATATTTTTGTTAGCGGTGGTTATGTACTGTTTTGTAATCATTCATAAAAATAGTTGTTATTACATTTAAAATAAAATAAAAAAAGAAAGAGTCTCTTGACTGTTCCACAGGTGTGCATTTTTTAGTGAGACTCTGAATGACTATTTCCCCAGGTGGGTACATGTAGTGAGGCTCTCAAGGAGTGGCCATAGAAAAGAGACTTCTGACTATTCCACAGGTGTGCATTATTCAGTGATTCTCTGAATGAGTGGCCATAATAAATAGACCTCAGACTATACCGCAAGTGTGTAATATTCAGTGAGGCTGAGAAAAAGCGGCGATATAAAAGAGACTTCTAATTACTCCATATGTGCGTTATTCACAGATTGTCTGAATGAGTAGCCGTATAACATAGACTCCTCATTATTCTCCATGTGGGCATTATTCAAACAAGTTCTGTATGAGTGTCCATACCAAATAGACTCCTGACCCTCCACCAAGTGTGTATTACACAGCAATACCCACAATTAGAGTTCATATGAAATAGAATCCTGACTATCACCCAGGTGTGTATCATTCAGGAAGGCACTTAATTCGTGGGTGTCTTAAGCAGCGTCCAGATTACTCCATAGAATTTCATTATTCACTGAAACATTTAATGAGAGGCAGTAAATAATAGACACCCCACTACTGCTCCACTGTGAATTATTCAATAAAGTTCTAAAGGAGTGGTAGTGTGAAGTAGAATCCTGAGGATTTCCCAGGAGTGTATCATTCAGGAAGGCACAGAATGTGTGGGCATATAAAAAATGTTCGACTATTACAATGGTGTACATTATTCACTGAGTCTCTAAATGTGTGGCTACGTGAAATAGACTCTTAACTCTTCCACAGGTGTCTATGACTGAATGAGACTCTGACTAAATGGGCATAAATAAGGGACTCTTGTGTATTACCCAGGTGTGCATTACTTACAGGGACTCTGAATGTGTAGCCCTCTGAAGAAGACCCCTGACTATTTCTGAGGAAAGTATTATTCACAGTGGCCCTGATTGAGTGGCCATGTGAAAGAGATTCCTGACTTATCAGATATCCATATTATTCACTGAAGCACTGAAAGAGTGTCTTTATGAAATAGAACTCATTTCATTCCACTGTTGGGCTTTATTTTTTGAATCTACAAACGAATCACCATATGAAATAGACTAGTTAGTATTCCCCACATGTGTAGTTTTCGAAGAGGTTCAGTATGTGTGTCCAAATCAAATAGTCTCCTGACTATCAAGCATGTGTGTATCATTCACCAAGCTTCTTAATTTGAAGATACCTTCAATAGAATCCGGACTGCTCCACGGCTGTTTATTTGCAGTGTAGCTCTTAATGAGAGTCGATATGAAATAGACTCCTTACTATTGCCCCAGGGTGCATTATTTCGTAATGCTGTGATTGAGTGGCCATATGACATGGACTCTGACTATACCCAAGGTGTTTTTTTTTCAGTGAGTTTCTGAACGAGTGAGCACGTAAAAGAGACACCTGACTCTATCGTCTTGACTATTTCTCAGCTGTGAATTTTCCACTGAGTCACTCTGTCAACAGTCATATTAAATTATCTCCAGACTATTTTTCGTTTCTGCATTATTGAGTGAGACTCCGAATTAGTAGCTTTATATAATAGAGACCTGACTATTTTCAAGATGTCTATGATTCTCCACTTAGGTTCAGAATAATTGGCCATTTGAAATACACTCCTGACTCTTCCATAGGTTTGTTTTATTATGTGAGGCTCTGAATGTGTGGCCATAAAATAGAGACCCTTCAATCCTAGTCAGGCGTAAATTTTTACTTTCGTATCTAAATGAGTGGTTATACAAAATAAAATCCTGACTTATTCCAAGTTGAATATTATTCAGATAGGCTCTTACTAACTGGCCATATAAAATAGAATTCTGACTTCAATACAGATGTTTCTTATTCAATTAAACTATAACATAGGTACCATATGTAATAACGTCCTGAGTATTCCCCAGGTATGTATTTTTCACTGAGGCTCTCAATCTTTGGCCATATGGAATTGTTTTCTGACTGGTCCACAGATGTGTATTATTGACTCTCACTCTGAATATTTGGGCATATGGAAAAGACTAGTGACTATTTCAAAGCTGTGTATTACTCACTCAGTCTTTGATTCTGTGGCCATATAAAATAGATTGGTGTGTATTCCACACGTGTGCATTATTAGCTGAGGATATAAATGAGAGGCTATATAAAGTAGACTCCTAACACTTGCCCAGATGTGTATTACTCAGTGAGGCTTTTCTGTGTGACCACATGAAACAGAATGCTGTCTGTCTTAATATTTGTATTATTCAGTGAATCTCTCATTAAGTGGCTTTATGTAATGGACTGCTGAGTACTTTACATTTGTGCATTGTTCACTGAAGTTATGAGTCAGTGGCCATATGAAATGGAACCCTGACGAATCCACACTTGCATATTATCCACTGAGGTTATGAATGAACGTCCAAATGAAATAAATTCCTGGCTTCTCCACAGGTGTGACTTATTCACCCTGGCTCTGAATGAATGTCCATCGACAATAGACTCCAAGTTATTCTCCGGGTGTGTATTATTCAGTGAGACTCAGGAGATGTGGCCATATTAATTAGACTCCTTACTAATGCAAGGGTCTCTCTTATTCACTGAGGCTCTGAAAATCTGTCTTCATGAAATAGACTCCTGACTAGAGCACATTATTCAGTGACACTCTGAATGAGAGGCAACAAAGTAGAAAGAGGAAACCCATTGGACTCAGCAATCTCTTTACTGGGTATATAACCAAAGGACTATAAAATTTTCTACTATAAGGACACATGCACGCGAATATTTATTGCAGCAATGTTTACAATATTAAAGACCTGGAACCAACCCAAATGCTCATCAATGATAAAGTGCACTGGGAGAAGCTGGCAAAAATGATGAGTTTTTGTATTTGGAAGGACATGGAAGAATCTGGAGATCATCATTCTTAGCAAACTGACACAAGAATAGAAGAGGAAATACCTCATTTTCTCACGCATAGGCGGGTGAGAAAAATGAGAACACGTGGAAACAGAAAGGGGTTCTACTACACACTGGGGTCTATTGTTGGGAATGGGCAAGAGACAGTGGGGGTGAGCTGTGGAGAGATAGCCTGGGAAGAAATGCCAAGTGTAGCTGAAGGAAAGGAAGACAGCAAAACACACTGCCATGTGTTTACCTATGCAAATATCTTGCAGGTTCTGCACATGTATCCCAAAACTTAAAATACAATAAATTTATTTTAAAAAAAAGAAAATATATTTACCACTACATACACTGAAAATATGTTTACAATATATAAACCCTACATACATTGAAAATATATTTATCTACTTAAATATAGTGAAAACTACATATATTGAAAATATATTTACCGACTTAAACATACTAACAACTACGTACATTGCAAATATATTTTCCTACTTTATTTCAGTAGGTTTATTTCACCTTCTTACTCTCTAAATCATAGTGTTTTTTGATAAATGGGAATTCTCAGTTTTAATGAAAGCATTACTAATATTTTTGTTAGCATTGGTTATGTACTGTTTTGTAATCATTCATAAAAATTGTTGTTATTAACTTAAAATAAAAGAAAAATAAGAAAATGTCTCCTGACTGTTCCACCGGTGTGCGTTATTTAGTGAGACTCTGAATGACTATTTCCCCAGGTGTGTACATTTAGTGAGGCTCTCCAGGAGTGGAAATAGAAAAGAGGCTTCAGACTATTTCACAGGTGTGCATTATTCAGTGATTCTCTGAATGAGTGGCCATAAAAAATAGACTCCAGCCTACACCACAAGTGTGTAATATTCAGTGAGGCTGTGAAAGAGCGGCCATGTGAAAGAGACTTCCAATTACTCCACATGTGCCTTATTCACTGTTTGTCTGAATGAGTAGCCGTATGACAGACTCCTCATTATTCTCCATGTGTGCATTCTTTAAACAGGTTCTGTATGAGTGTCCATACCAAATAGACTCCTGACCCTCCAGCAAGTGTGCATTAATAAGCGATAACAACAGTTAGAGTTCATATGAAATAGACTCCTGACTATCACCCAGGTGCGTATCATTCACGAAGGCACTTAATTCGTGTCTGTCTTAAACAGCATCCTGATTACTCCATAGAAGTTCGTTATTCACTGAAAGTTTGAATGAGAGGCCATAAAAAATAGACACTGCACTACTGTTCCATTGTGAGATATTCAATAACATACTAAATTGGTGGTAGTATGAAGTAGAATCCTGAGGATTTCCCAGGAGTGTATCATTCAGGGAGGCACAGAATGTGTGGCCATAAAAAAATGTTCGACTAATTCAATGGTGTCCATTATTCACTGAGGCTCTAAATGTGTGGCTCCATGAAGTAGACTCTTGACGCTTCCCCAGGTGTCTATTATTGGATGAGACTCTGACTAAATTGGCATAAAGAAGGGACTCTTGTGTATTACCCAGGTGTGCATTACTTACTGAGACTCTGAATGTGTAGCTTGTTGAAGAAGACCCGTGACTATTTCTGAGGGAAGTATTATTTACCTTGGCCCTGAACGAGTGGCCATGTGAAAGAGATTCCTGACTTATCAGATATACATATTATTCACTGAAGCACTGAAAGAGTGTACTTATGAAATGGAACTCATTTTATCTCACCGGTGGGCTTTATTTTTTGACTCTCCAAACGAATCACCATATGAAATAGACTAGTGATTATTCCCCACATGTGCAGTATTCGAAGACGTTCGATATAAGTGTCCACATCAAATAGTCTCCTGACTATCAAGCATGTGTGTATCATTCACGAAGCTGCTTAATTTGAAGAAAGCTTCAAGAGAATCCTTACTACTCCACAGCTGTTTATTGCACAGTGTAGCTATGAATGAAAGTCGATATGAAATAGACTCCTTACTATTGCCCCACGGTGCATTATTCGGTAATGCTGTAATTGAGTGGGTATATGACCTGGACTCTGTCTATTCCCAAGGTGTGTATTCTTCAGTTAGTTTCTGATCGAGTGACCACGTAAAATAGACTCCTGACTCTATCGTCTTGACTATTTCTCAGCTGGCAATTATCCACTGAGTCACTGGGTCAACAGTTGTATCAAATAATTTCCAGACTATTTTTTATTTGTTCATTATTGAGTGAGATTCCGAATAAGTGGCTCTATATAATAGAGTCCTGAGTATTTTCAAGATGTATATGCTTCCCACTTAGGTTCAGAATAAGTGGCCATTTGAAATGCACTCCTGATTCTTCCATAGGTTTGTTTAATTCTGTGAAGCACTGAATGTGTGGCCATAAAATAGACACTCTTCAATACTCGTAAGGCGTGCATTTTTACATTCGTCTCTAAATGAGTGGCTATACAAAATAGAATCCTGACTTATTCAACGTTGTATGTTTTTCAGACAGTCTCTTCATATGTGGCTATATAAAATAGAATTCTGACTACAATACTGGTGTTCTTTATTGAATAAAGCTCTGAAATAGATACCATATGTAATAGCGTCCTGAGTATTCCCCAGGTATGTATTTTTCACTGAGGCTCTCAATCTTTGGCCATATAAAACTGTTTCCTGACTGGTCCACAGGTGTCTATTATTGACTCTCAATCTGAATAGTTGGGCATATGGAAAAGACTAGTGACTATTTCAAAGCTGTGTATTACTCACTCAGCCTTCCATTCTGTGGCCCTATAAAAGAGACTAGTGTCTATTCCACACGTGTGCATTATTAGCTGAGGATGTAAATGAGAGGCTAAATAAAGTAGAATCCTATCCCTTCCCCAGGTGTGTATTCCTCAGTGAGGCCTTTTGTGTGTGACCACATGAAACAGGATTCTGTCTGTCTTAATATTTCTATTATTCATTGAATCTCTCAATAAGTGTCTTTATGTAATAGACTGCTGAGTACTTTATATTTCTGCATTGTTCACTGAGGTTATGAGTCAGTGGCCATATGAAATGAAATCCTGACTAATACCCACTTGCATATTATCCACTGAAGTTATGAATGAATGTCCAAATGAAATAGACTCCTGGCTTCTCCACAGGTGTGCATTAGTCACCGAGGCTCCAAAGGAGTGTCCATCGACAATAGACTCCAAGTTATTCTCCAGGTGTGTATTATTCAGTGAGTCTCAGGAGATGTGGCCATATTAATTAGATTCCATACTAAAGAAAGGGTCTCTCTTATTCACTAAGGCTCTGAAAATGTGTATACATAAAATAGATTCCTGATTACAGCACATTATTCAGTGACAGTCTGAAAGAGAGGAAACAAAGTAGAAACAGGAAATCCATTAGACTAAGCAATCCCTTTACTGGGTATATAACTAAAAGACTATAAATCGTTCTACTATAAGGACACATGCACACGAATATTTACTGCAGCACTGTTTACGATAGTAAAGACCTGGAATCAACCCAAATCCTCATCGACGATAGACTGGACTGGGAGAATGTGGCACATGTACACCCTGGAATATTATGCAGCAATCATAATGATGAGATTTTGTCCTTTGTAAGGACAGGGATGAATCTGGAGAACATCATTCTTAGCAAACTGACACAAGAACAGAAAAGGAAATACCGCATATTCTCACTCATAGGCAGGTGAGTTAAATGAGAACACATGGACACAGGGAGGTGTTCGACTACACACTTGCGTCTATTGTTGGGAAAGGGAAAGATTCGGTAGAGGTGAGTTGTGGAGAGATATCCTGGGAAGAAATGCCAAGTGAGGCTGAGGGAAAGGAAGGCACCAAAACACACTGCCACCTGTTTACCTATGCGACTATCTTGCACGTTCTGCACATGTATCCCAAAACTTAAAATCCAATAAAAATTAAAAATAAAAAAAGAAAGTATCTTCACCACTACATACATTGAAAATACATTTACAGTATATAACCCCTACATACATTGAAAATATATTTACCTACTGAAATATAGTAAACACTACATACATTGAAAATATATTTACGGACTTAAATATACTAACCGCTACATACATTGTAAATATATTTTCCTACTGTATTTCAGTAGCTGTATTTCACCTTACCTCTTACTCTCTCAAAAATAGATTCTTTTGATAAATGGGAATTCTCAGTCTTAATGGAAGCTATACTGATATTTTTGTTAGCGTTGGTTATGTACTGTTTTGTAATCATTCATAAAAATAGTTGTTATTACATTTAAAATAAAATAAAAAAAGAAAGAGTCTCTTGACTGTTCCACAGGTGTGCATTTTTTAGTGAGACTCTGAATGACTATTTCCCCAGGTGGGTACATGTAGTGAGGCTCTCAAGGAGTGGCCATAGAAAAGAGACTTCTGACTATTCCACAGGTGTGCATTATTCAGTGATTCTCTGAATGAGTGGCCATAATAAATAGACCTCAGACTATACCGCAAGTGTGTAATATTCAGTGAGGCTGAGAAAAATCGGCGATATAAAAGAGACTTCTAATTACTCCATATGTGCGTTATTCACAGATTGTCTGAATGAGTAGCCGTATAACATAGACTCCTCATTATTCTCCATGTGGGCATTATTCAAACAAGTTCTGTATGAGTGTCCATACCAAATAGACTCCTGACCCTCCACCAAGTGTGTATTACACAGCAATACCCACAATTAGAGTTCATATGAAATAGAATCCTGACTATCACCCAGGTGTGTATCATTCAGGAAGGCACTTAATTCGTGGCTGTCTTAAGCAGCGTCCAGATTACTCCATAGAAGTTCATTATTCACTGAAACATTTAATGAGAGGCAGTAAATAATAGACACCCCACTACTGCTCCACTGTGAATTATTCAATAAAGTTCTAAAGGAGTGGTAGTGTGAAGTAGAATCCTGAGGATTTCCCAGGAGTGTATCATTCAGGAAGGCACAGAATGTGTGGGCATATAAAAAATGTTCGACTATTACAATGGTGTACATTATTCACTGAGTCTCTAAATGTGTGGCTACATGAAATAGACTCTTAACTCTTCCACAGGTGTCTATGACTGAATGAGACTCTGACTAAATGGGCATAAATAAGGGACTCTTGTGTATTACCCAGGTGTGCATTACTTACAGGGACTCTGAATGTGTAGCCCTCTGAAGAAGACCCCTGACTATTTCTGAGGAAAGTATTATTCACAGTGGCCCTGATTGAGTGGCCATGTGAAAGAGATTCCTGACTTATCAGATATCCATATTATTCACTGAAGCACTGAAAGAGTGTCTTTATGAAATAGAACTCATTTCATTCCACTGTTGGGCTTTATTTTTTGAATCTACAAACGAATCACCATATGAAATAGACTAGTTAGTATTCCCCACATGTGTAGTTTTCGAAGAGGTTCAGTATGTGTGTCCAAATCAAATAGTCTCCTGACTATCAAGCATGTGTGTATCATTCACCAAGCTTCTTAATTTGAAGATACCTTCAATAGAATCCGGACTGCTCCACGGCTGTTTATTTGCAGTGTAGCTCTTAATGAGAGTCGATATGAAATAGACTCCTTACTATTGCCCCAGGGTGCATTATTTCGTAATGCTGTGATTGAGTGGCCATATGACATGGACTCTGACTATACCCAAGGTGTTTTTTTTTCAGTGAGTTTCTGAACGAGTGAGCACGTAAAAGAGACACCTGACTCTATCGTCTTGACTATTTCTCAGCTGTGAATTTTCCACTGAGTCACTCTGTCAACAGTCATATTAAATTATCTCCAGACTATTTTTCGTTTCTGCATTATTGAGTGAGACTCCGAATTAGTAGCTTTATATAATAGAGACCTGACTATTTTCAAGATGTCTATGATTCTCCACTTAGGTTCAGAATAATTGGCCATTTGAAATACACTCCTGACTCTTCCATAGGTTTGTTTTATTATGTGAGGCTCTGAATGTGTGGCCATAAAATAGAGACCCTTCAATCCTAGTCAGGCGTAAATTTTTACTTTCGTATCTAAATGAGTGGTTATACAAAATAAAATCCTGACTTATTCCAAGTTGAATATTATTCAGATAGGCTCTTACTAACTGGCCATATAAAATAGAATTCTGACTTCAATACAGATGTTTCTTATTCAATTAAACTATAACATAGGTACCATATGTAATAACGTCCTGAGTATCCCCAGGTATGTATTTTTCACTGAGGCTCTCAATCTTTGGCCATATGGAATTGTTTTCTGACTGGTCCACAGATGTGTATTATTGACTCTCACTCTGAATATTTGGGCATATGGAAAAGACTAGTGACTATTTCAAAGCTGTGTATTACTCACTCAGTCTTTGATTCTGTGGCCATATAAAATAGATTGGTGTGTATTCCACACGTGTGCATTATTAGCTGAGGATATAAATGAGAGGCTATATAAAGTAGACTCCTAACACTTGCCCAGATGTGTATTACTCAGTGAGGCTTTTCTGTGTGACCACATGAAACAGAATGCTGTCTGTCTTAATATTTGTATTATTCAGTGAATCTCTCATTAAGTGGCTTTATGTAATGGACTGCTGAGTACTTTACATTTGTGCATTGTTCACTGAAGTTATGAGTCAGTGGCCATATGAAATGGAACCCTGACGAATCCACACTTGCATATTATCCACTGAGGTTATGAATGAACGTCCAAATGAAATAAATTCCTGGCTTCTCCACAGGTGTGACTTATTCACCCTGGCTCTGAATGAATGTCCATCGACAATAGACTCCAAGTTATTCTCCGGGTGTGTATTATTCAGTGAGACTCAGGAGATGTGGCCATATTAATTAGACTCCTTACTAATGCAAGGGTCTCTCTTATTCACTGAGGCTCTGAAAATCTGTCTTCATGAAATAGACTCCTGACTAGAGCACATTATTCAGTGACACTCTGAATGAGAGGCAACAAAGTAGAAAGAGGAAACCCATTGGACTCAGCAATCTCTTTACTGGGTATATAACCAAAGGACTATAAATTTTTCTACTATAAGGACACATGCACGCGAATATTTATTGCAGCAATGTTTACAATATTAAAGACCTGGAACCAACCCAAATGCTCATCAATGATAAAGTGCACTGGGAGAAGCTGGCAAAAATGATGAGTTTTTGTATTTGGAAGGACATGGAAGAATCTGGAGATCATCATTCTTAGCAAAGTGACACAAGAATAGAAGAGGAAATACCTCATTTTCTCACGCATAGGCGGGTGAGAAAAATGAGAACACATGGAAACAGAAAGGGGTTCTACTACACACTGGGGTCTATTGTTGGGAATGGGCAAGAGACAGTGCGGGTGAGCTGTGGAGAGATCGCCTGGGAAGAAATGCCAAGTGTAGCTGAAGGAAAGGAAGACAGCAAAACACACTGCCATGTGTTTACCTATGCAAATATCTTGCAGGTTCTGCACATGTATCCCAAAACTTAAAATACAATAAATTTATTTTTTAAAAAAAAGAAAATATATTTACCACTACATACACTGAAAATATGCTTACAATATATAAACCCTACATACATTGAAAATATATTTATCTACTTAAATATAGTGAAAACTACATATATTGAAAATATATTTACCGACTTAAACATACTAACAACTACGTACATTGCAAATATATTTTCCTACTTTATTTCAGTAGGTTTATTTCACCTTCTTACTCTCTAAATCATAGTGTTTTTTGATAAATGGGAATTCTCAGTTTTAATGAAAGCATTACTAATATTTTTGTTAGCATTGGTTATGTACTGTTTTGTAATCATTCATAAAAATAGTTGTTATTAACTTTAAAATAAAAGAAAAATAAGAAAATGTCTCCTGACTGTTCCACAGGTGTGCATTATTTAGTGAGACTCTGAATGACTATTTCCCCAGGTGTGTACATTTAGTGAGGCTCTCCAGGAGTGGAAATAGAAAAGAGGCTTCAGACTATTTCACAGGTGTGCATTATTCAGTGATTCTCTGAATGAGTGGCCATAAAAAATAGACTCCAGCCTACACCACAAGTGTGTAATATTCAGTGAGGCTGTGAAAGAGCGGCCATGTGAAAGAGACTTCCAATTACTCCACATGTGCCTTATTCACTGTTTGTCTGAATGAGTAGCCGTATGACAGACTCCTCATTATTCTCCATGTGTGCATTCTTTAAACAGGTTCTGTATGAGTGTCCATACCAAATAGACTCCTGACCCTCCAGCAAGTGTGCATTAATAAGCGATAACAACAGTTAGAGTTCATATGAAATAGGCTCCTTACTATCACCCAAGTGCGTATCATTCAGGAAGGCACTTAATTCGTGTCTGTCTTAAACAGCATCCTGATTACTCCATAGAAGTTCATTATTCATTGAAAGTTTGAATGAGAGGCCATAAAAAATAGACACCGCACTACTGTTCCATTGTGAGATATTCAATAACATACTAAATTGGTGGTAGTATGAAGTAGAATCCTGAGGATTTCCCAGGAGTGTATCATTCAGGGAGGCACAGAATGTGTGGCCATAAAAAAATGTTCGACTAATTCAATGGTGTCCATTATTCACTGAGGCTCTAAATGTGTGGCTCCATGAAGTAGACTCTTGACGCTTCCCCAGGTGTCTATTATTGGATGAGACTCTGACTAAATTGGCATAAAGAAGGGACTCTTGTGTATTACCCAGGTGTGCATTACTTACTGAGACTCTGAATGTGTAGCTTGTTGAAGAAGACCCGTGACTATTTCTGAGGGAAGTATTATTTACCTTGGCCCTGAACGAGTGGCCATGTGAAAGAGATTCCTGACTTATCAGATATACATATTATTCACTGAAGCACTGAAAGAGTGTACTTATGAAATGGAACTCATTTTATCTCACCGGTGGGCTTTATTTTTTGACTCTCCAAACGAATCACCATATGAAATAGACTAGTGATTATTCCCCACATGTGCAGTATTCGAAGACGTTCGATATAAGTGTCCACATCAAATAGTCTCCTGACTATCAAGCATGTGTGTATCATTCACGAAGCTGCTTAATTTGAAGAAAGCTTCAAGAGAATCCTTACTACTCCACAGCTGTTTATTGCACAGTGTAGCTATGAATGAAAGTCGATATGAAATAGACTCCTTACTATTGCCCCACGGTGCATTATTCGGTAATGCTGTAATTGAGTGGGTATATGACCTGGACTCTGTCTATTCCCAAGGTGTGTATTCTGCAGTTAGTTTCTGATCGAGTGACCACGTAAAATAGACTCCTGACTCTATCGTCTTGACTATTTCTCAGCTGGCAATTATCCACTGAGTCACTGGGTCAACAGTTGTATCAAATAATTTCCAGACTATTTTTTATTTGTTCATTATTGAGTGAGATTCCGAATAAGTGGCTCTATATAATAGAGTCCTGAGTATTTTCGAGATGTATATGCTTCCAACTTAGGTTCAGAATAAGTGGCCATTTGAAATGCACTCCTGATTCTTCCATAGGTTTGTTTAATTCTGTGAAGCACTGAATGTGTGGCCATAAAATAGACACTCTTCAATACTCGTAAGGCGTGCATTTTTACATTCGTCTCTAAATGAGTGGCTATACAAAATAGAATCCTGACTTATTCAACGTTGTATGTTTTTCAGACAGTCTCTTCATATGTGGCTATATAAAATAGAATTCTGACTACAATACTGGTGTTCTTTATTGAATAAAGCTCTGAAATAGATACCACATGTAATAGCGTCCTGAGTATTCCCCAGGTATGTATTTTTCACTGAGGCTCTCAATCTTTGGCCATATAAAACTGTTTCCTGACTGGTCCACAGGTGTCTATTATTGACTCTCAATCTGAATATTTGGGCATATGGAAAAGACTATTGACTATTTCAAAGCTGTGTATTACTCACTCAGCCTTCCATTCTGTGGCCCTATAAAAGAGACTAGTGTCTATTACACACGTGTGCATTATTAGCTGAGGATGTAAATGAGAGGCTAAATAAAGTAGAATCCTATCCCTTCCCCAGGTGTGTATTCCTCAGTGAGGCTTTTTGTGTGTGACCACATGAAACAGGATTCTGTCTGTCTTAATATTTCTATTATTCATTGTATCTCTCAATAAGTGTCTTTATGTAATAGACTGCTGAGTACTTTATATTTCTGCATTGTTCACTGAGGTTATGAGTCAGTGGCCATATGAAATGAAATCCTGACTAATACCCACTTGCATATTATCCACTGAAGTTATGAATGAATGTCCAAATGAAATAGACTCCTGGCTTCTCCACAGGTGTGCATTAGTCACCGAGGCTCCAAAGGAGTGTCCATCGACAATAGACTCCAAGTTATTCTCCAGGTGTGTATTATTCAGTGAGTCTCAGGAGATGTGGCCATATTAATTAGATTCCATACTAAAGAAAGGGTCTCTCTTATTCACTAAGGCTCTGAAAATGTGTATACATAAAATAGATTCCTGATTACAGCACATTATTCAGTGACAGTCTGAAAGAGAGGAAACAAAGTAGAAACAGGAAATCCATTAGACTAAGCAATCCCTTTACTGGGTATATAACTAAAAGACTATAAATCGTTCTACTATAAGGACACATGCACACGAATATTTACTGCAGCACTGTTTACGATAGTAAAGACCTGGAATCAACCCAAATCCTCATCGACGATAGACTGGACTGGGAGAATGTGGCACATGTACACCCTGGAATATTATGCAGCAATCATAATGATGAGATTTTGTCCTTTGTAAGGACAGGGATGAATCTGGAGAACATCATTCTTAGCAAACTGACACAAGAACAGAAAAGGAAATACCGCATATTCTCACTCATAGGCAGGTGAGTAAAATGAGAACACATGGACACAGGGAGGTGTTCGACTACACACTTGCGTCTATTGTTGGGAAAGGGAAAGATTCGGTAGAGGTGAGTTGTGGAGAGATATCCTGGGAAGAAATGCCAAGTGAGGCTGAGGGAAAGGAAGGCACCAAAACACACTGCCACCTGTTTACCTATGCGACTATCTTGCACGTTCTGCACATGTATCCCAAAACTTAAAATCCAATAAAAATTAAAAATAAAAAAAGAAAGTATCTTCACCACTACATACATTGAAAATATATTTACAATATATAACCCCTACATACATTGAAAATATATTTACCTACTGAAATATAGTAAACACTACATACATTGAAAATATATTTACGGACTTAAATATACTAACCGCTACATACATTGTAAATATATTTTCCTACTGTATTTCAGTAGCTGTATTTCACCTTACCTCTTACTCTCTCAAAAATAGATTCTTTTGATAAATGGGAATTCTCAGTCTTAATGGAAGCTATACTGATATTTTTGTTAGCGTTGGTTATGTACTGTTTTGTAATCATTCATAAAAATAGTTGTTATTACATTTAAAATAAAATAAAAAAAGAAAGAGTCTCTTGACTGTTCCACAGGTGTGCATTTTTTAGTGAGACTCTGAATGACTATTTCCCCAGGTGGGTACATGTAGTGAGGCTCTCAAGGAGTGGCCATAGAAAAGAGACTTCTGACTATTCCACAGGTGTGCATTATTCAGTGATTCTCTGAATGAGTGGCCATAATAAATAGACCTCAGACTATACCGCAAGTGTGTAATATTCAGTGAGGCTGAGAAAAAGCGGCGATATAAAAGAGACTTCTAATTACTCCATATGTGCGTTATTCACTGATTGTCTGAATGAGTAGCCGTATAACATAGACTCCTCATTATTCTCCATGTGGGCATTATTCAAACAAGTTCTGTATGAGTGTCCATACCAAATAGACTCCTGACCCTCCACCAAGTGTGTATTACACAGCAATACCCACAATTAGAGTTCATATGAAATAGAATCCTGACTATCACCCAGGTGTGTATCATTCAGGAAGGCACTTAATTCGTGGCTGTCTTAAGCAGCGTCCAGATTACTCCATAGAAGTTCATTATTCACTGAAACATTTAATGAGAGGCAGTAAATAATAGACACCCCACTACTGCTCCACTGTGAATTATTCAATAAAGTTCTAAAGGAGTGGTAGTGTGAAGTAGAATCCTGAGGATTTCCCAGGAGTGTATCATTCAGGAAGGCACAGAATGTGTGGGCATATAAAAAATGTTCGACTATTACAATGGTGTACATTATTCACTGAGTCTCTAAATGTGTGGCTACATGAAATAGACTCTTAACTCTTCCACAGGTGTCTATGACTGAATGAGACTCTGACTAAATGGGCATAAATAAGGGACTCTTGTGTATTACCCAGGTGTGCATTACTTACAGGGACTCTGAATGTGTAGCCCTCTGAAGAAGGCCCCTGACTATTTCTGAGGAAAGTATTATTCACAGTGGCCCTGATTGAGTGGCCATGTGAAAGAGATTCCTGACTTATCAGATATCCATATTATTCACTGAAGCACTGAAAGAGTGTCTTTATGAAATAGAACTCATTTCATTCCACTGTTGGGCTTTATTTTTTGAATCTACAAACGAATCACCATATGAAATAGACTAGTTAGTATTCCCCACATGTGTAGTTTTCGAAGAGGTTCAGTATGTGTGTCCAAATCAAATAGTCTCCTGACTATCAAGCATGTGTGTATCATTCACCAAGCTTCTTAATTTGAAGATACCTTCAATAGAATCCGGACTGCTCCACGGCTGTTTATTTGCAGTGTAGCTCTTAATGAGAGTCGATATGAAATAGACTCCTTACTATTGCCCCAGGGTGCATTATTTCGTAATGCTGTGATTGAGTGGCCATATGACATGGACTCTGACTATACCCAAGGTTTTTTTTTTCAGTGAGTTTCTGAACGAGTGAGCACGTAAAAGAGACACCTGACTCTATCGTCTTGACTATTTCTCAGCTGTGAATTTTCCACTGAGTCACTCTGTCAACAGTCATATTAAATTATCTCCAGACTATTTTTCGTTTCTGCATTATTGAGTGAGACTCCGAATTAGTAGCTTTATATAATAGAGACCTGACTATTTTCAAGATGTCTATGATTCTCCACTTAGGTTCAGAATAATTGGCCATTTGAAATACTCTCCTGACTCTTCCATAGGTTTGTTTTATTATGTGAGGCTCTGAATGTGTGGCCATAAAATAGAGACCCTTCAATCCTAGTCAGGCGTAAATTTTTACTTTCGTATCTAAATGAGTGGTTATACAAAATAAAATCCTGACTTATTCCAAGTTGAATATTATTCAGATAGGCTCTTACTAACTGGCCATATAAAATAGAATTCTGACTTCAATACAGATGTTTCTTATTCAATTAAACTATAACATAGGTACCATATGTAATAACGTCCTGAATATTCCCCAGGTATGTATTTTTCACTGAGGCTCTCAATCTTTGGCCATATGGAATTGTTTTCTGACTGGTCCACAGGTGTGTATTATTGACTCTCACTCTGAATATTTGGGCATATGGAAAAGACTAGTGACTATTTCAAAGCTGTGTATTACTCACTCAGTCTTTGATTCTGTGGCCATATAAAATAGATTGGTGTGTATTCCACACGTGTGCATTATTAGCTGAGGATATAAATGAGAGGCTATATAAAGTAGACTCCTAACACTTGCCCAGATGTGTATTACTCAGTGAGGCTTTTCTGTGTGACCACATGAAACAGAATGCTGTCTGTCTTAATATTTGTATTATTCAGTGAATCTCTCATTAAGTGGCTTTATGTAATGGACTGCTGAGTACTTTACATTTGTGCATTGTTCACTGAAGTTATGAGTCAGTGGCCATATGAAATGGAACCCTGACGAATCCACACTTGCATATTATCCACTGAGGTTATGAATGAACGTCCAAATGAAATAAATTCCTGGCTTCTCCACAGGTGTGACTTATTCACCCTGGCTCTGAATGAATGTCCATCGACAATAGACTCCAAGTTATTCTCCGGGTGTGTATTATTCAGTGAGACTCAGGAGATGTGTCCATATTAATTAGACTCCTTACTAATGCAAGGGTCTCTCTTATTCACTGAGGCTCTGAAAATCTGTCTTCATGAAATAGACTCCTGACTAGAGCACATTATTCAGTGACACTCTGAATGAGAGGCAACAAAGTAGAAAGAGGAAACCCATTGGACTCAGCAATCTCTTTACTGGGTATATAACCAAAGGACTATAAATTTTTCTACTATAAGGACACATGCACGCGAATATTTATTGCAGCAATGTTTACAATATTAAAGACCTGGAACCAACCCAAATGCTCATCAATGATAAAGTGCACTGGGAGAATGTGGCAAAAATGATGAGGTTTTGTATTTGGAAGGACATGGAAGAATCTGGAGATCATCATTCTTAGCAAACTGACAGAAGAACAGAAGAATAAATATCTCATATTCTCACTCATATGCGGGTGATAATAATGAAAACACATGGACACAGAATGTGGTCCTACTACACACTGGGGTCTATTGTTGGGAATGGGCAAGAGACAGTGGGGGTGAACTGTGGAGAGATAGCCTGGTAAGAAATGCCAAGTGTAGCTGAAGGAAAAGAAGGCAGCAAAACACACTGCCATGTGTTTACCTATGCAACTATCTTGCAGGTTCTGCACATGTATCCCAAAACTTAAAATACAATAATTTTCTTTAAAAAAAATATATATATATATACCACTACATACACTGAAAATGTATTTACAATATATACAACCTACATACATTGAAAATATATTTATCTACTGAAATATAGTGAAAACTACATACAATGAAAATATATTTACCGACTTAAACATACTAACCACTACGTACATTGAAAATATATTTTCCTACTTTATTTCAGTAGGTTTATTTCACCTTCTTACTCTCTAAATAATATTGTTTTTTGATAAATGGGAATTCTCAGTTTTAATGAAAGCATTACTAATATTTTTGTTAGCATTGGTTATGTACTGTTTTGTAATCATTCATAAAAATAGTTGTTATTAACTATAAAATAAAATAAAAAAAGAAAAAGTCTCCTGACTGTTCCACAGGTGTGCATTATTTAGTGAGACTCTGAATGACTATTTCCCCGGGTGTGTACATTTAGTGAGGCTCTCCAGGAGTGGAAATAGAAAAGATAATTCAGACTATTTTACAGGTGTGCATTATTCAGTGATTCTCTGAATGAGTGGCCATAAAAAATAAACTCCAGCCTACACCACAAGGGTGTAATATTCAGTTAGACTGTGAAAGAGCGGCCATATGAAAGAGACTTCCAATTACTCCACATGTGCGTTATTCACTGTTTGTCTGAATGAGTATCTGTATGACATAGACTCCTCATTATTTTCCATGTGTGAATTATTCAAACAGGTTCTGTATGAGTGTCCATACCAAATAGACTCCTGACCCTCACCAAGTGTTTATTACTCAATGATACCCACAATTAGAGTTCATATGAAATAGACTCCTGACTATCACCCAGGTGTGTATTATTCAGGAAGGCACTTAATTTTTGGCTCTCTTAAACAGCGTCCTGATTACTCCATTAAAGTTTATTATTCACTGAAACTTTGAATTTGAGGCCATAAAAAATAGACACCGCACTACTGCTTCATTGTGAATTATTCAATAATGTTCTAACGGGGTTGTAGTATGAAGTAGAATCCTGAGGATTTCCCATGAGTGTATGATTCAGGGAGGCACAGAATGTGTGGCGATACAAAAAATTTTCGACTATTACAATGGTGTCAATTATTCACTGAGGCTCTAAATGTGTGACTACATAATGTAGACTCTTAACTCTTCCCCAGGCATCTATTATTGAATGAGACTCTGACTAAATGGGCATAAAAAAAGGAATCCTCCGTATTACAAAGGTGTGCATTACTTACAGAGACTCTGAATGTGTAGCCCTTTGAAGAAGACCGGTGACTATTTCTGAGGGAAGTATTATTTATAGTGGCCCTGAATGAGTGGCCACGTGAAAGAGATTCCTGACTTATCAGATATATGTATTATTCACTGAAGCACTGAAATAGTGTCTTTATTAAATAGAACCCATTTTATTCCACAGGTGGGCTTTATTTTTGGCTCTCCAAATGAATCACCTTATGAAATAGACTAGTGATTATTCCACAAATGTGCAGTATTTGAAGAGTTTCTGTATAGGTGTCCACATCAAATTGTCTCCTGACTATCAAGCATGTGTGTATCATTCACGAAGCTGCTTAATTTGAAGATACCTTCAATAGAATCCTTACTACTCCACAGCTGTTTGTTTCGCAGTGTAGCTCTGAATGAGCGTCGATATGAAATAGACTTTTTACTATTGCTCCACTGTGCATAATTCGGTAATGCTGTGATTGAGTGGCCACACGACCTGGACTCTGATTATTCCTAAGGTGTGTATTTTTCAGTGAGTTTCTGAATGAGTGACCACGTAAAATAGACTCCTAACTCTATCATCTTGACTATTTCTCAGCTGTGAATTTTCCACTGAGTCACTGTGTCAAGTCATATCAAATAATTTCCAGACTATTTTTCATTTCTGCATTATTGAGTGAGACTCCGAATAAGTGCCTCTATATAATAGAGTCCTGAGTATTTTCAAGAAATGTATGATTTTCCACTTAGGTTCAGAATAAGTGGCCATGTGAAATACACTCCTGATTCTTCCATAGTTTTGTTTTATTCTGTGAGGCTCTAAATGTGTGGCCATAAAATAGAGACTCTTCAGTACTCAACAGGATTGCATATTTACATTCGTCTCTAAATGTGTTGCTATTCAAGGTAGAATCCTGACTTATTCCATGTGGTATGTTATTCAGATAGGCTCTTACTATGTGGCTATATAAAATAGAATTCTGACTACAATTCAAGTGTTCCTTATTCAGTAAAGCTTTGAAATAGATACCATATGTAATAGCGTCGTGAGTATTTTCCAGGCATGTATTTTTTACTGAGGCACTCATTCTTTGGCCATATAAAATTGTTTCCTGACTGTTCCACAGGAGGATATTATTGACTCTCACTCTGAATATTTGGGCATATGGAATAGACTAGTGACTATTTCACAGCTGTGTATTACTCACTCAGTCTTTGATTCTGAGGCCATATAAAATAGACTAGTGTCTATTCCACACGTGTGCATTATTCATTGATGATGTAAATGAGAGGCTATATAAAGTAGACTCCTAACGCCTCCCCAGGTGTGTATTCCTCAGTGAGGCTTTTTGTGTGTGACCACATGAAACAGGATGCTGTCTGTCTTAATATTTGTATTTTTCACTGAATCTCTCAGTAAGTGGCTTTATGTAATAGACCTGCTGATTACTTTATATTTGTGCATTGTTCACTGAGGTTATGAGTCAGTGGCAATATGAAATGGAATCCTGACTAATCCACACGTGCATATTATCCACTGCAGTTATGAATGAATGTCCAAATGAAATAGGCTTCCGGCTTTTCCACAGGTGTGCATTATTCACTGAGGCTCTGAATGAATGTCCATCGACAATAGACTCCAAGTTACTTTTTAGGTGTGTATTATACAGTGAGGCTCAGGAGATGTGGCCATATTAATTAGATTCCTTACTAAAGCAAGGGTCTCTCTTATTCACTGAGGCTCTGAAAATGTGTCTACATAAAATAGACTCCTGACTACAGCAAATTAATCATTGACACTCTGAAAGAGAGGCAACAAAGCAGGAAGAGGAAACCCATTGGACTTAGCAATTTCTTTACTGGGCACATAATTAAAGGACTATAGTTTGTTCTACTATAAGAACACATGCACATGACTATTGCAGCACTGTTTACAATAGTAAAGACCTGGAATCAACCCAAATGCTCATCGATGATAGACTGGACTGGGAGAATGTGGCATATATACACCATGAAATATTATGCAGCAATAAAAAATGATGAGTTTTTGTCCCTTGAAGAACATGGATGAATATGGAGAACATCATTCTGATCAAACTGACTCAGGAACAAAAAAGGAAATACCACATATTCTCACTCATAGGCGGGTGAGAAAAATGAGAACACATAAACACAGGGAGGGGTTCCACTAAACACTTGGGTCTATTTTTTTCAATGGGAAAGAGAAAATGTGGGGTGAGCTGTGGAGAGATTGCCTGGGGAGAAATGTCAAGTGTGGCTGAAGGAAAGGAAGGCAGCAAAACACACTGCCATGTGTTTACCTATTCAACTATTTTGCACGTTCTGCACATGTATCCCAAAACTTAAAATGCAATAAAAATTTAAAATAAAAAAATAAAATATATTTATCACTACATACATTGAAAATATATTTACAATATATAACCCCTACAGACATTGAAAATATATTTACAGGGGACTTGCAAGATGGCGTCGCAGAAGCGACTCATTATTGCAGCTCTTAGTGAAGGCACAGAGGGTAATTCTTAGCCGCATTCTCGGATGGAACTTTTTTGTCCACTGAGCATTGAAAGTCACAGATGTGGGAGAGTCACGGGACGCTAGTACAGCCAGCTACTGCTGCCAGCTCGAGCAGCCGCTTTGGCTGGCGCCACAGCGAGATCCAGCATGAAACTCACTGGTCTGGGTCCCCTGTTAAACCAGCAATCTGGGGTTTGGAAGGGCCGATTGGCATGTCCATCTGATTGAACGGGACTTGAACAATGAGCCAGACCAGGAGATTCCTGGGAAGTGTGATCTGAGCCGGTGCAGTGGGCAGTGGCATGGGAGATCACACAGATCCCAGTGCCCTATCAGCAAGCAACTGGAGCGCCAGTGAGATAGTCAACCGTTCAGCTTGGGGAAAGGAAGAGAGAGAGAGGACGGACTCTGAGGCAGGGTGATCGAGCTCGGCGGGTCCCACCCTGATGGGGACAAGCAGGGCAGCAATCCGAGGTGCGCGGGTCTGAGAGTTTCACTGCAGGCATCTAGGACGGTGCAGCCCAGTGCAGGAGGAACATCCACCACTATTGAAGCAATCCCCCGCTTCTGAAGTACCGCCCAGGGCTGACACAGCCTGCTCTTGCCGAGGCAACCTGCCATAACAGAGAGACTCCCCCAGAAGGGTGGAGCAAACCACAGCAGGGAGGAGCAAGCCACAGCAGTATGAAGCCCCATAGCAACAGGGCGGACCCACGCTACCAGGGAGGAGCCCGGGCAGGAAAATAGTGAATATACTGCCTCCTACCTGGGTGGGACAGTGCAACAGATACTCATAAAGAAAGCCCCAACTCCCTGAGACAGAGCATCTAACGGGAAAAAAAAGGTGGGTAGTTTCTGAGTTCTGTTGCAGCAGACATAAACACATCCTCCCAACAATGCTGAATGAGCAACGGAGCTCACAGCTCAGCACTGGAGCTCCTATAAAGCAAAGACTGTATCCTCAATCAGCTCCCTGACCCCTGTATATCCAAAGAGTCATCACCCCAAATAAGGACTAATCAGACTGATATTTGGCGGGCATCATTCTGAAACAAAGATAGCAGAAGAAGACACTGGTACCATCCCTCACTGTTCCACAGCTGCTACAGGTGTACCCCAGACAAGCAGGGCCTGAAGTGGACCTCAGCACTCATAAAGCAGAGGGGCTAGACCATTAGAAGGAAAACTAAGTAACAGAAATACCTTATCATCAACAATCTAAGTGTCCACAAAGATATACAATTGAAAAATCAGCAACTACTAAGACGACAGGTGGATAAATCCATAAAGATAGAAAGAAACCAGCGCAAAAAGGAGGAAAACACCCGAAAACAAAACACTTAACTCCCTACAAAGGACCGAAACTCCTCACCAGCAAGGGAACAAAGCTGGACGGAGAATGAGTTTGATGAAATGACGGAATCAGACTTCAGAAAGTGGATAATGAGAAATTACAGTGAGCTGAAAGAACATGTTCTAAATCAGTGCAAAGAAACTAAGTACCTTAAAAAAAGATTTGAATAAATATTCGAGGAATTGATAACAAGAATGGACAACTTAGAGAGGAATATGACTGAATTGAAGGAGCTGAAGAACACAAAACAAGAACTTCGTGAAGCATGCACAAGGTTCAACAGCCGAATTGACCAAGCAGAAGAAAGAATATCAAAAGTTGAAGATCAACTCAATGAAATAAAATGAGAAACCAAGATTAGAGAAAAAAGCGCAAAGAGGAATGAACAAAATCTCCAAGAAATGTGGGACTATGTGAACAGACCCAACCTACGTTCGATAGGTGTACCAGAATGTGATGAATAGAATGAATCCAAGCTGGAAAACACTCTTCAGGATATTATCCAGGAAAATTTCCCCAACCTAGGAAGACAGGTCAATACTCAACTCCAGGAAATACAGAGAACACCACAAAGATAATCTGCAAGAAGAGCAACGCCAAAGCAAATAATCATCAAATTCACCAGGGTTGAAATGAAGGAGAAAATATTAAGGGCAGCCAGAGAGAAAGGTCGGGTCACCCACTAAGGGAAGTCCATCAGGCTCACAGCAGATCTCTTGGCAGAGACTCTACAAGCCAGAAGAGAGTGGGGGCCAATATTCAACATTCTCAAGAAAAAGAAATTTCAACCCAGAATTTCATATCCAGCCAAACTGAGCTTCATAAATGAAGGAAAAATAAAATCCTTCATGAACAAGCAAGTACTCAGAGATTTTGTCACCACGTAGCCAGTTTTACAAGAGCTCGTGAAAGAGGCACTACACATAGAAAGAAACAACCAGTACCAGCCATCCTAAAAGCATACCAAATGCTAAAGAGCATCAACAAAATGAAGAATCTACATGATCCAATGGGCAAAACAGCCAGCTAGCATTAAAATGGCAGTATCAAATTCACACATAACAATATTAACCCTAAATGTAAATGGGCTAAATGCACCAATAAAAAGACACAGACTGGCAAATTGGATAAAAAGCCAAAACCCGTCGGTGTGCTGTATCCAGGACACCCACCTCACACGCAAGGATAAACAAAGGCTCAAAATAAAAAGATGGAGGAAGATTAACCAAGCAAATGGAGAGCAAAAAAAAGCAGGAGTTGCAATTCTCATCTCTGATAAAATAGACTTTAAAGCAAAAAAGATCAAAAGGGACAAAAACGTCATTACATAATGGTAAAAGGATCGACACAACAAGAAGAGCTAACGATTCTAAATATATATGGACCCAACGAAGGAGCACCCAGATATATAAGGCAAGTTCTTAATGACTTAAAAAGAGACTTAGACTCCCACACAATAATAGTAGGAAACTTTAACACTCCATTGTCAATATCAGACAGATCAACCAGACGGAAAATTAACAAGGATATCCAGGACTTGAACTCAGACCTGGAACAAGGAAACATGACAGATATTTACAGAACTCTCCACCCCAAATCCACAGAATATACATTCTTCTCAGCACCACATCACACCTACTTCAAAATTGACCACATAGTTGGAAGTAAAGCACTCCTCAGCAAATGCAAAACAACTGAAATCATAACGAACAGTCTCTCAGACCATAGTGCAATCAAGTTGGAACTCAGAATTCAGAAACTAACTCAGAACCGCACAGCTTCATGGAAACTGAACAACTGGCTCTTGAATGTTGATTGCATAAACAATGAAATGAAGACAGAAATAAAGAAGTTCTTCGAAACCAATGAGAACGAAGACACAACATACCAGAATCTCTGGGACACATTTAAAGCAGTCTGTAGAGGAAAATATATAGCAATAAGTGCCCACATGAGAAGAGTGGAGAGATTCAAAATGGACACCCTATCGTCAAAATCGAAAGAGCTAGAGGAGCAAGCTCAAAAAAGCTCAAAACCTAGCTGAAGACAAGAAATAACTAAGATTAGAGCAGAATTGAAGGAGATAGAGACAAGAAAAACCCTTCAAATAATCAATAAATCCAAGAGCTGGTTTTTCGAAAAGATCAACAAAATAGACAGACCACTAGCCAGACTGATAAAAAAGAAAAGAGAGAACAACCAAACAGATGTAATAAGAAACGATAAAGAGGAAATCACCACAGATTCCACAGAAATTCAAACCATCATCAGAGAATACTACAAACAACTCTATGCACATAAACTAGTAAACCAGGAAGAAATGGATAAATTCCTGGACGCCTGCGTCCTCCCAAGCCTTAACTAGGAGGAAGCCAAAACTATAAATAGACCAGTAAGAAGGTCTGAAGTTGAGGCAGCAAATAAGAGCCAATCACACAAAAAAAGCCCAGGTCCAGATGGGTTGACGGCTGAATTCTACCAGACACACAAAGAGGATCTAGTACCATTTCTTCTGAAACTATTTCAAATAATTCAAAAAGAGGGAACCCTTCTCAAAACATTTTATGAGACCAACATCATCCTGATACCGAAACCCGGCCAAGACTCAACAAGAAAAGAAAACTTCAGGCCAATAACCATGATGAACATAGATGCAAAACTCGTCAATAAAATACCGGCAAACCGATTGCAACTGCACATTAAATAACTTATCCATCATGATCACGTAGGATTCATCCCGGGGATGCAAGGTTGGTTCAACATACACAAGTCTATAAATGTAATTCACCACATAAACAGAAGCAAAAACAAAAACCACATGAATACCTCAATCGACACAGAGAAGGCATTTAAAAAATTCAGCAGCCCTTTATGCTAAAAACCCTCAATAAACTTCGTATTGACGGAACATATCTCAAAGTAGTAAAAGCTATTTACGAGAAACCAACAGCCAATATCATACTTAACGGGCAAAAACTGGAAGAATTCCCTTTGGAATCTGGCAGTAGACAAGGATGCCCTCTCTCACCACTCCTATTCAACATCGTACTGGAAGTTCTAGCCAGAGGAATCATGCAAGAAAAGAAAATAAAGGGTATTCAAATAGGAAAGGTGGAAGCCAAATTGTCTCTGTTTGCAGACTACATGATAGTATACCTGGAAGACCCCATCACCTCAGCCCAAAAGCTCCTGAAACTGATAAGCAACTTCAGTAAAGTCTCAGGACATAAAATCAATGTGCAAAAATCATAAGCATTCCTATACACCAATAACAGACTAAAAAAGAACCAAATCAAGAACGATCTGCCATTCACAATTGCAACAAAGAAAATAAAATACCTAGAAATACAACTCACAAGGAACGTAAGGGACCTCTTCAAGGAAAACTACAAACCACTGCTCGACGAAATAAGAGAGGACACAAACAGATGGAGAAACATTCCATGTTCATGGTTAGGAAGAATCAATATCGTGAAATCGCTAGACTGCCCAAAGTAATTTACACCATCAATGCTATCCCCATCAAACTGCCATTGAATTTATTCACAGAACTGGAAAAATACCACCATGAACTTCATATGAATCCAAAAGGGAGCCCGCATAGCCAAGTCAATTCTAAGCAAAAAGAACACAGAGGGAGGCATCACACTACAAGACTTCAAACTATACTACAAGGCTACAGTAATCAAAACAGCATGGTACTCGTACCAAAACAGAGATATAGATCGATGGAACAGAACAGAGGCATTGGAGGTGACACAACATATCTACAACCATATAATCTTTGCTGAACCAGACAAAAACAAGAAGTGGGGAAAGTATTCCCCGTTTAATAAATGGTGTTGGGAAAACTGGCTAGCCATTTGCAGAAAGCAGATACTATACCCCTTCCTGAAACCTTACACTAAAATTAACTCCAGATGGATTAAAGACTTAAACATAAGACCTGACACCATAAAAACCCTAGAAGAAAATCTAGGCAAAACCATTCAGGACATAGGAGTAGGCAAGGACTTCATGACCAAAACACCAAAAGCATTGGCAACGAAAGCCAAAATACACAAATGAGACCTAATCAAACTACACAGCTTCTGCACGGCAAAAGAAACAGTCACTACAGTGAATTGGCAACCATCCGAATGGGAAAATACCTTTCCAGTATACCCATCTGACAAAGGGCTGATATCCAGAATTTACAAAGAACTCAAACAGATTTACAGGATAAAAAATAAACAAGCCCATTCAAAAATGGGAAAACGATATGAACAGACACTTTACACAAGAAGACATACATGAGGCCAACAAACACATGAAAAAATGCTCATCATCATTGGTCATTGGAGAGATGCAAATCAAAACCACATTGAGATACCATCTCACACCAGTTAGAATGGCGATCATTAAAAAATCTGGAGACAGCAGATGCTGGAGAGGATGTGGAGAAATAGCAACACTCTTTCACTGTTGGTGGAAGTGTAAATTAGTTCAACCATTGTGGAAGACAGTGTGGCGATTCCTCAAGGACCTAGAAATAGAAATTCCATTTGACCCAGCAATCCCATTACTGGGTATATATCCAAAGGAATATAAATCTTTCTACTACCCGAACACATGAACACGAATGTTCATTGCAGCACAGTTTACAATAGCAAAGACCTGGAACCAACTCAAATGCCCATCGATAATAGACTGGACTGAGAAAATGCGGCACATATACACCATTGAATATTACGCAGCAATAAAAAATAATGAGTTTGTGTCCTTTGTAAGGATGTGGATCAATCTGGAGAACATCATTCTCAGCAAACTGACAGAAAAACAAATACCGCATATTCTCACTCATAGGTGGGTGAGATAAATGAGAACACATGGAAACAGGAAGGGGATCTACTACACACTGCGGTCTACTGGTTGCAAGGGGAAAGGGACAGTAGGGGCGAGCTGGGGAAATACAGCCTGGGGATAAATGCCAAGTGTAGGTGAAGGTAAGGAAGGAAGCAAAGCACACTGACTTGTGTGTACCTATGCAAATATCTTGCTCACTCTGAACATGTACGTCAAATCCTATCATGCAATAAAAATTTTAAAAATTAAAAAAAATTAATATTGTCTTTTGATAAATGGAAATTCTCAGTTTTAATGAAAGCATTACTAATATTTTTGTTAGCATTGGTTATGTCCTGTTTTGTAATCATTCATAAAAATAGTTGTTATTACCTTTAAAATAAAAGAAAAAAAGAAAATTCTCCTGACTGTTCCACAGGTGTCCATTATTTAGTGAGACTCTGCGTGACAATTTCCACAGGTGTGTACATTTAGTGAGGCTCTCAAGGAGTGGCCATAGAAAAGAGACTTCTGACTATTCCACTGGTGTGCATTATTCAGTGATTCTCTGAATGAGTGGCAATCAAAAATAGACTCCAGACTATACCACAAGTGTGTAGTATTCAGTGAAGCTGAAAAAGAGCGGCCATATGAAAGAGACTTCTAATTACTTTACATGTGCGTTATTCACTGTTTGTCTGAATGAGTAGCCGTATGACATAGACTTCTCATTATTCTCCACGTGTGCATTATTCAAACGGGTTCTGTATGAGTGTGCATACCAAATAGACTCCTGACCCCCCACCAATTGTGTACTACTCAGCGATACCCACAATTAGAGTTCACGTAAAATAGACTCCTATCACCCAAGTGTGTGTCATTCTGGAAGTCACTTAATTCATGGCTGTCTTAAACAGCGTCCTGATTACTCCGTAGAAGTTCACTATTCCCTGAAACTTTTAATGAGAGGCCACAAAAAATACACAAAGCACTAATGATCAAGTGTAAATTATTCAATAAGGTTCTATAGGGGTGGTAATATGAAGTAGAATCCTGAGGATTTCCCAGGAGTGTATCATTCAGGGAGGCACAGAATGTGTGGCCATATATAAAATTTTCGACTATTACAATGGTGTCCATTATTCACTCAGGCTCTAAAGGTGTGGCTACATGAAGTAGACTCTTAACTCTTCCCCAGGTGTCTATTATTGAATGAGACTCTGACTAAATGGGCATAAAGAAGGGACTCTTGTGTATTACTCAGGTGTGCATTACTTAGAGAGACTCTGAATGTGTAGCCCTTTGAAGAATACCCGTGACTATTTCTGAGGGAAGTATTATTCACAGTGGCCCTGAACGAGTGGCCATGTGAAAGAGATTCCTGACTTATCAGACATACATATTATTCACTGAAGCACTGAAACAGTGTCTTTATGAAATAGAAACCATTTTATTCCACAGGTGGGCTTTATTTTATGACTGTTCAAGCGAATCACTATATGAAGTAGACTAGCGTTTATTCCTCACATGTGCAGTATTCGAAGAGGTTCGGTATAAGTGTTCACATCAAATAGTCTCCTGACTATCAAGCATGTGTGTATCATTCACGAACTGCTTAATTTGCAGATACCCTCAGTAGAATCCTTACTACTCCAAAGCTCTTTATTTCGCAGTGTAGCTCTGAATGAGAGTCGATACGAAATAGTCTCCTTACTATTGCCCCCCTGTGCATTATTTGGTAATGTTGTGATTCAGTGGCCCTATGACCTGGACTCTGACTATTCCCAAGGTGTGTATTCTTCAGTGAGTTTCTGAACGAGTGACCACGTAAAATCGACTCCTGTCTCTATCGTCTTGACTATTTATCAGCTGTGAATTTTCCACTGAGTCACTGGGTCAACAGTCAAATCAAATAAACTCCAGACTATTCTTTATTTGTACAATATTAAGTGAGACTCCAAATAAGTGGCTCTATATAGCAGAGTCCTCAGTATTTTCAAGATGTGTATGATTCTCCACACAGGTTCAAAATAAGTGGCCATGTAAAATACACTCCTGACTCTTTCATAAATTTGTTTTATACTGTGAGGCTCTGAATGTGTGGCCATAAAATAGAGACTCTTCGATACTCGTCAGGCATGCATTTTTACATTCATCTCTAAATGAGTGGCTATACAAAATAGAATCCTTACTTATTCCAAGTTGTATGATATTCAGATAGTCTCTTAATATGTGGCTATATAAAATAGATTTCTGACTACAATACAGGTGTTCCTTATACAATAAAGCTCTGAAATAGATACCATATGTAATAGCGTCCTGAGTATTCCCCAGGTATGTATTTTTCACTGAGGCTCTTAATCTTTGGCCATATGAAATTGTTTCCTGACTGGTCCAAAGGTTTGTATTATTGACTCTCACTCTGAATATTTGGGCATATGGAATAGGCTAGTGACTATTTCAAAGCTGTGTATTACTCACTCAGTCTTTGATTCTGTGGCAATATAAAATAGACTAGTGTCTATTCCAAACCTGTGCATTATTCGCTGAGGATGTACACGAGAGGCTATATAAAGTAGACTCCTAACACTTCCCCAGGTGTGTATTACTCAGTGAGGCTTTTTGTATGTGACAACATGAAACAGGATGCTGTCTGTTTTAATATTTGTATTACTCAGTGAATCTCTCAATATGTGGCTTTATGTAATAGAACTGCTGAGTACTTTACATTTCTGCATTTCTCACTGAAGTTATGAGTCAGTTTCCATATGAAAAGGAATCCTGACTAATCCACACGTGCATAATATCCACTGAGGGTATGAACGAATGTCCAAAGGAAATAGACTCCTGGCTTCTCCACATGTGTGCATTATTCACCGAGATTATGAATGAATGTCCATCGACGTTAGACTCCAAGTTATTCTCCAGGTGTGTATTATTCAGTGAGGCTCAGGAGATGTGTCCATATTAATTAGATTCCTTACTAAAGGAAGGATCTCTCTTATTCACTGAGGCTCTGAAAATGTTTCTACATGAAATAGACTCCTGACTACAGCACATTATTCAGTGACACTCTGAAAGAGAGGCAACAAAGTAGAAAGAGGAAACCCATTGGACTCAGCAATCCCTTTACTGGGTATATAACCAAGGGACTATAGATGGTTCTACTATAAGGACACATGCACACGAATATTTATTGCAGTACTGTTTACCATAATAAAGACATGGAACCAACACAAATGCTGATAGATGAGAGACTGGACTGGGAGAATGTGGCACATGCACACCATGGAATATTATGCAGCAATCAAAAATGATGAGTTTTTGTCCTTTGTAAGGACATGGATGAATCTGTAAAACATCACTCTTAGCAATCTGACACAAGAACAGAAGAGGAAATACTGCATATTCTCACTCATAGGCAGGTGAGGAAAATGAGAACACACGGGCAAAGGGAGTGGTTCTACTACACTGTGGGGTCTATTGTTGGGAATGGAAAAGAGACAGTGGGGGGTGAGCTGTAAAGAGATAGCATAAAGAGAAATGCCAAGTATGGCTGAAAGAAAGGAAGGCAGCAAAACACACTACCATGTTTACCTATGCAAATATCTTGCACGTTCTGAACATGTATCCCAAAAGTTAAAATGCAATAATAATTTAAAATAAAAAAGAAAATATATTTACCACTACATACATTGAAAGTATATTTACAATACATAACCCCTACATACATTGAAAATATATTTACCTACTGAAATATAGTAAGCACTACATACATTGAAAATATATTTTTCTACTGTATTTCAGTAGGTATATTTTGCTTTACTTCTTATGCTCTTAATAATAGTGTCTTTTGATAAATGGAAATTCTCAGTTTTAATGAAAGCATTACTAATATTTTTGGTAGCATGCGTTTTGTCCTGTTTTGTATTCATTCATAAAAATAGTTGTTATTAGTTTTAAAATAAAAGAAAAAAAGAAAAAGTTTTCTGACTGTTCCACAGGTGTGAATTATTTAGTGAGACTCTGAATGACTATTTCCCCAGGTGTGTACATTATAGAGACTCTCAAGGAGGGGCCATAGAAAATAGACTTCTCACTATTCCACAGGTGTGCATTATTCAGTGATTTTATGAATGAGTGGCAATCAAAAATAGACTCCAGTCTACACCACAAGTGTGTAATATTCAGTAAGGCTGAGAAAGAGCGGCCATATGAAAGAGACTTCGAATTACTTCTCATGAGCGTTATTCACTGTTTGTCTGAATGAGTAGCCATATGACACAGACTCCTCATTATTCTTCATGTGTGCATTTTGTTTCTGTATGAGTGTGCATACCAAATAGACTCCTGATCCTCCACCAAGTGTGTATTACTCAGCGATACCCACAATTAGAGTTCATATGAAATAGACTCCTGACTATCACCCAGGTGTGTATCATTCAGGAAGGTACTTAATTCGTGGCTGTCTTAAACAGCGTCCTGACTAATTTATAGAAGTTCATTATTCACTGAAACTTTGAATGAGAAGCCATAAAAAATAGACGCCGCACTACTGCTCCATTGTGAATTATTCAATAAGTTTCTAAAGGGGTGGTAGTATGAAGTAGAATCCTGAGGATTTCCCAGGGGTGTATCATTCAGGGAGGCACAGAATGTGTGGCCATATAAATAATGTTCGACTATTTCAATGGTGTCCATTATTCACTGAGGCTCTAAATGTGTGGCTACAAGAAGTAGACTCTTAACTCTTCCCCAGGTGTCTATTATTGAATGAGACTCTGACTAAATGGACTTAAATAAGGGACTCTTGTGTATTACACAGGTGTGCATTACATACAGAGACTCTGAATGTGTACCCTTTGAAGAAGTCCGGTGACTATTTCTGAGGGAAGTTTTATTCACAGTGGCCTTGAATGAGTGGCCATGTGAAAGAGATTCCTGACTTATCAGATATACATATTATTCACTGAAGCAATGAAAGAGTGTCTTTATAAAATAGAACCCATTTTATTCCACAGGTGGAATTTATTATTTTGACTCTCCAAAGAAATCACCTTATGAAATAGACTAGAGATTATTCCCCACATGTGCAATATTCAAAGAGGTTCGGTATTAGTGTCCACATCAAGTAATCTCCTGACTATCAAGCGTGTGTGTGTCATTCATGAAGCTGCCTAAGTTGAAGATACCTTCAATAGAATCCTTACTACTCCAAAGTTGTTTATTTCGCAGTGTAGCTCTGAATGAGAGTCGATATGAAATAGACTCCTTACTATTGCTCCTCTGGGCATTATTTGGTAATGCTGTCATTGAGTGGCCATTTGACCTGGACTCTGACTATTCCCAAGGTTTGTATAATTCAGTGTGTTTCTGAATGAGTGACCACGTAAAATGGATTCCTGACTCTATGGTCGTGACTATTTCTCAGCTGTGAATTTCCCACTGAGTCACTGCGTCAAATGTCATATCAAATAATTTCCAGAGTGTTTTTCGTTTGTGCATTATTGAGCGAGTCTCCGAATAAGTGGCTCTATATAATAGAGTCCTGAGTATTTTCAAGATGTATATGATTCTCCACTTAGGTTCAGAATAAGTGGCCATGTGAAATACACTCCTGACTCTTCCATAGTTTTGTTTTATTCTTTGAGGCTCTGAATGTGTGGTTATAAAATAGAGACTCTTTAATACTCATCAGGCGTACATTTTTACATTAGCCTCTAAATGCATGGCTATATAAGATAGAATCCTGAGTTATTCCATGTTGTATGTTATTCAGGTAGGCTCTTAATATGTGGCTATATAAAATAGAATTCTGAGTACAATACAGGTGTTCCTTATTCAATAAATCTCTGAAATAGATACCATATGTAATAGCGTCCTGAGTATTCCCCAGGAATGTATTTTTCACTAAGGCTCTCAATCCTTGGCCATATAAAATGGTTTCCTGACTGGTCCTCAGGTGTGTATTATTGACTCTCTGAATATTTGGGCATATGGAATAGACTAGTGACTATTTCAAAGCTGTGTATTACTCACTCAGTCTTTGATTCTGTGGCCATATAAAAGAGAGTAGTGTCTATTACACACGTGTTCATTATTCGCTGAGGATGTAAATGAGAGGCTATATAAGGTAGACTCCTAACACTTCCCCAGGTGTGTATTCCTCAGTGAGGCTTTTTGTGTTACCACAGGAAACAGGATGCTGTCTGCTTTAATATTTGTATTATTCAGTGAATCTCTCAATAAGTCGCTTTATGTAATAGACCTGATGAGTTGTTTATATTTGTGCATTTTTCACTGAGGTTGTGAGTCAGTGGCCATATGAAATGAAATCCTGACTAATACACACGTGCATATTATCCACTGAGGTTATGAATGAATGTCCAAATGAAATAGACTCCTGTCTTCTTCACAGGTGTGCATTATTCACCGAGGCTCTGAATGAATGTCCATCGACAATGGACTCCAAGTTATTCTCCAGGTGTGTATTATTCAGTGAGGCTCAGGAGATGTGACAATATTAATTAGATTCCTTCTAAAGCAAGGGTCTCTCTTATTCACTGAGGCTCTGAAAATGTGTCTACATGAAATAATCTTCTGACTACAGCACATTATTCAGTGACAGTCTGAAAGAGAGGAAACAAAGCAGAAAGATGAAACCCATTGGACTTATCAATTTCTTTACTGGGTGTATATTTAAAGGACTATAAATCATTCTACTATAAGGACACATGCACACGAATATTTATTGCAGCACTGTTTACAATAGTAAAGACCTGGAATCAACCCAAATGCTCATCGATGACAGACTGGACTGGGAGAATGTGGCACATATACACCATGGAATATTATGCAGCAATCAAAAATGATCAGATTTTGTCTCTTGCAACGACATAGATCAATCTGAAGAACATCATTCTCATTAAACTGACACGAACAAAAGAAGAAATACCGCATATTCTCACTCATAGGCGGGTGAGAAAAATGAGAACACATGGACACAGGGAGGGGTTCTACTACTCACTGGGGTCTATTGTTTTGAATGGGAAAGAGACAGTGGGGGGTGAGCTGTAGAGAGATAGCCTGGGGAGAAATGCCAAGTGTGGCTGAAGGAAAGGAAGGCATCAAAACACACTGCCATGTGTTTACCTATGCAACTATCTTGCACGTTCTGCACATGTATCCCAAATTTTAAAATGAAATAAAAATTTAAAATAGAAAAAGAAAATATATTTACCTCTCCATACATTGAAAATATATTTACAGCATATAACCCCTACAGACATTGAAAATATATTTAAAGGGGACTCACAAATGGCTTTGCAGAAGCAACTCATTATTGCAGCTCTCAGTGAAGGTGCAGAGGGTGATTCCTAGCCGTATTCTCGGATGGAACTTTTTTGTCCACAGAGTGTTGAAAGTCCCAGGTGTGGGAGAAACACGGGGTGCTAGTACAGCCAGCTACTGCTGCCGGCTCACGCGGCAGCTTAGGCCGGTGCTGCGGGGGATCCGGAATGAAACACACTGGTCTGGGTGCCCTGTTAAACCAGCAATCTGAGATTTGGAAGGGCAGATTGGCATGACCATCTGATTGAATGGGACTTGGACAATGAGCCAGATCAGGAGATTCCTGGGAAGCGTAATCAGAGCTGGTGCAGTGGGCAGTGGCACGGGAGATCGCACAGATCCCAGTGCCCTATCAGCAGGCTACTGGGGCGCCAGTGAGAGAGTCAACCGTTCAGCTTGGGGAGAGGAAGAGAGAGAGAGAGAGAGAGAGAGAGAGAGGGAGAGAGAGAGAATGGACTCTGAGAAAGGGAGCTGGCTGATCAGGCTCGGTGGGTCCCACTTTGATGGGGACAAGCAGGCCAGTGATTGGAGGAGCTCGGGGCTGAAAGTTTTGCTGCAGGCATCTACGACAGTGCAGCCCAGTACGGGAGGGGCATCCACCACTACTGACGCAATCCCCCACTTCTGAAGTACCGCACAGGGCTGACACAGCCTGCTGTTGCCGAGGCAAACTGCCATAACAGAGTGACTTCCCCAGCAGAGAGGAGCAAACCACAGCAGGGAGGAACCAGCCACAGCAGAATGGAGCCCCGCAGAAACAGGGCAGACCCGCGCTAGCAGGGAGGACCCTGGTCAGGAAAATGGCGAATAGACTGCCTCCTATCTGGGTAGGAGAGTGCAACAGTTACTCATAAAGAAAGCCCCAACTCCCTGAGACAGAGCATCTAACGGGAAAAAAAGGGGGAAGTTTCTGAGTTCTGTTGCAAAAGACATAAACACATCCTTTCAACAATGCTGAATGAGCAATGGAGCTCACAGCTCAGCACTGGAGCTCCTATAAAGCACAGAACGTATCCTCAAGCAGCTCCCTGACCCCTGTATATCCAAAGAGTCATCACCCCAAATAAGGACTAATCAGACTGATATTTGGTGGGCATCATTCTGAAACAAAGATAGCAGAAGAAGACACTGGTAGCATCCCTCACTGTTCCGCAGCTGCTACAGGTGTACCCCAGACAAGCAGGGCCTTGAGTGGACCTCAGCACTCGTACAGCAGAGGGGCTAGACCATGAGAAGAAAAACTAAGTAACAGAAATACCTTATCATCAACAATCTGGATGTCCACACAGAGACCCAATTAAGAAATCAGCAATTACTAAGACGACAGGTGGATAAATCCATAAAGATGGGAAGAAACCAGCGCAAAAAGGTGGAAAACACCCAAAACCGAAACACTTCACCCCCTACAAAAAGCCAAAACTCCTCACCAGCAAGAAAACAAAGCTGGACGGAGAATGAGTGTGACGAAATGACGGAATCACACTTCAGAAAGTGGATAATGAGAAATTTCAGTGAGCTAAAACATGTTCTAAATTAGTGCAAAGAAACTAAGAACCTTGAAAAAAGATTTGAAAAAAGATTCGAGGAAATGATCATAAGAATGGACAACATAGAGAGGAATATGAATAAATTGAAGGAGCTAAAGAACACAACACAAGAAATTTGCAAAGCATGCACAAGGTTCAACAGCCGAATTAACCAAGCAGAAGAAAGAATATCAGAAGTTGAAGATCAACTCAATGAAATAAAATGAGAAACCAAGATTAGAGAAAAAAACCGCAAAATGGAATGAACAAAATCTCCAAGAAATGTGGGACTATGTGAAGATATCCAACCTACGTTTGATAGGTGTACCAGAATGTGATGAAGAGAATGAATCCAAGCTGGAAAACACTCTTCAGGATATTATCCAGGAAAATTTCCCCAACCTAGCAAGACAGGTCAATACTCAATTCCAGGAAATAGAGAGAACACCACAATGACATTCTGCAAGAAGAGCAACCCCAAAGCAAATAATCGTCAGATTCACCAGGGTTGAAATGAAGGAGAAAATACTAAGGGCAGCCAGAGAGAAAGGTCGGGTCACCCACAAAGGGAAGCCTATCAGGCTCAGAGCAGATCTCTTGGCAGAGACTCTACAAGCCAGAAGAGAGTGGGGGCCAATATTCAACATCCTCAAAGAAAAGAACTTTCAACTCAGAATTTCATATCCAGCCAAACTGGGCTTCATAAGTGAAGAAAAAATAAAATCCTTCATGAACAAGCAAGTACTCAGAGATTTTGTCACAACTAAGCCTGCTTTACAAGAGCTCCTGAAAGAGGCACAACACAAAGAAAGAAACAACCAATATCAGCCATCCTAAAAGCATACGAAATTCTAAAGAGCATCAACAAAATGAAGAATCTACATGAACCAATGGGCACAACAGCCAGCAAGCATCAAAATGGCAGTATCAAATTCACACATAACAATAATAACCCTAAATATAAATGGGCTAAATGCACCAACAAAAAGACACAAACTGGCAAATTGGATAAAAGGCCAAAACCCGTTGGTATGCTGTATCCAGGAAACCAACCTCACACGCAAGGATACACAAAGCCTCAAAATAAAGGGATGGAGGAAGATTTTTGAAGCAAATGGAGAGCAAAAAAAAGCAGGAGTTGCAATTCTCCTCTCTGATAAAATAGACTTTAAAGCAATAAAGATCAAAAGGGACAAAGAAAGTCATTAAAAAATGGTAAAAGGATCGATACAACAAGAAGAGCTAATGATTCTAAATATATATGGACCCAATGCAGGAGCACCCAGATATATAAGGAAAGTTCTTAATGACTTACAACGAGAGGTAGACTCCCACACAATAATAGTGGGAAACTTTAACACTCCACTGTCAATATCAGACAGATCAACCAGACAGAAAATTAACAAGGATATCCAGGACTTGAACTCAGACCTGGAACAAGCAAACATGATAGATATTTACAGAACTCTCCACCCCAAATCCACAGAATATACATTCTTCTCAGGACAACATCACACCTACTTCAAAATTGACCACATAATTTGAAGTAAAGCACTCCTCAGCAAATGCAAAACAACTGAAATTATAACAAACAGTCTCTCAGACCATAGTGCAATCAAGTTGGAACTCAGAATTCAGAAACTAACTCAGAACCACACAACTTCGTGCAATCTGAACAACTGGCTCTTGAATGTTGCTTGGATAAACAATGAAATGAAGGCAGAAATAAAGAAGTTCTTTAAAACCAACGAGAAAGAAGACACAACGTACCAGAATCTCTGGGACACATTTAAAACAGTCTGTAGAGAAAAATATATAGCAATAAGTGCCCACATGGGAAGAGGGGAGAGATTCAAAATGGACACCCTATCGTCAAAATTGAAAGAGCTAGAGGAGCAACCTCAAAAAAGCTCAAAACCTAGCCGAAGACAAGAAATAACTAAGATCAGAGCAGAACTGAAGGAGATACAGACAAGAAAATCCCTTCAAAAAATCAATAAATCCAACAGCTGGTTTTTCGAAAAGATCAACTAAATAGACAGACCACTAGCCAGACTGATAAAGAAGAAAAGAGAGAACAACCAAATAGATGCAATAAAAAATGATAATGGGAAAATCACCACAGATTTCACAGAAATTCAAACCACCATCAGAGAATACTACAAACAACTCTATGCACATAACCTATTAAACCAGGAAGAAATGGATAAATTCCCGGACGCCTGTGTCCTCCCACGCCTAAACCAGGAGGATGCCGAAACTATGAATAGACCAATAAGAAGGTCTGAAGTTGAGGCAGCAATTAAGAACCTACCACACAGAAAAAGCCCAGGTTCAGATGGGTTCACAGCCGAAATCTACCAGACACACAAAGAGGATCTAGTACCATTCCTTCGGAAACCATTCCAAATAATTCAAAAAGAGGGAACCCTTCCCAAATCATTTTATGAGACCAACGTCATTCTGATACCAAAACCCGGCAGAGACTCAACAAGAAAAGAAAACTTCAGGCCGATATCCATGATGAATATAGTTGCAAAAATCTTCTATAAAATACTGGCAAACCGATTGCAACAGCACATTACAAAACTTATCCATCATGATCAAGTAGGATTCATCCCGGTGATGCAAGACTGGTTCAACATACGCAAGTCTATAAATGTAACTCACCACATAAACAGAAGCAAAAACAAAAACCACATGATTATATCAATCGACACAGAGAAGGCATTTGACAAAATTCAACAGCTCTTCATGCTAAAAACCCTTAATAAACTTGGTATTGATGGAACATATCTCAAAGTAATAAAAGCTATTTACGACAAACAAACAGCCAATATCATACTTGATGGGCAAAAACTGGAAGCATTCCCTTTGAAAGCCGGCACTAGACAACGATGCCCTCTCTCACCACAACTATTCAACATAGTACTGGAAGTTCCAGCCAGAGCAATCATGCAAGAAAAAAAAATAAAGGGAATTCAAATAGAATAGGTGGAAGCCAAATTGTCTCTGTTTGCAGACGACATGATAGTATACCTAGAAGATCCCATCACCTCAGTCGAAAAGCTCCTGAAACTGATAAGCAACTTCAGTAAAGTCTCAGGATAAAAAATCAATGTGCAAAAATCACAAGCATTCCTATACACCCATAACAGACTAAAAAAGAACCAAATCAAAAACAAACTGCCATTCACAATTGCTACAAAGAAAATAAAATACCTAGGAATACAACTCACAAGAAACGTAAGGGACCTCTTCAAGGAAAACTACAAACCACTGCTCAATGAAATAAGAGATGACAAAAACAGATGGAGAAACATTCCATGATCGTGGTTAGGAAGAAACAATATCGTGTAAATGGCTATACTGCCCAAAGTAATTTACACAATCAATGCTATCCCCATCAAACTACCATTGAATTTCTTCACAGAACTGGAAGAAACCACCATGAACCTCATATGGAACCAAAAGAGAGCGCGTATAGCCAAGTCAATTCTAAGCAAAAAGAACACAGCGGGAGTCATCACACTACCAGACTTCAAACTATACTACAAGGCTACAGTAATCAAAACAGCATGGTACTGGTACCAAAACAGAGATATAAACCAATGGAACAGACCAGAGGTATCGGAGGTGACACATCATATCTACAGCCATATAATCTTTGATGAACCAGACAAAAACAAGCAATGGGGAAAGGACTCCCTGTTTAATAAATGGTGTTGGGAAAACTGGCTAGCCATGTGCAGAAAGCAGAAACTGGACCCCTTCCTGACACCTTACACTAAAATTAACTCCAGATGGATTAAAGACTTAAACATAAGAAATGACACCATAAAAATCCTAGAAGAAAATCTAGGCAAAACCATTCAGGACATAGGAGTAAGCAAGGACTTCATGAACAAAACACCAAAAGCATTGGCAACAAAAGCCTAAATAGACAAATGGGACCTAATCAAACTCCACAGCTACTTCACAGCAAAAGAAACAGTCACTAGAATGAATCGGCAACCAACAGAATGGGAAAAAATCTTTGCAGTTTACAAATCTGACAAAGGGCTGATATCCAGAATTTACAATGAACTCAAACAGATTTACAGGAAAAAAGACAAACAAGCGCATTCAAAAATGAGCGAAGGATATGAACAGACACATTACAAAAGAAGACATACATGAGTCCAATAAACACATGAAAAAATGCTCATCATCATTGGTCATTAGAGAGATGCAAATCAAAACCACTTTGAGATACCATCTCACGCCAGTTGGAATGGCGATCATTAAAAAATCTGGAGACAGCAGATGCTTGAGAGGATGTGGAGATATATGAACACTCTTACGCTGTTGGTGGAAGTGTAAATTAGTTCAACCAATGTAGAAGACAGTGTGGCGATTCCTCAAGGTCCTAGAAATAGAAATTCCATTTGACCCAGCAATCCCATTACTGGGTATGTATCCAAAGAACTATAAATCTTTCTACTATAAGAACACATGAACACGAATGTTCATTGAAGCACAGTTTACAATAGCAAGACCTGGAACCAAACCAAATGCCCACCGATGACAGACTGGACTGGGAAAATGTGGCACATATACACCATTGAATATTATGCAGCAATCAAAAATTATGAGTTTGTGTCCTTTGTAAGGACATGGATGAATCTGGAGAACATCATTCTTAGCAAACTGACACAAGAACAGAATAGGGAATATCGCATATTCTCACTCATAGGCGGGTGAGAAAAATGAGAACACATGGACACAGGGAGTGCTTCTACTACACATTGGGGTATATTGTTGGGAATGGGTAAGAGAGTGGGGGTGAGCTGTGGAGAGATAGCCTGGGGAGAAATGCCAAGTGTGGCTGAAGGAAAGAAAGGCAGCAAATCACATTGCCATGTGTTCTCCTATGCAACTATCTTGCTCGTTCTGCAGATGTATCCCAAAACTTAAAATGCAACAAAAATTTGAAATAAAAAAAGAAAATATATTTACCACTACACACATTGAAAATATATTTACAATATATAACGCCTACATACATTGAAAATATATTTACCTACTGAAATATTGTAAACCCTACATACATTGAAAATATATTTACTGACTTATATGTACTAACCACTACATACATTGAAAATATATCTTCCCACTCTATTTCAGTAGGTATATTTCACCTTACTTCTTACTCTCTTAATAAAAGTGTCTTTTGATAAATGGGAATTCTCAGTTTTAATGAAAACATTACTAACATTTTTGCTAGCATTTGTTATGTCCTATTTTGTAATCATTCATAAAAATAGTTGTTATTACCATTAAAATAAAAGAAAAAAAAGAAAAAGTCTCCTGACTGTTCCACAGGTCTGCATTATTTCTTGAGACTCTGAATGACTATTTCCCCAGGTGTGTACGTTTAGTGAGGCTCTCAAGGAGTGGCCATAGATGAGACTTCTGTCTATTCCACAGGTGTGCATTATTCGGTGACTCTCTGAATGAGTGGCCATAGAAAAGCAGACTCCATACTATACCAGAAGTGTGTAATATTCAGTGAGGCTGAAAAAGAGCGGCCATATGAAACAGACTTCTAATTACTCCAAATGGGCGTTATTCACTGTTTTTCTGAATGAATAGACGTATGACATACACTCCTCATTATTCCCCAAGTGTGCATTATTAAAACAGGTTCCTTATGAGTGTTCATACAAAATAGACTCCTGACCCTTCACCAAGTGTCTATTACTCAGTGATACCCACAATTAGAGTTCATATGAAGTAGACTCCTGACTATAACCCAGGTGTGTATCATTCAGGAAGGCAATTAATAAGTGGCAGTCTTAAACGGCCTCCAGATTACCTCGTAGAAATTTACTATTCACTGAAACGTTGAATTACAGGCAATAAAAAAAGAGACACCGCACTACTGCTCCATTGTGAATAATTCAATAAGGTTCTAAATTGGTAATAGTATGAAGTAGAATCCTGAGAATTTCTCAAAAGTGTGTCATTCAGGGAGGCACAAAATTTGTGGCCATATAAAAAGTGTTCGACTATTACTATGGTGTCGATTATTTACTGAGGCTCAAAATGTGTGGCTACATGAAGTAGACTCTTAACTCTTCCCAAGGTGTCTATTATTGAATGAGACTCCGATTAAATAGGCATAAAGAAGGGACTCTTGTGTATTACCCAGGTGTGCATTACTTACAGAGATTCTGAATGTGTAGCCCTTTGAAGAATACCCGTGACTATTTCTCAAGGAAGTGTTATTCACAGTGGCCCTGAACGAGTCGCCATATGAAAGAGATTCCTGACTTATCAGATATACATATTATTCACTGGAGCACTGAAATAGTGTCTTTATGAAATAGAACCCATTTTATTCCGCAGGTGGGCTTTATTTTTTACTCTCCAAACGAATCACCATATGAAATAGACTAGTGATTATTCCCCACATGTGCAGTATTCGAAGAGGTTCGATATAAGTGTCCACATCAAATAGTCTCCTGACTATCAAGCATGTGTGTATCATTCATGATGCTGTTTAATTTGAAGATACCTACAATAGAAACCTGACTACCCCACAGCTCTTTATTTTGCAGTGTAACTATGAATGAGAGTCGATATTAAATAGACTCCTTACTATTGCCCCACTGTGCATTATTTCGTATTGCTGTGATTGAGTGGCCATATGACCTGGACTCTGACTATTCCCAAGGTGTGTATTCTTCAGTGGGTTTCTGAATGTGTGACCATGTAAAATAATCTCCTGACTATATCGTCTTGACTTTCTCAGCTGTGAAATTTTTACTGAGTAACTGGGTCAACAGTCATATCAAATAATCTCCAGACTATTTTTCATTTGTCAATTATTGAGTGAGACTACGAATAAGTGGCTCTATATAATAGAGTCATGAGTATTTTCAAGATGTATATGATTCTCCACTTAGATTCAGAATAAATGGCCATGTGAAATACACTGCTGACACTTCCATAGGCTTGTTTTATTCTGTGAGGCTCTGAATGTGTGACCATAAAATAGAGACTCTTCAATACTCGTCAGGTGTGCATTTTTACATTCGTCTCTAAATGAGTGGCTATACAAAATAGAATCCTGACTTACTCCAAGGTGTATGTTATTCAGATAGGCTCTTAATATGAGACTGTATAAAATAGAATTCTGACTACAATACAGTTGTTTCTTATTCAAAAATCTCTGAAATAGATACCATATGTAATAGCGTCCAGAGTATTCCCCAGGTATTTATTTGTTACTCAGGCTCTCAATCTTTGGCCATATGAAATTGTTTTCTGACTGTTCCACAGGTGTGTATTATTGACTCTCACTGAATATTTGGGCATATGGAATAGAATAGTGTCTATTTCAAAGCTGTTTATTACTCACTCAGTTTTTGATTCTGTGGCCATATAAAGTAGAGTAGTGTCTATTCCACACGTGTGCATTATTCGCTGAGGATGTAAATGAGAGGCTATATAAAGTAGACTTTTAACACTTCCCCAGGTGTATATTCCTCAGTGTGGCTTTTTGTGTGTGATCACTTGAAACAGGATTCTGTCTTTCTTAATATTTGTATTATTCAGTGAATCTCTGAATAAGTGGCTTTATGTAATAGACTTCTGAGTACTCTATATTTGTGCATTGTTCACTGAGGTTATGAGTCAGTGGCCATATGAAATGGAATCCTGACTAATCCACACGTCCATATTATCCACTAAGGTTATGAATGAATGTCCAAATGAAATAGAGTCGTGGCTTCTCCACAGGTGTGCATTATTCACCAAGACTCTGAATGAATGTCCAAAAACAATAGACTCCAAGTTATTCTCCAGGTGTGTATTATTCAGTGAGGCTCAGGAGATGTGGCCATATTAATTAGATTCCTTACTAAAGAAAGGGTCTCTCTTATTCACTGATGCTCTGAAAATGTGTCTACATGAAATAGACTCCTGACTACAGCACATTATTCAGTGACACTCTGAAAGAGAGGCAACAAAGTAGAAAGAGGAAACCCATTGGACACAGCAATCCCTTTACTGGGTATAAAACCAAAGGACTATAAATTCTTCTACTATAAGGACACATGCACACGAATATTTATTGCAGCACTGTTTACAATAGTAAAGACCTGGAAGCAACCCAAATGCTCATCGATTATAGTCTGGACTGGAAGAATGTGGCACATATACACCATGGAATATTATGCAGCAATCAAAAATGATGAGTTTTTTTTCTTTGTAAGAACATGGATGAATCTGGAGAACATCATTTACAGCAACCTGACACAAGAACAGAAGAGGAAATACCGCATATTCTCACTCATAGGCGGGTGAGAATAATGAGAACACATGGACAGAGGGAGGGGTTCTACTACACACTGGGGTCTATTGTTGGTAATGGGAAAGAGACAGTGGGGTTTGAGCTGTGGAGAGATAGCCTGGGGAGAAATGCCAAGTGTGGCTGAAGGAAAGGAATGCAGCAAAACACACTGCCATGTGATTACCTATGCAAATATCTTGCACGTTCTGCACATGTGTCCAAAAACTTATAATGCAATAAAAATTTAAAATAAAAAAAAAATATATTAATCACTACATACATTTTAAATATATTTACAATATATAACCCCAACATACATTGAAAATATATTTACCTACTGAAATATAGTAAACACTACATACATTGAAAATATATTTTCCTACTGTATTTCAGTAGGTATATTTCACCTTACTTCTTACTCTCTTAATAATAGTGTCTTTGGATAAATGGGAATTCTCAGTTTTAATGATAGTATTACTAATATTTTTGTTATTATTGGTTATGTCCTGTTTTGCAATCATTCATAAAAATAATTGTTTTTACCTTAAAAATAAAAGAAAAAAAGAAAAAGTCTCCTGACTGTTAAACAGGTGTGCATTATTTAGTGAGACTCTGAATGACTATTTCCCCAGGTGTGTACTTTTAGTGAGGCTCTCAAAAAGTGGCCATAGAATATACACTTCTGACTATTCCACGGGTGTGCATTATTCAGTTATTCTCTGAATGAGTGGCCATAACAAATAGACTCCAGACTATACAACATGTGTGTAATATTCAGTGAGGCTGAGAAAGAGCAGCCATATGAAAGACACTTCTAATTACTCCACATTGCATTATTCACTGTTTGTCTGAATGAGTAGCCGTATGATATAGACTTCTCATTATTCTCCACGTGTGCATTATTCAAACAGGTTCTGTATAAGTGTCCATACCAAATAGACTCCTGACCCTCCAACAAGTGTGTATTACTCAGCGATACCCACAATTATAGTTTACATGAAATAGACTCCTATCACCCAGGTGTGTATCATTCAGGAAGGCACTTAATTCGTGGCTGTCTTAAACAGCCTCCTGATTACTCCATAGAAGTTCATTATTCACTGAAACTTTGAATGAGAGGCCACAAAAAATAGACACCGCACTACTGCTCCATTGTGAATTATTTAATAAGGTTCTAAAAAGGTGGTAGTATGAAGAAGAATCCTGAGGATTTCCCAGGAATATGTCATTCATGGAGTCACAGAATGTGTGGCCATATAAAAAATGTTTGACTAATACAATGGTGTCCATTATTCACTGAGGCTCTAAATGTGTGGCTACATGAAGCAGACTCTGAACTCTTCCCCAGGTTTCTATTATTGAATGAGACTCTGACTAATTGGGAATAAAAAAGGGACTCTTGTGTATTACCCAGGTGTGCATTACTTACAAAGACTCCTAATGTGTAGCTTTTTGAAGAAGACCCGTGACTATTTCTGAGGCATATATTGTTCACAGTTGCCCTGAACGAGTGGCCATGAGAAAGAGATTTCTGACTTATCAGATATACATATTATTCACTGAAGCACTGAAAGCGTGTCTTTATGAAATAGAACCCATTTTATTTCACAGGTAGGATTTACTTTTTGACTCTCCAAACGAATCACCGTGTGAAATAGACTTGAGATTATTTCCCACATGTGCAGTATTCAAAGAGGTTCGGTATAAGTGTCCACATCAAATAGTCTCCGGACTATCAAGCATGTGTGTATCATTCATGAAGCTCCTTAATTTGAAGATACCTTCAATAGAATCCTTACTATTCCACAGCTGTTTATTTCTCAGTGTAGCTCTGAATGAGATTCGATATGAAATAGACTCCTTACTATTGCCCCACGGTGCATTATTTGGTAATGCTGTGATTGAGTGGCCATATGACCTAGACTCTGACTATTCCCAAGGTGTGTATTCTTCAGTGATTTTATGAACAAGTGACCATGTAAAATAGACTCCAGACTCTATCGTCTTGACTATTTCTCAGCTGTGAATTTTCCACTGAGTCACTCTGTCAACAATCATATCAAATAATTTCCAGACTATTCTTCATTTGTCCATTATTGAGTGAGACTGAATAAGTGGCTCTATATAATAGAGTCCTCAGTATTGTCAAGATGTATATGACTCTCTACTTAGGTTAAAAATAAGTGGTCATGTGAAATACACTTCTGACTCTTCCATAGGTTTGTTTTTTTCTGTGAGGCTCTGAATGTGTGGCCATAAAATAGAGACTCTTCAACACTCGTCAGGTGTGCATTTTTACTTTCGTCCCTAATTGAGTGAATATACAAAATAGAATCCTGACTTATTCCCAGTTGTATGTTTTTCAGATAGGCTCTTAATATGTGGCTACATAAAATAGAATTCTGACTATAATACAGGTTTTCCTTATTCAATAAAGCTCTGAAATAGATACCATATGTAATAGTGTCTTGAGTATTCCCCAGCTATGTATTTTTCACTGAGGCTCTCAATATTTGGCCATATAAAATTGTTTCCTGAGTGATCCACAGGTGTGTATTATTGACTCTCACTCTGAATATTTGGGCATATGGAATAGACTAGTGACTATTTCAAAGCTGTGTATTACTCACTCAGTCTTTGATTCTGTGGCCATATAAAATAAACTAGTGTCTATTCCAAACGTGTGCATTATTCACTGAGGATGTAAATGAGAGTCAATATAATGTAGACTCCTAACACTTCCCCAGGTGTGTATTACTCAGTGATGCTTTTTATGTGTGACCTCATGAAACAGGATGCTGTCTGTATTAATATTTGTATTCTTCAGTGAATCTCTCAGTAAGTGGCTTTATGTAATAGACTGCTGAGTACTTTACATTTGTGCATTGTTCACTGAGGTTATGAGTCAGTGGCCATATGAAATGGAATCCTGACTAATCCACACGTGCATTTTATCCACTGAAGTTATAAATGAATGTCCAAATGCAATAGACTCCTGGCTTCTCCACAGTTGTGCATTATTCACCGAGGCTCTGAATGAATGTCCATAGACAATAGACTCCAAGTTATTCTCCATGTGTGTATTGTCAATGGGGCTCAAGATATGTGGCTATATTAATTAGATTCCTTACTAAAGCAAGGGTCTCTCTTATTCACTGAGGCTCTGAAAATGTGTCTACATGAAATAGACTTTTACTACAGCACATTATTCAGTGACACTCTGAAAGAGAGGCAACAAATTAGAAAGAGGAAACCCATTAGACTCAGCAATCCCTTTACTGGGTATATAACCAAAAGACTATAAATCGTTCTTCTATAAGGACACATGCACACGAATATTTATTGTAGCACTGCTTACATTAGTAAAGACCTGGAACCAACCTACATGCTCATTTATGATAGACTGGACTGGGAGAATGTGGCACATGTACACCATGGAATATTATGCAGCAATCAAAAATGATGAGTTTTTGTTTTTTCTAAGGACATGGATGAATCTGGAGAACATCATTCTTTGCAAACAGACACAAGAGCAGAAGAGGAAATACCGCATATTCTCACTCATAGGTGGGTGAGAAAAATGAGAACACATGGACACAGGGAGGGGTTCTACTACACACTGGGGTCTATTGTTGGGAATGGGAAAGAGACAGCGGGGGTGAGCTGTGGAGATATAGCCTGGGGAGAAATGCCAAGTGTGGCTGAAGGAAAGGAAGGCAGCAAAAGACACTGCCATGTGTTTACCTATGCAACTAGCTTGAATTTTCTGCACATGTATCCCAAAACTTAAATGCGATAAAAATTTGAAATAAAAAAACAAAATATATTTACCACTACATACATTGAAAATATATTTACAATATAGAACCCCTACATACATTGAAGATATATTTACCTACTGAAATATGGTAAACACTACATACATTGAAAATATTTTTACCGACTTAAATATACCAAATACTACACACATTGACAATATATTTTCGGGAGAGAGAGATCCAAGATGGCTGATTGATAACAGCTCGGGACTGTATCTCCCAGTGAAAGCTCGGAAAACGTGAGGATACCACATTTTCAGAGGAATTTTTGTCGCCTATGGACCGGAAGATTTCCAGTGGAGGAGCCCCGCGGATCGCCAGCGTGCCTTCTGTGGCCGGTGCAGCGGTTTTGTCATCGATTCAGCATGGCAGCTCTTCATGCACAGTGAGCCTAACTAGTTCCCCTAATGACTGGTGTTTGGAGCTCCGGGAAGGCAGTGCCGCTTGTTGCGGACTCAAGAAGGAAGCCAGTCTGGAGATTCCTATGCAGAAGAGCACCATCAGTCTTATCGCTGCTGTTTGGGCCGGCGCAGAGGGTTGCTCGGATTCCAGCACTGGGAATCAATAAATTGGACATCCTCTCAGCAACTTAATCAGAAAGGCGCTAATTGTAAAGACATCAGATGGATAAATTCACAATAAAGGGAAAAAAAAGAGCCTAAAAAAGGCCGAGAAAACCGAAAGTCAGAACCCCTCTCCTTCTACAGGGGATAGTAATTCCTCATCAGCAACGGAACAAGCCCTAATGGAAGAGGACTGTGTTCCAGTATCTGAAGAAGGCTTTAGAAGGTGGATGGTATAAAACTTCTGGGAATTTAAACAACTTGTTCTAACCCAATGTAAAGAAACTAAGAACTTTAAAAAAAGATTAGATGAAATGTTAAAAGAATGGACAATATAGAGAGGAATATAAATGAACTAATGGAGTTGAAAAATACAACACGAGAACTTAGTGAAATATGCACAAGTTTGAATAGCCGAATTGATCAAGCAGAAGAAAGGATATCAGAGGTCGAAGACCGACTTAATGAAACAGAACGAGAAGACAAGAATAGAGAAAAAAGGATAAAAAGGAATGCGCAAAGTCTCCAAGAATTATGGGACTATGTGAAAGACCTTATCTACGTTTGATAGGTGTACCTGAATGTGATGGAGGGAATGAATCCCAGCTGGAAAATAGTCTTCAGGATATTATCCAGGAGAATTTTCCCAATTGAGCAAAGCAGGATACCATTCAACCTCAGGTAATACAGAGAACACCACAAAGATATTCCTTAAGGAGAGCAACCCCAAGACGCATAATCATTAGATTCACCAGGGTTGAAACAAAGGAGCAAATACTAAGGGCAGCCAGAGAGAAAGGTCAGGTTACCCACAAAGGGAAACCTATCTGACTTACAGCTGATCTATCAGTAGAAACCCTACAAGTCAGAAGAGAGTGGGGACAGATATTTAACATCCTTAAAGAACAGAAATTTCAGCCCAGAATTTCATATCCTGCCAAACTAAGCTTCACAATTGAAGGAAAAATAAAATCTTTTATGAACAAGCAAGTACTCAGAGATTTTATTACCACCAGGCCTGATTTACAAAAACTTCTGAAAGAAGCATTACACAACGAAAGGAACAACCAGTATTAGCCTTTCTAAAAATATACCAAAAAGTAAAGAGCATCAACATAAAGAAGAATTTACATCAACAAATGGATAAAATAGCGAGCATCAACATAAAGAATTTACATCAACAAATGGATAAAATAGCCAGTTAACATCAAATGGCAGTAATCTTAAATTCAGATCGACTAAATTTTCTAATAAAAAGATACAGCCAAAACCTAACAGTATACTATACCCAGACACATTTCCTATTGAAAAATACACAAAGATTAAAAACAAAGGGTTGGAGAAAGATTTACCAACCAAATAGAGAACAAAAAAAATAAATAAATAATCAAAAAGGAGTTGCAATTCATGCATTTGATAAAACAGATTTCAAACCAACAAAAGTAGAGTGGTATAAAAATAAATAAATCCTAACACCCAGATACATAAGACCCATAAAGAGATTCAGACTCAACGAAACAGAAAATTAATAAGGATATCTAAAATTTGAACTCAGATCAGTAACAAGTAACCTTAATAAGCACTTTAGAGCTCTCCACTTTAGATAAATAAAATATACATTCTTCACTTTAAATAAACAAAATAATGATCAGCCATTATTAATACCCATTAAAAGCAATATTCCTGTTCTATCTCCCTCTTTTTCTTCCTCTCTTTTCAAAAAAAAAGAAAGGAAAATACGTTTTCCTACTGTAATTCAGTAGGTATACTTCACTTTACTTCTTACTCTCTTAATAATAGTGTCTTTTAATAAATGGGAATTCTCAGTTTTAATGAAAGCATTATTAATATTTTTGTTAGCATTTGTTATGTCCTGTTTTGTAATCATTCATAAAAATAGTTGTTATTAATTTAAAATAAAAGAAAAAAAAGAAAAAGGTCTCCTGACTATTCCACAGGTGTGAATTATTTAGGGAGACTCAGAATGAATATTTCCCCAGGTGTGTACATTTAGTGAGGCTCTCAAGGAGTGGCCATAGAAAAGAGACTTCTGACTATTCCACAGGTGTGCATTATTCAGTGATTCTCTGAATGAGTGGCCATAAAAAATTGACTCCAGACTACACCACAAGTGTGTAATATTCAGTGAGGCTGAGAAAGAGTGGCCATATGAAAGAGACTTCTAATTACTCATCACGTGCTTTATTCACTGTTTGAATGAGTAGCCGTATGACATAGACTCCTCATTATTCTACATGTGTGCATTATTCAAACAGGTGCTGTATAAGTGTCCATATCAAATAGACTCCTGACCCTCCAAAAGTGTGTATTACTCAGCGATCCCCACAATTAGAGTTCATCTGAAATAGACTCCTGACTATAACCCAGGGGTGTATCATTCAGGAAGGCACTTAATTCGTGGCAGTCTTAAACAGCATCCTGATTACTCCATAGAAGTTCATTATTTACTGAAACTTTGAATGAGAGGCCATAAAAAATAGATACCGCACTACTGCTCTGTTGTGAATTATTCAATAAGGTTCTCAAGGAATGGTAGTATGAAGTAGAATCCTGAGAATTTTTTAGAAGTGTATCATTCAGGGAGGCACAGAATGTGTGGCCATATAAGAAATGTTCGACTATTACAACGGTGTCCATTTTTCTCTGAGGCTCTAAATTTGTGGCTACATGAAGTAGACTCTTAACTCTTCCCCAGGTGTCTATTATTGAATGAGACTCTGACTAAATGGGCATAAAGAAGGGACTCTTGTGTATTACCCAGGTGTGCATTACTTACAGAGACTCTGAATGTGTAGCCCTTTGAAGGAGACCCGTGACTATTACTGAGGGAAGTATTATTCTGAGTGGCCCTGAACGAGTGGCCATGTGAAAGAGATTCCTGACTTATCAGATATACATATTATTCACTGAAGCACTTAAAGAGTGTCTTTATGAAATAGAACCCATTTTATTCCACAGGTGGTCTTTATTTTTTGACACTCCAAACGAATCTCCATATGAAATAGACTAGTGATTATTCCTCACATGTACAGTATTCGAAGAGGTTCGGTATAAGTGTTCACATCAAATAGTCTCCTGACTATCAAGCATGTGTTTATCATTCACGAAGCTGCTTAATTTGAAGATACCTTCAATAGAATCCTTACTACTCCACAGCTGTTTATTTCGCAGTGTAGCTCTGAATGAGAGTCGATATGAAATAGACTCCTTACTATTGTCGCACTGTGCAATATTCGGTAATGCTGTGATTGAGTGGCCATATGACCAGGGCTCTGACTCTTCTCAAGCTGTGTATTTTTCAGTGAGTTTCTGAACGAGTGACCACGTAAATGGACTCCTGACTCTATCGTGTTGACTATTTCTCAGCTGTGAATTTTCCACTGAGTCACTCTGTCAACAGTCTTATCCAATAATCTCCAGACTGTTTTTTATTTGTGCATTATTGAGTGAGACTGCAAATAAGTGGCTCTATATAATAGAGTCCCGAGTATTTTCAAGATGTATATAATTATCCACTTAGGTTCAGAATAAGCGGCCATGTGAAATACACTCTTGATTCTTCCATAGGGTTGTTTTATTCTGTGAGGCTCTGAATGTGTGGCCATAAAATAGAGACTCATCAATACTCGTCAGGCGTACATTTTTACATTTGTCGCTAAATGAGTGGCCATACAAAATAGAATCCTGACTTATTCCCAGTTGTATGTTATTCAGATAGGCTCTTAATATGTGGCTATATCAAATAAAATTCTGGCTACAATACAGTAGTTCCTTATTCAATAAAACTCTGAAATTGATGCCGTATGTAATAGCTTCCTGAGTATTCCAAAGGTATGTATTTTTCACTGAGGCCCTCATTCTTTGGCCATATGAAATTGTTTCCTGACTGGTCCACAGGTGTGTATTATTGACTCTCACTATGAATATTTGGGCATATGGAATAGACTAGTGACTATTTCAAGGCTGTGTATTACTCAGTCTTTGATTCTGTGGCCATATAAAATAGACTATTTTGTATTCCACACGTGTGCATTACTCGCTGACGATGTAAATGAGAGGCTATATAAAGTAGACTCTTAAAACTTCCCCAGGTGTGTATTAATAAGAGAAGCTTTTTGTGTGTGACCACATGAAACAGGATGCTGTTTGTCTTAATATTTGTATTATTCAGTGAATCTGTCAATAAGTGGCTTTATGTAATTGACTGCTGAGTAGTTTACATTTGTGCATTGTTCACTGAGGTTATGAGTCAGTGGCCATATGAAATGGAATCCTGACTAATCCACACAGGCTTATTATCCACTGAGAATATGAATGAATGTCCAAATGCAATAGTCTCCTGGCTTCTCCTCAGGTGTGCATTATTCACCGAGGCTCTGAATAAATGTGCATCAACAATAGACTCCAAGTTATTTTCCAGATGTGTATTATTCAGTTAGGCTCAGGAGATGTGGCCACATTAATTAGATTCCTAACTAAAGCAAGGGTCTCTCTTATTCACTGAGGCTCTGAAAATGTGTCTACATAAAATAGACTCCTGACTACAGCACATAATTCGTGACACACTGAAAGAGAGGCAACCAAGTAGAAAGAGAAAACCCATTAAACTCAGCAATCCCTTTACTGGGTATATAACCAAAGGACTATAAATTGTTCTACTATAAGGACACATGCACACGAATATTTATTGCAGCACTGTTTACAATAGTAAAGACCTGGAACCAACATAAATGCTCATCGATGATAGACTGGACTGGGAGAATGTGGCACATATAAGCCATGGAATATTATGCAGCTATCAAAAAGGATCAGTTTTTTTTATTTGTAAGGACATGGAGTAATATGGAAAACATCATTCTTAGCAAACTGACACAAGTACAGAAAAGAAAATACCACATGTTCTCACTCATAGGTGGTTGAGAAAAATGACAACACATGGACACAGGGACGGGTTCTACTACACATTGTGGTGTATTCTTGGGAATGGGAAAGAGACAGTGGGGGGTGAGCTGTGGAGAGATAGCCTGGGGAGAAATGCCAAGTGTGGCTGAAGGAAAGGAAGGAAGCAAAACACACTGCCATGTGTTTACCTATGCAACTATCTTGCACGTTCTGCACATGTATTCCAAAATTTAAAAGGCAATTAAAATTTAAAATAAAAAAAGAAAATATATTTACCACTACATACATTGAAAACATATTTACCGACTTAAATGTACTAACCACTACATACATTGAAAATATATTTTTCTACTCTATTTCAGTAGGTATATTTCACCTTACCTCTTACTCTCTTAATAATAGTGTCTTTTGATAAATGGGAATTCTCAGTTTTAATGAAAGCATTACTAATATTTTTGTTAGCATTGTTTATGTCTTGCTTTGTGATCATTCATAAAAATAGTTGTCATTTCATTAAAAATAGAAGTAAAAAAAGAAACAGTCTCCTGACTGTTCCACAGGTGTGCATTATCTAGTGAGACTCTGAATGACTATTTCCCCAGGTGTGTACATTTGGTAAGGCTCTCAAGGAGTGGCCATAGAAAAGAGACTTCTGACTATTCCACAGGTGTGCATTATTCAGTGATTTTCTGAATGAGTGGCCATAAAAAATAGACTCCAGACTATACCACAAGTGTGTAACATTCAGTGAGGCTGAGAAAGTGCCAACATGAAAGAGACTTCTAATTACTCAACATGTGCGTTATTCACTGATTGTCTGAATGAGCACCTGTATGACATAGGCTCCTCATTATTCTCCATGTGTCCATTATTCGAACAGGTTCTGTATGAGTGTCCATACCAAATAGACTCCTGACTCTCCACCAAGTGTGTATTACTCAGCGATACCCAAAATTAGAGTTCATCTGATATAGACTCCTCACTATTACCCAGGTGCATATTATTCAGAAAGGCACATAATTCATGGCTGTCTTAAACAGCGTCCTGATTACTCCATAGAAGTTTATTATTCACTGAAACTTTGAATGAAAGGCCATAAAAAAATAGACACTGCACTACTGCTCCATTGTGAATTATTCAATAAGGTTTCCAAGGGGTGGTAGTATGAAGCAGAATCCTGAGGATTTTTCAGGAGTGTATCATTCAGGGAGGCGCATAATGTGTGGTCATATAAAAAACGTTTGACTATTACAATGGTGTCCATTATTCACTGAGGCTCTAAATGTGTGGCTACATGAAGTAGACTCTGAAGTCTTCCCCAGGTGTCTATTATTGAATGAGACTCTGACAAAATGGGCATAAAATAGAGACTCTTGTGTATTACCCAGCTGTGCATTACCTACAGAGACTCTGAATGTGTAGCCCTTTGAAGAAGACCCGTGACCGTTTCGGAGGGAAGTATTATTCACAGTGGCCCTGAATGAGTGGCCATGTCAAAGTGATTCCTGACTTATCAGATATACATATTATTCACTGAAGCACTGAAAAAGTGTCTTTATGAAATAGAACCCATTTTATTCCACAGGTGGGCTTTATTTGTTGAATCTCAAAACAAATCACTATATGAAATAGAGTAGTGATTATTCCCCACATGTGCAGTATTTGAAGAGGTTCAGTATAAGTGTCCACATCAAATAGTCTCCTGACTGTCAACCATGTGTGTATCATTCACGAGGCTGCTTAATATGAAGAAACCTTCAATAGAATCCTTACTACTTCACAGCTGTTTATTTCACCGTGTAGCTGTCAATGAGCGTCGATATTAAATAGACTCCTTACTATTGCCCCACTGTGCATTATTCCGTAATGCTGTGATTGAGTGGCCATATGACCTGGATTCTGACTATTAACAAGGTGTGTATTCTTCAGTGAGTTTCTGAATGAGTGACCACGTAAAATAGACTCCTGACACTATGGTCTTGATTATTTCTCAGCTGTGAGTTTTCCACGGAGTCAGTGGGTCAACAGTCATATCAAATAATTTCCAGACTATTTTTCTTTTGTGCATTATTGAGTGAGACTCCGAATAAGTGACTCTATATAATAGAGTACTGACTATTTGCAAGATGTATATGATTCTCCACTTAGGTTCAGAAGAAGTGGCCATGTGAAATACACTCCTGACTCTTCCATAGGTTTGTTTTATTATGTGAGGCTCTGAATGTGTGGCCATAAAATAGAGACTCTTCAATATTCGTCCAGCATGCATTTTTACATTCGCCATTAAATGAGTGGCAATACAAAATAGAATCCTGACTTATTCCAAGTTGTATGATATTCAGATAGGCTATTAGTATGTGGCTATATAAAATAGAATTCTGACTACAATACAGATGTTCCTTATTCAATAAAACTCTGAAATAGATACCATATGTAATACCGTCTTGAGTATTCCCCAGGTATGTATTTTTCACTGAGGCTTTCAATCTTTGGCCATATGAAATTGTTTCCTGACCGTTCCACAGGTGTGTATTGTTGACTCTCTCTCTGAATATTTAAGAATATGAAATAGACTAGTGACTATTTCAAAGCTGTGTATTACACACTCAGTCTTTGATTCTGTGGCCATATAAAATAGACTTGTGTCTATTCCACAGGTGTGCATTATTCGCTGAGGATTTAAATGAGAGGCTATATAAAGTAGACTCCTAACACTTCTCTAGGTGTGTATTACTCAGTGAGGCTTTTTGTGTGTGACCACATGAAACAGGATGCTGTCTGTCTTCATATTTGTATTATTCAGTGAATCTCTCAATAAGTGGATTTACATAATAGACCGCTGAGTACTTTAAATTTGTGCATTGTTCACTAAAGTAATGAGTCAGTGGCCATATGAAATGGAATCCTGACTAATACACACGTGGATATTATCCACTGAGGTTATGAATGAATGTCCAAATGAAATAGACTCCTGGATTCTCCACAGGTGCGCATTATTCACCGAGGCTCTGAATGAATGTCCATCGACAATAGACTCCAAGTTATTATCCAGGTGTGTATTATTCAGTGAGGCTAAAGATTTGTGGCCATATTAATTAGATTCCTTACTAAAGCAAGGTCTCTCTTATTCACTGAGGCTCTGAAAGTTTCTCTACATGAAATAGACTCCTGACTACAGAACATTATTCAGTGACACTCTGCAAGAGAGGCAACAAAGTAGAAAGAGAAAACCCATTGGAATCAGCAATTTCTTTACTGTGTATATAACAAAAAGACTATAAATCTTTCTAGTATAAGGACACATGCACACGATTTTTTATTGCAGCACTGTTTCCAATACTAAAGTCCTGAAACCAACCCAAATGTTCATCGATGATAGACTGGACTGGGAGAATGTGGTACATGTACACCATGGAATATTATGCAGCAATCAAAAATGATGAGTTTTTGTCCTTTTTAAGGACATGGATGAATCTGGTGAACATCATTCTTAGCAAACTGACACAAGAACAGAAAAGGAAATAAAGCATATTTTCAATCATAGGCGGGTGAGAAAAATGAGAACACAAAGACACAGGGAGGGGTCCTACTACACATTGGAGTCTATTTTTGGGAATGGGAAAAAGACTGTGAGGGGTGAGCTGTGGAGAGATAGCCTGGGGAGAAATGCCAAGTGTGGCTAAAGGAAAGGAAGGCAGCAAAACACACTGCCATGTGTTTACCCCTGCAAATATCTTACAGGATCTGCACATGTATTCCAAAACTTAAAATGTAATAAAAATCTAAAATGAAAAAAGAAAATACATTTACCACTACATACATTGAAAATACATTTACAATATATAACCCCTACATATATTGAAAATATATTTACCTACTGAAATATAGTAAACATTACATACATTGAAAATATATTTACTGAATTAAATATACTAAACACTACATACATTGAAAATACATTATCCTCCTGTATTGCAGTAGGTATATTTCACCTTACATCTTACTCTCTTAAAACTAGTGTCTTTTGATAAATGGAAATTCTCAGTTTTAATGAAAGCATTACTAATTTTTTTTTAGCATTAGTTATGTCCTGTTTTGTAATCATTCATAAAAATAGTTCTTATTACCTTTAAGATAAAAGAAAAAAAAGAAAATATCCCCTGACTGTTCCACAGGTGTGCATTATTTAGTGAGACTCTGAATGACTATTTCCCCAGGTGTGTACATTTAGTGAGGCTCTCAAGGAGTGGCCAGAGAAAGGAGACTTCTGTCTATTCCACAAATGTGCATTATTCAGTGACTCTCTGAATGAGTGCCCATAAAAAATAGACTCCAGACTATACCACAAGTGTGTAATATTCAGTGAGGCTGAGAAACAGTGGCCATATGAAAGAGACTTCTAATTACTCCACATGTTCGTTATTCACTGTTTGTCTGAATGAGTAGCCGTATGACATAGACACCTCATTATTCTCCATGTGTGCATTATTCAAACAGGTTCTGTATGAGTGTCCATACAAAGTAGATTCCTGACCCTCCACCAAGTGTGTATTACTAAGCGATACCCACAATTAGAGTTCATATGAAATACACTCCTGATTATCACCCAGGTGTGTATCATTCACCAAGTCACTTAATTCGTGGCTGTCTTAAACAGCGTCCTGATTACTCCATAGAAGCTCATTATTCACTGAAACTTTGAATGAGAGGCCATAAAAAATAGACACCACACTAGTGCTCCATTGTGAATTATTCAATAAGGATCTAAAGGGGTGGTAGTATGAAGTAGAATCCTGAGGATTTCCCAGGAGTGTATCATTCAGGGAGGCACAGAATGTGTGGCCATATAAAAAATCTTCGACTATTACAATGGTGTCCATTTTTCAATGAGCCTCTAAATGTGTGGCTTCAGGAAGTAAACCCTTAACTGTTCCCCAAGTGTTTATTATTGAAAGAAACTCCTACTAAATGGGCATAAATAAGGGACTCTTGTGTATTACCCACGTGTGCATTCCTTACAGAGACTCTGAATGTGTAGCTTTTTGAAAATGACCCGTGACTATTTCTCAGGCATATATTATTCACAGTGGCCCTGAACGAGTGGCCATGTGAAAGAGATTCCTGACTTATCAGATATACATATTATTCACAGAACCACTGAAAGAGTGTCTTTATGAAATAGAACCCATTTTATTCCACAGGTGGAATTTATTTTTGACTCTCCAAATGAATCACCATATGAAATTGACTAGTGATTATTTCCCACATGTGTAGTATTCCAAAAGGTTCGGTATAAGTGTCCATATCAAATAGTCTCCTGACTATCAAGCATGTGTGTATCATTCACGAAGCTCCTTAATTTGAAGATACCTTCAATAGAATCCTTACTACTCCACAGTTGTTTCTTTCGCAGTGTAGCTCTGAATGAGAGTCGATATGAAATAGACTCCTTACTATTGTCCCACTGTGCATTATACGGTAATGCTGTGATTGAGTGGCCATATGACATGGACTCTGAGTATTACCAAGGTGTGTATTTTTCAGTGAGTTTCTGAATGAGTGACCACGTAAAATAGACTCCTGACTCTATCGTCTTGACTATTTCTCAGCTGTGAATTTTTCACTGAGTCACTGGGTCAACAGTCATATCAAATAATCTCCAGATTATTTTTCATTTGTGCATTATTGGGTGGGACTCCGATTAAGTTGCTCTATATAATAGAGTCCTGAGTATTTTCAAGAAGTGTATGATTCTCCGTTTAGGTTCAGAATAAGTGGCCATGTGAAATACACTCCTGACTCTTCCATAGGTTTGTTTTATTCTGCGAGGCTCTTAATATGTGGCCATAAAATAGAGACTCTTCAATACTCATCAGGCGTGCAGTTTTACATTCGCCTCTAAATGAATGGCTATACAAAATAGAATCATGACTTACTCCAAGTTGTATGATATTCAGATAGGCTCTTAATATGTGGCTATATAAAATAGAATTCTGACTACAATACAGATGTTCCTTATTCTATAAAGCTCTGAAATAAATAACATATGTAATAGCGTCTTGAGTATTCCCCATGTATGTATTTTTCACTGAGGCTCTCCATCTTTGGCCATATGAAATGGTTTCCTGACTGTTCCACAGGTGTGTATTGTTGACTCTCACTCTGAATATTTAAGAATATGGTATAGACTAGTGACTATTTCAAAGCTGTGTATTACTCACTCAGTCTTTGATTCTGTGGCGATATAAAATAGACTAGTGTCTGTTCCACAGGTATGCATTACTCGCTGAGGATTTAAATGAGAGGCTATATAAAGTAGACTCCTAACACTTCTCTAAGTGTGTATTACTCAGTGAGGCTTTTTGTGTGTGGCCACATGAAACAGAATGCTGTCTGTCTTAATATTTGTATTATTCAGTGAATATCTCAATAAGTGGCTTTATGTAATAGACCGCTGGGTTCATTACATTTGTGCATTGATCACTAAGGTTATGAGTCAGTGCTCACATGAAATGGAATCCCGACTAATTCACACGTGCATATTATCCAATCAGGTTATGAATAAATGTCCAAATGAAATTGACTCCTGGCTTCTCCACAGGTGTGCATTATTCAACGAGGCTCTGAAAGAATGTCCATCGACAATAGACTCCAAGTTATTTTTCAGGTGTGTATTATTCAGTGAGGCTCAAGAGATGTGGCCATATTAATTAGATTTCTTACTAAAGCAAGGACTCTCTTATTCACTGAGGCTCTGAAAATGTGTCTACATGAAGTAGACTCCTGACTACAGCACATTATTCAGTGACACTCTGAAAGAGAGGCAACAAAGTAGAAAGAGGAAACCCATTGGAATCAGCAATCCCTTTACTGTGTATATAACCAAAGGACTATAAATTTTTCTACTATAAGGACACATGCACACGAATATTTATTGCAGCACTGTTTACAATACTAAAGACCTGGAACCAACCCAAATGCTCATCGATGAGAGACTGAACTGTGAGAACGTGGCACATGTATAACATGGAATATTATGAAGCAATCAAAAATGATGAGTTTTTGTCCTTTTTAAGGACATGGATGAATCTGGGGAACAACATTCTTAGCAGACTGTCACAAGAACAAAAGTAAATACCGCATATTTTCAATCACAGGCGGTTGATAAAAATGAGAACACATGGACACAGGGAGGGGTCCAACTACACACTGGGGTCTATTGTTGGGAATGGGAAAAAGACGGGGGGGTGAGCTGTGGAGAGATATCCTGGGGAGAAATGCCAAGTGTGGCTGAATGAAAGGAAGGCAGCAAAACACACTGCCACGTGTTTACCTATGCAACTATCTTGCAGGTTCTGCACATATATTCCAAAACTTAAAATGCAATAAAAATTTAAAATAAAAAAAGAAAATATATCTACCACTACATACATTGAAAATACGTTTACAATATATAACCCCTACATACATTGAAAATATATTTTCCTACTAAAATATAGTAAACATTACATACATTGAAAATATATTTACTGAACTAAATATACTAACCACTACATACATTGAAAATATATTTTCCTCCTGTGTTTCAGTAGGTATATTTCACCTTACCTCTTACTCTCTTAATAATAGTGTCTTTTGATAAATGGAAATTCTCAGTTTTAATGAAAGCATTACTAACATTTTTGTTACCATTGGATATGTCCTGTTTTGTAATCATTCAGAAAAATAGGTGTTATTACCTTTAAAATAAAGAAAAAAAAGAAAAAGTCTCCTCACTGTTCCAGAGATGTGTGTTATTTAGTGAGACTCTGAATGACTATTTCCCCAGGTGTGTACAAATAGTGAGGCTCTCAAGGAGTGGCCAGAGAAAAGACACTTCTGACTATTCCACAGGTGTGCATTATTCAGTGATTCTCTGAATGAGTGGCCATAAAAAATTGACTCCAGACTATACCACAAGTGTGTAATATTCAGTGAGGCTGAGAAACAGCGGCCATATGAAAGAGACTTCTAACTACTCCACGTGTGCGTTATTCACTGTTTGTCTGAATGAGAAGCTGTATGACATAGACTCCTCGTTATTCTCCATGTGTGCATTATTCAAACAGGTTCTGTATGAGTGTCCATACACAATAGACTCCTGACCCTCCAGCAAGTCTGTATCACTCAGTGATACCCACAATTAGAGTTCATATGAAATACACTCCTGACTATCACCCAGGTGTGTATCATTCAGGAAAGCACTTAATTCGTGGATGTCTTAAACAGCGTCCTGATTACACCATAGAAGTTCATTATTCACTGAAGCTTTGAATGAGAGGCCATAATAAATAGACACCGCACTACTGCTCCATTGTGAATTATTCAATAAGGTTCTCAAGGGGTGGTAGTATGAAGTAGAATCCTGAGGATTTCCCAGGAGTGTATCATTCAGGAAGGCACAGAATATTTGGCCATATAAAAAATATTCGACTATTACAATAGTGTCCATTATTCACCGAGCTTCATAAAGTAGACCCTTAACTGTTCCCCAAGTGTTTATTATTGAAAGAGACTCCTACTAAATGGGCATAAATAAGAGACTCTTTTGTATTACCCAGGTGTGCATTACTTACAGAGACTCTGAATGTGTAGCTTTTTGAAGAAGACCCGTGACTATTTCTGAGGGAAGTATTATTCACAGTGGCACTGAACGAGTGGCCATGTGAAAGAGATTTCTGACTTATCAGATATACATATTATTCACTGAAGCACTGAAAGAGTGCGTTATGAAATAGAACCCATTTTATTACACAGATGGGCTTTACTTTTTTACTCTCCAAATGAATCACCCTATGAAATTGACTAGTGATTATTCCCCACATGTGTAGTATTTGAAGAGGTTCGGTATAAGTGTCCACATCAAATAGTCTCCTGACTATCAAGCATGTGTGTATCATTCACGAAGCTGCTTAATTTGAAGATACCTGCATTAGAATCCTTACTACTCCACAGCTGTTTCTTTCGCAGTGTAGCTCTGAATGAGAGTCGATATGAAATAGACTCCTTACTATTGCCCCACGTTGCATTATTCGGGAATGCTGTGATTGATTGGTCATATGACCTGGACTCTGACTATTCCCAAGGTGTGTATTCTTCAGTGAGTTTCGGAAAGAGTGACCACGTAGTATAGACTCCTGACTCTATCGTCTTGACTACTTCTCAGCTGTGAATTTTCCACTGAGTCAAAGCGTCAACAGTCATATCAAATAATTTCCAGACTATATTTTCATTTGTGCCTTATTGAGTAAGACTCCAAATGAGTTGCTCTATATAATAGTGTCCTGAGTATTTTCCAGATGTGTATGATTCTCCACTTAGGTTCAGAATAAGTGACCATGTGAAATACACTCCTGACTCTTCCATAGGTTTGTTTTATTCTGTGAGGCTCTGAATGTGTGGCCATAAAATAGAGACTCTTGAATACTCCTCAGGCATGCATTTCTACATTCGTCTCTAAATGAGTGGCTATACAAAATAGAATCCTGACTTATTCCAAATTGTATGTTATTCAGATAGGCTCTTAATATGTGGCTATATCAAATAGAATTATGACTACAATACAGGTGTTCCTCATTCAATAAAGCTCTGAAATAGATACCATATGTAATAGAGTCCTGAGTATTTCCCAGGTATGTATTTTTCACTGAGGCTCTCAATCTTTGACCATATGAAATTGTTTCCTGATGGCTCCACAGGTGTGTATTACTGACTCTCACTCTGAATATTTGGGCATATGGAATAGACTAGTGATTATTGCAAAGCTGTGTATTACTCACTCAGTCTTTGATTCTGTTAGCCATATAAAACAGACTAGTGTCTATTCCACACGTGTGCATTATTCGCTGAGGATGTAAATGAGAGGCTATATAAAGTAGACTCCTAACACTTCCCCAGGTGTGTATTACTCAGTGAGGCTTTTTGTGTGTTACCACATGAAACAGGATTCTGTCTGTCTTAATATTTGAATTATTCAGTGAATCTCTCAATAAGTGGCTTTATGAAATAGACTGCTGAGTACTTTACATTTGTGCATTGTTCACTGAGGTTATGAGTCAGTGGCCATATAAAATGGAATCCTGACTAATCCACACGTGCATATTATCCACCAAAGTTATGAATGAATGTCCAAATGAAATAGACTCTTGGCTTCTTCACAGGTGTGCACTATTCACCAGGCTCTGAATGAATGTCCGCCAACAATAGACTCCAAGTTATTCTCCAGGTGTGTATTATTCAGTGAGGCTCAGGAGATGTGGCCATGTTGATTAGATTCCTTACTAAAGCAAGGGTCTCTCTTATTCACTGAGGCTCTGAAAATGTGTCTACATGAAATAGACTCCTGGCTACAGCATATTATTCAGTGACACTCTGAAAGAGAGGCAACAAAGTAGAAAGAGGAAGCCCACTGGACTCAGGAATCTCTTTACCGGGTATATAGCCAAAGGACTATAAATCGTTCTACTATATGGACACATGGACACGAATATTTACTGCAGCACTGTTTACAATAGTACAGACCTGGATCCAACCCAAATGATCATCGATGAGAGACAGGACTGGGAGAATGTGGCACATGTACACCATGGAAGATTATGCAGCAATCAAAACTGATGAGTTTTTGTCCTTTGTAAGGACATGCATGAATGTGAAGAACATCATTCTTAGCAAACTGTCACAAGGAACGAAAGGGAAATACCGTATATTCTCACACATAGGCGGGTGAGAAAAATGAGAACACATGGACACAGAGAGGGGTTCTACTACACACTGGGGTCTATTGTTGGGAATGGGAAAGAGACAATGGGGGGTGAGCTGTGGAGAGATAGCCTGGGGAGAAATGCCAAGTGTGGCTGAAGGAAAGGAAGGCAGCAAAACACACTGCCATGTGTTTACCTATGAAACTATCTTGCACGTTCTGCACATGTATCCCAAAACTTAAAATGCAATAAAAATTTAAAATGAAAAACGAAAATATATTTACCACTACACACATTGAAAATATATTTACAATATATAACACCTAAATACATTGTAAATATATTTACCTACTTAAATATAGTAAGCACTACATACATTAAAAATATGTTTGCCAACTTAAATATACTAACCACTACATACATTGAGAATATATTTTCCTACTGCATTTCAGTAGGTATATTTCACCTTAATTCTTACTCTCTTAATAATAGTGTCTTTTGGATTTGCATTCCAAGACGGCATCCTAGAGGCTACTCTGGATTGCAGCTCTCAGTGAAGGCGCAGAGGGAGAGTCCTAGGCGCATTCTCGGACAGATATTTTTTGCCCACAGAATGTTGAATGTCCGAGGTGTGGGAAAGACATGGAATGCTAGCACAGTCGGCTCACGCGGCCACTTCAGCCGGTTCTGCAGCGCAGCAGCACCGGGCACAAAACTCACTGGTCCGGGTGCCCTGTTAAACCGGCAATCTAAGATTTGGAAGGGCAGATTGGCATCTCCATCTGATTGAATGGGACTTGGACAATGAGCCAGACCTGGAGATTCCTGGGAAACATGATCTGAGCCGGTGCAGTGGGTAGTGGCATGGGAGAATGCACAAATCCCAGTGTCCTATCAGCAGGCTACTGGGGCGCCAGTGAGAGAGTCAACCATTCATCTTGGGGAGAAGAAGAGAGACAGAGAGAGAGGACGAACGCTGAGGCAGGGACCTGGGTGATCAGGCTCGGCAGGTCCCACCCTGACGAGGACAAGCAGGGCAGTGATCAGAGGTGCTCGGGGCTGAGAGTTGTGTTTCCGGGATCTAGGACGGTGCAGCCCGGTGCAAGCGGGGCATCCACCATTACTGACACAATCTCCTGCTACTGAAGTACCATTCAGGGCTGACACAGCCTGCTGTTGCCAAGGCAACCTGACATAACAGAGAGTCTCCCCCAGCAGAGCGGAGCAAGCCACAGCAGGACAGAGCCCCGCAGCAACAGGGCGGACCCGCGCTAGGAGGGCGGAGGCCAGGCAGGAAAATAGTGAATAGACTGCCTCCCAGCTGGGTAGGACAGTGGAACAGATACGCATAAAGAAAGTTCCAACTCCCTGGGACAGAGCATCTTACAAGAAAAAAAGGGGGGGGTTCATGAGTTCTGTTGCAGCAGACATAAACACATCCTCCCAACAATGCTGAATGAACAACAGAACTCACAGCTCAGCACTGGAGCTCCTATAATGCACAGACCGACTCCACAAGCAGCTCCCTGACCCCTGTATATCCAAAAAGTCATGACCTCAAAAATGGACTAATCAGACTGACATTTGGCGGGCATCATTCTGAAACAAAGATAGCAGAAGAAGACACTGGTAGCATCCCTCACTGGTCCACAGCTGCTACAGGTGTACCCCAGACAAGCAGGGCCTGGAGTGGACCTCAGCACTTGTACAGCAGAGGGGATAGACCATTAGAAAAAAAACTAAGTAACAGAAATACTTCATCATCAACAATCAGGGTATCCACACAGAGACCCAATTGAAAAATAAGCAAGTACTAAGACGACAGGTGGATAAATCTATAAAGATGGAAGAAACCAGCGCAAAAAGGAGGAAAACACCCGAAACCAAAACACTTCACCACCTACAAAGGACCAAAACTGCTCACCAGCAAGGGAACAAAGCTGGACGGAGAATGAGTGTGAGGAAATGATGGAATCACACTTCAGAAAGTGGATAATGAGAAATTTCAGTGAGCTAAAAGAACATCTTCTAAATCAGTGCAAATAAACTAACAACCTTGAAAAAAGATTTGAAAAATGATTCGAGGAAATGATAACAAGAATGGACAACTTAGAGAGAAATATGAATGAATTGAAGGAGCTGAAAAACACAACATGAGAACTTCGGGAAGCATGCACAAGTTTCAACAGCCGAATTGACCAAGCAGAAGAAAGAATATCAGAAGTTGAAGATCAACTCAATGAAATAAAACGAGAGACCAAGATTAGAAAAAAAAGTGCAAAAAGGAATGAACAAAATCTCCAAAAATGTGGGACTATGTGAAGAGACCCAACCTACGTTTGATAGGTGTACCAGAATGTGATGAAGAGAATGAATTCAAGTTGGAAAACACTCTTCACAATATTATCCAGGAAAATGTCCCCAACCTAGCAAGACAGGTCAATACTAAACTCCAGAAAATACAGAGAACACCAAAAAGATATTCTGCAACAAAAGCAACCCCAAAGCACATAATCGTCAGATTCACCAGGGCTGCAATGAAGGAGAAAATACTAAGGGCAGCCAGAAAGAAAGGTCGGGTCACCGACAAAGGGAAGCCCATCAGGATCACAGCAGATCTCTCAGCAGAAACTCTACAAGCTGGAAGAGAGTGGGCCCAATATTTATCATCCTCAAAGAAAAGAACTTTCAACACAGAATCTCATATTCTGCCAAACTGAGCTTCATAAGTGAAGGAAAAATAAAATCCTTCATAAACAAGCAAGTACTCAGAGATTTTGTCACCACTAAGCCTGCTTTACAAGAGCTCATGGCAGAGGCACTACACATAGAAAGAAACAACCAGTACCAGCCATCCTAAAAGCATACCAAAATGCTAAAGAGCATCAAAAAAATGAAGAATCTACATGAACCAATGGGCAAAACAGCCAGCTAGGGTCAAAATGGAAGTATCAAATTCACACATAACAATATTAACCCTAAATATAAATGGGCTAAACGCATCAATAAAAAGACACAGACTGGCATATTGGATAAAAAGCAAAAACCCATCGGGGTGCTTTATCCAGGAAACCCACCTCACACGCAAGGATACACAAAGACTCAAAATAAAGGGATGGAGGAAGATTTACCAAGCAACTGTGGAGCAGAAAAAGAAGCAGCTGCAATTCTCATCTCTGATAAAATAGACTTTAAAGCAACAAAAATCAAAAGGGACAAAGAAGGCCATGACATAATGGTAAAAGGATCAATACAACAAGAAGAGCTGACGATTCTAAATATATATGGACCCAATGCAGGAGCACCCAGATATATAAGACAAGTTCTTAAAGACTTACAAAGAGACTTAGACTCCCACACAAAAATAGTGGGAGACTTTAACACTCCACTGTCAATATCAGACAGACCAACAAGGCAGAAAATTAACAAGGATATCCAGGACTTGAACTCAGACCTGGAACAAGCAAACCTGATAGACATTTACAGAACTCTCCACCCGAAATCCACAGAATATACATTTCTCTCAGCACCACATCACACCTACTCCAAAATTGACCACATAATTGGAAGTAAAGCACTCCTCAGCAAATGCAAAACAACTGAAATCACAACACAGTCTCTCAGACCATAGTGCAATCAAGTTGGAATTCAGAATTCAGAAACTAACTCAGAACCATACAGCTTCATGGAAACTGAACTACTGGCTCTTGAATGTTGATTGGATAAACAATGAAATGAAGACAGAAATAAAGAAGTTCTTCGAAACCAACGAGAACGAAGACACAACGTACCAGAATCTCTGGGACACATTTAAAGCCGTCTGTAGAGGAAAATATACAGCAATAAGTGCCCACATGAGAAGAGTGGAGAGATTCAAAATTGACACCCTTTCGTCAAAATTGAAAGAGCTAGAGGAGCAAGCTCAAAAAAGCTAAAAACCTAGCCGAAGACAAGAAATAACTAAGATCAGAGAAGAACTGAAGGAGATAGAGACACGAACAACGCTTCAAAAAATCAATAAATCCAAGAGATGGTTTTTCTGAAAGATCAACAAAATAGACAGACCACAAGCCAGACTGATAAAAAAGAAAAGAGAGAACAACCAAATAGACGCAATAAAAAACGATGAATGGGAAAAAAACACAGATTCCACAGAAATTCAAACCATCATCAGAGAATACTACAATCAAGTCTATGCACATAAACTCGTAAACCAGGAAGAAATGGATAAATTCCTGGAGGCCTGTGTTCTCCCAAGCCTAAACCAGGAGGAAGCCAAAACTATGAATAGACCAATAACAAGGTCTGAAGTTGAGGCAGCAATTAAGAGCCTACCACACACAAAAAAGCCCAGGTCCGGATGGGTTCACAGCCGAACTGTACCAGACAGACAAAGAGGATCTGGTACCATTCCTTCTGAAAGGATTCCAAATAATTCAAAAAGAGGGAACCCTTCCCAAATCATTTTATGAGACAAACATCATCCTGATACCAAAATCCGGGAGAGACTCAACAAGAAAAGAAAACTTCAGGCCAATATCCATGATGAACATAGATGCAAAACTCTTCAATAAAATACTGGCAAACCGATTGCAACAGCACAGTAGAAAACTTATCCATCATAATCAAGTAGGATTCTTCCCGGGGATGCATGGCTTGTTCAACACACACAAGTCTATAAATGTAATTCACCACATAAACAGAAGCAAAAACAAAAACCACATGATTATCTCAATTGATGCAGAGAAGGCATTTGACAAAATTCAACAGACTTTTATGCTAAAAACCCTCAATAGACTTGGTATTTATGGAACATATCTCAAAGTAATAAAAGGTATTAACGACAAACCAACAGCCAATATCATACTTAATGGGCAAAAACTGGAAGCATTCCCCTTGAAATCTGGCACTAGACAAGGATGCCCTCTCTCACCACTCCTATTGAACATTGTACTGGAAGTTCTAGTCAGAGCAATCAGGCAAGAAAAAGAACTAAAGCGTATTCAAATAGGAAAGGTGGAAGCCAAATTGTCTCTATTTGCAGACGACATGATAGTATACCTAGAAGAACCCATCACCTCAGGCCAAAAGCTCCTCAAACTGATAAGCAACTTCAGTAAAGTCCCAGGATATAAAATGAAGGTGCAAAAATCACAAGCATTCCTATACATCAATAAAAGACTAAAAGAGAACCAAATCAATAACGAAATGCCTTTCACAATTGCTACAAAGAAAATAAGATACCTAGAAATAGAACTCACAAGGAACGTAAGGGACCTCTTCAAGGAAAACTACAAACCACTGCTCAACGAAATAAGGGAGGACACAAACAGATGGAGAAACATTCCATGTTCGTGGTTAGGAAGAAACAATATCGTGAAAATGGTTACACTGCCCAAAGTAATTTACACAGTTAATCCTATCCCCATCAAATTACCATTGAATTTCATCACAGAACTGAAAAATACTACCATGATCTTCATATGGAACCAAAAGAGAGCCCGCATAGCAAAGTCAATTCTAAGCAAAAAGAACACAGTGGGAGGCATCACACTACCAGACTTCAAACTATACTACAAGGCTACAGTAATCAAATCAGCATGGTACTGGTACCAAAACAGAGATATAGACGAATGGAACAGAACAGAGGCATCAGAGGCGACACAACGTATCTACAACCATATAATCTTTGATGAACCAGACAAAAACAAGCAATGGGGAAATGATTCCCTATTTAATAAATTGTGTTGGGAAAACTGGCTAGCCATGTGCAGAAAGCAGAAACTGGACCCCTTCCTGACACCTTATGCTAAAATTAACTCCAGATGGATTAAAGATTTAAAGATAAGACCTGACATCATAAAAACCCTAGAAGAAAATCTAGGCAAAACCATTCAGGACATAGGAGTCGGCACGGACTTCATGACCAAAACACCAAAAGCATTGGCAACAAAAGCCAAAATAGACAAATGGGACCTAATCAAACTCCACAGGTTCTGCATGGTAAAAGAAACAGTCACTACAGTGAATCGGCAACCATCAGAATGGGAAGAAATCTTTGCAGTTTACACATCTGAGAAAGGGCTGATATTCAGAATTTACAAAGAACTCAAACAGATTTACAGGAGCAAAAAAAAACAAGCCCTTTCAAAATTGGGCAAAGGATGTGAACAGACACTTTACAAAGGAAGACATACATGAGGCAAACACATGAAAAAATGCTCATAATCATTGCTCTTTAGGGAGATGCAAATCAAAACCACATTGAGATACCAACTCACACCAGTTAGAATGGCCATCATTAAAAAATCTGTAGACAGCAGATGCTGGAGAGGATGTGGAGAAATAGGAACATTCTTACACTGTTGCTGGGAGTATAAATTATTTCAACCATTGTGGAAGACAGTGTGGCGATTCCTCAAGGAACTTGAAATAGAAATTCCATTTGACCCAGCAATCCCATTACTGGGTATATATCCAAAGAACTATAAATCGTTCTTCTATAAGGACACATGCACACGAATGTTCATTGCAGCACTGCTTACAATAGCAAAGACTTGGAACGAACCCAAATGCCCATCCATGATACACTGGACTGGGAATATGTGGCACATATACACCATTGAATATTATGCAGCAATCGAAAATGATGAGTTTGTGTCCTTTGTAAGGACATGGATGAATCTGGAGAACATCATTCTCAGCAAACTGACACAAGAACAGAAAAACAAATATCGCATATTCTCACTCATAGGCGGGTGAGAAAAATGAGAACACATGGACACAGGGAGAGAATCTACTGTACGCTGGGGTCTACTCGGGGGAAAAGGGGAGGGACAGTAGGGGCGATCTGGGGAGGGATAGCCTGGGGATAAATGCCAAGTGTGGGTGAAGGGAAGGGAGGCAGCAAAGCACACTGACATGTGTCTACCTATGCAAATACCTTGCACACTCTGAACATATACCCGAAATCCAATCATGCAATAAAAATTTAAAAAATTTAAAAAAAATAATAGTGTCTTGATAAATGGAAATTCTCAGTTTTAATGAAAGAATTACTAATATTTTTTGGAGCAATGGTTATGTCCTGTTTTGCAATCATTCATAAAAACAGTTGCTACGAACCTTAAAATAAAATAAAAAACAAAGTCTCCTGACTGTTCCACAGGTTTGTATTATTTAGTGAGACTCTGAATGACTATTTCCCCAGGTGTGTACATTTAGAGAGGCTCTCAAGGAGTGGCCATAGAAAAGAGACTTTTGATTATTCCACAGGTGTGCATTGTTCAGTGATTCTCTGAATGAGTGGCAATAAAAAAATAGACTCCAGACTATACCACAAGTGTGTAATATTCAGTGAGGCTGAGAAAGAGCGTCCATATGAAAGACACTTCTAATTACTTTATATGTGCGTTATTCACTGTTTGTCTGAATGAGTAGCCGTATGACATAGACTCCTCTTTATTATCCATGTGTGAACTATTCAAACAAGTTCTGTATAGTGTCCATACCAAATAGACTCCTGACCTTCCACCAAGTGTGTATTACTCAGCAATACCCACAATTAGAGTTCATATGAAACAGATTCCTAAATATCACCCAGGTGTGTATCATTCAGGAAGGCACTTAATTCGTGGCTGTCTTAAACAGCGTCCTGTTTACTCCTTAGAAGTTCATTATTCACTGAAACATTAAACGAGAGGCTATAAAAAATAGACACCTCACTACTGCTCCATTGTGAATTAGTCAATACAGTTCTCAAGGGGTGGTAGTATGAAGAAGAATCCTGAGGATTTTCCAGGAGTGTATCATTCAGGGAGGCACAGAATGTGTGGCCATACAAAAAATATATGACAATTAAAATGGTGTCCATTATTAACTGAGGTTCGAAATGTGCAGCTACATGAAGTAGACTCTGAACTTTTCCCCAGGTGTCTATTATTGAATGAGATTCTGAATAAATGGGCATAAAGAAGGGACTCTTGTGTATTACCCAGGTGTGCATTACTTACAGAGACTCTGAATGTGTAGCCCTTTGAAGAAGACCCGTGACTATTTCAGAGGGAAGTATTATTCACAGTGGCCCTGAATGAGTGGCCATGTGAAAGAGACTCCTGACTCATCAGATATACATATTATTCACTGAAGCACTGAAAGAGTGTCTTTATAAATTAGAACCCATTTTATTCCAGCAAACATATGAAAAAGTGCTCATCGTCATTGGTCATTAGAGAGATGCAAATCAAAACCACATTGAGATACCATCTCACACCAGTTAGAATGGCGATCATTAAAAAATCTGGAGACAGCAGATGCTGGAGAGGATGTGGAGAAATAGGAACACTCTTACACTGTTGGTGGGAGTGTAAATTAGTTCAACCATTGTGGAAGACAGTGTGGCGATTTCTCAGGGACCTAGAAATAGAAATTCCATTTGACCCAGCAATCCCATTACTGGGTATCTATCCAAAGGATTATAAATCGTTCTACTATAAGGACACATGCACACGAATGTTCATTGCAGCACTGTTTACAATAGCAAAGACCTGGAACCAACCCAAATGCCCAACGATGATAGACTGGACTGGGAAAATGTGGCACATATACACCATGGAATATTATGCAGCAATCAAAAATGATGAGTTTGTGTCCTTTGTAGGGACATGGATGAATCTGGAGAACATCATTCTCAGCAAACTGACACAAGAACAGAAAAAGAAATACCGCATATACTCACTCATAGGTGGGTGAGAAAAATGAGAACACGTGGACACAGAGAGGCGGTCTACTATACACTGGGGACTGTTGGGGGGAATGGGGGAGGGACAGCAGGGGGGGGCTGGGGGGGATAGCCTGGGGATGAATACCAAGTGTGGGTGAAGGGGAGGAAGGCAGCAGAGCACGCTGCCATGTGTGTACCTATGCAACTATCTTGCTTGTTCTGCACATGTACCCCCAAACCTATAATGCAATAAAAATTAAAAAAAAAAAAAAAAAAAAAAAAAAAAGAACCCATTTTATTCCACAAGTGTGCTTTATTTTTTGATTTTCCAAATGAATTACCATATGAAATAGCCTGGTGATTATTCCCCACATGTGCAGTATTCGTAGAGGTTCGGTATAAGTGTCCACATCAAATAGTCTTCTGACTATCAAGCATGCGTGTATCATTCACGAAGCTGCTTAATTTGAAGATACCTTCAATAGAATCCTTACTACTCCACAGCTGTTTCTTTCGCAGTGTAGCTCTGAATGTGAGTAGATATGAAATAGTCTCCTTACTATTGCCCCACTGTGCATTATTCGGTAATGCTGTGATTGAGTGGCCGTATTACCTGGAATCTGACTATTCACGAGGTGTTTATTCTTCAGTGAGTTTCTGAACGAGTGACCACGTAAAATAGACTCCTGACTCTATTGTCTTGACTGTATCTCAGCTGTGAATTTTCCACTGAGTCACTCGGTCAACAGTCATATCAAATGACTTCCAGAATATTTTTCATTTGTGCATTATTGAGTGAGACTCCGAATAAGTGGCTCTATATAATAGACTCCTGAGTATTTTCACGATGTACATGATTCTACACTTACGTTCAGAATAAGTGGCCACATGAAATTCACTCCTGACTCTTCCATAGGTTTGTTTTATTCTGTGAGGCACTCAATGTGTGGCCATAAAATAGCGACTCTTCAATGCTCATCAGGCATGCATTTAACATTCATCTCTAAATGAGTGGCTATACAAAATAGAATCCTGACTGATTCCAAGTCATATGTTATTCACGTAGGCTCTTAATATGTGGCTATATTAAATCGCATTCTGACTACAATACAGGTGTTCCTTATTCAATAAAGCTCTGAAATTGATACCATATGTAATAGCGTCCTGAGTATTCCCAAGGTATATATTTTTCACTGAGGCTCTCAATCTTTGGCCATATGAAACTGTTTTCTTACTGGTCCACAGGTGTGTATTATTGACACTCACTCTGAATATTTGGACATATGGAATAGACTAGTGACTGTTTCAAAGCTGTGTATTACTCACACAGTCTTTGATTCTGTGGCCATATAAAATAGACTAGTGTCTATTCCACACGTGTGCATTATTCGCTGATGATGTAAATGAAAGTCTATATAAAGTAGACTCCTAACACTTCCCCAGGTGTGTATTACTCAGTGAGGCTTTTGGTGTGTGACCACATGAAACAGGATGCTGTCTATCTAATATTTGTATTATTCAGTGAATCTCTGAATAAGTGGCTTTATGTAATAGACTGCTGAGTACTTTACATTCCTGCATTGTTCACAGAGGTTATGAGTCAGTGGCTGTATGAAAAGGAATCCTGACTAATCCACATGTGCATATTATCCACTGAGGTTATGAATGAATGTCCAAATGAAATAGACTCCTGGCTTCTCCACAGGTGTGCATTATTCACCGAGGCTCTGCATGAATTTCCATTGACCATAGACTTCAAGTTATTCTCCAGGTGTGTATTATTCAGTGTGGCTCAACAGATGTGGCCATATTAATTAGATTCCTTACTAAAGCAAAAATGTCTCTTATTCAGTGAGGCTCTGAAAATGTGTCTACATGAAATAGACTCCTGACTACAGCAGATAATTCAGTGACACTCTGAAAGAGAGGCAACAAAGAAGAAAGAAGAAACCCATTGGACTCAGCAATCCCTTTACTGGGTATATAACCAAAGGATGATAAATCGTTCTAATATAAGGACACATGCACACGAATATTTATTGAAACACTGTTTACAATAGTAAAGACCGGGAACCAACCCAAATGCTCATCAAAGATAGACTGGACTGGGAGAATGGGGCACATGTACACCATGGAATATTATGCAACAATCAAAAATGAGGAGATTTTGTTCTTTGTAAGGACATAGGTGAATCTGGAGAAAATCATTCTTAGCAAACTGACACAAGAACAGAAGAGGAAATACCGCATATTCTCATTCGTAGGCGGGTAAGAAAAATGAGAACACATGGACACAGGGAGAGGTTCTACTACACACTGGGGTCTATTGTTGGGATTGGAAAAGAGACAGTGGGGTGTGAGCTGTGAAGAGATAGCCTAGGACGAAATGCCAAGTGTGGCTGAAGGAAAGGAAGGCAGCAAAACACACTGCCATGTGTTTACCTATGCAACCAGCTTGAACGTTCTGCACATGTATTCCAAAACTTAAAATGCAATAAAAATTTAAAATAAAAAAAGAAAATATATTTACCACTACATACATTGAAAATATATTTACAATATAGAACCCCTACATACACTGAAGTTATATTTACCTACTGAAATATAGTAAACAATACATACATTAAAAATATATTTACCGACTTAAATATACTAACCACTACATACATTGAAAATATATATTACTACTGCATTTCAGTAGGTATATGTCACCTTTTTTCTCACTCCCTTAATAATAGTGTCTTTTGCTAAATGGAAATTCTCAGTTTTAATAAAGGCATTACTAATATTTTTGTTAGCAGTGGTTATGTCCTGTTTTGTAATCATTCATAAACATAGTTGTTATTAGATTTAAAATAAAAGAAAAAAAAGAAAAAGGCGTCTGAGTGTTCCACAGGTGTGCATTATTTAGTGAGACTCTGAATGACTATTTCCCCAGCTGTGTACATTTAGGGAGGCTCTCAAGGAGTGGCCATATAAAAGAGATTTCTGAGTAATCAACAGGTGTGCATTATTCAGCGATTCTCTGAATGAGTGGCCATAAAAAATAGACTCCAGACTATACCACAAGTGAGGAATATTCAGTGAGGCTGAGAAAGAGTGGCCATATGAAAGAGACTTCTAATTACTCCACATGTGCGTTATTCACTGTTTGTCTGAATGAGTAGCCATATGACATAGACTCCTCATTATTCTCCATGTGTGCATTATTCAAACAGGTTCTGTATGAGGGTGCATACCAAATAAGACTCCTGACCCTCCACCAAGTGTGTATTACTCAGCGATACACACAATTAGAGTTCATATGAAATATACTCCTGACTATAACCGAACTGTGTATCATTCAGGAAGGCACTTAATTCGTGGCTGTCTTAAACAGCGTCCTCATTAGTCCATAGAAGTTCATTATTCAAAAAAACGTTGAATGAGAGGCCATAAAAATAGACAATGCACTACTGCTACATTGTGAATTATTCAATAAGGTTCTAAACGGGTGGTAGTATGAAGTAGAATCCTGAGGATTTTCCAGGAGTGTATCATTCAGGGAGGCACAGAATATATGGCCATATAAAAAATGGTCGACTATTAAAATGGTGTCCATTATTCACTGAGGCTCTAAATGTGTGGCTACATGAAGTAGACTCTTAACTCTTCCCCAGGTGTCTATTATTGAATGAGACTCTGTCTAAATGGGCACAAAGAAGAGACTCTTGTGTATTACCCAGGTGTGCATTACTTGCAGAGACTCTGAATGTGTAGCACTTTGAAGAAGACCCGTGACTATTTCTGAGGGAAGTATTATTCAGTTTCCCTGAATGAGTGGCCATGTGAAAGAGATTCCTGACTTATCAGATATCCATATTATTCACTGAAGCATAGAAAGCGTGTCTTTATGAAATAGAACCCATTTTATTACACAGTTGGGATTTATTTTTTGACTCTCCAAACGAATCACCATATGAAATAGACTAGTGATTATTCCCCACATGTGCAGTATGGGAAGAGGATCGATATAAGTGTCCACATCAAGTAGTCTCCTGACTATCAAGCATGTGTGTATCATTCACGAAGCTGCTTAATTTGAAGATACCTTCAATAGAATCCTTACTACTCCACAGCTGTTTATTTTGCATTGTAGCTCTGAATGAGAGTCGATATGAAATAGACTCCTTACTATTGCTCCACTGTGCATTATTCGGTAATGCTGTGATTGAGTGGCCATAAGACCTGGACTCTGACTATTCCCAAGGTGTGTATTCTTCAGTGAGTTTCTGAACGAGTGAACTCATATAATATACTCCTGCCTCTATCGTCTTGACTATTTCTACGCTGTGAACTTTCCACTGTATCACTGGGTCAACAGTTATATCAAAATATTCCAGACTATTTTTCATTTGCGAATTATTGAGTGAGACTCCGAATAAGTGGCACTATATAATAGAGTCCTGAGTATTTTCAAGATGTATATGATTTTCCACTTAGGTTCAGAATAATTGGCAATGTGAAATACACTCCTGACTCTTCCTTAGGTTTGTTTTATTCTGTGAGGCTCTGAATGTGTGGTCATTAAATAGATACTCTTCAATACTACTCAGGCGTACATTTTTACATTCGTCTCTAAATGAGTGGCTATATAATATAGAATTCTGACTTATTCCATGTTGTATGTTATTCAAATATGCTCTTAATATGTGGCTATATAAAACAGAATTCTGACTACAAAACAGGTGTTACTTATTCAATAAAGCTCTGAAATAGATACCATATGTAATAGCGTCCTGAGTATTCCCCAGGTATGTATTTTTCACTGAGGCTCTCAATCTTTGGCCATATGATATTGTTTTCTGACTGGTCCACAGGTTTGTATTATTGAGACTCACTCTGAATATTTCGGCATATGGAATAGACTGGTGACTATTTCAAAGCTGTGTATTACTCACTCAGTCTTTGATTCTTTGGCCATATAAAATAGAGTAGTGTCTATTCCACACGTGTGCATTATTCGCTGAGGATGTGAATGAGAGGCTATATAAGGTAGACTCCTGACACTTCCCCAGGTGTGTATTACTCAGTGAGGCTTTTTGTGTGTGACCACATGAAACAGGATGCTGTCTGTCTTAATATTTGTATTATTCAGTGAATCTCTCAATACATCGCTTTATTTAATAGACTGATGAGTACTTTACATTTGTGCATTGTTCACTGAGGTTATGAGTCAGTGGCCATATGAAATGGAATCCTGACTAATCCACACGTGCATATTATCCACTGAGGTTATGAATGAATGTCCAAATGAAATAGACTCCTGGCTTCTCCACAGGTGTGCATTATTCACCGAGACTCTGAATGAATGTCCATCGACAATAGACTCCATGTTATTCTCCAGGTGTGTATTGTTCAGTGATGCTCAGGATATGTGGCCATATTAATTAGATTTCTTACTAAAGCAAGGGTCTCTCTTATTCACTGAGGCTCTGACAATGTGCCTACATGAAATAGACTCCTGACTACATCACATTATTCAGTGACACTCTGAAAGAGAGGCAACAATGTAGAAAGGGGAAACACATTGGACTCAGCAATCCCTTTACTGGGTATATAACCAAACGACTATAAATCGTTCTAGTATAAGGACACATGCACACCAATATTTATTGCAGCAATGTTTACAATAGTAAAGACCTGGAACCAACCCAAATGGTCATCGATGAGAGACTGGACTGTGAGAATGTGGCAGATATACACCATGGAATATTATGCAGCAATCAAAAATGATGAGTTTTTGTTCTTTGTAAGGACATGTATGAACCTGGAGAACATCATTCTTAGAAAACTGACTCAAGAACAGAAGAGGAAATACCGCATATTCTCACTCATAGACGGGTGAGAAAAATGAGAACACAGGGACACAGGGAGGGGTTCTACAACACACTGGGGTCTATTGTTGGGAATGGCAAAGAGACATTGGGGATTAGCTGTGGATTGATAGCCTGGGTAGTAATGCCAAGTGTGGCTGAAGAAAAGATAGGCGGCAAAACACACTGTCATGTGTTTACCTATGCAACTATCTTGCACGTTCTGCACATGTATTCCAAAACTTAAAATAAAATAAAAATTTAAAATAAAAAAGAAATTATATTTACCACTACATACATTGAAAATATATTTACAAGCCCATTCAAAAATGGGCAAAGGATATGAACAGACACTTTACAAAAGAAGACATACATGAGGCCAACAAACACATAAAAAAATGCTCATCAACACTGGTCATTAGAGAGATGCAAATCAAAACCACATTGAAATACCATCTCACGCCAGTTAGAATGGTGATCATTAAAAAATCTGGAGACAACAGATGCTGGAGAGGATGTGGAGAAATAGGAACACTCTTACACTGTTGGTGGAAGTGTAAATTAGTTCAACCATTGTGGAAGACAGTGTGGCGATTCCTCAGGGACCTAGAAATAGAAATTCCATTTGACCCAGCAATCCCATTACTGGGTATATATCCAAAGGACTATAAATCGTTCTTCTCTAAGGACACATGCACACGAATGTTCACTGCAGCACTGTTTACAATAGCAAAGAATGGGAACCAACCCAAATGCCCAACGATGATAGACTGGACTGTGAAAATGTGGCACATAAACACCATGGAATATTATGCAGCAATGAAAAATGATGAGTTTCTGTCTTTTGTAAGGACATGGATGAATCTGGAGAATATCATTCTCAGCAAACTGACACAAGAACAGAAAAAGAAATACCGCATATACTCACTCATAGGTGGGTGAGAAAAATGAGAACACATGGACACAGAGACGTGGTATACTATACACTGGGTTCTATTGGGGGTTATGGGGGAGGGACAGCGGGGGGGCTGGGGAGGGATAGCCTGGGGATGAATGCCAAGTGTGGGTGAAGGGGAGGAAGGCAGCAAAACACACTGCCATGTGTGTACCTATGCAACTATCTTGCACGTTCTTCACATGTACCCCAAAACCTATAATGCAATTATATATATATTTACAATATATAACCTCTACATACATTGAAAATATATTTATTGGGGACTCACAAGATGGCGTCGCAGAAGGGACTCAGGAATGCAGCTCTCAGTGAAGGCGCAGAGGGTGAGTCCTAGCCGCATTCTCGGATGGACGTTTTTTGTCCACAGATCGATGAATGTTCCAGGTGTGGGAGAGACACGCTACACTAGTACAGCCAGCTACCACAGCCGGCTGGCGCGGCCGCTTCTGCCAGCGCCACAGCGGGACCTGGCATGAAACTCACTGGTCTGGGTGCCCTGTTAAACAGACAATCTGAGATTTGGAAGGGCAGATTGGCATGTTCATGTGATTTAAAGGGACTTGGACAAAGAGCCAGACAAGGAGATTTCTGGGAAGCGAGATCTGAGCCGGTTCAGTGGGCAGCAGCACAGGAGATCGCATGGATCCCAGTGCCCTATAGGCAGGTTACTGGGGCGCCAGTGAGGGAGTCGACCTTTCAGCTTGGGGAGAGGGAGAGAGAGAGAGAGACTCTGAGGCAGGGAGCTGGGTGGTCGGGCTCAGCCAGTCCCACCCTCACGGGGACAAGCAGGGTGGTGATTGGAGGTGCTTGGGGCTGAGAGTTTTCCTGCTGGCATCTAGGGCAGTGCAGCCCACTGAAGGAGGGGCGTCCGCAAGTGCGAACGCAATCCGCTCCTACTGAAGTACTGCCCAGGGCTGACACTGCCTGCCGTTTCTGAGGCAACCAACCATAAAAGAGAGACTCCACCAGGAGGGGGGAACGCTCCACAGCAGAACAGAGCCCAGCAGCAACAGGGCGGACCCGCCCTAGCAGGGCAGAGCCCTGGCAGGCAAATAGTGAATAGACTGCCTCCTAGTGGGGCAGGGCAGTGCAACAGATACTCATACAGAAAGCCCCAACTCCCTGAGACACAGCATCTACGGGGGAAAAAAAGGTGGTGTTTTATGAGTTCTGTTGCAGCAGACATAAAAAATCCTCCCAACAACCCTGAATGAGCAACGGAGCTCACAGATCAGCACTGGAGCTCCTATAAAGCACAGACCATCTCCTCAAGCAGCTCCATGACCCCTCTATATCCAAAAAGTCATCCCCAAGAAAGACTTATCAGACTGACATTTGGCGGACATCATTCTGGAACAAAGACAGCAGAAGAAGAAACACGTAACATCCATCACAGTTCCGCAGCTGCTACAGATATACCCCAGACAAGGAGGGCCTGGAGTAGACCTCAGCATTCATACAGCAGACGGGCTAGACCAATAGAAGGAAAACCGAGTAACAGAAATACTTCATCATCAACAATCTCAGCGCCAACATAGAGACCCAATTGAATAATCAGCAACTACTAAGACGACAGGAGGATAAGTCCACAAAGATGGGAAGAAACCAGCGCCAAAAAGGAGGAAAACACCCGAAACCAAAACACCTCACCTCCTACAAAGGACCAAAACTCCTCACCAGCAAGGGAACAAAGCTGGATGGAGAAAGAGTGTGACGAAATGACGGAATCAGATTTCAGAAAGTGGATATTGAGAAACTTCAGTGAGCTAAAAGAACATGTTCTAAATCAGTGCAAAGAAACTAAGAACCTTCAAAAAAGATGTGAGAAAAGATTCGAGGAATTGATAACAAGAATGGACAACTTAGAGAGGAATATGAACGAATTGAAGGAGCTGAAAAACACAACACAAGAACTTCGTGAAGCATGCACAAGTTTCAACAGCCGAATTTACCAAGCAGAAGAAAGAATATGAGAAGTCGAAGATCAACTCAATGAAATAAAACGAGAAACCAAGATTAAAGAAAAAAGTGCAAAAAGGAATGAACAAAATCTCCAAGAAATGTGGTACTATGTGAAGAGACCCAACCTACGTTTGATAGGTGTACCAGAATGTGATGAAGAGAATTAATCCTAGCTGGAAAATACTCTTCAGGATATTATCCAGGAAAATTTCCCCAACCTAGCAAGACAGGTCAATACTCAACTCCAGGAAAAACAGAGAACACCACAGAGATACTCCGCAAGAAGAGCAACTTCAAGGCACATAACTGTCAGATTCACCAGGGTTGAAATGAAGGAGAAAATACAAAGGGCAGCCAAAGAGAAAGGTCGGGTCACCTACAAAGAGGAGCCCATCAAATTCAAAGAAGATCTCTCAGCAGAGACTCTACAAGCCAGAAGAGAGTGGGGGCCAATATTCAACATTCTCAAAGAAAAGAACTTTCAACACAGAATTTCATATCCAGCCAAACTGAGCTTCATAAGTGAAGGAAAAATAAAATCCTTCATGAACAAGCAAGTACTCAGAGATTTTGTCACAACTAAGACTGCTTTACAAGAGCTCCTGAAAGAGGCACTACACATAGAAAGAAACAACCAGTACCAGCCATCCAAAATCATACCAAATGCTAAAGAACATCAAGACAATGAAGAATCCACATGAACCAATGGGCAAAACAGCCAGCTAGCGTCAAATTGACAGTATCAAATTCAAACATAACAATATTAACCCTAAAAGCAAATGGGCTAAATGCACCAATCAAAAGACACAGACTGGCAAATTGGATAAAAAGTCAAAACCCGTCGGTGTGCTGTATCCAGGAAACCCACCTCACACGCAAGGATACACAAAGGCTCAAAATAAAGCGATGGAGGATAATTTACCATACACATGGAGAGCCAAAAAAAAGAAGGAGTTGCAATTGTCATCTCTGATAAAGTAGACTTTAAAGAAGCAAAGATCAAAAGGGACAAAAAAGGTCATTACATAATGGTAAAAGGATCGATACAACAAGAAGAGCTAACGATTCTAAATATATATGGACCCTATGTAGGAGCACCCAGATATATAAGCAAGTTCTTAATGACCTACAAAGAGACTTAGACTCCCACACAATAATAGTGGGAGACTTTAACACTCCACTGTCAATAGCAGACACATAAACCAGACAGAAAATAAACAAGGATATCCAGGACTTGAACTCAGACCTGGAACAAGCAAACCTGATAGACATTTACAGAACTCTCCACCCCAAATCCACAGAATGTACATTCTTCTCAGCACCACATCACACCTACTCCAAAACTGACCACATAATTGGAAGTAAAGTACTCCTCAGCAAATGCAAAACAACTGAAATCATAACAAACAGTCTCTCAGACCATAGTGCAATCAAGTTGGAACTCAGAATTCAGAAAATAACTCAGAACCGCACAGCTGCATGGAAACTGAACAACTGGTTTTTGAATATTGATTGGATAAACAAAGAAAAGAAGGTAGAAATAAAGAAGTTCTTTGAAACCAACGAGAATAAAGAAACAATGTACCAGAATCTCTGGGACACATTTAAAGCAGTCTGTAGAGGAAAATATATAGCAAAAAGGGCCCACATGAGAAGAATTGAGAGACCCAAAATTGACATCCTATCATCAAAGAGCTAGAGGAGCAAGATCAAAAAAGCTCAAAACCTAGCTGAATACAAGTAATAACTAAGATCAGAGCAGAACTGAAGGAGATAGAGACAAGAAAATCCCTTCAAAAAATTAATAAATCTAAGAGCTGGTTTTCGAAAAGATCAACAAAATAGACCACTAGCCAGACTGATAAAAAAGAAAAGAGATAAAAACCAAATAGATGCAATAAAAAACGATAATGGGGAAATCACCACAGATTCCACAGAAATTCAAAACCTCATCAGAGAATACTACAAACCGCTCTCTGCACATAAACTAGTAAATCAGGAAAAAATGGATAAATTCCTGGACGCCTGGGTCGTCCCAATCCTAAACCAGGAGGAAGCTGAAACTATGAATAGACCAATAACAAGGTCTGAAGTTGAGGCAGCAATTAAGAGCCTACCACACAGAAGAAGCCCAGGTCTGGATGGGTTCACAGCCGAATTCTACCAGTCACACAAACAGGAGCTGGTACCATTCCTTCTGAAACTCTTTCAAATAATTCAAAAATAGGGAGCCCTTCCAAAATTATTTTATGAGACCAACATCATCCTGATACCAAAACCTGACAGAGACTCAATAAGAAAAGAAAACTTCAGGCCAATATCCATGATGAACATAGATGCAAAAATCTTCAATAAAATACAGGCAAACCGACTGCAACAGCACATTAAAAAAACTTATCCATCATGATCAAGTAGGATTCATCCCGGGGATACAAGGCAGGTTCAACATATGAAAGTCTATAAATGTAATTCACTACATAAACAGAAGCAAAAACAAAAACCACATGATTATCTCAATTGACACAGAGAAGGCATTTGACAAAATTCAACAGCCCTTTATGCTAAAAACCCTCAACATCATCCTGATACTGAAACCCGGCAGAGACTCAACAAGAAAAGAAAACTTCAGGCCAATATACATGATGAACATAGATGCAAAAGTCTTCAATATAATACTGGCAAACCGAATGCAACAGCACATCAAAAAACTTATCCATCATGACCAGGTAGGATTCATCCCGGGGATGCAAGGCTGGTTCAACATAGGCAAGTCTATATATGTAATTCACCACATAAACAGAAGCAAAAACAAAAACCACATGATTATCTCCATAGACACAGAGAAGGCATTTGACAAAATTCAACAGCTCTTTATGCTAAAAACCCTCAATAACTTTGGTATTGATGGAACATGTCTCAAAGTATCAAAAGCTATTTATGACAAACCAACAGCCAATATCATACTTAATGGGCAAAATCTGGAAGCATTCCCTTTGAAATCGGGCAATAGACAAGGATGCCCTCTCTCACCACTCCTATTCAACATAGTACTGGAAGTTCTAGCCAGAGAAATCAGGCAAGAAAGAGAAATAAAGAGTATTCAGATAGGAAAGGTGGAAGCCAAATTGTCTCTATTTGCAGACGACATGATAGTATACATAGGAGACCCCATCACCTCAGCCCAAAAGCTCCTGAAACTGATAAGCAACTTCAGTAAAGTCTTAGGATATAAAATCAATGTGGAAAACCCACAAGCATTCCTATACACCAATAAAAGACTAAAAGAGAACCAAATCAAGAACGGACTGCCATTCACAATTGCTACAAAGAAAATAAAATACCTAGGAATACAACTCACAAGGAATGTAAGGGACCTCTTCAAGGAAAACTACAAACCACTGCTCAACGAAATCAGAGAGGACACAAACAGATGGAGAAACATTCCATGTTCGTGGTTAGGAAGAATCAATATCGTGAAAATTGGTATACTGCCCAAAGTAATATGGCAGTATAATAACACAATCAATGCTATCCCCATCAAACTACCATTGAATTTCTTCACAGAACAAGAAAAAACCACCATGAACTTCATATGGAAACAAAAGGGAGTCCGCATAGCCAAGTCAATTCTAAGCAAAAAGAACACAACGGAGGCATCACACTACCAGACTTCAAACTATACTACAAGGCTAGAGTAATCAAAACAGCATGGTACTGGTACCAAAACAGAGATATAGACCAATGGAACAGAACAGAGACATCGGAGGAGACACAATATATCTACAACCATATTATCTTTGATGAACCAGATAAAAACAAGCAATGGGGAAAGGATTCCCTGTTTAATAAATGGTGTTGGGATAACTGGCTAGCCATGTGCAGAAAGAAGAAACTGGACCCCTTCCTGACAACTTACACTAAAATTAACTCCAGATGGATTAAAGACTTAAACGTAAGACCTGACACCATAAAAACCCTAGAAGAAAATCTAGGCAAAACCATTCAGGACATAGGAGTCGGCACGGACTTCAAGACCAAAACACCAAAATCATTGGCAACAAAAGCCAAAATAGACAAATGGGACCTAATCAAACTCCGCAGCTTCTCTGTGGCAAAAGAAACAGTCACTAGAGTGAATCAGCAACCATCAGAATGGGAAAAAATCTTTGCAGTTTACGCATCTGACAAAGGGCTGATATCCAGAATTTGCAAAGAACTCAAAAAGATTTACAGAAAAAAAGAAACAAACAAGCCCATTCAAAAATGGGCAAAGGATATAAAGAGACACTTAACAAAAGAAGGCATACATGAGGCCAACAAACACATGAAGAAACGCTTATCATCATTGGTCATTAGAGCGATGCCAATCAAAACCACATTGAGATACCATCTCACGCCAGTTAGAATGGCCGTCATTAAAAAATTTGTAGACAGCAGATGCTGGAGAGGATGTGGAGAAATAGGAACACTCTTACACTGTTGGTGGGAATGTAAATTAGTTCACCCATTGTGGAAGACAGTGTGGCAATTCATCAAGGACCAAGAAATAAAAATTCCATTTGACCCAACAATCCCATTACTGGGTATGTATCCAAAAGACTATAAATTGTTTTACTATAAGGACACATGCACAAGAATGTTCATTGCAGCACTGTTTTCAATAGCAAAGACCTGGAAGCAACTGAAATGCCCATCGATGATAGACTGGACTGGGAAAATGTGGCTCATATACACCATGGAATATTATGCAGCAATGAAAAATGATGAGTTTGTGTTCTTTGTATGGATATGGATGAAATTGGAGAACATCATTCTCAGCAAACTGATACAAGAACAGAAAAACAAATACCGCATATACTCACCCATAGGCGGGTGAGAAAAATGAGAACACATAAACACAGGGAGGGTATCTACTACACACTGGGGTCTACTGGGGGAAAAGGAGGAGGAACAGTATGGGCGGGCTGGGGAGAGATAGCCAGGGGATAAATGTCAAGTGTAGGTGAAGGGGAGGAAGGCAGCAAAGCACACTGACATGTGTGTACCTATGCAAATATCTTGCACACTCTGAACATGTACCCCAAAACCTATAATGCAATAAAAATTTTAAAAATTAATAAAAATAATAGTGTCTTTGGATAAATGAAATTCTCAGTTTTAATGAAAGCATTACTAATATTTTTGTTAGCATTGGTAATGTCCTGTTTTGTAATCATTCATAAAAATTGTTGTTATTACATTTAAAATAAAAGAAAAAAAAGAAAAAGTCTTTAGACTGTTCCAGAAATGTGCATTATTTAGAGAGACACTGAGGGACTATTTCCCCAGGTGTGTACATTTAGTGAGGCTCTCAAGGAGTGGCCATAGGAAACAGACTTCTGACTATTCCACAGGTGTGCACTATTCAGTGATTCTCTGAATGAGTGGCCATAGAAAATAAACTCCAGACTATACCACAAGTGTGTAATATTCAGTGAGGCTGAGAAAGAGCGGCCATATAAGAGACTTCTAATTACTCCACATGTGTGTTATTCACTGTTTGTCTGAATGAGTAGCCATACGACATAGACTCCTCATTATTCTCCATGTGTGCATTATTCAAACAGGTTCTGTATGAGTGTCTATACCAAATAAACTCCTGACCCTCCACCAAGTTTGTATTACGCAGGGATACCCACAATTAGAGTTCATATGAAATAGACTCCTGACGATAACCAAGGTGTGTATCATTCAGGAAGGCACTTAATTCGTGGCTGTCTTAAACACCGTCCTGATTACTACATAGAAGTTCATTATTCACTGAAACTTTGAATGAGAGGCCATAAAAATTAGACACCGTACTACTGCTCCATTGTGAATTATTCAATAAGGTTCTAAAGGGGTTGTAGTATGAAGCAGAATCCTGAGGATTTCCCAGGAGTGTATCATTCAGGTAGACACAGAATGTGTGGCCATATAAAAAATGTTCGAATATTACAATGGTGTCCATTATTCACTGAGGCTCTAAATGTGTGGCTACATGAAGTAGACTCATAATTCTTTGACAGGTGTCTATTCTTGAATTAGACTCTGAATAAATGGGCATAAAGAAGGGACTCTTGTGTATTACCCAGGTGTGCATTACTTACAGAGACTCTGAATGTGTAGCCCTTTGAAGAAGACCCGTGACTATTTCTGAGGGAAGTATTATTCACAGTTGCCCTGAATGAGTGGCCATGTGAAAGAGATTCCTGCCTTATCAGATATACATATTATTCACTGAAGCACTGAAAAAGTGTCTTTATGAAATAGAACCCATTTTATTCCACAGGTGGGCTTTATTTTTTGACTCTTTAAAAGAATCACCATATGAAATACACTAGTGATTATTCCCCACATGTGCAGTATTTGAAGAGCTTCGGTATAAGTGTTCACATTAAATAGTCTCCTGACTATCAAGCATGTGTGTATCATTCACGAAGCTGCTTAATTTGAAGATACCTTCAATAGAATCCTTACTACTCCACCGCTGTTTATTTTGCAGTGTAGCTCTGAATGAGAGTCGATATGAAATAGACTCATTACTAATGCCCCCCTGTGCATTATTCAGTAATGCTGTGATTGAGTGGCCTTATGACCTGGACTCTGACTATTCCCAAGGTGTTTTGTTTTAGTGAGTTTATTAACGAGTGACCACGTAAAATAAACTCCTGACTCTATATTTTTGAATATTTCTCAGCTGTGAATTTTTCACTGAGTCACTGGGTCAACAGTCATATCAAATAATCTCCCTACTATTTTTCATTTGTGCATTACTGAATGAGACTCCAAAGAAGTGGCTCTATATAATAGAGTCCTGAGTATTTTCAAGATGTGTATGATTCTCCACTTAGGTTCAGAACAAGTGGCCATGTGAAACACACTCCTGATTCTTCCATAGGTTTGTTTAATTCTGTGAGGCTCTGAATATGTGGCCATAAAATAGAGACTCTTTAATACTCCTCAGGCATGCATTTCAACATTCGTCTCTAAATGAGTGGCTATACAAAATAGAATCCTGACTTATTCCAAATGGTATGTTATTCAGATAGGATCTCAATATGTGGCTATGTAAAATAGAATTCTGACTACAATACAGGTGTTCCTTATCCAATAAAGCTCTGAAATAGATACGATATGTAATAGCGTCCTGACTATTCCCCAGGTATGTATTTTTCACTGAGGCTCTCAATCTTCAGCCATAAGAAATTGTTTCCCGACTGGTAAACAGGTGTGTATTATTGACTCTCACTCTGAATATTTGGGCATATGGAATAGACTAGTGACTATTTCAAAGCTGTGTATTACTCACTCAGTCTTTGATTCTGTGGCCATATAAAATAAACTAGTCTCTATTCCACATGTGTGCATTATTCGCTGAGGATGTAAATGAGAGGCTATATAAAGTAGACTCCTAAAACTTCCCCAGGTTTGTATTCCTCAGTGAGGCTTTTTGTGTGTGACCACATGATCAGGATGCTGTCTCTCTTAATATTTTTATTATTCAGTGAATCTCTCAATAAGTGGCTTTGTGTAAACTACACACTTGTGGTATAGTCTGGAGTCTAGTTTTTATTGCCACTAATTCAGAGAATCACTGAATAATGCACACCAGTGGAATAGTCAGAAGTCTCTTTTCTGTGGCCACTCCTTGACAGCCACACTAAATGTACACACCTGGGGAAATAGTCATTCAGAGTCTCACTAAATAATGCAACACCTGTGGAACAGTCAGGAGACTTTTTCTTTTTTTTTCTTTTATTTTAAAAGTAATAACAACTATTTTTATGAATGATTAAAAAAAAGGACATAACAAATGCTAACAAAAATATTTGTAATGCTTTCATTAAAACTGAGAATTCCCATTTATCAAAAAACACTATTATTAAAAGAGGAAGAAGAAAGGTGAAATATACCTACTGAAATACAGTAGGAAAATATATTTTCAATGTATGTATTGGTTAGTATATTTAAGTCGGTAAATATATTTTCAATGCATTTAGTTTTTACTATATTTCAGTAGGTAAATATATTTTCAATGTATGTAGGCGTTATATATTGTAAATATATTTTCAATATATGTAGAGGTAAATATATTTTCTTTTTTATTTTAAATTTTTATTGCATTTTAAGTTTTGGGATACATGTGCAGAATGTGCAGGTTAGTTGCATAGGTAGACACATGGCAGTGTGTTTTGCTGCCTTCCTTTTCTTCAGGCACACTTGGCATTTCTCCCCAGGCTATCCCTCCACAGCTCACCCCCCACTGTCTCTTTCCCATTCCAAACCATAGACCCCAGTGTGTAGTAGAACTTCTCCCTGTGTCCATGTGTCCTCATTTTTTCTCACCCGCCTATGAGTGAGAATATGCAGTATTTCCTCTTCTGTTCTTGTGTCAGTTTGCTAAGAATGATGTTCTCCAGATTCATCCATGTCCTTACAAAGGACAAAAACTCATCAGGTTTGATTGCTGCAAAATATTTCATGGTGTATATTTGTCACATTCTCCCAGTCCTTTCTATCATCGATGAGCATTTGTTTTGGTTCCAGGTCTTTACTTTTGTAAACAGTGCTGCAATAAATATTCGTGTGCACGTGTCCTTATAGTAGAACTATCCATAGCTATTTGGTTATATATCTAGTAAAGGGATTGCAGAGTCCAATGGGTTTCCTCTTTCTACTTTGTTGCCTCTCTTTCAGAGTGTAACTGAATAATGTGCTGTAGTCAGGAATCTATTTCATGTAGACACATTTTCAGATCTTCAGTGAATAAGAGATACCCTTGCTTTAGTAAGAAATCTAATTAATATGGCCACATCTCCTGAGCATCACTGAATAATACACACCTGGATAATAACTTGGAGTCTATTGTCGATGGACATTCATTCAGAGCTTTGGCAAAAAATGCACACCTGTGGAGAAGCCAGGAGTCTATTTTATTTGGACATTCATTCATAACCTCAGTGGTTAATATGCACGTGTGGATTAGTCAGGATTCCATTTCATATGGCCACTGGCTCATAACCTCAGTTAACAATGCACAAATGTAAAGTACTCAGCAGGTCTATTACATAAAGACACTTATTGAGAGATTCACTTAATAATACAAATAATAAGACAGACAGAATCCTGTTTTATGTGGTCACACACATAAAGCCTCACTGAGTAATACACACCAGGGGAAGTTTTAGGAGTCTACTTTATATAGCCTCTCATTTACATCCTCAGCGAATAATGCACACGTGTGGAATAGTCACTAGTCTATTTTATATAGCCACAAAATCAAAGAATGAGTGAGTAATACACAGCTTTGAAATAGTCACTAGTCTATTCCATATGCCCAAATATTCAGAGTGAGAGTCAGTAATACAAACCTGTGGACCAGTCCGGAAACAATTTCATATGGCCAAATAATGAGAGCCTCAGTGAAAAATACATAGCTGGGAAATACTCAGGACGCTATTACATTGGTATCTATTTCAGAGATTTATTGAATAAGGAACACCTGTATTGTAGTCAGGATTCTATTTTATATAGCCACATATTAAGAGCCTATCTGAATAACATAGTAAAAAAAAAAATAAAAAAAAAAAAAAAAAAAAAAAAAAAAAAAAAAAAAAACAAGTGGAAGCTAAAATGAGGGGTTTTAAATATAAATTGTAATTATTCAGATGAAGATTTTAAAGTTGTTTAGGATAAGTGCTACTGGCAACGTTGCTTTTTATAAGAGTTTTATAGAAAAACAAATATGTATCAATAAATAAATTAATAATCATTGATCCATTAAAAAAAAAAAAAAAAAAAAAAAAAAAAGAAGTTGGAATAAGTCAAGAATCTATTTTGTATAGCCACTCATTTAGAGATGAATTTAAAATTGCACGCCTGATGAGAATTGAAGAGTCTCTATTTTATGGCCACACATTCAGAGCCTCACAGAATAAAACAAACCTATGGAAGGGTCAGGAGTGTATTTCACATGGCCACTTATTCTGAACCTAAGTGGAGAATCATACACATCTTGAAAATACTCAGGACTCTATTATATAGAGCCACTTATTCGGAGTCTCACTCAATAATGCACAAATAAAAAATAGTCTGGAGATTATCTGATATGACTGTTGATGCAGTGACTCAGTGGAAAATTCACAGCTGAGAAATAGTCAAGACGATATAGTCAGGAGTCTATTTTATGTGATCACTCATTCAGAAACTCACTGAAGAATACACACCATGGGAATAGTCAGAGTCCAGGTCATAGGGCCACTCAATCACAGCATTACCAAATAATGCACAGTGGAGCAATAGTAAGAAGTCTATCTCTTATCGACTCTCATTTAGAGCTACACTGGGAAATAAACAGCTGTGGAGTAGTAAGGATTCTATTGAAGGTATCTTCAAATTAAGCAGCTTCGTGAATGCTACACACATGCTTGATAGTCAAAAGACAATTTGATGTGGACACTTATGCCGAACCTCTTCGAATACTGCACATGTGGGGAATAATCACTAGTCTATTTCATAAGGTGATTCGTTTTCAGAGTCAAAATATAAAGCCCACCTGTGGAATAAAATGGGTTCTATTTAATAAAGACACTCTTTAAGTGCTTCAGTGAATAATATGTATATCTCGTAAGTCAGGAATCTCTTTCACATGGCCGCTCATTCAGGGCCACTGTGAATAACACTTTCCTCAGAAATAGTCAAGGGCCTTCTTTAAAGGGCTACACATTCAGAGTCTCTGTAAGTAATGCACACCTGGGTAATACACAAGAGTCCCTTCTTTATGCCCATTTATTCGGAGTCTCATTCAAAAATAAACACCTGGGGAAGAGTTAAGAGTCTGCATCCTGTAGCCACACATTTAGAGCCTCAGTGAATAATAGACACCATTGGAATAGTCGAACATTTTTTATATGACCACACTTTCTGTGCCTCCCTGAATAATACACTTCTGGGAAATCCTCAGGATTCTTCTTCATACTACCATCCCTTTAGTAGCTTATTGAATAATTCACGATGGAGCAGTAGTGCCGTGTCTATTCTTTATGGCCTCTCATTCAAAGTTTCAGTGAATAATGAACTTCTACAGATTAATCAGGGCGCTGTTTAAGACTGTTATTAAATAAGTCCCTTCCCGAATGATACACACCTGTGTGATAGTCAGGAGTCTATTTTATATAAACTCTAATTGTAGGTATTGCTGAGTAATACACACTTGGTGGAAGGTCAGGAATCTATTTGGTATGAACACTCATACAGAACCTGTTTGAATAATGCACAGATGGAAAATAATGATTAGTCTAATTCATACAGCTGTCAATTCAGACAATAAGTAAATAACGCACATGTGGAGGAAATAGAAGTCTCTTGCATATGGACGCTATTTCTCAGCCTCACTGAATATTACACACTTGTGGTATAGTCTGCAGTCTATTATTTATGGCCACTTATTCAGAGAATCACTGAATAATACACACCTGTGGAATATTCAGAAGTCTCTTTTCAATGGCCATTCCTTGAGAGCCTCACTAAATGTACACACCTGGGGAAATAGTCATTCAGAGTCTCACTAAATAATGCACACCTGTGGAATAGTCAGGAGACTTTTTCTTTTTTTCTTTTATTTTAAAGTTAATAACAACTATTTTTATGAATGATTACAAAAGAGGACATAACCAATGCTAACACACATATTAGTAATGCTTTCAATAAAACTGAGAATTCCAATTAATCAGAAGACACTATTATTAAGAGAGTAAGAACTAAGGTGAAATACACCTACTGAAATACAGTAGGAAAATATATTTTCAAAGTATGTAGTGGTTAGTATATTCAAGTTGGTAAATATATTTTCAATGTATGTAGTGTTTAGTATATTTCAATAGGTAAATATATTTCCAATGTATGTAGGGGTTATATATTGTAAATATATTTTCAATGTATGTAGTGGTAAATATATTTTTATTTTGAATTTTTATTGCATTTTAATTTTTTGATACATGTGCAGAACGTGCAAGATAGTTGCATAGGTAAACACATGGCAGTGTGTTTTTCTGCCTTCCTTTCCTTCAGCCACACTTGGCATTTCTCCACAGGCTATCCTTCCACAGCTCACCCCCCACTGTCTCTTTTTCATTCCATACCATACACCCCAGTGTGTAGTAGAAATTCTCCCTGTGTCCATGTGTCCTCATTTTTCTCACCCGCCTATGAGTGAGAATATGCGGTATTTCCTCTTCTGTTCTTGTGTCAGTTTGCTAAAAATGATGTTCTACATATTCATCCATGTCCTTACAAAGGACAAAAACTCATCAGGTTTGATTGCTGCAAAATATTCCATGGTGTATATTTGTCACATTCTCCTAGTCCTCTCTATCATCGATGAGCATTTGGTTTGGTTCCAGGTCTTTACTATTGTAAACAGTGCTGCAATAAATATTCGTGTCCATGTGTCCTTATAGTAGAACAATCCATAGTTAGTTGGATATATATCTAGTAAAGGGATTGCAGAGTCCAATGGGTTTCCTCTTTCTACTTTGTTGCCTCTCTTTCAGAGTGTCACTGAATAATGTGCTGTAGTCAGGAGTCTATTTCATGTAGACACTTTTTCAGAGCCTCAGTGAATAAAAGAGACCCTTGCTTTAGTAAGAAATCTAATTAATATGGCCACATTTCCTGAGCCTCACTGAATAATACACACCTGGAGAATAACTTGGAGTGTATTGTTGATGGACATTCATTCAGATCTTCGGTAAATAATGCACACCTGTGGAGAAGCCAGGAGTCTATTTTATTTGGACATTCATTCATAACCTCAGTGGTTAATATGCACGTGTGGATTAGTCAGGATTCCATTTCATATGGCCACTGGCTCATAACCTCAGTTAACAATGCACAAATGTAAAGTACTCAGCAGGTCTATTACATAAAGACACTTATTGAGAGATTCACTGAATAATAGAAATATTAAGACAGAGAGCATCCTGTTTCATGTGGTCACACACAAAAAGCCTCACTGAGTAATACACACCTGGGGAAGTGTCAGGAGTCTACTTTTTATAGCCTCTCATTTACATCCTCAGCAAATAATGCACACTTGTGGAATAGACACTAGTCTATTTTATATGGCCACAGAATCAGTGACTGAGTGAGTAATACATAGCTTTGAAATAGTCACTAGTCTATTCCATATGCCCAAATATTCAGAGTGAGAGTCAATAATACACACCTGTGAACCAGTCAGGAAACAATTTCATATGGCCAAAGATTGAGAGCCTCAGTGAAAAATACATACCTGGGAAATATTCAGGATGCTATGACATATGGTATATATTTCAGAGATTTATTGAATAAGGAACACATGTATTGTAGTCAGAATTCTGTTTTATATAGCTACATATTAAAAGACTATCTGAATAACATACAACTTGAAATAAGTCAGGATTCTATTTTGTGTACCCACTCATTTAGAGACGAATGTAAAAGAGGTGTCTCTATTTTATGGACACACATTCAGAGCCTCACAGAATAAAACAAACCTGTGGAAGAGTCAGGAGTGTATTTCACATGGCCACTTATTCTGAACCTAAGTGGAGAATCATATGCATCTTGAAAATACTCAGGACTCTGTCATATAGAGCTACTTATTCAGAGTCTCACTCAATAATGTACAAATGAAAAATAGTCTGGAAATTATTTGATATGACTGTTGACCCAGTGACTTAGTGGAAAATTCACAGCTGAGAAATAGTCAAGACCATAGTCAGGAGTCTATTTTCCGTGGTCACTCATTCAGAAAATCACTGAATAATACACACCTTGGGAATAGTCAGAGTCCAGGTCATATGGCCACTCAATCACAGCATTACCGAATAATGCACACTGGGGCAATTGGAAGGAGTCTATTTCATATCGACTCTCATTCAGAGATACACTGCGAAATAAACAGCTGTGAAATAATAAGGATCCTATTGAAGATATCTTCAAATTCAGCGGCTTCATGAATGATACACCAATGCTTGATAGTCAGGAGACTATTTGATGTGGATACTTATACCAAACCTCTTCCAATACTGCACATGTGGAGAATAATCACTAGCCAATTTCATATGGTGATTCATTTGAAGATTCAAAAAATAAAGCACACTTGTGGAATAAAATGGGTTCTATTTCAAAAAGACACTCTTTCAGTGCGTCAGTGAATAATATGTTCATCTGATAAGTCAGGAATCTTTTTCACATGGCCACTGGTTCAGGGCCACTGTGAATACTACTTCCCACAGAAATAGTCACGGGTCTTCTTCAAAGGGCTACACATTCAGTCTTTGTAAGTAATGCACACCTGGGTAATACACAAGAGTCCCTTCTTTAGGCCCATTTAGTCAGAGTCTCATTCAATAATAGACACCTAGGGAAGAGTTAAGAGTCTACATCATGTAGCCACACATTTAGTGCCTCAGTGAATAATGGACACCATTGTAATAGTCGAACATTTTTTATATGGCCACACATTCTGTGCCTCCCTGAATGATACACTCCTGGGAAATCTTCTGGATTCTACTTCATACTACCACCCATTTAGAACCTTATTGAATAATTCACAATGGAGCAGTATTGCGTTGTCTATTTTTTAAGGCCTCTCATTCAAATTTCAGTGAATAATGGACTTCTATAAAGTAATCAGGACGCTGTTTAAGACAGCCACGAACTAAGTACCTTCCTGAATGATACACACCTGGGTGATAGTCAGGAGTCTATTTCATATCAACTCTAATTGTGGGTATCACTTAGTAATCCACACTTGGTGGAGGGTCAGGAGTCTATTTGGTATTGACACTCATACAGAACCAGTTTGAATAATGCACACATGAAGAATAATGAGGAGTCTATATCATACGGCTACTCATTCAGACAAACAGTGAATAACGCATATGTGGAGTAATTAGAAGTCTGCTTCATATGGCTGCACTTTCTCAGCCTCACTGAATATTACACACCCGTGGTATAGTCTGGAGTCTATTTATTATGACCACTCATTCAGAAAATCACTGAATAGTGCACACCTGTGGAATATTCAGAAGTCTCTTCTCTATGGCCACTCCTTAAGAGCCTCACAAAATGTACACACCTCGGGAAATAGTCATTCAGAGTCTCACTAAATAATGCACACCTGTGGAACAGTCAGGAGACTTTTTCTTTTATTTTAAATGTAATAACAACTATTTTTATGAATGATTACAAAACAGGACATAACCAATGCTAACAAAAATATTAGTAATGCTTTCATTAAAACTGAGAATTCCCATTTATCAAAAAACACTATTATTAAGAGAGTAAGAAGTAAGGTGAAATATACCTACTGAAATACAGTAGGAAAATATATTTTCAATTTATGTAGTGGTTACTATATTTAAGTGGGTAAATATATTTTCAATGTATGTACTGTTTACTATATTTCAGTAAATAAATATATTTTCAATGTATATAGGGGTTATATATTGAAAATATATTCTCAATGTATATAGTGGTAAATATATATTCTTTTTTTATTTTAAATTTTTATTGCATTTTGAGTTTTGCGATACATGTGCAGAATGTGCAAGATAGTTGCATACGTAAACACATGGCAGTGTGTTTTGCTGCCTTCTTTTCCTTCAGCCACACTTGGCATTTCTCCCCAGGCTATCTCTCCACAGCTCACCCCCCACTGTCTCTTTTCCATTCCCAACAATAGTCCCCAGTGTGTAGTAGAACCGCTCCCTGTGTCCATGTGTTATCATTTTTCTCACCCGCCTATGAGTGAGAATATGCTTTATTTCCTTTTCTGTTCTTGTGTCAGTTTGCTAAAAATGATGTTCTCCAAATTCATCCAGGTCCTTACAAAGGACAAAATCTTATCATTTTTGATTGCTGCATAACATTTCATCGTGTATAGGTACCACATTCTCCCAGTCCAGTCTATCATCGATGAGAATTTTGGTTGTCTGCAGGTCTTTACTATTGTAAACAGTGCTGCAATAAACATTCGTGTGCATGTGTTCTTATAGTAGATCGATTTATAGTTCTTTGGCTACATACGCAGTAAACGGATTGCTGAGTCCAATGGGTTTCCTCTTTCTACTTCGTTGCCTCTCTTCCAGAGTGTCACTGAATAATGTGCTGTAGTCAGGAGTCTATTACATGTAGACACATTTTCAGAGCCTCGGTGAATAACAGAGACCCTGGCTTTAGTAAGGAATCTAATTAATATGGCCAAATACCCTGAGCCTCACTGAATAATACACACCTGGAGAATAACTTGGAGTCTATTTTCGATGGACATTCAATCAGAGCCTCGGTGAATAATGCATACCTGTGGAGAAGCCAGGAGTCTATTTCATTTGGACATTCATTTATAACCTCAGTTGATATTATGCACGTGAGAATTAGAATTTTATTTCATATGGCCACTGACTCAAAACCTCAGTGAACAGTGCACAAATGTAAAGTACTCAGCAGGTCTATTACATAAACCCACTTATTGAGAGATTCACTGAATAATACAAATATTAAGACAGACAGCTTCCTGTTTCATGTGGTCACACATAAGAAGCCTCACTGAGTAATACACACCAGCGGAAGTGTTAGGAGTCTACATTATATAGCCTCTCATTTACATCCTCAGCACACGTGTGTAATAGACATTAGTCTATTTTATATGGCCACAGAATTAAAGACTGAGTGAGTAATATACAGCTTTATAATAGTCGCTAGTCTATTCCATATGCCCAAATATTCAGAGTGAGAGTCAACAATACACACCTGTGGACCAGTCAGGAAACAATTTCATATGGCCAAAGATTGAGAGCCTCAGTGAATAATATATTCCTGGGGAATACTCAGAACGCTATTACATATGGTATCTGTTTCAGAGCTTTATTGAATAAGGAACACCTGTATTGTAGTCAGAATTCTATTTTATATAGCCACATATTAAGAGCCTATCTGAATAACATACAACTTGAAATAAGTCAGGATTCCGTTTTGTATAGCCACTCATTTAAAGACGAATGTAAAAATGCACGCCTGACGAGTATTCAAGAGTCTCTATTTTATGGCCACACATTCAGAGCCTCACAGAATAAAACAAAACTATGGAAGAGTCAGGAGTGTATTTCACATGGCCAGTTATTCTGAAATTAAGTGGAGAATCATATACATCTTGAAAATACACAGGACTCTATTATATAGAGCCACTTATTCAGAGTCTCACTCAATAATGCACAAATGAAAAATAGTCTGGAGATTTTCTGATATGACTGTTGACTCAGTGACTCAGTGGAAAATTCACAGCTGAGAAATATTCAAGATGATACAGTCAGGAGTCTATTTTACATGGTCACTCCTTCAGAAACTCACTGAATAATACACACCTTGGGAATAGTCAGAGTCCATGTCATATGGCCACTCAATCACAGCATTACGGAATAATGCACAGTCGGCAATAGTAAGGAGTCTATTTCATATCGACTCTCATTCAGAGCTACACTGTGAAATAAACAGCTGTGGAGTGGTAAGAATTTTATTGAAGGTATCTTCAAATTAGGCAGATTCGTGAATGATACACACATGCTTGATTGTCAGGAGACTATTTGATGTGGACACTTATACTGAAACTCTTCGAATACTGCACATGTGGGGAATAATCACTAGTCTATTTCATATGGTGATTCGTTTGGAGAGTCAAAAAATAAAGCCCACCTGTGGAATAAAATGGGTTCTATTTCTTTTTTTTTTTTTTTAATTTTTATTGCATTATAGGTTTGGGGGTACATGTGCAGAACGAGCAAGATAGTTGCATAGGTACACACATGGCAGTGTGCTTTGCTTCTATTTCATAAAGACACTCTTTCAATGCTTCAGTGAATAATATGTATATCTGATAAGTCAGCAATCTCTTTCACATGGCCACTCGTTCAGGGCCACTGTGAATAACACATTCCTCAGAAATAGTCAAGGGCCTTCTTCAAAGTGCTACACATTCAGAGGCTCTGTAAGTAATGCACACCTGGGTAATACACAAGAGTCCCTTTTTTTATGCCCATTTGGTCAGAGTCTCATTCAGTAATAGACACCTGGGGAAGAGTAAAGAGTCAACGTCATGTAGCCACACATTTAGAGCCTCAGTGAATAATGGACACCATTGTAATTGTCAAACATTTTTTATATGGCCACATATTTTGTGCTCTTCTGAGTGATACACTCTTGGGAAATCCTCAGGATTCTACTTCATACTACCACCTTCTTAGAACCTTATTGACTAATTCACAATGGAGCAGTAGTACGCTGTCTATTTTTTGGCCTCTCATTCAAAATTTCAGTGAATAATGAACTCCTATGGAGTAATCAGGACGCTGTTAAAGACAGTCATGAATTAAGTGCCTTCCTGAATAATACACACTTGCGTGATAGTCAGGAGTCTATTTCAAGTGAACTCTTATTGTGGGTATCGCTGAGTAATACACACTTGTTGGAGGGTCAGGACTTTATTTGGTATGGACACTCATACAGGAACTGTTTGAATAATGCACACATGGAGAATAATGAGGAGTCTATGTAATACGGCTACTCATTCAGACAAACAGTATATAATGCACATGTGGAGTAATTAGAAGTCTCTTTCATATGGCCACTCTTTCTCAGCCTCACTGTATATTACACACTTGTGGTATAGTATGGAGTCTATTTTTTATGGCCACTCATTCAGAGAATCACTGAATAATGCATACCTGTGGAATAGTCAGATGTCTCATTTCTATGGCCACTTCTTGAGAGCCTCACTAAATGTACACACCTGGGGAAATGGTCATTCACCATCTCACTAAATAATGCACACCTGTGGAACAGTCAGGAGACTTTTTCTTTTTTTCTTTTATTTTAAAAGTTATAACAACTATTTTTATGAATGATTACAAAACAGTAGATAAACAATGGTAACAAAAATATTAGTAACTTTTTCATTTAAACTGAGAATTCCCATTTATAAAAAGACACTATTATTAAGAGAGTAAGAAGTAAGGCGAAATATACCTACTGAAATACAGTAGGAAAATATATTTTCAAAGTATGTAGTGGTTAGTATATTTAAGTCGGTAAATATATTTTCAATGTATGTAATGTTTATTATATTTCAGTAGGTTAATATATTTTAAATGCATGTAGGAGTTATATATTGTAAATGTATTTTCAATGTATGTAGTCATAAATATATTTTCTTTTTTTATTATAAATTTTTATTCCATTTTAGTTTTGGGATACATGTGCAGAATATGCAAGCTACTTGAATAGGTAAACACATGGCAGTGTGTTTTGCTGCCTTACTTTTTTTCAGCCACACTTGGCATTTCTCCCCAGGCTATCTCTCCACAGCTCACCCACCACTGTCTCTTTCCCATTCACAACAATAAACCCCAGTGTGTAGTAGAACCCTTCCCTGTGTCTATGTGTTCTCATTTTTCTGACCCCCCTATGAGTGAGAATATGCGGTATTTCCTCTTCTGTTCTTGTGTCAGTTTGCTAAGAATGATGTTCTCCAGATTCATCCATGTCCTTACAAAGGACAACAACTCATCATTTTTAATGGCTGCATTATATTCCATGCGGTATATGTTCCACATTCTCCCAGTCCAGTCTCTCATCGATATGCATTTGGGTTCGATCCAGGTCTCTACTATTATAAACAGTGCTGCAATACATATTCCTGTGCATGTGTTTTTATAGTAGAACAATTTATAGTCCTTTAGATAAAGGGAAGGCTGCATCCAATGGGTTTCCTCTTTCTACTTTGTTGCCTCTCTTTCAGAGTGTCATTGAATAATGTGCTGTCATCCGGAGTCTATTTCATGTAGACACATTTTCAGAGCCTCAGTGAATAAGAGAGACCCTCGCTTTAGAAAGGAATCTAATTCATATGGCCACATCTCCTGAGCCTCACTGAATAATACACACCTGGAAAATAATTTGGAGTCTGTTGTCGATGGACATTCATTCAGAGCCTAGGTGAATAATCCACACCTGTGGAGAAGCCAGGAGTCTATTTCATTTGGACATACATTCATAACCTCAGTGGATAATATGCACGTGTGGATTAGTCAGGATTCCAATTCATGGGGACACTGACTCATAACCTCACTGAAAAATGCACAAATGTAAAGTACTTAGCAGTCTATTACATAGAGCAACTTATTGAGAGATTCACTGAATAATACAAATATTAAGACAGACAGCATCCTGTTTCATGTGGTCACACACAAAAAGCCTAACTGAGTAATACACACCTGTGGAAGTGTTAGGAGTCTTCTTTATGTAGCCTCTCATTTACATTCTCAGCACATAATGCAAACGTGTGGAATAGACACTAGTCTATTTTACATGGCCACAGAATCAAAGACTGAGTGAGTAATAAACAGCTTTGAAATAGTCACTCGTCTATTCCATATGCCCAAATATTCAGAGTGAGAGTCAATACACACCTGTGGACCAGTCAAAAAACAATTTCATATGGAAAAAGTTTGAGAGCCTCAGTGAAAAATACATACCTGGGTTATACTCAGGGCGCTATTACATATAGTACCTGTTCCAGAGATTTATTGAATAAGGAACACGTCTATTGTAGTCAGAATTCTATTTATATAGCCACATATTAAGAGCCTATCTGAATAACGTACAAGTTGGAATAAGTCAGGATTCTTTTTTGTATAGCCACTCATTTAGAGACGAATGTAAAAATGCACGTCTAACAAATATTGAAGAGTCTCTATTTTATGGGCACACATTCAGAGCCTCAGAGAATAAAACAAACCTATAGAAGAGTCAGGAGTGTATTTCACATGGCCACTTATTCTGAACCTAAGGGGAGAATCATATATGTCTTGAAAATACTTAGGACTCTATTATATAGAGCCGCTTATTCGGAGCCTCACTCAAGAATGCACAAATGAAATATAGTCTGGAAATTATTTGATATGACTGTTGACCCAGTGACTCAGAGAAAAATTCACAGCGGAGAAATAGTCAAGATGATAGTGTCAGGAGTCTATTTTACATAGTCACTCGTTAAGAAACTCACTGAAAAATACACACCCAGGGAATAGTCAGAGTCCAGGTCATATGGCCACTCAATCCCAGCATTACTGAATAATGCACAGTGGGGCAATAGTAAGGAGTCTATTTCATACCGACTCTCATTCAGAGATACACTGTGAAATAAACAGCTGTGGAGTAGTAAGGATTCTATTGAAGGTATCTTCAAATTAAGCAGCTTTGTGAATGATACACAGTTGCTTGATAGTTAGGAGACTATTTGATGTGGACACTTATACCGAACCTCTTCGAATACTGCACATGTGGTGAATAATCTCTAGTCTATTTTATATGGTGATTCATTTGGAGAGTCAAAAAATAAAGCCCAACTGTGGAATAAAATGGGTTCTATTTCATAAAGACACTCTTTCAGTGCTTCAGTGAATAGTATGTATATCTGATAAGTCAGAAATCTCTTTCACATGGCCACTCATTCAGGGCCACTGTGAATAATACTTCCCTCAGAAATAGTCACCGGTCTTCTTCAAAGGGCTACACATTCAGAGACTCTGTATGTAATGCACACCTGTGTAATACACAAGAGTCCCTTCGTTATGCCCATTTAGTCAGAGTCTCATTCAATAATAGACACCTGGGTAAGAGTTAAGAGTCTACTTCATGTAGCCACATATTTAGAGCCTCAGTGAATAATGAACACCATTGTAATACTCGAACATTTTTTATGTGGCCACACATTCTGTGCCTCCCTGAATGATACATTCCTGGGAAATCCTCAAGATTCTACTTCATACTACCACCCCTTTACAACCTTGTTGAATAATTCACAATGGAGCAGTAGTGCGATGTCTACTTTTTCTGGCTTCTCATTCAAAGTTTCAGTGAATAATGAAATTCTATGGAGTAATCAGGACGCTGTTTAAGACAGCCACGAATTAAGTGCCTTCCTGAATGATACACACCTGGGTGATACTCAGGCGTCTATTTCTTATGAGCTCTAATTGTGGGTATCGCTGAGTAATACACACTTGGTGGAGGGTCAGGATTCTATTAGGTATGGACACTCATACAGAACCTGTTCGAATAATGCACACATGGAGAATAATGAGGAGTCTGTCATACGGCTACTGATTCAGACAAACAGAGTATAACGCACATGTGGAGTAATTCGAATTCTCTTTCATATGGCCGCTCTTTTTCAGCCTCACTGAATATTACACACTTTTGGTATAGTCTGGAGTCTATTTTTTATTGCCACTCATTCAGAGAATCACTGAATAATGCACACCTGTGGAATAGTCAGAAGTCTCTTTTCTATGGCCACTCCTTTAGAGTCTCGCTAAATGTACACAGCAGGGGAAATAGTCATTCAGAGTTTCACTAGATAATGCACACCTGTGGAAGAGTCAGGAAACCTTTTCTTTTTTTTATTTTAATGGTAATAACAACTATTTTTATGAATGATTACAAAACAGGACATAACCAATGCTAACAAAAATATTAGTAAGGCTTTCATTAAAACTGAGAATTCCCATTTATCAAAAGACACTATTATTAAGAGAGTAAGAAGTAAGGTGAAATGTACCTACTGAAATAAAGTAAGAAAATATATTTTCAATGTATGTAGTGGTTAGTATATTTAAGTCGGTAAATATAAGTTCAATATATGTAGTGTTTACTATATTTCAGTAGGTAAATATGTTTTCAATGAATGTAGGGGTTATATAGTGTAAATATCTTTTCAATGTATGTAGTGATAAATATATTTTCTTTCTTTATTTTAAATTTTTTTTGCATTTTAAGTTTGGGATACATGTTCAGAACATGCAAGGTAGTTGCATAGGTAAGCACATGGAAGTGTGTTTTGCTGCCTTCCTTTTCTTCAGCCACACTTGGCATTTCTCCCCAGGCTATCTCTACACAGCTCACCACCCACTGTCCTTTTCGAATTCTCAACAGTAGACCCCAGTTCGTAGTAGAACCCCTCCCTGTGTCCATGTGTTCTAATTTTTTTCACCCGCCTATGAGTGAGAATATGCGGTATTTCCTCTTCTGTCCTTGTGTCAGTTTGCTAATAATTATTTTATCCAGATTCATCCCTCTCCTTAAAGAGGACAAAAACTCACCATTTTTGATTGCTGTATAATATTCCATGGTGTTCATATGCCACATTCTCCCAGTCCAGTCTCTGATTGGTGAGCATTTGTGTTGACTCCAGGTCTTTTCTATTGTAAACAGTGCTGCAATATATATTCATGTGCATATGTCCTTATAGTAGAACGATATATAGTCTTTTGGTTATATACCCAGTAAAGAGATTGCTGAGTCCAATGGGTTTCCTCTTTCTAATTTATTGCCTTTCTTTCAGATTGTCATTAAATAATGTGCTGTAGTCAAGAGTCAATTTCATGTAGACACATTTTCAGAGCCTCAGTGAATAAGAGAAACCCTTGCTTTAGAAAAAAATCTAATTAATATGGCCACATCTCCTGAGCCTCACTGAATAATACACAACTGGAGAATAACTTGGGGTCTATTGTCGATGGACATTCATTCAGAGCCTCGGTGAATAATAAAGACCTGTGGAGAAGCCAGGAGTGTATTTCATTTGGACATTCATTCATAACCTCAGTGGATAATATGCACGTGTACATTAATCAGGATTCCATTTCATATGGCCACTGACTCATAACCTCAGTGAACAATGCAAAAATGTAAAGTACTCAGCAGTCTATTACATAAAGTCACTTATTGGGAGATTCACTAAATAATACAAATATTAAGACAGACAGCATCCTGTTTCATGTGGTCAGACACAAAAAGCCTCACTGAGAAATACACACCTGGAGAAGTGTTAGGATTCTACTTTATACAGCCTCTCATTTACATCCTCAGCAAATAATGCACATGTGTGGAATAGACACTAGTCTATTTTATACGGCCACAAAATCAAAGACTGAGTAAATAATACACAGCTTCGAAATAGTCACTTGTCTCTTCCATATGCCAAAATATTCAGAGTGAGAGGCAATAATACACACCTGTGGACCAGTCAGAAAAAAATTTCATATGGCCAAAGATTGAGAGCCTCAGTGAAAAATATATACCTGGGAAATAGTCAAGACGCTATTACATATGGTGTCTATTTCAGAGCTTTATTGAATAAAAAACACTTTATTGTATTCAGAATTCTATTTCATATAGCCACATATTAAGAGCCTGTCTGAATAACATAAAACTTGGAATAAGTCAGGATTCTATTTTGTATAGTCACTCATTTAGAGACGAATGTAAAAATGCACAACTGATGAGGATTGAAGACTCTATTTTATGGCCACACATTCAGAGAATCACAGAATAAAACAAACCTATGGAAGAGTAAGGAGTGTATTTCACATGGCCAATTATTCTGAACCTAAGTGGAGAATCATATACATCTTGAAAATACTCAAGACTCTATTATATAGAGCCACTTATTCGGAGTCTTACTCAAGAATGCCCAAATGAAATATAGTCTGGAAATTATTTGATATGACTGTTGACACAGTAACTAAGTGGAAAATTCACAGCTGAGAAATAGTTAAGACGATAGAGTCAGGCATCTATTTTATGTGGTCACTCATTCAGAATCTCACGAAAAATACACACGTTGGGAATAGTCAAAATACGGGTCATATGGCCGCTCAATCACAGCATTACCGAATAATGCACAGTGGGGAAATAGTAAGGAATCTATTTCATGTCGACTCTGATTCAGAGCTACACTGCAAAATAAACAGCTGTGGAGTAGTAAGGATTCTATTGAAGGTATCTTCAAATTAAGCAGCTTCGTGAATGATACACACATGCTTTATCGTCAGGATGCTATTTGAGGTGGACGCTTATACCGAACGTCTTCGAATACTGCACATGTGGGGAATATTCGCTAGTCTATTTCATATGGTGATTCGTTTGGAGAGTCAAAAAATAAAGCCCACCTGTGAAATAAAAAGGGTTCTATTTCATAAAGACACTCTTTCATTGCTTCGGTGAATAATATGGATATCTGATAAGTCAGGAATCTCTTTCACATGGCCACTCGTTCAGGCAACTGTGAATAATATATGCCTCAGAAATAGTCACGGGTCTTGTTCAAAGAGCTACACATTCAGAGACTCTGTAAGTAATTCACACCTGGGTAATACACAAGAGTCCCTTCTTTATGCCCATTTAGTCAGAGTCTCATTCAATAATAGACACCTGGGGAAGAGTTCAGAGTCTACTTCATGTAGCCACACATTTAGAGCCTCAGTGAATAATGGACACCATTTTTTATATGGCCACACATTCTGTGCTTCCCTGAATGATACACTCCTGGAAAATCCTCAGGATTCTACTTCATACTACCACCCCATTAGAACTTTATTGAATAATTCACAATGGAACAGTAATGGGGTGTCTATTTTTTATGGCCTCTTATTCAATGTTTCAGTGAATAATGAACTTCTATGGAGTAATCAGGATGCTGTTTAAGACAGCCACGAATTAAGTGCCTTCCTGAATGATTCACACCTGGGTGATAGTCAGGAGTCTATTTCATATGAACTCTAATTGTGGGTATCACTGTGTAATACACACTTGTTGGAGGGTCAGGAGTCTATTTGGTATGGACACTCATACAGAACCTGTTAGAATAATGCACACATGGAGAATAATGAGGAGTCTATGTCATACAGCTACTCATTCAGAAAAACAGTGAATAATGCACATGTGGAGTAATTAGAAGTCTCTTTTATATGGATGCTCTTTCTCAGCCTCACTGAATATTACACACTTGTGGTATAGTCTGGAGTCTATTTTTTATGGCCACTCATTCAGAGAATCACTGAATAATGCAAACCTGTGGAATAGTCAGAACTCTCTTATCTATGGCCACTCCTTGAGAGCCTCACTAAATGTACACAGCTGGGGACATAGTCATTCAGAGTCTCACTAAATAATGCACACCTGTGGAACAGTCAGGAGACTTCTTTTTTTTCTTTTAAAGTTAATAACAATTATTTTTATGAATGATTACAAAACAGGACATAACCAATGCTAACAAAAGTATTAGTAATGCTTTCATTAAAACTGAGAATTCCCATTTATCAAAAGACACAATTTTTTTTAATTCTTTAAATTTTTATTGCATGATTTGTTTTGGGGTATATGTTCAGAGTGTGCAAGATATTTGCATAGTTACACACATGTCAGTGTGCTTTGCTGCCTTCCTTCCCTTCACCCACACTTGGAATTTATCCCCAGGCTATTCCTCCCCAGATCGCCCCTACCGTCCCTCCCACCTTCCCCTGAGTAAACCCCAGTGCGTAGTAGACTCTCTCCCTGTGTCCATGTGTTCTCATTTTTCTCACCCGCCTATGAGTGAGAATATGCGATATTGTTTTTCTGTTCTTGTGTCAGTTTGCTGAGAATGATGTTCTCCAGATTCATCCATGTCCTTACAAAGGACACAAACTCATCATTTCTGATTGCTGCATAATATTCAATGGTGTATATGTGCCACATTTTCTCAGTCCAGTGTATCATCGATGGGCATTTGGGTTGGTTCCAAGTCTTTGCTATTGTAAGCAGTGCTGCTATGAACATTCGTGTGCATGAGTCCTAATAGTAGAACGATTTAGAATTCTTTGGATATATACCCAGTAATGGGATTGCTGGGTCAAATGGAATTTCTATTTCAAGGTCCTTGAGGAATCGCCACACTGTCTTCCACAATGGTTGAACTAATTTATACTCCCACCAACAGTGTAAGAATGTTCCTATTTCTCCACATCCTCTCCAGCATCTGCTGTCTCCAGATTTTTTAATGACGGCCATTCTAACTGGCGTGAGTTGGTATCTCAATGTGGTTTTGATTTGCATCTCTCTAATGACCAATGATGATGAACATTTTTTCATGTGTTTGTTGGCCTCATGTATGTCTTCTTTTGTAAAGTGTCTGTTCATATCCTTTGCCCATTTTTGAATGGGCCTGTTTGTTTTTTTTTCCTGTAAATCTTTTTGAGTTCTTTGTAAATTCTGGATATCAGCCCTTTGTCAGATGGGTAAACTGCAAAGATTTTTTCCCATTCGGATGGCTGCCGATTCAGCGTAGTGACTGTTTTTTTTTTGCCCTGCAGAAGCTGTGAAATTTGATTAGGTCCCATTTGTCTATTTTGGCTTTTGTTGCCAATGCTTTTGGTGTTTTGGTCATGAAGTACTTGCCTACTCCTATGTCATGAATGGTTTTGCCTAGATTTTCGTCAAGGGTTTTTATGGTGTCAGTTCTTATGTTTAAGTCTTTAATCCATCCGTAGTTAATTTTAGTGTAAGGTGTCAGGAAGGGGTCCAGTTTCTGCTTTCTGCACATGGCTAGCCAGTTTTCCCAACACCATTTATTAAACAGGGAATTCTTTTGCCATTGCTTGCTTTTGTCAGGTTCATCAAAGATTATATGGTTGTAGATATGCTGTGTCGCCTCCAATGCCTCTGTTCTGTTCCATTGGTCTATATCTCTGTTTTGGTACCAGTACTATGCTGTTTTGATTATGGTAGCCTTGTAGTATAGTTTGAAGTCTGGTAGTGTGATGCCTCCTGCTGTGTTCTTTTTGCTTAGGATTGACTTGGCTATGCGGGCTCTCTTTTAGTTTCATATGAATTTCATGGTCGTATTTTCCTGTTCTGTGATGAAATTCAATGGTAGTTTGATGGGGATACCATTGATAGTGTAAATTACTTTGGGCAGTATAGCCATTTTCACGATACTGATTCTTCCTAACCACGAACATGGAATGTTTCTCCATCTGTTTGTGTCCTCTCTTATTTCCTTGAGCAGTGGTTTGTAATTTTCCTTGAAGAGGTCCCTTACATTTTTTGTGAGTTGTATTCCTAGGTATCTTATTTACTTTGTAGCAATTGTGAAAGGCAGTGCGTTATTGATTTGGTTCTCTTTTAGTCTGTTATTGGTGTATAGGAATGCTTGTGATTTTTGCACCTTCATTTTATATCCTGGGACTTTACTGAAGTTGCTTATCAGTTTCAGGAGCTTTTGGCCTGAGGTGTTGGGTTCTTCTAGGTATATTATCATGTCGTCTGTAAATAGAGACAATTTGGCTTCCACCTTTCCTATTTGAATACCCTTTATTTCTTTTTCTTGCCTGATTGCTCTGACTAGAACTTCCAGTACTATGTTGAATAGGAGTGGTGATAGAGGGCATCCTTGTCTAGTGCCGGATTTCAAAGGGAATGCTTCCAGTTTTTGCCCATTAAGTATGATATTGGCTGTTGGTTTGTCGTAAATAGCTTTTATTACTTTGAGATATGTTCCATCAATACCAAGTTTATTGAGGGTTTTTAGCATAAAGGGCTGTTGAATTTTGTCAAATGCCTTCTCTGCGTCGATTGAGATAATCATGTGGTTTATGTTTTTGCTTCTGTTTATGTGGTGAATTACATTTATAGACTTGTGTATGTTGAACCAACCTTGCATCCCCGGGATAAATCCTACTTGATCATGATGGATAAGTTTTTTAATGTGCTGTTGCAATCGGTTTGCCAGTATTTTATTGAAGATTTTTGCATCTATGTTCATCATGGATATTGGCCTGAAGTTTTCTTTTCTTGTTGAGTGTCTGCCGGATTTTGGTATCAGGATGATGTTGGTCTCATAAAATGATTTGAGAAGGGTTCCCTCTTTTGGAATTATTTGGAATAGTTTCAGAAGGAATGGTACTAAATCCTCTTTGTGTGTCTGCTAGAGTTTGGCTGTGAACCCATCTGGACCAGGGCTTTTTTGTGTGTGGTAGGCTCTTAATTGCTGCCTAAACTTCAGACATTGTTATTGGTCTATTCATAGTTTTGGCTTCCTCCTGGCTTAGGCTTGGGAGGACACAGGCGTCCAGGAATTTATCCATTTCTTCCTGGTTTACGAGTTTATGTGCATAGAGTTGTTTGTAGTATTCTCTGATGATGGTTTAAATTTCTGTGGAAACTGTGGTGTTTTCCCATTTATCGTTTTTTATTGCGTCTATTTGGTTGTTCTCTCTTTTCTTTTTTATCAGTCTGGCTAGTGGTCTGTCTATTTTGTTGATCTTTTCGAAAAACCATCTCTTGGATTTATTGATTTTTTGAAGGGTTGTTCGTGTCTCTATCTCCTTCAGTTCTGCTCTGATCTTAGTTATTTCTTGTCTTCGGCTAGGTTTTGAGGTTTTTTGAGCTTGCTCCTCTAGCTCTTTCAATTTTGATGAAAGGTTGTCAATTTTGAATCTCTCCACTCTTCTCATGTGGGCACTTATTGCTATATATTTTCCTCTACAGACTGCTTTAAATGTGTCCCAGTGATTCTGGTACGTTGTGTCTTCGCTCTCCTTGGTTTTGAAGAACTTCTTTATTCTGTCTTCTTTTCATTGTTTATCCAATCAACATTCAAGAGCCAGTTTTTCAGTTTCCATGAAGCTGTGCACTTCTGAGTTATTTTCTGAATTCTGAGTTCCAACTTGATTGCACTATGGTCTGAGAGACTGTTTGTTATGATTTCAGTTGTTTTGCATTTGCTGAGGAGTGCTTTACTTCCAATTATGTGGTGAATTTTGGAGTAGGTGTGATGTGGTGCTGAGAGGAATGTATATTCTGTGGATTTGGGGTGGAGAGTTCTGTAAATGTCTATCAGGTTTGCTTGTTCCAGGTCTGAGTTCAAGTCCTGGATATCCTTGTTAATTTTCTGCCTTGTTTATCTGTCTGATATTGACAGTGGAGTGTTAAAGTCTCTCACTATTTTTGTGTGGGAGTCTAAGTCTCTTTGTAAGTCATTAAGAACTTGCCTTATATATCTGGGTGTTCCTGCATTGGGTCCATATATATTTAGAATCGTTAGCTCTTCTTGTTGTATTGATCCTTTTACCATTATGTCATGACCTACTTTGTCCCTTTTGATCTTTGTTGCTTTAATGTCTATTTTATCAGAGACGAGAATTGCAACTGCTTCTTTGTTTTTGCTCCACAGTTGCTTGGTAAATCTTCCTCCATCCCTTTATTTTGAGCCTTTGTTTATCCTTGTGTGTGAGGTGGGTTTCCTGGATACAGCACACCGACAGGTTTTGGCTTTTTATCCAATATGCCAGTCTGTGTCTTCTTGTTGATGCGTTTAGCCCATTTGTATTTAGGGTTAATATTGTTATGTGTGAATTTGATACTCCCATTTTGCACCTAACTTGCTGTTTTGCCCATTGGTTCATGTAGATTCTTCATTTTGTTGATGCTCTTTAGCATTTGGTATGCTTTTAGGATGGCTGGTACTGGTTGTTTCTTTCTATGTGTAGTGCCTCTTTCAGGAGCTCTTGTAAAGCAGGCTTAGTGGTGACAAAATCTCTGAGTACTTGCTTGTTTATGAAGGATTTTATTTTTCCTTCACTTATGAAGCTCAGTTTGGCTGGATATGAGATTCTGTGTTGAAAGTTCTTTTCTTTGAGGATGATAAATATTGACCCCCACTCTCTTCTGGCTTGTAGAGTTTCTACTGAGAGATCTGCTGTGATCCTGATGGGCTTCCCTTTGTCGGTGACCCGACCTTTCTCTCTGGCTGCCCTTAGTATTTTCTCCTTCATTTCAACCCTGGTGAATCTGACGATTATGTGCTTTGGGGTTGCTTTTGTTGCAGAATATCTTTGTGGTGTTCTCTGTATTTTCTGGAGTTTAGTATTGACCTGTCTTGCTAGGTTGGGGATATTTTCCTGGATAATATCCTGGAGAGTGTTTTCCAGCTTGAATTCATTCTCTTCATCACATTCTGGTACACCTATGAAATGTAGGTTGGGTCTCTTCACATGGTCCCACATTTCTTGGAGATTTTGTTCATTCCTTTTTGCACTTTTTTTCTAATCTTGGTTTCTCTTTTTATTTCATTGAGTTGATCTTCAACTTCTGATATTCTTCCTTCTCCCTGGTCAATTCGGCTGTTGAAACTTGTGCATGCTTCGCGAAGTTCTCGTGTTGTGTTTTTCAGCTCTTTCAATTCATTCATATTCCTCTCTAAGTTGTCCATTCTTGTTATCATTTCCTCGAATAATTTTTCAAATCTTTTTTCAAGGTTCTTAGTTTATTTGCACTGATTTAGAACATGTTCTTTTAGCTCACTGAAATTTCTCATTATCCACTTTCTGAAGTGTGATTCCGTCATTTCATCACACTCATTCTCCGTCCAGCTTTGTTCCCTTGCTGGTGAGGAGTTTTGGTCCTTTGTAGGGGGTGAAGTGTTTTGGTTTCGGGTATTTTCCTCCTTTTAGGCTTGTTTCTTCCATCTTTATGGATTTATCCTCCTGTCGTCTTAGTTGTTGCTGATTTTTCAATTGGGTCTCTGTGTGGACACCCTGCTTGTTGATGATGAAGTATTTCTGTTACTTAGTTTTCCTTCTAATGGTTTAGCCCCTCTGCTTTACGAGTGCTGCGGTCCACTCCAGGCCCTGCTTGTCTGGGGTACACCTGTAGCAGCTGAGAAACACTAAGGGATGCTACCAGTGTCTTCTTCTGCTATCTTTGTTTCAGAATGATGCCCGCCAAATGTCAGTCTGATTAGTTCATTTTTGAGGTCATGACTCTTTGGATATACAGGGGTTAGGGAGCTGCTTGAGGAGACTGTCTGTGCATTATAGGAGCCCCAGTGCTGAGCTCTGAACTCCGTTGTACATTCAGCATTGTTGGGAGAATGTGTTTATGTCTGCTGCAACAGAACTCATAAACCCCCGCTTTTTTTCTTGTAAGATGCTCTGTCCCAGGGAGTTGGAGCTTTCTTTATGCGTATCTGTTGCACTGTCCTACCCAGCTAGGAGGCAATCTATTCCCTATTTTCCTGCCTGGGCTCCGCCCTCCTAGTGCGGGTCCGCCCTGTTGCTGCGGGTCTCTGTCCTGCTGTGGCTTGCTCCACCCTGCTGGGGGAGACTCTCTGTTATGGCAGGTTGCCTCGGCAACAGCAGGCTGTGTCAGCCCTGAACGGTACTTCAGTAGCCGGAGATTGCATCAGTAGTGATGGATGCCCCGCTTGCACTGGGCTGCACTGTCCTAGATCCCAGAAACACAATTCTCAGCCCTGAGCACCTCCAATCGCTGCCCTGCTTGTTCCCATCAGGGTGGGACCCGCCGAGACTGATCACCCAGCTCCCTGCCTCAGCGTTTGTCCTCTCTCTCTCTCTCTCTCCCTCTCCCCAAGATGAATGGTTGACTCTCTCACTGTCACCCCAGTAGCCTGCTGATAGGGCACTGGGATTTGTGCGATCTCCCGTGCCACTACCCACTGCACCGGCTCAGATCATGTTTCCTAGGAATCTCCTGGTCTGGCTCATTGTCCAAGTCCCATTCAATCAGATGGAGATTCCAATCTGCCCTTCCAAATCTCAGATTGCCGGTTTAACAGGGCACCCGGACCAGTGAGTTTTTTTTCCAGTGCCGCTGCACTGCAGAACCAGCTGAAGTGGCCGCGTGAGCCGACTGTGCTAGCATTCCATGTCTCTCCCACACCTGGGACATTCAACGTTCTGTGGGCAAAAAAGATCTGCCCGAGAATGCGCCTAGGATTCTCCCTCTGCGCCTTCACTGAGAGCTGCAATCCGGAGTAGCCTCTAGGACGCCGTCTTGGAACGCAAATCCAAAAGACACTATTATTAAGAGAGTAAGAAGTAAGGTGAAATATACGTACTGAGATACAGTAGGAAAATATATTTTCAATGTACGTAGTGGTTAGTATATTTAAGTAGGCAAACATATTTTCAATGTATATAGTGCTTACTATATTTAAGTAGGTAAATATATTTTCAATGTACGTAGTGGTTAGTATATTTAAGTAGGCAAACATATTTTCAATGTATATAGTGCTTACTATATTTAAGTAGGTAAATATATTTTCAATGTATGTAGGGGTTATATATTGTAAATATATTTTCAATGTGTGTAGTGGTAAATATATTTTCTTTTTTCATTTTAAATTTTTATTGCATATTAAGTTTTGGGATATATGTGCAGAACGTGAAAGAAAGTTGCATAGGTAAACACATGGCAGTGTGTTTTGCTGCCTTCCTTTTCTTCAGCCACACTTGGCATTTCTTTCCAGGCTATCTCTACACAGTCCACCACCCACTGTCTCTTTCCCATTCCCAACAATAGACCCCAACGTGTAGTAGAAGCGTGCCCTGTGTCCATGTGTTCTCATTTATCTCACCTGCCTATGAGTGAGAATATGCGGTATTTCCTCTTCTGTTCTTGTGTCAGTTTGCTAACAATGATGTTCTGCAGATTCATCCATGTCCTTACAAAGGACAAAAACTCATCATTTTAGATTGCTGCATATTATTTTATGGTATACATGTGCCACATCCTTCCAGTCCAGTCTATCATCGATGAGCATTTGGGTTGGTTCCAGGTCTTTACTATTGTAAACAGTGCTGCAATAAATATTGGAGTGCATGTGTCCTTATAGAAGAACAATTTATAGTCCTTTGGTTATATACCCAGTAAACTGATTCCTGAGTCCAATGGGTTTCCTCTTTCTACTTTGTGGCCTCTCTTTAAGAGTGTCATTGAATAGTGTGCTGTAGTCAGGATTCTATTTCATGTAGACACATTTTCAGAGCCTCAGTGAATAAGGGAGACCATTGCTTTAGTAAGGAATCTAATTAATATGGCCACATCTCCTAAGCCTCACTGAATAATACACACCTGGAGAATAACTTGGAGTCTATTGTCGATGGTCATTCATTCAGAGCCTCGGTGAATAATGCACACCTGTGGAGAAGCCGGGAGTCTATTTCATTTGGACATTCCTTCATAACCTCAGTGGATAATATGGACGTGTGGATTAGTCAGGATTCCATTTCATATGGCCACTGACTCATAACCTCAATGAACAATGCAGAAATGTAAAGTATTCAGCAGGTCTATTACATAAAGCCATGTATTGAGAGATTCACTGAATAATACAAATATTAAGACAGACATCATCCTGATTCATGTGGTCACACACAAAAAGACTCACTGAGTAATACACACCTGGGGAAGTGTTAGAAGTCTACTTTATATAGCCTCTCATTTACATCCTCAGCAAATAATGCACACTTGTGGAATAGACACTAGTCTATTTTATATGGCCACAGAATCATAGACTGAGTGAGTAATACACAGCTTTGAATTAGTCATTAGCCTATTCCATATGCCCAAATATTCAGAGTGAGAGTCATTAATACACACCTGTGGACCAGTCATGAAACAATTTTATATGGCCAAAGATTGAGAGCCTCAGTAAAAAATACATACCTGGGGAATACTCAGGACGCTATTACATATGGTATCTATTTCAGAGTTTTATTGAATAAGTAACACCTGTATTGTAGTCAGAATTCTATTTTATATAGCCACAAATTAAGAGCCTATCTGAAAAACGTACAACTTGAAAAAAGTCAGGTTTCTATATTGTATAGCCACTCATTTAGAGACTAATGTAAAAATGCATGTCTGACGAGTATTGAAGACTCTATTTTATGGCCACACATTCAGAGCCTCGCAGAATAAAAATAACCTATGGAAGAGTCAGGAGTGTATTTCACATGGCCACTTATTCTGAACCTAAGTGGAGAATCATACACATCTTGAAAATACTCAGGACTCTATTATATAGAGCCACTTATTCGGAGTCTCACTCAATAATGCACAAATGAAAAATAATCTGGAAATTATTTGATATGACTGTTGACCCAGTGACTCAGTGAAAAATTCACAGCTGAGAAATAGTCAATACGTTAGAGTCAGGAGTATATTTTACGTGGTCACTCATTCAGAACCTCACTGAAGAATGCACAATTTGGGAATAGTCAGCATCCAGGTCATATGACCACTCAATCACAGCATTACCAAATAATGCACAGTGGGGCAGTAGTAAGGAGTCTATTTCACATCGACTCTCATTCAGAGCTACACTGTAAAATAAACAACTGTGAAGTATTGAGGTTTCTATTGAAGGTATCTTCAAATTAAGCAGCTTCGTGAATGATACACACATGCTTGATCGTCAAGAGACTATATCATGTGGACACTTATAACAAACCTCTTCAAATACTGCACATGTGGGGAATAATCTCTAGTCTATTTCATATGGTGATTCGTTTGGAGAGTCAAAAAATAGAAACTACCTGTGGAATCAAATGGGTTCTATCTCATAAAGACACTCTTTCAGTGCTTCAGTGATTAATATGTATATCTGATAAGTCAGGAATATTTTTCACATGGCCACTCGTTCAGGGCCACTGTGAATAATATTTCCCTTAGAAATAGTCACGTGTCTTCTTCAAAGGGCTACACATTCAGAGTCTCTGGAAGTAATGCACACCTGGGTAATACAAAAGCGGCCCTTCTTTATGCCTATTTAGTCAGAGTCTCATTCAGTAATATACACCTGGGGACGAGTTCAGAGTCTGCTTCATGTAGCCACACATTTAGAGCCTCAGTGAATAATGGACACCATTGTAATAGTCGAACATTTTTTATATGAACACACATTCTGTTCCTCCCTGAAGGATACACTCCTGGGAAATCCTCAGGATTCTACTTCACACTACCACCCCTTTAGAACCTTATTGCATAATTCACAATGAAGCAGTAGTGCGGTGTCTATTTTTTATGGCCTCTCATTCAAGGTTTCAGTGAATATTGAACTTCTATGGTGTAATCCGGACGCTGTTTAAGACAGCCACGAATTAAATGCTTTCCTGAATGACACACACCTGGGTTATAGTCAGGAGTCTATTTCATATGAACTCTAATTGTGGGTATCGCTGAGTAACACACACATGGTGGAGAATAAGGAGTCTATCTGGTATAGACACTCATACAGAACCTGTTTGAATAATGCACACATACAGAATAATGAGGAGTCTATGTCATACGACTACTCATTCAGAAAAACAGTGAATAATGCACATTTGGAGTAATTAGAAGTCTCTTTCATATGGCCAGTCTTTCTCAGCCTCACTGAATATTACACACTTTTAGTGTTGTCTGGTGTCTATTTTTTATGGACATGCATTCAGAGAATCACTAAATAAGGCACACCTGTGAAATAGTCAGAAGTTTCTTTTCTATGGCCACTCCTTGAGAGCCTCACTAAATGTACACACCTGGGGAAATAGTCATTCACAGTCTCACTAAATAATGCACATTTGTGGAACAGTCAGGAGACTTTTTCTTTCTTTTCTTTTATTTTAAAGTTAATAACAACTACTTTTATGAAAGATTACAAAACAGGATATAAACAATGCTAGCAAAAATATTAGTAATGCTTTCATTAAAACTGATAATTCTCATTTATCAAAAAACACTATTATTAATAGAGTAAGAAGTAACGTGAAATATACCTACTGAAATACAGTAGGAAAATGTATTTTCAATGGATGTAGTGGTTAGTATATTTAAGTCGGTAAATATATTTTCAATGTATGTAGTGTTTACTATATTTCAGTAGGTAAATATATTTTCAATGCATGTAGTGGAAAATATATTTCTTTTTTCATTTTAAATTTTTCTTTCATTTTTAGATTTGGGATATATGTGCAGAACGTGCAAGATAGTTGCATATGTAAACACATGGCAGTGTGTTTTGCTGCCTTCCTTTCCTTCAGCCACACTTGGCATTTCTCCCCAGGCTATCTCTCCACAGCTCACCCCTCACTGTCTCTTTTCCATTCAAAACAATAGACCACAGTGTGTAGTAGAACCCCTCCCTGTGTCCATGTGTTCTCATTTTTGTCACCCGCCTATGAGTGAGAATATGCGGTATTTCCTTTACTGTTCTTGTGTCAGTTTGTTAAGAATTATGTTCTCCAGATTACTCCATCTTCTTACAAGGGAAAAAAACTCATCATTTTTTATTACTACATAATATTCCATGTTGTATATATGCCACATTCTCCATGTCCAGTTTATCATCCATGAGCATTTGGGTTGGTTTCAGGTCTTTACTGTTGTAAACAGTGCTGCAATAAATGTTCGTTTGCGTGTCCTTATACTAGAACGATTTATAGTCCTTTGGTTATATACCCAGTAAAGAAATTGCTAAGTCCAATGGAATTTCTCATTCTTCTTTTTTGCCTCTCTTTCAGAGTGTCACTGAATAATTTGCTGTAGTCAGGAGTCTATTTCATGTAGACACATTTTCAGAGTATCAGTGAATAAGAGAGACCTTGGCTTTAGTAAGGAATCTAATTAATATGGCCACATCTTCTGAGCCTCACTGAATAATACACACCTGGAGAATAACTTGGGGTCTATTGTCGATGAACATTCATTCAGAGCCTCGGTGAATAATGCACACCTGTGGAGAAGCCAGGAGTCCATTTCATTTGGACATTCATTCATAAACTCAGTGGATAATATGCACGCGTGGATTAGTCAGGATACCATTTCATATGGCCACTGACTAATAACCTCAGTAAACAATGCCCAAATGTAAAGTACTCAGCAGGTCTATTACATAAAGCCACTTATTGAGAACTCACTGAATAATACAAATACTAAGACCGACATCATCCTGTTTCATCTGGTCACACACAAAAACCCTCACTAAGTAACACACACCTGGGGAAGTGTTAGGAGTCTACTTTATATAGCCTCTCATTTACATTCTCAGCGAATAATGCACACGTGTGGAATAGACAGTAGTCAATTTTATATGGCCACAGAATCAAAGACTGAGTGAGTAATACAAAGCTTTGAAATAGTCACTAGTCTATTGTATATTTCCAAATATTCAGAGTGAGAGTCAATAACACCTGTGGACCAGTCAGTAAGCAATTTCATAAGGCCAAAGATTGAGAGCCTCAGTGAAAAATACATACCTGGGGAATACTAAGAACGCTATTACATATGGTAACTATTTCAGAGCTTCATTACATAAAGAACACCTGTATTGTAGTCAGAACTCTATTTTATATAGCCACATATTAAGAGCCGATCTGAATAACATACAACTTCTAATAAGTCAGGATTCTATTTTGTATATGCCACTCATTTAGAGAGTAATGTAAAAATGCACGCCTGACGAGTATTGAAGAGTCTCTATTTTATTGCCACACATTCAGAGCCTCACAGAATAAAACAAACCTATGGAAGAGTCAGGAGTGTATTTCACATGGCCACTTATTCTGAACCTAAGTGGAGAATCATATATATCTTGGAAATACTCAGGACTTTATTATATAGAGCCACTTATTCGGAGTTTCACTCAATAATGCACAAATGAAAAATAGTCTGGATATCATTTGATATGACTGTTGACCCAGTGAATCAGTGGAAAAATTAAAGCTGAGAAATAGTCAAGACGATAGAGTCAGGAGTTTATTTTACATGGTCACTCATTCAGAAACTCACTGAAGAATACACACCTTGGGAATAGTCAGAGTCCAGGTTATATGGCCACTAAATCACAGCATTACCGAATAATGCACAGGGGGTCTATAGTAAGGAGCCTATTTCATATTGACTCTCATTCAGACCTACACTGCGAAATAAACAGTTGTAAAGTACTAAGGATTCTATCGAATGTATCCTCAAATTAAGCAGCTTCATTAATGATACACATATGCTTGATAGTCAGGAGACTACTTTATGTGGACACTTATACCAAACCCCTTCGAATACTGCACATGTGGGTAATAGTCACTAGTCTATTTCATATGGTGATTTGTTTAGAGAGTCAAAAATTAAAGCCCTCTGTGGAATAAAATGGGTTATATTTCATAAAGACACTCTTTCAGTGATTCAATGAATAATATGTATATCTGATAAGTTAGGAATGTCTTTCACATGGCCCCTTGTTCAGGGCCACTGTGAGTAATACTTCCATCAGAAATAGTCACGGGTCTTCTTCAAAGTGCTACACATTCGGAGTCTCTGGAAGTAATGCACACCTGGGTAATACACAAGGGTCCCTTTTTTGTGCCCATTCAGTCAGAGTCTCATTTAATAATAGACACCTGGGGAAGAGTTAAGAGTCTACTTCATGTAGCCACACCTTTAGAGCCTCAGTGAATAATGGACACCATTATAATAGTCGAACATTTTTTATATGGAGACACATTCTGTGCCTCCCTGAATGATACACTCCTGGGAAATCCTCAGGATTCTACTTCATAGGACCACCACTTAAGAACCTTATTGAATGATTCCCAATGGAGCAGTAGTGCAGTGTCTATTTTTTATGGCCTCTCATTCAAAGTTTCAGTGAATAATGAACTTCTATGGCGTAATCAGAAGACTGTTTAAGACAGCCACGAATTAAGTGCCTTCCTGAATGATACACACCTGGGTGATAGGAGTTTATTTCATATGAAATCTAATTGTGGGTATCGCTGAGTAATACACACTTGGTGGAGGGTCAGAAGTCTATTTGGTATGGACACTCATACAGAACTTGTTTGAATAATTCACACATGGAGAGTAATGAGGAATCTATGTCATACGGCTACTCATACAGACAAACAGTGAATAACGCACATGTGGAATAATTGGAAGTCTGTTTCATAGGGGCTCTCTTTCTTAGCCTCACTGAATATTAAACACTTGTGTTATAGTCTGGAGTCTATTTTTTATGGCCACTCATCCAGAGAATAACTGAATAATGCACACCTTTGAAATAGTCAAGAGACCTTTTCTTTTGTTCTTTTCTTGTAAAGGTAATAACAACTATTTTTATGAATGATTACAAAAAATGACATGACCAATGCTAACAAAAATACTAGTACTGCTATCACTAAAATTGAGAATTCCCATTTATCAAAAGACACTATTATTAAGAGAGGAAGAAGTAAGGTGAAATATACCTACTGAAAAAAAGTAGGAAAATATATTTTCCATGTATGTAGTGGTTAGTATATTTAAGTCGGTAAATATATTTTCAATGTATGTTGGGGATATATATTGTAAATATATTTTCAATGTACATAGTGGTAAATATATTTTCTTTTTTTATTTTAAATTTTAATTGCCTTTTAAGTTTTGGGATACATGTGCAGAATGTTCAAGATAGTTGCATAGGTAAACACATGGCAGTGTGTTTTGCTGCCTTTCTTTCCTTCAGCCACACTTGGCATTTCTCACTAGGCGATCTCTCCACAGCTCACCCCCCCACTGTCTCTTTCCCATTTCCAACAATAGTACCCAGTGTGTAGTAGAACCCTTCACTGTGTCCATGTGTTCTCATTTTTCTCACCCGCCTATGAGTGACAATATGCGGTATTACCTGTTCTGTTCTTGTGTCAGCTTGCTAAGAAAGATGTTCTCCAGATTCATCGATGTCATTAGAAAAAAAAATCATCATTTTTGATTGCTGCATTATATTCCATGGTGTATATGCGCCACATTCACTCAGTCCAGTCTATCATCGATGAGCATTTTAGTTGGTTCCAGGTCTTTTCTATTTTAAACAGTGCTGCAATAAATATTCGTGTGCATGTGTCCTTATAGTAGAATGATGTATACTCCTTTGGTTATATACACAGTAAAGGAATTGCTGAGTCCATTGGGTTTCCTCTTTCTACTTTGTTTCCTCTCTTTCAGAGTGTCACTGAATAATGTGCTGTAGTCAGGAGTCTATTTCATGTAGACACCTTTTTAGAGCCTCAGTAAATAAGAGAGACCCTTTCCTTAGTATGAAACCTAATTAATATGGCCACATCTCCTGAACCTCATTTAATAATACACACCTGTAGAATAACTTGGATTCTATTGTCGATGGACATTCATTCAGAACCTCGGTGAATAATGCACACCTGTGGAGAAGCCAGGAGTCTATTTCATTTGGACATTCACTCATAACCTCAGTGGGTAATATGCACGTGTGGATTAGTCAGGATTCCATTTCATATGGCCACTGACTCATAACCTCAGTGAACAATGCACAAATATAAAGTACTCAGCAGTCTATTACATAAAGCCACTTATTGAGAGTTTTACTGAATAATAAAAATATTAAGACAGGCAGCATCCTGATCATGTGGACACACACAAAAAGCCTCACTGAGAAATACACACCTGGAGAAGTGTTAGAAGTCTACTTTATATAGCCTCTCATTTACATCCTCATTGAATTATGCACACGTGTGGAATAGACGCTAGTCTATGTTATATGGCCACAGAATCAAAGATTTAGTGAGTAATACACAGCTTTGAAATAGTCACTAGTCTATTCCATATGCCCAGATATTCAGAGTGATAGTCAATAATACACACCTGACCTGTGGACCAGTTAGGAAACAATTACATATGGCCAAAAATTGAGAGCCTCAGTGAAAAATACATACCTGGGGAATACTCAGGACGCAATTACATATGGTATCAATTTCAGATCATTATTGAATAAGGAACACCTGTATTGTAGTCAGAATTCTATTTTATATAGCCACATATTAAGAGCCTCTCTGAATAACATACAACGTGAAATAAGTCAGGGTTCTATTTTGTATAGCCACTCATTTAGAAACGAATGTAAAAATGCAGGCCTGAGGAGTATTCAAGAGTCTCTATTTTATGGCCACACATTTAGAGCCTCACAGAATAAAACAAACCTATGGAAAAGTCAGGAGTGTATTTCGCATGGCAAATTATTCTGAACCTAAGTGGAGAATCATATACATTTTTAAAATACTCAGATCTCTATTATATAGCGCCACTTATTCGGAATCTCACTAAATAATGAACAAATGAAAAATAATCTGGAAATTTTTTGATATGACTGTTGACCCAGTGACTCAGTGGAAAATTTACAGCTGAGAAATAGTCAAGACGATAGAGTCAGGAGTCTATTTTACGTGGTCACTAGTTCAGAAATTCACGAAAAATACACACCTTGGGAATAGTCAGAGTCCAGGTAATATGACCACTCAATCACAGCATTACCGAATAATGCACAGTGGGCAATAGTAAGGAATCTATTTCATGTCGACTCTCATTCAGAGCTACACTCCGAAATAACCAGCTGTGGAGTAGTAAGGATTCTATTGAAGGTATCTTCAAATTAAGCAGCTTCGTGAATGATACACACATGCTTGATAGTCAGGAGACTCTTTGATGTGGACACTTATACCGAACCTCGTCGAATACTGCACAAGTGGGGAATAATCACTAGTCTATTTTATATGTTGATTCGTTTGGAGAGTCAACAAATAAAGACCACCTGTGGAGTAAAATGGGTTCTATTTCATAAAGACACTCTTTCAGTTCTTCCGTGAATAATATGTATATCTGATAAGTCAGGAATCTCTTTCACATGGCCACTTGTTCAGGGCCACTGTGAGTAAAACTTCCCTCAGAAATAGTCACGGGTATTCTTTAAACTGCTACACATTCAGAGAATCTGTAAGTAATGCACATCTGGGTAACACACAAGAGCCCCTTCTTTATGACCATTTAGTCAGAGTCTCATTAAATAATAGATACCTGGGGAAGAGTTAAGAATCTACTTCATGTAGCCACACATTTAGAGCCTCAGTGAATAATGGACACCATTGTATTAGTCGAACATTTTTTTCATGGCAACACATTCTGTCCCTCCCTGAACGATACACTCCTGGGAAATCCTCAGGATTCAACTTCATACTACCACCCCTTTAGAACCTTATTGAATAATTTACAATGGAGCGGTAGTGTGGTGTCTATTTTTTATGGCCTCTCATTTAAAATTTCAGTGAATAATGAACTTTTATGGAGTAATCAGGACGTTGTTTAAGACAGCCACGAATTAAGTGCCTTTCTGAATGATACACACCTGGGTGATAGTCAGGAGTTTATTTCATATGAACTCTAATTTTGGGTATCGCTGAGTATTACACACTTGGTGGAGGGTCAGAAGTCTATTTTTATGGACACTCATCCAGAACGTGTTTGAATAATGTACACATGGAGAATAATGAGGAGTCTATGTCATACAGTTACTCATTCAGACAAACAGTGAATAACGCACATGATGAGTAATTAGAAGTCTCTTTCATATGGCCGCTCTTTCTCAGTCTCACTGAATATTACACACTTGTGGTGTAGTCTGGAGTCTAATTTTTATGGCCACTCATTCAGAGAATCACTGAATAATGCACACCTGTGGAAAAGTCAGGAGACTTTTCCTTTTTTTCTTTTATTTGAAAGCTAATATCAACTATTTTTATGAATGATTACAAAACAGGACATAACCAATGCTAACAAAAATATTAGTAATACTTTCATTAAAACTGAGAATTCCCATTTATGAGAAGACAGTATTATTAAGAGAGTAAGAAGTAAGGTGAAATATACCTACTGAAATACAGTAGGAAAATATATTTTCAATGTATGTAGTGGTTAGTATATTTAAGTCGGTAAATATATTTTCAATGTATGTAGTTTTTACTATATTTCAGTAGGTAAATATATTTTCAATTTATGTGGGGGTTATATATTGTAAATATATTTTCTTTGTATGTAGTGGTAAATATATTTTCTTTTTTAATTTAAATTTTTATTGCATTTTAAGTTTTGGGATACATATGCAGAACGTGCAAGATAATTGCATCGGTAAACACATGGCAGTGTGTTTGGCTGAATTCCTTTTATTCAGCCACACTTGGCATTTCTCCCCAGGCTATCTCTCCACAGCTCACTTCCTATTGTTCCTTCCCAATTTCCAACAATAGACCCCAATGTGTAGTCTAACCCCTTCTTGGGTCCATGTGATCTCACTTTTCTCACCCGCCTATGAGTGAGAATATGCGGTATTTCCTGTTCTGTTCTTGTGTCAGTTTGCTAATAATGATTGTATACAGATTCATCCATGTTGCTTACGAAAAACAAAAATTCATCATTTTCGATTACTGCATAATATTCCATGGTGTACATGTGCCATATTCTCCCAGTCCAGTCTATCTTCGATGAGCTTTTGGGTTGGTTCCAGGTCTTTACTATTGTAAACACTGCTGCAATAAATATTCGTGTGCATATGTCTTTATAGTAGAACGATTTATAGTCCTTTGCTTATATACCCAGTAAAGGGATTGCTGAGTCCAATGGGTTTGCTCTTTCTACTTTTTTGCCTCTCTTTCAGAGTGTCACTGAATAATGTGCTGTAGTCAGGAGTCTATTTCATCTAGACACATTTTCAGAGTCTCAGAGAATAAGAGAGACCCTTGCTTGAGAAAAGAATCTAATTAATATGGCCACATTTCCTGAGCCTCACTGAATAATACACACCTGGAGAATAGCTTGGAGTCAATTGTACAAGGACATTCATTCAGAGTCTCGGTGAATAATGCACACCTGTGGAGAATCCAGGAATGTATTTCATTTGGACATTCATTCATAACATCAATGGATAATATGCACGTGTGGATTAGTCAGGATTTCATTTTATATGGCCACTGACTCATAACCTCAGTGAACAATGCACAAATGTAAAATACTCAGCAGTCTATTAAATAAAGCCACTGATTGAAAGATTTACTGAATAATACAAATATTAAGACAGGCAGCATCCTCATCATGTGGTCACACACAAAAAGCCTTACTGAGGAATACAACCATGGGGAAGTGTTAACAGTCTACTTTATATAGTCTCTCATTTACATCCTCAGTGAATAATGCACACGTGTGGAATAGACACTAGTCTATTTTATATGGCCACAGAATCAAAGACTGAGTGAGTAATACACAGCTTTGAAATAGTCACTAGTCTATTCCATATGCCCAGATATTCAGAGTGAGAATCAATAATACACACCTGTGGACCAGTCGGGAAACAATTTCATATGGCCAAAAATTGAGAGCCTCAGTAAGAAATACATACCTGGGGAATACTCAGGACGCTATTACATATTTTATCTATTTCAGATCATTATTGAATAAGGAACACCTGTATTATAGTCAGAAATCTATTTTATGTAGCCACATATTAAGAGCCTATCTGAATAACATACAACTTGGAATAAGTCAGGATTCTATTTTGCATAGCCATTCGTTTAGAGACGAATGTAAAAATGCATGCCTGACGAGTATTGAAGAGTCTCTATTTTATGGCCACACATTCAGAACCTCACAGAATAAAACAAACCTATGGAAGAGTCAGGAGTGTATTTCACATGGCCACTTATTCTGAACCTAAGTGGAGAATCATATACATCTGAAAATACTCAGGACTCTATTATATAGAGCCACTTATTCGGAGTCTCACTAAATAATGCACAAATGGAAAATAGTCTGGAAATTATTTGATATGACTGTTGACCCAGTGACTCAATGGAAAATCCACATCTGAGAAATAGTCAAGACGATAGAGTCAGGAGTCTATTTTACGTGGTCACTCGTTCAGAAACTCACGAAAAATACACACATTGGTAATAGTCAAAATACGGGTCATATGGCCACTCAATCACTGCATTACCGAATAATGCACAGTGGGGCAATAGTAAGGAATCTATTTCATGTCGACTCTCATTCAGAGCTACACTCCTAATTAACCAGATGTGGAGTTGTAAAGATTCTATTGAAGGTATCTTCAAATTAAGCAGCTTCGTGAATGATACACACATGCTTGATAGTCAGGAGACTCTTTGGTGTGGACACTTATTCCGAACCTCTTCGAATACTGAACATGTGGGGAATAATCACTAGTCTATTTCATATGGTGATTTGTTTGGAGAGTCAACAGATAAAGACCACCTGTGTAATAAAATGGGTTCTATTTCATAAAGACACTCTTTCAGTGCTTCAGTGAATAATATATATATATCTGACAAGTCAGGAATCTCTTTCACATGGCCACTCGTTCAGGGCCACTGTGAATAATAATTCCCTCAGGAATAGTCACAGGTCTTCTTCAAAGGGCTACACATTCAGAGTCTCTGTAATTAATGCACACCTGAGTAATACAAAAGGGTTTCTTCTTTATGCCCATTTACTCAGAGTCTCATTCAATAATAGACACCTGGGGAAGAGGTTAGAGTCTACTTCATGTAACCATACATTTAGAGCCTCAGTGAATAATGGACACCATTGTAATAGTCGAACATTTTTTTATATGGCCATACATTCTGTGCCTCCCTGAATGATACACTCCTGGGAAATCCTCAGGATTCTACTTCATACTACCACCTTTTTAGAAACTTATTGAATAATTCCCAATAGAGCAGTATTGCTGTGTCTATTTTTTTGGCCTCTCATTCAAAGTTTCAGTGAATAATGAACTTCTATGGAGTAATCAGGACGTTGTTTAAGACAGCCACGAATTAAGTGCTTTCCTGAATGATACACACCTGGGTGATAGTCAGGAGTCTATATCATATGAACTCTAATTGTGGGTATCGCTGAATAATACACACCTGTTGAAGGGTCAGGAGTCTATTTTGTATGGACACTCATAAAGAACTTTTTTGAATAATGCACACATGGAGAATAATAAGGAGTCTATGTCATACAGTTACTCATTCAGACAAACAGTGAATAATGCACATGTGGAGTAATTAGAAGTCACTTTCATATCGCCGCTCTTTCTCAGCCACACTGAATATTACACACTGATGTTATAGTCTGGAGTCTATTTTTTTCTGGCCACTCATTCAAAGAATCACTAAATAATGCACACCTGTGGAATAGTCAGAAGTCTCTTTTCTATGGCCACTCCTTGAGAGCCTCAATAATGTACACACCTGGGGAAATAGTCATTCAGAGTCTCACTAAATAATGCACACCTGTGGAACATTCAGGAGACTTTTTCTTTTTTCTATTTTAAATGTAATAGCAACTATTTTTATGAATGATTACAAAACAGGGCATAACCAATGCTAACAAAATTATTAGTAATGCTTTCATTAAAACTGAGAATTTCCATTGATCAGAAGACACTATTATTAAGAGAGTAAGAAGTAAGGTGAAATTTACCTACTGAAATACAGTAGGAAAATATATTTTCAATGTATGTAGTGGTTAGTATATTTAGGTCGGCAAATATATTTTCAATGTATGTAGTGTTTACTATATTTCAGTAGGTAAATATACTTTCAATGTATGTGGGGGTTGTATATTATAAATATATTTTCAATGTATATAGTGGTAAATATATTTTCTTTTTTAATTTAAATTTTTATTGCATTTTATGTTTTGGGATACATGTGCAGAACGTGCAAGATAGTTGCATATGTAAACATATGGCAGTGTGTTTTGCTGCCTTCCTTTCCTTCAGCCACAGTTGGCATATCTCCCCAGGCTATCTCTCCACAGCTCACCCCCCCGTCTCCTTTGCATTCCCAACAATAGACTGAAGTGTGTAGCAGATCCCCTCCCTGTTTCCATGTGTTCTCATATTTATCAGCTGCCTATGACTGAGAGTATTCGGTATTGTTTTTTCTGTTCTTGTGTCAGTTTGCTAAGAATGATGTTGTCAAGATTCATCCATGTCCTTAAAAAGGACAAACACTCATCATTTTTGATTGCTGCATAATATTCCATGGTGAAGATGTGACACATTCTCCCAGTCCAGTCTATCATCGATGAACATTTGGGTTGTTCCAGGTCTTTACTATTGTAAATAGTGCTGCAATAAATATTCGTGTGCATGTGTCCTTATAGTAGAACGATTAATAGTCCTTTGGTTATATACCGAGGAAAGGGATTGCAGAGTCCAATGGGTTTCCTCTTTCTACTTTGTTTCCTCTCTTTCAGAGTGTCACTGAATAATGTGCTGTAGTCAGGAGTCTATTTCATGTAGAAACATTTTCAGAGCCTCAGTGAATAAGAGAGACCCTTGCTTCAGTAAGGAATTTAATTAATATGGCCACATCTCCTGAGCCTCACTGAATAATATACAACTGGAGAATAACTTGAAGTCTATTGTCGATGGACATTCATTCAGATCCTCAGTGAATAATGCAGACCTTTGGATAAGCCACGAGTCTATTTCATTTGGACATTTATTCATAACATCCGTGGATATTATGCACGTGTGGATCAGTCAGGATTTCATTTCATATGGCCACTGACTCATAACCTCAGTGAACAATGCACAAATGTGAAGTACTCAGCAGTTTATTACATAAAGCCACTTATTGAGAGATTCACTGAATAATACAAATATTAAGACAGACAGCATCCTGTTTCATGTGGTCACACACAAAAAAACCTCACTGAGTAATACACACCTGGGGAAGTGTTAGGAGTCTACTTTACATAGCCTCTCATTTACATCCTCAGTGAATAATGCACACGTGTGGAATAGACACTAGTCTATTTTATATGGCCACAGAATCAAAGACTGAGTGAGTAATAGATAGCTTTGAAATAGTCACTAGTCTATTCCATATGCCCAAATACTCAGAGTGAGAGCCAATAATACACACCTGTGGACCAGTCAGGAAACCATTTCATATGGCCAAAGATTGAGAGCCTCAGTGAAAAATGCATACCTGGGGAATACTCAGGACACTATTACATATGGTATCTATTTCAGAGCTTTATTGAATAAGGAACACCTGTATTTTAATCAGAATTCTATTTTATTTAGCCAAATATTAAGAGCCTATCTGAATAACATACAACTTTGAATAAGTCAAGATTCTACTTTGTATAGCCATTTATTAAGAGACGAATGTAAGAATGCACGCCTGACGAGTATTGAAGAGTCTCTATTTTATGGCAAAACATTCAGAGCCTCACAGAAAAATACAAACCTATGGAAGAGTCAGGAGTGTATTTCACATGGCCACTTATTCTGAACCTATGTGGATAATCATACACATCTTGAAAATAGTCTGGACTCTATTATATTGAGCAACTTATTCAGAGTCTCACTATATAATGCACAAATGAAAAATAGTCTGGACATTATTTGATATGACTGTTGATGCAGTGACTCAGTGGAAAACTTAAAGCTGAGAAATAGTCAAGACAATAGTCAGAAGTCTATTTTACGTGGTCACTCGTACAGAAACTCAGTGAATAATACACAACTTGGGAATAGTCAGAGTCCAGGACATATGGTCACTCAATCACAGCATTTCCAAATAATGCACAGTGGGGCAATATTAAGGAGTCTATTTAATATCGACCCTCATTAAGAGTTACACTGCGAAATAAAGAGCTTTGGAGTAGTAAGGATTCTAATGCAGGTATCTTCAAATTAAGCAGCTTCGTGAATGATACACACATGCTTGATAGTCAGGATGCTATTTGATGTGGACACTTATACGGAACCTCTTCAAATACTGCACATGTGGGGAATAATCACTAGTCTATTTCATTTGGTGATTCGTTTGCAGATTCAAAAAATAAAGCCCAACTGTGGAATAAAATGGGTTCTATTTCATAAAGACACTCTTGCAGTGCTTCGGTGAATAATATGTATATCTGATAAGTCAGGAATCTCTTTCACATGGCCACTTGTTCAGGGCCACTGTAAATAATACTTCCCTCAGAAATAGTCACGGGTTTTCTTCAAAGGGCTACACATTCAGAGTCTCTGTATGTAATGCACACCTGGGTAACACAAAAGAGTTCCTTCTTATTCCCATTTAGTCAGAGTCTCATTCAATTATAGACACCTGGGGAAGAGTTCAGAGTCTACTTCATGTATCCATACATTTAGAGCCTCAGTGAATAATGGACACCATTGTAATAGTCGAACATTTTTTATATGGCCACACATTCTGTGCCTCCCTGAGTGATACAATCCTGGAAAATCCTCAGGATTCTACTTCATACTACCACCCCTTTAGAACTTTATTGAATAATTCACAATGAAGCAGTAATGCGGTGTCTATTTTTTATGGCCTCTCATTCAATGTTTAAGTGAATAATGAACTTCTATGGAGTAATAAGGACGCTTTTTAAGACAGCAACCAATTAAGTGCCTTCCTGAATGAATCACACTTGGGTGATATTCAGGAGTCTATTTCATATGAACTCTAATTTTGGGTATCGCTGATTAATACACACATGGTGGAGGGTCAGGAGTCTATTTTGTATGGACACTCATAGAGAACCTGTTTGAATAATGCACACATGGAGAATAATGAGGAGTCTATGTCATACGGCTACTCATCGAGACAAACAGTGAATAACGCACATGTAAAATAATTAGAAGTCTCTTTCATATGGCCGCTCTTTCTCAGCCTCACTGAATATTACACACTTGTGGTATAGTCAGGAGTCTATTTTTCCTGGCCACTAATTCAGAGAATCACTGAATAATGCACACCTGTCGAATAGTCAGAAGTCTCTTTTCTATGGCCACTCCTTGAGAGCCTCACTAAATATACACACCTGGGGAAATAGTCATTCAGAGTCTCACTAAATAATGCACACCTGTGGAACAGTCTGGGAAACATTTTCTTTTTTTCTTATAAAGTTAATAACAACTATTTTTATGAATGATTACAAAACAGGATATAACCAATGCTAACAAAAATATTAGTAATGCCTTCATTAACACTGAGATTTCCACCAATACCAAGTTTATTGAGGGTTTTTCGCATAAAGGGCTGTTGAATTTTGTCAAACGCCTTCTCTGCGTCAATTGAGGTAATCAAGTGGTTTTTGTTTTCGCTTCTGTTTATGTGGTGAATTACATTTATAGACTTGCGTATGTTGAACCAGCCTTGCATCCCCGGGATGAATCCTACTTTATCATGCTGGATAAGTTTTTTAATGTGCTGTTGCAATCGGTTTTCCAGTATTTTATTGACGATTTTTGCATCTATGTTCATCATGGATATTGGCCTGAAGTTTTCTTTTCTGGTTGAGTCTGTCAGGTTTTGGTATCAGTATGGTGTTGGTCTCATAAAATGATTTGGGAAGGGTTCCCTCTTTTTGATTTATTTGGAATAGTTTCAGAAGGAATGGTACCAGATCCTCTTTGTGTGTCTGGTAGAATTCGGCTGTGAACCCATCTGGACCTGGGATTTTTTTGTGTGGTAGGCTCTTAATTGCTGCCTCAACTTCCGACCTTGTTTTTGATCTATTCATAGCTTCGGCTTCCTCCTGCTTTAGACTTGGGAGGACACAGGCCTCCAGGAATTTATCCATTTCTTCCTGGTTTACTCGATTATGTGCATAGAATATTTTGTAGTATTCTCTGATGATGGTTTCAATTTCTGTGGAAACTGTGGTGATTTCCCCATTATCGTTTTTTATTGCATCTGTATTGTTGTTCTCTCTTTACTTTTTTATCAGTCTGGCTAGTGGTCTGTCTATTTTGTTGATCTATTCGACAAACCAGCTCTTGGATTAATTGATTTTTTGAAGGGTTTTTCTTGTCTCTATCTCCTTCAGTTCTGCTCTTATCTTAGTTATTTCTTGTCTTCAGCTAGGTTTTGAGCTTTTTTGATCTTGCTCCTCTAGCTCTTTCAATTTTGGCGATAGGGTGTCAATTTTGGATCTCTCCACTCTTCTCATGTGGGCACTTATTTCTATATATTTTCCTCTACATGCTGCTTTAAATGTGTCCCAGAGATTCTGGTATGTTGTGTCCTCGTTCTCGTTGGTTTTAAAGAACTTCTTTATTTCTGCCTTAATTTCTTTGTTTATCCAATCAACATTCAAAAGCCAGTTGTTCTGTTTCCATGAAGCTGTGCGTTTCTGAGTTATTTTCTGAATTCTGAGTTCCAACTTGATTGCACTATGGTCTGAGAGACTGTTTGTTATGATTTCAGTTGTTTTGCATTTGCTGAGGAGTGCTTTACTTCCAATTATGTGGTCAATTTTGGAGTAGTTGTGATGTGGTGCTGAGAAGTATGCATATTCTGTGGATTTGGGGTGGAGAGTTCTGTAAATGTCTATGAGGTTTGCTTGTTCCAGGTCTGAGGTCAAGTCCTGTATATCCTTGTTCATTTTCTGTCTGGTTTATTTGTCTGCTATTGACAGTGGAGTGTTAAAGTCTCCCATTATTATTGTGTGGGAGTCTAAGTCTCTTTGTAAGTCATTAAGAACTTGCCTTATATATCTGGGTGCTCCTTCATTAGGTCCATATATATTTAGGATCGTTAGCTCTTCTTGTTGTATCAATCCTTTTACCATTATGTAATGACCTTCTTTGTCCCTTTTGATCTTTGTTGCATTAAAGTCTATTTTATCAGAGAGGAGAATTGCAACTCCTGCTTTTTTTTTGCTCTCCATTTGCTTGGTAAATCTTCCTCCATTCTTTTATTTTGAGCCTTTGTGTATATTTGCGTGTGAGGTGGGTTTCCTGGATACAGCCCACCAATGCGTTTTGGTTTTTTATCTAATTTGCCAGTCTGTTTCTTTTGATTGGTGCACTTAGCCCATTTTCATTTAGGGTTAATATTCTAATGTGTGAATTTGATACTGCCATTTTGATACCAGCTGGTTGTTTTGCCCGTTGGTTCATGTACATTCTTCATTTTGTTGATGGTCTTTAGAGTTTGGTATGCTTTTAGGATGGCTGGTACTGGTTGTTTCTTTCTATGTGTAGTGCCTCTTTCAGGAGCTCTTGTAAAGCAGGCCTAGTGGTGACGAAATCTCTGAGTACTTGCTTCTTCGTGAAAGATTTCACTTTTCCTTCACTTAGGAAACTCAGTTTGGATGGATATGAAATTCTGGGTTGAAAGTTCTTTTCTTTAAGGATGTTTAATATTGGCCCCCACTCTCCTCGGGCTTGTAGAGTCTCTGCGGAGAGATCTCCTGTGAGTCTCATGGGCTTCCCTCTGTGGGTGACCCGACCTTTCTCTCTGGCTTCCCTTAGTATTTTCTCCTTCATTTCAACCCTGGTGAATCTGACGATTATGTGCCTTGGGGTTGCTCTTCTTGCGGAGTATCTTAGTGGTGTTCTCTTTATTTACTGGAGTTGAGTATTGACCTGTCTTGCTAGGTTGGGGAAATTTTCCTGGATAATATCCTGACGAGTGTTTTCCAGCTTGGATCCATCTCTTCATCACATTCTGGTACACCTATCAAACGTAGGTTGGGTCTGTTCACATAGCCCCACATTTCTTGGAGATTCTGTTCATTCCTTTCTGTGCTTTTTTCTTTAATCTTGGTTTCTTATTTTATTTCAATGAGTTGATCTTCAACTTCTTATATTCTTTCTTCTGCTTGGTCAATTCGGCTGTTGAAACTTGTGCATGCTTCGCGAAGTTCTTGTGTTATGTTTTTCAGCTCCTTCAATTCATTCATATTCCTCTGTAAGTTGTCCATTCTTGTTATCAATTCCTCAAATCTTTTTTCAAATCTTTTTTCAAGGTTCTTAGTTTCTTTGCACTGGTTTAGAACATGTTCTTTTAGCTCACTGAAGTTTCTAATTATCCATTTTCTGATGTCTGATTCCGTCATTTCATCACACTCATTTTCCATCCAACTTTGTTCCCTTGCTGGTGAGGAGTTTTGGTCCTTTCTTGGAGGTGAGGTGTCTTGGTTTTGGGTGTTTTCCTCCATTTTGCGCTGGTTTCTTTCCATCTTTATGGATTTATCCACCTTTCGTCTTAGTAGTTGCTGATTTTTCAATTGGGTCTCTGTGTGGACGCTGAGATTCTTGATGATGAAGTTTTTCTGTTACTTCGTTTTCCTTCTAATGGTCTAGCTCCTCTGCTGTATGAGTGCTGAGGTCCACTCCAGACCCTGCTTGTCTGGGTTATACCTGTAGCAGCTGCGGAACAGTGAGGTATGATACCAGTTTCTTCTTCTTCTGTCTGTTCCAGAATGATGATCACCAAATGTTGGTCTGATTAGTCCATTCTTGGGGTCACTCTTTGGATATACAGGGATCAGGGATCTGCTTAAGGAGACGGTCTGTGCTTTATAAGAGCTCCAGTGCTGAGCTGTGAGCTCCGTTGTTCATTGAGGGTTGTTAGGAGGATGTTTATGTCTGCTGCAATAGAACTCATAAAACACCACCCTTTTTTTTCCCTTAGATGCTCTGTCTCAGTGAGTTGGGACTTTCTTTATGAGTATCTGTTGCACTGTCCTGCCCCACTAGGAGGCAGTCTATTCACTATTTGCCTGCCAGGGCTATGCCCTGCTATCACGGGACCGCCCTGTTGCTGCTGGGTTCCCTTCTGCTGGGGAGCACTCCCCCATCCTGGCAGAGTCTCTCTGTTATGGCAGGTTGCCTCGGCAACAGCAGGCTGCATCAGCTCTGGGCGATATTTCAGTAGGGGCGGATTGCGTCAGTAATGGGGGACTCCACTCCCTCACCGGGCTGCACCGTCCTAGATGCTGGCAGCAAAACTCTCAGCCCCAAGTGCCTACAGTTGCCGTTCTGCTTGTCCCCGTGAGGGTGGGACCCGCCGAGCCTACTCACCCAGCTCCCTGCCTCAGAGTCCATCCTCTCTCTGTCTCTCTTTCTCTCAGCAAGCTGAAACATCGACTCTCTCACTGGTGCCCCAGTAGCCTGCCGATAGGGCACTGGGATCCATGTGATCTCCCGTGCCACTGCCCACTGCACCGGCTCAGATCACGCTTCCCAGGAATCTCCTGGTCTGGCGCATTGTCCAAGTCACGTTCAATCAAATGGACATGCCAATCTGCCCTTCCAAATCTCAGATTGCCACTTTAACAGGGCACACAGACCAGTGAGTTCGGAGCCAGGTCCCGCTGCAGTGCCAGCCGAAGTGGCCGCAGGAGCTGGCTACGCTAGCCGGCTGTACTAGTGTCCCGTGTCTCTCCCACATCCGGGACTTTCAACGCTCTGTGGGCAAAAAAGTTCCATCCGAGAATAAGGCGAGGACTCACCCTCTGCACCTTCACCGAGAGCTAAAATCCTGAGTCATTTCTATGATGCCATCTTGCCATCAGAAAATATATTTTCAATGTATGTGGTGGTTAGTATATATAAGTCGGTAAATATATTTTCAATGTATGTAGTGTTTACTATATTTCAGTAGGTAAATATATTTTAAATGCATGTAGGGATTATATATTGTAAATATATTTTCAATGTATGTAGAGGTAAATATATTTTCTTTTTTATTTTAAATTTTTATTGCATTTTATGTTTTGGGATACATGTGCAGAACATGCAAGATAGTTGCATAGGTAAACACATGGCAGTGTCTTTTGCTGCCTTCCTTTCCTTCAGCCACACTTGGCATTTCTCCCCAGGTGATCTCTCCACAGCTCACCCCCACTGTCTCTTTCCCATTTCCAACAATAGACTCCAGTGTGTAGTAGAACCCCTTTGTGTGTCCATGTGTTCTCATTTTTCTCACCCACCTATGAGTGAGAATATGCGGTATTTCCTCTTCTGTTCTTGTGTCAGTTTGTTAAGAATGATGTTCTCCAGATTCATCCATGTCCTTACAAAAAACAAAAACTCATCATTTTTGATTGCTGCATAATATTCCATGGTGTACATGTGCCACATTCTCCCAGTCCAGTCTATCATCGATGAGAATGTAGGTTGGTTGCAGGTCTTTACTATTGTAAGCAGTGCTGCAATAAATATTCGTATGCATGTGTCCTAATAGTAGAACAATTTACAGTCTTTTGGTTCTATACCCAGTAAAGGGATTGCTGAGTCCAATGGATTTCCTCTTTCTAATTTATTGCCTCTCTATTAGAGTGTCAATGAATAATGTGCTGTAGTCAGGAGTCTATTTCATCTAGACACATTTTCAGAGCCTCAGTGAATAAGAGAGACCCTTGCTTTAGTAAGGACTCTAATTAATATGGCCACATCTCTTGAGCCCCACTGAATAATACACACCTGGAGAATAACTTGGGGTCTATTGTCGATGGACATTCATTCAGAACCTCGGTGAATAATGCACAACTGTGGAGAAGCCAGGAGTTTATTTCATTTGGACATTCATTTATAACTTCAGTGGATAAAATGCACGTTTGGATTAGTCAGGATTCCTTTTCATATGGCCACTGACTCATAACCTCAGTGAACAATGCACAAATGTAAAGTACTCAGCAGTCTATTACATAAAGCCACTTATTGAGAGATTCACTGAAGAATACAAATATTAATACACACAGCATCCTGTTTCATGTAGTCACACATAAAAAGCCACACTGAGTAATGCACACCTGGGGAAGTGTTAGGAGTCTACTTTATATAGACTCTCATTTACATCCTCAGCGAATAATGCACACGTTTGGAATAGACACTAGTTTATTTTATATGGACACAGAATCAAAGACTGAGTGAGTAATACACAGCTTTGAAACAGTTACTAGTCTATTCCATAGGCCCAAATATTCAGAGTGAGAGTCAATAATACACACCTGTGGATCACTCAGAAAACAATTATATATGGCCAAATATTGAGAGCCTCAGTGAAAAATACATACCTGGGGAATACTCAGGACACTATTACATATGGTATCTATTTCAGAGCTTTATTAAATAAGGAACACCTGTATTGTAGTCAGAATTCTATTTTATGTAGCCACATATTAAGAGCCTATCTGAAAAACATACAACTTGGAATAAGTCAGGATTCTATTTTATATATCCATTCAATTAGGGAGGAAAGTAAAAATGCACGCCTGACGAGTATTGAAGAGTCTCTATTTTATGGCCACACATTCAGAGTCTCACAGAATAAAACAAAGTTATGGAAGAGTCAGGAGTGTATTTCACATGGCCGCTTATTCTGAACCTAAGTGGAGAGTCATATACATCTTGACAATACTGAGGACTCTATTATATAGAGCCACTTATTCGCAGTCTCACTCAATAATGGACAAATGAAAAATAGTCTGGAAATTATTTGATATGACTGTTGACCCAGTTACTCAGGGGAAAATTCACAGCTGAGAAATAGTCAAGACAATAGAGTCAGGAGTCCATTTTACATGATCACTCGTTCATAAAATCCCTGAAGAATACACACCTTGGGAATAGTCAGTCCAGGTCATATGGCCACTCAATCACAGCATTACTTAATAATGCACAGTGGGGCAATAGTAAGGAGTCTATTTCATATCGAATCTCATTCAGAGCTACACTGAGAAATAAACAGCTGTGGAATAGTAAGGATTCTATTGAAGGTGTCTTCAAATTAAGGAGCTTCATGAATAATACACACATGCTTGATAGTCAGGAGACTATTTGATGTGGACACTTATACAGAACCTCTTCGAATCCTGCACATGTGGAGAATAATCTCTAGGCTATTTCATATGGTGATTCGTTTGGAGAGTCAAAAAGTAAAGACTACCTGTGAAATAAAATGGGTTCTATTTGATAAAGACACTCTTTCAGTGCTTCAGTGAATAATATGTATATCTGATAAGTCAGGAATCTTTTTCACATGGCCACTCGTTCAGGGCAACTGTGATTAATATATGCCTCAGAAATAGTCACGGGTCTTCTTCAAAAAGCTACACATTCAGAGTCTTTATAAGTAGTGCACACCTGGGTAATACACAAGAGTCCCTTTTTATTCCCAATTAGTCAGAGTCTCATTCAATAATAGAAACCTGTGGAAGTGTTCAGAATCTGCTTCCTGTAGCCACACATTTAGAGCCTCAGTGAATAATGGACACCATTGTATTAGTCAAACATTTTTTATATGGCCACACATTCTGTGCCTCCATGAATGACATACTCCTGGGAAATCCTCAGGATTCTACTTCATACTACCACCTTTTTAGTACCTTATTGAATAATTCACAATTGAGCAGTAGTGCGGTGTCTATTTTTTGTGGCCTCTCATTCAGTTTCAGTGAATAATGAACTTCTATGGAGTAATCAGGACGCTGTTTAAGACAGCCACGAATTAAGTGCCTTCCTGAATGATACACACCTGGGTGATAGTTAGGAGTCTATTTCATATGAACTCTAATTGTGGGTATCTCTGAGTAATACACACTTGGTGGAGGGTCAGGAGTATATTTGTTATGGACACTCATAATGAACCTGTTTGAATAATGAACACATGGAGAATAATAAGGAGTCTATATCATACGGCTACTTATTCAGAAAAACAGTGAATAACGAAATGTGGAGTAATGAGAAGTGTCTTTCATGTGGCCGCCGTTTCTCAGCCTCACTGAATATTACACACATGTCATATAGTCTGGAGTCTATTTGTTATGGCCACTCATTCAGAGAATCACTGAATAATGCACATCTGTGGAATAGTCAGAAGTCTCTTTTCTATGGCCACTTTTTGAGAGCCTCACTAAAAGTACACACCTGGGGAAATAGTCATTCAGAGTCTCACTAAATAATGCACACCTGTGTAACAGTCAGGAGACTTTTTCTTTATTTTCTTTTATTTTAAAGGTAAAACAAATATTTTTATGAATGATTGCAAAACAGGACATAACCAATACTAACAAAAATATTAGTAATGCTGTCATTAAAACTGAGAATTCCCATTTATCCAAAGACACTATTATTAAGAGAGTGAGAAGTCAGGTGAAATACACCTATTGAAATACAGTAGAAAAATATATTTTCAATGTATGTAGTGTTTACTATATTTCAGTAGGTAAATATATTTTCAATGTATGTTGGGTTATATATTGTAAATATATTTAAAATGTATGTAGTGGTAAATATATTTTCTTTTTTATTTTAAATTTTTATTGCATTATAAGTTTTTGGAGACATGTGCAGAACGTGCAAGATATTTGCATAGGTAGTCATATGGCAGTGTGTTTTGCTGCATTCCTTTCCTTCAGCCACACTTGGCATTTCTCCCCAGGCTATCTCTCCACAGCTCAACCACCACTGTCTCTTTCCCATTCCCTACAATAGACCCCAGTGTGTAGTAGAACCCCTCCCTGTGTCCATGTGTTCTCATTATTCTCACCCGCATATGAGTGAGAATATGCGGTATTTTCTCTTCTGTTCTTGTGTTAGGTTGCTATAAATAATGTTCTTCAGATTCATCCATGTTCTTACAAAGGAAAAAAACTCATCATTTTTGATTGCTGCATAATATTCCATGGTGGATATGTGCCACATTCTTTCAGTCCAGTCTATAATCGATGAGCATTTGGGTTGGTTCCAGGTCTTTACTATTGTAAACAGTGCTGAAATAAATATTCGTGTGCATGTGTCCTTATATTAGAACTATTTATAGTTCTTTGGTTTTATACCCAGTAAAGAGATTGCTGTGTCCAATGGGTTTCCTCTTTCTACTTTGTTGCCTCTCTTTCAGAGTGTCACTGAATAATGTGCTGTAGTCAAGAGTCTATTTCATTTAGACACATTTTCAGAGCTTCAGTGAATAAGAGAGACCCTTGCTTTAGTAAGGAATCTAATTAATATGGCCACATCTCCTGAGCCTCACTGAATAATACACATCTGGAGAATAACTTGGAGTCTATTGGTTTTGGTCATTCATTCAGAGCGTCAGTGAATAATGCACACCTGTGGAGAAGCCACGAGTCCATTTCATTTGGACATTCATTCATAACCTTTATTGGATAATATGGACGTGTGGATTAGTCAGGATTCCATTTCATATGGCCACTGACTCATAACCTCAGTGAACAATGCATAAATATAGAGTACTCAGAAGTCTATTACATAAAGCCACTTATTTAGAGATTCACTGAATAATACAAATATTAAGAAAGACAGAATCCTGTTTCAAGTGATCACACACAAAAAGCGACACTGAGGAATATACACCTGGGGAAGTGTTAGGAGTCTACTTTATATAGCCTCTCATTTACATCCTCAGCGAATAATGCACACGTGTTGAATACACACTACACTACTTTATATGGCCACAGAATCAAAAAGTGAGTGAGTAATACACAGCTTTGAAATAGACACTAGTCTATTCCATATGCCCAAATATTCAGAGTGAGGGTCAATAATACACACCTGTGGACCAGTCAGAAAACAATTTCATATGGCCAAAGATTGAGAGCCTGAGTAAATAATAAATACCTGGGGAATACTCTGGACGTTATTACATATGGTATCTATTTCAGAGCTTTATTGATTAAGAAACAACTGTATTGTAGGCAGAATCCTATTTTATACAGCCTCATATTAAGAGCCTATCTGAATAACATACACCTTGGAATAAGTCAGGATTCTATTTTGTATAGCCACTCATATAGAGACGAATGTAAAAATGCACACCTGACGATTATTGAAGAGTCTCTATTTTATGGCCACACATTCAGAGCCTCACAGAATAAAACAAGCCTAAGGAAGTGTCAGGAGTGGATTTCACATGGCCACTTATTCTGAACCTAAGTGGAGAGTCATATACATCTTGAAAATACTCATGACTCTATTATATAGAGCCACTTATTCGGAGTCTCACTCAATAATGCACAAATGAAAAATAGTCTGGAGATTATTTGATGTGACTGTTGACCCAGTGACTCAGTAAAAATTCCCAGCTGAGAAATAGTCAAGACGATAGAGTCAGGAGTTTATTTTACATGGTCACACATTCAGAAACTCACTGAAGAATGCACACCTTAGGAATAGTCAGAGTCCAGGTCATATGGCCACTCAATCACAGCATTAGGGAATAATGCACAGTGGGGCAATACTAAGGAGTCTCTTTAATACCGACTCCCATTTAGAGCTACACTGCAAAATAAACAGCTGTGGGGTAGTAAGGATTCTATTGAATGTATCATCAAATTAATCAGCATCGTGAATGATAAACACATGCTTGATAGTTAGGAGACTATTTGATGTGGACACTTATACCAAACCTCTTCGAATACTGCACATGTGGGGAATAATCCCTAGTCTATTTCATATGTTGCTTCATTTGGAGAGTCAAAAAATAAAGCCCACCTGTGGAATATAAAGTGTTCTATTTAATAAAGACACTCTTTCAGTGCTTCAGTGAATAATATGTATATCTGATAAGTCAGAAATCTCTTTCACGTGGCCACTGGTTCAGGACCACAGTGAATAACACTTCCTTCAGAAATAGTCACTGGCCTTCTTCAAAGGGCTACACATTCAGAGTCTGTGTAAGTAATGCACACCTGGGTAACACACAAGAGTCCCCTCTTTATGCCCATTTGTTCAGAGTCCCATTCAATAATAGACAGCTGGGGAAGAGTTAAGAGTCTACTTCTTGTATCCACACATTAAGAGCCTCAGTGAATAATGGACACCATTTTAATAGTCAAACATTTTTTCATATGGCCATACATTCTGTCCCTCCCTGAATGATACACTCTTGGGAAATCCTCAGGATTCTACTTCATACTACCACCCCTTTAGAACCTTATTGAATAATTCACAATGGAGCATTAGTGCGGTGTCTATTTTTTATGGCCTCTCATTCAAAATTTCAGTGAATAACAAACTTCTATAGAGTAATCAGGACGCTGTTTAAGACAGCCACGAATTAAGTGCCTTCCTGAATGATACACACCTGGGTAATAGTCAGAAATTTATTTTATATGAACTCTAATTTGGTATCACTGACTAATTCTCACTTGTTTGAGGGTCAGGACTTTATTTATTATGGACACTCATAGAGATCCTGTTTGAATAATGCACACATGTAGAATAATGAGGAGTCTATGTCATACGGCTACTCATTCAGAGAAACAGTGAATAACGCAATGTGGAATAATTAGAAGTGTCTTTCATATGGCCGCTTTTTCTCAGCCTCACAGAATATTACACACTTGTGGTATAGTCTGGAGTCTATTTTCTATGGCCACTCATTCAGAGAATCACTGAATAATGCACACCTGTGGAATAGTCAGAAGTCTCTTTTTTATGGCCACTCCTTGAGAGCCTTACTAAATGTACACAGCTGAGGAAATAGTCATTCAGAGTCTCACTAAAAAATGTACACCTGTGGAAAAGTCAGGAGACTTTTTCTTTTATTTCTTTTATTTTAAAGGTAATAACAACTCTTTTTATGGATGATTACAAACAGCACATAACCAAAGCTAACAAAAATATTAGTAATGCTTTCATTAAGACGGAGAATTTCCATTTATCAAAAGACACTATTATTAAGACAGTAAGAGGTAAGGTGAAATATACCTTCTGAAATAGAGGAGGAAAATATGTTTTCAATGTATGTAGTGGTTAGTATATTTAAGTTGGTAAATGTATTTTCAATGTATGTAGTGTTTACTATATTTCAGTAGGTAAATATATTTTCAATGAATGTAGGTGTTATATATTGTAAATGTATTTTCAATGTATGTAGTGGAAAATATATTTTCTATTTTTATTTTAAATTTTTATTGCATTTTAAGTTTTGGGATACATGTGCAGAACATGCACAATAGTTGCATCGGTGAACACATGGCAGTGTGTTTTGTTGCCTTCCTTTCCTTCAGCCACACTTGGCATATCTCCCCAGGCTATCTCTCCACATCTCACCCCCCACTGTCTCTTTCCCATTCCCAACTATATAACCCAGTGTGTAGTAGAACACCTCCCTGTTTCCATGTGTTCTCATTTTTCTCACCCCTCTATGAGTGAGAATATGCGGTATTTCCTCTTCTGTTCTTGTGTCAGTTTGCTAAGAATGATGTTCTCCAGATTCATCTATGTCCTTGCAAGGGACAAAATCTCATCATTTTTGATCGTTGCATAATATTCCATGGTGTACATGTGCCACATTCTCCCAGTCCAGTATATCATCGATGAGCATTTGGGTTAGGTCCAGGTCTTTATTATTGTGGGCAGTGCTGTACTAAATATTCCTGTGCATGTGTCTTTCTAGTAGAACGATTTATAGTCCTTTGATTATATACCCAGGAAAGGGATTGCAGAGTCCAATGGGTTTCCTCTTTCTACTTTGTTGCCTCTCTTTCAGAGTGACACTGAATAATGTGCTGTAGTCAGAGTCTATTTCATGTAGACACATTTTCAGAGCCTCAGTTAATAAGAGAGACCCTTGCATTAGTAACGAATCTAATTAATATGTCCACGTCTCCTGAGCTTCACTGAATAATACACACCTGGAGAATAACTTGGAGTCTATTGTCGATGGACATTCATTCAGAGCCTCGGTGAATAATGCACACCTGTGGAGAAGCCAGGAGTCTATTTCATTTGGAAATTCATTCATAACCTCCGTGGATAATATGAACGTGTGGATTCGTCAGGATTCCGTTTCATGTGGCCACTGATTTATAACCTCAGTGAAGAATGCACAAATATAAAGTACTCAGCAGTCTATTTCATAAAGCCACTTATTGAGAGATTCACTGCCTAATGCAAATATTAAGACAGACAGCATCCTGTTTCATGTGGTCACACACAAAAACCTCACTGAGGAATACACACCTAAGGAAGTGTTAGGAGTCTACTTTATATAGCCTCTCATTTACATCCTCAGCGAATAATGCAAAAGTGTGGAATAGACACTAATCTATTTTATATGGCCACAGAATCAAAGACTGAGTGAGTAATACACAGCTTTGAAATAGTCACTAGTCTATTCCATATGCCCAAATATTCAGAGTGAGAGTCAATAATACACACCGGTGGACCAGTCAGGTAACAATTTCATATGGCCAAAGATTGAGAGCCTCTGTGAAAAAAAGATACCTGGGAATTACTCAGGACGCTATTACATATTGTATCTATTTCAGAGCTTTATTGAATATAGAACCCCTGTATTGTAGTCAGAAATCTATATTATGTAGCCGCATATTAAGAGCCTATATGAATAACATACAGCTTTGAATAAGTCAGGATACTATTTTGTATAGTCACTCATTTAGAGACGAATGCAAAAATGCATGCCTGATGAGTATTGAAGGGTCTTTGTTTTATGGCCACATATTCAGAGCCTCACAAAATAAAACAAACCTATGGAAGAGTCAGGAGAGTATTTCACATGGCCACTTATTCTGAACCTAAGTGGAGAATCATATACATCTGGAAAATACTCAGGACTCTATTATATAGAGCCACTTATTCGGAGTCTCACTAAATCCACAAATGGAAAATAGTCTGGAAATTATTTGATTTTACTGTTGACCCAGTGACTCAGTGGAAAATTCACAGCTGAGAAATAGAAAAGACGATAGAGTCAGGAGTCTATTTTATGTGGTCACTCATTCAGAAATTCACTAAAGAATACGCTCCTTGGGAATAGTCAGAGTCCAGGTCATGTGACCACTCAATCACAGCATTACCGAAAAATGCACAGTGGGGCAATAGTAAGGAGTCTATTTCATATCGACTCTCACTGAGAGCTACACAGCGAAATAAACAGCTGTGTGGTTGTAAGGATTCTATTAAAAGTATCTTCAAATTAAGCAGCTTCGTAAATGATACACACATGCTTGATAGGAGACTATTTGATGTGGACACTTATATCAAACCTCTTCGAATACTGCACATGTGTGGAATAATCACTATTCTATTTCATATGGTGGTTCGTTTGGAGAGTCAAAAAATAAAGCCCACCTGTGGAATAAAATGGGATCTATTTCATGAAAACCTTATTTCAGAGCTTCAGTAAATAATATGTATATCTGATAAGTCAGGAATCTCTTTCACATGGCTGCTTGTTCAGGGCCACGGTGAATAATAATTCCCTCAGAAATAGTCACGGGTCTTCTTCAAAGGGCTACACATTCAGAGTCTCTGTAAGTAATGCACACCTGGGTAATACACAAGAGTCCCTTCCTTATGCCCATTTTGTCAGAGTTTCATTCAATAATAGACCACTGGGGAAGAGTTAAATGTCTACTTCATGAAGCCACACATTTAGCGCCTCAGTGAATAATGGACACAATTGTAATAGTCCAACATTTTTAATATAGCCACACATTCTGTGCTTCCCTGAATGATACACTCCTGGGAAATCCTTAGGATTCCACTTCATAGTACCACCACTTTAGAATATTATTGAATAATTCACAATGGAGCAGTAGTGCGGTGTCTATTATTTATGGCCTCTCATTCAACGTTTCAGTGAATAATGAACTTCTAAGTAGTAATAAGGATGCTGTTTTAGACAGCCACGAATTAAGTGCCTTCCTGAATGATACACATCTGTTTGATAGTCAGGGGTCTATTTCATATGAACTCTAATTGTGGGTATCGCTGAGAAATACACACTTGGTGGAGGGTCAGGAGTCTATTTGGTATGGACACTCATACAGAACCTGTTTGAATAATGCACATATGGAGAATAATGAGGAGTCTATGTCATATGGGTTCTCATTCAGACAAACAGTGAATAACGCACATGGGGAGTAATTAGAAGTCTCTTTCATATGGCTGATCTTTCTCAGCCACACTAAATATTACACACTTGTGGTATAGTTTGGAGTCTATTATTTTTATCACCACTCATTCAGAGAATCCCTGAATAATGCACACCTGTGGAACAGTCAGAAGTATCTTTTCTATGGCCACTCCTTGAGAGCCTCACTAAATGTACACACCTGGGGAAATAGTAATTCATTGTCTCACTAAATAATGCACACCTGTCGAACAGTCAGGAGACTTTTTCTTTTTTTTTTTATTTTAAAGGTAATACCAACTATTTTAATGAATGATTACAAAACGTTACATAACCAATGCTAACAAAAATATAAGTAGTGCTTTCTTTAAAACTGAGAATTCCCATTTATCAAAAAACACTATTATTAAGAGAGTAAGAAGTAAGGTGAGATATACCTACTGAAATACAGTAGGAAAATATATTTTCTGGGGAGAAGGCAAGATGGCGTCGTAGAGGAGACTCAGGATTGCAGCTCTCAGTGAAGGTGCAGAGGGTGAGTCCTAGCCGCATTCTCGGATGTTTCTTTTATGCTCACAGAGCGTTGAAAGTCCCAGGTGTGGGACTCACCCGGCTAACGCAGCTGGCTCCCGCCGCCTCTTCGGCCGGCGCTGCGGCGGGATCCGGCGTGGAACTCACTGGTCTGGGTGCCCTGTTAAACCGGCAATCTGAGATTTGGAAGGGCAGATTGGCATGTTCATCTGATTGAATGGGACTTGGACAATGAGCCAGACCAGGAGTTTCCTTGGAGGCGTGATTTGAGCCGGGGTAGTGGGCAGCAGCACGGGAGATTGCACAGATCCCAGTGCCCTATCGGCAGGCTACTGGGGTGCCAGTGAGAGAGTTGACCTTTCAGCTTGGGGAGAGGAAGAGAGAGAGAGAGAGGACGGACTCTGAGGCAGGGAGCTGGGTGATAGGGCTCGGCGGGTTCCACGCACACGGGGACAAGCAGGGAGGCGACTGGAGGTGCTTGGGGCTGAGAGTTTTGCTGCCGGCATCTAGGACGTTGCAGCCCGGTGACGGAGGGGCGTCCACCATTGCTGATGAAGTCCACCCCCACTGAAGTACCACCCAGGAATGACGCAGCCCGTAGTTGCCAAGGCAACCTGCCATAACAGAGAGACTCCATGCTCCACAGCAGAAGGGAGCCCAGCAGCAACAGGGCGGACCCGCGCAAGCAGGTCAGAGCCCCAGCAGGCAAATAGTGAATAGAGTGCCGCCTAGTGGGGCAGGACAGTGCAACAGATACTTATAAAGAAAGCCCCAACTCCCTGAGACAGAGCATCTAAGGGAAGGGGGAAAGGGTGGTGTTTTATGAGTTCTATTGCAGCAGACATAAACAACCTCCCAAAAGCCCTGAATAAACAACGGAGCTCACAGCTGAGCACTGGAGCTCCTATAAAGCACAGACTGTCTCCTCAAGCAGCTCCCTGACCACTGTATATCCAAGAAGTCACCCCAGAAAAGGACTAATCAGACTGACATTTGGCTGGCATTATTCCGGAACAAGGACAGCAGAAGAAGAAACTGGTATCATCCCTCACTGTACCACAGCTGCTGCAGGTATACCCCAGACAAGCAGGGCCTGGAGTGGACCTCAGCACTCATACAGCAGAGGAGATAGACCATTACAGGGAAAACTAAGTAACAGAAATACTTCATCATCAAAAATCTCAGCGTCCACACAGAGACCCAATTGAAAAATCAGCAACTACTAAGACGACAGGCAGATAAATCCATAAAGATGGGAAGAAACCAGCGCAAAAAGGAGGAAAGCACCCGAAACCAAAACACCTCACCTCCAAAAAAAAACCAAAACCCCTCACCAGCAAGGGAACAAAGCTGGACAGAGCATGAATGTCACGAAATGATGGAATCAGACTTCAGAAAGTGGATAATGAGAAACTTCAGTGAGCTAAAGGAACATGTACTAAACCAGTGGAAAGAAACTAAGAACCTTGAAAAAAGATTTGAAAAAAGATTCGAGGAATTGATAAAAAGAATGGACAACTTAGAGAGGAATATGAATGAACTGAAGGAGCTGAAAAACACAACACGAGAACTTCACGAAGCATGCACAAGTTTCAACAGCCGAATTGACCAAGAAGAAGAAAGAATATCAGAAGTTGAAGATCAACTCAATGAAATAAAACGAGAAACCAAGACTAAAGAAAAAAGTACAAAAAGGAATGAACAAAATCTCCAAGAATTTTGGGACTATGTGAAGAGACCCAACCTACGTATGATAGGTGTACAAGAATGTGAAGAAGAGAATGAATCCAAGCCAGAAAACACTCTTCAGGATATTATCAAGGAAAATTTCCCCAACCTAGCAAGGCAAGCCAATACTCAACTCCAGGAAATACAGAGAACACCACAAAGATACTCCGCAAGAAGAACAACCCAAAGGGACATAATCATCAGATTCACCAGGGTTGAAACGAAGGAGAAAATACTAAGGGCAGTCAGAGAGAAAGGTCGGGTCACCCACAAAGGGAAGCCCATCAGACTCACAGCAGATCTCTCGGCAGAGAATCTACAAGCCAGAAGAGAGTGGGGGCCAATATTCAACATCCTTAAAGAAAAGAGCTTTCAACCCAGAATTTCATATCCAGCCAAACTGAGCTTCATAAGTGAAGGAAAAATAAAATCTTTCACGAACAAGCAAGTACTCAGAGATTTTGTCACCACTAGGCCTGCTTTACAAGAGCTCCTGAAAGAGGCACTACACATAGAAAGAAACAACCAGTTCCAGTCATCCTAAAAGCATACCAAAGGCTAAAGACCATCAATAAAATGAAGAATGTACATGAAACAACGGACGAAACAGCCAGCTAGAATCAAAATGGCAGTATCAAATTCACACATAACAATATTAACCCTGAATGTAAATGAGCTAAATGCACGAATCAAAAGACACAGACTGGCAAATTGGATAAAAAACCAAAACCCATCAGTGTGCTGTATCCAGGAAACCCACCTCACACGCAAAGATACACAAAGGCTCAAAATAAAAGGATGGAGGAAGATTTACCAATCAATTGGAGAGCAAAAAATAAGCAGGATTTGCAATTCTCATCTCTGATAAAATAGACTTTAAAGCAACAAAGATCAAAAGGGACAAAGAAGGCATTACATAATGGTAAAAGGATCGATACAAGAAGAGCTAATGATTCTAAATTTATATGGACCCAATGTAGGAGCACCCAGATATATAAGGCAAGCTCTTAATGACTTTAAAAGAGACTTAGACTCCCACACAATAATAGTGGGAGACTTTAACACTCCACTGTCAATAGAAGACCGATCAACCAAACTGAAAATGAAGAAGGATATCCAGGACTTGACCTCAGACCTGGAACAAGCAAACCTGATAGACATTTACAGAACTCTCCACCCCAAATCCACAGAATATACATTCTTCTCAGCACCACATCACACCTACTCCAAAATTCACCACATAATTGGAAGTAAAGCACTCCTCAGCAAATGCAAAACAACTGAAATCATAACAAACAGTCTCTCAGACCATAGTGCAATCAAGTTGGAACTCAGAATTCAGAAAATAACTCAGAACCGCACAGCTTCATGGAAACTGAACAACTGGCTCTTTAATGTTGATTGTATAAACAATGAAATGAAGGCAGAAATAAAGAAGTTCTTTGAAGGCAACGAGAATGAAGACACAACGTACCAGGATCTCTGGGACACATTTAAAGCAATCTGTAGAGGAAAATGTATAGCAATAAGTGCCCACATGAGAAGAGTGGAGAGATCCAAAATTGACACCTTATCGTCAAAATTGAAAGACCTAGAGGAGCAAGATCAAAAAAGCTCAAAACCTAGCCGAAGACAAGAAATTACTAAGATCAGAGCAGAACTGAAGGAGATAGAGACAAGAAAAACCCTTCAAAATATCAAGAAATCTAAGAGCAGGTTTCTCGAAAAGATCAACAAAATAGACAGACCACTAGCCAGACTGATAAAAAAGAAAAGAGAGAACAACCAAATAGATGCAACAAAAAACGATAATGGGGAAATCACCACAGATTCCACAGAAATTCAAGCCATCATCAGAGAATAATACAAACAACTCTATGCACATAAACTAGTAAATCAGGAAGAAATGCATAAATTCCTGGATGCCTGTGTCCTCCCAAGCCTATACCAGGAGGAAGCCGAAACTATGAATAGACCAATAACAAGGTCAGAAGTTGAGGCAGCAATTAAGAGCCTACCACACAAAAAAAGCCCAGGCCAGATGGGTTCACAGCTGAATTCTACCAGACACCCAAATAGGATCTGATATCATTTCTTCTGAAACTATTCCAAAGATTCCAAAAAGAGGGAACCCTTCACAAATCATTTTATGAGACCAACATCATCCTGATACCAAAACCTGGCAGAGACTCAACAAGAAAAGAAAACTTCAGGCCAATATCCATGATGAACATAGATGTAAAAATCTTCTATAAAATACTGGCAAATTGATTGCAACAGCACATTAAAAAACTTATCCATCATGATCAAGTAGGATTCATCCCGGGGATGCAAGGCTGGTTCAACATAAGCAAGTCTATAAATGTAATTCACCACATAAACAGAAGCAAAAACAAAAACCACATGATTATCTCAATCGACGCAGAGAAGGCATTTGACAAAATTCAACAGCCGTTTATGCTAAAAACCCTCAATAAACTTGGTATTTATGGAACATATCTCAAAGTAATAAAAGGTATTAACGACAAACCAACAGCCAATATCATACTTAATGGGCAAAAACTGGAAGCATTCCCCTTGAAATCTGGCACTAGACAAGGATGCCCTCTCTCACCACTCCTATTCAACATAGTACTGGAAGTTCTAGTCAGAGCAATCAGGCAAGAAAAAGAACTAAAGCGTATTCAAACAGGAAAGGTGGAAGCCAAATTGTCTCTATTTGCAGATGACATGATAGTATACCTAGAAGACCCCATCACCTCAGCCCAAAAGCTCCTGAAACTGATAAGCAACTTCAGCAAAGTCTCAGGATATAAAATCAATGTTCAAAAATCACAGGCATTCCTATATACCAATAACAGACTTAAAGAGAACCAAATCAAGAACGAACTGCCATTCACAATTGCTACAAAGAAAATAAAATACCTAGGAATACAACTCACTAAGAATGTAGGAGACCTCTTTAAGGAAAACTACAAACAACTGCTCAACGAAATAAGAGAGGACACAAACAGATGGAGAAACATTCCATGTTCGTGTTTAGGAAGAATCAATATTTTGAAAATGGCTATACTGCCCAAAGTAATTTACACAATCAATGCTATCCCCATCAAACTACCATTGAGTTTCTTCACAGAACTGGAAAAAACCACCATGAATTTCATATGGAACCAAAAAAGAGCCCGCATAGCCAAGTCAATTCTAAGCAAAAAGAACACAGCGGGAGGCATCACGCTACCAGACGTCAAACTATACTGCAAGGTTACAGCAATCAAAACAGCATGGTACTGGTACCGAAATAGAGATATAGACCAATGGAAGAGAACAGAAGCTTCGGAGGCAACACAACATATCTACAACCATATTATCTTTGATAAACCAGACAAAAACAGGCAATGGGGAAAGGATTCCCTATTTAATAAATGGTGTTGGGAAAACTGGCTAGCCATGTGCAGAAAGCAGAAACTGGACACCTTTCTGACACCTTACAGTAAAATTAACTCCAGATGGATTAAAGACGTAAACGTAAGACCTGACACCATAAAAACCCTAGAAGAAAATCTAGGCAAAACCGTTCAGGACATAGGAGTAGGCAAGGACTTCATGACCAAAACACCAAAAGCATTGGCAACAAAAGCCAAAATAGACAAATGGGACCTAATCAAACTCCACAGCTTCTGCACGGCAAAAGAAACAGTCACTAGAGTGAATCGGCAACCATCAGAATGGGAAAAAATCTTTGCAGTTTACACATCTGACAAAGGGCTGATATCCAGAATTTACAAAGAACTCAAACAGATTTACAGAAAAAAAATAAGCAAGCCCATTCAAAAATGGGCAAAGGATATGAACAGAAACTTTACAAAAGAAGACATACATGAGGCCATCAAACATATGAAAAAGTGCTCATCATCATTGGTCATTAGAGAGATGCAAATCAAAACCACATTGAGATACCATCTCACACCAGTTAGAATGGCGATCATTAAAAAATCTGGAGACAGCAGATGCTGGAGAGGATGTGGAGAAATAGGAACACTCTTACACTGTTGGTGGGAGTGTAAATTAGTTCAACCATTGTGGAAGACAGTGTGGCGATTCCTCAAGGACCTAGAAATAGAAATTCCATTTGACCCACCAATCCCATTACTGGGTATCTATCCAAAAGACTATAAATCTTTCTACTATAAGGACACATGCACACGAATGTTCATTGCAGCACTGTTTACAATAGCAAAGACCTGGAACCAACCCAAATGCCCATCAATAATACACTGGACTGGGAAAATGTGGCACATATACACCATGGAATATTATGCAGCAATCAAAAATGATGAGTTTGTGTCCTTTGTAAGGACATGGATGAATCTGGAGAACACCATTCTCAGCAAAATGACACAAGAACAGAAAAAGAAATACTGCATATACTCACTCATAGGTGGGTGAGACAAATGAGAACACATGGACACAGAGAGGCAGTATACTATACACTGGGGACTGTTGGGGGAAATGGGGGAGGGACAGCAGGGAGGGCTGGGGGGGATAGCCTGGGGATGAATACCAAGCGTGGGTGAAGGGGAGGAAGGCAGCAAAGCACACTGCCATGTGTGTACCTATGCAACTATCTTGCACGTTCTGCACATGTACCCCAAATCGTATAATGCAATAAAAATTAAAATAAATATATAAATAAATAAAGAACAACAACAAAAAAAGAAAATATATTTTCAATGTACATAGTGGTTAGTATATTTTTGTCGGTAAATATATTTTCAATGTATATAGTGTTCACGATATTTCAGTAGTTAAATATATTTTCAATGTATGTAGTGGTAAATATATATTTTCTTATTTTAAATTTTTATTGCGTTTTAAGTTTTCGGATACATGTGCAGAACGAGCAAGATAGTTGCATAGGAAAACACATGGCAATGTGATTTTCTGCCTTTCTTTCCTTCAGCCACACTTGGCATTTCTCCCCAGGATATCTCTCCACATCTCACCCCCCACGGTCTCTTTTCCTTTCTCAACAATAGACCCCAGTGTGTAGTAGAACCCCTCCCTGTGTCCACGTGTTCTCATTTTTCTCACCTGCCTATGAGTGAGAATATTTTCTCTTCTGCTCTTGTGTCACTTTGCTAAGAATCATGATCTACAGATTCATCCATGTCCTTACAAAGGAAAAAAACTCATCACTTTGATTGCTGCATAATATTCCATGGTGTACATGTGCCACATTCTCCCAGTCCAGTCTATCATCGATGAACATTTGGGTTGGTTCCAGGTCTTTACAATTGTAAGCAGTGCTTTAATAAATATTCGTGTGCATGTGTCCTTATAGTCGAAGGATTTATCGTCCTTTTTTTATATACCCAGTAAAGGGATTGCTGAGTCCAATGGGTTTCCTCTTTCTTCTTTCTTGCCTCTCTTTCAGAGTTTCACTGAATAATGTGCTGTAGTCAGGAGTCTATTTCATGTAGACACATTTTCAGAGCTTCAGTGAATAAGAGAGACCCTTGCTTTAGTAAGGAATCTAATTAATATGGCCACATCTCCTGAGCCTCACTGAATAATGCACACCCTTATAATAACTTGGAGTCTATTGTCCATGGACATTAATTCAGAGCCTCGGTGAATAATGCACACCTGTGGAAACGCCAGGAGTTTATTTCATTTGGACATTCATTCATAAACTCAGTGAATAATATGGACGTGTGGATTAGTCAGGGTTCCATTTTATATACCTACTGACTCATAACCTCAGTGAAAAATGCACAAATGTAATGTACTCAGCAGTCTATTACATAAAGCCACTTATTGAGAGATTCACTGAATTATACAATATTAAGACAGACAGCATCCTGCTTCATGTGGTCACACACAAAAAGCCTCACTGAGGAATGCACACCTGGGGAAGTGTTAGGAATCTACTTTATATAGCCTCTCATTTACATTCTCATCCAATAATGCACACGTGTGGAATAGACACTAGTCTGTTTTATATGGCCACAGAATCAAAGACTGAGTGAGTAATACACAGCTTTGAAATAGTCACTAGTCTATTTTATATGCCCAAATATTCAGAGTGAGAGTCAATAATACACACCTGTGGACCAGTAAGGAAACAATTTCATATGGCCAAAAATATAGAGCCTCAGTGTTAAATACCTACCTGGGAAATACTCAGCACATTATTACATATGGTATCTATTTCAGAGTTTTATTGAATAAGGAACAGCTGTATTGTAGTCAGAATTCTATTTTATATAGCCTCATATTAACAGCCTATCTGAATAACATACAATCTAAAATAAGTAATAATTCTATTTTGTATAGCCACTCATTTATAGACGAATGTTAAAATGCACGCCTGACGAGTATTGAAGAGTCTCTATTTTATGGCCACACATTCAGAGACTCACAGAATAAAACAAACCTATGGAAGAGTCAGGAGTGTATTTCACATGGCCACTTATTCTGAACCTAAGTGGAGAATCATACACATTTGAAATTACTCAGGACTTTATTATATAGAGCCACTTATTCGGAGTCTCACTAAATAATGCACCAATGAAAAATAGTCTAAAAATTATTTGATATGACTGTTGACCCAGTGGTTCAGTGGAAAATTCACAGCAGAAAAATAGTCAAGAAGATAGAGTCAGGTGTCTATTTTACGTGGCCACTTGTTCAGAAACTCACTGAAGAATACACATCTTGGAAATAGTCAGAGTCCAGGTCATATGGCCACTCAATCACAGCATTACCGAATAATGCAGTGGGGCAATAGTAAGGAGTCTATTTCATATCGACTCTCATTCAGAGCTACACTTCGAAATAAACAGCTGTGGAGTAGTAAGGATTCTATTGAAGATATCTTCAAATTAAGCAGCTTCGTGAATGATACACACATGCCTGATAGTCAGGAGACTATTTGATGTGGACACTTATACAGAACCTGTTCGAATACTGCACATTTGGGGAATAATCTCTAGTCTATTTCATATTGTGACTCATTTGGAGTGTAAAAAATAAAGCCCACCTGGGAATAAAATGGGTTCTATTTTATAAAGACAATATTTCAATGCTTCAGTGAATAATATGTATATCTGATAAGTCAGGAATCTCTTTCACATGGCGACTCGTTCAGGGTGACTGTGAGTAACACTTCCTTGAGAAATACTCACGGGTCTCCTCCAAAGGGCTACACATTCAGAGTCTCTGTAAGTAATGCACACCTGGGTAATACACAAGAGTCCCTTCCTTATGCCTATTTAGTCAGAGTCTCATTCAATAATAGACACCTGGGGAAAAGGTAAGAGTCTACTTCATGTAGCCACGCATTTTGAGCCTCAGTAAATAATGGACACCATAGTAATTGTCGAACATTTTTTATATGGCCACAAATTCTGTGCCTCCCTGAATGATACACTTCTGAGAAATTCTCAGGATTCTACTTAATACTATTACCAATTTAGAACCTTATTGAATTATTCACAATGGAGCAGTAGTGCGGTGTCTATTTTTTATTGCTTCTAATTCAAAGTTTCAGTGAATAATAAACTTCTATGTAGTAATCAGGACGCTGTTTAAGACTGCCACGTATTAACTGCCTTCCTGAATGATACACACCTGGGTTATAGTCAGGAGTCTACTTCATATGAACTCTAATTGTGGGTATCACTGAGTAATAGACACTTGGTTGAGGGTCAGGAGTCTATTTGGTATGAACACTCATAGAACCTGTTTGAATAATGCACACTTGGAGAACAATGAGGAGTGTATGTCATACGTCTACTCATTCAGAATAACAGTGAATAACGCCCATTTGAAGTAATTAGAAGTCTGTTTCATATGGCCGCTCTTTTTCAGCCTCACTGAATATTACACACTTGTGGTATAGTCTGGAGTCTACTTTTCTATGGCCACTCAATCAGAGAATCACTGAATAATGCACACCTGTGGAATAGTCAGAAGTCTCTATTCTATGGCCACACCTTGAGAGTCTCACTAAATGTACACACCTGGGGAAATAATCATTCAGAGTCTCACTAAATAACGCAGACCTGTGGAACAGTCAGGAGACTTTTTGTTTTTTTTTTTCTTTTATTTTAATGGTAGTAACAACTATTTTTATGAATGATTACAAAATAGGACATAACAAATGCTAGCAAAATTATTAGTAATGTTTTCATTAAAACTGAGAATTCCCATTTATCAAAAGGCACTATTATTTAGAAGTAAGGTGAAATATACTTACTGAAAAACAGTGGGAAGATATATTTTCAATGTATGTAGTGGTTAGTACATTTAAGTCAGTAAATATATTTTCAATGTATGTAGGCGTTATTTATTGTAAATGTATTTTCAATGTATGTAGTGGTAAATATATTTTCTTTTTTTATTTTAAATTTTTATTGCATTTTAAGTTTTGGGATACATGTGCAGAACGAGCAAGATAGTTGCATAGGAAAACACATGGCAATGTGATATTCTGCCTTTCTTTTCTTCAGCCACACTTGGCATTTTTCTCCAGGCTATCTTTCCACAGCTCACCCCCAACTCTCTCTTACCCATTCCCAACAATGGACCCAAATGTGTCGTAGAAGCCCTCCCTGTGTCCATGTGTTCTCAGTTTTCTCACCCGACTATGAGTGAGAATATGCGATATTTCCTCTTCTGTTCGTGTGTCAGTTTGCTAAGAATGATGTTCTCCAGATTCATCCATGTCTTTAAAAAGGACACAAACTCATCATTTTTGATTGCTGCATAATATTCAAAGGTGTATATGTGCCACATTTTCCCAGTTCAGTCTATCATCGATGGGCATTTGTGTTGGCTCCAGGTCTTTGCTATTGTAAACTGTGCTGCAATGAACATTCGTGTTCATGTGTTCTTATAGTAGAACGATTCATACTTCTTTGGATATATACCCAGTAATGGGATTGCTGGGTCAAATGGAATTTCTATTTGTAGGTCCTTGAGGAATCGCCACACTGTCTTTTACATTGATTGAACTAATTTACACTCCCACCAACAGTGTAAGAGTGTTCCTATTTCTCCACATCCTCTCAAGCATCTGCTGACTCCAGATTTTTTAATGATCGCCATTCCAACTGGCGTGAGATGGTATCTCAATGCGGTTTTGATTTGCATCTCTCTAATGACCAATGATGATGAGCATTTTTTCATGTGTTTATTGGACTCATGTATGTCTTCTTTTGTAAAGTGTCTGTTCATATCCTTTGCTCATTTTTGAATTGGCTTGTTTTTGTTTCCTATAAATCTGTTTGAGTCCTTTGTAAATTCTGGATATCAGACCTTTGTCAGATTTTAAACTGCAAAGATGTTTTCCCATTCTGTTGCTTGCCGATTCTCTCCAGTGACTGTTTTTTTTTTTTTAATTTTTATTGCATTGTAGGTTTGGGGGTTCATGTGCAGAACGCGCAAGATAGTTGCATAGGTACACACATGGCAGTGTGCTTTGCTGTCTTCCTCCCCTTCGCCCACACTTGGTATTCATCCCCAGGCCATCCCCCCCAGCCCCCCCTGCTGTCCCTCCCCCATTCCCCCCAACAGTCCCCAGTGTATAGTAGACCGCCTCTCTGTGTTCATGTGTTCTCATTTTTCTCACCCACCTATGAGTGAGTATATGCGGTATTTCTTTTTCTGTTCTTGTGTCAGTTTGCTGAGAATGATGTTCTCCAGATTCACCCATGTCCTACAAAGGACACAAACTCATCATTTTTGATTGCTGCATAATATTCCAGGGTGTATATGTGCCACATTTTCCCAGTCCAGTCTATCATCGTTGGGCATTTGAGTTGGTTCCAGGTCCTTGCTATTGTAAACAGTGCTGCAATGAACATTCGTGTGCATGTGTCCTTAGAGTAGAACGATTTATAGTCCTTTGGATAGATACCCAGTAATGGGATTGGCGGGTCAAATGGAATTTCTATTTCTAGGTCCCTGAGGAATCGCCACACTGTCTTCCACAATGGTTGAACTAATTTACACTCCCACCAACAGTGTAAGAGTGCTGCTATTTCTCCATATCCTCTCTGGCATCTGCTATCTCCAGATTTTTTAATGATCGCCATTCTAACTGGTGTGAGATGGTATCTCAATGTGGTTTTGATTTCCATCTCTCTAATGACCAATGATGATGAGCACTTTTTCATATGTTTGTTGGCCTCATGTATGTCTTCTTTTGTAAAGTGTCTGTTCATATCCTTTGCCCATTTTTGAATGGGCTTGTTTGTTTTTTTCCTGTAAATCTGTTTGAGTTCTTCGTAAATTCTGGATATCAGCCCTTTGTCAGATGTGTAAACTGCAAAGATTTTTTCCCATTCTGATGGTTGCCGATTCACTCTAGTGACTGTTTCTTTTGCCATGCAGAAGCTGTGGAATTTGATTAGATCCCATTTGCCTATTTTGGCTTTTGTTGCCAATGCTTTTGGTGTTTTGGTCATGAAGTCCTTGCCTACTCCTATGTCCTGAATGATTTTGCCCACATTTTCTTCTAGGGTTTTTATGGTGTCAGGTCTTACGTTTAAGTCTTTAATCCATCTGGAGTTAATTTTAGTGTAAGGTATCAGGATGGGGTCCAGGTCTGCTTTCTGCACAAGGCTAGCCAGTTTTCCCAGCACCATTTGTTAAATAGGGAATCTTTCCCCATTGCCTGTTTTTGTCTGGTTTATCAATGATAATATGGTTGTAGATATTTTTTGTTGCCTCCGATGCTTCTGTTCTGTTCCATTGGTCTATATCTCTGTTTTGGTACCAGTACCATGCTGTTTTGATTACTGTAGCCTTGTAGTATAGTTTGAAGTCTGGTAGCGTGATGGCTCCCGCTCTGTTCTTTTTGCTTAGAATTGACTTGGCAATGAGGGCTCTTTTTTGGTTCCATGTGAAATTCATGGTGGTTTTTTCCAGTTTTGTGAAGAAATTCAATGGTAGTTTGATGGGGATAGCATTGATTGTGTAAAGTACTTTGGGCAGTATAGCCATTTTCACGATATTGATTCTTCCTAAACACGAGCCTGGAATGTTTCTCCATCTGTTTGTGTCCTATCTTATTTCGTTGAGCAGTTGTTTGTAGTTTTCCTTAAAGAGGTCCCTTACATTCCTAGTGAGTTGCATTCCTAGGTATTTTATTTTTTTGTAGCAATTATGAATGGCAGTTCGGTCTTGATTTGGTTCTCTTTAAGTCTGTTATTGGTGTATAGGAATGCTTGTGATTTTTGAACATTGATTTTATATCCTGAGACTTTGCTGAAGTTGCTTATCAGTTTCAGGAGCTTTTGGGCTGAGGTGATGGGGTCTTCTAGGTATACTATCATGTCGTCTGCAAATAGTGACAATTTGGCTTCCACCTTTCCTATTTGAATACCCTTTATTTCTTTTTCTTGCCTGATTGCTCTGGCTAGAACTTCCAGTACTATGTTCAATAGAAGTGGTGAGAGAGGGCATCCTTGTCTAGTGCCGGATTTCAAAGGGAATACTTCCAGTTTTTCCCCATTCAGTATGATATTGGCTGTTGGTTTGTCCTAAATAGCTTTTATTACTTTGAGATATGTTCCATCAATACCAAGTTTATTGAGGGTTTTTAGCATAAAGGGCTGCTGAATTTTGTCAAATGCCTTCTCTGCGTCGATTGAGATAATCATGTGGTTTTTGTTTTTGCTTCTGATTATATGGTGAATTACATTTATATACTTGCCTATATTGAACCAGCCTTGCATCCCCGGCATGAATCCTACTTGATCATGATGAATAAGTTTTTTAATGTGTTGTTGCAATCGGGTTGCCAGGATTTTATTGAAGATTTTTGCATCTATGTTCATCATGGATATTGGCCTGAAGTTTTCTTTTCTTGTTGAGTCTCTGCCAGGTTTTGGTATCAGGATGATGTTGGTCTCATAAAATGATTTGGGAAGGGTTCCCTCTTTTTGGATTATTTGGAATAGTTTCAGAAGAAATGGTACCAGATCCGCTTTGTGTGTCTGGTAGAATTCAGCTGTGAACCCATCTAGACCTGGGCTTTTTTTTGTGTGGTAGGCTCTTAATTGCTGCCTCAACTTCTGACCTTGTTATTGGTCTATTCATAGTTTCGGCTTCCTCCTTGTTTGGGATTGGGAGGACACAGGCGTCCAGGAATTTATCCATTTCTTCCTGATTTACTAGTTTATGTTCATAGAGTTTTTTGTAGTATTCTCTGATTATGGTTTGAATTTCTGTGGAATCTGTGGTGATTTCCCCTTTATCGTTTTTTATTGCATCTATTTGGTTGTTCTCTCTTTTCTTTTTTATCAGTCTTGCTAGTGGTCTGTCTATTTTGTTGATCTTTTCGAAAAACAAGCTCTTAGATTTATTGGTTTTTTGAAGGGTTTTTCTTTTCTCTATCTCCTTCAATTCTGCTCTGATCTTAGTTATTTCTTGTCTTCGGCTAGGTTTTGAGCTTTTTTGATCTTGCTCCTCTAGCTCTTTCAATTTTGATGAGAGGGTGTCAATTTTGGATCTCTCCACTCTTCTCATGTGGGCACTTATTGCTATATATTTTCCTCTACAGACTGCTTTAAATGTGTCCCAGAGATTCTGGTACGTTGTGTCTTCATTCTCGTTGGTTTCAAAGAACTTCTTTATTTCTGCCTTCATTTCATTGTTTATCTAATCAACATTCAAGAGCCAGTTGTTCAGTTTCCATGAAGCTGTGCGGTTCTGAGTTATTTTCTGAATTCTGAGTTCCAACTTGATTGCACTATGGTCTGAGAGACTGTTTGTTATGATTTCAGTTGTTTTGCATTTGCTGAGGAGTGCTTTACTTCCAATTATGTGGTGAATTTTGGAGTAGGTGTTATGTGGTGCTGAGAAGAATGTATATTCTGTGGATTTGGGGTGGAGAGTTCTGTAAATGTCTATCAGGTTTGCTTGTTCCAGGTCTGAGTTCAAGTCCTGTATATCCTTGTTAATTTTCTGTCTGGTTGGTCTGTCTTCTATTGACAGTGGAGTGTTAAAGTCTCCCACTATTATTATGTGGGAGTCTAAGTCTCTTTGTAAATCATTAAGAACTTGCCTTATATATCTGGGTGCTCCTACATTGGGTCCATATATATTTAGAATTGTTATCTCTTCTTGTTGTATTGATCCTTTTACCATTATGTAATGACCTTCTTTGTCCCTTTTGATCTTTGTTGCTTTAAATTCTATTTTATCAGAGATGAGAATTGCAAATCCTGCTTTTTTTTGCTCTCCATTTGCTTGGTAAATCTTCCTCTATCCTTTTATTTTGAGCCTTTGTGTATCTTTGCATGTGAGGTGGGTTTCCTGGATACAGCACATCGATGGGTTTTGGTTTTTTATCCAATTTGCCAGTCTGTGTCTTTTGATTGGTGCATTTAGCCCATTTATATTCAGGTTTAATCTTGTTATGTGTGAATTTGATACTGCCATTTTGATGCTAGCTGGCTGTTTTTCCCATTGTATCATGTACATTCTTCATTTTGTTGATGGTCTTTCGCATTTGGTATGCTTTTAGGATGGCCTGAACTGGTTGTTTCTTTCCATGTGTAGTGCCTCTTTCAGGAGCTCTTGTAAAGCAGGCCTAGTGGTGACAAAATCTCTGAATACTTGTTTGTTCGTGAAAGATTTTATTTTTCCTTCACTTATGAAGCTCAGTTTGGCTGGATATGAAATTCTGGGTTGAAAGTTCTTTTCTTTAAGGATGTTGAATATTGGCCCCCACTCTCTTCTGGCTTGTAGAGTCTCTGCTGAGAGATCTGCTGTGAGTCTGATGGGCTTCCCTTTGTGGGTGACCCGACCTTTCTCTCTGGCTGCCCTTAGTATTTTCTCCTTCGTTTCAACCCTGGTGAATCTGACGATTATGTGCCTTGAGGTTGCTCTTCTTGCAGAGTATCTTTGTGGTGTTCTCTGTATTTCCTGGAGTTGAGTATTGACCTGTCTTGCTGGGTTGGGGAAATTTTCCTGGATAATATCCTGAAGAGTGTTTTCCAGCTTGGATTCATTCTCTTCGTCACATTCTGGTACACCTATCAAACGTAGTTTTGGTCTCTTCACATAGTCCCACATTTCTTGGAGATTTTGTTCATTCCTTTTTGTGCTTTTTTCTTTAATCTTGGTTTCTCGTTTTATTTCATTGAGTTGATCTTCAACTTCTGATATTCTTTCTTCTGCTTGGTCAATTCGGCTGTTGAAACTTGTGCATGCTTCACGAAGTTCTCGTGTTGTGTTTTTCAGCTCCTTCAATTCATTCATATTCCTCTCTAAGTTGTCCATCCTTGTTATCAATTCCTCGAATCTTTTTTCAAATCTTTTTTCAAGGTTCTTAGTTTCTTTGCACTGGTTTAGAACATGTTCCTTTAGCTCACTGAGGTTTCTCATTATCCACTTTTTGAAGTCTGATTCCGTCATTTCCTCACATTCATTCTCCCTCCAGCTTTGTTCCCTTGCTGGTCAGGGGTTTTGGTCCTTTTTTGGAGGTGAGGTGTTTTGGTTTCGCGTGTTTTCCTCCTTTTTCGCTGGTTTTTTCCCATCTTTATGGATTTATCCGCCTGTCGTCTTAGTAGTTGCTGATTTTTCAACTGGGTCTCTGTGTGTACACTGAGATTTTTGATGATGAAGTATTTCTGTTACTTAGTTTTCCCTCTAATGGTCTATCCTCTCTGCTGTATGAGTGCTGAGGTCCACTCCAGGCCCTGCTTGTCTGGGGTATACCTGCAGCAGCTGTGGAACAGTGAGTGATGATACCAGTTTCTTTTTCTGCTGCCCTTGTTCCAGAATGATGCCAGCCAAATGTCAGTCTGATTAGTCCTTTTCTGGGGTGACTCCTTGGATATACATGGGTCACGGAGCTGCTTGAGGAGACAGTCTGTGCTTTATAGGATCTCCAGTGCTGAGCTGTGAGCTCCGTTGTTCATTCAGTGTTGTTGGGAAGTTGTTGATGTCTGCTGCAATAGAACTCATAGTACACCATCCTTTTTTTTCACCCTTAGATGCTCTGTCTCAGGGAGTTTGGGCTTTCTTTATGAGTATCTGTTGCACTGTCCTACCCCACTAGGCGGCAGTCTATTCACTATTTGCCTGCCGGGGCTCTGACCTGCTAGCGCCGTTCTGCCCTGTTGCTGCCTGGCGGAGTTTCTCTGTTATGGCAGGTTGCCTCGGCAACGGCAGTCTGCGTCAGACCTGGGCGGCACTTAAGCGGGGGTGCACTGCGTCAGCGATGGTGGACGCCCCTCCCTCACCGGGCTGCACCATCCTAGAGGCCGGCAGCAAAACTCTCAGCCCCAAGCACCTCCAGTCGCCACCGTGCTTGTCCCCGTGAGCGTGGGACCCGCCGAGCCCGATCACCCAGCTCCCTGCCTCAGAGTCCGTCCTCTCTCTCTCTCTCTTCCTCTCCCCAAGCTGAAAAGTCGACTCTCTCACTGGCCCCCCAGGAGCCTGCCGCTAGGGCACTGGGATCCGTGTGATCTCCCGTGCCGCTGCCCACTACCCTGGCTCAGATCACGCTTCCCAGGAAACTCCTGGTCTTGCTCATTGTCAAAGTCCCGTTCAATCAGATGGACATGCCAATCTGCCCTTCCAAATCTCAGATTGCCGGTTTAACAGGGCACCCAGACCAGTGAGTTCCACGCCGGGTCCCGCTGCGGCACTGGCCGAAGATGGGGTGGGAGCCGGCTGCATTAGCCGGCTGCATCTAGTGACTGTTTCTTTTGCTGTGCAGTAGCTGTGGAGTTTGATTGGGTCCCATTTGTCTATTTTGGCTTTTGTTGCCAATGCTTTTGGTGTTTTTGTCATGAAGTTCTTGCCTACTCCTATGTCCTGAATGGTTTTGCCTAGATTTTCTTCTAGGGTTTTTATGGTGTCATTTCTTATGTTTAAGTCTTTAATCCATCTGGAGTTAATTTTAATGTAAGGTGTCAGGAAGGGGTCTAGTTTCTGCTTTCTGCACATGGCTAGCCAGTTTTCCCAACACCATTTATTAAACAGGGAGTCCTTTCCCCATTGTTGTTTTTGTCTGGTTCTTCAAAGATTATATGGCTGTAGATATGTTGTGTCACCTCCGATGCCTCTGTTCTGTTCCATTGGTCTATATCTCTGTTTTGGTACCAGTACCATGCTCTTTTGATTACTGTAGCCTTGTAGTATAATTTGAAGTCTGGTAGTGTGATGCTTCCCGCTGTGGTATTTTTGCTTAGAATTGACTTGGCTATGCGGGCTCTCTTTTGGTTTCATATGAAGTACATGGTGGTTTTCTCCAGCTCTGTGAAGAAATTCAGTGGTAGTTTGATGGGGACGGCATTGAATGTGTAAATTACTTTGGGCAGTATAGCCATTTTCACGATATTGATTCTTCCTCACCATGATCATGGAATGTTTCTCCATCTGTTTGTGTCCTCTCTTATTTCTTTGAGCAGTGGTTTGTAGTTTTCCTTGAAGAGGTCCCTTATGTTTTTTGTGAGTTGTATTCCTAGGTATTTTACTTTCTTTGTAGCAATTGTGAATGACAGTTCGTTCTTGATGTGGTTCTCTTTTAGTCTGTTATTGGTGTATAGGAATGCTTGTGATTTTTGCACATTGATTTTATATCCTGAGACTTTACTGAAGTTGCTTATCAGTTTCAGGAGCTTTTGGGCTGAGGTGATGGGGTCTTCTAGGTATACTATCATGTTGTCTGCAAATAGAGCCAATTTGGCTTCCATCTTTTCTATTTGAATTCCCTTTATTTCTTTTTCTTGCCTGATTGCTCCGGCTGGAAATTCTAGTAGTATGTTTAATAGTTGTGGTGAGAGAGGGCATCCTTGTCTAGTGCCAGATTTCAAAGGGAATGATTCCAGTATTTTCCCATTAAGTATGATATTGGCTGTTGGTTTGTCATAAATAGATTTTATTACTTTGAGATATGTTCCATCAATACCAAGTTTATTGAGGGTTTTTAGCATAAAGAGCTGTTGAATTTTGTCAAATGCCTTCTCTGTGTCGATTGAGATAATCATGTGGTTTTTGTTTTTGCTTCTGTTTATGTGGTGCATTACATTTATAGACTTGCATATGTTGAACCAGCCTTGCATCCCCGGGATGAATTCTACTTGATCATGATGGATAAGTTTTTTAATGTGCTGTTGCAATCGGTTTGCCAGTATTTTATTGAAGATTTTTGCATCTATGTTCATCATGGATATTGGCCTGAAGTTTTCTTTTCTTGTTGAGTGTCTGTCGGGTTTCGGTATCAGGATGATGTTGGTCCCATAAAATGATTTGGGAAGGGTTCCCTCTTTTTGAATTATTTGGAACAGTTTCTGAATGAATGGTACTAGGTCCTCTTTGTGTGTTAGGTAGAATTCGGCTGTGAACCCATCTGGACCTGAAATTTTTCTGTGTGGTAGGCTCTTAATTGCTGCCTCAACTTCAGACCTGGTTACTGGTCTATTCATAGTTTCAGCTTCCTCCTGGATTCGTCTTGGGAGGACACAGGCGTCCAGGAATTTATCCATTTCTTCCTGGTTTAATAGTTTATGTGCATAGGGTTGTTTGTAGTATCCTCTGATGATGGTTTGAATTTCTGTGGAATCTGTGGTGATTTCCCCTTTATTGCTTTTTATTGCATCTATTTGGTTGTTCTCTCTTTTCTTTTTTATCAGTCTGGGTAGTGGTCTGTCTATTTTGTTGATCTTTTTGATAACCCAGCTCTTGGATTTATTGATTTTTTGAAGGGTTTTTCTTGTCTCAATCTCCTTCAGTTCTGCTCTGATCTTAGTTATTTCTGGTCTTCGGCTAGGTTTTGAGCTGTTTTGATCTTGCTCCTCTAGCTCTTTCAATTTTGACGATAGGGTGTCCACCTTGAATCTCTCCACTCTTTTCATATAGGCACTTATTGCTATATATTTTCCTCTACAGATTGCTTTAAATGTGTCCCAGAGATTCTGGTACGTTGTGTCTTCATTCTCGTTGGTTTCCAAGAACTTCTTTATTTCTGCCTTCATTTCATTGTTTATCCAATCAACATTCAAGAACCAGTTGTTCAGTTTCCATGAAGCTTTGCGGTTCTGAGTTATTTTCTGAATTCTGAGTTCCAACTTGATTGCACTATGGTCTGAGAGACTGTTTGTTATGATTTCCGTTGTTTTGCATTTGCTGAGGAATGCTTTACTTCCAATTATGTGGTCAATTTTGAAGTAGGTGTGATGTGGTGCTGAGAAGAATGTATATTCTGTGGATTTGGGGCGGAGAATTCTGTAAATATCTATCATGTTTGCTTGTTCCAGGTCTGAGTTCAAGTCCTGGATATCCTTGTTAATTTTCTGTCTTGTTGATCTGTCTGATATTTACAGTGGAGTGTTAAAGTTTCCCAATTTTATTGTGTGGGAGTCTACGCCTCTTTGTAAGTCATTAAGAATTTTCCTTATATATCTGGATGCTCCTGCATTGGGTCCATGTATATTAAAAATCCTTAGCTCTTCTTGTTGTATCGATCCTTTTACCATTTCGTAATGACCTTCTTTGTTTCTTTTGATCTTTATTGCTTTAATATCTATTTTATCAGAGAGGAGAATTGCAACTGCTGCTTTTTTTTGCTCTCCATTTGCTTGGTAAATCTTCTTCCATCCCTTTATTTTGAGCCTTTGTTTATCCTTGCGTGTGAGGTGGGTTTCCTGGATACAGCATACCAACGGGTTTTGGCTTTTTATAGAATTTGCCACTTTGTGTCTTTTTATTGGTGTATTTAGCCCATTTACGTTTAGGGTTAATATTGTTATGTATGAATTTGATACTGCCATTTTGACGCTAGCTGGCTGTTTTGCCCATTGGTTCATGTAGATTCTTCATTTTGTTGATGCTCTTTAGCATTTGGTATGCTTTTAGGATGGCTGGTACTGGTTGTTTCTTTCTATGTGTAGTGCCTCTTTCAGGAGCTCTTGTAAAGCAGGTCTAATTGTGACAAAAACCTCTGAGTACTTGCTTGTTTATGAAGGATTTTATTTTTTCTTCACTTATGAAGCTCACTCTGGCTGGATATGTAATTCTGGGTTGAAAGTTTTTTTCTTTGAGGATGTTGAATATTGGCCCCCACTCTCTTCTGGCTTGTAGAGTCTCTGCTGAAAGATCTGCTGTGAGCCTGATTGGCTTCCCTTTGAGGGTGACCCGACCTTTCTCTCTGGCTGCCCTTAGTGTTTTCTCCTTCATTTTAACCCTGGTGAATCACGATTATTTGCTTTGGGGTTGCTCTTCTTGCAGAATATCTTTGTGGTGTTCTCTGTATTTCCTGGAGTTGAGTATTGACCTGTTTTTCTAGGTTGGGGAAATTTTCCTGGATAATATCCTGAAGAGTGTTTTCTAGCTTGGATTCATTCTCTTCATCACATTCTGGTACACCTATCAAACGTAGGTTGGGTCTCTTCACATAGTCCCACATTTCTTGGAGATTTTGTTCATTCCTTTGTGCGCTTCTTTCTCTAATCTTGGTTTCTCTTTTTATTTCATTGAGTCGATCTTCAACTTCTGATATTCTTTCTTCTGCTTGGTCAATTCGGCTGTTGAACCTTGTGCATGCTTCGGGAAGTTCTCGTGTTGTGTTCTTCAGCTCCTTCAATTTATTCATATTCCTCTCTAAGTTGTCCATTCTTGTTATCATTTCCTCGAATCTTTTTTCAAATCTTTTTTCAAGGTTCTTAGTTTCTTTGCACTAATTTAGAACATGTTGTTTTAGCTCACTGAAATTTCTCATTATCCACTTTCTGAAGTGTGATTCTGTCATTTTGTCACACTCATTCTCCGTCCAGCTTTGTTTTCTTGCTGGCGAGGAGTTTTGTTTTTTAGTAGGGGGTGAAGTGTTTTGGTTTCGGGTGTTTTCCTACTTTTTGCGCTGGTTTCTTCCCATCTTTATGGATTTATCCACCTGTCGTCTTTGTAATTGCTGATTTTCTAATTGGGTCTCTGTGTGGACACCCAGATTGTTGATGATAAGGTATTTCTGTTACTTAGGTTATTTCTAATTGTCTAGCCCCTATGCTGTACGAGTGCTGAGGTCCACTCCAGGCCCTACTTGTCTGGGGTACACCTGTAGCAGCTGCGGAACAGTGAGGGATGCTACCAGTGTCTTCTTCTGCTTTCTTTGATTCAGAATGATGCCCGCCAAATGTCAGTCTGATTAGTTCTTATTTGGTGTGATGACTCTTTGGATATACAGGGGTCAGGGAGCTGCTTGAGGATACGGTCTGTGCTTTATAGGAGCTCCAGTGCTGACCTGTGAGCTCCATTGCTCATTCAGCGTTATTGGGAGAATGTGTTTATGTCTGCTGCAAGAGAACTCAGAAACCGCCCCCCTTTTTTTCCCATTAGATGCTCTGTCTCAGGGAGTTTGGGCTTTTTTTATGAATATCTGTTGCACTGTCCTACTCAGATAGGAGGCAGTCTATTCACCATTTTCCTGCCCGGGCTCCTCCCTGCTAGCACGGGTCTTCCCTGTTGCTGCCTGGCTACATTCTGCTGTGGCTGGCTCCTCTCTGCTGTGGTTTGTTCCTCTCTGCTGGGGGAGTCTCTCTGTTATGGCAGGTTGCCTCGGCAACAGCAGGCTGTGTCAGCCCTGTGCAGTATTTCAGAAGCAGGGGATTGCTTCAGTAGTGGTAGACACCCCTCCCATACCAGGCTGCACCGTCATAGATGCCTGCAGCAAAACTCTCAGCCCCGAGTGCCTACGACTGCTGCCCTGCTTGTCCCCATCAAAGTGGGACCGGCTGAACCTGATCACCCAGCTCCCTTCCTCAGAGTCGGTTCTCTCTCTCTCTCTCTCTCTTCCTCTCCCCAAGCTGAACGGTTGACTCTCTCACTGGCGCCCCAGTTGCCTGCTGATAGGGCACTGGGATCTGTGCAATCTCTTATGCCACTGCCCACTGCACTGGCTCTGATCACGCTTCCCAGGAATCTCCTGGTCTGGCTCATTGTCCAAGTCCCGTTCAATCAGATAGTCAAGCCAATCTGCCCTTCCAAATCTCAGATTGCTAGTTTAACAGGGCACCCAGACCAGTGAGTTTCGTTTCGGATCCTGCTGCAGCACTGGTGGAAGCGGCCATGTGAGCCAGCAGTTGTAGCTGGCTGTACTAGCATCCCGTGTTTCTCCCACGCCTGGGACTTTCAACGCTCTGTGGACAAAAAAGTTCCATCCGAGAATGCATCTAGGAATCACCCTCTGCGCCTTCACTGAGAGCTGCAATAATGAGTCGCTTCTGCAAAGCCATCTTGCGAGTCCCCTTTAAATATATTTTCAATGTCTGTAGAGGTTATATGTTGTAAATATATTTTCAATGTATGTAGTGGTAAATATATTTTCTTTTTCTATTTGAAATTTTTACTTCATTTTAAGATTTGGGATACATGTGCAGAACGTGCAAGATAGTTGCATAGGTAAACACATGACAGTGTGTTTTGATGCCTTCCTTTTCTTCATCCACATTAGGCATTTCTCCCCAGGCTATCTCTCCAAAGCTCACCCCCCACTGTCTCTTTCCCATTCAAAACAATAGACCCCAGTGAGTAGTAGAACCCCTCCGTGTGTCCATGTGTTCTCATTTTTCTCACCCGCCTATGAGTGAAAATATGCGGTATTTCTTCTTCTGTTCTTGTGTCAGTTTGATGAGAATGATGTTCTTCAGATTCACCCATGTCCTTACAAGGGACAAAACCTGATCATTTTTTATTGCTGCATAATATTCCATGCTGTATATGTGCCACATTCTCCCAGTCCAGTCTATCATCGATGAGCATTTGGGTTGAATCCAGGTCTTTACTATTGTAAACAGTGCTGCAATAAATATTCGTGTGCATGTGTCCTTATAGTAGAAAAAATTATAGTACTTTAAATATATACACAGTAAAGAAATTGATAAGGCCAATGGGTTTCCTCTTTCTGCTTTGTTGCCTCTCTTTCAGAGTGTCACTGAATAATTTGCTGTAGTCAGGAGTCTATTTCATGTAGACACATTTTCAGAGCCTCAGTGAAAAAGAGAGACCCTTGCTTTAGTAAAAAATCTAATTAATATGGCCACATCTCCTGAGCCTCACTGAATGATACACACCTGGAGAATAACTTGGAGTCCATTGTCGATGGACATTCATTCACAGCCTCGGTGAATAATGCACACCTGTGAAGAAGCCAGGAGTCTCTTTCATTTGGACATTCATTCCTAACCTCAGTGGATAATATGCACGTGTGGATTAGTTAGGATTCCATTTCATATGGCCACTGTCTCACAACCTCAGTGAACAATGCACAAATATAAACAACTCCTCAGGTCTATTACATAAAGTGACTGATTGAGAGATTCACTGAATAATACAAATATTAAAACAGACAGCATCCTGTTTCATGTGGTAACACACAAAAAGACTCACTGAGGAATACACACTTGGGGAAGTCTTAGGAGTCTACCTTATATGGCCTCTCATTTACATCCTCAGCGAAAAATGCACATGTGTGGAATAGACACTACTCTATTTTATATGGCCACAGAATCAAAGACTGAGTGAGTAATACACAGCTTCGAAATAGTCACTAGTCTATTCCATAGGTCCAAATATTCAGAGTGAGAGTCAATAATACACACCTGTGGACCAGTCAGGAAAAATTTCATATGGCCAAAGATTGATAGCCTCAGTGAAAAATACATACCTGGGGAATACTCAGGACGCTATTACATATGGTATCTATTTCAGAGCTTTATTGAGTAAGGAACACCTGTGTTGTACTCAGAATTCTGTTTTATATAGCCACATAGTAAGAGCCTATCGGAATAACATACAACATGGAATAAGTCAGGATTCTATTTTGTATACCCATGCATTTAGAGACGAATGTAAAAATTCACGCCTGATGAGTATTAAAGAGTCTCTATTTTATAACCACACATTCAGAGCCTCAAAGAATAAAACAAAACTATGGAAGAGTCAGGAGTGTATTTCACATGGCCACTTATTCTGAACCTTAGTGGAGAATCATACACATCTTAAAAATACTCAGGACTCTATTATATAGAGCCACTTATTCGGAGACTCACTCAATAATGCACAAATAAAAAAAGAGCCCGCATAGCCAAGTCAATTCTAAGCAAAAAGAACACAGCGGGAGGCATCATGCTACCAGACTTCAAACTATACTACAAGGCTACAGTAATCAAAACAGCATGGTACTGGTACCAAAACAGAGATATAGACCAATGGAACAGAACAGAAACATCGGAGGCAACACAACATATCTACAACCATATCATCTTTGATAAACCAGACAAAAACAGGCAATGGGGAAAGGATTCCCTATTTAATAAATGGTGTTGGGAAAACTGGCTAGCCATGTGCAGAAAGCAGAAACTGGACCCTTTCCTGACACCTTACACTAAAATTAACTCCAGATGGATTAAAGACTTAAATGTAAGACCTGACACCATAAAAACCCTAGAAGAAAATCTAGGCAAAACCGTTCAGGACATAGGAGTAGGCAAGGACTTCATGAACAAAACACCAAAAGCATTGGCAACAAAAGCCAAAATAGACAAATGGGACCTAATCAAAGTCCACAGCTTCTGCACGGCAAAAGAAACAGTCACTAGAGTGAATCGACAACCATCAGAATGGGAAAAAATCTTTGCAGTTTACGCATCTGACAAAGGGCTGATATCCAGAATTTACAAAGAACTCAAACAGATTTACAGAAAAAAAACAAACAAGCCCATTCAAAAATGGGCAAAGGATATGAACAGACACTTTACAAAAGAAGACATACATGAGGCCAACAAACATATGAAAAAGTGCTCATCATCATTGGTCATTAGAGAGATGCAAATCAAAACCACATTGAGATATCATCTCACACCAGTTAGAATGGCGATCATTAAAAAATCTGGAGACAGCAGATGCTGGAGAGGATGTGGAGAAATAGGAACACTCTTACACTGTTGGTGGGAGTGTAAATTAGTTCAACCATTGTGGAAGACAGTGTGGCGATTCCTCAGGGACCTAGAAATAGAAATTCCATTTGACCCAGCAATCCCATTACTGGGTATCTATCCAAAAGACTGTGAATCGTTCTACTATAAGGACACATGCACACGAATGTTCATTGCAGCACTGTTTACAATAGCAAAGACCTGGAACCAACCCAAATGCCCATCGATGATAGACTGGACTGGGAAAATGTGGCACATATACACCATGGAATATTATGCAGCAATCAGAAATGATGAGTTTGTGTCCTTTGTAGGGACATGGATGAATCTGGAGAACATCATTCTCAGCAAACTGACACAAGAACAGAAAAAGAAATACTGCATATACTCACTCATAGGCGGGTGAGAAAAATGAGAACACATGGACACAGAGAGACGGTCTACTATACACTGGGGACTGTTGGGGGAAATGGGGGAGGGACAGCGGGGGGGCTGGGGGGCATAGCCTGGGGATGAATACCAAGTGTGGCTGAGGGGGAGGAAGGCAGCAAAACACACTGCCATGTGTGTACCTATGCAACTATCTTGCACGTTCTGCACATGTACCCCAAAACCTATAATGCAATAAAAATTTTTTTTTAAAAAAAAACACTCCGGAAATTATTTGATATGACATTTGATGCATTGACTCAGTGGAAAATTCACAGCTGAGAAATAGTCAAGACGATAGAGTCAGGAATCTATTTTGCGTGGTCACTTGTTCAGAAACCCACTGAATAATACACACCTTGGGAATAGTCAGAGTCCAGGTCGTATGGCCACTCAATGACAGCATTACCGAATAATGCCCAGTGGAGCAATAGTAAGGAGTCTATTTCATATCGACTCTCATTCAGAGCTACACTGTGAAATAAACAGCTGTGGAGTAGTAAGGATTCTATTGAAGATATCTTCAAATTGAGCAGCTTCATTAATAATACACACATGCTTGTTAGTCAGGAGACTACTTGATGTGGACACTTAAACCGAACCTCTTCGAATACTGCACATGTGGGGAATAATCACTAGTCTATTTCATAAGGTGATTCGTTTGGAGACTCAAAAAATAAATACCACCTCTGGAATAAAGTGGATTCTATTTTATGAAGACACTCTTTCAGTGCTTCAGTGAATAATATGTATATCTGATAAATCAGGAATCTCTTTCACATGGTCACTCATTCAAGGCCACTGTGAATAAAACTTCCCTCAGAAATAGTCACCAGACTTCTTCAAAGGGCTACACATTCAGAGTCTCTGTATGTAATGCACACCTGGGTAATACACAAGAGTCCCTTCTTTATGCCCATTTATTCAAAGTCTCATTCAATAATAGACATCTGGGAAAGAGTTAACAGTCTACTTCAGGTAGCCACACATTTAGAGCCTCAGTGAATAATGAACACCATTGAAATAGTCGAACATTTTTTATATGGCCACGTATTCTGTGCCTCCCTGAATGATACAATCCTGGAAAATCCACAGGATTCTACTTCATACTACCATCCCTTTAGAACCTTATTGAATAATTCACAATGGAGCAATATTGCGGTTTCTATTTTTTATGGCCTCTCATTCAAAGTTTCAGTGAATAATGAACTTCTATAAAGTAATCAGGACGCTGTTTAAGACAGCCACGAATTAAGTACATTCCTGTATGATACACACCTGGGTGATAGTCAGGAGTCTATTTCATATGAACTCTAATTGTGGGTATCGCTGAGTAATACACACTTGGTGGAGGATCAGGAGTCTATTTGGTATGACACTCATACAGAACCTTTATGAACCATCCACACATGAAGAATAAGGAGGAGTCTATGTCATACAGCTACTCATTCAGACAAACAGTGAATAACGCTCATGAGGAGTAATTCGAAGTCTCTTTCATATGGCCGCTCTTTCTCAGCCTTACTGAATATTACACACTTGTGGTGTAGAGTGGAGTCTATTTTTTATGGCCACTCATTCATAGCATCATTGAATAATGCAGAACTGTGGAATAGTCAGAAGTCTGTTTTCTATGGCCCCTCTTTGAGAGTCTCTATAATGTACACACCTGGGGAAATAGTCATTCAGAGTCTCACTAAATAAAGCACACTTGTGGAACAGTCAGAAGACTTTTTCTTTTTTTTTCTTTTATTTTAAAGCTAATAACAACTATTTCTATGAATGATTACAAAACAGGACATTACCAATGCTAACAAAAATATTCGTAATGCTTTCATTAAAACTGAGAATGCCCATTTATCAAAAGACACTATTATTAAGAGCATAAGAATTAAAGCGATATACACATCCTGAAATACACTAGGAAAATATATTTTCAATGTATGTAGTGTTTACTATATTTCAGTAGGTAAATATATTTTCAATGTATGTAGTGGTTATATATTGTAAATATACTTTCAATGTATGTAGTGGTAAATGTATTTTCTTTTTTATTTTAAATTATTATTGCATTTAGAAATTTGGGATACATGTTCAGAACGTGCAAGGTATTTGCATAGGTAAAAACATGGCAGTGTGTTTTGCTTCCTTCCTTTCTTTCAGTCACACTTGTCATTTCTCCTCATGATATCTCTCCACAGCTCACCCCCCACTGTCTCTTTCCCATTCCTAACAATAAACCCCAGAGTGTAGTAGAACCACTCCCTTTGCTTATGTGTTCTCATTTTCCTCACCCGCCTATGAGTGAGAATATGCTGTATTTCCTCTTCTCCTCTCGTGTCAGTTTGCTAAGAATGATGTTTTCCAGATTCATCCACGTCCTTAAAAAGGACAAAAACTCATCATTTTTGATTGCTGCATAATATTCCACGGTGTGTATGTGCCACATTCTCCCAGTCCAGTCTCTCATTGATCAGCATTTGTGTTGGTTCCAGGTCTTTAGTATTGCAAACAGTACTGCAATAAATATTCGTGTGCATGTGTCCTTATAGTAGAACATTTATAGTCCTTGGGTTATATACCCAGTAAAGGGATTGCTGAGTCCAATGGGTTTCATCTTTCTACCCTGTTACCTCTCTTTCAGAGTGTCACTAAATAATGTGCTGCAGTCAGGAGTCTATTTCATGAAGAAACATTTTCAGAGCCTCAGTGAATAAGAGCGATCCTTGCTTTAGTAAGGAATCTAATTAATATGGACACGTCTCCTGAGCCTCACTGAATAATACTGACCTGGAGAATAACTTGGAGTCTAAGGTCGATGGACATTCATTCATAGTCTCGGTGAATAATGCACACATGTGGAGAAGCGAGGAGTCTATTTCATTTGGACATTCATTCATAACCTCAGTGGATAATATGCACGTGTGGATTAGTCAGGATTCCTTTTCATATGGAAACTGACTCATAACCTCAGTGAGAAATGTAAAGTACTTAGCAGTTCTATTACATAAAGCCACTTATTGAGAGATTAACTGAATAATACAAATATTAAAACAGACAGCATCCTGTTTCATGTTGTCACACACAAAAAGCCTCACTGAGTAATACACACCTGGAGAAGTGTAAGGAGTCTACTTTATACAGCCTCTGGTATACATCCTCAGCGAATAATGCACAGGTTTGAAATAGACACTAGTCTATTTTATATTGCTACAGAATCAAAGACTGAGTGAGTAATACACAGCTTTGAAATAGTCACTAGTCTATTCCATATGCCCAAATATTCAGAGTGAGAGTCAATAATACACACCTGTGGACCAGTCAGGTAACAATTTCATATGGCCCAAGATTAAGAGCCTCAGTGAAAAATACATACCTGGGGAATACTCAGGACGCTATTACATATGGTATCTATTTCAGAGCTTCATTGTATAAAAAACACCTGTATTGTAGTCAGAATTCTATTTTATATAGCCACATATTAAGAGCCTATCTGAATAACATACAACTTGGAATAAGTCAGGATTCTATTTTGTATAGCCACTCATTTAGAGATGAATGTAAAAATCCATGCCTGACGAGTATTGAACAGTCTCTATTTTATGGCCACACATTCAGAGCCTCACAAAATAAAACAAACCTATGGAAGAGTCAGGAGTTTATTTCACATGGCCACTTATTTTGAACCTGTGTGGAGAATCATACACATCTTGAAAATACTCAGGGCTCTATTATATAGAGCCACTTATTTGGATTCTCACTTAATAATGTACGAATAAAAAATAGTCTGGAGTTTATTTGATATGACTGTTGACCCAGTGACTGAGTGGAAAATTCACAGCTGAGAAATAGTCAAGATGATAGGGTCAGGAGTCGATTTTACGTGGTCACTCGTTCAGAAACTCACTGAAGAATACACACCTTTGGAATAATCAGAGTCCAGATCATATGGCCACGGAATCACAGCATTACCAAATAATGCACAGGGGGGCAATAGTAAGGAGACTATTTCATATCGACTCTCATTCAGAGCTACACTGCGAAATAAAGAGCTGTGGAGTAGTAAGGATTCTACTGAGGGTATCTTCAAATTAAGCAGTTCGTGAATGATACACACATGCTTGATAGTCAGGAGACTATTTGATGTTGACACTTATACCGAACCTCTTCGAATACTGCACATGTGAGGAATAATCGCTAGTCTACTTCATATGGTGATTCGTTTGAACAGTCATAAAATAAAGCCCACCTGTGGAATAAAATGGGATCTATTTCATAAATACACTCTTTCAGTGCTTCAGTGAATAATATGTATGTCTGATAAGCCAGGAATCCCTTTCACATGGCCACTCGTTCAGGGCCACTGTGAATAATACTTCCCTCAGAAATAGTCACGGGTCTTCTTCAAAGGGATACACATTCAGAGTCTCTGTAAGTAATGCACCCCTGGGTAATACACAAGAGTCCCTTCTTTATGCCCATTTAGTCAGAGTCTCATTCAATAATAGACACCTGGGGAAGAGGTAAGAGTCTACTTCATGTAGCCTCACCTTTAGGGCCTCAGTGAATAATGGACACCATTGTAATAGTCGAAAATTTTATATATGGCCACATATTCTGTGACTCCCTGAATGATACACTCCTGGGAAATCCTCAGTATTGTAATTCATACTACCACCCCTTTAGAACCTTACTGAATAATGCACAATGTAGCATTAGTGCTTTGTGTATTTTTTATGGCCTCTCATTCAAAGTTTCAGGGAATAGTGAACTTCTGTGGAGTAATCAGGTCGCTGTTTAAGACAGCCACGAATTAAGTGCCTTCCTGAATGACACACACTTGGGTGATAGTCAGGAGTCTATTTTATATGAACTCTAATTGTGGGTATCACTGAGTAATACACAACTGGTGGGGGTCAGGAGTCTATTTGGTATGCACACTCATACAGAACCTGTTTGTATAATACACACGTGGAGAATAAAGAGGAGTCTATGTCATACAGCTACTCATTCAGGCAAACAGTGAATAACGCACATGTAAAGTAATTAGAAGTCTCTTTCATATGGCCGCTCTTTTTCAGCCTCACTGAATACTACACACTTCTGGTGTAGTCTGGAGTCTATTTTGTATTGCCACTCATTCAGAGAATCACTGAATAATGCACACCATTGGAATAGTCAGAAGTCTATTTTCTATGGCCACTCCTTGAGAGCCTCACTAAATGTACACACCTGTGGAAATTGTCACTCAGAGTCTCACTAAATAATGCACACCTGTGGAACAGTCAGGAGAATTTTTTTTCTTTTATTTTAAAGGTAATAACAACTATTTTTATGAATGATTACAAAACAGGACATAACCAATGCTAACAAAAATACTAGTAATGCTTTCATTAAAACTGAGAATTTCCATTTTTCAAAAGACACTATTAATTTTTCGTAATTTTTAAAATTTTTATTGCATTATAGGATTTGGGGTACATGTTCAGAGTGAGCAAGATATTTGCATAGGTACACACAAGTCAGTGTGCTTTGCTTCCTTCCTTACCTTCACCCACACTTGGCATTTATCCCCAGGCTATATTTCCCCAGCTCGCCCCTACTGTCCTTCCCCCCTTTCCAAGAGTAGACCCCAGTGTGTAGTAGATCCCCTTCCTGTTTCGATGTGTTCTCATTTATCTCACCCGCCTATGAGTGAGAATATGCGGTATTTGTTTTTCTGTTCTTGTGTCAGTTTGCTGAGAATGATGTTATCCAGATTCATCCACGTCCTTACAAGGGACACAAACTCATTATTTTTGATGGCTGCGTAATATTCAATGGTGTATATGTGCCACATTTTCCCAGTCTAGTCTATCATCGATGGGCATTTGAGTTGGTTCCAGGTCTTTGTTATTGTAAAGTGTGCTGCAATGAACATTCGTGTTCATGTGTCCGTATAGTAGAACGATTTATATTCCTTTGGATATATACCCAGTAATGGGATTGCTGGGTCAAATGGAATTTCTATTTCTAGGTTCTTGAGGAATCGCCACACTGTCTTCCACAATGGTTGAACTAATTTACACTCCCACAAAAATTGTAAGAGTGTTCCTATTTCTCCACATCCTCTCCAGCATCTGCTGTCTCCAGATTTTTTAATGATCGCCATTCTAACTGGTGTGAGATGGTATCTCAATGTGGTTTTGATTTGCATCTCTTTAATGACCAATGATGATGAGCATTTTTTCATGTGTTCATTGGCCTCATGTATGTCTTCTTTTGTAAAGTGTCTGTTCATATCGTTTTCCCATTTTTGAATGGGCTTGTTTGTTTTTTATCCTGTAAATCTGTTTGAGTTCTTTGTAAATTCTGGATATCAGCCCTTTGTCAGATGCGTATACTGCAAAGATTTTTTCCCATTCTGATGGTTGCGATTCACTCTAGTGACTGTTTCTTTTGCTGTGCAGAAGCTGTGGAGTTCCATTAGGTTCCATTTGTCTATTTTGGCTTTTGTTGCCAATGCTTTTGGTGCTTTGGTCATGAAGTCCTTGCCTACTCCTATGTCCTGAATGGTTTTGCCTAGATTTTCTTCTAGGGTTTTTATGGTGTCAGGTCTTATGTTTAAGTCTTTAATCCATCTGGAGTTAATTTTAGCGTAAGGTGTCAGGAAGGGGTCCAGTATCTGCTTTCTGCACATGGCTAGCCAGTTTGTCCAACACCATTTATTAAACAGGAAATACTTTCCCCACTTCTTGTTTTTGTCTGGTTCAGCAAAGATTATATGGTTGTAGATATGTTGTGTTGCCTCCAATGCCTCTGTTCTGTTCCATCGGTCTATATCTCTCTTTTGGTACCAGTACCATGCTGTTTTGATTACTGTAGCCTTGTAGTATAATATGAAGTCTGGTAGTCTGATGCCTCCCGCTGTGTTCTTTTTGCTTAGAATTGACTTGGCTATGCGGGCTCCCTTTTGGTTCCAAATGAAATTCATGGTGGTTTTTTTCCAGTTCTGTGAAGAAATTCAATGGTAGTTTGATGGGAATAGCATTGATTGTGTAAATTACTTTGGGCATTATAGCGATTTTCACGATATTGATTCTTCCTAACCATGAACATGGAATGTTTCTCCATCTGTTTGTGTCCTCTCTTATTTCGTTGAGCAGTAGTTTGTAGTTTTCCTTGAAGAGTTCCCTTACGTTCCTTGTGAGTTGTATTCCTAGGTATTTTATTTTCTTTGTAGCAATTGTGAATGGCAGTTCATTCTTGATTTGGTTCTCTTTAAGTCGGTTATTGGTGTATAGGAATGCTTGTGATTTTTGCACATTGATTTTATGTCCTGAGACTTTTCTGAAGTTGCTTATCGGTTTCAGGAGCTTTTTGGCTGAGGTGATGGGGTCTTCTAGGTATACTATCATGTCGTCTGCAAATAGAGACAATTTGGCTTTCTCCTTTTCTTTTTGAATACCCTTTATTTCTTTTTCTGGCCTGATTGCTCTGGCTAGAACTTCCAGTACTATGTTGAATAGGAGTGGTGAGAGAGGGCATTCTTGTCTTGTGCCAGATTTCAAAGGGAATGCTTCCAGTCTTTGCCCATTCAGTATGATATTGGCTGTTGGTTTGTCGTAAATAGCTTTTATTACTTTGAAATATGTTCCATTGATACCAAGTTTATTGAGGATTTTTAGCATAAAGCGCTGTTAAATTTTGTCAAATGCCTTCTCTGTGTCGATTTAGATATTCGTGTGATTTTTGTTTTTGCTTCTGTTTATGTGGTGAATTACATTTATAGACTTGCTTATGTTGAACCAGCCTTGCATCCCCGGGATGAATCCTACTTGATCATGATGGATAAGTTTTTTAATGTGCTGTTGCAATTGGTTTGCCAGTATTTTATTGATGAGTTTTGCATCTATGTTCATCATGGATATTGGCCTGAAGTTTTCTTTTATTTTTGAGTCTCTGCCGGGTTTCGGTATCAGGATGATGTTGGTCCCATAAAATGATTTGGGAACGTTTCCCTCTTTTTCAATTATTTGAAATAGTTTCAGAAGAAATGGTACTAGATCCTCTTTGTGTGTCTGGTAGAATTCAGCTGTGAATCCATCTGGACCTGGGATTTTTTTGTGTGATAGGCTCTTATTTGCTGCCTCAACATCAGACCTTCTAATTGGTTTATTCATAGTTTCGGCTTCCTCCTGGTAAAGGCTTGGGAGGACACAGGCGTCCAGGAATTTATCTATTTCTTCCTGGATTACTAGTTTATGTGCATAGAGTTGTTTGTAGTATTCTCTGATGATGGTTTGAATTTCTGTGGAATCTGTGGTGATTTCCCCTTTATCGCTTTTTATTGCATCTATTTGGTTGTTCTCTCTTTTCTTTTTTATCAGTCTGGCTAGTGGTCTGTCTATTTTGTTGATCTTTTCGAAAAACCAGCTCTTGGATTTATTGATTTTTTGAAGGGATTTTCTTGTCTCTATCTCCTTCAGTTCTGCTCTGATCTTAGTTATTTCTTGTCTTCGGCTAGGTTTTGAGCTTTTTTGATCTTGCTCCTCTAGCTCTTTCAATTTTGACGATAGGGTGTCCATTTTGAATCTCTCCACTCTTCTCATGTGGGCACTTATTGCTATATATTTTCCTAAACAGACTGCTTTAAATGTGTCCCAGAGGTTCTGGTATGTTGTGTCTTCGTTCTCGTTGGTTTTGAAGAACTTCTTTATTTCTGTCTTCATTTCATTGTTTATGCAATCAACATTCAAGAACCAGTTGTTCAGTTTCCATGAAGCTTTGCGGTTCTGAGTTATTTTCTGAATTCTGAGTTCCAACTTGATTGCACTATGGTCTGAGAGACTGTTTGTTATGATTTCCGTTGTTTTGCATTTGCTGAGGAATGCTTTACTTCCAATTATGTGGTCAATTTTGGAGTAGGTTTGATGTGGTGCTGAGAAGAATGTATATTCTGTGGATTTGGGGTGGAGAGTTCTTTAAATGTCTATCAGGTTTGCTTGTTCCAGGTCTGAGTTCAATTCCTGGATATTCTTGTTAATTATATGTCTGGTTGATCTGTCTGATATTGACAGTGGAGTGTTAAAGTTTCCCACTATTATTGTGTGGGAGTCTAAGTCTTTTTGTAAGTCATTAAGAACTTGACTTATATATCTGGGTGTTCCTTCATTGGGTCCATATATATTTAGAATCGTTAGCTCTTCTTGTTGTGTTGATCCTTTTACCATTATGTAATGACCTTCTTTGTCCCTTTTGATCTCTGTTTCTTTAAAGTCTATTTTATCAGAGACAATAATTGCAACTCCTGCTTCTTTTTGCTCTCCATTTGCTTGGTAAATCTTTCTCCATCTTTTTCTTTTGAGCCTTTGTTTATCCTTGCGTGTGAGGTGGGTGTCGTGGATACAGCACACCGAAGGGTTTTGGCTTTTTATCCAATTTTCCAGTCTGTGTCTTTTTATTGGTGCATTTAGCCCATTTACATTTAGGGTTAACATTGTTATGTGTGAATTTGATCCTGACATTTTGACGCTAACTGTCTGTTTTGCTTATTGGTTCATGTAGATTCTTCATTTTGTTGATGCTCTTTAGCATTTGGTATGCTTTTAGGATAGCTGGTACTGGCTGTTTCTTTGATGTGTAGTGCCTCTTCCAGGAGCTCTTGTAAAGCAGGATTAGTGGTGACAAAATCTCTGAGTACTTGCTTCTTCATGAAGGATTTTATTTTTCCTTCACTTATGAAGTTCACTTTGGCTGGATATGAAATTCTGGGTTGAAAGTTCTTTTCTTTAAGGATGTTGAATATTGCCCCCCCTCTCTTCTGGCTTGCAGAGTCTCTCCCGAGAGATCTGCTGTGAGCCTGATGGGTGGGTGACCCGACATTTCTCTCTGGCTGCCCTTAGTATTTTCTCCTTCATTTCAACCCTGATGAATCACGATTATTTGCTTTTGGGTTGCTCTTCTTGCAGAATATCTTTGTGGTGTTCTCTGTATTTCCTGGAGTTGAGTATTGACCTGTCTTGCTAGGTTGGGGAAATTTTTCTGGATAATATCCTCAAGAGTGTTTTCCAGCTTGGATTCATTCTCTTCATCACATTCTGGTACACCTATCAAACGTAGGTTGGGTATCTTCACATAGTCCCACATTTATTGGAGATTTTGTTCATTCTTTTTTTGTGCTTTTTTCTCTGATCTTGGTTTCTCGTTTTATTTCATTGAGTTGATCTTCAACTTCTGATATTCTTTCTTCTGCTTGGTCAATTTGGCTGTTGAAACTTGTGCATGCTTCGCGAAGTTCTCGTGTTTTGTTCTTCAGCTCCTTCAATTCATTCATATTCCTCTCTACGTTGTCCATTCTTGTTATCAATTCCTCGAATCTTTATTCAAATCATTTTTCAAGGTTCTTAGTTTCTTTGCACTGATTTAGGACATGTTCTTTTAGCTCACTGTAATTTCTCATTATCCACTTTCTGAAGTCTGAATCCGTCATTTTGTCACACTCATTCTCCATCCAGCTTTGCTCCCTTGCTGGTGAGGAGTTTTGGTATTTTGTAGGGGGTGAAGTGTTTTGTTTTCGGGTGTTTTCCTCCTTTTTGCGCTGTTTTTTTTCTATCTTTATGGATTTAACCAACTGTCATCTTAGTAGTTGCTGATTTTTTAATTGGGTCTCTGTGTGGACACCCAGATTGTTGATGATAAGGCATTTCTGTTACTTAGTTTTCCTTCTAATGCTCTAGCCCCTCTGCTTTATGAGTGCTGAGGTCCACTCCAGGCCCTGCTTGTCTGGGGTACACCTGTAGCAGCTGTGGAACAGTGAGTTATGCTACCAGTGTCTTCTTGTGCTATCTTTGTTTCAGAATGACGCCCACCAAATGTCAGTCTGATTAGTCCTTTTTTGTGGTGATGATTCTTTGGATATACAGGGTTCACGGAGCTGCTTGAGGAGACGGTCTTTGGTTTATAGGAGCTCCAGTGCTGAGCTGTGAGCTAAGTTGCTCATTCAGCATTGTTGGGAAGATGTTTTTATATCTGCTGCAACATAACTCATAAACTCCCCCCCTTTTTTTCCATTGGATGCTCTGTCTCAGGGAGTTGGGGCTTTCTTTATGAGTATCTGTTGCACTGTCCTACCCAGCCAGGAGGCAGTCTATTCACTATTTTTCTGCCCGGGCTCCTCCCTGCTAGCGCAGTTCCGCCCTGTTGCTACGGGGCTCTGTTCTGCTGTGGCTTGCTCCTCCCTGCTGTGGTTTGCTCCACCCTGCTGGGGGAGTCTCTGTTATGGCAGGTTGCCTCAGCAAGAGCAGGTTGTGTCAGCCCTGAGCGGTACTTCAGAAGGGGGGATTGCTTCAGTAGTGGTGGATGTTCCTCCTGCACTGGGCTGCACTGTCCTAGATGCCTGCAGCAAAACTCTAAGACCCGAGCCCCTCGGATCGCTGCAGTGCTTGTCCCCATCAGGGTGGGACCCGCTGAGCCTGATCACCCAGATCCCTGCCTCAGAGTCCGTCCTCTCTCCCTCTCTCTCTCTTTCCCCAAGCTGAACGGTTGACTATCTCACTGGCGCCCCAGTTGCCTGCTGTTAGGGCACAGGGATCTCTGTGATCTCCCGTGCTGCTGCCCACTGCACTGGCTCAGATCACACTTCCCAGGAATATCCTGGTCTGGCTCATTGTCCAAGTCCCATTCAATCAGATGGACATGCCAATCTGCCCTTCCAAATCTCAGATTGCTGGTTTAACAAGGCACCCAGACCAGTGAGTTTCGTGCCGGATCCTGCTGTGGCACCGGCCGAAGCGGCTGCTTGAGCTGGCAGCGGTAGCTGGCTGTACTAGCGTCCCGGGTCTCTCCCACATCTGTGACTTTCAACGCTCAGTGGACAAAAAAGTTCCCTCCGAGAATGCGGCTAAGAATCACCCTCTGTGCCTTCACTGAGAGCTGCAATAATGAGTCGCTTCTGTGACGCCATCTTGCAAGTCCACTGTAAATATATTTTCAATGTCTGTAGAGGTTATATATTGTAAATATATTTTCAATGTATGTAGTGATAAATATATTTTATTTTTTTATTTTAAATTTTTATTGCATTTTAAGTTTTGGGATACATGTGCAGAACGGGCAAGATAGTTGAATAGGTAAACACATGGTAGTGTGTTTTGCTGCCTTCCTTTCCTAAAGCCACACTTGACATTTCTCCCCAGGCAATCTCTCCACAGCTCACCTCCCACTTTCTCTTTCCCATTCAAAACAATAGACCCCAGTGTGTAGTAGAACCCCTCCCTCTCTTATGTGTTCTCATTTTTCTCACCCGCCTATGAGTGAGAATATGTGGTATTTACATTTTTTTAATTCTCTTTTTTTAAAAATTTTTATTGCATTATAGGTTTTGGGGTACATGTGCAGAACGTGCAAGGTAGTTGCATAGGTAAACACATGGCAGTGTGTTTTGATGCCTTCCTCCCCTTCACCCACACTTGGCATTCATCCCCAGGCTATCCCTCCCCAGCCCCCCCCGCTGTCCCTCCCCCTTTGCCCCCAATAGACCCCAGTGTATAGTAGACCGCCTCTTTTTGTCCATGTGTTCTTATTTTTCTCACCCACCTATGAGTGAGTATATGCAGTATTTCATTTTCTGTTCTTGTGTCAGTTTGCTAAGAATGATGTTCTCCAGGTTCAGTCATGTCTTAACAAAGGACACAAACTCATTATTTTTGATTGCTGCATAATATTCCATGGTGTATATGTGCCACATTTTCCCAGTCCAGTCTATCATCGTTGGGCATTTGGGTTGGTTCCAGTTCTTTGCTATTGTAAACAGTGCTGCAATGAACATTCGTGTGCATGTGTCCTTATAGTAGAACGATTTATAGTCCTTTGGATATACACCCAGTAATGGGATTGCTGGGTCAAATGGAATTTCTATTTCTAGGTCCCTGAGGAATCGCCACACTATCTTCCACAATGGTTGAACTAATTAACACTCCCACCAACAGTGTAAGAGTGTTCCTATTTCTCCACATCCTCTCCAGCATCTGCTGTCTCCAGATTTTTTAATGATCACCATTCTAACTGGTGTGAGAGGGTATCTCAATGTGGTTTTGATTTGCATCTCTCTAATGACCAGTGATGATGAGCATTTTTTCACATGTTTGTTGGCCTCACGTATGTCTTCTTTTTTTTTTTTTTTTGGTTATTATCTTTCTGTTTTACTATTTTCATTTTCTTTTTAAATTTTTATTGCATTATAGGTTTTGGGGTACATGTGCAGAACGTGCAAGACAGTTGCATAGGTACACACATGGCAGTGTGTTTTGCTGCCTTCCTCCCCTTCAGCCACACTTGGTATTCAACCCCAGGCTATCCCCCCAAGCCCGACCCGCTGTCCCTCCCCCATTTTCCCCAACAGTCCATAGTGTATAGTAGACCGCCTCTCTGTGTCCATGCGTTCTCATTTTTCTCTCCCACTTATGAGTGAGTATATGCAGTATTTCTTTTTCTGTTCTTGTGTCAGTTTGCTGATAATGATGTTCTCCAGATTCATTCATGTCCTTACAAAGGAAACAAACTCATCATTTTTGATTGCTGCATAATATTCCATGGTGTATATGTGCCACATTTTCGCAGTCCAGTATATCATCGATGGGCATTTGGGTTGGTTCCAGGTCTTTGCTATTGTAAACAGTGCTGCAATGAACATTCCTGTGCATGTGTCCTTATAGTAGAACGATTTATAGTCTTTTGGATAAATACCCAGTAATGGGATTGCTGGGTCAAATGGAATTTCTATTTCTAGGTCCCTGAGGAATCGCCACACTGTCTTCCACAATGGCTGAACTAATTTACACTCCCACCAACAGTGTAAGAGTGTTCCTATTTCTCCACATCCTCTCCAGCATCTGCTGTCTCCAGATTTTTTAATGATCGCCATTCTAACTGGTGTGAGATGATATCTCAATGTGGTTTTGATTTGCATCTCTCTAATGACCAATGGTGATGAGCACTTTTTCATATGTTTGTTGGCCTCATGTATGTCTTCTTTTGTAAAGTTTCTGTTCATATCCTTTGTCCATTTTTGAATGGGCTTGTTTGTTTTATTTCTGTAAATCTGTTTGAGTTCTTTGTAAATTCTGGATATCAGCCCTTTGTCAGATGTGTAAACTGCAAAGATTTTTTCCCATTCTGATGGTTGCTGATTCACTCTAGTGACTGTTTCTTTTGCAGTGCAGAAGCTGTGGAGTTTTATTAGGTCCCATTTGTCTATTTTGGCTTTTTTTTGCCAGTGCTTTTAGTGTTTTATTCATGAAGTCATTGCCTACTCCTATGTCCTGAACGGTTTTGCCTAGATTTTCTTCTAGGATTTTTACGGTGTCAGGTCTTATGTTCAAGTCTTTAATCCATCTGGAGTTAATTTTAGTGTAAGGTGTCAGAAAGGGGTCCAGTTTCTGCTTTCTGCACATGGCTAGCCAGTTTTCCGAAAACCATTTATTAAACAGGGAATCATTTCCCCATTGCTTGTTTTTGTCTGGTTTATCAAAGATAATATGGCCGTAGATATGTTGTGTTACCTTTGATGCTTCTGTTCTGTTCCATTTGTCTATATCTCTGTTTTGGTACCAGTAACATGCAGTTTTGATTACTTTAGCCTTGTAGTATAGTTTGAAGTCTGGTAGTGTGATGCATCCCGCTGTGTTCTTTTTGCTTAGAATTGACTTGGCTATGCGGGTTCATTTTTGGTTCCATATGAAATTCATGGTGTTTTTTTCCAGTTCTGTGAAGAAAGTCAGTGGTAGCTTGATGGGGATAGCATTGATTATGTAAATTACTTTGGGCAGTATAGCCATTTTCACGGTATTGATTATTCCTAACCACGACCATGGAATGTTTCTCCATCTGTTTGTGTCTTCTCTTATTTCGTTGAGCAGTGGTTTGTAGTTTTCCTTAAAGAGGTGTCTTACATTCCTTGTGAGTTGTATTCCTAGGTATTTTATTTTCTTTTATTTCTAGGGTTTTTATGGTGTCAGAAGAGGTGTCTTCTGTTTATGTGGTGAATTACATTTATAGACTTGCGTATGTTGAACCAGCCTTGCATTCCCGGGATGAATCCTACTTGATCATGATGAATAAGTTTTTAAATGTGCTGTTGCAATCGGTTTGCCAGTATTTTATTGAAGATTTTCTTTGTAGCAATTGTGAATGGCAGTTCATTCTTGATTTGGTTCTCTTTAAGTCTGTTATTGGTGTATAGGAATGCTTGTGATTTTTGCATATTGATTTTATATCTTGAGACTTTGCTGAAGTTGCTTATCAGTTGCAGGAGCTTTTGGGCTGAGGTGATGGGGTCCTCTATGTATACTATCATGTCGTCTGCAAACAGAGACAATTTGGCTTCCACCTTTCCTATTTAAATACCCTTTATTTCTTTTTCTTGCCTGATTGCTCTGGCTAGAACTTCCAGTACTTTGTTGCATAGGAGTGGTGAGAGAGGGCATCCTTGTCTAGTGCCAGATTTCAAAGGGAATGCTTCCAGTTTTTGCCAATTCAGTATGATATTGGCTGTTGGTTTGTCGTAAATAGCTTTTATTACTTTGAGATATGTTCCATCAATACCAAGTTTATTGAGGGTTTTTAGCATAAATGCTGTTGAATTTTCTCAAATTCCTTCTCTGCATCAATTGAGATAATCATGTGGTTTTTGTTTTTGCTTCTGTTTATGTGGTGAACTACATTTATAGACTTGCATATGTTGAACCAGCCTTGCATTCCCGGGATGAATCCTACTTGATCATGATGAATAAGTTTTTAAATGTGCTGTTGCAATCGGTTTTCCAGTATTTTATTGAAGATTTTTGCATCTATGTTCATCATGGATATTGGCCTGAAGTTTTCTTTTCTTGTTGAGTCTCTGTCAGGTTTTAGTATCAGGATGATGTTGGTCTCATAAAATGATTTGGGAACGTTTCCCTCTTTTTGGATTATTTGGAATAGTTTCAGACGGAATGGTACCAGATCCTCTTTGTGTGTCTGGTAGAATTCAGCTGTGAACCCATCTGGACCTGGGCTTTTTTTTGTGTGGTAGGCTCTTATTTGCTGCCTCAACTTCAGACCTTGTTATTGGTCTATTTATGGTTTTGGCTTCCTCCTGGTTAAGGCTTGGGAGGACACAGGCGTCCAGGAATTTATCCATTTCTTTCTGATTTACTAGTTTATGTGCATAGAGTTGTTTGTAGTATTACCTGATGATGGCTTGAATTTCTGTGGAATCTGTGGTGATTTCCCCATTATCGTTTTTTGTTGCATCTATTTGGTTGTTCTCTCTTTTCTTTTTTATCAGTCTGGCTAGTGGTCTGTCTATTTTGTTGATCTTTTCGAGAAAGCTGCTCTTAGATTTATTGATATTTTGAAGGGTTTTTCTTGTCTCTATCTCCTTCAGTTCTGCTCTGATATTAGTTATTTCTTGTCTTCGGCTACGTTTTGAGCTTTTTTGATCTTGCTCCTCTAGCTCTTTCAATTTTGACGATAGGGTGTCAATTTTGGGTCTCTCCACTTTTCTCATGTGGGCACTTATTGCTATATATTTTCCTCTCCAGACTGCTTTAAATGTTTCCCAGAGATTCTGGTACGTTGTGTCTTTATTTTCGTTTTTTTCAAAGAACTTCTTTATTTCTGCCTTCATTTCATTGTTTATCCAATCAACATTCAAGAGCCAGTTGTTCAGTTTCCATGAAACTGTGCGGTTCTGAGTTAGTTTCTCAATTCTGAGTTTCAACTTGATTGCACTATGGTCTGAGAGACTGTTTTTTATGATTTCAGTTGTTTTGCATTTGCTGAGGCATGCTTTACTTCCAATTATGTGGTCAATTTTGGAGTAGGTGTGATGTGGTGCTGAGAAGAATGTATATTCTGTGGATTTGGGATGGACAGTTCTGTAAATGTCTATCAGGTTTGCTTGTTCCAGGTCTGAGTTCAAGTCCTGGGTATCCTTGTTAATTTTTTGTCTTGTTGATCTGTCTGCTATTGACGGTATTGTACTCAGAATTCTATTTTACATAGCCAAATATTAAGAGCCTATCTGAAAAACATACAACTTGGTAAAAGTCAGGATTCTATTTGGTATTGCCACTCATTTAGAGATGAATGTAAAAATGCACGCCTGATGAGTATTGAAGAGTCTCTATTTTATGGACACATATTCAGAACCTTACAAAATAAAACAAACATATGGAAGAGTCATGAGTGTATTTCACATGGCCACTTATTCTAAACCTATGTGGAGAATCATATACATTTTGAAAATACTCAGGACTCTATTACATAGAGCCACTTATTCGGAGTCTCACTCAATAATTCAGAAATGAAAAAGAGTCTGGAAATTATTTGATATGACTGTTGACCCAGTGACTCAGTGGAAAATTAACAGCTGAGAAATAGTCAAGACGATAGAGTCAGGAGTCTATTTTACGTGGTCACTCGGTCAGAAACTCATTGAAGAATACAAACCTTGGGAATAGTCAGATTCCTGGTCATATGGCTACTCAATCACAGCATTACCGAATAATGCACAGTGGGGCAGTATTAAGGAGTCTATTTCATATCGACTCTCATTCACAGCTACACTGCGAAATAAACAGCTGTGGAGTAGTAAGGATTCTATTGAAGAATCTTCATATTAAGCAGCTTCGTTAATGATACACACATGCTTGATAGTCTGGAGAATATTTGATGTCGACACTTATGCCAAACCTCTTCGAATACTGCACATGTGGGGAATAATTACTAGTCTATTTCTTATGGGGATTCGTTTGGAGTGTCAAAAAATAAAGCCCACCTGTGGAATAAAATGGGTTCTCTTTCATAAAGACACTCTTTCAGTACTTCAGTGAATAATATGTATATCTGATAAGTCAGGAATCTCTTTCATATGGCCACTCATTCAGGGCCACTGTGAATAATACTTCCCTCAGAAATAGTCACGAATCTTCTTCAAAGGGATACACATTCAGAGTCTCTGTAAGTAATGCACACCTGTGTAATACACAAGAGTCCCTTCTTTATGCCAATTTAGTCAGAGTCTCATTCAATAATAGACACCTGGGGAAGAGGTAAGAGTCTTCTTCATGTAGCCACACATTTAGAGAATCAGTGAATAATGGACACCATTGTAATAGTCGAAAATTTTTTATATGGCCACACATTGTGTGCCTCCCTGAATGATACACTTCTGGGAAATCCTCAGGATTCTACTTCATACTACCACCTTTTTAGAACCTTATTGAATAATTCACAATGGATCAGTAGTGCGGTGTCTATTTTTTATGGCCTCTCATTCAATGTTTTAGTGAATAATGAACTTCTGTGGAGTCATCAGGACACTGTTTAAGATAGCCACGAATTAAGTGCCTTCCTGAATAATACACTCCTAGGTTATAATCAGGAGTCTATTTCATATGAACTCTAATTGTGGGTATTGCTGCATAATATAAAATTTCTGGAGGGTCAGGAATCTATTTGGTATGGACACTCATACAGAACCTGTTTGAATAATGCACACATGGAGAATAATGAGGAGTCTATGTCATACGTCTACTAATTCAGACAAACAGTGAATAACGCACATGAGGAGTAATTAGAAGTCTCTTTCATATGCCCGCTCTTTCTCAGCCTCACTGAATACTATACTCTTGTGGTGTAGTCTGGAGTCTATTTTTTTATGGCCACTCATTCAGAGAATCACTGAATAATTCACACCTGTGGAATAGTCAGAAGTCTCTTTTCTATGGCCACTTCTTGAGAGCCTCACTAAATGTACACACCTCAGGAAATCGTCATGCAAAGTCTCACTGAATAATGCACACCTGTGGAACAGTCAGGAAACATTTTTTCTTTTATTTTAAAGGTAATAACAACTATTTTTATGAATGATTACAAAACAGGACATAAACAATGCTAACAAAAATATTAGTAAAGCTTTCATTAAAACTGAGAATTCCCATTTATCAAAAAACACTATTATTAAGAGAGTAACAAGTAAGGTGAAATATACCTACTGAAATACAGTAGGAAAATATATTTTCAATGTATGTAGTGGTTAGTATATTTAAGTCACGAAATATATTTTCTATGTATGTAGTGTTTACTATATTTCAGTAGGTAAATATATTTTCAATGTATGTAGGGATTATATATTGTAAATATATTTTCAATGTATGTAGTGGTAAATATATTTTCTATTTTGATTTTAAATTTTTATTGCATTTTAAATTTTGGGATACATGTGCAGAACATGCAAGATGTTTGCATTGGTAAACACATGGCAGTGTGTTTTGCTGCCTTCCTTTCTTTCAGCCACACTTGGTATTTTTCCCCAGGATATCGCTCCACAGCTCACCCCTTACTGTCTCTTTCCCATTCCCAACAATAGATCCCAATGTGTAGTAAAACCCCTCAATGTGTCCATGTGTTCTCATTTTTCTCACCCGCCTTTGAGTGAGAACATGCGGTATTTCCTTTTCTGTACTTTTGTCAGTTTGCTAAGAATCATGTTCTCCAGATTCATCCATGTCCTTACAACGGAAAAAAATTGATCATTTTTGATTGCTGCATAATATTCTATGGTGTACATGGGCCACATTCTTTCAGTCCAGTCTATCATGGATATGCATTTGGGTTGGTTCCAGGTCTTTACTCTCGTAAACAGTGCTGCAAAAAATATTCCTGGGCATGTGTCCTTATAGTAGAACAGTTTATTTTTTTGGGTTATATACCCAGTAAAGGGATTGTGGAGTCCAATGGGTTTCCTTTTTCTACTTTGTTGCCTCTCTTTCAGAGTGTCACTGAATAATGTGCTGTAGTCAGGAGTCTATTTCATGTAGACACATTTTGAGAGCCTCAGAGTATAAGAGAGACACTAGCTTTAGTAAAGAATCAAATTAATATGGCCACATCCTTTGAGCGTCATTGAATAATACACACCTGGAGAATAACTTGGAATCTATTGTCAATGGACATTCATTCAGATCTTTGGTGAATAATACATACCTGTGGGGATGCCAGGAGTCTATTTCATTTGGACATTCATTCATAATCTCAGTGGATAATATGCACGTGTAGATTAGTCAGGATTCCATTTTATATGGCCACAGAATCATAATCTCAGTGAAAAATGCACAAATGTAAAGTACTCAGCAGCCTATTACATAAAGCCACTTATTGAGAGATTCACTGAATAATACAAAGATTAAGACAGACAGCATCCTGTTTAATGTGGTCACACACAAAAAGCCTCACGGAGTAATACACACCTGGGGAAGAGTTAGGAGTCTACTTTATATAGACTCTCATTTACATCCTCAACGAATAATTTAGAAGTGTGGAATAGACACTAGTCTATTTTATATGGCCACAGAATCAAAGACTGTGTGAGCAATACACAGCTTTGAAATATTCACTAGTCTATTCCATATGCCCAAATATTCAGAGTGAGAGTCAATAATACACATCTGTGGACCAGTCAGGAAACAGTTTCATATGGCCAAAGATTGAGAGCCTCAGTGAAAAATACATACCTGTGGAATACTCAGGACGCTATTACATATGGTATCTGTTTCAGAGATTTATTGAATGAGGAACACCTGTATTGTAGTCAGAATTCTATTTTATATAGCCAAAAATTTAGAGCCTATCTGAATAACATACAACTTGGAAGAAGTCAGGATTCTATTTTGTATAGCCACTCATTTAGAGAGGATTGTAAAAATGCATGCCTGATGAGTATTGAAGAGTCTCTATTTTATGGCCACACATTCAGAGCCTCACAGTAGCAAACAAACCTATGGAAGAGTCAGCAGTGTGTTTCACACAGGCACTTATTCTGAACCTAAGTGGAGAATCATATACATCTTGAAAATACTCAGGACTATATTATATAGAGCCACTTACTCAGAGTCTCACTCAGTAATGCCCAAATGAGAAATAGTCTGGAAATTATTTGATATGACTGTTAACCCAGTTTCTCAGGGGATAATTCACAGCTGAGAAATAGTCAAGACGGTAGAGTCAGGAGTCTATTTTATGTGGTCACTCGTTCAGAAACTCACTGGAGAATACACACCTTGGGAATAGTCAGAGTCCAGGTCATATGGCCACTCAATCACAGCATTACCCAATAATGCACAGTGGGGCAATAGTAAGGAGTCTATTTCATATGGACTCTCATTCAAAGCTGCACTGTGAAATAAACAGCTGTGGAGTAGTAAGGATTCTATTGAAGGTATCTTCATATTAAGCAGCTTCGTTAATGATACAAACATGCTTGATAGTCAGGAGACTATTTGTTGTGGACACTTATACGGAACCTCTTCAAATACTTCACATGAGGGGAATAATTACTAGTCTATTTCATATGGTGATTCGTTTGAAGGGTCAAAAAATAAAGGCCACCTGTAGAATAAATGGGTTCTATTTCATAAAGACACTCTTTTAGTGCTTCAGTGAATAATATGGATATCTGATAAGTCAGGAATCTCTTTCACATGGCCACTCATTCAGGGCCACTGTGAATAATACTTCCCTCAGAAATAGTCACGGGTCTTCTTCAAAGGGATACACATTCAGAGTCTCTGTAAGTAATGTACACCTGGGTAGTACACAACAGTCCCTTCTTTATGCCCATTTAGTCAGAGTCTAATTCAATAACAGACACTTGGGGAAGCGTTAAGAGTCTACTTCATGTATCCACACATTTAGAGCCTCAGTGAATAATGGACACCATTGTAATAGTCGAACATTTTTATATGGCCACACATTCTGCGCCTCCCTGAATGATACACTCCTGGGATATCCTCAGGATTCTAATTCATATTAACACCACTTTAGAACATTATTGAATAATTCACAATGGAGCAGTAGTGCGGTGTCTATTTTTTATGGCCTCTCATTCAAAGTTTCAGTGAATAATGAACTTTAATGGAGTAATCTGGACGCCGTTTCAGACAGCCACAAATTGACTGCATTCCTCAATAATACACACCTAGGTGATAGTCAGGAGTCTATTTCATATGAACTCTACTTGTGGGTATCGCTTAGTAATACACACTTGGTGGAGGGTCAGGAGTCTATTTGGTATGGACACTCATACAGAACTTGTTTGAATAGTGCACATATGGAGAATAATGAGGAGTCTATGTCATACAGCTACTCATTCAGACAAACAGTGAATAACGCACATGGGAAGTAATTAGAAGTCTCTTTTATATGGCCGCTGTTTCTCAGCCTCACTGAATATTACACACTTGTGGTATAGTCTGAAGTCTATTTTTTATGGGCACTCATTCAGAGAATCAGTGAATAATGCACACCTGTGGAATAGTCAGAAGTGTCTTTTCTATGGCCACTCCTTGAGAGCCTCACTAAATGTACACACCTGGGGAAATAGTCCTTCAGAGTCTCACTAAATAATGCACACCTGTGGAACAGTCAGAAGACTTTTTCTTCTTTTTCTTTTATTTTAAATGTAATAACAACTATTTTTATTAATGATTACAAAACAGTACATAACCAACGCTAACAAAAATATTAGTATAGTTTTCATTAAATCTGAGAATTCCCATTTATCAAAAGAAATTATTATTAAGAGAGTAAGAGGTAAGGTGACATATAGCTAGTGAAATACAGTAGGAAAATATATTTAAAATGTATGTAATGGTTAGTATATTGAAGTCGGTAAATATATTTTCAATGTATGTAGGGGTTATATATTGTAAATATATTTTCAATGTATGTAGTGGTAAATATATTTTCTTTTTTTATTTTAAATTTTTATTGGATTTTATGTTTTGGGATACATGTGCAGAACATGCAAGTTAATTGCATACGTAAACACGTGGCAGTGTGTTTTGGTGCCTTCCTTTTTTTCAGCCACACTTGGCATTTCTCCCCAGGATGTCTCTCCACCGCTCACCCCCACTGAATCTTTCCCTTTCTTAACAATAGACGCAAGTGTGTAGTAGAACACCTCCCTGTGTCCATGTGTTCTCATTTTACTCACCTGCCTATGAGTGAGAATATGCGGTATTTCCTCTGATGTTCTTGTGTCAGTTTGCTAAGAATGATGTTCTCCAGATTCATCCTTGTCCTTACAAAGGACAAAATCTCATCATTTTTGTTTGCTGCAGAATGTTTCATGGGGTACATGTGCCACATTCTCTAAGTGCAGTCTCTCATCGATGAGCATTTGGGTTGGTTTCATGTCTTTACTATTGTAAACAGTGCTGCAATAAATATTCGTGTGCATGTGTCCTTATAGTAGAATGATTTATAGTCCGTTGGTTATATACCAAGTAAAGGGATTGCTGAGTCCAATGGCTCTTTCTACTTTGTTTTCTCTCTTTCAGAGTGTCAGTGAATAATGTGCTGTAGTAAAAAGTCTATTCCATGTAGACACATTTTCAGAGCCTCAGTGAATAAGAGAGTCCTTGCTTTAGCAAAAAATCTAATGAATATGGCCACATCTCCTGAGCATCACTGAATAATACACACCTGGAGAATAACTTGGAGTCTATTGTCGATAAACATTCATTCAGAGCCTCAGTGAATAATGCACACCTGTGGAGAAGCCAGTAGTCCTTTTCATTTGGATATTCATCCATAACCTTAGTGGATAATATGCACGTGTGGATTAGTCAGGATTCCATTTCACATGGCCACTGACTCATAACTTCAGTGAACAATGCACAAATATAAACTATAATATTAAAGACCTGGAACAAAACCAAATGCTCATCGATGATAGAAAGGACTGGGAGAATGTGACAAATATACACCATGGAATATTTTGCAGCAATCAAATCTGATGAGTTTTTGTCCTTTGTAAGGATATGGATGAATCTGGAGAACATCATTCTTAGCAAACTGACACAAGAACAGAAGAGGAAATACCGCATATTCTCACTCATAGGCGGGTGAGAAAAATGAGGAGACATGGACACAGAAAGAAATTCTACTACACACCGGGGTCTATTGTTTGGAATGGGAAAGAGACAGTGGGGGGTGAGCTGTGGAGGGATAGCCTTGGGAGAAATGCCAAGTGTGGCTGAAGGAAAGTAAGGCAGCAAAACACACTGCCATGTGTTTACCTATGCAACTAACCTGCACGTTCTGCACATGTATCCCAAAACTTAAAATGCAATAAAAATTTAAAATAAAAAAGAAAATATATTTACCACTACATACATTGAAAATATATTTACAATATATAACGCCTACATATATTGAAAATATATTTACCTACTGAAATATAGTAAAAACTAAATACATTGAAAATATATTTACCGACATAAATATACTAACCACTACATACATTGAAAATATATTTTCCTACTGTATTTCAGTAGGTATATTTCACCTTACTTCTTCCTCTTTTAATAATAATGTCTTTTGATAAATGGGAATTCTCAGTTTTAATGAAAGCATTACAAATATTTTTGTTAGAATGGTTAGGTCCTGTTTTTTAATCATTCATAAAAATAGTTGTTATTACCTTTAAAATAAAAAAAAAGGTCTCCTGACTGTTCCACAGGTGTGCATTATTTAGTGAGACTCTGAATGACTATTTCCCCAGGTGTGTACATTTAATGTGGCTGTCAAGGATTGGCCACAGATAAGAGACTTCTGGCTATTCCACAGGTGTGCATTATTCAGTGATTCTCTGAATGAGTAGCCATAAAAAATAGACTCCAGACTATACCACAAGTGTGTAATATTCATTGAGGCTAAGGAAGAGCGGCCATATGAAAGAGACTTGTAATTACTCCACCTGTGCGTTATTCACTGTTTGTCTGAATGTGTAGCCGTATGACATAGACTCCTCATTATTCTTTATGTGTGCATTATTCAAACAGGTTCTGTATGAGTGTCTATACCAAATAGACTCCTGACCCTTATCCAAATGTGTATTACTCAGCGATACCGACAGTTAGAGTTCATATAAAATAGACTTCTGACTATCACCCAGGTGTGTATCATTGAGGAAGGCACGTAATTCCTGGCTGTCCTAAACAGTATCCTGATTACTAAATAGAAGTTCATTATTCACTGAAACTTTGAATGAGAGGCAATAAAAAATAGACACGGCACTACTGCTCCATTGTAAATTATTCAGTAAGGTCCTAAAGGGGTGGTAGTATGAAGTAGAATCCTGAGGATTTCCCAGGAGTGTATCATTCAGGGAGACACAGAATTTGTGGCCATATAAAAATGTTGGACTATTACAATGGTGTCCATTATTCAGTGAGGTTCTAAATGTGTGGCTACATGAAGCAGACTCTTAACTCTTCCCCAAGTGTCTATTATTCAATGAGACTCCGAATAAATGGGCATTATGGAGGAACTCTTGTGTATTACCCAGGTGTGCATTACTTACAGAGACTCTGAATGTGTATCCCTTTAAAGAAGACCCGTGACTATTTCTGAGGTAAGTATTATTCACAGTGGCAATGAACGAGTGGCCATGTGAAAGAATTTCCTGACTTACCAGATATACATATTATTCACTGTAGCACTGAAAGAGTGTCTTTATGAAATAGAACCCATTTTATTCCACAGTTGGGCTTTATTTTTGACTCTCTAAACGAATCACCATATGAAATAGAGTAGTGATTATTCCCAACATGTGCAATATTCGAAGAGGTTCGTTTAAGTGTCCACATCAAATATTCTCCAGGCTATCAAGCATGTGTGTATCCTTCAAGAAGCTGCTTAATTTGAAGATATCTTCAATAGAATCCTTACTACTCCACAGCTGTTTATTTCGCAGTGTAGCTCTGAATGAGAGTCGATATGAAATAGACTCCTTACTATTGATCCAACGGGCATTATTCGGTAATGCTGTGACTGAGTGACCATATGACCTGAACTCTGACTATTCCTAAGGTGTGTATTCTTCAGTGAGTTTCTGAATGAGTGACCACGTAAAATAGACTCCTGACTCTATCGTCTTGATTATTTCTCAGCTGTGAATTTTTCACTAGTCACTGCATCAACAGTCATATCATATAATTTCCAGACTATTTTTCATTTGTGCATTATTAAGTGAGACTCCGAATAATTGGCTCTATATAATAGAGTCCTGAGTATTTTCAAGATGTGTATGATTCTTCACTTAGTTTCAGAATAATTGGCCATGAGAAATACACTCCTGACTCTTCCATATGTTTGTTTTATTCTGTGAGGCTCTGAATGTGTGTCCATAAAATAGAGATTCTTCAATACTCGTCAGGCGTGCATTTTTACATTCGTCTCTAAATGAGTGGCTATACAAAATAGAATCCTGACTTATTCCAAGTTGTATGTTATTCAGATAGGATCTTAATATGTGGCTATATAAAATAGAATTCTGACTACAATACAGGGGTTCCTTATTCAATAAAACTCTGAAATAGATACCATATGTAATAGAGTCCTGAGTATTCCCCAGGTATGTATTCTTCACTGAGGCTCTCAATCCTTGGCCATATGAAATTGTTTCCTGACTTGTCCACAGGTTTTTATTATTGACTCTCACTTTGAATATTTGGGCATATGGAAAAGACTAGTGACTATTTCTAAGCTGTGTATTACTCACTCAGTCTTTGATTCTGTGGCCATATAAAATAGACTAGTGTCTATTCTACACGTGTGCATTATTTGCTGAGGATGTAAATGAGAGGCTATATAAAGTACACTCCTAACACTTGCCGAGGTGTGTATTCCTCAGTGAGGCTTTTTATGTGTGACCACATGAAACAGGATGCTGTCTGTCTTAATATTTGTATTATGCAGTGAATCTCTCAAAAAGTGGCTTTATGTAATAGACCTGCTGAGTACTTTACATTTGTGCATTGTTCACTGTGGTTATGAGTCAGTTGCCATATCAAATGGAATCCTGACTAATCCACACATGCATATTATCCACTGAGATTATAAATGAATGTCCAAATGAAATAGACTTCTGGCTTCTCCACAGGTGTGCATTATTCACTGAGGCTTTGAATGCATGTGCATCGACAATAGACTCTAAGTTATTCTCCAGGTGTGTATTATTCAGTGAGGCTCAGGAGATGTGGCCATATTAATTAGATTCATTACTAAAGCAAGAGTCTCTTGTATTCACTGAGGCTTGGAAAATGTGTTTATATAAAATAGACCCCTGACTATAGCACATTATTCAGTGACACTCTGAAAGAGAGTCAATAAAGTAGAAAGAGGAAACCCATTGGACTCTGCAATCCCTTTGCTTGGTATATAACCCAAGGACTATACATCGTTCTACTATAAGGACACATGCACACGAATAATTATTGCAGCACTGTTTACAATATTAAAGGCCTGAAACCAACCCAAATCCTCATCGATGATAGACTGGACTGAAAGAATGTGGCACATATACACCATGGAATATTATGCAGCAATCAAAAATGATGAGTTTTCATCCTTTGTAAGGACATGGATGAATCTGGAGAACATCATTCTCAGCAAACTGACAGAAGAACAGAAGAGAAAATACCGCATATTCTCACTAATAGGTGGGTGAGAAAAGTGAGAACACATGGACACAAGGAGGGGTTCTACTACACACTGGGTTCTATTGTTGGGAATGGGAAAGAGAGTGGGGGTTGAGCTGTGGAGTGATAGCCTGGGGAGAAATGCCAAGTGTGGCAGAAGAAAAGGAAGGCAGCAAAACACACTGCCATGTGTTTACCTATGCAAGTATCTTGCACGTTCTGAACATGTATCCCAAAATTTAAAATGCAATAATAATTTAAAATAAAAAAGAAAATGTCTTTACCACAACATACATTGAAAATATATTTACAATATATAACCCCTACATACATTGAAAACATATTTACCTACTGAAATATAGTAAACACTAAATACATTGAAAATATATTTACCGACTGAAATATAGTAAACACTACATTCATTGAAAATATATTTTCCTACTGTATTTCAGTAGGTATATTTCACCTTACTTCTTACTCTCTTAATAATAGGGTCTTTTAATAAATGGAAATTCTCAGTTTTAATGAAAGCTATTCTAATATTTTTGTTAGCATTGGTTATGTCCTGTTTGTAATCATTCATAAAAATAGTTGTTATTACATTTAAGATAAAGGAAAAAAAAAAGAAAATGTCTCCTGACTGTTCCACAGGTGTGCATTATTTAGTGAGACTCTGAATGACTATTTCCCCAGGTGTGTACATTTAGTGTGGCTCCCAAGGAATGGCCTTAGAAAAGAGACTTCTGACTATTCCACAGGTGTGCATTATTCAGTGATTCTATGAATGAGTGGCCATAAAAAAATAGACTCCAGACTACACCACAAATGCGTAATATTTAGTGAGGCTGAGAAAGAGTGGCCATATGAAAGAGACTTGTAATTACTTCACATGGGCGTTATTCACTGTTTGTCTGAATGACTAGCTGTATGACATAGATTTCCCTTTATTCTCCATGTGTGCATTATTCAAACAGGTTCTGTATGAGTGTCCATACCAAATAGACTCCTGACCCTCCACCAAGTATGTATTACTCAGCGATACCCACAATTAGAGTACATATGAAATAGACTCCTGTCTATCACCCAGGTGTGTTTCATTAAGGAAGGCACTTAATTCGTGGCTGTCTTCAACAGCGTCCTGATTACTCCATAGAAGTTCATTATTCACTGAAACTTTGAATGAGAGGCCATAAAAAATAGACACCGCCCTGCTGCTCCATTGTGAATTATTCAATAAGCTTCTAAATGGGTGGCCGTATGAAATAGAATCCTGAGGATTTCCCAGGAGTGTATCATTCAGGGAGGAACAGAATGTTTGGCCATATAAAAAATGTTTGACTATTACAATGGTGTCCATTATTCACTGAGGCTCTAAATGTGTGACTACAGAAAATAGACTCTTAACTCTTCCCAAGGTGTCTGTTATTGAATAAGACTCTTACTAAATGGGCATAAAGAAGGGACTCTTGTGTAATACACAGGTGTGCATTACTTACAGAGCCTCTGAATGTGTAACCCTTTGAAGAAGACTTGTGACTATTTTTGACGGAAGTATTATTCTGAGTGGCCCTGAACGAGTGGCCATGTGAAAGAGATTCCTGACTTATCAGATATACATATTATTCACTGAAGCACTGAGACTGTCTTTATGAAATAGAACCCACTTTATTCCACAGGTGGGCTTCATTTTTGACTATTTCAACGAATCACCTTATGAAATAGACTAGTGATTATTTCCCACATGTGCAGTATTCGAAGAGGTTCTGTATAAGTGTCCACATCAAAGTGTGTCCTGACTATCAAGCATGTGTGTATCATTCACGAAGCTGCTTAATTTGAAAATACCTTGAATAGAATCCTTACTACTCCACAGCTGTTTATTTCACAGTGTAGCACTGAATGAGAGTCGATATGAAAGGGCTGATATCCAGAATTTACAAAGAACTCAAACAGATTTACAGGAAAAAAACAAACAAGCCCATTCAAAAATGGGCAAAGGATATGAACAGAAACTTTACGAAAGCAGACATACATGAGGCCAGCAAACATATGAAAAAGTGCTCATCGTCATTGGTCATTAGAGAGATGCAAATCAAAACCACATTGAGATACCATCTCACACCAGTTAGAATGGCGATCATTAAAAAATCTGGAGACAGCAGATGCTGGAGAGGATGTGGAGAAATAGGAACACTCTTACACTGTTGGTGGGAGTGTAAATTAGTTCAACCATTGTGGAAGACAGTGTGGCGATTCCTCAGGGACCTAGAAATAGAAATTCCATTTGACCCAGCAATCCCATTACTGGGTATCTATCCAAAGGATTATAAATCGTTCTACTATAAGGACACATGCACACGAATGTTCATTGCAGCACTGTTTACAATAGCAAAGACCTAGAACCAACCCAAATGCCCAACGATGATAGACTGGACTGGGAAAATGTGGCACATATACACCATGGAATATTATGCAGCAATCAAAAATGATGAGTTTGTGTCCTTTGTAGGGACATGGATGAATCTGGAGAACATCATTCTCAGCAAACTGACACAAGAACAGAAAAAGAAATACCGCATATACTCGCTCATAGGTGGGTGAGAAAAATGAGAACATGTGGACACAGAGAGGCGGTCTACTATACACTGGGGACTGTTGGGGGGAATGGGGGAGGGACAGCAGGGGGGGACTGGGGGGGATAGCCTGGGGATGAATACCAAGTGTGGGTGAAGGGGAGGAAAGCAGCAAAGCACACTGCCATGTGTGTACCTATGCAACTATCTTGCTCGTTCTGCACATGTACCCCCAAACCTATAATGCAATAAAAAAAAAAATTAAAAAATAAATAAATAAATAAATAAATAAATAAATAAATTTAAAAAAAAAAGAAATATACTCCTTACTATTGCTCGACTGTGCATTACTCGGTATACCTCTGATTGAGTGCCCATACGACCTGGGCTCTGACTATTCCCAAGCTGTGTATTCTTCATTGAGTTTCTGAACGAGTGACCACGCAAAATATACACCTGACTCTATCGTCTTTACTATTTCTCAGCTGTGAATTTTCCACTGAGTCACTGGGTCAATAGTCATATCAAATAATTTTCAGACTATTTTTCATTTGTGCCTTATTGAGTGAGACTCTGAATAAGTGACTCTATATAGTAGAGTCCTGAGTAATTTCAAGATGTGTATGATTCTCCAATTAGGCTCATAAGTGGCCATGTGAAATACACTCCTGACTCTTCCAGAGTTTTGTTTTATTCTGTGAGGCTCTGAATATGTGGCCATGAAATAGAGACTCTTCAAGACACATCGGGCGTGCATTTTTCATTCGTCTCTAAATGAGTGGTTATGCAAGATAGAATCCTGACTTATTCCATGTTGTATGTTATTCAGATAGGCTCTTAATATGTGGCTATATAAAATAGAATTCTCACTACAATACAGGTGTTCCTTGTTCAATAAACTCTGAAATAGATACCATCTGTAATTGCGTCCTTAGTATTCCCCAGGTATGTATTTTTCACTGAGGCTCTCAATATTTGGCCATATGAAATTGTTTTCTGACTGGTCCACAGGTGTGTATTATTGACTCTCACTCCGAATATTTAGGCAAATGGAATAGACTAGTGACTGTTTCAAAGCTTTTTATTACTCACTCAGTCTTTGATTCTGTGGCCATATAAAATAGACTAGTGTCTATTCCACACGTGTGCATTATTTGCTGAGGATGTAAATGAGAGGCTATATAAAGTAGACTCCTAACACTTTCCCAGGTGTGTGTTACTCAGTGAGGCTTTTTCTGTGTGACCACATGAAACAGGATGCTGTCTGTCTTAATATTTGTATTATGCAGTGAATCTCTCAATAAGTGGCTTTATGTAATAGACCTGCTGAGTAGTTTAGATTTGTGCATTGTTCACTGAAGTTATGAGTCAGTGGCCATATGAAATGGAATCCTGACTAATCCACATGTGCATATTATCCACTGAGGTTATGGATGTATATCAAAATGAAAGACTCCTGGCTTCTCCAAAGGTGTGCATTATTCACTGAGGCTCTGAATGAATGTTTATCGACAATAGACTCCAAGTTATTCTCCAGGTGTGTATTATTCAGTTATGCTCAGGAGATGTGGCCATGTTTATTAGATTTCCTGCTAAAGCAAGGACTCTCTTATTCACTGAGGCTCTGAAAATGTGTCTACATGGAATAGGCTTTTTACTATAGCCCATTATTCACTGACAAACTGAAAGAGAGGCAACAAAGTAGAAAGAGCCATTGGACTCAGCAATCCCTTTACTGGGTATATAACCAACGGACTATAAATCGTTCTACTATAAGGACACATGCACACGAATATTTATTGCAGCACTGTTTACAATAGTAAAGACCTGGAACCAACCCAAATGCTCATCGATGAGAGACTGCACTTAGAGAATGTGGCACATGTAAACCATGAAATATTCTGCAGCAATCAAAAACGATGAGATTTTGTCCTTTGTGAGGACAAGAATGAATCTGGAGAACATCATTCTTAGCAAACTGACACAAGAACAGCAGAGGAAATAACGCAATTTCTCAGTCATAGGCGGGTGAGAAAAATGAGAACACACGGACACAGGGAGGGGTTCTATTACACACTGGGGTCTATTGTTGGGAATGGGAAAGAGACAGTGGGGGTTGAGCTGTGGAGAGATAGCCTGGGAAGAAATGCCAAGTGTGGCTGAAGAAAAGGAAAGCAGCAAAACCCACTGCCATGTGTTTACCTATGCAACTATCTTGCACGTTCTGCACATGTATCAAAATAATAAAATGCAATAAAAATTTAAAATAAAAAAAATATTTGCCACTACATACATTGAAAATATATTAGCAATATATAACCTCTATATACATTGAAAATATATTTACCTACTGAAATATAGTAAACACTAAATTCATTGAAAATATATTTATCGACTTAAATATACTAACAACTACATACATTGAAAATATATTTTCCTACTGTATTTCAGTAGGTTTATTTCAACTTATTTCTTACTCTCTAAATAATAGTGTCTTTTGATAAATGGGTATTCTCAGTTTTAATGAAAGCATTACTAATATATTTTTTTGCATTGGTTATGTCCTGTTTTCTAATCATTCATAAAAATAGTTTTTATTAACTTTAAAATATAAGAAAAAAAGAAAAAGTCTCCTGACTGTTCCACAGGTGTGCATTATTTAATGAGACTCTGATTGACTATTTCCCCATGTGTGTACATTTAGTGAGGCTCTAAATTAGTGGCCACAGAAAAGAGACTTCTCACTATTCCACAGGTTTGCAGTATTCAGTGATTCTCTGAATGAGTGGCCATAAAAAATAGACTTCAGACTATACCACAAGTTTGTAATATTCAGTGAGGCTGAGAAAGAGTGGCAATATGAAAGAGACTTCTAATTACTCCACCTGTGCGTTATTCACTGTATCTCTGAATGAGTAGCCTTATGACATAGACTCCTCATTATTCTGTATGTGTGCATTATTCAAACAAGTTCTGTATGAGTGTGCATAACAAATAGACTCCTGATCCTCCACCAAGTGTGTATTACTCAGCGATACCGACAATTAGAGTTCATATGAAACATTCTCCTGATTATAACCCAGGTGTGTATCATTCAGGAAGGCACTTAATTCCGGGCTGTCTTAAACAGTATCCTGATAACTCCATAGAAGTTCATTATTCACTGAAACTTTGAATGATAGTCCATAAAAAATAGACACCTCACTACTGCTCCGTTGTATATTATTCAGAAAGGTTCTAAAGGGGTAGTAGTATGAAGTAGAATTCTGAAGATTTCCCACAGTGTATCATTCAGGGAGGCACAGAATGTGTGGCCATATAAAAAATGTTCTACTATTAAAATGGTGTCCATTATTCACTGAGGATCTAAATGTGTGGCTGCATGAAGTAGATTCATAACTCTTCCCCAGGTGTCTATTATTGAATGAGACTCCGAATAAATTGGCATAATGAAGGGACTCTTGTGTATTACCCAGGTGTGCATTACTTACAGAGACTCTGAATGTGTAGCCCTTTGAAGAATACCCGTGTCTATTTCTGAGGAAAGCATTATTCACAGTGGCAATGAACGAGTGGCCATGTGAAAGAGATTCCTGACTTATCAGATATACATATTATTCACTGAAGCACTGAAAGAGTGTATTTATAAAATAGAACCCATTTTATTCCACAGGTGGGCTTTATTTTTTGACTCTCCAAACGAATCACCATTTGAAATAGAGTAGTGATTATTCCCCACATGTGCAGTATTCAAAGAGGTTCGGTATAAGTTTCCACATCAAATATTCTCCTATCAAGCATGTGTGTATCATTCAAGAAGCTGCTTAATTTGAAGATATCTTCAATAGAATTCTAACTACTCCACAGCTGTTTATTTCGCAGTGTAGCTCTGAATGAGAGTCGATATGGAATAGACTCTTTACTATTGCCCCACTGTGCATTATTCGGTAATGCTGTGACTGAGTGGCAATATGACCTGGATTCTGACTATTCCCAAGGTGTGTATTCTTCAGTGAGTTTCTGAACGAGTGAACACGTAAAATAGACTCCTGACTCTATCGTCTTGACTATTTCTCAGCTGTGAATTATCTTCTGAGTCACTGTGTCAACAGTCACATCAAATAATTTTGAGACTATTTTTCATTTGTGTATTATTGTGTGAGACTCCGAATAAGTGGCTCTGTATAATAGTCTCCTGTGTATTTTCAAGACGTATATGATTCTCCACTTGGGTTCAGAATAAGTGGCCATGTGAAATACCCTCCTGACTCTTCCATAGGTTTGTGTTATTGTTTGAGGCTCTGAATGTGTGGCCAGAAAATAGTGACTCTTCAATACTCATCAGGCATGCATTTTTACATTCGTCTCTAAATGAGTGGCTATACAAAAGAGAATCCTGACTTATTCCAAGTTGTAAGTTATTCAGATAGGCTCTTACTATGTGGCTATATAAAATAGAATTCTGACTACAATACAGGTGTTCCTAAATCAATAAAGCTCTGAAATAGATACCATATGTAATATCGTCCTGAGTATTCGCCAGGTATGTATTTTTCACTGAGACTCTCAATCTTTGGCCATATAAAATTGTTTCCTGACTGACCGACAGTTGTGCATTATTGACTCTCACTCTGAATATTTGGGCATATGGAATAGACTAGTGACTATTTCAAAGCTGTGTATTACTCACTCAGTCTTTGATTCTGTGACCACATAAAATAGACTAGTGTCTATTCCACACGTGTGCATTATTCGCTGAGGATGTAAATGAGAGGCTATATAAAGTAGACTCCTTAGACTTCCCCGGGTGTGTATTCCTCAGTGAGGCTTTTTGTGTGTGACCACGTGAAACAGGATGCTGTCTGTCTTAATATTTGTATTATTCAGTGAGTCTCTCAATAAGTGGCTTTATGTAATAGACTGCTGAGTACTTTACATTTGTGCATTGTTCATTGAGGTTATGAGTCAGTGGCCATATGAAATGGAATCTTGACTAATTTACACGTGCATATTATCCACTGAGGTTATGAATGAATGTCCAAATGAAATAGACTTCTGGCTTTTCCACAGGTGTGCATTATTCACCGAGGCTCTGAATGAATGTCCATTGACAATAGACTCCAAGTTATTCTCCACGTGTGTATTATTCAGTGAGGCTCAGAATATATGGCCATGTTCATTAGATTTTTTGCTAAAGCAAGGACTCTCTTATTCACTGAGGCTCTGACAATGTGTCTAGATGAAATAGACTTCTTACTACAGCACATTATTCAGTGACACTCTTAAAGAGAGGCAACAATGTACAAAGAGGAAACCCATTGGACTCAGCAATCTTTTTACTGGATATATAACCAAAGGACTATAAATTGTTTTACTATAAGGACACATGCACATGAATATTTATTGCAGCACTGTTTACAATAGTAAAGACCTGGATCCAACACAAATTATCATCGATGAGAGACTGGACTCGGAGAAAATGGCACATATACACCATGGAATTTTATGCAGCAATCAAAAATGATGAGTTTTTGTCCTTTTTAAGAACATGAATGAATCTGGAAAACATCATTCTTAGTAAACTGACACAAGAACAGAAGAGGAAATACCGCATATTCTCACTCATAGGCGGGTGAGAAAAATGAGAACACATGGACAAAGGGCGGGTTTTTAATACTCACTGGGGTCTATTTTTGGGAATAGGAAAGGGACAGTGGGGGGTGAGCTGTGGAGAGATAGCCTGGGGAGAAATGCCAAGTGTGGTTGAAGGAAAGGAAGGCAGAAAAACTCTGCCATGTGTTTACCTATGCAACTATTTTGCACGTTCTGCACATGCATCCCAAGACTTAAAATGCAATAAAAATTTAAAATAAAAAAAAGAAAATATATTTACCACTACATACATTGAAAATATATTTACAATATATAACCCCTACAAACATTGAAAATATATTTACCTACTAAAATATAGTAAACAATAAATACATTGAAAATATATTTACCGACTTAAATATACTAACCACTACATACATTGAAAATATATTTTCCTCCTGTATTTCAGTACGTATATTTCACCTTACTTCTTACACTTTTAATAATAGTGTCTTGTGGATTTGCCTTCTAAGATGGCATCATAGAGACGACTCTGGGTTGCCGCTCTCAGTGAAGGCACAGAGGGTGAGTCTTAGCTTCATTCTCGGACAGATCTTTTTTACCCACAGAACGTTGAAACTCCCAGGTGTGGGAGAGTCATGGGACGCTGGCACAGTCAGCTCACAGGGCCGCTTTGGCTGGTTCCACTTTTCAGCAGCACCAGGCACAAAACTCACTTCTCCGGGTGCCCTGTTAAACTGGAAATCTCAGATTTGGAAGGGAAAATTGGCATGTCCATCTGATTGTATGGGACTTGGACAATGAGCCTGACCAGGAGATTCCTGGGAAACCTGATCTGAGCTGGTGCAGTGGGCAGCGTCACTGGAGGTCACACTGATCCCAGTGCCCTATCAGCAGGCTACTGGGGTACCAGTGAGAGAGTCAACCGTTCAGCTTGGGGAGAGGAAGAGAGAGAGAGAGAGAGAGAGGACGGACTCTGAGGCAGGGAGCTGGGTGATCAGGCTCAGCAGGTCCCACCATGATGGGGACAAGCAGGGCAGCGATCCGAGGCCCTCAGGGCTGAGAGTGTTTCTGCGGGCATCTAGGATGGTGCAACCTGGTGCGGGAGGGGCGTCCACCACTTCTGATGCAATCCCCCACTACAGAAGTACCACCCAGGGCTGACACAGCCTGCTGTTGCTGAGGCAACCTGTTATAACAGAAAGACTCCCCCAGCAGGGCGGAGCAAGACACAGCAGGGAGGAGCAAGCCACAGCAGAACGGAGCCCTGCAGCAACAGAGCAGACCTGCGCTAGCAGGGAGGAGCCCAGGCAGAAAAATAGTGAATAAACTGCCTCGTAGCTGGGTCGGACAGGGAAACAGATACTCATAAAGAAAGCCCCAACTCCCTGAGACAGATCATCTAATGGGAAAAAAGAGGGGGTGTTATGAGTTCTGTTGCAGCAGACATAAACACATACTTCAAACAACACTGAATGAACAACGGAGCTCACAGCTCAGCACTGGAGCTCCTATAAAGCACAGACAGTCTCCTCAAGCTGCTCCCTGACTCCTGTATATCCAAGGAGTCATCACCCCATAAAAGGACTAATCAGACTGACATTTGGCAGGCATAATTCTGAAACAAAGATAGCAGAAGAAAACACTGGTAGCATCCATCAATGTTCCGCAGCTGCTACAGGTGTACCCCAGACAAGCAGGGCCTGGAGTGGACCACAGCACTCATACAGAAGAGGGGCTAGATCATTAGAAGTAAAACTAACTAAAATAAATACCTATCATCAACAATCTGGGTGTCCACACAGAGACCCAAATGAAAAATCAGCAACTACTAAGACGACAGGTGGATAAATTCATAAAGATGGAAAGAAACCAGCGCAAAAAGGAAGAAAACACCCGAAACTAAAACACTTCACCCCCTACAAAGGACCAAAACTCCTCAACAGCAAGGGAACAAAGCTGGATGGAGAATGAGTGTGACGAAAGGACGGAATCAGACTTCAGAAAATGGATAATGAGAAATTTCAGTGAGCTAAAAGAACATGTTCTAAATCAGTGCGAAGAAATTAAGAACCTTGAAAAAAGATTTGAAAAAAGATTCGAGGAAATGATAACAAGAATGGACAACTTAAAAAAAAAGAATGGACAACTTAGAGAGGAATATGAATGAATTGAAGGAGCTGAAAAACACAACACGGGAACTTCTCTAAGCATGCACAAGTTTCAACAGCCGAATTGACCAAGCAGAAGAAAGAATATCAGAAGTCGAAGATCAACTTAATGAAATAAAATGAGAAACCAAGATTAAAGAAAAAAGCGCAAAAAGGAATGAACAAAATCTCCAAGAAATGTGGGACTATGTGAAGATACCCAACCTACGTTTGATAGGTGTACCAGAATGTGATGAAGAGAATGAATCCAAGCTGGAAAACACTCTTCAGGATATTATCCAGGAAAATTTCCCCAACCTAGAAAGACAGGTCAATATTCAACTCCAGGAAATACAGAGAACACCACAAAGATATTCTGCAAAAAGAGCAACCCCAAAGCACATAATCCTCAGATTCACGAGGGTTGAAATGAAGGAGAAAATACTAAGGGCAGCCAGAGAGAAAGGTCGGGTAACCCACAAAGAGAAGCCTATCAGGCTCACAGGAGATCTCCTGGCAGAGACTCTACAAGCCAGAAGAGAGTGGAGACCAATATTCAAAATTTTCAAAGAAAAGAACTTCCAACACAGAATTTCATATCCAGCCAAACTGAGCATATAAGTGAAGGAAAAATAAAATCCTTGATGAACAAGCAAGTACTCAGAGATTTTGTCACAACTAAGCCTGCTTTACAAGAGCTCCTGAAAGAGGCACTACACGTAGAAAGAAACAACCATTACCAGCCATCCAAAAAGCATACCAAATGCTAAAGAGCATCAAGACAATGAAGAATCTACATGAACCAATGGGCAAAACAGCGAGCTAGCGTCAAATTGGCAGTATCAAATTCACAGATAACAATATTAACCCTAAAAGTAAATGGGCTAAATGCACCAATCAAAAGACACAGACTGGCAAATTGGATAAAAAGTCAAAACCCGTCGGTGTGCTGTATCCAGGAAACCCACCTCACACGCAAGGATACACAAAGTCTCAAAATAAAGGGATGGAGGATGATTTACCAAGCACATGGAGAGCAAAAAAAAAGGAGTTGCAATTCTCGTCTCTGATAAAATAGACTTTAAAGCAACAAAAATCAAAAGGGACAAAATGTTCATTAAATAATGGTAAAAGGATCGATACAACAAGAAGAGCTAATGATTCTAAATATATATGGACCCAATGCAGGAGCACCCAGATATATAAAACAACTTCTTAATGACTTACAAAGAGATTTAGACTCCCACACAATAATAGTGGGAAACTTTAACACTCCACTGTAAATATCAGACAGATCAACCAGACAGAAAATTAACAAGGATATCCAGTACTTGAACTCAGACCTGGAACAAGCAAACATGATAGATATTTACAGAACTCTCCACCAAAAATCCACAGAATATACATTCTTCTCAGCACCACATCACACCTACTCCAAAATTGACCAAATAATTGGAAGTAAAGCACTCCTCAGCAAATGCAAAAGAACTGAAATCATAACAAACAGTCTCTCAGACCATAGTGAAATCAAGTTGGAACTCAGAATTCAGAAAATAACTCAGAACCGCACAGCTACATGGAAACTGAACAATTGGCTCTTGAATGTTGATTGGATAAACAATGAAATGAAGGCAGAAATAAAGAAGTTCTTCGAAACTAACTAGAACGAAGACACAACGTACCAGAATCTCTGGAACACATTTAAAGCAGTCTGTAGAGGAAAATATATGGCAATAAGTGCCCACAAGAGAAGAGTTGAGAAATTAAAAATGGACACCCTATCGTCAAAATTGAAGAGTTAGAGGAGCAAAATCAAAAAAGCTCAAAACGTAGCCAAAGACAAGAAATAACTAAGATCAGAGCAGAACTGAAGGAGATAGAGACAAGAAAACCCCTTCAAAAAAATAAAAAAATCCAAGAGCTGGTTTTTCGAAAAGATCAACAAAATAGACAGACCACTAGCCAGACTGATAAAAAAGAAAAGAGAGAACAACCAAACAGATGCAATAAAAACCGATAAAGGGGAAATCACAACAGATTCCACAGAAATTCAAACCATCATCAGAGAATACTACAAACAACTCTATGCACATGAACTAGTAAACCATGAAGAAATGAATAAATTCCTGGATGCCTGTGTCTTCCCAAACCTAAACCAGGAGGAAGCCGAAACTATGAATAGACCAATAAGAAGGTCTGAAGTTGAGGCAGCAATTAAGAGCATACTACACAAAAAAAGCCCAGGTCCAGATAGGTTCACAGCCGATTTTTACCAGACACACAAAGAGGATCTGGTACCATTCCTTCTGAAACGATTCCAAATAATTCAAAGAGAGGGAACCCTTTTCAAGTCATTTTATGAGACCAATATCATCCTGATACCGAAACCCGGCAGAGACTCAACAAGAAAAGAAATCTTCAGGCCAATATCCATGACGAACATAGATGCAAAACTCTTCAATATAATACTGGCAAACCGAATGCAACAGCACATTAAAAAACTTATTCATCATGATCAAGTAGGATTCATCCCGGGGATGCAAGACTGGCTCAACATAGGCAAGTTTATATATGTAATTCACCACATAAACAGAAACAAAAACAAAACCACATGATTATCTCAATAGACACAGAGAAGGCATTTGACAAAATTCAACAGCTCTTTATGCTAAAAACCCTCAATAACCTTGGTATTGATGGAACATGTCTCAAAGTATTAAAAGCTATTTATGACAAACCAACAGCCAATATAATCCTGAATGGGCAAAAACTGGAAGCATTCCCGTTGAAATCCGGCACTAGACAAGGATGCCCTCTCTCACCACTCCTATTCAACATACTACTGGAAGTTCTAGCCAGAGCAATCAGGCAAGAAAAAGAAATAAAGTGTATTCAAATAGGAAAGGTGGAAGCCAAATTGTCTCTATTTGCAGATGACATGATAATATACCTAGAAGACCCCATCACCTCAGCCCAAAAGCTCCTGAAACTGATAAGCAACTTCAGCAAAGTCTCAGGATATAAAATCAATGTGCAAAACCCACAAGCTTTCCTATACACCAATAAAAGACTAAAAGAGAACCAAATCAAGAACGAGCTGCCATTCACAATTGCTACAAAAAAAATAAAATACCTAGGAATACAACTCACAAGGAATGTAAGGGACCTCTTCAAGGAAAACTACAAACCACTGTTCAACAAAATAAGAGAGGACACAAACAGATGGAGAAACATTCCATGTTCGTGGTTAGGAAGAGTCAATATTGTGAAAATGGTTATACTGCCCAGAGTAATTTACACAATCAATGCTATCCCCATCAAACTACCATTGAATTTCTTCACAGAACAGGAAAAAAACACCATGAACTTCATATGGAAACAAAAGAGAGCCCGCATAGCCAAGTCAATTCTAAGCAAAAAGAACACAGCGGGAGGCATCACACTACCAGACTTCAAACTATACTACAAGGCTACAGTAATCAAAACAGCATGGTACTGGTACCAAAACAGAGATATAGACCAATGGAACAGAACAGAGGCATCAGAGGAGACACAACATAACTACAATCATATAATCTTTGATGAACCAGACAAAAACAAGCAATGGGAAAAGGATTCCCTGTTTAATAAATGGTGTTGGGAAAACTGGCTAGCCATGTGCAGAAAGCAGAAACTGGACCCCTTCCTGACACCTTACACTAATATTAACTCCAGGTGGATTAAAGACTTAAACATAAGACCTGACACCATAAAAACCCTAGAAGAAAATCTAGGCAAAACCATTCAGGACATAAGAGTAGGCAAGGACTTCATGACCAAAACACCAAAAGCATTGGCAACAAAAGCCAAAATAGACAAATGGGACCTAATCAAACTCCGCAGCTTCTCTGTGGCAAAAGAAACAGTCACTAGAGTGAATCGGCAACCATCAGAATGGGAAAAAAATCTTTGCAGTTTAGGCATCTGACAAAGGGCTGATATCCAGAATTTACGAAGAACTCAAACAGATTTACAGGAAAAAAACAAACAAGCCCATTCAAAAATGGGCAAAGGATATAAACAGATATTTTACAAAAGAAGACATACATGAAGCCAACAAACACATGAAGAAATGCTTATCATCATTGGTCATTAGAGAGAAGCAAATCAAAACCACATTGAGATACCACCTCACGCCAGTTAGAATGGCCATCATTAAAAAATCTGGAGACAGCAGATGCTGGAGAGGATGTGGAGAAATAGGAACACTCTTACACTGTTGGTGGGAGTGTAAATTAGTTCACCCATTGTGGAAGACAGTGTGGCAATTCATCACGGACCAAGAAATAGAAATACCATTTGACCCAGCAATCCCATTACTGGGTATCTATCCAAAGGATTATAAATCGTTCTACTATAAGGACACATGCACACGAATGTTCATTGCAGCACTGTTTACAATAGCAAAGACCTGGAACCAACCCAAATGCCCAATGATGATAGACTGGACTGGGAAAATGTGGCACATATACACCATGGAATATTATGCAGCAATCAAAAATGATGAGTTTGTGTCCTTTGTAGGGACATGGATGAATCTGGAGAACATCATTCTCAGCAAACTGACACAAGAACAGAAAAAGAAATACCGCATATACTCGCTCATAGGTGGGTGAGAAAAATGAGAACATGTGGACACAGAGAGGCAGTCTACTATACACTGGGGACTGTTGGGGGGAATGGGGGAGGGACAGCAGGGGGGGCTGGGGGGGATAGCCTGGGGATGAATACCAAGTGTGGGTGAAGGGGAGGAAAGCAGCAAAGCACACTGCCATGTGTGTACCTATGCAACTATCTTGCTCGTTCTGCACATGTACCCCCAAACCTATAATGCAATAAAAATAAATAAATAAAAAAATAAAAAAAAAAAAAAAAAAAAAAAAAAAAAAAAAAAAAAAAAAAAAAAAAAAAAAAAAAAAAAAAAAAAAAGACCTGGAAGCAACCCAAATGCCCATCGATGATAGACTGGACTGGGAAAATGTGGCTCATATACACCATGGAATATTATGCAGTAATGAAAAATGATGAGTTTGTGTTCTTTGTATGGACATGGATGAATTTGAAGAACATCATTCTCAGCAAACTGATACAAGAACAGAAAAACAAATACCGCATATACTCACTCATAGGCGGGTGAGAAAAATGAGATCGCATGAACACAGGGAGGGTATCTACTACACACTGGGGTCTTCTCTGGGAAACGGGGGAGGAACAGTATGGGCGGGCTGGGGAGAAATAGCCAGGGTATAAATGCCAAGTGTAGGTGAAGGGGAGGAAGGCAGCAAAGCACACTGACCTGTATGAACCTATGCAAATATCTTGCACACTGTGAACATGTACCCCAAAACCTATAATGAAACAAAAATTTAAAAAATTAATAAAAATAAAAGTGTCTTTTGATAAATGGAATTCTCAGTTTTAATGAAAGCATTACTAATATTTTTGTTAGCATTGGTTATGTCCTGTTTTGTAATCATTTATAAAAGTAGTTGTTATTACATTTAAAATAAAAGAAAAAAAAGTCTTTAGACTATTCCAGAAATGTGCATGATTTAGTGAGACTCTGAGGGACTATTTCCCCAGGTGTGTACATTTAGTGAGGCTCTCAAGGAGTGGCCATAGAAAAGAGACTTCTGACTATTCCACAGGTGTGCATTATTCAGTGATTCTCTGAATAAGTGGACATAACAAATAGATTCCAGACTCCACCACAAGTATGTAATATTCAGTGAGGCTGAGAAAGAGCGGCCATATGAAAGAGATTTCTAATTGCTCCACATGTGTGTTATTCACTGTTTCTCTGAATAAGTAGCCCTATGACATAGACTCCTCATTATTCTCCATGTGTGCATTGTTCAAACATGTTCTGTATGAGTTTCCATACCAAATAGACTCCTGACCCTCAACCAAGTGTGTATTTCTCAGTGATACCCACAATTAGAGTTCATATGAAATAGACTCCCGACTATCACCGAGGTGTGTATCACTCAGGAAGTCACTTAATTCGTGGATGTCTTAAACAGCGTCCTGATTATTACATAGAAGTTCATTATTCACTGAAACTTTGAATGAGAGTCCATAAAAAATAGACACCGCACCACTGCTCCATTGTGAATTATTCAATAAGGTTCTAAAGGGGTTGTAGTATGAAGCAGAATCCTGAGGATTTCCCAGGAGTGTATCATTCAGAAAGACACAGAATGTGTGGCCATATAAAAAATGTTCGACTATTACAATGGTCTCCATTATTCACTGAGGCTCTAAATGTGTGGCTACATGAAGTAGACTCATAATTCTACCACAGGTGTCTATTCTTGAATTAGACTCTGACTAAATGGGCATAAAGAAGGGATTCTTGTGTATTACACAGGGGTGCATTACTTACAGAGACACTGAATGTGTAGCCCTTTGAAGAAGACCGGTTACTATTTCTGAGGGAAGTATTATTCACAGTTGCCCTGAATGAGTGGCCATGTGAAAGAGATTCCTAACTTATCAGATATATATATTATTCAATGAAGCACTGAAAAAGTGTCTTTATGAAATGGAACCCATTTTATTCCACAGGTGGGCTTTAGTTTTTGACTCTTTAAACGAATCACCATATGAAATAGACTAGTAATTATTCCCCACATGTGCAGTATTCGAAGAGTTTCAGTATAAGGGTTCACATCAAATAGTCTCCTGACATTCACGCATGTGTGTATCATTCACGAAGCTGCTTAATTTGAAGATACCTTCAATAGAATCCTTACTACTCCACAGCTGTTTATTTCGCAGTGTAGCTCTGAATGAGAGTCAATATGAAATAGATTTCTTACTAATGCCCACCTGTGCATTATTGGGTAATTCTGTGATTGAGTGGCTGTATGACCTGGAATCTGACTATTCCCAAGGTGTGTATTTTTTAGTGAGTTTGTGAACGAGTGACCATGTAAAATAGACTCCTGACTCTATATTCTTGACTATTTCTCAGCTGTGAATTTTCCACTGAGTCACTGGGTCAACAGTCATATCAAATAATCTCCAGACTATTTTTCATTTGTGCATTATTGAGTGAGACTCCGAATAAGTGGCTCTATATAATAGAGTCCTAAGTATTTTCAAGATGTGTATGATTCTCCACTTAGGTTCAGAATAAGTGGCTATGTGAAATAGACACCTGATTCTTCCATAGGTTTCTTTTATGCTGTGAGGCTCTGAATATGTGGCCATAAAATAGAGAATCTTCAATACTCATCAGGCGTGCATTTTAACATTCGTCTCTAAATGAGTGGCTATACAAAATATCCTGACTTATTCCAAGTTGTATGTTATTCAGATAGGATCTCAATATGTGGCTATGTAAAATAGAATTCTGACTACAATACAGGTGTTCCTTATACAATAAAGCTCTGAAATAGATACCATATGTAATAGCGTCCTGAGTATTCCCCAGGTATGTATTTTTCACTGAGGCTCTCAATCTTCGGCCATAAGAAATTGTTTCCCGACTGGTAAACAGGTGTGTATTATTGACTCTCACTCTGAATATTTGGGCATATGGAATAGACTAGTGACTATTTCAAAGCTTTTTATTACTCACTCAGTCTTTGATTCTGTCGCCATATAAAATAGACTAGTCTCTATTCCACACGTGTGCATTATTCGCTGAGGATGTAAATGAGAGGCTATATAAAGTGGAATCCTAACACTTCCCCAGGTTTGTGTTTTTCAGTGAGGCTTTTTGTGTGAGACCACATGATCAGGATGCTGTCTGTCTTAATATTTGTATTATTCAGTGAATCTCTCCATAAGTTGCTTTGTGTAATAGACCTGCTGAATATATTACATCTGTGCATTGTTAACTGAGGTTATGAATGAATGTCCAAATGAAATAGACTCCTGACTTCTCCATAGGTGTGCATTTTTTACCGAGGCTCTGAATGAATGTCCATCGAAAATAGACTCCAAGTTATTCTCCAGGTGTGTATTATTCAGTGAGTCTCAGGAGATGTGGCCATATAATTTAGATTCCTTACTAAAGCAAGGGTCTCTCTTATTCACTGAGGCCATGAAAATGTGTCTACATGAAATAGACTCCTGACTACAGCATATTTTTCAGTGACACTCTAAAAGAAGGACAACAAAGTAGAAAGAGGAAAGCCATTGGACTCAGCAATCCCTTTACAGAGTATTTAACCAAAGGACAATAAATCGTTCTACTATAAGGACACATGCACATGAATATTTTTTGTGGCACTGTTTACAATAGTAAAACCTGGAACCAACACAAATGCTCATCGATGATAGACTGGACTGGGAGAATGTGGCACATGTACACCATGGATCATTATGCAGCAATGAAAAATGATGAGTTTTTGTCCTTTGTAAGGACATGGATGAATCTGGAGAACATCATTCTTAGCAAACTGACACAAGAACAGAAGAGGAAATACCTCATATTATCTCTCATAGTTGGGTGAGAAAAATGAGAACACATGTACCCAGGGAGGGGTTCTACTACACACAGGGGTCTATTGTTGAAAATAAGAAAGAGACAGTGGGGAGTGAGCTGTGGAGAGATAGCCTGGGGAGAAATATCAAGTGTGGCTGAAGGAAACGAAAGCAGCAAAACACACTGCCATGTGTTTACCTATGCAACTACCTTGCATGTTCTGCACATGTATCCCAAAACTTAAAATGCAATAAAAATTTAAAATAAAAAAAGAAAATATATTTACCACTACATACATTGAAAATACATTTACAATATATAACCCCTACATACACTGAATATATATTTACCTACTGAAATATAGTAAACACTACATACATTGAAAATTCATTTACCGACTTAAATATACTAACCACTACAATCATTGAAAATATATTTTCCTATTCTATTTCAGTAGGTATATTTGACCTTACCTCTTACTCTATAAATAATAGTGTCTTTTGATAAGTGGGAATTCTAAGTTTTAATGAAAGCATTACTAGCATTTTTGTTAGCATTGGTTATGCCTTGTTCTGTAATCATTCATAAAAATAGTTGTTATTACATTTAAAATAAAAGAAAAAAAAGGAGAAGTCTCCTGACTGTTCCACAGGTGTGCAATATCTTGTGAGACTCTGAATGGCTATTTCCCCAGGTGTGTACATTTAGTGAGGCTCTCAAGGAGGGGCCATAGGAAAGAGACTTCTGGCTATTCCACAGGTGTGCATTATTCAGTGATTCTCTGAATAAGTGGCCATAAAAATAGACTCCAGACTATTCCACAAGTGTGTAATATTCAGTGAGGCTGAGAAAGAGCGGCCATATGCAAAAGACATATAATTACTCCCCATGTGCGTTATTCACTGTTTGTCTGAATGAGTAGCCCTAAGATATAGACTCCTCATTATTCTCCATGTGTGCATTATTCAAACAGGTTCTGTATGAGTGTCCATACAAAATAGTCTCCTGACCCTCCACCAAGTGTGTATTACTCAGTGATACCCACAATTAGAGTTCATATGAAATAGATTCCTATCACCCACTTGTGTATCATTCAGGAAGGCACTTAATTCGTGGCTGTCTTAAACAGCGCCCTGATTACTTCATAAAAGTTCATTATTCACTGAAACTTTGAATGAGAGGCCATAAAACATAGACATGACACTACTGCTCCATTTTGAATTATTCAATAAGGTTTTAAAGGGTTGGTAGTATGACGTAGAATCCTGAGGATTTCCCAGGAGTGTATCAGTCAGGGAGGCACAGAATCTGTGGCCATACAAAAAATGTTCGACTATTACAATCGTGTCCATTATTCACTGAGGCTCTAAATGTGTGGCTACAGGAAGTAGACTCTTAACTGTTCCCCAGGTGTCTATAAATTGAATGAGACTCTGACTAAATGGGCATCAAGAAGGGACTCCTGTGTATTACCCAGGTGTGCATTACTTACAGAGACTCTGAATGTGTAGCCCTTTGAAGAAGCCCCGTGACTATTTCTGAGGGAAGTATTATTCAGAGTGGGCCTGAACGAGTGGCCATGTGAAAGAAATTCCTGACTTATCAGATGTACATATTATTCCCTGAAGCGGTGAAAGAGTGACTTTATGAAATAGAACACATTTTATTCCACAGGTGGGCTTTATTTTTTGACTCTCCAAACGAATCACCTTATAAAATAGACTAGAGATTATTCCCCACATGTGCAGTATTCGAAGAGTTTCGGTATAAGTGTCCACATCAAATAGTCTCCTGACTATCAAGCATGTGTGCATTATTCACAAAGCTGCTTAATTTGAAGATACCTTGAATAGAATCCTTACTACTCCACAGCTGTTTATTTCACAGTGTAGCTCTGAATGAGAGTCGATATGAAATAGACTTCTTACTATTGCCCCACTGTGCATTATTCAGTAATGCTGTGATTGATTGGCCATATGACCTGGACTCTGACTATTCCCAATGTGTGTATTCTTCAGTGAGTTTCAGAACGAGTGACCACGTAAAATAAACACCTGATTCTATCTTCTTGACTATTTCTCAGCTGTAAATTTTCCACTGAGTCACTGGGTCAACCGTCATATCAAATAATCTCCAGACTATTTTTCATTTGTGCCTTATTGAATGAGAATCCAAATAAGTGGCTCTATATGATAGAGTCCTGAGTATTTTCAAGATGTATATGATTCTCCACTTAGGTTCAGAATAAACGGCCATGTGAAATACACTCCTGACTCTTCCATAGGTTTGTTTTATTCTGTGAGGCTCTGAATGTGTGGCCATAAAATAGAGACTCTTCAATGCTCATCAGGCGTGCATTTTTACATTCGTCTCTAAATGAGTGGCTATACAAAATAGAATCCTATCTTATTCGAAGTTGTATGTTATTCAGATTGTCTCTTATTTATTTATTTATTTTTTAATTTTTATTTCATCATAGGTTTGGGGGTACATGTGCAAATCGTGCAAGATTGTTGCATAAGTACACACATGGCAGTCTGTTTTGCTGCCTTCCTCCCCTTCATCCACACTTGGCATTCATCCCCAAGCTATCCCTCCCCAGCCGCCCCTCTGTCCCTTCCCCATTCCCCCAATGGAACCCACTGTATAGTACACCGCCTCTCTGTGTCCATGTGTTCTCATTTTTCTCACCCACCTATGAGTGTGTATATGTGTTATTTCTTTTTCTGTTCTTTTGTCAGTTTGCTGAGAATGATGTTCTCCAGATTCATCCATGTCCTTACAAAGGACACAAACTCATCATTTTTGATTGCTGCATAATATTCCATGGTGTATATGTGCCACATTTCCCCAGTCCAGACTATCATCGTTGGGCATTTGGGTTGGTTCGAGTACTTTGCTATTGTAAACAGTGCTGCAATGAACATTCTTGTGCATGTGTCCTTATAGTAGAACAATTTATAGTCCTTTGGATATATACCCAGTAATGGGATGGCTGGGTCAAATGGAATTTCTATTTCTAGGTCCCTGAAGAATCGCCACACTGTCTTCCACAGTGGTTGAACTTATTTACACTCCCACCAACAGTGTAAGAGTATTCCTATTTCTCCGCATCCTCTCCAGCATCTGCTGTCTCCAGATTTTTTATTGATCGCCATTCTAACTGGCGTGAGATGGAATCTCAATGTGGTTTTGATTTGCATTTCTCTAACGACCAGTGATGATGAGCACTTTTTCATATTTTTGTTGGCCTCATGTATGTCTTCTTTTGGAAAGTGTCTGCTCATTTCCTTTGCCCATTTTTAAATGGGCTTGTTTGTTTTTTTCCTGTAAATCTGTTTCAGTTCTTTGTAAATTCTGAATATCAGCCCTTTGTCAGATGTGTTAACTGCAAAGATTTTTTCCCATTCTGATGGTTGCCGATTTACTCTAGTGACTGTTTCTTTTGCCGTGCAGAAGCTGTGGAGTTTGATTAGGTCCCATTTGTCTATTTTGGCTTTTGTTGCCAATGCTTTGGGTGTTTTGTTCATGAAGTTTTTGCCTACTCCTATGTCCTGAATGGTTTTGCCTAGATTTTCTTCTAGGGTTTTTATGGTGTCAGGTCTTACATGTGGATATATAAAATATAATTCTGACTACAATACATGTGGTTTTTATTCAATAAAGCGCTGAAATATTTACCATATAAAATAGCGTCCTGAGTATTTTCCAAGTATGTATTTGTCACTGAGGCTCTCAATCTTTGGCCATATGAAATTGTTTCCTGACTCATCCACAGGTGTGTATTATTGACTCTCACTCTGAATATTTATGCATATGGAATAGACTAGTGACTATTTCAAAGCTGTGTATTACTCACTCAGTCATTGATTCTGTGGCCACATAAAATAGACTAGTGTCTATTCCACACGTGTGCATTATTTGCTGAGGATGTAAATGAGAGGCTATATAAAGTAGACTCCTAACACTTTCCCAGATGTGTATTACTCAGTGAGGCTTTTTGTGTGTGACCACATGAAACAGGATGCTGTCTGTCTTAATATTTGTATTATTCAGTGAATCTCTCAATAAAAGGCTTTATGTAATAGACCTGCTGAGTACCTTACATTTGTGCATTGTTCACTGAGTTTATGAGTCAGTGGCCATATGAAATGGAATCCTGACTAATCCCCACTTGCATATTATCCACTGAAGTTATGAATGAATGTCCAAATGAAATAGCCTGGGGATGAATACCAACTGTGGGTGAAGGGGAGGAATGCAGCAAAACACACTGCCACGTGTGTACCTATGCAACTATCTTGCACGTTCTGCACATGTACCCCAAAACCTATAATGCAATAAAAATTTTTAAAAAAAGAAATAGACTCCTGGCTTCTCCACAGGTGTGCATTATTCACCGAGGCTCTGAATGAATGTTCATCGACAATAGACCCCACGTTACTCTCCAGGTGTGTATTTTTCAGTGAGGCTCAGGAGATGTGGCCATATTCATTAGAATCCATACTAAAGAAAGGGTCTCTCTTATTCACTAAGGCTCTGAAAATGTGTATACATAAAATAAATTCCTGATTACAACACATTATTCAGTGACAGTCTGAAAGAGAGGAAACAAAGTAGAAACAGGAAACCCATTAGACTCAGCAATCCCTTTACTGGGTATATAACTAAAGGACTATAAATCGTTCTACTATAAGGACACATGCACACGAATATTTATTGCAGCACTGTTTACAATAGTAAAGTCCTGGAATCAACCCAAATGCTCATCGATGATAGACTGGACTGGGAGAATGTGGCACATGTACACCCTGGAATATTATGCAGCAATCATAATGATGAGATTTTGTCCTTTGTAAGGACAGGGATGAATCTGGAGAACATCATTCTTAGCAAACTGACACAAGAACAGAAGAGGAAATATCGCATATTCTCACTCATAGGCAGGTGAGTAAAATGAGAACACATGGACACAGGGAGGTTTTCTACTACACACTTGCGTCTATTGTTAAGAAAGGGAAAGATTCAGTGGGGGTGAGCTGTGGAGAGATATCCTGGGGAGAAATGCCAAGTGTGGCTGAAGGAAAGGAAGGCACAAAAACACACTGCCACGTGTTCACCTATGCAACTATCCTGCACGTTCCGCACATGTATCCCAAAATTTAAAATCCAATAAAAATTTAAAATAAAAAAAGGAAATATATTTACCACTACATATATTGAAAATATATTTACAGTATATAACCCCTACACACATTGAAAATATATTTACCTACTGAAATATAGTAAACACTACATACATTGAAAATATATTTACCGACTTAAATATACTAACCACTACATACATTGTAAACGTATTTTCCTACTGTATTTCAGTAGCTATATTTCACCTTAACTCTTATTCTTTTAATAATAGTTTCTTTTGATAAATGGAAATTCTCAGGCTTAATCAAAGCTATACTAATATTTTTGTTAGCATTGGTTATGTACTGTTTCGTAATCATTCATTAAAAAAAGTTGTTATTAACTTTAAAATAAAAGAAGAAAAAGAGAAAGTCTCCTGACTGTTCCATAGGTGTGCATTATTTAGTGAGACTCTGAATGACTATTTCCCCAGGTGTGTACATTTAGTGAGGCTCTCAAGGAGTGGCCATAGAAAAGAGACTTCTGACTATTCCACAGGTGTGCATTATTCAGTGATACTCTGAATGAGTGGCCATACAATATAGACTCCAGACTATACCACAAGTGTGTAATATTCAGTGAGGCTGAGAAACAGCGGCCATATAAAAGAGACGTCTAATTACTCCACATTTGCATTATTCACTGTTGGTCTGAATGAGTAGCCATATGATATACACTCGTCATTATTCTCCATGTGTGCATTATTCAAACAAGTTCTGTATGAGTGTCCATACCAAATAGACTCCTGACCCTCCATCAAGTGTGTATTACTAAGCAATACCCACAATTAGAGTTCATATGAAATAGACTCCTGACTATCACCCAGGTGTGTATTATTGAGGAATGCAGTCAATTTGTGGCTGTCTGAAACAGCGTCCAGATTACTCCATTAAAGTTCATTATTCACTGAAACTTTTAATGAGAGGCCATAAAAAATAGACACCGCACTACTGCTCCATTGTGAATTATTCAACAAGGTTGTAAAGGGGTGGTAGTATGAAGTAGAATCTTGAGGATTTCCCAGGAATGTATCATTCAGGGAGGCACAGAATGTGTGGCCACATAAAAAATATTCGAGTATTACAATGGTGTTCATTATTCACTGAGGCTCTAAATATGTGGCTACATGAAGTAGACTCTTAACTCTTACCCAGGTGTCTATTATTGAATGAGACTCTGACTAAATGGGCATAACGAAGGGACTCTTGTGTATTACACAGGTGTGCATCTACACACAGAGTCTCTGAATGTGTAGCCGTTTGAAGAAGACCCGTGACTATTTCTGAGGGAAGTATTATTCACAGTGGCCCTGAATGAGTGGCCATGTGAAAGAGATTCCTGACTTATCAGACATACATATTATTCACTGAAGCACTGGAAGAGTGTCTTTATGAAATAGAACCCATTTTATTCCACAGGTGGGCTTTATTTTTGACCCTTCAAACAAATCACCATATGAAATAGACCAGTAATTATTCCCCTCATGTGAAGTATTTGAAGAGGTTCCATATAAGTGTCCACAACAAATAGTCTCCTGACTATCAAGCATGTGTGTATCATTAACGAAGCTGCTTAATATGAAGATAACTTCAATTGAATCCTTACTACTCCACAGCTGTTTATTTAACAGTGTATCTTTGAATGAGAGTCCATATGAAATAGACTCCTTAATATTGCCCCACTGTGCATTATTGGGTAATGCTGTGACTGAGTGGCCATATGACCTGGACTCTGACTATTCCCAAGGTGTGTATTCTACAGTGAGTTTCTGAACGAATGACCACGTAAAATAGACTCCTGACTCTATGGTCTTGACTATTTCTCAGCTGTGAATTATCCCCTGAGTCACTGTGTTAACAGTCATATCAAATAATTTCCAGACTATTTTTAATTTGTGCATTCTTGAGTGAGACGTCGATTAAGTGGCTCTATATAACAGAGTCCTGAGTATTTTCAAGATGTATATGATTTTCCACTTAGGTTCAGAATAAGTGGCCGTGTGAAACACACTCCTGACTCTTCCATAAGTTTGTTTTCTACTGTGTGGCTCTGAATATGTGGCCATAAAATAGAGACTCTTCAATACTCGTCAGGCATGCATTTTTGCAATGCTCTCTAAATGAGTGGCTATACAAAGTAGGATCCTGACTTCTTCTAAGTTGTATGTTATTCAGATAGGCTCTAAATTTTTGGCTATATAAAATAGAATTCTGACTACAATACAGATGTTCCTCATTCAATAAAGTTCTGAAACAGATACCATATGTAATAGCGTCCTGAGTATTTCACAGGTATGTATTTTTCACTGAGGCTCTCAATCTTTGGCCATATGAAATTGTTTCCTGACTGGTGCACAGGTGTGTATTATTGACTCTCACTCTGAATATTTGGGCATATGGAATAGACTAGTGACTATTTCAAAGCTGTGTATTACTCACACAGTCTTTGATTCTGTGGCCATATAAATTAGACTAGTGTCTATTCCACACTTCTGCATTATTCGTTGAGGATGTAAATGGGAGTCTATATAAAGTAGACTCCTAACACTTCCCCAGCTGTGTATTACTCAGTGAGGCTTTTTGTGTGTGACCACATTAAACAGGATGCTGTCTGTCTTAATCTTTGTATTATTCAGTGAATCTCTCAATAAGTGTCTTTGTGTAATAGACTGCTGGGTACTTTACATTTGTGCATTGTTCACTGATGTTATGATTCAGTTGCCATATCAAATGGAATCCTGACTAATCCACACGTGCATATTATCTTCTGAGGTTATGAATGAATGTCTAAATTAAAGAGACTCCTGGCATCTCCACAGGTATGCATTATTCACCAAAGATCTGAATGCCCATTGACAATAGATTCCAAGTTATTCTTCTGGTGTTTATTATTCAATGATGCTCAAAAGATGTGGCCATATTAATTTGATTCTTTACTAAAGCTAGTGTCTCTCTTATTCACTGAGGCTCTGAAAATGTGTCTACATGAAATAGACTCCTGACTACAGCACATTATTCAGTGACACTCTGAAAGTGAGGCAACAAAGTAGAAAGAGGAAACCCATTGGACTCTGCAATCCCTTTACTGGGTATATAACAAAAAAAAATAAATTGTTCTCCTATAAGTACACATGCACAGGAATATTTTTTGCAGCACTGTTTACAATAGTAAAGACCTGGAACCAACCCAAATGCACATCCATGATAGACTGGACTGAAAGAATGTGGCACATGTACACCATGAAATATTATGCAGCAATCAAAAATGATCAGTTTTTTTTCCATTGTAAGGACATGCATGAATCCGGAGAACATCATTCTTAGCAAACTGACAAAAGTACAGAAAAGGAAATACCGCATGTTCTCACTCATAGGCGGGTGAGAAAAATGAGAACACATGGACACATTGAGTCCTGAGTATTCTTAAAATGTATATGATTCTCCACATAGGTTTAGAATAAGTGGCCATGTGAAATACACTCATGACTCTTTCATATTTTTTTTTATTCTGTAAGGTTCTGAATGTGTGTCCATAAAATAGAGACTCTTCAATACTCCTCAGGTGTGCATTTTTACATTCGTCTCTAAATGAGTGGCTATACAAAATAGAATCCTGACTTATTCCAAGTTGTATGTTTTTCAGATAGGCTCTTAATATATGGCTATATAAAATAGAATTCTGACTACAATACAGGTGTTCCTTATTCAATAAAGATCTGAAATAGACACCATATGTAATAGCTTCCTGAGTATTCCCCAGGTATGTATTTTTCACTGAGGCTCTCAATCTTTGGCCATATAAATTTGTTTCCTTACTGGTCCAAAGATATGTATTATTGACTCTCACTCTGAATATTTGGGCATATGGAAAACACTAGTGACTATTTCAAAGCTGTGTATTACTCACTCAGTCTTTGATTCTGAGGCCATATAAAATAGACTAGTGTTTATTCCACACGTGTGCATTATTCGCTGAGGATGTAAATGAGAGGCTATATAAAGTAGACTCCTAACACTTCCCCAGGTGTGTATTCCTCAGTGAGGCGTTTTGTGTGTGACCACATGAAACAGCATGCGGTCTGTCTTCATATTTGTATTGTTCAGTGAATCTCTCAATAGCGGCTTTATGTAATAGACTGCTGAGTACTTTACATTTGTGCATTGTTCACTGAGGTTATGAGTCAGTGGCCATATGAAATGGAATTCTGACTAATCCACGCATGCATATTATCCACTGAGGTTATGAATGAATGTCCAAATGAAATAGACTCCTGGCTTCTCCACAGGTGTGCATTATTCACCGAGGCTCTGCATGAATGTCCTTCGACAATAGACTTTAAGTTATTCTCCAGATGTGTATTATTCAGTGAGGCTCAGGAGATTTGGCCTTATTAATTAGATTCCTTACTAAAGCAAGTGTTTCTCTTATTCACTGAGGCTCGGAAAATGTGTCTACATGAAATAGACTCATGAATATAGCACATTATTCAGCGACACCCTGAAAGAGAGGCAACAAAGTAAAAAGAGGAAACCCATTGGACTTTGCAACCTCTTTACCGGGTATCTAAACAAAAAAATATAAATTGTTCTCCTATAAGGACATATTAACAAGAATATTTTTTGCAGCCCTGTTTACAATAGTAAAGACCTGGAACCAACTCAAATGCACATCCAAAATAGACTGCACTGAAAGAATGTGGCACATGTACAACATGGAATATTATGCAGCAATCAAAAGTGATCAGTTTCTTTTCTTTGTAAGGACATGGATGAATCTGGAGAACATCATTCTTAGCAAACTGACACAAGTACAGAATAGGAAATACCGCATATTCTTACTCATAGGTGGGAGAGAAAAATGAGAACACATGGACACAGGAAGGGTTTCAACTACACATTGGAATCTATTGTTGGGAATGGGAAAGAGACAGTGTGGGGTGAGCTGTCTAGAGATATTCTGGGGAGAAATGCCAAGTGTGGCTGAAGGAAAGGAAGGCAGCAAAACACACTGCCATGTGTTTACCTATGCCACTATCTTGCATGTTCTGCACATGTATCCAAAAACTTAAATGCAGTAAAAATTTAAAATAAAAACAGAAAATATCTTTACCACTACATACATTGAATATATATTTACAATATATAACCCCTACATACATTGAAAATATATTTACCTACTGAAATATAGTAAACACTACATACATTGAAAATATATTTTCCAACTGTATTTCAGTAGGTGTATTTCACCTTACTTCTTCCTCTCTTAATAACAGTGTCTTTTGATAAATGGGAATTCTCAGTTTTAATGAAAGCTTTTCTAATATTTTTGTTAGCATTGGTGATGTCCGGTTTTCTATTCATTCATAAAAATAGTTGTTATTACCTTTAAAATAAAGGAAAAAAAAGGTCTCCTGACTGTTCCACAGGTGTGCATTATTTAGTGAGACGTTGAATGACTATTTCCTCAGGTGTGTACATTTAGTGAGGCTCTCAATGAGTGGCCATAGAAAAGAGACTTCTGACTATTCCACAGGTGTGAATTATTCAGTGATTGTTTGAATGAGTGGCCATATAAAATAGACTCCAGACTACACCACAAGTGTGTAATATTCAGTGAGGCTGAGAAAGAGTGGCCATATGAAAGAGACTTCTAATTAATTTACATGTGCATTATTCACTGTTTGTCTGAATGAGTAGCCGTATGACATAGACTCCTCATTATTCTCCATGTGTGCATTGTTCAAACTGGTTCTGTATGAGTGTCCATACCAAATAGACTCCTGACCCTCTACCATGTGTGTATTACTCAGTGATACCCACAATTAGATTTCATATAAAATAAACTCCTTACTATCACCCAAGTGTGTATTATTCAGGAAGGCACTTAATTCGTGGCTTTCTTAAACAGCGTCCTGAATATGCCATAGAAGTTCATTATTCACTGAAACTTTGAATGAGAGGATATAAAAAATAGACACTGCACTACTGATACATTGTGAATTATTCAATAAGGTTCTAAAATGGTGGTAGTATGAAGTAGAAACCTGAGGATTTCCCTGAAGTGTATCATTCAGGGAGGCACAGAATGTTTGGCCATATAAAAAATGTTCGAATATTACAATGGTGTCTATTATTCACTGGGGCTCTAAATGTGTGGCTACATGAAGTAGACTCTTAACTCTTCCCCAGGTGTCTATTATTGAATGAGACTCTGACTAAATAGGCATAAAGAAGAGACTCTTGTGTATTACCAAGGTGTGAATTACTTATGGAGACTCTGAATGTGTAGCCCTTTGAAGAAGACGGTTAACTATTTCTGAGGGAAGTATAATTCACAGTGACCCTGAACGAGTGGCAATGTGAAAGAGATTCCTGACTTATCAAATATACATATTATTCACTGAAGCACTGAAAGAGAGTCTTTATAAAATAGAACCCATTTTATTCCACAGGTGGTCTTTATTTTTTGACTCTCCAAAAGAATCACCATAGGAAATAGAGTAGTGATAATTCCCCACATGTTTAGTATTCGAAGAGGATTGGTAAAAGTGTCCACATCAAATAGTCTCCTGACTATCAAGCATGTGTGTATCATTCACGAAGCTGATTAATTTGAAGATACCTTCAATAGAATCCCTACTACTCCACAGCTGTTTATTTCACAGTGTAGCTTTGAATGAGAGTCGATATGAAATAGACTCCTTACTATTGCTCCACTGTGCATTGTTCAGTAATGCTGTGATTGAGTGGCCATATGACCAGGATTCTGTGTATTCCCAAGGTGTGTATTCTTCAGTGAGTTTCTGAATGAGTGACCATGTAAAATAGATTTCTGTCTCTATCGTCTTGACTATTTCTTAGCTGTGAATTTTCCACTGAGTCACTGGGTAAACAGTCATATCAAATAATCTCCAGACTATTTTTCATTTGTGCATTATTGTGTGAGACTTCGAATAAGTGGCTCTATATAATAGAGTCCTGAGTATTACCAAGATGTGTATGATTCTGCACTTAGGTTCAAAATAAGTGGCCATGTGAAATCCACTCATGACTCTTCAATAGGTTTGTTTTATTCTGTGAGGATCTGAAATTGTGGCGATAAAATAGAGACTCTTCAATACTCGACAGGCGTGCATTTTTACATTTGACTCTAAATGAGTGGCTATACAAAATAGAATTCTGACTTATTCCAAGTTGTATGTTATTCAGATAGGCTCTTAATATGTGGCTATATAAAATAGAATTCTGACTACAATAAAGGTATTCCTTATTCAATAAAGCTCTGAATTACATACCCTATGTAATAGCTCCCTGAGTATTCCCCAGGTATGTATTATTCACTGAGGCTCTCAATCTTTCGCCATATAAAACTCTTTCCTTACTGGTCCACAGATATGTATTATTGACTGTCACTGTGAATATTTGGGCATATGGAATACACTAGTGACTGTTTCAAAGCTGTGTATGACTCACACAGTCTTTGATCCTGAGGCCATATAAAATAGACTAGTGTCTATTCCACACGTGTGCTTTATTCGCTGAGGATGTAATGAGAGGCTATATAAAGTAGACTACTAACAATTCCCCAGGTGTGTATTCCTCAGTGAGGCTTTTTGTGTGTGACCACATGAAACAGGATGCGGTCTGTCTTCATATTTGTATTGTTCAGTGAATCTCTCATTAAGCGGCTTTACGTAATAAACAGCTGAGTACTTTACATTTGTGCATTGTTCACTGAGGTTATGAGTCAGTGGCCATATGAAATGGAATCCTGTTTAATGCATGTGTCCATATTATGCACTGAGGTTATGAATGAATGTCCAAATGCAATAGACTCCTGGCTTCTCCACAGGTGTGCATTATTTACTGAGGCTCCGAATGAATGTCCACCAACAATAGACTACAAGTTATTCTTCAGGTGTGTATTATTCAGTGAGGCTAAGGAGATGTGGCCATATTAATTAGATTCCTTACTAAAGCAAGGTTCTCTCTTATTCACTGAGGCTGTAAAAATATGTCTACATGAAATAGACTCAAGACTACAGCACATTATTCAGTGACACGCTGAAAGAGAGGCAACAACGTAGGAAGAGGAAACCCATTGGACTCAGCAATTCCTTTACTGGGAACATAACCAAAGGACTATAAATCGTTCTACTATAAGGACACATGCACACGAATTTTTATTGCAGCACTGTTTACAATAGTAAAGACTTCAAACCAACCCAAATGCTCATCGATGATATACTGGACTTGGAAAATGTGGCACATGTACACCATTGAATATTATGCAGCAATCAAAAATGATGAGTTTTTGTCCTTTGTAAGGACATGTTTAAATCTGGAGAACATCATTCTTACCAAACTGACACAAGAACGGAAAAAAAAAATACAGCATATTCTCACTCATGGGCGGGTGAGGAAAATGAGAACACATATACAAAGGGAGGGGTTCTACTATACATTGGGGTCTATTGTTTGGAATCGGTAAGAGACAGTGGGGGGTGAGCTGTGGAGAGATAGCCTGGAGAGAAATATCAAGTGTTGCTGAAGGAAAGGAAGTCAGCAAAACACACTGCCATGTGTTTATCTATGCAAGTATCTTGCACGTTCTGCACATGTATCCCAAAATTTAAAATGCAATAATAATTTTTAATGAAAAAAGAATATATATTTACCACTACATACGTTGAAAATATATTTACAATATATAACCCCTACAAATATTGAAAATATATTTACATACTGAATGATAGTAAACACTACAGACATTAAAAATATATTTACCGACTTAAATATACTAACCACTACTTACATTGAAAATATATTTTCCTACTGTATTTCTGTAGGTATATTTCATCTTACTTCTTACTCTCTTAATAATAGTGTCTTTTAATAAATGGGAATTCTCAGTTTTAATGAAATCATTACTAAGAGTTTGTGTCCTTTGTAAGGACATGTATGAATCTGGAGAACATCATTCTCAGCAAACTGACACAAGAACAGAAAAAGAAATACTGCATATACTCACTCATAGGGAGGTGAGAAAAATGAGAACACATGGACACAGAGAGGCGGTCTACTATACACTGTGGACTGTTGGGGGAAATGGGGGAGGAACAGCGGGTGGGGGCTGGGGGGGATAGCCTGGGGATGAATACCAAGTGTGGGTGAAGGGGAGGAAGACAGCAAAACACACTGCCATGTGTGTACCTATGCAACTATCTTCCACGTTCTGCACATGTACCCCAAACCCTATAATACAATAAAAATTTAAAAAATGAAAATAAAAATAATTAAAAATTTTTTTTTTGTTAGCATTGCTTATATCCTGTTTTGTAATCATTCATAAAAATAGAAAATAGTTTTTCTTTTTTTTTTTTTTTTTTTTTATTGCATTATAGGTTTGGGGGTACATGTGCAGAACGAGCAAGATAGTTGCATAGGTACACACATGGCAGTGTGCTTTGCTGCTTTCCTCCCCTTCACCCACACTTGGTATTCATCCCCAGGCTATCCCCCCCAGCCCCCCCCTGCTGTCCCTCCCCCATTCCCCCCAACAGTCCCCAGTGTATAGTAGACTGCCTCTCTGTGTCCACATGTTCTCATTTTTCTCACCCACCTATGAGCGAGTATATGCGGTATTTCTTTTTCTGTTCTTGTGTCAGTTTGCTGAGAATGATGTTCTCCAGATTCATCCATGTCCCTACAAAGGACACCAACTCATCATTTTTGATTGCTGCATAAAATAGTTTTTCTTACCTTTCAAATAAAAGAAGAAAAAGAAAAAGTCTCCTGACTGTTCCACAGGTGTGCATTATTTAGTGGGACTCTGAATGACTATTTCCCCAGGTGTGTACATTTAGTGAGCCTCTCAAGGAGTGGCCATAGAAAAGAGACTTCTGACTATTCCACAGGTGTGCATTATTCAGTGATTCTCTGAATGAGTGGCCATAAAATATAGATTCCAGACTACACCACAAGTGTGTAATATTCAGTGAGGCTGAGAAAGAGTGGCAATGTGATAGAGACTTTTAATTACTCCACATGTGCGTTACTCACTGTTTGTCTGAATAAGTAGCCCTATGACATAAACTCATTATTCTTCATGTGTGCATTGTTCAAACAGGTTCTGTATGAGTGCCATTACCAAATAGACTCCTGACCCACCACCAAGTGTTTACTACTCAGTGATACCCACAATTAGAGTTCATATGAAATAGACTCCTGACTATCACCCAGGTGTGTATCATTCAGGAAGCACTTAATTTTGGCTCTCTTAGACAGCGTCCTGATTACTCCATAGAAGATCATTATTCACTGAAAGTTTGAATGAGAGGCCATAAAAAATAGACACCGCACTACTGCTTCATTGTGAATTATTCAATAATGTTCTAAAGAAGTGGTCGTATGAAGTAGAATACTGAGGATTTCCCAGGGGTGTATCAGTCAGGGAGGCACAGAATGTGTGGCCATATAAAAAGTGTTCAACTATTACAATGGTGTCCATTATTCACTGAGGCTCTAAATGTGTGGCTACATGAAGTAGACTCTTAACTCTTCCCCAGGTGTCTATTATTGAATGATATTCTGACCAAATGGGCATAAAAAAAGGACTCTTGTGTATTACCCAGGTGTGCATTACTTACAGAGACTCTGAATGTGTAGCCCTTTGAAGAAGACCGGTGACTATTTCTGAGGGAAGTATTATTCACAGTGGCCCTGAATGAGTGGCCACATGAAAGAGATTCCTTACTTATCAGATATACATATTATTCACTGAAGCACTGAAAGAGTGTCTTTATGAAATAGAACCCATTTTATTCCACAGGTGGGCTTTATTTTTGACTCTCCAAACGAATCACCTTATGAAATAGACTAGTGATTATTCCCCACATGTGCAGTATTCGAAGAGTTTCGGTATAAGTGTCCACATCAAAATTGTCTCCTGACTATCAAGCATGTGTGTATCATTCAGGAAGCTGCTTAATTTGAAGATACCTTCAATGGAATTCTTACTATTCCACAGCTGTTTATTTCGCAGTGTAGCTCTGAAGGAGCGTCAATATGAAATAGACTTTTTACTATTACTCCACTGTGCATAATTCGATAATGCTGTGATTGAGTGGTCATACGACCTGGACTCTGACTATTCCCAAGGTGTGTATTCTTCAGTGAGGTTCTGAATGAGTGACCACGTAAAATAGACTCCTGACTCTATCGTCTTGACTATTTCTCAGCTGTGAATTTTCCACTGAATCACTGCGTCAACACTCATATCAAATAATTTCCAGACTATTTTTAATTTGGGCATTATTGAGTGAGACTTCGAATAAGTGCCTCTATATAATACAGTCCTGAGTATTTTCAAGAAGTGTATAATTTTCCACTTAGGTGCAGAATAAATGGCCATGTGAAATATACTCCTTATTCTTTCATAGTTTTGTTTTATTTTTTGAGGCTCTAAATGTGTGGCCATAAAATAGAGACTCTTCAATACTCATCAAGAGTGCATTTTTTTATTCGTCTCTAAATGAGTTGCTATACAAGACAGAATCCTGACTTATTCCATGTTGTATGTTATTCAGATAGGCTCTTACTATGTGGCTATATAAAATAGAATTCTGACTACAATACAGGTGTTCTTTATTCAATAATGCTCTGAAATAGATAATATATGTAATAGCGTCCTGAGTATTCCCCAGGTAACTATTTTTCACTGAGGCTTTCAATCTTTGGCCATATAAAATTGTTTTCTGACTGGTCCACAGGAGGGTATTATTGTCTGTCACTCTGAATATTTGGGCATATGGAATAGACTAGTGACTATTTCACAGCTGTATATTACTCACTCAGTCTTTGATTTTGAGGCCATATAAAATAGACTAGTGTCTATTCCACATGTGTGCATTATTCGCTGAGGATGTAAATGAGAGGCTATATAAAGTAGACTCCTAACACTTCCCAGGTGTGTATTCCTCAGTGAGGCTTTTTGTGTGTGACCACATAAAACAGGATGCTGTCTGTCTTAATATTTGTATTATTCAGTGAATCTCTCAATAAGTAGCTTTATGTAATAAACTGCTGAGTACATTACATTTGTGCACTGTTCACTGAGGTTATGAGTCAGTGGCTATATGAAATGAATCCTGACTAATCCACACGTCCATATTATCCACTGAGTTTATGAATGAATGGCCAAATAAAATACACTTCTGGCTTTTCCACAGGTGTGCATTATTCACTGAGGCTCTGAATGAATGTCCATCGACAATAGACTCCAAGTTATTCCTTAGGTGTGGATTATTCAGTGAGGCTCAGTAGATGTGGCCATATTAATTAGATTCCTTACTAAAGCAAGGGTCTCTCTTATTCACTGAGGCTCTGAAAATGTGTCTACATGAAATAGACTCCTGACTACAGCCAATTATTCATTGACATTCTGAAAGAGGCAACAAAGCAGAAAGAGGAAACCCATTGAACTCAGCAATTTCTTTACTAGGTATATAATTAAAGGACTATAATTTGTTCTACTATAAGGACACATGCACACGAATATTTATTGCAGCACTGTTTACAATAGTAAAGACCTGGAATCAATCCAAATACTCATCGATGATAGACTGGACTGGGAGAATGTGGCACATATACACCATGGAATATTATGCAGCGATCAAAAATGATGAGTTTTTGTCCTTTGTAAGGACATGGATGAATCTGGAGAACATCATTCTTAGCAAACTGACACAAGAACAGAAGAGGAAATACTGCATATTCTCACTCATAGGCGAATGAAGAAAATGAGAACACATGGGCAAAGGGGGTGGTTCTACTACACTCTGGGGTCTATTGTTGGGAGTGGGAAAGAGACAGTGGGGGGTGAGCTGTGGAGAGATAGCCTGGGGAGAAATGCCAAGTGTGGCTGTAGGAAAGGAAGTCATGAAAACACACTGCCATGTGTTTACCTATGCAACTATCTTGCCCGTTCTGCACATATATCCCAAAACTTAAAATGAAATAAAAATTTAAAATAGAAAAAGAAAATATATTTACCACTACATACATTGAAAATATATTTACAACATATAACCCCTACAGACATTGACAATATATTTAAAGGGGACTCGCAAGATGGTTTTGCAGAAGCGACTCATTATTGCAGCTCTCAATGAAGGCGCAGAGGGTGATTCCTAGCCGCATTCTCGGATGGAACTTTTTTGTCCACAGAGCGTTGAAAGTCCCAGGTGTGGGAGAAACACGGGATTCTAGTACAGCCAGCTACCGCTGCCGGCTCACGCGGCCGCTTCAGCCGGCATTGCAGCGGGATCCAGAACGACACTCACTGGTCTGGGTGCCCTGTTAAACTAGCAATCTGAGATTTGGAAGGGCAGATTGGCATGACCATCTGATTGAACGGAACTTGGACAATGAGCCAGACCAGGAGATTCCTGGGAAGTGTGATCTGAGCCGGTGCAGTGGGCAGCAGCATGGGAGATCACACAAATTCCAGTGCCCTGTCAGCAGGCTAATTGGGCGCCAGTGAGATAGTCAACCGTACAGCTTGGGGAAAGAAAGAGAGAGAGAGAGAGAGAGAGAGAGAGAGAGAGAGAGAGAGAGGATGGTCTCTGAGGCAGGGATCTCGGTGATCAGGCTTGATGGATCCCACCCTGATGGGGAGAAGCAGGGCAGCGATCGAAGGTGCTTGGGTCTTAGGGTTTTGCTGCAGGCATCTAGGATGGTGCAGCCCGGTGCGGGAGGAACATCCACCACTACTGAAGCAATCCCCCGCTTCTGAAGTACCGCCCAGGGCTGACACAGCCTGCTCTTGCTGAGGCAACCTGCCATAACAGAGAGACTCCCCCAGCAGGGTGGAGCAAACCACAGCAGGGATGAGCAAGCCACAGCAGAACGGAGCCCCGTAGCAACAGGGTGGACACATGCTAGCAGGGAGGAGCCCAGGCAGGGTAATAGTGAATAGACTGCCTCCTAGCTGGGTAGGACAGTGCAACAGATACTCATAAAGAAAGCCCAAACTCCCTGAGACAGAGCATCTAACGGGTAAAAAAGTGGCGTAGTTTATATGTTCTGTTGCAGCAGATATAAACACATTCTCCCAACAACGCTGAATGAGCAACGAAGCTCACAGCTCAGCACTGGAGTTCCTATAAAGCAAATACTGTCTCCTCAATCAGCTCCCTGACCCCTGTATATCCAAAGAGTCATCACCCCAAAAAAGGACTAATCAGACTGACATTTGGCAGGCATCATTCTAAAACAAAGATAGCAGAAGAAGACACTGGTAGCATCCCTCACTGTTCCACAGCTGCTACAGGTGTACCCCAGACAAGCAGGGCCTGGAGTGGACCTCAGCACTCGTACAGCAGAGGAGCTAGAGCATTAGAAGGAAAACTAAGTAACAGAAATGCCTTATCATCAACAATCTGGGTGTCCACACAGAGACCCAATTGAAGAATCAGCAACTACTAAGACGAAAGGTGGATAAATCCAAAAAGATAGAAAGAAACCAGCGCAAAAAGGAGAAAAACACCCGAAAACAAAACATTTCACCCCCTACAAAAAACCAAAACCCCTCACCAGCAAGGGAACAATGCTGGATGGAGAATGAGTGTGACGAAATGATGGAATCGGACTTCAGAAAGTGGATAATGAGAAATTACAGTGAGCTGAAAGAACATGTTCTAAATCAGTGCAAGGAAACTAAGAACCTTGAAAAAATATTTGAATAAAGATTCGAGGAATTGATAAGAATGGACAACTTAGAGAGGAATATGAATGAATTGAAGGAGCTGAAAAACACAACACGAGAACTTCGCGAAGCATGCACAAGGTTCAACAGCCGAATTGACCAAGCAGAAGAAAGAATATCAAAAGTTGAAGATCAACTCAATGAAATAAAACGAGAAACCAAGATTAGAGAAAGAAGCACAAAAAGGAATGAACAAAATCTCCAAGAAATGTGGGACTATGTGAAGATACCCAACCTACGTTTGATAGGTGTAGAGAAAGTGATGAAGAGAATGAATCGAAGCTGGAAAACACTCTTCAGGATATTATCCAGGAAAATTTATGCAACCTAGCAAGACAGGTCAATACTCAACTCCAGGAAATACAAAGAACACCAAAAAGATATTCTGCAAGAAGAGCAACCCCAAGGCACATAGTCGTCACATTCACCAGGGTTGAAATGAAGGAGAAAATATTAAGGGCAGCCAGAGGTAAAGGTCGGGTCACCCACAAAGGGAAGCCCATCAGACTCACAGGAGATCTCTCGGCAGAGACTCTACAAGCCAGAAGAGAGTAAGGGCCAATATTCAACATCCTTAAAGAAAAGAACTTTCCACCCAGATTTTCATATCCAACCAAACTGAGATTCAGAAGTGAAGGAAAAACAAAATCCTTCATGAACAAGCAACTACTCAGAGATTTTGTCAACACTAGGCCTGCTTTACAAAAGCTCCTGAAAAAGGCACAACACATAGAAAGAAACAACCAGTACCAGCCATCCTAAAAGCATACCAAATACTAAAGATCATCAACAAAATGAAGAATGTACATGAACCAACGGGAAAAACAGCCAGCTAGCATCAAAATGGCAGTATAAAATTCACACATAACAATATTAACCCTAAATGTAAATGGGCTAAATGCACCAATCAAAAGAAACAGACAGGCAAATCGGATAAAAAGCCAAAACCCATCGGTGTGCTGTATCCAGGAAACCCACCTCACACGCAAGGATACACAAAGGCTCAAAATCAAGGGATGGAGGAATATTTACCAAGCAAATAGAGAGCATAAAAAAGCAGGAGTTGCAATTCTCCTCTCTGATAAAACAGACTTTAAAGCAACAAAGATCAAAAGGGACAAAAAGGTCATTACATAATGGTAAAAGGATCGATACAACAAGAAGAGCTAACGATTCTAAATATATATGGACCCAATGCAGGAGCACCCAGATATATAAGGCAAGTTCTTAGTGACTTACAAAGAGACTTAGACTCCCACACAATAATAGTGGGAGACTTTAACACTCCACTGTCAATATAAGACAGATCAACCAGACAGAAAATTAACAAGGATAGGCAGTACTTGAACTCAGACCTGGAACAAGCAAACCTGATAGATATTTACAGAACTCTCCACCCCAAATCTACAGAATATACATTCTTCTAAGCACCACATCACACCTACTCCAAAAGTAACCACATCATTGGAAGTAAAGCACTCCTCAGCAAATGCAAAACAACAGAAATCACAACAAACAGTCTCTCAGACCAGAGTGCAATGAAGTTGGGACTTAGAATTCAGAAAATAACTCAGAACGTGACAGCTTCATGGAAACTGAACAACTGGCTCTTGAATGTTGATTGGATAAACAATGAAATGAAGGCAGAAATAAAGAAGTTCTTCAAAACCAACGAGAACGAAGTCACAACGTACCAGAATCTCTGGAACACATTTAAACCAGTATGTAGAGGAAAATATATAGCAATAACTGCCACAAAAGAAGAGTGGAGAGATCCAAAATGGACACCCTATCATAAAAATTGAAAGAGCTAAAGGAGCTACATCAAAAAAGCTCAAAACTTAGCGAAAGACAAAAAATAACTAAGATCAGAGCAGAACTGAAGGAGATAGAGACAAGAAAAACCCTTCAAAAAATCAATAAATCTAAGAGCTGGTTTTTTGAAAAGATTAACAAAATAGACAGACCACTAGCCAGACTGATAAAAAAGAAAAGAGAGAACAACCAAATAGATGCAATAAAAAACGATAAAGGGGAAATCACCACAGATTCCACAGAAATTCAAGCCATCATCAGAGAATACTACAAACAACTCTATGCACATAAACTAGTAAACCAAGAAGAAATGGATAAATTCCTGGACGTCTGTGTCCTCCCAAGCCTTAAACAGAAGGAAGCCAAAACTATGAATAGACCAATAAGAAGGTCTGAAGTTGAGGCAGCAATTAAGAGCCTACCACACAAAAAAAGCCCAGGTCCAGATGGGTTTACAGCTGAATTCTACCAGACACACAAAGAGGATCTAGTACCATTTCTTCTGAAACTATTTCAAATAATTGAAAAAGAGGGAACCCTTCCAAAATCATTTTATGAAACCAACATCATCCTGATACTGAAACCCGGCAGACACTCAACAAGAAAAGAAAACTTCTGGCCAATATCCATGATGAACATAGATGCAAAACTCTTCAATAAAATACTGGCAAACCGATTGCAACAGCACATTAAAAAACGTATCCATCATGATCAAGTAGGATTCATCCCGGGGATGCAAGGCTGGTTCAACTTACGCAAGTCTATAAATGTAATTCACCACATAAACAGAAGTAAAAACAAAAACCACATGAATATCTCAATCGACACAGAGAAGGCATTTGACAAAATTCAACAGCCCTTTATGCTAAAAACCCTCAATAAACTTGGTATTGATGGAACATATCTCAAAGTAATAAAAGCTATTTAGGACAAACCAACAGCCAATATCATCCTGAATGGGCAAAAACTGGAAGCATTCTCTTTGAAATCTGGCACTAGACAAGGATGCCCTCTCTCACCATTCCTATTCAACACAGTACTGGAAGTTCTAGCCAGAGGAATCAGGCAAGAAAAGGAAATAAAGGGTATTCATATAGGAAAGGAGGAAGCCAAATTGTCTCTATTTGCAGACGACATGATAGTATACCTAGATGACCCCATCACCTCAGCCCAAAAGCTCCTGAAACTGATAAGCAACTTTAGTAAATTCGCAGGATATAAAATCAATGTGCAAAAATCACAAGCATTCCTATACACCAGTAACAGACTAAAAGAGAACCCAATCAAGAACGAACTGCCATTCACAATCGCTACAAAGAAAATAAAATACCTAAGAATACAACTCACAAGGAAAGTAAGGGACCTCTTCAAGGAAAACTACAAACCACTGCTCTACGAAATAAGAGAGGACACAAACAGATGGAGAAACATTCCATGTTCATGGTTAGGAAGAATCAATATCGTGAAAATCGCTATACTGCCCAAAGTAATTTACACAATCAATGCTATCCCCATCAAACTACCGTTGAATTTCTTCACAGACCTGGAAAAAACTACCATGAACTTCTTATGGAACTAAAAGGGAGCCCGCAGAGCAAAGTCAGTTCTAAGCAAAAAGAACACAGTGGGAGGCATCACACTACCAGACTTCAAACTATACTACAAGGCTACCATAATCAAAACAGCATGGTACTGGTACCAAAACAGAGATATAGACCAATGGAACAGAACAGAGGCATCGGAGGCGACACAACATATCTACAACCATATAATCTTTTCTGAACCAGACAAAAACAAAAAGTGGGGAAAGTATTCCCTGTTTAATAAATGGTGTTGGGAAAACTGGCTAGCCATGTGCAGAAAGCAGAAACTGGAACTCTTCCTGACACCTTACACTAAAATTAACTCCAGATGGATTAAAGACTTAAACGTAAGACCTGACACCATAAAAACCCTAGAAGAAAATCTAGGCAAAACCATTCAGGACATTGGAGTTGGCAAGGACTTCATGACCAAAACACCAAAAGCATTGGCAACAAAAGCCAAAATAGACAAATAGGACCTCATCTAACTCCACAGCTTCTGCATGGCAAAAGAAACAGTCACTAGAGTGAATCGGCAACCATCAGAATGGGAAAAAATCTTTGCAGTATAGGCATCTGACAAAGGGCTGATATCCAGAATTTACAAAGAACTCAAACAGATTTACAGGATAAAAAACAAGCAAGCCCATTCAAAAATGGGAAAACGATATGAACAGACACTTTACAAAAGAAGACATACATGAGGCCAACAAACACATGAAAAAAATGTTCATCATCATTGGTCATTAGAGAGATGCAAATCAAAACCACGTTGAGATACCATCTCACACCAGTTAGAATGGCGATCATTAAAAAATCTGGAGACAGCACATGCTGGAGAGGATGTGGAGAAATACGAACATTCTTACACTGTTGGTGGGAGTGTAAGTTAGTTCAGCCATTGTGGAAGACAGTGTGGCGATTCCTCAAGGACCTAAAAATAGAAATTCCATTTGACCCAGCAATGCCATTACTGGGTATATATCCAAAGGAATATAAATCATTCTACTATACAGACACATGAACACAAATGTTCATTGCAGCATAGTTTACAATAGCAAAGACCTGGAACCAACTCAAATGCCCATCAATGATAGACTGGACTGGGAAAATGTGGCACATATACACCATTGAATATTATGCAGCAATCAAAAATGATGAGTTTGTGTCCTTTGTAAGGACGTGGATGAATCTGGAGAACATCATTCTCAGCAAACTGACACAAGAACACAAAAACAAATACCGCATATTCTCACTCATAGGCTGGTTAGGTAAATGAGAACACATGGAAAAAGGAAGGGGATCTACTACACACTGCGGTCTACTGGTGGGAAGGGGGGAGGGACAGTAGGGGCGAGCTGGGGAAATATAGCCTGGGGATAAATGCCAAGTGTGGGTGAAGGTAAGGAAGGAAGCAAAGCAAACTGACTTGTGTGTACCTATGCAAATATCTTGCTCACTCTGAACATGTACCCCAAAACCTATCATGCAATAAAAAATTTTAAAACTACAAAAAATTAATAGTGTCTTTTGATAAATGGAAATTCTCAGTTTTAATGAAAGCATTACTAATATTTTTGTTAGCATTGGTTATGTCCTGTTTTGTAATCATTCATAAAAATAGTTGTTATTACCTTTAAAATAAAAGAAAAAAAAGAAAATTCTCCTGACTGTTCCACAGGTGTGCATTATTTAGTGAGACTCTGAGTGACAATTTCCACAGGTGTGTACATTTAGTGAGGCTCTCAAGGAGTGGCCATAGAAAAGAGACTTCTGACTATTCCACTGGTGTGCATTACTCAGTGATTCTCTGAATGAGTGGCAATAAAAAATAGACTCCAGACTATACCACAAGTGTGTAGTATTCAGTGAGGCTGAAAAAGAGCGGCCATATGAAAGAGACTTCTAATTACTTTACATTTGCGTTATTCACTGTTTGTCTGAAAGAGTAGCTGTATGACATAGACTCCTCATTATTCTCCACGTGTGCATTATTCAAACAGTTCTGTATGAGTGTGCATACCAAATAGACTCCTGACCCTCCACCAATTGTGTATTACTCAGTGATACCCAAAATTAGAGTTCATATAAAATAGACTCCTGACTATCACCCAATTGTGTGTCATTCAGGAAGGCACTTAAATCGTGGCTGTCTTAAACAGCGTCCTGATTACTCCATAGAAGTTCACTATTCCCTGAAACTTTGAATGAGAGTCTATAAAAAATACACAAAGCACTAATGCTACATTGTGCATTATTCAGTAAGGTTCTAAAAGGGTGGTAGTATGAAGTAGAATACTGAGTATTTTCCAGGAGTGTATCATGCAGGGAGTCACAGAATGTGTGGCCATATATAAAATGTTCGACTATTACAATGGTGTCCATTATTAACTGAGGATCTAAAGGTGTGGCTACATGACGTAGACTTTTAACTCTTACCCAGTTGTCTATTATTGAATGAGATTCTGACTAAATGGGCATAAAAAAGGGACTCTTGTGTATTACCCAGGTGTGCATTACTTACAGAGACTCTGAATATGTAGCCCTTTGAAGAAGGACCGTGACTATTTCTGAGGGAAGTATTATTCACAGTGGCCCTGAACGAGTGGCCATGTGAAAGAGATTCCTGACTTATCAGAGATACATATTATTCACTGAAGCACTAAAAGAGTGTCTTTATGAAATAGAACCCATTTTATTCCACAGGTGGGCTTTATTTTATGACTGTTCCAACGAATCACCATATGAAGTAGACTAGCGATTATTCCTCACATGTGCAGTATTCGAAGAGGTTTGGTATAAGTGTCCACATAAAATAGTCTCCTGATTATCAAGCATGTGTGAACCATTCACGAACTGCTTAATGTGAAGATTCCCTCAGTAGAATCCTTACTACTCCACAGCTGTTTGTTTTGCAGTATAGCTCTGAATGAGCGTCGATATGAAATAGTCTCCTTACTATTGCTGCCCTGTTCATTATTTCGTAATGCTGTGATTGAGTGACAATATAACCTGGACTCTGACTATTCCCAAGGTGTGTATTCTTTAGTGAGTTTCTGAACGAGTGACCATGTAAAATAGACTCCTGACTCTATCGTCTTGACTATTTCTCAGCTGTGAATTTTCCACTGAGTAACGGGGTCAACAGTCATATCAAGTAAACTACAGACTATTTTTCACTTGTACATTATTAAGTGAGACTCCAAATAAGTGGCTCTATATAATATGGTCCTCAGTATTTTCAAGATGTGTATGATTCTCCACACAGGATCAAAATAAGTGGCCATGTGAAATACACTCCTGACTCTTCCATAGGTTTGTTTTATTCTGTGAGGCTCTGAATGTGTAGCCATAAAATAGAGACTCTTCAATACTCGTCAGGCATGCATTTTTACATTCTATGAGTGGCTATACAAAATAGAATGTTTACTTATTCCAAGTTGTATGTTATTCAGATAGGCTCTTAATGTGTGGCTATATAAAATAAAATTCTGACTACAATACAGGTGTTCCTTATACAATAAAGCTCTGAAATAGATACCATATGAAATAGCGTCCTGAGTATTCCCCAGGTATGTATTTTTCACTGAGGCTCTTAAACTTGGGCCATATGAAATTGTTTCCTGACTGGTCCAAAGGTGTGTATTATTGACTCTCACTCTGAATATTTGGGCATATGGAATAGACTAGTGACTATTTCAAAGCTGTGTATTACTCACTCAGTCTTTGATTCTGTGGCCATATAAAATAGACTAGTGTCTATTCCAAACCTGTGCATTATTCACTGAGGATGTAAACGAGAGGCTATATAAAGTAGACTCCTAACCCTTCCCCAGGTGTGTATTACTCAGTGAGGCTTTTTGTGTGTGACAACATGAAACAAGATGCTGTCTGTTTTAATATTTTTATTATTCAGTGAATCTCTCAATAAGTGGCTTTACATAATAGAACTGCTGAGTACTTTACATTTCTGCATTTCTCACTGAGGTTATGAGTCAGTTTCCATATGAAAAGGAATCCTGACTACTCCACACGTGCATATTATCCACTGAGGATATGAATGAATGTCCAAATCAAATAGACTCCTGGCTTCTCCACAGGTGTGAATTATTCACTGAGACTAGGAATGAATGTCCATCGACCTTAGACTCCAAGTTATTCTCCAGGTGTGTATTATTCAGTGAGGCTCAGGAGATGTGGCCATATTAATTAGAGTCCTTACTAAAGCAATGATCTCTCTTATTCACTGAGGCTCTGAAAGTGTTTCTACATGATATAGACTCCTGACTGGAGCACATTATTCAGTGATACTCTGAAAGAGAGGCACCAAACTAGAAAGAGAAAACCCATTGGACTCAGCAATCCCTTTACTGGGTATATAACCAAAGGACTATAAATCATTCTACTATGAGGACACATGCACATGAACATTTATTGCAGTACTGTTTACAATACTGAAGACCTGGAACCAACACAAATGCTGATCGATGAGAGACTGGACTGGGAGAATTTGGCACATGCACACCATGGAATATTATGCAGCAATCAAAAATGATGAGTTTTTGTCCTTTGTAAGGACATGGATGAATCTGGAGAACATCATTCTTAGGAAACTGACACAAGAACAGAAGAGGAAATACTGCATATTCTCACTAATAGGCGAATGAGGAAAATGAGAACACATGGGCAAAGGGGGTGGTTCTACTACACTCTGGGGTCTATTGTTGGGTGTGGGAAAGAGACAGTGGTGGGTGAGCTGTGGATAGATAGCCTGGGGAGAAATGCCAAGTGTGGCTGAAGGAAAGGAACTCATGAAAACACACTGCCATGTGTTTACCTATGCAACTATCTTGCCTGTTCTGCACATGTATCCCAAAACTTAAAATGAAATAAAAATTTAAAATAGAAAAAGAAAATATATTTACCACTACATACATTGAAAATATATTTACAACATATAACCCCTACAGACATTGAAAATATATTTAAAGGGGACTCACAAGATGGTTTTGCAGAAGCGACTCATTATTGCAGCTCTCAATGAAGGCGCAGACAGTGATTTCTAGCCGCATTCTCGGATGGAACTTTTTTGTCCACAGAGCGTTGAAAGTCCCAGGTGTGGGAGAAACACGGGATTCTAGTACAGCCAGCTACTGCTGCCGGCTTACTCGGCCACTTCAGCCGGCACCACAGCGGGATCCAGAACGACACTCACTGGTCTGGGTGCCCTGTTAAACTAGCAATCTGAGATTTGGGAGGGCAGATTGGCATAACCATCTGATTGAACGGGACTTGGACAATGAGCCAGACCAGGAGATTCCTGGGAAGTTTGATCAGAGCTGGTGCAGTGGGCAGTGGCACGAGAGATCGCACAGATCCCAGTGCCCTATCAGCAGGCTACTGCGGTGCCAGTGAGAGAGTCAACTACTCAGCTTGGGGAGAGGAAGAGTGAGAGAGAGACAGAGAATGGACTCTGAGGCAGGGAGCTGGGTGATCGGGCTCAGCGGGTCCCACCCTGATGGGAACAAGCAGGGCAGCGATCGGAGGCGCTCAGGGCTGAGAGTTTTGCTGCAGGCATCCATGACGGTGCAGCCCGGTATGGGAGGGGCGTCCACCACTACTGAAGCAATCCCCCGCTTCTGAAGTACCGCCCAGGGCTGACACAGCCTGCTGTTGCCCAGGCAATCTGCCATAACAGAGAGACTCCCCCAGCAGGGAGGAGCAAACCACAGCATGGATGAGCCAGCCACAGCAGAACGGAGCCCTGCAGCAACAGAGCAGACCCGTGCTAGCAGGGAGCAGCCTGGGCAGAAAAGTGGTGAATAGACTGCCTCCTATCTGGGTAAGACAGTGCAACAGATACTCATAAAGAAAGCCCCAACTCCCTGAGACAGAGCTTCTAACGAAAAACAAAGGGGGGGTTTCTGAGTTCTGTTGCAGCAGACATAAACATATACTTCCAACAACTCTGAATGAGCAACGAAGCTCACAGCTCAGCACTGGAGCTCCTGTAAAGCACAGACCGTCACCTCAAGCAGCTCCCTGACCCCTGTATATCCAAAGAGTCATCACCCCAAGAAAGGACTAATCAGAATTACATTTGGCGGTTATAATTCTGAAACAAAGATAGAAGAAAAAGACACTGGTAGCATCCCTTACTGTTCCGCAGCTGCTACAGGTGTACCCCAGACAAGCAGGGCCTGGAGAGGACCTCAGCACTCCTACAGCAGAGGGGCTAGACCACTAGAAGAAAAACTAAGTAACAGAAATACCTTATCATTAACAATCTGGGTGTCCACACAGAGACCCAATTAAAAAATCAGCAACTACTAAGACGACAGACGGATAAATCCATAAAGATGGGAAGAAACCAGCACTAAAAGAAGAAAAACACCCGAAACCAAAACACTTCAACCCCTACAAAAAACCAAAACTCCTCGCCAGCAAGAAAACAAAGCTGGACGGAGAATGAGTGTGACAAAATGAAGGAATCACACTTCAGAAAGTGGATAATGAGAAATTTCAGTGAGCTAAAACAACATGTCCTAAGTTAGAGCAAAGAAACTAATAACCTTGAAAAAAGATTTGAAAAAAGATTCGAGGAAATGATAACAAGAATGAACAATTTAGAGAGGAATATGAATGAATTGAAGGAGCTGAAAAACACAACACGAGAACTTCGCGAATCATGCACAAGGTTCAACAGACGAAATTGACCAAGTAGAAGAAAGAATATCAGAAGTTCAAGATAAACTCAATGAAATAAAACGAGAATCCAAGATTAGAGAAAAAAGCGCAAACAGGAATGAACAAAATCTCCAAGAAATGTGGAGGGACCCAGCCTACGTTTGATAGGTGTACCAGAAAGTGATGAAGAGAAAGAATCCAAGCTGGAAAACACTCTTCAGGATATTATCCAGGAAAATTTCCCCAACCTAGCAAGACAGGTCAATATTCAACTCCAGGAAATACAGAGAACACCACAAAGATATTCTGCAAGAAGAGCAACCCCAAAGCAAATAATCGTCAGATTCACCAGGGTTGAAATGAAGGAGAAAATACTAAGGGCAGCCAGAGAGAACGGTCGGGTCACACACAAAGGGAAGCTTATCAGGCTCACAGCAGATCTCTCGGCAGAGACTCTACAAGCCAGAAGAGAGTGGGGGCCAATATTCAACATCCTTAAAGAAAAGAACTTTCAACCCAGAATTTCATATCCAGCCAAACTGAGTTTCATAAGTGAAGAAAAAATAAAATCCTTCATAAACAAGCAAGTACTCAGAGATTTTGTCACCACTAAGCCTGCTTTACAAGAGCTCCTGAAAGAGGCAAAACACATAGAAAGAAACAACCAGTACCAGCCATCCTGAAAGCATACCAAATGATAAAAAGAATCAACAAAATGAAGAATCTACATGAACCAATGGTCAAAACAGCCAACTAGCGTCAAAATGGCAGTATCAAATTCACACATAACAATATTAAGCCTAAATGTAAATGGGCTAAATGCACCAATAAAAAGACACAGACTGGCAAATTTTATAAAAAGCCAAAACCCGTCTGTATGCTGTATCCAGGAAACCCACCTCACACTCAAGGATACACAAAGGCTCAAAATAAAGGGATGGAGGAAGATTTACCAAGCAAATGGAGAGCAAAAAAAAAGCAGGAGTTGCAATTCTCCTCTCTGATAAAATAGACTTTAAAGCAATAAAGATCAAAAGGGACAAAGAAGGTCATTACATAATGGTAAAAGGATCCATACAACAAGAAGAGCTAACGATTCTAAATATATATGGACCCAATGCAGGAGCACCCAGATATATAAGAAAAGTTCTTAATGACTTCCAAAGAGACGTAGACTCCCACACAATAATAGTGGGAAAATTTAACACTCCACTGTCAATATCAGACAGATCAACCAGACAGAAATTTAACAAGGATATCCAGGACTTGAATTCAGACCTGAAACAAGCAAACATGATAGATATTTACAGAACTCTCCACCACAAATCCAGAGAATATACATTCTTCTCAGCACCACATTACACCTACTCCAAAATCGACCACATAATTGGAAGTAAAGCACTCCTCAGCAAATGCAAAACAACTGAAATCATAACAAACAGTCTCTCAGACCATAGTGCCATCAAGTAAGAATTCAGAATTCAGAAAATAACTCAGAACCGCACAGCTTCATGGAAACTGAACAACTGGCTCTTGAATGTTGATTGGATAAACAATAAAATGAAGGCAGAAATAAAGCAGCTTTTCGAAACCAACGAGAACGAAGACACAATGTACCAGAATCTCTGGGACACATTTAAAGCAGTCTGTAGAGGAAAATATATAGAAACAAGTGCCCACATAAGAAGAATGGAGAGATTCAAAATAGACACCCTATCATCAAAATTGAAAGGGCTAGAGGAGAAAGCTCAAAACAGTTCAAAACCTAGCCGAAGACAAAAAATAACTAAGATCAGAGCAGAACTGAAGGAGATAGAGACAAGAAAAACCCTTCAAAAAATCAATAAATCCAAGAGCTGGTTTTTTGAAAAGATCAACAAAATAGACAGAATACTAGCCAGACTGACAAAAAAGAAAAGAGAGAACAACCAAATAGATGCAATTAAAAGCGATAAAGGGGAAATCACCACAGATTCCACAGAAATTCAAACCATCATCAGAGAATACTACAAACAACTCTATGCACATAAACTATTAAACCAGGAAGAAATGGATAAATTCCTGGACGCCTGTGTCCTCCCAATCCTAAACCAGGAGGAAGCTGAAACTATGAATAGACCAATAAGAAGGTCTGAAGTTCAGGCAGCAATTAAGAGCCTACTACACTGAAAAATGCCAGGTCCAGATGGGTTCACAGCCGAATTCTACCAGACACACAAAGAGGATCTAGTACCATTCCTTTGGAAACTATTCCAAATAATTCAAAAAGAGGGAACCGTTCCCAAATCATTTTATGAGACCAACATCATCCTGATACTGAAACCCGGCGGACACAACAAGAAAAGAAAACTTCTGGCCAATATCCATGATGAACATAGATGCAAAAATCTTTAATAAAATACTGGCAAACCGATTGCAACAGCCCATTAAAAAACTTATCCATCATGATCAAGTAGGATTCATCCCGGGGATGCAAGAGTGGTTCAACATATGCAAGTCTATAAATGTAATTCACCACATAAACAGAAGCAAAAACAAAAACCACATGATTATCTCAATCGACGCAGAGAAGGCATTTGACAAAATTCAACAGCTCTTCATGCTAAAAACCCTTAAAAACTTGGTATTGATGGAACATATCTCAAAGTAATAAAAGCTATTTACGACAAACCAACAGCTGATATCATACTTAATGGGCAAAACCTGGAAGCATTCCCTTTGAAATCCGGCACTAGACAAGGATGCCCTCTCTCACCACTCCTATTCAACATAGTACTGGAAGTTCCAGCCAGAGCAATCAGGCAAGAAAAAGAAATAAAGGGAATTCAAATAGGAAAGGTGAAAACCAAGTTGTCTCTATTTGCAGACGACATGATAGTACACCTACAAGACCCCATCACCTCAGCCCAAAAGCTCCTGAAACTGATAAGCAACTTCAGTAAAGTCTCAGGATATAAAATCAATGTGCAAAAATCACAAGCATTCCTATACACCCATAACAGACTAAAAGAGAATCAAATCAAGAAAGAACTGCCATTCTCAATCGCTACAAAGAAAATAAAATACCTAGGAATACAACTCAAAATAAACGTAAGGGACATCTTCAAGGAAAACTACAAAGCACTGCTCAAAGAAATAAGAGAGGACACAAACAGATGGAGAAACATTCCATTATCGTGGTTAGGAAGAATCAATATCGTGAAAATTGCTATACTGCCCAAAGTAATTTACACAATCAATGCTATCCCCATCAAACTGCCACTGAATTTCTTCACAGAGCTGAAAAAACCACCATGAACTTTATATGGAACCAAAAGAGAGCCTGCATAGCCAAGTCAATTCTAAGCAAAAAGAACACAGCGGGAGGTATCACACTACCAGACTTCAAATTATACTACAAGGCTACAGTAATCAAAACAGCATGGTACTGGTACCAAAACAGAGATATAGACCAATGGAACAGAACAGAGGCATCGGAGGTGACACAACATATGTACAGCCATATAATCTTTGATGAACCAGACAAAAACAAGCAATGGGGAAAGGACTCCCTGTTTAATAAGTGGTGTTGGGAAAACTGGCTAGCCATGTGCAGAAAGCAGAAACTGGACCCCTTCCTGACACCTTACACTAAAATTAACTCCAGATGGATTAAAGACTTAAACATAAGAAATGACACCATAGAACCCTAGAAGAAAATCTAGGCAAAACCATTCAGGACATAGGAGTAGGCAAGGACTTCTTGACCAAAACACCAAAAGCATTGGCAACAAAAGCCAAAATAGACAAATGGGACCTAATCAAACTCCGAGCTACTGCACAGCAAAAGAAACACTCACTAGGGTGAATCGGAAACCAAACAGAATGGGAAAAAATCTTTGCAATTTACAAATCTGGCAAAGGGCTGATATCCAGAATTTACAAAGAACTCAAACAGATTTACAGGAATAAAAAAAAAAAAGCCCACTCAAAAATGGGCAAAGAATATGAACAGACACTTTACAAAAGAAGACATACATGAGTCCAATAAACACATGAAAAAATGCTCATCATCATTGGTCATTAGAGATGCAAATCAAATTCACATTGAGATACCATCTCACGCCAGTTGAAATGGAGATCATTAAAAAATCTGGAGACAGTAGATGCTTGAGAGGATGTAGAGAAATAGGAACACTCTTACACTGTTGGTGGAAATGTAAATTAGTTCAACCAATGTAAACGACAGTGTGGCTATTCCTCAAGGACCTAGAAATAGAAATTCCATTTGACCCAGCAATCCCATTACAGGGTATATATCCAAAGAACTATAAATCGTTCTACTATAAGAACACATGAACAAGAATGTTCATTGTAGCACAGTTTACAATAGCAAAGACCTGCAACCAACCCAAATGCCCATCGATGATAGACTGGACTGGGAAAATGTGGCACATATACACCATTGAATATTATGCAGTAATCAAAAATGATGAGTTTGTGTCCTTTGTAAGGACATGGATGAATCTGGAGAACATCATTCTTAGCAAACTGACACAAGAACAGAAGAGAAAATATTGCATATTCTCACTCATAGGCGGGTGAGAAAAATGAGAACACATGGACACAGGGAGGGCTTCTACTACACATTGGGGTCTATTGTTGAAAATTGGTAAGAGACAGTGGGGGGTGAGCTGTGGAGAGATAGCCTGGAGAGAAATGCCAAGTGTGGCTGAAGGAAAGAAAGACAGCAAATTACATTGCCCTGTGTTTTCCTATGCAACTATCTTGCTCGTTCTGCACATGTATCCCAAAACTTAAAATGCAATAAAAATTTAAAATAAAAAAAGAAAATATATTTACCACTACACACATTGAAAATATATTTACAATATATAACGCCTACATACTTTGAAAATATATTTACCTACTGAAATATAGTAAACCCTACATAGATTGAAAATATATTTAATGACTTAAATGTACTAACCACTACATACATTGAAAATATATCTTCCCACTGTATTTCAGTAGGTATATTTCACCTTACATCTTACTTTCTTAATAATTGTGTCTCTTGATAAATGGGAATTCTCACTTTTAATGAAAGCATTACTAATATTTTTGCTAGCATTGGTTATGTCCTGTTTTGTAATCATTCTTAAAAATAGTTGTTATTACCTTTAAAATAAAAGAGAAAAAATAAAAAGTCTCCTGACTGTTCCACAGGTGTGCATTATTTAGTGATACTCTGAATGACTATTTCCCCAGGTGTGTACGTTTAGTGAGGCTCTCAAGGAGTGGCCATAGAATAGAGACTTCTGACTATTCCACAGGTGTGCATTATTCAGTGATTCTCTGAATGAGTGATCATAGAAAGGTAGACTCCAGACTATACCACAAGTGTCTTATATTCAGTGAGGCTGAAAAAGAGCGGCCATATGAAACAGACTTCTAATTACTCCAAATGGGCGTTATTCACTGTTTTTCTGAATGAGTAACCGTATGACATAGACTCCTCATTATTCTCCAAGTGTGCATTATTCAAACAGGTTCTGTATGAGTATTCATACCAAATATACCGCTGACCCTCCACCAAGTGTCTATTACTCATTGATACCCAAAATTAGAGTTCATATGAAGTAGACTCCTGACTATAACCCAGGTGTGTATCATTCAGGAAGGCAATTAATACGTGGCAGTCTTAAACAGCGTCCTGATTATTCCATAGAAATTTATTATTCACTGAAACTTTGAATGAGAGGCAATAAAAAATAGACACCGCACTACTGCTCCATTGTGAATAATTCAATAATGTTCTAAATTGGTGGTAGTATGAAGTAGAATCCTGAGAATTTCTCAGGAGTGTATCATTCAGGGAGGCACAGAATTTGTGGCCATATAAAAAATGTTCGACTATTACAATGGTGTCCATTATTTACTGAGGCTCTAAATGTGTGGCTACATGAAGTAGACTCTTAACTCTTCCCCAGTTGTCTATTATTGAATGAGACTCTGACAAAATAGGCATAAAGAAGGGACTCTTGTGTATTACCCATGTGTGCATTACTTAGAGAGACTCTGAATGTGTAGCCCTTTGAAGAAGACCCGTGACTATTTCTCAAGAAAGTGTTATTCACAGTGGCCCTGAACGAGTAGCCATGTGAAAGAGATTCCTGACGTATCAGATATACGTATTATTCACTGAAGCACTGAAATAGTGTCTTTATGAAATAGAACCCATTTTATTCCGCAGGTGGGCTTTATTTTTACTCTCCAAACGAGTCACCATATGAAATAGACTAGAGATTATTCCCCACATGTGCAGTATTCGAATTGGTTATGTATAAGTGTCCACATCAAAATATCTCCTGACTATCAAGCATGTGTGTATCATTCACGAAGCTGCTTAATTTGAAGATATCTTCACTAGAATCCTTACTACTCCACAGCTGTTTATTTCGAAGTGTAGCTCTGAATGAGAGTCGATATGAAGTAGACTCCTTACTATTGCCACACTGTGCATTATTCGGTAATGCTGTGATTGAGTGGCCATATGACCTGGACTCTGACTATTCCCAAGGTGTGTATTCTTCAGTGAGTTTCTCAATGAGTGACCATGTAAAATAGACACCTGACTCTATCTTCTTGACAATGGCTCAGCTGTAAGTTTTCCACTGAACCACTGGGTCAACAGTCATATCAAATAATTTCCAGACTATTTTTCATTGGTGCATTATTGAGGGAGACTCCGAATAATTGGATCTATATAATAGAGTTCTGCATATTTAATATATATATATGATTCTCCACTTAGGATTAGAATAATTGGGCATGAGAAATATACTCCTCACTCTTCAATATGTTTGTTTTATTCTGTGAGGCTCTGAATTTCTGGCCATAAAATAGAGACTCTTCAATAATCCTCAGGCGTGCATTTTTACATTCATCTCTAAATGATTGGCTATACAGAACAGAATTCTTACTTATTCCAAGTTGTATGTTATTCAGATAGGCTCTTAATATGAGGCTATATAAAATAGAATTCTGACTACAATACAGGTATTCCTTATTCAATAAAGCTCTGAAATATATACCTTATGTAATAGCGTCCTGAGTATTCCCCAGGTATGTATTTTTCACTGAGACTCTCAATTTTTGGCCATATGAAATTGTTTCCTGACTGGTCCACAGGTGTGTATTATTGACTCTCACTCTGAATATTTGGAGATATAAAATAGACTAGTGACTATTTCAGAGCTGTGTATTACTCACTCAGTCTTTGATTCTGTGGCCATATAAAACAGACTAGTGTCTATTCCACACGTGTGCATTATTCGCTGAGGATGTAAATGAGAGGCTATATAAAGTATATTCCTAACACTTCCCCAGGTGTGTATTCCTCAGTGAAGCTTTTTGTGTGACCACATGAAAAAGGATGCTGTCTGTCTTAATATTTGTATAATTTAGTGAATCTATCAATAAGTAGCTTTATTTAATAGACTGTTGAGTACATTACATTTGTGCATTGTCCACTCAGGTTATGAGTCAGTGGCTATATGAAATGGAATCCTGACTAATACACACGTCCATATTATTCACTGAGGTTATGAGTGAATGTCCAAATGAAATAAACTCCTGGCTTCTCCACAGGTGTGCATTATTCACCGAGGCTCTGAATGAATGTCCATCGACAATAGACTCCAAGTTATTATCCAGGTGTGTATTATTCAGTGAGGCTCAGGAGATGTGTCCATATTAATTAGATTCCTTACTAAAGCAAGGGTCTCTCTTATTCACTGAGGCTCTGAAAATGTGTCTACATGAAATAGACTCCTGACTACAGCACATTATTCAGTGACACTCTGAAAGAGAGGCAACAAAGAAGAAAGAGGAAACCCATTGGACTCAAAAATCCCTTTACTGGGTATATAAACAAAGGACGATAAATCGTTCTACTATAAGGACACATGCACACGAATATTTATTAAAGCACTGCTTACAATAGTAAAGACCTGGAACCAACGCAAATGCTAATCGATGATAGACTAGACTGGGAGAATGTGGCACATGTACACCCTGGAATATTATGCAGCAATCAAAGTGATGAGTTTTTTTCCTTTGTTAGGACATGGATGAATTTGTAGAACATCATTATTTGCAAACTGACACAAGAACAGAAGAGAAAATATCGCATATTCTCACTCATAGACAGGTGAGAAAAATGAGAACACCTGGACACAGCGAGGGGTTCTACTACACACTGGGGTCTATTGTTGAGAAAGGAAAAGAGACAGTGGGGGGTGAGCTGTGGAGAGGTAGCCTGGGGAGAAATGCCAAGTGTGGATGAAGAAAAGGAAGACAGCAAAACACACTGCCATGTGTTTACCTATGCAACTATCTTGCACGTTCTGCACATGTATCCCAAAACTTAAAATGCAATAAAAATTTACAATAAGAAAATATATATTTGCCACTACATACATTGAAAATATATTTATAATATATAAACCCTACATACATTGAAAATATATTTACCTACTGAAATATCGTAAACACTACATACATTGAAAATATATTTACCGACATAAATATACCAACCAATATGTACATTAAAAATATAATTTTTTACTGTATTTCAGTAGGTATATCTCACCTTACTTCTTACTCTCTTAATAATGGTGTTTTTTGGTAATTGGGAATTCTCAGTTTTAATGAAAGCATTACTTATATTTTTGTTAGCATTGGTTATGTAACGTTTTGTAATCATTCATAAAAATAGTTATTACCTTTATAATAAAAGAAAAAGTCTCCTGACTGTTCGACAGGTGTGCATTATTTAGTGAGAAACTGAATGATTATTTCCCCAGGTGTGTACATTTAGTGAGGCTCCCAAGGAGTGAGTGGCCATAGCAAAGAGACTTCTGACTATTCCACAGGTGTGCATTATTCAGTGATTCTCTGAATGAGTGGCCATAAAAAATAGACTCCAGACTATACCACAAGTGTGTAATATTCAGTGTGGCTGAGAAAGAGCGGCCATATGAAAGAGACTTCTAATTACTCCCCATGTGCGTTATTCATTGTTTGTCTGAATGAGAATCCGTATGACATAGACTCCTCATTATTCTACATGTGCGAATTATTCAAACAGGTTCTGTATGAGTGTTCATACCAAATAGACTCCTGACCCTCCACCAACTGTGTATTACTCAGCGATACCCACAATTAGAGTTCATATGAAATAGAATCCTGACTATCACCCAGGTGTGTATCATTCAGGAAGGCACTTAATTCCTGGCTGTCTAAAACAGCGTCTTTATTACTACTTAGAAGTTCATTTTTCACTGAAACTTTGAATGAGAGGCCATAAAAAGTCGACACCACACTACTGCTCCATTGTGAATTATTCAGTAATCTTCTAAAGTGGTGGTACTATGAAGTACAATCCTGAGGATTTCCCAGGAGTGTATCATTCAGGGAAACACAGAATGTGTGGCCATATAAAAAAAGTTCGACTATTACAATGGTGTCCATTATTCACTGAGGCACTTAATGTTTGGCTTCATGAAGTAGACTCTTAACTCTTCCCCAGGTGTCTATTATTGAATGAATCTCTGACTAAATGGGCATAAATAAGGGACTCTTGTGTATTTCCCAGGTGTGCATTACTAAAAAAGACTCTGAATGTGTAGCCCTTAGAGGAAGAAGCGTGACTATTTCTGAGGGAATTATTATTCACAGTGGCCCTGAACGAGCGGCCATGTGAAAGAGATTTCTGACTTATCAGATAAAAATATTATTCACTGAAGCACTGAAAGAGTGTCTTCATGAAATAGAACCCATTTTATTCCACAGGTGGGCTTTATTTTTTGACTCTCCAAACGAATCACCATATGTAATAGAATAGTGATTATTCCCTACATGTTCAGTATTCGAAGAGGTTCGGTATAAGTGTCCACATCAAATAGTCTCCTGACTATCAAGAATGTGTGTACCATTCACGAAGCTGCTTAATTTGAAGATACCTTCAATAGATTCCTTACTACCCCACAGCTGTTTATTTTGCAGTGTAGCTCTGAATGAGAGTCGGTATTAAATAGACTCCTTAGTATTGCCCCACTGTGCATTATTTGGTAATTCTGTGATTGAGTGGCCATATGACCTGGACTCTGACTATTCCCAAGGTGTGTATTCTTCAGTGAATTTCTGAATGAGTGACCATGTAAAATAAACTCCTGACTCTATCGTCTTGACTATTTCTCAGCTGTGAAATTTTTACTGACTCACTGGGTCAACAGTCATATCAAATAATCTCCAGACTATTTTTCATTTGTGCATTATTGAATCAGACTCCGAATAAGTGGCTCTATATAATGGAGTCATGAGTATTTTCAGGATGTATATTATTCTCCATTTAGGTTCAGAATAAGTGGCCATGTGAAATACGCTCCTGGCACTTCCATAGGCTTGTTTTATTCTGTGAGGCTCTGAATGTGTGGCCATAAAATAGAGACTCTTCAATACTCGTCAGGTGTGCATTTTTACATTCGTCTCTAAATGAGTGGCTATAAAAAATAGAATCCTGATTTATTTCAAGGTGTATGTTATTCAGATAGGCTCTTAATATGAGGCTGTATAAAATAGAATTCTGACTACAATACAGTGGTTTCTTATTCAATAAAACTCTGAAATAGATTCCATATGTAATAGCGTCCAGAGTATTCCCCAGGTATTCATTTTTTACACAGGCTCTCAATCTTTGTCCATATGAAATTGTTTTCTCACTGGTCCACAGGTGTGTATTATTGACTCTCACTCTGAATATTTGGTCATATGGAATAGACTAGTGATTATTTCAACGCTGTGTATTACTCACTCAGTTTTTGATTCTGTGGCCATATAAAGTAGAGTAGTGTCTATTCCACAGGTGTGCATTATTCTCTGAGGATGTAAATGAGAGGCTACATAAAGTAGACTGCTAACACTTCCCCATGTGTATATTCCTCAGTGTGGCTTTTTGTGTGTGATCACTTGAAACAGGATTCTGTCTTTCTTAATATTTGTATTATTCAGTGAATCTCTGAATAAGTGGCTTTATGTAATAGACTTCTGAGTACTCTATATTTGTGCATTGTTCACTGAGGTTTTGAGTCAGTGGCCATATGAAATGGAATCCTCTTTAATTCACACGTCCATCTTATCCACTGAGGTTATGAATGAATGTCCAAATGAAATAGACTTCTGGCTTCTCCACAGGTGTACATTATTCACCGAGGCTCTGAATGAATGTCCAAAAACAATAGACTCCAAGTTATTCCCCAGGTGTGTATTATTCAGTGAGACTCAGGAGATGTGGCCATATTAATTAGATTCCTTACTAAAGCAAGGGTCTCTCTTATTCACTGAGGCTCTGAAAATGTGTCTACATGAAATAGACTCCTGACTACAGCACGTTATTCAGTGACACTCTGAAAGAGAGGCAACAAAGTAGAAAGAGGAAACCCATTGGACACAGCAATACCTTTACTGGGTATAAAACCAAAGGACTATAATTTTTTCTACTATAAGGACACATGCACACGAATATTTATTTCAGCACTGTTTACAATAGTAAAGACCTGGAACCAACCCAAATGCTCATCGATTATAGACTGGACTGAAAGAATGTGGCACATATACACCATGGAATATTATGCGGCAATCAAAAATGATGAGTTTTTTTCTTTGTAAGAACATGGATGAATCTGAAGAACATTATTTATAGCAACCTGACACAAGAACAGAAGAGGAAATACCGTATATTCTCACTCATAGGCGGTTGAGAACAATGAGAACACATGGGCACGGGGGGGTTCTACTACACACTGGGGTTTATTGCTGGGATTGGGAAAGAGACAGTGGGGGTTGAGCTGTGGAGAGATAGCCTGGGGAGAAATGCCAAGTGGGGCTGAAGGAAAGGAAAGCAGCAAAACACACTGCCATGTGATTACCTATGCAACTATCTTGCACGTTCTGCACATGTGTCCAAAAACTTATAATGCAATAAAAATTTAAAATAAAAAAAGAAAATATATTTACCACTACATACATTTTAAATATATTTACAATATATAACCCCAACATACATTGAAAATGTATTTACCTACTGAAATATAGTAAACACTACATTGATTGAAAATATATTTTCCTACTGTATTTCAGTAGGTATATTTCACCTTACCTCTTACTCTCTTAATAATAGTGTCTTTGGATAAATGGAAATTCTCAGTTTTAATGACAGCATTACTAGTATTTTTGTAAGTTTTGGTTATGTCCTGTTTTGCAATCATTCATAAAAATATTTGTTTTTACCTTTAAAATAAAAGAAAAAAAAGAAAAAGTCTCCTGACTGTTACACAGGTGTGCATTATTTAGTGAGACTCTGAATGACTATTTCCCCAGGTGTGTACTTTTAGTTAGGCTCTCTAAAAGTGGCCATAGAAAAAAGGCTTCTGACTATTCCACAGGTGTGCATTATTCAGTGATTCTCTGAATGAGTGGCCATAAAAAATAGACTCCAGACTATACCACGAATGTGTAATATTCAGTGAGGCTGAGAAAGAGCAGCTCTATGAAACAGACTTCTAATAATTCCACATGTGCGTTATTCACTGTTTGTCTGAATGAGTAGCCGTATACTCCTCATTATTCTAAATGTGTGCATTACTCAAACATGTTCAGTATGAGTGTCCATACCAAATAGACTCCTGACCCTCAAACAAGTGTGTATTACTCAGCAATACCCACTATTAGAGTTCATATAAATAGACTCCTGACTATCTCCCAGGTGTGTATCATTCAGGAGGCACTTAATTCGTGGCTGTCTTAAACAGCGTCCTGATTCCACCATAGAAGTTTATTATTCACTGGAACTTTGAATGAGAGGACATAAAAAATAGACACCGGACTACTGCTCCATTTTGAATCATACAATAAGGATCTAACGGCGTTGTAGTGTGAAGTAGAATCCTGAGGATTTCCCAGGAGTGTATCATTCAGGGAGGCAAAGAATGTGTGGCCATATAAAAAATGTGCGACTATTACAATTGTGTCCATTATTCACTGAGGCTCTAAATGTGTTGTTACATGATGTAGACTCTTAACTCTTCCCCAGGTGTCTATTATTGAATGAGACTCTGACTAAATGGGCAGTAAGAAGGGACTCTTGTTTATTACACAAGTTTGCATTACTTAAAGAGATTCTGAATATGTAGCGCTTCGAAGAAGACTCCTGACTATTTGTGAGGGAAGTATTATTCACAGTGGCCATGAATGAGAGGCCATGTGAAAGAGATTCCTGACTTATCAGATATACATATTATTCACAGAATCACTGAAAGAGTGTCTTCATGAAATAGAACCAATTTTACTCCAAGGGTTGGCTTTATTTTTTGACTCTCCAAACGAATCACCATATGAAATAGACTAGTGATTATTCCCCAAATGTGCAGTATTTGAAGAGGTTCGGTATAAGTGCCCACATCAAATAGTCGCCTGACTAACAAGCATGTGTGTATCATTAACGAAGCTGCTAAATTTGAAGATACCTTCAATAGAATCCTTACTACTCCACAGCTGTTTATTTCGCAGTGTAGCGCTGAATGAGAGTCGATATGACATAGATTCCTTACTATTGACCTCCCGTGCATTATTCGGTCATTCTGTGATTGAGTGGCCATATGACCTGGACTCTGAGTATTACCAAGGTGTGTATTTTTCAGTGAGTTTCTGAACGGGTGACCACGTAAAATAGACTCCTGACTCTATCGTCTTGACTATTTATCAGCTGTGAATTTTCCACTGAGTCACTGGGTCAACAGTCATATCAAATAATCTCCAGACTATTTTTCATTTGTGCATTATTGAGTGAGACTCCGAATGATTGCCTCTATATAATAGAGTCCTGAGTATTTTCAAGATGTATATGATTCTCCACTTAGGTTCAGAATAAGTGGCCATACACTCCTGACTCCTCCAAAGGTTTGTTTTATTCTGTGAGGCTCTGAATGTGTGGCCATAAAATAAAGACTTTTCAATACACGTCAGGCATGCATTTTTGCATTCGACTCTAAATGAGAGGCTATACAAAATAGAATCCTGACTTATTCCAAGGTGTATGTTATTCAGATAGGATCTTAATTTGTGGCTACATAAAAGAGAATTCTGACTACAATACAGGTGTTCCTTATACAATAAAGCTCTGAAATAAATACCATATGTAATAGCATCCTGAGTATTCCCCAAGTATCTATTTTTCAATGAGGCTCTCAATGTTTGGCCATATGAAATTGTTTCCTGACTGGTCCACATGTGTGTATTGTTGACTCTCACTCTGAATATTTGGGCATATGGAATAGACTAGTGATTATTTCAAAGCTGTATTTTACTCACTCAGTCTTTGATTTTGTGGCCATATAAAATAGACTAGTGTCTATTCCACACGTGTGCATTATGCGCTGAGGATGTCAATGAGAGGCTATATAAAGTAGACTCCTAACACTTCCCCATGTGTGTATTAATCAGTGAGATATTTTGTGTGTGACCACATGAAACAGGATGCTGTCTGTCTTAATATTTCTATTATTCAGTGAATCTCTCAATAAGTGGCTTTATATAATAGACTGCTGAATACTTTCCATTTGTGCATTGTTCACTGAGGTTATGAGTCAGTGGCCATATTAAATGGAATCCTGACTAATCCACACGTGCATATTATCCACTGAGGTTATGAATGAATGTCCAAATGAAAGAGACTCCTGGCTTCTCTCCAGGTGTGCATTATTCACTGAGGCTCTGAATGAATGTCCATGGACAATAGACTCCAAGTTATTCTCCAGGTGTGTATTATTCAGTGAAGCTCAGGAGATGTGGCCATATTAATTAGATTCCTTACTAATGCAAGGGTCTCTCTTATACACTGATGCTCTGAAAATATGTCTACATGAAATAGACTGCTGACTACAGCAAATTATTAAGTGACACTCTGAGAGACAGGCAACAAAGTAGAAAGAGGAAACCCATTGGACACTACAATCCCTTTACTTGGCATAGAACCAAAGGACTACAAATCGTTCTACTATAAGGACACATGCACAGGAATATTTATGACAGCACTGCCCACAATAGTAAAGACCTGGAACCAACCCAAATGCTCATCAATGATATACTGAACTGGGAGAATGTGGCAAATGTACACCATGGAATATTATGCAACAATCAAAAATTATAATATTTTGTCTTTTGTAAGGACATAGATGAATATGGAGAACATCATACTTAGCAAACAGACACAAGAACAGAAGAGGAAATACCGTGTATTCTCACTCATATGCGGGTGAGAAAAATAAGAACACATGGACACAGGGAGGGGTTCTACTACAGAGTGGGTCTATTGTTGAGAATGAGAAAGAGACAGTGGGGTGTCAGCTGTGGAGAAATAGCCTGGGGTGAAATGCCAAGTGTGGTTGAAGGAAAGGAAGGCAGCAAAACACACTGCCATGTGTTTTCCTATGCAACTATCTTGCACGTTCTGCACATGTATCCCAAAACATAAAATGCAATAAAAATTTAAAAGAAAAAAAGAAAATATATTTACCACTACATACATATAAAATATATTAACAATATATAACCCTACATACATTGAAAATATATTTACGTACTGAAATATAGTAAACACTACATACATTGAAAATACATTTACCGACTTAAATATACTAACCACTACATTCATTGAAAATATATTTTCCTACTGTATTTCAGAAGGCATATTTCACCTTACCTCTTACTCTCTTAATAATAATGTCTTTTGATAAATGGGAATTCTCAGTTTTAATGAAAGCATTACTAATATTTTGGTTAGCACTGGTTATGTCCTGTTTTGTAATCATTCATAAAAATAGTTGTTATTAGAGTTAAAATAAAAGAAAAACAAGAAAAAGTCTCCTGACTGTTTCACAGGTGTGAATTATTTAGTGAGACTCTGAATGACTATTTCCCCAGGTGTATACATTTAATGAGGCTCTCAAGGAGAGGCCATAGAGAATAGATTTCTGACTATTCCACAGGTGTGCATTATTCAGTGATTCTCTGAATGAGTGGCCATAAAAAATAGACTCCAGGCTATACCACAAGTGTGTAATATTCAGTGAGGCTGAGAAAGAGTGGCCATATAAAAGAGACTTCTAATTACTCCACATGTGCGTTATTCACTGTTTGTCTGTATGAGTAGCCGTATGATATGGACTTCTCATTATTCTCCATGTGTGCATTATTCAAACAAGATCTGTATGAGTGTCCATATCAAGTAGACTCCTGACCCTCCACCACGTGTGTATTACTCAGCGATACCCACAACTAGAGTTCATATGAAATAGACTCCTGACTATCACCCAGGTGTGTATCATTCAGGAAGACACTTAATTCGTGGCTGTCTTAAAAAGCATCTTGATTACTCCATAGAAGTTCATTATTTACTGAAACTTTGAATGAGAGGCCATAAATAATAGACAACGCACAACGGCTCCATTGTGAATTATTCAATAAGGTTCTAAATGGGTGGTAGTATGAAGTAGAAACCAGAGGATTTCCCAGGAGTGTATCATTCAGGGAGGCACAGAATGTGTGGCCATATGAAAAATGTTTGACTATTACAATTGTGTCCATTATTCACTGAGGCTCTAAATGTGTGGCTACATGATGTAGACTCTTCCCCAGGTGTCTATCATTGAATGATACTCTGAACAAATGGGCATAAAGAAGGGACTCTTGTGTATTACCCAGGTGTGAATTACTTACAGAGATTCTGAATGTGTAGACCTTTGAAGAAGACCCCTGACTATTTCTGAGGGAAGTATTATTCACAGTGGCCCTGAACGAGTGGCCATGGGAAAGAGATTCTTGACTTGTCAGATATCCATATTATTCACTGAAGCACTGAAAGAGTGTCTTTATGAAATAGAACCCATTTTATTCCACAGGTGGGCTTTATTTTTTGACTCTTTAAACGAATGACCATATGAAATAGACTAGTGATTATTCCCAACATGTGCAGTATTCGAAGAGGTTCGGTATAAGTGTCCACATCAAATAGTTTCCTGACTATCAAGCATGTGTGTACCATTCACGAAGCTGCTTAATTTGAAGATACCTTCAATAGAATCCTTACTACTCCACAGCTGTTTATTTCGCAGTGTAGCTCTGAATGAGAGTCGATATGAAATAGACTCCTTACTATTGCCCCACTGTGCATCATTCGGTAATGCTGTGATTGAGTGGCCATATGACCTGGACTCGGACTATTCCCAAGGTGTGTATTCTTCAGTGAGTTTCTGAACGGGTGACCACGTAAAATAGAGAGAGATCCAAGATGGCTGATCGCTAACAGCTCGGGATTGTAGCTCCCAGTGAAAGCTCGGAAAACGTGAGGAGGCCATATTTTCAGAGAAATTTTCATCGCCCACGGACCAGAAGATTTCCAGTGGAGGAGCCTTGCGGGTCGCCCGCGTGACTTCTGTGGCCGGTGCAGCGGTTTTTTCATCGCCTCGGTGTGGCAGCTCTTCGTGCACGGTGAGTGGGACTGGTTTCCCTACTGACTGGTGTTTGCAGCTCCAGAAAGGCAGAGCCGCTTGTTGCAGACTCAAGAAAAAAGCCAGACCAGAGATTCCCAGGCAGAAGAGCACCATCAGTCTTATCGCTGTTGTTTTGGCCGGTGCAGTGGGTTGCTCGGATTCCAGAAATGGGAATCAATAAATTGGACATCCTCTCAGGAACTCAATCAGAAAGGCGCTAATTGTAAAGACATCAGATGGATAAATACACAATAAAGGGAAACAAGCAGCCTAAAAAGGCCGAGAAAACTGAAAGTCAGAACCCCTCTCCCTCTACAGGGGATAGTAATTTCTCATCAGTCACGGAACAAGCCCTAATGGAAGAGGACTGTGTTCCAGTATCTGAAGGAGGTTTTAGAAGGTGGATGGTCAAAAACCTCTGGAATTGAAACAACTTGTTCTAACCCAATGTAAAGAAACTAAGAACTTTGAAAAAAGGTTAGACAAAATGTTAAAAAGAATTGAAAATATAGAAGGGAATATAAATGAACTAATGGAGTTGAAAAATACAACACGAGAACTGAGTGAAATATTCACAAGTTTGAATAGCCGAATTGATCAAGCAGAAGAAAGGATATCAGAGGTCGAAGACCGACTTAATGACATGGAACGAGAAGACAAGAATAGAGAAAAAAGGATAAAAAGGAATGAGCAAAGTCTCCAAGAATTATGGAGCTATGTAAAAAGACCTAATTTACGTTTGATAGGTGTACCTGAATGTGATGGAGAGAATGAATCCCAGCTGGAAAATATTCTTCAGGATATTATCCAGGAGAATTTTCCCAATCTAGCAAAGCAGGATACCATTCAACCTCAGGTAATACAGAGAACACCACAAAGATAAGAAGAGCAACCCCAAGACACATAATCATTAGATTCACCAGGGTTGAAACAAAGGAGAAAATACTAAGGGCAGCCAGAGAGAAAGGTCAGGTTACCCACAAAAGGAAGCCTATTAGACTTACAGCAGATTTCTCAGTAGACCCCAGAAGAGAGTGGGGGCCGATATTTAACATCCTCAAATAACAGAAATTTCAGCCCAGAATTTTATATCATGCGAAACTAAGCTTCACAATTGAAGGAAAAATAAAATCTTTTATGAACAAGCAAGTACTCAGAGATTTTATTACCACCAGGCCTGCTTTACAAAATCTTATGAAAGAAGCATTACACACAGAAAGAAACAACCAGTATTAGCCTTTCTAAAAATATACCAAAAAGTAAGGAACATCAACAGAAAGAAGAATTTACATCAACGAATGGATAAAATAGTCAGTTAACATCAAATGGCAGTAAATTTTCTAATTAAAAGATACAACAAAAATCTAACGGTATACTATATCCAGACCCATTTCATATCCAAAGATATACATAGACTAAAAACAAAGGGTTGGAGAAAGATTTACCAACCAAATAAAGAAAATAAATAAATAAATAAATAAATAAATAAATAAAAAGGAGTTGCAATTCATGCATTTGATAAGGATCAATGCATCCTAACACTCAGATACATAAGACTCATAAAGAGATTCAGACTTAACGAAACAGAAAATAAATAAGGATTTCCAGAATCTGAACTCAGATCAGTAACAAGTAAACTTAATAAGAACGTGTAGAACTCTCCACTTTAGATAAATAAAATTTACATTCCATTATAAATACACAAAATAATAATCGGCGATTATTAATAGCCATTTATAGAATAAAGCAATATTCCTATTCTCTCTCCCTCTTTTTCTTTTCCTTTCCTAAAATAATAATAATAATAATAATAAGAAGAAGAAGAAGAAGAAGAAGAAGAAATAAAAGTTGAACATTTTTTTACCACCCTTGAAAAAAAAAAAAAGAACACAAAATGCATTTACCGACTTAAATATACTAACCACTATATTCATTGAAAATATATTTTCCTACTGTATTTCAGAAGGTATATTTCACCTTACCTCTTACTCTCTTAATAATAGTGTCTTTTGATAAATGGGAATTCTCAGTTTTAATGAAAGCATTACTAATATTTTGGTTAGCATTGGTTATGTCCTGTTTTGTAATCATTCATAAAAATAGATGTTATTAGCGTTAAAATAAAAGAAAAAAAAGAAAAAGGCTCCTGACTGTTCCACAGGTGTGAATTATTTAGTGAGACTCTGAATGACTATTTCCCCAGGTGTGTATATTTAGTGAGGCTCTCAAGGAGTGGCCATAGAGAAGAGACTTCTGACTATTCCACAGGTGTGCATTATTCAGTGATTCTCTGAATGAGTGGCCATAAAAAATAGACTCCAGGCTATACCACAAGTGTGTAATATTCAGTGAGGCTGAGAAAGAGTGGCAATATAAAAGAGACTTCTAATTACTCCACATGTGCGTTATTCAATGTTTATCTGAATGAGTAGCCGTATGACATTGACTTCTCATTATTCTCCATGTGTGCATTATTCAAACAGGTTCTGTACGAGTGTCCATACCAAATTGACTGCTGACCCTCCACCAAGTGTGTATTACTCAGCGATACTCACAATTAGAGTTCATATGAAATAGACTCCTTACTATCACCAAGTTTTGTATCATTCAGGAAGGCATTTAATTCCTGGCTGTCTTAAAAAGCATCTTGATTACTCCATAGAAGTTCATTATTCAATAAAACTTTGAATGAGAGGTCATAAATAATAGACAACACACAACGGCTCCATTGTGAATTATTCAATAAGGTTCTAAATGGGTGGTAGTATGAAGTAGAAACCTGAGGATTTCCCAGGAGTGTATCATTCAGGGAGGCACAGAATGTTTGGCCATATAAAAAATGTTTGACAATTAGAACGGTGTCCATTATTCACTGAGGCTCTAAATGTGTGGCTACAGGAAGTAGACTCTTAACTCTTCCCCAGGTGTCTATCATTGAATGAGACTCTGACTAAATGGGCATAAAGAAGGGACTCTTGTGTATTACCCAGGTGTGCATTCCTTACAACGACTCTGAATGTGCAGCCCTTTGAAGAGGCCCGTGATTATTTCTGAGGGAAGTATTATTCACCGTGGCCTTGAAGGAATGGCCATGTGAAAAAGATTCCTGACTTATCAGATAGCCATATTATTCACTGAAGCACCGAAAGAGTGTCTTTATGAAATTGAACCCATTTTATTCCACTGTTGGGCTTTATTTTTTGACTCTCCAAACGAATCACCATATGAAATAAACTAGAGATTTTTCCCCACATGTGCAGTATTCAAAGAGGTTCGGTATAAGTGTCCACATCAAAATATCTCCTGACTATCAAGCATGTGTGTATCATTCACGAAGCTGCTTAATTTGAAGATACCTTGAATAGAATCTTTACTACTCCACAGCTGTTTATTTCGCAGTGTAGCTCTGAATGAGAGTCGATATGAAATAGACTCCTTACTATTGCCCCCCTGTGCATTATTTCGTAATGCTTTGATTGAGTGGCCATATGACCTGGAATCTGAGTATTCCCAAGGTGTGTATTCTTCAGTGAGTTTCTGAACGAGTGACCACGTAAAATAGACTCTTGAATCTATTATCTTGACTACTTCTCAGCTGTGAATTTTCCACTTAAACTCTGGGTCAACAGTCATATCAAATAATTCCAGACTATTTTTCATTTGTGCATTATTGAGTGAGACTCCGAATGATTGGCTCTATATAATAGAGTACTGAGTATTTTCAAAATGTATGATTCTCCACTTATGTTCAGAATAAGTGGCCATGTGAAATACACTCCTGATTCCTCCATAGGTTTGTTTATTCTGTGAGGCTCTGAATGTGTGGCCATAAAATAAAGACTCTTCAATACTCGTCAGGCATTCATTTTTACATTCGTCCCTAAATGAGTGGCTATACAAAATAGAATCCTGACTTATTCCAAGGTGTATCTTATTCAGATAGGCTCTTAATATGTGGCTACATAAAATAGAATTCTGACTAAAATACAGGGGTTCCTTATTCAATAAATCTTTGAAATAGATACCAGATGTAATAGCCTCCTGAGTATTCCCCAGGTATCTTTTTTTGACTGAGGCTCTCAATCTTTGGCCATATAAAATTGTTTCATGACTGGTCCAAAGGTGTGTATTATTGACCCTCACTCTGAATATTTGGGCATATGGAATAGACTAGTGACTATTTCAAAGCTGTGTATTACTCACTCAGTCTTTGATTCTGAGGCCATATAAAATAGACTAGTCTCTATTCCACACGTGTGCATTATTTGCTGAGGACATAACTGAGAGGCTATATAAAGTAGACTCCTAACTCTTCCCCAGGTGTGTATTAATCAGTGAGGCTTTTTGTGTGTGACCACATAAAACAGGATGCTGTCTGTCTTAATATTTGTATTATTTAGTGAATCTCTCAATAATTGCCTTTATGTAATAGACTGCTGAGTACTTTACATTTGTGCATTGTTCACTGAGGTTATGAGTCAGTGGCCATATGAAATGGAATCCTGACTAATCCACACATGCATATTATCCACGGAGGTTATGAATGAATGTCCAAATGAAATAGACTCCTGGCTTCTCCACAGGTTTGCATTATTCCCCGAGGCTCTGAATGCATGTCCATCGACAATAGACTCCAAGTTATTCTCCAGGTGTGTATTATTCAGTGAGGCTCAGGAGATGTGGCCATATTAATTAGATTCCTTACTAATGCAAGGGTCTCTCTTATTCACTGAGGCTCTGAAAATGTGTCTACATGAAACAGACTCCTGACTATAGCCCATTATTCAGTGCCACTCTGAAAGAGAGGCAAAAAAGCAGAATGAGGAATTGCATTGGACTTCACAATCCCTTTACTGGGTATATAACCAAAGGACTATAAATCGTTCTACTGTAAGGACACATGCACACGAATATTCATTACAGCACTGCCCACAATAGTAAAGACCTGAAACCAACCCAAATGCTCATCGATGATATACTGGACTGGGAGAATGTGGCACATGTACACCATGGAATATTATGCAACAATCAAAAATGATGAGATTTTGTCCTTTGTAAGGACATAGATTAATCTGGAGAACATCATTCTTTGTAAACTGACACAAGAACAAAAGAGGAATTACTGCATATTCTCACTCATAGGCGGGTGAGAAAAATGAGAACACATGGACACAGGTAGGGGTTCTACTACACACTGGGGTCTATTGTTGAGAATGGGAAAGAGACAGTGGGGGATCAGCTGTGGAGAAATAGCCTGGGGAGAAATACCAAGTGTGACTGAAGGAAAAAAAGGCAGCAAAACACACTGCCATGTGTTTACCTATGCAACTATCCTGCACGTTCTGCACATGTATCCAAAAACTTAAAATGCAATAACAATTTAAAAGAAAAAATAAAAATATATTTACCACTGCATACATAGAAAATATATTAATAATATATAACCCCTACATACATTGAAAATATATTTATGTACTGAAATATAGTAAACACTGCATACATTGAAAATACATATACCCACTTAAATATACTAACCACTACATTCATTGAAAATATATTTTTCTTCTGTATTTCAGAAGGTATATTTCAGCTTACCTCTTACTCTATTAATAATAATAGTGTCTTTTGATAAATGGGAATTATCAGTTTTAATGAAAGCATTACTAATATTTTGGTTAGCATTGGTTATGTCCTGTTTTGTAATCATTCATAAACATAGTTGTTATTAGATTTAAAATAAAAGAAAAAAAAGAAAAAGTCTCCTGACAGTTCCACAGGTATGCATTATTTAGTGAGACTCTGAATGACTATTTCCCCAGGTGTGTACATTTAGTGAGGCTCTCAAGGAGTGGCCATAAAGAAGAGACTTCTGACTATTCCACAGGTGTGCATTATTCAGTGATTCTCTGAATGAGTGGCCATAAAAAATAGACTCCAGACTATACCACAAGTGTGTAATATTAAGTGAGGCTGAGAAAGAGTGGCCATATGAAAGAGACTTCTAATTACTCCACATGTGCGTTATTCACTTTTTCTCTGAATGAGTAGCCGTATGATATGGACTTCTCATTATTCTCCATGTGTGCATTATTCAAACAGGTTCTGTATGAGTGTCCATACCAAACAGACTCCTGACCCTCCACCAAGTGTGTATTACTCAGTGATACCCACAATTAGAGTTCATATGAAATAGACTCCTGACTATCACCCAGTTGTGTATCATTTAGGAAGGCACTTAATTCCTGGCTGTCTTAAAAAGCGTCTTGATTACTCCATAGAAGTTCATTATTCATTGAAAGCTTGAATGAGAGGCCATAAATAATAGACAACGCAAAACGGCTCTACTGTGAATTATTCAATAAGGTTCTAAATGGTGGTAATATGAAGTAGAAACCTGATGATTTCCCAGGAGTGTATCATTCAGGGAGGCACAGAATGTGTGGCCATATAAAAAATGTTTGACTATTACAGCGGTGTCCATTATTCACTGAGGCTCTAAATGTGTGGCTACATGATGTAGACTCTTAACTCTTCCCCAGGTGTCTATTATTGAATAAGACTCTGACTAAATGGGCATAAAGAAGGGACTCTTGTGTATTACCAAGGTGTGCATTATTTACAGAGACTCTAAATGTGTAGCCCTTTGAAGAAGACCCGTGACTATTTCTGAGGGAAGTATTATTCACAGTGGCCCTGAACGAGTGGCCATGGGAAAGAGATTTCTGACTTTCCGATATACATATTATTCACTGAAGCACTGAAAGAGTGTCTTTATGAAATAGAACCCATTTTATTCCACAGTTAGGCTTTATTTTTTGACTCTCCAAACGAATGACCATATGAAATAGACTAGTGATTATTCCCCACATGTGCAGTATTCAAAGAGGTTCGGTATAAGTGTCCACAGCAAAATATCTCCTGATTATCAAGCATGTGTGTATCATTCACGAAGCTGCTTAATTTGAAGATACCTTGAATAGAATCCTTACTACTCCACAGCTGTTTATTTCGCAGTGTAGCTCTGAATGAGAGTCGATATGAAATAAACTCCTTACTATTGCCGCACTGTGCATTATTCGGTAATGCTGTGATTGAGTGGCCATATGACCTGGAGTCTGACTATTCCCAATGTGTGTATTCTTCAATGAGTTTCTGAACGAGTGACCACGTAAAATAGACTCTTGACCCTATCATCTTGACTATTTCTCAGCTGTGAATTTTCCACTTAATCTCTGGTCAACAGTCATATCAAATAATTTCCAGACTATTTTTTATTTGTGTATTATTAAGTGAGACTCCGAATAAGTGGCTCTATATAATTGAGTCCTGTGTATTTTCAAAATGTATATGATTTTCCACCTAGGTTCAGAATAACGGGACATGTGAAATGCACTCCTGACTCTTCCATAGCTTTGTTTTATTCTATGAGGATCTGAATGTGTGGCCATAAAATAGAGACTCTTCACTACTCATCAGGAATGCATTTTTGCCTTTGTCTCTAAAAGAGTGGCTATACAAAATAGAATCCGGACTTATTCCAAGTTGTATGTTATTCAGATCGGCTCTTAATATGTGGCTATAGAAAATAAAATTCTGACTACAATACATATGTTCCTTATTCAATAAAGCTCTGAAATAGATACCATATGTAATAGTTTCCTGAGTGTTCCCCAGGTATGTATTTTTCACTGAGGCTCTCAATATTTGGCCATATGAAATTGTTTCTTGAGTGGTCCACAGGTGGGTATTATTGACTCTCACTCTGAATATTTGGGCATATGGAATAGACTAGTGACTATTTCAAAGCTGTGTATTACTCAATCTTTGATTCTGTGGCCATATAAAATCGACTAGTGTCTATTACACACGTGTGCATTATTCCCTGAGGATGTAAATGAGAGACTCTATAAAGTAGACACCTAACACTTCCCCAGGTGTGCATTCCTCTGTGAGGCTTTTTGTGTGTGACCACATGAAACAGGATGCTGTCTGTCTTAATATTTGTATTGTTCAGTGAATCTTTCAATAAGTGGCTTTATGTAATAGACTGCTGAGTACTTTACATTTGTGCATTGTTCACTGAGGTTATGAGTCCGTGGCCCTATGAAATGGAATTTTGACTAATCCACACGTGCATATTATCCCCTGAGGTTATGAATGAATGTTCAAATGAAATAGACTCCTGGCTTCTCCACAGGTGTGGATTATTCACCTAGGCTCTGAATGAATGTCCATTGACAACAGACTCCAAATTACTTTCCAGGTGTGTATTATTCAGTGAGGCTCAGGAGATGTGGCCATATTAATTAGATTCCTTACTAAAGCAAGGGTCTCTCTTATTCACTGAAGCTTTGAAAATGTGTCTACATGAAATAGACTCCTGTATACAGCACATTGTTCAGTGACACTCTGTAAGAGAGGCGACAATGTAGAAAGAGGAAACCCATTGGACTCAGCAATCTTTTTACTGGGTATATAACCAACGGACTATAAATCGTTCTACTATAACGACACAGGAACACAAATATTTGGTGCAGCACTGTTTAAAATAGTAAAGACCTGGAACCAACCCAAATGCTCATCGATGAGAGATTGGACTGGGAGAATGTGGCACATGTACACCATGGAATATTATGCAGCAATCAAAAATGATGAGTTTTATTCCTTTGAAAGAACATGGATGAATCTGGAGAACATCATTCTTATCAAAGTGTCACAAGAACAGAAGAGGAAACACCGAACATTCTCACTCATAGGCAGGTGAGAAAAATGAGAACACATGGACACAGGGAGGTCTTCTACTACACATTGGGGTCTATTGTTGAAAATAAGAAAGAGACAGTGGGGGGTGAGCTGTTGAGGGATAGCCTGGGGAGAAATGCCAAGTGTGGCTGAAGAAAAGAAAGGCAGCAAAACACACTGCCATGTGTTTACCTATGCAACTATCTTGCTCATTCTGCACATGTATCCCAAAACTTAAAATGCAATAAAAATTTAAAATGAAAAGAAAATATATTTACCACTACACACATTGAAAATATATTTACAATATATAACCCCTACATACATTGAAAATATATTTACCTACTGAAATATAGTAAACCCTATATACATTGAAAATATATTTACTGACTAAAATGTACTAACCACTACATATGTTGAAAATATATCTTCCTACTGTATTTCAGTAGGTATATTTCACCTTACTTCTTACTCTCTTAATAATAGTGTCTTTTGATAAATCGGAATTCTCAATTTTAATGAAAGCATTACTAATATTTTTGCTAGCATTGGTTATGTCCTGTTTTGTAATCATTCATAAAAATAGTTGTTATTACCATTAAAATAAAAGAAAAAAATGTCTCCTGACTCTTTCACAGGTGTGCATTATTTAGTGATACTCTGAATGACTATTTCCCCAGGTGTGTACATTTAGTGAGGCTCTCAAGGAGTGGCCATAGAATAGAGACTTCTGACTATTCCACAGGTGTGCATTATTCAGTGATTCTCTGAATGAGTGGCCATAGAAAATAGACTCCAGACTATACCACAAGTGTGTAATATTCCGTGAGGCTGAGAAAAAGCGGCCATATGAAAAAGACTTCTAATTACGCCACATGTGCGTTATTCACTGTTTTTCTGAATAAGTAGCCTTATGACATAGACTTCTCATTATTCTCCAAGTGTGCATTATTCAAACAGGTTCTGTATGAGTGTCCATACCAAATAGATTCCTGACCCTCCACCAAGTGTCTATTACTCAGCGATACCCAAAATTAGAGTTCATATGAAATAGACTCCTGACTATAACCCAGGTGTGTATCATTCAGGAAGGCACTTAATTCATGACTGTCTTAAACAGTGTCCTGATTACTCAATAGAAGTTCATTATTCACTGAAACTTTGAATGAGAGGCAATAAAAAATAGACACCGCACTACTGCTCCATTGTGAATTACTCAGTAAGGTTCTAAATTGCTGGTTGTATGAAGAAGAATCCTGAGAATTTCCCAGGAGTGTATCATTCAGGGAGGCACAGAATTTGTGGCCACATAAAAAATGTTTGACCATTACTATGGTGTCCATTATTGACTGAGACTCTAAATGTGTGGCTACATGAAGTAGAATCTTACCTCTTCCCCAGGTGTCTATTACTGTATGAGACTCAGACTAAATGGACATAAAGAAGGGACTCTTGTGTGTTACCCAGGTGTGCATTACTTACAGAGACTCTGAATGTGTATTCCTTTGAAGAAGACCTGTGACTATTTCTGAGGGAAGTGTTATTCACAGTGGCCCTGAAAGACTGGCCATGAGAAACAGATTCCTGACTTATCAGATATACATATTATTCACTGAAGCACTGAAATAGTGTCTTTATAAAATAGAACTCATTTTATTCAACAGGTGGGCTTTATTTTTTACTCTCCAAACGAGTCATCATATGAAATAGACTAAAGATTATTCCCCACATGTGCAGTATTCGAAGAGGTTCCGTATAAGTGTCCACATCAAATAGTCTCCTGACTATCAAGCATCTGTGTATCATTCACGAAGCTGCTTAATTTGAAGATACCTTCAATAGAGTCCTTACTACTCCACAGCTGTTTTTTCGCAGTGTAGCTATGAATGAGAGTCGATATGAAATAGACTCTTTACTATTGCTCCACTGTGCATTATTCGGTAATGCTGTGATTGAGTGGCACTATGACCTGGACTCTGACTATTCCTAAGGTGTTTATTTTTTAGTGAGTTTCTGAACGAGTGACCCTGAAAAATAGACACATGAGTGTATCTTCTTGACTATTTCTCAGCTGTCAATATTCCACTGAGTCACTGGGTCAACAGTCATATCAAATAATTTCTAGATTATTTATAATTTGTTAATTATTGAGTGAGACTCCGAATAAGTGGCTCTATATAATAGAGTCCTGAGTATTTTCAAAATATATATGATTCTCCACTTAGATTCAGAAAAATTGGCTATGTGAAATACACTCCTGACTCTTCCATTGGTTTGTTTTATTCTGTGAGGCTCTGAATGTGTGGCCATAAACTAGAGACTCTTCAATACTCGTCAGGCGTGCATTTTTACATTCGTCTCTAAATGAGTGGCTAACAAAATAAAATCCTGACTTATTCCAAGTTGTATGTTATTCAGATAGGCTCTTAATATGTGGCTATATATAATAGAATTTTGACTGCAATACAGGTGTTCCTTATTCAATAATGATCTGATATAGATAAAATATTTAATTGCGTCCTGAGTATTCCCCAGTTATGTATTTTTCACTGAGGCTCTCAATGTTTGGCCATATGAAATTGTTTCCTTACTGGTCCACAAGTGTGTATTATTGACTCTCACTCTGAATATTTGGGCATATGGAATAGACTTGTGACTATTTCAAAGCTGTGTATTACTCACTCAGTTTTTGATTCTGTGGCCATATAAAATAGACTAGTGTCTTTTCCACACGTGTGCATTATTCACTGAGGATGTAAATGAGAGGCTATAAAAAGTAGACTCCTAACACTTCCGCAGGTATGTACTCCTCAGTGAGGCTTTTTGTTTGTGACAACATGAAGCAGGTTTCTGTCTGTCTTAATATTTGTATTATTCAGTGAATCTCTCACAAAGTAGCTTTATGTAATAAACTGCTGAGTACATTACATTTGTGCACTGTTCACTGAGGTTATGAGTCAGTGGCTTTATGAAATGGAATCCTGACTAATCCACACGTCCATATTATCCACTGAGGTTATGAATGAATGTCTAAATGAAATAAACTCCTGGCTTCTCCACAGGTGTGCATTATTCACCGAGGCACTGAATGAATGTTCAACGACAATAGACTCCAAGTTATTCTACACGTGTGTATTATTCAGAGAGGCTCAAGAGATGTGGCCATATTAATTAGATTCCTTACTAAAGCAAGGTTCTCTCTTATTCACTGAGGCTCTGAAAATGTGTCTACATAAAATAGACTCCTGACTACAGCACATTGTTCAGTGACACTCTGAAAGAAGGGCAACAAAGTAGTAAGTGGAAACCCATTGTACTCCGCAATCCCTTTACTGGGTATATAATCAAAGGACTATAAATGGTTGTACTATAAGAACACATGCACATAAATATTTATTGCAGCAGTGTTTACAATACTAAAGACCAGGAACCAACCCATATGCTGATCGATGGGAGACTGGACTGGAAGAATATGGCACATGTACATTATGGAATATTATGCAGCAATAAAAAATGATGAGTTTTTGTCCTTTGAAAGGACGTGGATGAATCCGGAAAACATCATTGTTAGCAAACTGACACAAGAACAGAAGAGAAAATACCGCGCATTCTCACTCATAGGTGGGTGAGAAAAATGAGAACACATGGACACAGGGAGGGGTTCCAATACAAACTGGGTTCTATTGTTAGGAATGGGAAAGAGTTGGGCGGTGTGAGCTGTGGAGAGGTAGCCTGAGGAGAAATGCCAAGTGTGGCTGAAGGAAAGGAAGGCAGCAAAACACACTGCCATGTGTTTACCTATGCAACTATCTTGCACGTTCTGCACATGTATCCCAAAACTTAAAATGCAATAAAAATTTAAAATAAAAAACGAAAATATATTTACCATTACATACATTGAAAATATATTTACAACATATATCCCCTACATATATTGAAAATACATTTACCTACTAAAATATAGTAAACACTACATACTTTGAAAATATATTTACCGACTTAAATATACTAACCACTACATACATTGAAAATATATTTTCCTTCTGTATTTCAGTAGGTATATTTCACATTACTTCTTCCTCTCTTAATAATAGTGTCTTTTGATTAATGAGAATTCTCAGTTTTAATGAAAGCATTACTAATAATTTTGTTAGCATTGGTTATGTCCTCTTTTGTAATCATTCATAAAAAATAGTTGTTATTACCTTTAAAATAAAAGAAAAAAAGAAAATGTCTTCTGACTATTGCACAGGTGTGCATTCTTCAGTGATTCTCTGAATGAGTAGCCATAAAAAATAGACTCCAGACTATACCACAATTGTGTAATATTCAGTGAGGCTGAGAAAGAGCAGCCCTATGAAACAGACTTCTAATTATTCCACATGTGCGTTATTCACTGTTTGTCTGAATGAGTAGCCGTAAACTCCTCATTATTCCAATTGTGTGCATTATTCAAACAGGTTCTCTATGAGTGTCCATACCAAATAGACTCCTGACCCTCCAACAAGTGTGTATTACTCAGCAATACCCACAATTAGAGTTCATATGAAATAGATTCCTGACTATCTCCCAGGTGTGTATCATTCAGGAAGGCACTTAATTCGTGGGTGTCTAAAATAGCATCCTGATTACACAATAGAAGTTCATTATTCACTGAAAGTTTGAATGAGCGGCCATAAAAAATCGACACCACACTACTTCTCCATTGTGAACTATTCAATAAGATTCTAAAAAGGTGGTAGTATGAAGTAGAATCCTGAGGATTACCCAAGAGTGTATCATTCAGGGAGGCACAGAATGTGTGGCCATATAAAAAATGGTCGACTATTACAACGGTGTCCATTATTCACTGAGGCTCTAAATGTGTGGCTATATGAAGTAGACTCTGACCTCTTCCCCAGGTGTCTATTGTTGAATGAGGCTCTGACTAAATGGGCATAAAGAAGGGACTCTTCTGTATTACCCAGGTGTGCCTTACTTACATAGACTCTGAAAGTGTAGCCGTCTGAAGAAGACCCGTGACTATTTCTGAGGGTAGTAATATTCACAGTGTCCCTGAACGAGTAGCCATGTGAAAGAGATTCCTGACTTATCAGATACACTTATTATTCACTGAAGCACTGAAAGAGTGTCTTTATGAAATAGAACCCATTTTATTCCAGAGGTGGGCTTTATTTTTTGACTCTCCAAACGAAACACCATATAAAATAGACTAGTGATTATTCCCCACATGTGCAGTATTCGAAAAGGTTCTGTATAAGTATCCACTTCAAATAGTCTCCTGACTATCAAGCAAGTGTGTATCATTCACGAAGCTGCTTAATTTGAAGATACCTTCAATAGAATCCTTACTACTCCACAGCTGTTTATTTCGCTGTGTAGCTCTGAATGAGAGTCGATATGAAATATACTCCTTACAATTGCCCCACTGTGCATTATTCGGTAATGCTGTGATTGAGAGGCTTATGACCTGGACTCTGACTATTCCCAAGGTGTGTATTTTTCAGTGAGTTTCTGAACGAGTCACCATGTAAAATAGACTTCTGACTCTATTGTCTTGACTATTTCTCAGCTGTAAATTTTCCACTGAGTCACTGGGTCAACAGTCATAACAAATTATCTCCAGACTATTTTTTATTTGTGCATTATTGAGTGAGACTCCGAATAAGTGGCTCTACATAATAGATTCCTGAGTATTTTCAAGATGTATATGATTCTTCACTTAGGTTCAGAATAAGTGGCCATGTGAAATACACTGCTGACACTTTCATAGGTTTGTTTTATTCTGTGAGGCTCTGAATGTGTGGACATAAAATAGAGATTCTTCAATACTCGTCAGGAATGCCTTTTTATTATGGCATTATAGGTTTTGGGGTACATGTGCAGAACGTGCAAGATAGTTGCATAGGTACACACGTGGCAGTGTGTTTTGATGCCTTCCTCCCCTTCACCCACACTTGGCATTCATCCCAGGCTATCCCTCCCCAGACCCCCCGCTGTCCCTCTTCCATTGCCCCCAATAGACCCCAGTGTATAGTAGACCGCCTCTCTGTGTCCATGTGTTCTCATTTTTCTCACCCGCCTATGAGTGAGTATATGCGGTATTTCTTTTTCTGTTCTTGTGTCAGTTTGCTGAGAATGATGTTCTCCAGATTCATCCATGTCCTTACAAAGGACACAAACTCGTCATTTTTGATTGCTGCATAATATTCCATGGTGTATATGTGCCACATTTTCCAAGTCCAGTCTATCATCGCTGGGCATTTGGGTTGGTTCCAGTTCTTTGCTATTGTATACATTGCTGCAATGAACATTCGTGTGCATGTGTTCTTATAGTAGAACGATTTATAGTCCTTTGGATATATACCCAGTAATGGGATTGCTGGGTCAAATGGAATTTCAATTTCTTGGTCCCTGAGGAATCGCCACACTGTCTTTCACAATGGTTGAACTAATTTACACTCCCACCAACAGTGTAAGAGTATTTACAAAGAACTCAAACAATTTTACAGGAAAAAAACAAACCAGCCCATTCAAAAATGGGCAAAGGATATGAACAGACAGTTTACAAAAGAAGACATAGATGAGGCCAACAAACATATGAAAAAATGCTCATCATCACTGGTCATTAGAGAGATGCAAATCAAAACCACATTGAGATACCATCTCAGGCCAGTTAGAATGGCAATCATTAAAAAATCTGAAGACAGCAGATGCTGGAGAGGATGTGGAGAAATAGGCATGCCTTTTTACAGTAGTCTCTAAATGAGTGGATATACAAAATAGAATCCTGACTTATTCCAAGTTGTATCTTATTCAGATAGCCCCTTAATATGTGACTATACAAAATAGAATTCTGACTACAATGCAGGTGTTTCTTATTGTATAAAGCTCTGAAATAGATACCATATGTAATAGCGTCCTGAGTATTCCCCATGTATGTATTTTTAACTGAGGCTCTCAATCTTTAGCCATATGAAATTGTTTCCTGACTGGTCCACAGGTGTGTATTATTGAGTCTCACTCTGAATATTTGGGCATATGGAATAGACTAGTGACTATTTCAAAGCTGTGTTTTATTCACTCAGTCTTTGATTCTGTGGCCATATAAAATAGACTAGTGTCTATTCTACACGTGTGCATTATTCGCTGAGGATGTAAATGAGAGGCTATATAAAGTAGACTCCTAACACTTTTCCAGGCTTGTATTTTTTAGTGAGGCTTTTTGTGTGTGACCACATTATCAGGATGCTGCTTGTCTTAATATTTGTATTATTCAGTGAATCTCTCAATAAGTGGCTTTATGTAATAGACTGCTGAGTACTTTACATTTGTGCACTGTTCACTGAGGTTATGAGTCAGTGGCCATACGAAATGGAATCCTGACTAATCCACACGTGCATATTATCCACTGAGTTTATGAAGGAATGTCCAAATGAAATAGACTCCTGGCTTCTCCACAGGTGTGCATTTTTTACCGAGGCTCTGAATGAATGTCCATTGAAAATAGACTCCAAGTTATCCTCCAGGTGTGTATTATTCAGTGAGGCTCAGAAGATGTGGCCATATTAATTAGATTCCTTATTAAAGCAAGGATCTCTCTGATTAACTGAGGCTCTGAAAATATGTCTACATAAAATAGACTCCTGATTATAGCACATTATCCAGTGACTCTCTGAATGAGAGGCAACAAAGAAGAAAGAGGTAACCCATTGGACTCAACAATTTCTTTACAGGGTATATAACCAAAAAAGGGTAAATCATTCTACTATAAGGACACATGCCCACGAATATTCATTGAAGCACTGCTTACCATAGTAAGGACCTGGAACCAACCCAAATGCTCACAGGTGAGAGACTGGAGTGGGAGAATGTGGCACATGTACACCATGGAATATTATGCAACAATCAAAAATGATGAAATTTTGTCATTTGTAAGGACATAGGTGAATCTGGAGAAAATTATTTTTAGCAAACTGACACAAGAACAGAAGGAGAAATACCGCATATTCTCATTCATAGGCGGGTGAGAAAAATGAGAACACATGGACACAGGAAGGTGTTCTACTACACACTGGGGTCTATTGTTGGGAATGGGAAAGAGAGAGTGGGGGGTGAGCTGTGAAGAGAGAGCCTGGGAATAAATTCCATTGTGGCTGAAGGAAAGGAAGGCAGCAAAACACACTGCCATGTGTTTACCTATGCTACTAGCTAGAACGTTCTGCACATATACCCCAAAATTAAAATACAATAAAAATTTAAAATAAAAAAAGAAAATATATTTACCACTACATACATTGAAAATATATTTACCTACTGAAATATAGTAAACACTACATATATTGAAAATATATTTACCAACTTAAATATACTAACCAATACATACATTGAAAATATATTTTCCTACTGTATTTCACTAGGTATATTTCACCTTTCCTCTTACTCTCTTAATAATAGTGTCTTTTGATAAATGAGAATTCTCAGTTTTAATGAAAGCATTACTAATATTTTTGTTAGCAGTGGTTATGTCCTGTTTTGTAATCATTCATAAAAATAGTTTTTATTACCTTCAAAATAAAGGAAAAAAAAGAAAATGTCTCCTGACTGTTCCACAGGTGTGCATTATTTAGTGAGACTCTGAATGACTATTTCCCCAAGTGTGTACATTTAGTGAGGCTCTCAAGGAGTGGCCATAGAAAAGAGATTTCTGACTCTTCCACAGGTGTGCTATATTCAATGATTCTCTGAATGAATGGCCATAAAAAATAGACTCCAGACTATACCACAAGTGTGTAATATTAAGTGAGGCTGAGAAAGAGTGGCCACATGAAAGAGACTTCTAATTACTCCACATGTGGGTTATTCACTGTTTCTCTGAATGAGAAGCCGTATGACATAGACTCCTCATTATTCTCCATGTGTGCATTATTTAAAAAGGTTCTGTATGAGTGTCCATAACAAATAGACTCCTGACCCTCCACCAAACATGTATTACTCAGTGATACACACAATTAGAGTTCTTATGAAATAGACTCCTGACTATAACCAAAGTGTGTATCATTCAGGAAGGCACTTAATACGTGGTTGTCTTAAACAGCGTCCTGATTACTCCACAGAAGTTCATTATTCACTGAAACTTTGAAAGAGAGGCCATAAAAAATAGACACCGCACTACTGCTCCATTGTGAATTATTCAATAAGTTTCTAAAGGGTTGGTAGTGTGAAATAGAATCCTGAGAATATCCCAGGAGTGTATCATTCAGGGAGGCACAGAATGTGTGGCCATATAAAAAATTTTCCACACTTACAATGGTGTCCATTATTCACTGAGGCACTAAATGTGTGGCTACATGAAGTAGACACTTAACTCTACCCCAGGTGTCTATTATTGAATGAGAGTCTGACTAAATAAGCATAAAGAAGGGACTCTTGTGTATTACAAAGGTGTGCTTTATTTACAGAGACTCTGAATGTGTAGCCCTTTGAAGAAGACCCGTGACTATTTCTGAGGGAAGTATTATTCACAGTGGCCCAGAACGAGTGGCCATGTGAAAGAGATTCCTGACTTATTAGATATACATATTATTCACTGAAGCACTGAAAGAGTGTCTTTATGAAATAGAACCCATTTGATTCCACAGGTGAGCTTTATTTTTTGACTCCCAAAACGAATCACCATATGAAATACAGTAGTGTTTATTCCCCACATGTGCAGTATTTGAAGAGGTTCGGTATAAGTGTCCACATCAAATAGTCTCCTTACTATCAAGCATGTGTGTATCATTCACGAAGCTGCTTAACTTGAAGATACCTTTAATAGAATCCTTACTAATCCACAGCTCTTTATTTCACAGTGTAGCTCTGAATGAGAGTCAATATGAAATAGATTCCTTACTATTGCCGCAATGTGCATTATTCGGTAATGCTGTGATTGAGTGGCCATATGACCTGGACTCTGACTATTCCCAAGGTGTGTATTCTTCAGTGAGTTTCTGAATGAGTGACCATGTAAAATAGACTCCTGACTCTATCGTCTTGACTATTTCTCAGCTGTGAATTTTCCACTGAGTCACTGGGTAAACAGTCATATCAAATAATTTCCAGACTATTTTTCATTTGTTCATTATTGAGTGAGACTCCGAATAAGTGGCTCTATATAATAGAGTCCTGAGTATTTTCAAGATGTATATAATTCTCCACTTAGGTTCAGAATAAGTGGCCATGTGAAATACACTCCTGACTCTTCCATAGTTTTGTTTTATTCTGTGAGGCTCTGAATGTGTGGCCATATAATAGAGACTCTTCAATACTCGTCAGTTGTGCATTTCAAATTCGTCTCTAAATGAGTGGCTATACAAAATTGAATCCTGAATTATTCCAAGTTGTATGTTATTCAGATAGGCTCGTAATATGTGGCTATATAAACTAGAATTCTGACTACAATACAGGTGTTCCTTATTCAATAAACTCTGGAACAGATACCATATGTAATAGCGTCCTGAGTATTTCCCAGGTATGTATTTATCACTGAGGCTTTCAATCTTTGGCCATATAAAATTGTTTCCTGACTGGTCCACAAGTGTGTATTGTTGAGTCTCACTCTGAATATTTGGGCATATGGAATAGACTAGTTACTATTTCAAAGCTGTGTAATACTCACTCAGTCTTTGATTCTGTGGCCATATAAAATAGACTAGTGTCTATTCCACACGTGTGCAGTTTTCGCTGACAATGTAAATGAGAGGCTATATAAAGTAGACTCCTAACACTTCCCCAGGTCTGTATTACTCAGTGAGGCATTTTCCATGTGACCACATGAAACAGGTTGCTGTCTGTATTGATATTTGTATTATTCAGTGAATCTCTCAATAATTGACTTTAAGTAATAGACTGTTGAGTACTTTACATTTGTTCATTGTTCACTGAGGTTATGAGTAAGTGGCCATATGTAATGGAATCCTGACTAATCCACACGTGCATTTTATCCACTGAGGTTATGAATGAATGTCCAAATGAAATAGACTCCTGGCTTCTTCACAGGTGTGCATTATTCACTGAGACTCTGAATGAATGTCCATCGACAATAGACTCCAAGTTATTCTCCAGGTGTGTATTATTCAGTGAGTCTCAAGAGATGTGGTTATATTAATTAGATTCCTTACTAAAGCAAGGGTCTCTCTTATTCACTGAGGCTCTGAAAATGTGTCTACAGGAAATAGACTCCTGACTACAGAACATTATTCAGTGACACTGTGAAAGAGAGGCAACAAAGTAGAAAGAGGAACACCATTGGACTCAACAATCTCTTTACTGGGTATATAACCAAAGGTATATAAATCGGTATACTATAAGGACACGTGCACCCGAATATTTATTGCAGCACTGCTTACAATAGTAAAAATCTGGAACCAACCCAAATGCTCATCGATGAGAGACGACTCAGAGAATGTGGCACATGTACATCATGGAATATTTTGCAGCAATCAAAAATGATGAGTTTTAGTCCTTTGTAAGGACATGGATGAATCTGGAGAACATCATTCTTAGCAAACTGACACCAGAACAGAAGAGGAAATACCGCATATTCTTACTCATAGGTGGGAGAGAAAAATGAGAACACATGGACAAAGGTAGGGGTTCTACTACACACTGGGGTCTATTGTTTGGAATGGGAAAGAGACAGTGGGGCTGAGCTGTGGAGAGATAGCCTGGGGAGAAATGCCAAATGTGGCTGAAGGAAAGGAAGGCAGCAAAACACACTGCCATGTGTTTACCTATGCAACTAGCTTGAATGTTCTGCACATGTATCCCAAAACTTAAAATGCAATAAAAATTTAAAATAAAAAAAGAAAATATATATACCACTACATACATTGAAAATATATTTACCATATATAGCCCCTACATACATTGAAAATATATTTACCTACCAAAATACAGTAAACACTACATACATTGAAAACATATTTACCGACTTAAATATAGTAACCACTACATACATTGACAATATATTTTCGGGAGAGAGAGATCCAAGATGGCTGATTGCTAACAGCTCTGGACTGTAGCTCCCAGTGAAAGCTTGGAAAACGTGAGGATACCATATTTTCAGAGGAATTTTCGTCGCCCACGGACCAGAAGTTTTCCAGTGGAGGAGTCTCGCGGGTCACCAGCGCGACTTCTGTGGCCGGCACAGCGGTTTTGTTGTCGCCTTGGCATGGCAGCTCTTGGTGCACAGTGAGCGGCACTGGTTCTCCTACTAAGTGGTGTTTGGAGCTCTGAGAAGGCAGAGCCGCTTGTTGCGGACTCAAGAAAAAAGACAGACCGGAGATTCCCAGGCAGAACGGCACCATCATTCTTATCGCTGTTGTTTTGGCTGGCGCAGTGGGTTGCTCGGATTCCAGCACTGGGAATCAATAAATTGGACATCCTCTCAGGAACTTAATCAAAAAGGCGCTAATTGTAAAGACATCAGATGGATAAATTCACAATAAAGGGAAAAAAATAGCCTAAAAAGGCCGAGAAAATTGAAAGTCAGAACCCCTCTCCTTTTACACGGGATAGTAATTCCTCATCAGCAACGGAACAAGCCCTAATGGAAGAGGACTGTGTTCCAGTATCTGAAGGAGGCTTTAGAAGGTGGATGGTAAAAAAACTTCTGGGAATTGAAACAACTTGTTCTAACCCAATTTAAAGAAACTAAGAACTTTGGATCCAAGATGGCTGATCGCTAACAGCTCGGGATTGTGGCTCCCAGTGAAAGCTCGGAAAACGTGAGGACGCCACATTTTTAGAGAAATTTTTGTCGCCCACGGACCAGAAGATTTCCAGTGGAGGAGCCCCGCGGGTCACCAGCGCGACTTCTGTGGCCGGTGCAGCGGTTTTGCCGTCGCCTCGGCGTGGCAGCTCTTCGTGCACAGTGAGCCGGACTGGTTCCCCTACTGACTGGTGTTTGGAGCTCCGGGAAGGCAGAGCCGCTTTTTGCGGACTCAAGAAGGAAGCCAGACTGCAGATTCCCAGGCAGAAGGGCACCATCAGTCTCATCGCTGTTGTTTTGGCCGGTGCAGTGGGTTGCTCGGATTCCAGAAATGGGAATCAATAAATTGGACGTCCTCTCAGGAACTTAATCAGAAAGGCGCTAATTGTAAAGATATCAGATGGATAAAATCACAATAAAGGGAAAAAACAGCCTAAAAAGGCCGAGAAAACTGAAAGTCAGAACCTATCTCCCTCTACAGGGGATAGTAATTCCTCATCAGCAACAGAACAAGCCCTAATGGTAGAGGACTGTGTTCCAGTATCTGAAGGAAATTTTAGAAGGTGGATGGTAAAAAACCTCTGGGAATTGAAACAAATTGTTCTAAACCAATGCAAAGAAACTAAGAACTTTGAAAAAAGGTTAAACGAAATGTTAAAAAGAATGGACAATATAGAAAGGAATATAAATGAAATAATGGAGTTGAAAAATACAACACAAGAACTTAGTGAAATATGCACAAGTTTGAATAGCCGAATTGATCAAGCAGAAGAAAGGATATCAGAGGTCGAAGACCGACTTAATGAAACTGAACGAGAAGACAAGAATAGAGAAAAAAGGATAAAAATGAATGAGCAAAGTCTCCAAGAATTATGGAACTATGTAAAAAGACCTAATTTACATTTGATAGGTGTACCTGAAAGTGATGGAGAGAATGAATCCCAGCTGGAAAATATTCTTCAGGATATTATCCAGGAGAATTTTCCCAATTTAGCAAAGCAAGATACCATTCAACCTCAGGTAATACAGAGAACACCACAAAGATAAGAAGAGCAACCCCAAGACACATAATCATTAGATTCACCAGGGTTGAAACAAAGGAGAAAATACTAAGGGCAGCCAGAGAGAAAGGTCAGGTTACCCACAAAGGGAAGCCTATTAGACTTACTGCAGATCTCTCAGTAGAAACCCTACAAGCCAGAAGAGAGTGGGGGCCGATAATTAACATACTCAAAGAACAGAAATTTCAGCCTAGAATTTCATATCCTGCCAAATTAAGCTTCACAATTGAAGGAAAAATAAAATCTTTTATGAACAAGCAAGTACTCAGAGATTTTATTACCACCAGGCCTGCTTTACAAAAACTTCTGAAAGAAGCATTACACAAAGAAAGGAACAACCAGTATTAGCCTTTCTAAAAATATACCAAAAAGTAAAGAGCATCAACATAAAGAAGAATTTAAATCAACAAATAGATAAAAGAGCGAGCATCAACATAAAGAAGAATTTACATCAACAAATGGATAAAATAGCCAGTTAACATCAAATGGCAGTAAACTTAAATTGAAATCGACTAAATTTTCTAATTAAAAGATACAGCCAAAACCTAACAGTATACTATATCCAGACCCATTTTATATCCAGATACACAAAGACTAAATACAAAGGGTTGGAGAAAGATTTACCAACCAAATAGAGAACAAAAACAAATAAATAAACAAAAAGGAGTTGCAATTCATGCATTTGATAAAACAGATTTCAAATCAACAAAGGTAGAGTGATATGAGGATAAATACATCCTAACACCCAGATACATAAGACCCATAAAGAGTTCAGAATCAACGAAACAGAAAATTAATAAGGATATCTAGAATCTGAACTCAGATCAGTAACAAGTAACCTTAACAAGCACTTGTAGAGCTCTCCAATTTAGATAAATAAAATATGCATTCTCCACTTTAAATACACAAAATAATGATCAGCCATTATTAATACCCATTAAAAGCGATATTCCTGTTCTCTCTCCCTCTTTTTCTTCCTCTCTTTTCAAAGAAAAAAACAAAGAAAGTATATTTTCCTACTGTAATTCAGTAGGTATATTTCACCTTACTTCTTACTCTCTTAATAATAGTGTCTTTTGATAAATGGGAATTCTCAGTTTTAAGGAAAGCATTACTAATATTTTTGTTAGCAATTGTCATGTCCTGTTTTGTAATCATTCATAAAAATTGTTGTTATTACCTTTAAAATAAAAGAGAAAAAAAGAAAAAGTCTCCTGACTGTTCCACAGGTGTGCATTATTTAGTGAGACTCTGAAAGACTATTTCCCCAGGTGTGTACATTTAGTAAGGCTCTCAAGTAGTGGCCATAGAAAAGAAACACTTGACTATTCCACAGGTGTGCATTATTCAGTGATTCTCTGAATGAGTGACCATAAAAAAATAGGCTCCAGACTATAGCACAAGTGTGTAATATTCAGTGAGGCTGAGAAAGAGTGGCCATATGAAAGAGATTTCTAATTACACCACATGTCCGTTATTCACTGTTTGTCTGAATGAGTAGCCGTATGACATAGACTCCTCATTATTCTCCATGTGTGCATTAGTCAAACCGGTTCTGTATGAGTGTCCATACCAAATAGACTCCTGACCCTCCACCAAGTGTGAATTACTCAGCGATACCGACAATAAGAGTTCATATGAAATAGACTCCTGACAATCACCCAGGTGTGTATCATTCAGGAAGGCACTTAATTCGTTGCTGTTTTAAACAGCGTCCTGATTACTGCATAGAAGTTCATTATTCACTGAAACTTTGAATGAGAGGCCATAAAAAATAAACACCACACTACTGCTCCATTGTGAATTATTCATTAAGGTTCTAAAGGTGTGGTAGTATGAAGTAGAATCCTGAGGATTTCCCAGGAGTGTATCATTCAGGGAGGCCCAGAATGTGTGGCCATATAAAAAATTTTCGACTATTACAATGGTGTCCATTATTCACTGAGGCTCTAAATGTGTGGCTACATGAAGTAGACTTTTACGTCTTCCTTAGGTGTTTATTATTGAATGAGAGTCTGACTAAATGAGCATAAACAAGAGACTCTTGTGTATTACCCAGGTGTGCATTACTTACAAAGACTCTGAATGTGTAGCCCTTTGAAGAAGACCCGTGACAATTTCTGAGGGAAGTATTATTCACAGTGGCCCTGAACGAGTGGCCACGTGAAAGAGATTCCTGACTTATCAGATATCCATATTATTCACTGAAGAACATAGAGTGTCTTTATGAAATAGAACCCATTTTATTCCACAGGTGGGCTTTATTTTTTGACTCTCCAAATGAATCACCATATGAAATAGACTAGTGATTATTCTACACATGTGCAGTATTCGAAGAGGTTCGGGATAAGTGTCCATATCAAATAGTCTCCTGACTATCAAGCATGAGTGTATCATTCACGAAGCTGCTTAATTTGAAGATACCTTCCATTGAAGCCTTACTACTCCACAACTGTTTCTTTTGCAGTGTAGCTCTTAATGAGAGTCGATATAAAATAGACTCCTTACTATTGCCCCACTGTGCAATATTCGGTAATGCTGTGATTGAGTGGCCACATGACCTGGACCCTGACTATTCTCAAGGTGTGTATTCTTCTGTGAGATTCTGAACGAGTGACCACGTAAAATAGACTCCTGACTCTATCGTCTTGACTATTTCTCAGCTGTGAATTTTCCACTGAGTCACTGGGTCAACAGTCATATCAAATAATTTCCAGACTATTTTTCATTTGTTCAATATTGAGTGAAACTCTGAATAAGTGCCTTTATATAATAGAGTCCTGAGTATTTTCAAGATGTATATAATTCTCCACTTAGGTTCAGAATAAGTGGCCATGTGAAATACACTCCTGACTCTTCCATAGGTTTGTTTTATTCTGTGAGGCTCTGAATGTTTGGCCATAAAATAGAGACTCTTCAATACTCATAAGGCGTGCATTTTTACATTAGTCTCTAAAGGAGTGGCTATACAAAATAGAATCCTGACTTATTCCAAGTTGTATGTTATTCAGATAGGCTCTTAATATGTGGCTATATAAAACAGAATTCTGACTACAATACAGGTGTTCCTTATTCAATAAATCTCTGAAATAGATACCAAATGTAATAGTGTCCTGAGTATTCCCCAGGTATGTATTTTTCACTGAGGCTCTCAATCTTTGGCCATATGAAATTGTTTCCTGACTGGTCCACAGGTGTGTATTATTGACCCTCTCTGAATATTTGGGCATATGGAATAGAGTAGTGACTATTTCAAAGCTGTGTAATACTCACTCAGTCTTTGAATCTGTGGCCATATAAAATAGACTAGTGTCTATTCCATACGTGTGCATTATTCCCTGAGGATGTAAGTGAGAGGCTATATAAAGTAGACTGCTAACACTTCTGCAGGTGTGGCTGTCTGTCTTAATATTTGTATTATCCAGTGAATCTCCCAAAAAGTGGCTTTATGTAATAGACTGCTGAGTACTTTACATTTGTGCATTGTTCACTGAGGTTATGAGTAATTGGTCATATGAAATGTAATCCTGACTAATCCACACGTTTATATTATCCACTGTGGTTATGAATTAATGTCCAAATAAAATACACCCATTGGAGGTCTCGCAATATGGCGTCATTGAAGCGACTCAGGATTGCAGCTCTCATTAAAGGCACAGTGAGTGATTCCTAGCCACATTCTCGGATGGACCTTTTTTCCCACAGAGCGTTAAATGTTTCAGGTGTGGGAGAGACACGGGACGCTAGTACAGCCAGCTAGAGTAGCCAGTTTGCACGGCCACTTTGGCTGGCGCTGCAGGAGGACCCAACACGGAAATCATTTGTCTGGGTGCCCTGTTAAACTGGCAATCTGATATTTGGAAGGGCAGATTGGGATGTCCACCTGATTGAACGGGACTTGGACAATGAGCAACAACAGGAATTTCCTGGGATGCGTGATCTTAGCCGGTGCAGTGGGCAGCACCATGAGAGATTACACAGATCCCAGTGCCCTATCGGCAGGCTACTAAGGCGCCAGTGAAAGAGTCGACCTTTCAGCTTGGGTAAAGGAAGAGAGAGAGAGAGAGAGAGGACAGACTCTGAGGCAGGGAGCTGGGTGATATGGCTTGGGGGGTCCCACCCCCACGTGGACAAGCAGGGTGGCGATTGGAGGTGCTCAGGGCTGAGAATTTTGCTTCTGGCATCTAGGACGGTGCAGCCCGGTGAGGGAGGGGCGTCAGCCATTACTGATGCAATCCGCCCCTACTGAAGCACCGCCCAGGGCTGACGCAGCCTGCCGTTGCAGAGGCAACCTGCCATAACAGAGAGACTCCGCCAGAAGGGCGGAGTGCTCCACAGAAGAAGGGAGCCCAGCAGTAACAGGGTGGACCCGAGCTAGAAGGGCAGAGCCCCGGCAGGCAAATAGTGAATAGACTGCCTCCTATTGGGGCAGGACAGTGCAACAGATACTCATAAAGAAAGCGCCAACTCCCTGAGACAGAGCATCTAAGGGGGAAAAAAAGGGTGGTGTTTTATGAGTTCTGTTGCAGCAGAAATAAACAACCTCCCAACAACCCTGAATGAACAACAGAGGTCACAGCCCAGCAATAGAGATCCTACAAAGCACAGACCATCTCCTCAAGGAGCTCCCTGACCCCTGTATATCCAAAGAGTCACCCCAGAAAACGACTAATCAAACTGACATTTGGCGGGCATCGTTCTGGAACAAAAACAGCAGCAGAAGAAACTGATATCATCGCTCACTGTTCCGCAGCTGCTACAGGTATACCCCAGAAAAGCAGGGCCTGGAGTGGACCTCAGCACTCATACAGCAAAGAAGCTAGACCATTAGAAGGAAAACCAAGTAACAAAAACACTTCATCATCAACAATCTCAGCGTCCACACAGAGACCCAATTGAAAAATCATCAGCTACTAAGACGACAGGCGTATAAATCCATAAAGATGGCAAGAAACCAGCGCATAAAGGAGGAAAACACCAGAAACCAAAACATCTCACCTCCTACAAAAAAAACAAAACTCCTCACCAGAGAGAAACAAAGCTGGACAGAGAAGGAGAGTGACAAAATGACAAAATCAGACTTCAGAAAGTGCATAATGAGAAACTTTACTGAGGTAAATAAACATGTTCTAAATCACTGCAAAGAAACTTAGAGCCTTGAAAAAAGTTTGAAAAAAGATTCGAGGAATTGAAAACAAGAATGGACAGCTTAGAGAGCAATATGAATGAATTGAAGGAGCTGAAAAACACAACACGAGAACTTCACGAAGCATGCACAAGTTTCAACAGCCGAATTGACCAAGCAAAAGAAAAAATATCAAAAGTTGAAGATCACCTCAATGAAATAAAACGAGAAACCAAGATTAGAGGAAAAAGCACAAAAAGGAATGAACAAAATCTCCAAGAAATGTGGTATTATGGGAAGAGACCCAACCTACGTTTGATAGGTGTGCCAGAATGTGATGAAGAGAATGAATCCAAGCTGGAAAACACTCTTCAGGATATTATCCAGGAAAATTTCCCCAACCTAGCAAGACAGGTCAATACTCAACTCCAGGAAATACAGAGAACACCAAAAAGATACTCCGCAAGAAGAGCAACCCCAAGGCACATAATTGTCAGATTCACCAGAGGTGAAATGAAGGAAAAAATACTAAGGGAAGACAGAGAGAAAGGTCGGGTCACCCACAAAGGGAAGCCCATCAGACTCACAGCAGATCCCTCGGCAGAGAATCTACAAGCCAGAAGAGAGTGGGGGCCAATATTCAACATCCTTAAAGAAAAGAACTTTCAACCCAGAATTTCATATCCAGCCAAACTGAATTTCATAAGTGAAGGAAAAATAAAATCCTTCATGAACAAGCAAGTACTCAGATATTTTGTCACCACTAGGCCTGCTTTACAGGAGCTCCTGAAAGAGGCACTACACATAGAAAGAAACAACCAGTACCAGCCATCCTAAAAGCATACCAAATGCTAAAGAGCATCAACATAATGAAGAAGGTTCATGAACCAACGGGCAAAACAGCCAGCTAGCATCAAAATGGCAGTATCAAATTCACACATAACAATATTAACCCTAAATGGAAATGGGTTAAATGCACCAATCAAAAGACAGAGACTGGCAAATTGGATAAAAAAACCAAAACCCATCTGTGTGCTGTATCAAAGAAACCCACCTCACACGCAAGGATGTACAAAGTCTCAAAATAAAGGGATGGAGGAAGATTTACCAAGCATAAGGAGAGCAAAAAAGAAAAGCAGGATTTGCAATTCTCATCTCTGATATAATAGACTTTCAAGCAACAAAGATCAAAAGGGACAAAGAAGGTCATTACTTAATGGTAAAACGATCGATAAAACAAGAAGAGCTAATTATGGACCATAATTATGGACCAAATACAGGAGCACCCAGATATATAAGGCAAGTTCTTAATGACTTACAAAGAGACTTAGACTCCCACACAATAATAGTGGGAGACTTTAACACTCCACTGTCAATAGCAGACAGATCAACCAGACAGAAAATGAACAAGGATATCCAGTACTTGAACTCAGACCTGGAAAAAGCAAACCTGATAAACATTTACAGAACTCTCCACCCCAAATCCACAGAATATACATTCTTCTCAGCACCACATCACACCTACTCCAAAATTGATGACATAATTGCAAGTAAAACACACCTCAGCAAATGCAAAACAACTGAAATCATAACAAACAGTCTCTCAGACCATAGTGCAATCAAGTTGGGACTCAGAATTCAGAAAATAACTCAGAACCGCATGGCTTCATGGAAACTGAACAACTGGTTCTTGAATGTTGATTGGATAAACAAGGAAATGAAGGTAGAAATAAAGTTCTTTGAAACCAACGAGAATAAAGAAACAACGTACCAGAATCTCTGGGACATATTTAAAGCAGTCAGTAGAGGAAAATATATAGCAATAAGAGCCCACATGAGAAGAATGGAGAGACCCAAAATTGACACCCTATCGTCAAAATTGAAAGAGCTAGAGGAGCATGATCAAAAAAGCTAAAAACCTAGCCGAATACAAGAAATAACTAAGATCAGAGCAGAACTGAAGGAGATAGAGACAAGAAAATCCCTTCAAAAAATTAATAAATCTAAGAGCTGGTTTTTGAAAAGATCAACAAAATAGACCACAAGCCAGACTGATAAAAAAGAAAAGAGAGAACAACCAAATAGATGCAATATAAAAACGTAATGGGGAAATCACCACAGATTCCACAGAAATTCAAACCATCATCAGAGAATGCTAGAAACAACTCTATGCACGTAAAATAGTAATCTAGGAAGAAATGAATAAATTACTGAATGCCAGTGTCCTCCCAAGCCTAAACCATGAGAAAGCCGAAATTCTGAATAGACCAATAAGAAGGTCTGAAGTTGAGGCAGCAATTAAAAGCCTACCACACAAGAAAAGCCCAGGTCCTGATGGGTTCAGAGCCAAAATCTACCAGACACACAAAGAGGATCTGGTACCATTCCTTCTGAAACCATTCCAAATAATCCAAAAAGAGGGAACCCTTCCCAAATCATTTTATGAGACCAACATCATCCTGATACCAAAACCTGGAAGAGACTCAACAAGAAAAGAAAACTTCAGGCCAATATCCATTATGAACATAGATGCAAAAATCTTCAATAAAATACTGGCAAACCGATTGCAACAGCACATTAAAGAAATTATCCATCATGATCAAGTAGGAATCATCCCAGGGATGCAAGGCTGGTTCAACATACGCAAGTCTATAAATGTAATTCACCACATAAACAGAAGCAAAAACAAAAACCACATGATTATCTCAATTGATGCAGAGAAGGCATTTGACAAAATTCAACAGCTTTTTATGCTAAAAACCCTCAATAACCTTGGTATTGATGGAACATATTTCAAAGTAATAAAAGCTTTTTACGACAAAACAACAGCCAATATCATACTTAATGGGAAAAAATTGGAAGCATTCCCTTTGAAATTGGGCACTAGACAAGGATGCCCTCTCTCACCACTACTATTCAACATAGTACTGGAAGTTCTAGCAAGAGCAATCAGGCAAGAAAAAGAAATAAAGGGTATTCAAATAGGAAAGGTGGAAGCCAAATTGTCTCTATTTGCAGACGACATGATAGTATACCTAGAAGACCCCATCACCTCAGCCCAAAAGCTCCTAAAACTGAGAAGCAACTTCAGTAAAGTCTTAGGATATAAAATCAATGTGCAAACATCACAAGCATTCTTAAACAACAATAACAGACTTAAAGAGAACCTAATCAAGAATAAACTTGCTTTCACAATTGCTACAAAGAAAATAAAATACTTAGGAATACAACTCACAAGGAATGTAAGGGACCTCTTTAAGGAAAACTACAAACCACTGCTCAAAGAAATAAGAAAGGACACAAACAGATGGAGAAACATTCCATGTTCGTGGTTAGGAAGAATCAATATGGTGAAAATGGCTATACTGCCCAAAGTAATTTACACAATCAGTGCTATCCCCATCAAACAACCATTGAATTTCTTCACAGAACTGGAGAAAACCACCATGAATTTCATATGGAACCAAAAAAGAGCCCGCATAGCCAAGTCAATTCTAAGCAAAAGGAACACAGCGTGAGGCATCACACTACCAGACTTCAAACTATACTACAAGGCTACAGTAATCAAAACAGCATGGTACTGGTACCAAAACAGAGATATAGATTAATGGAACAGAACAGAGGCATCAGTGGTAGCACAACATATCTACAACAATATTATCTTTGATAAACCAGATAAAAACAAGCAATGGGGAAAGGATTCCCTATTTAATAAATGGTGTTGGGAAAACTGGCTAGCCGTGTACAGAAAGCAGAAACTGGACCCCTTCCTGACACTTTACACTAAAATTAACTCCAGATGGATTAAAGACTTAAACGTAAGACCTGACCCCATAAAAACCCTAGAATAAAATCTAGGCAAAACCATTCAGGACATAGGAGTAGGCAAAGACTTAATGACCAAAACACCAAAAGCATTGGCAACAAAAGCCAAAATAGACAAATGGGACCTCATCAAACTCCACAGCTTCTGCATGGCAAAAGAAACAGTCACTAGAGTGAATCGGTAACCATCAGAATGGAAAAAAATCTTTGCAGTTAACACATCGGACACAGGGCTGATATCCAGAATTTACAAAGAACTCAAACAGATTTACAGGAAAAAAGCAAACAAGCCCATTCAAAAATGGGCAAAGGATATGAACAGATGCTTACAAAAGAAGACATACATGAGGCCAACAAACATATGAAAAAATGCTCATCATCACTAGTCATTAGAGAGATGCAAATCAAAGCCACATTGAGATACCATCTCACGCCAGTTAGAATGGCGATCATTAAAAATCTGGAGACAGCAGATGCTGGAGAGGATGTGGAGAAATACGAACATTCTTACACTGTTGGTGGGAGTGTAAATTAGTTCAACCATGGTGGAAGACAGTGTTGCGATTTCTCAAGGACCTAGAAATAGAAATTCCGTTTCACCCAGCAATCTTTTTACTGGGTATATAACCAAAGATTATAAATCGTTCTACTATAAGGACACATGCACACGAATGTTCATTGCAGCACTGTTTACAATAGCAAAGAACTGGAACCAACCCAAATGCCCAACAATGATAGACTGGACTGGGAAAATGTGGCACATATACACCATGGAATATTATGTGGCAATCAAAAATGATGAGTTTGTGTCCTTTGAAAGGACATGGATGAATCTGGAGAACATCATTCTCAGCAAACTGAAACAAGAACAGAAAAAGAAATACCGCATATACTCACTCATAGGTGGGTGAGAAAAATGAGAACACATGGACACATAGAGGGGGTCTACTACACACTGGGGTCTATTGGGGGGAATTGGGGAGGGATAGCGTGGAGGGGCTGGAAAGGGATAGCCTGGAGATGAATGCCAAGTGTGGGTGAAGGGGAGGAAGGTAGCAAAACACACTGCCATGTGTGTACCTGTGAAACTATCTTGCACGTTCTGCGCATGTACCCCAAAACCTATAATGCAATAAAAATTAAAAAAAAAATGCACAGGTGCGGGATATTCAGAAGTTTACTTCATCTCGCCAATGATTCACAGACTCCGTGAATACTGCATACCTGGGGAGTACTCAGCAATCTATTTCATATGACCAGTTCTACCACACCTCAGTGAATAATGAACATCTGGGGAATAGTTCAGAATTCTATTTCTTATGCTCACTCATTTAGACCTTCACTGAGTAATGCACACCTTTGAAATAGTCCAGATTCTCTTTCATACGGCAACTCATTCAGAGCCTCGCTGAATGGTAAAAAAAAAAACAAAACTGTGCAATAGTCAGAAGTCTATTTCATATTTCCACTCATTTACAGCCACAGTGAATAATGCATGCCTCAGGAATACTGAGGATTTTATTTCAAATGACCTCTCGTTCAGGGCATCAGTGAAAAATACACACGTGGGCAATATTCAAGTCTCTATATCATATGGCCACTCATTCAGAACCTCAGTGAATGATATATGAATGGAAAATAATCAGTATCTAATTCCATACAACATGAGATTCAGAGCCAAACCGAATAATGCACACCCCAGGTATAGAGAGGTTTCTCTTTTATATGGACACATTTTTAGAACCTCAGTTAATAATAATCACCAGGGAAAAATTGGTTAGTTTATTTTATATTGCCACTCATTCAGAGGCCTCAGAGTAGTGCAAGTTTGAGGAATTGTCAAGAGTTTATTTACAGTGTCCTCTCATTCAGAGCGTCATGGAATAATGCATACCTGGAATAATCTTGAAGTCTCTTTTACACGGCCATTCTTTCAAAGCATTAGTGAAGAATGCGCACTTGTGAAGTAGCCATTTGTCTATTTTCTTTGATGACACATTCAGAACATCAGTGAATAATACACACCAGTGGAATAGTCAAGACTCTATTTTATATGGCCTCTCATTCAGAGCCCATGTGAATAAAACACACCTGGAGAATTGTCAGGAGAGCATTTCATAGAGAAACACACTCTGTGCCTCAGTGACTAGTGCATACCTGGACAAGAGAAAGGAGTGTATTTCATATACATGCCCATTCAGAGCCCCTCTGAGTAATAACCACATGGGGTAGAGTAAGGAGTCTATTTCATATGACCACTCAAAGAGTGACTGAGGGAGTAGTGCACACCTTGGGAATTGTCAGAAGTTTATTTCGTATGGCAACTCATACAGATCCTAAGTAAATAACACACACCTGGGTAATAGCAGTGTATTTCAATTGGCCACACATTCAGAAACTCAGTGAATAGTACACACCTATGTAATTGTCAGGAGACAATTTCATCTGGCCTCTCATGCAGAGCTTCACTGAATAATAAACTCCTGTGGACTAATCAGCACCCTAATTTATATAGCCAATCATTCGGAGAATCTCTGTGTAATAAGCTCCTTGTGGATATTCAGGAATCTCTTTAACATGGCCACTAAGAGACTAAGTAAATGGTAAATACCTGTGGAAAAATCATATGGCTACTAATTTAGAATCTCATGGAGTAATGCACATGGGTGAATAAGTGAGGATTCTCTTTCATCTGTCCACCCATTCACAGACTCACCGAATGGTACCCACTTGTGGATTTGTCAAGAATGTCTTTCTTGTTGCCACTCATACAGTGCCTCAGTGAATCATGCACACCTGGGAAGAACTGAGGATTCTATTGTAGATACTAAACACTTGGGGAATAGCCAATGGTGTATTTTATACCATCACTCATTCAGAGACCAACTGAATGAAACACACTGGGGAAACAGTCAGGTTTTTACTTCATGTTGCCGGTCATTGTGAGCCAAGCTGAATAAGGCACACCTTGGAAATAGTCAGGTGTCTCTTTCATAAGAACACTGTTTCAGAGCCTCAGTAAATAATGCATATTTGGGGAATCATCAGGAATCTGTTTAAAATGACCACTCCTTACGAGCCTCTGTGAATAATGCAAGTCTGTGGAGTACTGAGGAGATAAATTCATATCACCCCCGATTCTGTGACTCCCAGAATAATCTATAAATGAGAAACGGTCCAAAGTCTTTTTACATGGTCTCTTAGTAGGACCCAACGGAATAATACACAACAGGGGAATAGTCAGGAGTCTATTTTATATGGCCCCTCAGAGAATCAGTGAATCATGCAGACTTGAGGAATACTCGGGAGTCTATTTCACATGGCCAAAAATTCAGAGCAACAGTGAATAATGCACACCAGGCTAATAGTCAGGAACATCCTTTATATGGCCACCCACTCAGAGCTTCACTGAAATATACACTCCCGGGGAATCTTCAGGATGTTATTCCACACTACCACTCATTCAGAGCCTTATTGAATAATTCACATCAGTGCAATAGTCAAAAATTTATTTTATATGGCCTCTCACTCAGAGCATCAATGAATGACGAACCCTTCAAAAGTAGTCTGGACGCTGTTTAAGATAGCCATAAATTAAGTGCCTCCCTGAATGATACACACCTGGGTGATAGTCAGGAGTGTATTTCATATGGTCACTAACTCAAAACCTCAATAATAAATACACACCTATAGATCAATCAGGAGACTATTTTATATAGCCAAACTTTCAGAGCCTCATTGAGTAAAGCATACCTGGGAAATACTCAGGAAGCAATTACATATGTCCTATCATTCAGAGATTTACTCAATAAGGAACACCTGTAGAGTTGTCACAGGTCTATTTTATATAGTCACACATTCAGAGCCTCACTGAGTACTATAAACCTGGGGCAACGTCAGGATTCTATTTTCTATGGCCACTCATTCAGAGCCCAACCTAAAAATGCACGCCTGCGGAGTATTCAGGAGTCGCTTTCCTAAGGCCACTCATTCAAAGCCTCACTGGAAAATACACACGTATGAAAAAGTCAGCAGTGTATTTCAAATGGCCACTCATTTAGAGCCTCTGTGAAGAGGTATATACACCTGGGGAATACACAGGAGTCTACTTCATATAGCCACATATTCAGAGACACACTGAGTAATGCACTCCCGGGTAATAGTCTGGGGACTATTTTATGTGACCGTTCACCCAGTGCCTCAGTGGAAAATGCACACCTGATGAATAGGCAAGAAGCTATTGTAAGACGTCTGTTTTATATGGTCTCTCATTGGGAAACTCACTGAATGGTACGCATTTGGAAATAGTTAGAGTCAATACCATAAGGCCACTGAATCAGAGCAATAATGAATGCTGCACACCTGGAAAATACTCAGGATTCTTCTTGGTGTGACCACTGATTGAGAGCCTCATTGAATAATGCACACATGGACATTGAACAGGAGGCTGTGTCATATGAACACTCCTTCAGAGCCTCAGTGAATAATACTCACCTAGGGAATACTCAGGAATCTATTACATAGGCCCTCTCATTCAAAGCCTCACTGAACAGTGCGCACCTGTTGGGTACTCAGGAGTCTATTTCATATGGCCACTCATTCAGCAACTCACTGAATAATACACACGTGGGGAATAGTCAAGATTCTCTTTAATATGAACCAGTATTATGAGCCTCGCTTTATTATGCATGCCTTGAAATCCTGAGGAGTCTATTTGCTATCGACCCCCTTTTTGAGTTTGACAGAAAAATTATCACATGCAAAGTTATAAGGAGTACATTTTATATGGACCCTCTTTTAGAGCCTCTTTGAATAATGTATACATGAAGAAAATTTGGAGTCAATGTCATGTTACCATTCATTCAGAGCATCAGTAAAGAATGCACACCTGCGGAGTGGCCAGGTGTCTATTTGCTTTGGACACATTTAGAACGTCAGTGAATAATACACGTCAGTAATATACTCAGTAGTCTATTTCATAAGGCGCCTCAGTCAGAGGCTGGGTGAACAGTACACACCTGGGGAATACTCAGGAACCTATTATATACTGCCACTTATTCAGAGCCTCAGTGAATAATACACACCTGGGAAATAGTCAGGAGTCAATTTTATGTGGACACTCTTTCAGAGCCTTCCTTAATAATACACACATTGGGGAGAGTCGGGAATCTGTTTCATATGGCCACTCACTGAGACTCCCAGCGAATAGTGCACACTCGGGGAATTGTCAGGAGTTTATTTCATATGGCATCTGATACAGAACCTCAGTGAATAAGACACACCTGGGAAATAGTCAGGAGTGTATTCCACTTAAGCACAGACTAAGAGTATCAGTGAATCAGACACAACTGGGGAAGTATCAGGCGTCAATTTCATCTGGTCTCTCAATCAGAGGTTTTTTGAATAATGTACTCCTCTGAAAAGTCAGGACCCTAATTGATATAGCTACTCATTCAGAGCCTCTCTAAATACTATGCAACTTTGGGATTTTTAGGTGTCTATTTCACATTACCACTGATTCAACGCCTTATTGAATTAATGCATACCATTCCTGGGAAGTACTCAGAAATTTATTTCATATGGCCACTCATTTTTCACCTCCTTGAATATTGCACACCAGGGAAATAGCCAGAATTCTATTTTTTATGGACACTCATTCAGATCTTCACTGAATAGTGCACACATTTGGAACAGTGAGGATTCTGTTTCATATGACCACTCATTCAGAGTCTCACTGAATGGTACTCATCTGTGGAATAGTCAGGACAATATTTTATATATGCCACATTTCTAGAGCCTCAGTGAATCATGCATGCCTTAGGAGTACTGAGGATTTTATTACAAATCACTCTTCATTGAAAGCCTCAGTGAATAGTCAAGGGTCGATTTCATATGGCCACTCATTCAGAGCCTCAGTGAATAAGACAGACTTAGGGAATAATCAGGATTCTATTTTCTACGACCAGTATTGAGAGACAATCTGAATAATTCACAACTTGGGAATAGGGAGGTGTCAGACAGGAACACTCTTTCAGTGCCTCAGTGAATAATACACACCAGGGTAATACTGAGGTTTCTTGTTAATATTGCCCCTAATTCACAGCCTCTCTCAGTAGTGCAAGTTTGGGGATTTTTCAGGAGTTTAGAATGGCTACTCATTTAGAGACTCAGTGTAAAATACACATTTAGGGAATAGTGATAATTCTATTTACAATGACCACATATTCAGAGCCTCAGTGAATAATGAACATCTGAGGAACACTCAGGAGACACTTTCACATTCCCACTCTTTCAGAGTCTCACTGAATAACTCACCCCTTTGGAGTACGGAGAGGTCTATTTTATATGGCCACTTACTTTGAGCCTCACTGAATAATACATACCTGTGTAATACCGAGGAGTCTATTTCTGCATGCCAAATTGTTCTGAGGCTCAGTAAATTATACACACCTGGGACATGGTGTGGAATCTACTTCATATTGCTCCTCATTCAAATCCTGAGTAATGAACACCTTTTGAGTTCTCAGAAATGTATATCCTTTGTCCAATCATTCAGAACCTCACTGAATTTTACACATGGGGAATATTCCTGATTCTATTTAGTGTTGACACAGATTTTGAGACCCACTGAATAACCTATACCTGTAGAATAGATAGGAGTGTATTTCATATTTCCCCTCCTTCTGTGATTCACTGAGTAATACGCACCTGAGGAATTGTTAGGAGTATATTTCGTATGGCCTGCATTCAGAGCCTCGTTGAATAATGCACACTTGCAGAAATATTTGGAGTCTCTTTCACATGGCTCCTCATACAGTTTTGGTGAATTGTGTACACATGTGGAGTAGCCCGATGTTTATTTCATTGGAGACATATTGAGAAACTCAGTGAATTATACATTAATGTTTAATAGACGAGAGTCTACTTCACCTGGCCCCTCATTCAGTACCCATGTGAACAAAACCCACCTGGAATATAATCAGGAGTCTATTTCACATGGCCTTTCATTCATAGCCTCTGTGAATAATCCACACCTGGGAAATAGGCAGCAATTGGTTCCATACGGATACTTTCTGAAAACATCCCTTAATAATGCACACATGCGGGATATTCAGAAGTCTACTTCATCTCGACACTGATTCACAGCCTCCGTGAATACTGCATACCTGGCAAGTACTCAGCAATCTATTTCATATGACCAGTCCTACCACACCGCAGTGAATAATGAACACCTGGGGAATAGTCAGAATTCTATTTCTTTTGTTTTTAATTTTTTAAACTTTTTTAAAATTTTTATTGCATTATAGGTTTTGGGGTACATGTGCAGAACGTGCAAGATAGTTGCATAGGTACACACATGGCAGTGTGTTTTGCTGCCTTCCTCCCCTTCACCCACACTTGGTATTCATCCCCAGGCTATCCCCCACAGCCCCCCCCGCTGTCCCTCCCCCATTTCCCCCAACAGTCCCCAGTGTATAGTAGACTGCCTCTCTGTGTCCATGTGTTCTCATTTTTCTCACCCACCTATGAGTGAGTATATGCAGTATTTCTTTTTCTGTTCTTGTGTCAGTTTGCTGAGAATGATGTTCTCCAGATTCATCCATGTCCTTACAAAGGACACAAACTCATCATTTTTGATTGCTGCATAATATTCCATGGTGTATATGTGCCACATTTTCCCAGTCCAGTCTATCATTGATGGGCATTTGGGTTGGTTCCAGGTCTTTGCTGTTGTAAACAGTGCTGCAATTTTTTAAATTTTTATTGCATTATAGGTTTGGGGTACACGTGGAGAGCATGCAAGATAGTTGCATAGGTACACACATGTCAGTGGGCTTTGCTGCCTTCCTCCCCTTCACTCACACTTGGCATTTATCCCCAGGCTATCCCTCCCCAGCCCCCCACACTGTCCCTCCCCCATTCCATCGAATAGACCCCAGTGTGCAGTAGACTCCCTCCTTGTGTCCATGTGTTCTCATTTTTCTCACGCTCCTATGAGTGAGAATATGCGGTACTAGTTTTTCTGTTCTTGTGTCAGTTTGCTGAGAATGATGTTCTCAAAATTCATCCATCTCCTTACAAAGGACACAAACTCATCGTTTTTTCTTTGCTGCATAATATTCCATGGTGTATTTGTGGCACATTTTCCCAGTCCAGTCTATCATCGATGGGCATTTGGGTTGGTTCCAGGTCTTTGCTATTGTAAACAGTGCTGCAATGAACATTCGTGTGCATGTGTCCTTATAGTAGAAATATTTATAGTCCTTTGGATATATACCCAGTAATGAGATTGCTGAGTCAAATGGAATTTCTATTTCTAGGTCCTTGAGGAATCGCCACACTGTCTTCCACAATGGTTGAACTAATTTACACTCCCACCAAAAGTGTAAGAGTGTTCCTATTTCTCCACATCCTCTTCAGCATCTGCTGTCTCCAGATTTTTTAATGATCGCCATTGTAACTGGCGTGAAATGGTATCTCAATGTGGTTTTGATTTGCATCTCTTTAATGACCAGTGATGATGAGCATTTTTTTATGTGTTTGTTGACCTCATGTATGTCTTCTTTTATAAATTGTCTGTTCATATCCTTTGCTCATTTTTGAATGGGCTTGTTTGTTTTTACCTGTAAATTTGTTTGAGTTCTTTGTAAATTCTGGATATCAGCCATTTGTCAGATGCATAAACTACAAAGATTTTTTCCCATTCTGATGGTTGCCGATTCACTCTAGTGACTGTTTGTTTTGCCGTGCAGAAGCTGTGGAGTTTGATTAGGTCCCATTTGTCTATTTTGACTTTTGTTGCCAATGCTTTTGTTGTTTTGGTCATGAAGTCCTTGCCTACTCCTATGTCCTGAATGGTTTTGCCTAGATTTTCTTCTAGGGTTTTTATGGTGTCAGGTCTTATGTTTAAGTCTTTAATCCATCTGGAGTTAATTTTAGTGTAAGGTGTCAGGAAGGGTTCCAGTTTCTGCTTTCTGCACATGACTAGCCAGTTTTCCTAACACCATTTGTTAAAAAGGGAATCCTTTCCTCATTGCTTGTTTTTGTCTGGTTTATCAAATATTATATGGTTGTAGATATGTTGTGTTGCCGCCGATGCCTCTGTTCTGTTCCATTGGTCTATATCTCTGTTTTGGTACCATGCTGTTTTGATTACTGTAGCCTTGTAGTATAGTTTGAAGTCTGGTAATGTGATGCCTCCCGCTGTGTTCCTTTTGCTTAGAATTGACTTGGCTATGTGGGCTCTCTTTTGGTTCCATATGAAGTTCATGGTGTTTTCTTCCAGTTCTGTGAAGAAATTGAATGGTAGTTTGATGGGTATAGCACTGATTATGTAAATTACTTTGGGCAGTATAGCCATTTTCACGATATTGATTTTTTCTAACCAGGAACATGGAAGGTTTCCCCCTCTGTTTGTGTCCTCTCTTATTTCGTTGAGCAGTTGTTTGTAGTTTTCTTTGAAGAGGTCTCTTATGTTCCTTGTGAGTTGTATTCATAGGTATTTTATTTTCTTTGTAGCAATTGTGAACGGTAGTTTGTTATTGATTTGGTTCTCTTTAAGTCTGTTATTGGTGTATAGGAATGCTTGTGATTTTTGCACATTGGTTTTATATCCTGAGACTTTACTGAAGTTGCTTATCAGTTTCAGGAGCTTTCGAGCTGAGGTGATGGGGTGTTCTAGGTATACTATTATGTCGTCTGCAAATAGAGACAATTTGGCTTCCTCCTCTCCTTTTTGAATACTCTTTATTTCTTTTTCTTGCCTGATTGCTCTGGCTAGAAGTTCCAGTACTATGTTGTATAGGAGTGGTGAGAGAGGGCATCCTTGTCTAGTGCCAGATTTGAAAGGGAATGCTTCAAGTTTTTGCCCATTCATTATAATATTGGCTGTTGGTTTGTCATAAATAGCTTATATTACTTTGAGGTATGTTCCATCAATACCAAATTTATTGAGGTTTGTTAGCATAAAGGGCTCTTGAATTTTGTAAAATGCCTTCTCTGCTTCGATTAAGATAATCGTGTGACTTTTGTTTTTGGTTTTGCTTATGTGGTGAATTACATTTATAGACTTGCGTATGTTGAACCAGCCTTGCATTCCCGGGATGAATCCTACTTGATCATGATAAATGTTTCTTAATGTGCTGTTAGAATCGGTTTGCCAGTATTTTATTGAAGACTTTTGCATCTATGTTCATCATGGATATTGGCCTGAAGTTTTCTTTTCTTATTGAGTCTCTGCCGGGTTTGGTATCAGGATGATGTTGGTCTCATAAAATGATTTGGGAAGGGTTCCCTCTTTTTGGATTCTTTGGAATAGTTTCAGAAGGATTGGTACTAGATCTCTTTGTGTGTCTGGTAGAATTCGGTTGTGAACCCAGCTGGACCTGGGCTTTTTTTGTGTGGTAGGCTCTTAATTGCTGCCTCAACTTCAGACCTTGTTATTGTTCTATTCATAGTTTCGTCTTCCTCCTGGTTTAGGATTGAGAGGACACAGGCGTCTAGGAATTTATCCATTTCTTCCTGGTTTACTAGTTTATGTGCATAGAGTTGTTTGTAGTATTCTCTGATGATGGTTTGAATTTCTGGGGAATCTGTGGTGATTTCCCCTTTATTGTTTATTATTGCATCTATTTGGTTGTTCTCTCTTTTCTTTTTTATCGGACTGGCTAGTGGTCTATTTTGTTGATCTTTTCAAAAAACCAGCTCTTAGATTTATTGATTTTTTGACGGGCTTTTCTTGTCTCTATCTCCTTCAGTTCTGCTCTGATCTTAGTTTTTTCTTGTCTTTGGCTAGGTTTTGAGCTTTTTTGATGTAGCTCTTTTAGCTCTTTTAATTTTCACGATAGGGTGTCCATTTTGGATCTCTCCACTCTTCTCATGTGGGCACTTATTGCTATATGTTTTTCTCTACAGACTGCTTTAAATGTTTCCCAGAGATTCTGGTACTTTGTGTCTTCGTTCTCGTTGGTTTTGAAGAACTTCTTTATTTCTGCCTTCATTTCATTGTTTATCCAATCAACATTCAAGAGCCAGTTGTTCAGTTTCCATGAAGCTGTGCAGTTCTGAGTTATTTTCTGAATTCTGAGTCCCAACTTGATTGCACTATGGTCTGAGAGACTGTTTGTTATGATTTCAGTTGTTTTGCATTTGCTGAGGAGTGCTTTACTTCCAATTATGTGGTCAATTTTGGAGTAGGTATGATGTGGTGCTGAGAAGAATGTATATTCTGTGGATTTGGGGCGGAGAATTCTGTAAATATCTATCAGGTTTGCTTGTTTCAGGTCTGAGTTCAAGTACTGCATATCCTTGTTAATTTTCTGTCTGGTTGATCTGTCTGATATTGACAGTGGAGTGTTTAAGTCTCCCACTATTATTGTGTGGGAGTCTAAGTCTCTTTCTAAGTCATTAAGAACTTGCCTTATATATCTGGGTGCTCCTGCATTGGGTCCATATATATTTAGAATCATTAGCTCTTCTTGTAGTATGGATCCTTTTACCATTAAGTAATGACCTTCTTTGTCTTTTTTGATCTTTGTTGTTTTAACCTCTATTTTATCAGAGACCAGAATTGCAAATCCTGCTTTTTTTTGCTCTCTATTTGCTTGGTAAATCTTCCTCCATCCCTTGATTTTGGGCCTTTTTGTATCCTTGCGTGTGAGGTGGGTTTCCTGGATACAGCACACCGACGGGTTTTGGCTTTTTATCCAATTTGCCGGTCTGTTTCTTTTGATTGGTGCATTTAGCCCCTTTACATTTAGGGTTATATTGTTATGTGTAAATTTGATACTGCCATTTTGATGCTAGCTGGCTGTTTTGCTCATTAGTTCATGTACATTTTTCATTTTGTTGATGCTCTTTAGTATTTGGTATGCTTTTAAGATGGCTGGTACTGGTTGTTTCTTTCTATGTGTAGTGCCTCTTTAAAAAGCTCTTGTAAAGCAGGCCTAGTGGTGACAAAATCTCTGAGTACTTGCTTGTTCATGAAGAATTTTATTTTTCCTTCACCTATGAATCTCAGTTTGGCTGGATATGAAATCCTGGGTGGAAAGTTCTTTTTTTTAAGGATGTTGAATATTGGCCCCCACTGTCTTCTGGCTTGTAGAGTCTCTGCCGAGAGATCTGCTGTGAGTCTGATGGGCTTCCTTTTGTGGGTGACCCGACCTTTCTCTTTGGCTGCCCTTAGTATTTTCTCCTTCATTTCAACCCTGGTGAATGTGACGACTATGTGCCTTGGGGTTGCTCTTCTTGCAGAATATCTTTGTGGTGTTCTCTGTATTTCCTGGAGTTGAGTATTGACCTGTCTTGCTAGGTTGGGGCAACTTTCCTGGATAATATCCTGAAGAGTGTTTTCCAGCTTGGATTCATTCTCTTCATCACATTCTGGTACACCTATCAAACGTAGTTTGGGTCTCTTCACATAGTCCCACATTTCTTGGAGATTTTATTCATTCACTTTTGTGCTTTTTTTTATCTTGTTTTTTCGTTTTATTTCATTGACTTGATCTTCGACTTCTGATATTCTGTCTTCTGCTTGGTCAATTCGGCTGTTAAACTTGTGCATGCTTCGCGAAGTTCTCGTGTTGTGTTTTCCAGCTCTTTCAATTTATTCATATTCCTCTCTAAGTTGTCCGTTCTTGTTATCATTTCCTCGAATCTATTTTCAAATATTTTTTTCAGGGTTCTTAGTTTCTTTGCACTGGTTTAGTACATGTTTTTTTAGCTCACTGAAGTTTCTCTTTATCCACTTTCTGATGTCTGATTTCCTCATTTCGTCACACTCATTCTATGTCCTGCTTTGTCCCCTTGCTGGTGTGGAGTTTGGGTCCTTTGTAGGAGGTGCGGTGTTTTGGTTTCGGGTGTTTTCCTCCTTTTTGCGCTGCTTTCTTTCCATCTTTATGGATTTATCCACCTGTCATCTTAGCAGTTGCTGATTTTTCAATTGGGTCACTGTGTGGACGCCGAGATTGTTGATGATGAGGTATTTCTGTTACTTAGTTTTCCTTCTAATGGTCTAGCCCCTCTGCTGTATGAGTGCTGAGGGCCACTCCAGCCCCTGCTATTCTGGGGTACACCTGTAGCAGCTGTGGAACAGTGAGGGATGCTACCAGTTTGTTCCAGAATGATGTCCGCCAAATGTCAGTCTAATTATTCGTTTTTTAAGGTGACTCTTTGGATATACAGGGGTCAGAGAGCTGCTTGAGAAGATAGTCTGTGCTTTATAGGAGCTCCAGTGCTGTGCTGTGAGCCCCGTTGTTCATTCATCGTTGTTGGGAGGATGTGTTTATGTCTGCTGCAACAGAACTCATAAAAACCTCCCTTTTTTCCCCCTTAGATGCTCTCTCTCAGGGAGTTGGGGCATTCTTTATGAGTATCTGTTGTACTGTCCTGCCCAGCTAGGAGGCTGTCTATTCCCTATTTGCCTGCCTGGGGCTCCGCCCAGCTAGCACATGTCCACCCTCTTGCTGTGGGCCTCCGTTCTGCTGTGGCATGCCCTGCTCTGCTGCCAGAGTCTCTCTGTTATGGCAGGTTGCCTTGGCAACAGCAGGCTGCATCAGCCCTTGGCAGTACTTCAGTAGAGGTGGATTGCGTTTGTAGTGGTGGACGACCCTCCCCCACCGGGTTGAACCGTCCTAGATGCTGGCAGCAAAACTCTCAGCCCCAAGCGCCTCCAATCGCCACTCTGCTTGTCCCTGTGAGGGTGGGACACGATGAGCTGGATCCCCCAGCTCCCTGCCTCAGAGTCCATCCTCTCTCTCTCCCTCTCTCTTCCTCTCCCCAAGCTGAACGGCTGACTCTCTCACTGGCGCCCCAGTAGCCTGCTGATAGGGCACTGGGATCAGTGTGATCTTTCATGCCACTGCCCACTGCATCTGCTCAGATTACAATTCCCAGGAATCTCCTGGTCTGGCTCCTGTTCAAGTCCCATTAAATCAGACAGACATGCCAATCTGCCAATCCAAATCTCAGATTGCCTGTTTAACAGGGCACCCGGACCAGTGAGTTTTGTGCCGGGTGCCACTGCGGTATGGCGCTGGCTGAAAGGGCCCCGCGAGCCGGCTGCAATAGCACTAGCATCCCATGTCTCTCCCACACCTGGGACTTTTAAAGTTCTGTGGGCAAAAAACATCCATCTGACAATGTGGCTAGGACTCCCCTCTGCACCTTCACGGAGAGCTGCAATATTGAATCGCTTATACGAAGCCATCTTGGGTCTCTCTCTCCTTTTTTTAATTTTTTAAAAATTTTTATTGCATTATAGGTTTGGGGGTACATGTGCAGAACGTGCAAGATAGTTGCATAGGTACACACATGGCAGTGTGTTTTGCTGCCTTCCTCCCCTTCACCCACACTTGGCATTTATCCACAGGCTATCCCTCCCCAGCCCCCCCACTGTCCCTCCCCCATTCCCCCAATAGACCCCAGGGTGTAGTAGACCCCCTCCCTGTGTCCATGTGTTCTCATTTTTCTCACCCGCCTATAAGTGAGAATATGCAGTATTTCTTTTTCTGTTCTTGTGTCAGTTTGCTGAGAATGATGTTCTGCAGATTCATCCATGTACTTACAAAGAACACAAACTCATCATTTTTGATTGCTGCATAATATTCCATGGTGTATATGTGCCACATTTTCCCAAATGCCTATCACCGATGGGCATTTGTGTTGGTTCCAGTTCTTTGCTATTGTAAACTGTGCTGCAATGAACATTCGGGTGCATGTGTCCTTATAGTAAAAAGATTTATAGTCCTTTGGATATATACCCAGTAATAGGATTTCTGGCTCAAATGGAATTTCTATTTCTAGGTCCTTGAGGAATCGCCACACTGTATTTCAAAATGGTTGAACTAATTTACACTCCTTCTTATGCCCACTTATTCAGTCTCATTCAATAAGACACAGCTGTGAAGAAGTTAGGAGTCTACTTTATATACTCATTCATTTAAAGCCTCAGTGAATAATGCACACCTGAAAAATAATCACTAGTCTATTTTTCATGGCCACAAAATCAAAGCCTGAATGAGTAATGCACAACTTTGAAAAAGTGAAGAGTCTATTCCATATGCCCACTTAATCAGAGTCTCAGTCAATAATACACACCTGAGGAATAGTCAGGAATTAATTCCTAATGGTCACTAACTCAAAGCCTCATTAAATAATACACACCTCTCTCACTTCCAAGATGGTGTCATAGAGGCGACTCCGGATTTCAGCTCTCAGGGTAGGTGCAGAGGGTGAGTCCTAGCTGCATTCTCAAAGAGACCTTTTTTGCCCAGGGAACGTTGAAAGTCCCAGGTGTGGGAGAGACACAGGACACTAGCGGATCCAGCTCGTGTGGCCACTTTGGCCGGTTCCACAGTGCAGCAGCACCAGGCACAAAATTCACTGGTCCGGGTGCCCTGTTAAACCTGCAATCTGAGATTTGGAAGGGCAGATTGGCATGCCCATCTGATTGAATGGGACGTGGACAATGAGCCAGACCAGGACATTCCTGGGAATCGTGATATGAGCCAGTGCAGTGGACAGTGGCACGGGAGATCGCACAGATCCCAGTGCCCTGTCAGCAGGCCACTGGGGCGCCAGTGAAAGAGTCAACCGTTCAGCTTGGGGAGAGGAAGAGAGAGAGAGAGAGGATGGACTCTGAGGCAGGGAGATGGGTGATCAGACTCGGGGCATCCCACCCTGATGGGGACAAAAAGGGTGGCTAATGGAGGTGCTCAGGGATGAGAGTTTTGCTGCTGGCATCTAGGATGGTGCAGCCCAGTGGGGGAGGGGCGTCCACCACTACTGAGGCAATCACCCCCTACTGAAATACCACCCAGGGCTGACGCAGTCTGCTGTTGCTGAGGCAGTCTGCCATAACAGAGAGACTGCCAGCAGGGCGGAGCAAGCAATGGCAGGGCGGAGCAAGCCACAGCAGAACGGAGCCCCGCAGCAACAGGGCGGACCTGCACTAGCAGGGCAGAGCCCCAGCAGGCAAAGAGTGAATAGACTGACACCTAGCTGGGTAGGACAGTGCAACAGATACTCATAAAGAAAGCCCCAACTCCCTGAGACAGAGCATCCAAGGGGGAATAAAAGGGGGGTTTATAAGTTCTCTTGCAGCACACATAAACACATCCTCCCATATATGCTGAATGAACAACGGAGCTCACAGTTCAGCACTGGAGCTCCGATAAAGCACAGACCATCTCCTCAAGCAGCTCCCTGACCACTGTATACCAAAGAGTCACCCCAAAAAAGGACTAATCAGACTGACATTTGGCCAGCATCATTCTGAAACAAAGATAGCAGCAGAAGAAACTGGTAGCATCCCTCACTGTTTCACTGCTGCTCCAGGTGAACCCCAGACAAGCAGGGCCTGGAGCAGACTTCAGCACTCATACAGTAGAGGGGCTAGACTATTAGAAGAAAAACTAAGTAACAGAAATACCTCATCATCAACAATCTGGGCGTCCACACAGTGACCCAATTGAAAAATCAGCAACTACTGAGAAGACAGGGGAATAAATTCATAAATATGGGAAGAAAGAAGCACAAAAAGAAGGAAAACACCCGAAACCAAAACACCTCACCTCCCATAAAGAACCCAGACTCCTCACTAGCAAGAGAACAAAGCAGGACAGAGAATGAGTGTGACGAAATGACAGAATCAGACTTCAGAAAGTGGATAATGAGAAACTTCAGTGAGCTAAAAGAACATGTTCTAAATCAGTGCAAAGAAACCAAGAACCTTGAAAAAAGATTTGAAAAAAGATTCGAGGAAATGATAACAAGAATGGAAAATTTAGAGAGGAATATGAAAGAATTGAAGAAGCTGAAAAACACAACACCAGAACTTCGCAAAGCATGCACAAGTTTCAACAGCCGAATTGACGAAGCAGAAGAAAGAATATCAGAAGTCGAAGAATAACTCAATGAGATAAAACGAGAAACCAAGATCAAAGAAAAAAGCACAAAAAGGAATGAACAAAATCTCCAAGAAATGTGGGACTATGTGAAGAGACCTAAACTACGTTTGATAGGTGTACCAGAATGTGATGAAGAGAATGAATCCAAGCTGGAAAACACTCTTCAGGATATTATCCAGGAAAATTGCCCCAACCTAGCAAGACAGGTCAAAACTCAAATCCAGGAAATACAGAGAACACCACAAAGATATTCTGCAAGAAGAGAAACCCCAAGGCACATAGTCGTCACATTCACCAGGGTTGAAATGAAGGAGAAAATATTAAGGGCAGCCAGAGAGAAAGGTCGGGTCACCCACAAAAGGAAGCCCATCAGACTCACAGCAGATCTCTCAGCAGAGACTCTACAAGCCAGAAGAGAGTGGGGGCCAATATTCAACATCCTTAAAGAAAAGAACTTTCAACCCAGAATTTCATATCCAGCCAAACTGAGCTTCATAAGTGAAGGGAAAAAAAATCCTTCATGAACAAACAGTACTCAGAGATTTTGTCACCACTAGGCCTGCTTTACAAGAGCTCTTGAAAGAGGCACTACACATAGAAAGAAAGAACCAGTACCAGCCATCCTAAAAGCATACCAAATGCTAAAGACCATCAACAAAATGAAGAATCTACATGAACCAATGGGCAAAAGAGCCAGCTAGCATCAAAATGGCAGTATCAAATTCACACATAACAATATAACCCTAAATGTAAATGGACTAAATGCACCAATCAAAAGACACAGACTGGCAAATTGGATAAAAAGCCAAAAACCATCGGTGGGCTGTATCCAGGAAACCCACCTCACACGCAAGGATACACAAAGGCTCAAAATCAAGGGATGGAGGAAGAGTTACCAAGCAAATGGAGAGCAAAAAAAGCAGGAGTTGCAATTCTCGTCTCTGATAAAATAGACATTAAAGCAACAAAGATCAAAAGAGACAAAGAATATCATTACATAATGGTAAAAGGATCGATACAAAAGAAGAGCTAACGATTCTAAATATATATGGACCCAATGCAGGAGCACCCAGATATATAAGGCAAGTTCTTAATGCCTTGCAAAGAGACTTAGACTCCCACACAATAATAGTGGGATATTTTAACACTCCACTGTCAATAGCAGACAGACCGACCAGACAGAAAATTAACAAGGATATCCAGGACTTGAACTCAGTCATGGAACAAGCAAACCTGGTAAATATATTTTCAATGTATGTAGGTGTTATATATTGTAAATATATTTTCAATGTATGTAGTGGTAAATATATTTTTGTTATTTTAAATTTTTATTGCATTTTAAGTTTTGGGATACATGTGCAGAACGTGCAAGAGGTAAACATATGGCAGTGTGTTTTCCTGCCTTCCATTCATTCAGCTACACTTGGCATTTCTCCCCAGGCTATCTCTCCACAGCTCACCCCCCACTGTCTCTTTCCAATTCCCAATAATAGACCCCAGTATGTAGTAGAACCCCTCCCTGTGTAAATGTGCTCTCATTTTTCTCACATACATATGAGTGAGAATATGCGGTATTTCCTCTTCTGTTCTTGTGTCAGTTTGCTAGAATGATGTTCTCCAGATTCATCCATGTCCTTACAAAAAACAAAAAATCATCATTTTTGATTGATGCATAATATTCCATGGTGTACATGTGCCACATTCTCCCATTCCAGTTTCTCATGGATGAGCATTTGGGTTGGTTCCAGGTATTTACTATTGTAAACAGTGCTGCAATAAATATTCGGGTGCATGTGTTCTTATAGTAGAACGATTTATAGTCCTTTGGTTATATATCCAGTAAAGGGATTGCTGAGTCCAATGGGTTTCCTCTTTCTACTTTGTTGCCTCACTTTCAGAGTGTCACTGAATAATGTGCTGTAGTCAGGAGACTATTTCATGTAGACACATTTTCAGATCCTCAGTAAATAAGAGAGACCCTTGCTTTTGTAAGAAATCTAATTAATATAGCCACATCCCCTGAGCGTCAATGAATAATACACACCTGGAAAATAACTTGGAGTCTATTGTCGATGGACATTCATTCAGAGCTTCGGAGAATAATGCACACCTGTGGAGAAGCCAGGAATCTATTTCATCTGGACATTCATTCATAAACTCAGTCAATAATATGCACGTGTGTATTAGTCAGTATTCCATTTCATATGGCCACTGACTCATAACCTCAGTGAACAATGCACAAATGTAAAGTACTAAGCAGTCTATTACATAAAGCCTTTTATTGAGAGATTCACTGAATAATACAAACATTAAGACATACAGCATTCTGTTTCATGTGGTCACACACAAAAAGCCTCACTGAGGAATACACAGCTGCGGAAGTGTTAGGAGTATACTTTATATAGCCTCTCATTTACATCCTCAGCGAAAAATGCACATGCATGGAATAGACACTAGTCTATTTTATATGGCCACAGAATCAAAGAATGAGTGAGTAATACACAGCTTTGAAATAGTCACTAGTCTATTCCATATGCCCAAATATTCAGAGAGAGATCAATAATACACACCTGTGGACCAGTCAGAAATCAATTTCATCTGGCCAAAGATTGAGAGCCTCAGTGAAAAATACATAACTGGGGAATACTAAGGACGCTATTACATATGGTATCTATTGCAGAGCTTTATTGAATAAGAAACACCTGTATTGTAGTCAGAATTCTATTTTATATAGCCACATATTAAGAGCCTATCTGAATAACATACAACTTGGAATAAGTCAGGATTCTATTTTGTATAGCCACTCATTTAGAGACGAATGTAAAAATGCACGCATGACGAGTATTGAAGAGTCTCTATTTTATGGCCGCACATTCAGAGCCTCACAGAATAAAACAAACCTATGGAAGAGTCAGGAGTGTATTTCACATGGCAACTTATTCTGAACCTAAGTGGATAATCATACACATCTAGAAAATACTCAGGACTCTATTATATAGAACCACTTATTCGGAGTCTCACTCAATAATGCACAAATGAAAAATAGTCTGGAGATTATTTGATATGACTGTTGACCCAGTGACTCAGTGGAAAATTCACAGCTGAGAAGTAGTCAAGACGATAGAGTCAAGAGTCTATTTGGTCATTCGTTCGGAATCTCACTGAAGAATACACACCTTGAGTATAGTCAGATTCCAGGTCATATGGCCACTCAATCACAGCATTACCGAATAATACACAGTGGGGTAATAGTAAGGAGTCTATTTCACATTGACTCTCATTCAGAGCTACACTGCAAAATAAACAGCTGTGAAGTAGTAAGGATTCCATTGAAGATATCTTCAAATTAAGCAGCTTCATAAATGATACACACATGCTTGATATTCAGGAGACTATTTGATGTGGACACTTATACCAAAACTCTTCGAATAGTGCACATGTGGGGAAAAGTCACTAGTCTATTTCATATGGTGATTCGTTTGGAGAGTCAAAAAATAAAGCCCACCTGTGGAATAAAATGGTTTCTATTTCATAAAGACAATCTTTCAGTGCTTCAGTGAATAATATGGATATCTGATAAGTCAGGAATCTCTTTCACATCGCCACTCGTTCAGGGCCACGGTGAATAATACTTCCCTCAGAAATAGTCACGGGCCTTCTTCAAAGAGCTACACATTCGGAGTCTCTGTAAGTAATGCACACCTGGGAAATACACAAGAGTCCCTTCTTTATGCTCACTTAGTCAGAATGTCATTCAATAATAGACACTTGTGGAAGATTTAAGAGTCTACTTCATGTGGCCACACATTTAGAGCCTCAGAGAATAATGGACACCTTTGTAATACTCGAACATTTTTTATATGGCCACACATTCTGTTCCTCCCTGAATGATACACTCCTGGGAAATTTTCAGGATTCTACTTTGTACTACCACCCCTTTTGAACATTATTGAATAATTCACAATGGAGCAGTAGTGCGGTGTCTAGTTTTTATAGCCTCTAATTCAAAGTTTCAGTGAATAATGAAATTCTATGGAGTAAACAGGACGCTATTTAAGACAGTCAAGAATTAAGTGCCGTCCTGAATGATACACACCTGGATGATAGTCAGGAGTCTATTTCATATGAACTCTAATTGTGGGTATCGCTGAGTAATACACACTTGGTGGAGGGTCAAGAGTCTATTTGGTATAGAAACTCATACAGAACCTGTTTGAATAATGCACACATGGAGAATAATGAGGAGTGTATGTCATACGGCTACTCATTCAGACAAACAGTGAATAACGCACATGTGGAGTAACTGGAAGTTTCTTTCATATGGCCGCTCTTTCTCAACCTCACTGAATATTACACACTTGTGGTATAGTCTGGAGTCTATTTTTTATGGCCACTCATTCAGAGAATCACTGAATAATGCACACCTGTGGAATAGTCAGAAGTCTCTTTTCTATGGCCACTACTTGAGAGCCTCACTAAATGTACACACCTGGGGAAATAGTCATTCAGAGTCTCACTAGATAATGCACACCTGTGGAACAGTCAGGAGACGTTTTCTTTTTTCTTTTATTTTAAAAGTAATAACAACTATTTTTATGAATGATTACAAAACAGGACATAACCAATGCTAAAGAAAATGTTAGTAATGCTTTCGTTAAAACTGAGAATTCCCATTTATCAAAAGACACTATTATTAAGAGAGTAAGAAGTAAGTTGAAATATACCTACTGAAATACAGTAGAAAAATATATTTTCAATGTATTTAGTGGTTAGTGTATTTACATCGGTAAGTATAGTTTCAATGTATGTAGTGTTTAATATATTTCACGAGTTAAATATTTTTTCAATGTATGTAGGGGTTATATATTGTAAATATATTTTTAATATATGTAGTGGTAAATATAATTTATTTGTTTTAAATTTTTATTTCATTTTAAGTTTTGGGATACATGCGCTGAACGTGCAAGATAGTTGCATAGGTAAACACATGGCAGTGTGTTTTGCTGCCTTCCTTTTCTTCAGCCACACTTGGCATTTCTCCCCAGTCTATCACTCCACAGCTCACCCCCCAATGTCTCTTTCCCATTGGCAACAATAGACCCCAGTGTGTAGTAGAAACCTTCCCTGTGTCCATGTGTTCTCATTTTTCTGATTCCCCTATGAGTGAGAATATTCGGTATTTTCTCTTCTGTTCTTGTGTCTTTTTGCTAGTTATGATGTTCTCAGATTCATCCATGTCCTTACAAAGGACAAAAACTCATCATTTTTAATGGCTGCATTATATTCCATGGTGTATATATTCCACATTCTACCAGTCCAGTCTCTCATCAATTTGCATTTGGGTTCGTTCCAGGTCTCTAGTATTGTAAACAGTGCTGCAATACATATTGTTGTGCATGTGTTTTTATAGAAGAACGATTTATACTCCTTTAGTTATCTACCAAGTAAAGGGAATGCTGAGTCCGATGGGTTTCCTCTTTCTATTTTGTTGCCTCTCTTTCAGAGTGTCACTGAAGAATGTGCTGTAATCAGGAGTCTATTTCATGTAGACACATTTTCAGAGCCTCAGTAAATAAGAGAGACCCTTGCTTTAGAAAGGAATCTAATTAATATGGCCAAATCTCCTGAGCCTCACTGAATAATACACACCTGGAGAATAACTTGGAGTCTGTTGTGGATGGACATTCATTCACAGCCTCGGTGAATAATGCACACCTGTGTAGAAGCCAGGAGTCTACTTCATTTGGACATTCATACATAACCTCAGTGGATAATATGCACGTGTGGATCAGTCAGGATTCCATTTCATGGGGACACTGACTCATAAACTAACTGAACAATGCACAAATATAAAGTACTTAGCAGCCTATTACATAAAGACACTTATTGAGAGATTCACTGAATAATACAAATATTAAGACAGACAGCATCCTGTTTCCTGTGCTCACACACAAAAAGCCTCACTGAGTAATACACACCTGGGGAAGTGTTAGAAGTCTTCTTTATATAGCCTCTCATTTACATCCTCAGCAAATAATGCACACGTGTGGAATAGACACTTATCTACATTATATGGGCACAGAATCAAAGACTGACTGAGTAATACACAGCTTTAAAATACTCAATAGTCTATTCCATATGCCCGAATATTCAGAGTGAGATTCAATAATACACACCTGTGGACCAGTCAGGAAACAATTTCATATGGCCAAAGATTGAGAGCCTCAGTGAAAAATACATACCTGTGGAATACTCATGATGCTATTTCATATGGCATCTGTTCCAGAGATTTATTGAATAAGGAACACTTGTATTGTAGTCAGAATTCTATTTTATACAGCCACATATTAAGACCCTATCTGAATAACATACAACTTGGAATAAGTCAGGATTCTATTTTGTATAGCCACTCATTTAGAGATGAATGTAAAAATACACGCCTAACGAGTATTGAAGAGTCTCTATTTTATGGCCACACATTCAGAGCCTCACAGAATAAAACAAACCTATAGAAGATTCAGGAGTGTATTTCACATGGACAGTTATTCTGAACCTAAAGGGAGAATCATATATGACTTGAAAATACTCAGGACTCTATTATATAGAGCCATTTATTCGGAGTCTCACTCAATAATGCACAAATGAAATATAGTCTGAAAATTATTTGATATGACTGTTGACCCAGTGACTCAGAGAAAAATTCTCAGGTGAGAAATAGTCAAGAGGATAGAGTCAGGAGTCTATTTTACATAGTCACTCGTTCAGAAACTCACTGAAAAATACACACCCTGGGAATAGTCAGAGTCCAGGTCATATGGCCACTCAATCACAGCATTACTGAATAATGCACAGTGGGGCAATAGTAAGGAGTCTATTTCATATCGACTCTCATTCAGAGCTACACTGCGAAATAAACAGCTGTGGAGTAGTAAGGATTCTATTGAAGGTATCTTCAAATTAAGCATCTTTGTGAATGATACACACTTGCTTGAGAGTCAGGAGACTATTTGATGTGGACACTTATACCGAACCTCTTCGAATACTGCACATGTGGGGAATAATCACTAGTCTATTTCATATGGTAATTCATTTGGAGAGTCAAAAAATAAAGTCCACCTGTGGAATAAAATGGGTTATATTTCATAAAGTTCTTCAGTGAATAGTATGTATATCTGATAAGTCAGAAATCTCTTTCACATGGCCACTCGTTCAGGGCCACTGTGAATACTTCCTCAGAAATAGTCACGGGTCTTCTTCAAAGGGCTTCACAATCAGAGACTCTTTAAGTTATGCACAACTGTGTAATACACAAGAGTCCCATCGTCATGCCCATTTAGTCAGAGTCTCATTCAATATTAGACACCTGGGGAAGAGTTAAGAGTCTACTTCATGTAGCCACACATTTATAGCCTCATTGAATAATGGACACCATTGTTATACTCGAACATTTTTTCTATGACCACACATTCTGTACCTCCCAGAATGATACACTCCTGGGAAATCCTCAGGATTCTACTTCATACTACCACACCTTTAGAACCTTATTGAATAATTCACAATGGAGCGGTGTCTAATTTTTATGGTCTCTCATTCAAAGTTTCAGTGAATAATGAACTTCTATGGGGTAATCCGGTCGCTGTTTAAGACAGCCATGAATTAAGTGCCTTCCTGGATGATACACAATTGCGTTAAAGTCAAAAGTCGATTTTATATGAACTCTATCTGTCAGTATCGCTGAGTAATACACACTTGGTGGACGGTCAGGAGTGTATTTGTTATAGACACTCATACAGAACCTTTTTAAATAATGCACACATGGAGAATAATGAGGAGTCTATGTCATACGGCTACTCATTCAGACAAACAGTGAATAACGCACATGTGGAGTAATTAGAAGTCTCTTTCACATGGCCACTGTTTCTCAGCCTCTCTAAGTATTACACACTTGTCGTATAGTCGGGAGTCTATTTTTTATTGCCACTCATTCCGAGAATCACTGAATAATGAACACCTGTGAAATAGTCAGAAGTCTCTTTTCTATGGCCACTCCTTGAAAGCCTCACTAAATGTACACTCCTGGGGAAATAGTCATTCAGAGTCTATCTAGATAATGCACAACTGTGGAACAGTCAGGAGACTTTTTATTTTTTTTCTTCTTTTTTAAAGGTAATAACAACTATTTTTACGAATTATTACAAAACAGGACATAACAAACGCTAACAAAAATATTAGTAATGCTTCTATTAAAACTGATAATTTCCATTTATCAAAAGAAAATATTATTAAGAGAGTAAGAAGTAAGGTGAAGTAAACCTACTGAAGTACAGTAGAAAAATCTATTTTCAATGAATGTTGTGGTTAGTATATTTAAATCGGTAAATATATTTTCAATGTATGTAGTGTTTACTATATTTCGGTAGGTAAATATATTTTCAATGTATGTAGGTGTTATATATTGTAAATATATTTTCAATATATGTAGTGGTAAATATATTTTTTTATTTTAAATTTTTATTGCATGTTATGTTTTGAGATACATGTGCAGAACGTGAAAGATAATTGCATAGGGAAACACATGGCAGTGGGTTTTGCTGCCTTCCTTTCCTTCAGCCACACTTGGCATTTCTCCCCAGGCTATATCTCCACAACTCACCCCCCACTGTCGCTTTTCCATTCCCAACAATAGACCCCAGTGTGTAGGAGGACCCCTCCCTGTGTCCATGTGTTCTCAGTTTTCTCATCTGCCTATGAGTAAGAATATGCCGTATTTCCTTTTCTGTTCCTGTGTCAGTTTGCTAAGAATGATGTTCTCCAGATTCATCCACGTCTTTAGAAAGGACAAAAACTCTTATTTTTTGATTGCTGCATAATATTCCATGTTGTATATGTGCCACGTTCTCCCAGTCCAGCCTATCATTGATGAGCATTTGCGTTGGTTCCAGTTCTTTACTATTGTAAACAGTGCTGCAACAAATATTTGTGTGCATGTGTCTTCATAGTAGAACAATTTATAGTCCTTTGGTTATATACCCAGTAAAGGGATTGCTGAGTCCAATGGGTTTCCTCTTTCTACTTTGTTGCCGCTCTTTCAAAGTGTCACTGAAAAGTGTGCTGTAGTCAGGAGTCTATTTTATGTAGACACATTTTCAGAGCCTCAGTGAATAAGAGAAACCCTTGCTTTAGTAAGGAATCTCATTAATATGGCCACATCTCCTGAACCTCACTGAATAGTACACACCTGGAGAATAACTTGGAGTCTATCGCAAATGGATATTCATTCAGAGAATCGGTGAACAATGCACACCTGTGGAAAAGCAAGGAGTCTATTTTATTTGGACATACATTCATAATCTCAGTGGATAATATGCAAGTGTGGATTAGTCAGGATTCCATTTCATATGGCCACTGACTCATAACCTCAGTGAACAATACAAAAATGTAAAGTACTCAGCAGGTCTATTACATAAAGTCACTTATTGAGAGATTCACTGAATAATACAAATATTAAGACAGACAGCATCCTGTTTCATGTGGTCACACACAAGAAGCTTCATTGAGTAATACACACCTGGGGAAGTGTTAGGAGTCTAGTTTATATAGCCTCTCATTTACATCCTCAGTGAATAATACACATGTGTGGAATAGACACTAGTCTATTTTATATGCCCACAATATCAAAGACTCAGTGAGTAATTCACAGCTTTGGAATTGTAAATAGTCTATTCCATATGCCCAAATATTTAGAGTATGAGTCAATAATACACAACTGTAGACCAGTTAGGAAACAATTTCATATGGCCAACAATTGAGAGCCTCAGTGAAAAATACATACCTGCGGAATACTCAGGACGCTATTACTTATGGTATCTATTTCAGAGCTTTATTGAATAAAGAACCCCTGTGTTGTAGTCAGAATTCTATTTTATATAGCCTCATATTAAGAGCCTATCTGAATAACATACAACTTGGAATAAGTCAGGATTCTCTTTTGTATAGCCACTTATTTAGAGATGAATGTAAAAATGCACGCCAGGCCGGTATTGAAATGTCTCTATTTCATGGTCACACATTCAGAGCCTCACAGAATAAAACAATCTTATGGAAGAGTCAGGAGTGTATATCAAATGGCCACTTATTCTGAACCTAAGTGGAGAATCATATACATCCTGAAAATACTCAGGACTCTATTATATAGAGCCACTTATTCGGGGTCTCACTCAATAATGCACAAATGAAAAATAGGCTTGAGATTATTTGATATGACTGTTGACCCAGTGACTCAGTGGAAAATTCACAGCTGAGAAATAGTCAAGACGATAGAGTCAGGAGTCTATTTTATGTGGACACTCGTTCAGAATTTCACTGAAAAATACACACATTGGGAATAGTCAGAGTCCAGGTAATATGGCCACTCAATCACAGCATTACCGAATAATGCACAGTGGGGATAGTAAGGAGTCTATTTCATATGGACCCTCATTCAGAGCTTCACAGCGAAATAAACAGATGTGGTGTAGTAAGGATTCTATTGAAGGTATCTTTAAACTAAGCAGCTTTGTGAATGATACACACATGCTTGATAGTCAGGAGAGGATTTGATGTGGACACTTATATGGAATCTCTTCGAATACTGCACATGTAGGGAATAACCACAAGTATATTTCATATGGTGATTCGTTTGGAGAGTCAAAAAATAAAGCCCAACTGTGGAATAAAATGGGTTCTATTTCAGAAAGACACTCTTTCAGTGCTTCTGTGAATAATATGAATATCTGATAAGTCAGAAATCTCTTTCACATGGCCACTCGTTCAGGGCCACAGTAAATAATACTTCCCTCAGAAATAGTCACAGGACTTCTTCGAAGGGCTACACATTCAGAGTCTCTGTAAGTAATGCACACCTAGGTAATACACAAGAGTCCCTTCTTTATGCCCATTTAGTCAGAGTCTCATTCAATAATAGACACTGGGGAAGAGTTAGGAGTCTACTTCATGTAACCACACATTTAGAGCCTCAGGGAATAATGGACACCATTGTAATAGTCAAAGATTTTTTAAATGGCCACACATTCTGTGCCTCCCTGAATGATACACTCCTGGAAATACTCAGGATTCTACACACCCCTTTAGAACCTTATTGAATAATTCACAATGGAGCAGTAGTGCGGTGTCTATTTTTTATGGCCTCTCATTCAAAGTTTCAGTGAATAATGAACTTCTGTGGAGTAATCAGGACGCTGTTTAAGACAGCCACGAATTAAGTACCTTCCTGAATAATACACACATGGGTGATAGTCAGGAATCTATCTCATATGAACTCTAATTGTTGGTATTGCTGAGAAATACACACTTGGTGCAGGGTCAGGGGTGTATTTGGTATAGACACTCATACAGAATTGGTTTGAATAATGCACACATGGAGAATAATGAGGAGTCTATATCATACGGCTACTCATTCAGAAAAACAGTGAATAACGCACATGTGGAGTAATTAGAAGTCTCTTTCATATAGACGCTCTTTCTCAGCCTCACTGAATATTACACACTTGTGGTATATTCTGGAGTCTATTTTTAATGGCCACTCATTCAGAGAATCACTGAATAATGCACACCTGTGGAATAGTCAGAAGTCTCTTTTCTATGGCCACTCCTTGAGAGACTCACTGAATGTACACACCTGGGGAAAAAGTCATTCAGAGTCTCACGAAATAATGCACACCTGTGCACCAGTCAGTAAACAATTTCATATGGCCAAAGATTGAGAGCCTCAGTTAAAAATACATACCTCGGGAATACTCAGGACGCTATTACATATGGTATCTATTTCAGAGCTTTTTTAAATAAGAAACTCCTGTATGGTAGTCAGAATTCTATTTTATATAGACACATATTAAGAGCCTATATGAATAACATACAACTTGAAATAAATCAGGATTCTATTTTGTATCGCCACTCATTTAGAGACAAATGTAAAAATGCACACCTGATGATCATTGAGGAGTCTCTATTTTATGGCCACATACTCAGAGCCTTACAGAAGAAAACAAACCTATGGAAGAGTCAGGAGTGTATTTCACATGGCCACTAATTATGAACCTAAGTGGAGAATCATATACATCTTGAAAATACTCAGGACTCTATTATTTAGAGCCACTTATTCAGAGTCTCACTCAAAAATGCACAAATGAAAAATAGTCTGGAGATTATTTGATATGACTGTTGACCCAGTGACTCAGTGGAAAATTCACAGCTGACAAATAGTCAAGACAATAGAGTCAGGAGTCTATTTTACATGGTCACTCATTCAGAAACTCACTGAAGAATACACACCTTGAGAATAGTCAGAGTCCAGGTCATGTGGCCACTCAATCACAGCATTACCGAATAATGCACAGTGGGGCAATATTAAGGAGTCTATTTCATATCGACTCTCATTCAGAGCTACACAGCGAAATAAACAGATGTGGAGTAGTAAGGATTCTATTGAAGGTATCTTCAAATTAAGCAGCTTCGTGGATAATTCACACTCGCTTGATAGTCAGGGGACTATTTTATGTGGACACTTATACCGAACCTCTTCAAATACTGAACATGTGGGGAATAATCACTTGTCTATTTCATATGGTGATTCGTTTGGAGAGTCAGAAAATAAAGCCCAACTGTGGAATAAAATGGGTTCTATTTCAGAAAGACACTCTTTCAGTGCTTCAGTGAATAATGTGGATATCTGGTAAGACAGAAATCTCTTTCACATGGCCACTCCTTCAGAGCCACTCTGAATAATACTTTTCTCAGAAATAGTCACGGGTCTTCTTCAGAGGGCTACACTTTCAGAGTCTCTGTAAGTAATGCACACATTGGTAATACACAAGAGTCCCTTCTTTATGCCCATTTAGTCAGAGTCTCATTCAATAATAGACACCTGGGTAAGAGTTAAGAGTCTACTTCATGTGGCCACACATTTAGAGACTCAGTGAATAATGGACACCATTGTAATAGTCGAACATTTTTTATATGGCCACACTTTCTGTGCCTCTCTGAATAATACACTCCTGGGAAATCCTCAGGATTCTACTTTATACTACCACCCCTTTAGAACCTTATTGAATAATTAACAATGGAGCAGTAGTGTGGTGTTTATTTTTTGTGGCCTCTCTTTCAACGTTTCAGTGAATAATGAACTTCTTTGGAGTAATCAGGACCCTGTTTAAGACAGCCACGAATTAAGTGCCTTCCTAAATGATACACACCTGGGTGATAGTCAGGAGTCTATTTCATATGAACTCTAATTGTGGGTATCACTGAGTAATACACACTTGTTGGAGGGTCAGGAGTCTATTTGTTATGGACACTCATACAGAGCCTGTTTGAATAATGCACACATGGAGAATAATGAGGAGTCTATGTCATACGTCTACTCATTCAGACATACAGTGAATAACGCATATGTGGAGCAATTAGAAGTCTCTTTCATATGGCCGCCCTTTCTCAGCCTCACTGATTATTACACACTTGTGGTATAGTCTGGAGTCTATTTTTATGGCCACTCATTCAGAGAAGCACTGAATAAGCACATCTGTGGAATATTCAGAAATCTCGTGACTACCCGCATCTCTAGGGTTGGGTTGGGCATCCCGGAAGGTGGTTACGAGGGCAAAGGACCAGATGGCTTTTGACGATGTAGCTGTGAACTTTACCCAGGAGGAATGGGCTTTGTTAGATTCTTCTCAGAAGAACCTCTACAGAGAAGTGATGGAGGAAACCTTCAGGAACCTCGCTATTGTTGAAATCATATGGTACAGAGACTGTGTGAAAGAAAACAGGGTAATCAATATGGAGAAGTTGTCAGCCAAATTCCAAATCTTCATCTGAACAAGATCATTACCTGATTGAAACCATGTGAATGCAGTATTTGTGGAAAAGTCTTTATACGTCATTCACTTCTTAATAGGCATATTCTATCTCACTCAGTATACAAACCATATGGAGGGAATCAATATGAATGTGAGCACTGTGGGAAATTACTCGTTTCTGTTCCGGGTGTTAGAAGACACATGCTAATGCACAGTGGAAATCCAGCTTATAAATGTACCATATGTGGAAAAGCTTTTTATTTCTCAGTGCATTTGAAAGACATCAGAAATCTCACACAGGGGAAAAACCCTAGAAATGTAAACTGTGTGGTATGAAATGTTCACTGCTTCCGGTTTCTGCCTAATACATGAACGAACTGACACTAGAGGGAAACCCTACAAATGTGAGGAATGTGGGAAAACATTCAAATTTTCTTCTTCTTTTGAAACTCATGAAAGGACTCACACTGGAGAAAGACCCTATAAATGTACCAAATGTGATAAAACCTTCAGTTTTTCCACATCCCTTCGTTACCATGGAAGTATTCATACTGGAGAGAGACCCTATGAATGTAGCAAATGTGGTAAAGACTTCAGCCGTCTCAATTCCCTCCACCCCCATTTAAGAATTTATACTGGGGAAAAGCCCTATGAATGTAAGAAATGTGGTAAAGCCTACACTCGTTCCAATCACCTTACTCGCCGTTAAAGAAGTCATGATGTAGAGGCTGGGTGCAGTGGCTCATGCTTGTAATCCTGGCAGTTTGGGAGGGCCAACGTGTGTGGATTGCTTGAGCCCAGGAGTTCATAACCAGCCCGGATTTAAACAGTGTGAAACAGGCTGGGCAACATGGTGAACCCTGTCTCTACAAAAAATAATTAGCTGGGCATGGTGACACAAACCTCTCATCCCACCTACCTGAGAGGCTGAGATGGGAGAATCACTTGAGTCTGGGAGGTTTAGGCTGCAGTTAGCTGAGATCCTGTCACTGCACTCCAGCCTCCTGGGTGGCAGAGTGAAACCCTGTCTCCAAAAAAAAAGAAAATAAAAATTAGGTGTGATTCCTAATACCTGTAATCCTAGCACTTTAGGAGGCTGAGGGGGCAGATCACATGAGGTCAGGAGTTCGGGACCAGTCTGTACAATGTGACAAAACCCATCTCTACTAAAAATAAAATGATTAGACCGGTCTGTTAGCACATGCCTGTAGTCCCAACTACTTGAGAGGCTGAGATGGGAGGATTACTTGAGCCTGGTAAGTTGAGGCTGCAGTGGGCTGAGATCCTGCCACTGTACTCCAGCCTTTTGGGCGACAGAGTGAGACCCTGTCTCAAAAAAAAAAAAAAGAAATAAAAAGTTATACTGGAGAGAATCCTTATGAATGTAAGAAATGTTTGGGAGGCAAAGGCAGGTAGATCACCAGGTCAAGAGATCGAGACCATCGTGGTCAACAAGGGGAAACCCTGTCTCTACTAAAAATACAAAAATTAGCTGGGCATGGTGGTGTGTGCCTGTAGTCCCAGCTACTCGGGAGACTGAGGCAGAATTCCTTGAACCCAAAAGCCAGAGGTTGCAGTGAGCCGAGATCATGCCATTGCACTCCAGTCTGGGTAACAACTGTGAAACTCCGTTTCAAAAAAATAAAAGAAGAAATGTGTAAAAGCTTTCAGTTATCTTAGTTCATTTTCAAAGACATAAGCCACTAGGGGGAAAAAAAGCCCTATTCATGTAAGAAATGTGGTAAAGCATTTACTCTTTCCTTTTCACTCTTAAACATGAAAGAGTTCACACTGGAGAGAAACCTTAAGAATGTTAGATGATGTGGTAAAGCCTTCAGATTTTTGTGGTTTTTTTTTTTTGAAGACTTGGGAGGACCCACAGTGGAGAAAAGGCTTTTGAATGTAAACTTGTGGTAAGGCATTCAGTTCTATTTCATTTGAAGACGTAAACTTATTCCTGAGAAAAGCCCTGTGATTGTCCAGTGTGAAAATGCTTCCATGTCTCTCATATCCCTTCAAGGGCATATGAAAATGCACAATGAAGCTGGACCTTGTAAATGCAAGAATGTACACAGGATTAAAACTAGTATTTGGAAACTACAAGAATGTTTTCAGTTTTAACATTTACTTGAAAAGTCATGTGAAAACTCCCACTGGAAAGAAATGCTATAAATGAAGTTTTTCTAATGTGGAAAGCCTGATGCAGATTAATTATCATGCGGTGCTTGAAAAAAAAATGCACATATAAAAATGTGATGCAAGTTACAAGTATTTTTTTAATGCTCATTTTTCAAGAAACTTGAGTATGTGTTTCAACTTATTTTGCGGGGAAATATTGAGTATTCAGTGTCATTTGAAGATGTGGCTGTGACCTTTACCCAGGAGGAGTGGGCTTTGCTGGATCTTTCTCAAAAGAGTCTCTACAGAGATGTGATGCAAGAAATCTTCAGGGACCTCGCTTCTGTAGCAGTCATATGGTAGAGAGATTGTTTGAAATTAAAGAAGGCAGTCAATATAAAGAAGCTTTCAACCAGGTTTCAAATTTTAATCTGAATAAGAAAATTTCTACTGGAGTAAAGCCATGTGAATGCAATGTGTGTGGAAAAGTCTTCATATGTAATTCAGCCCTTCATAGGTACAGCATACCTCATACTGGAAACAAACTATCTGAGTATGTGGAATGTCCAGGGAAGTTATATAAGTGCAAACAATGTGGGAAAGCCTTTATCTCTCTTAAAAGTGTTGACAGACACATGGTAACACACACTAGTAATGGACCTTATGAGAGTACAGTATATGAGAAGTCTTTTGATTTTTCCAGTGTATTTCAAATGCCTCTGAGCACTTACACTGGAGAGAAAACATATAAATGTAAATATTGTGATAAAGCCTTCAATTATTCAAGTTGTCTTTGTGAACATGAAAGTTTTCATACTGGAGAAAAACCCTATGCATGTAAGAAATGTGGTAAATCATTCACTTTTTCCAGTTCTCTTCAACAACATGAAAGATCTCATACTGGAGAGAAACCGTATGAATGTAAAGAATGTGGCAAAGCCTTCAGTCGTTCCACTTATTTGGGAATACATGAAAGAACTCATGCTGGAGAAAAACCCAATAAATGTATAAAATGTGGTGAAGCATTTAGATGTTCCAGAGTCCTTAGAGTTCACGAAAGGACTCACAGTGGAGAAAAGCCCTATGAATGTAAACAATGTGGAAAAGCCTTCAAATATTCTAGTAACCTTGTAGAGCATGAAAGAACTCATACTGGAGTGAAACCTTATGGATGTAAGGAATGTGGTAAGTCGTTTACTTCTTCCAGTGCCCTTCGAAGCCACGAAAGGACTCATACTGGAGTAAAACCCTACAAATGTAAGAAACGTGGTAAAGCTTTCAGTTGTTCCAGTTCCCTTCGAAAACATGAAAGATCTTATATGAAGTAAACAACAGCAACAACACACCTCTATAAGAAGTGTGTTAAAGGTTTCAGATATTCTAATTTCATTAGAACATGTGAAAAAATTTAAAACTCACACTAGAGAGAAACCCAACACATGTAAGGACTATTAGAATATATGCCATTTTCCCAGTTCTCTTCTAAAACATAGAACAACCCATACTGGAAAGAACCTCATAAAAATGCCAGAAATGTTTTAAAGCATTTAATTTTCCCAGTCACTTTCAAATATATAAACTAATCCACAATGGATAAAAACATTGTAATTTTCAGAAATGCAAAGCCCTCAGTTTTTCCATCCTTTAAAAATAAAACTTACAAGTTAGAAAGATTTTTTGAAATCATGGAAGGACTCAGTGGAGAAAAGCCTTATGAATGTAAATACATGCCAATTCCATTTGAAGACATGGAAGAACTAATTTTTGATAACCGTATGCATATAGTGTTGGAATGCCCATACTTCTCAAATATCTATTGAAAAATACATGATAACATACACTGGAGATGGACCTGGTAAGTAAAAACACACTGAGGTAAATCTCTGGTTGTTTGCTAAAAACTTTCCTGTATTTTGTCAATTCCTTCAAAAGGCAAGTGAAAACTACTGGAATAAAATCCTATAAATACACGTAAATAGAAAAGTGTGATGAAATTATTGCATAATGATCAAAAGTTTTCAAATGTTATGCTCGTTATAAATATATATGTATCAGTTGTTAAAGTGATTTTCGGTTGTTTTGCAAGGAATCATGAAGTTGAGAATTCCATAGATAAACCATAGCACATGAGTCTAATAGGCAGTTTTTTCTCATCCATTAACATAATTGTTGTGTATTCATTGAAAAATTTATAGAACCCCTAGGCTGAGTTGAAATATATTTCAAAATGTAGGCAATTTTAATTTTCATTTAGCTGTTTAATTGTTCTCTAATTAATGGATCATTAAAAAATGAGTTTTTAATTATTGGGAATTTCTTACTGATCTTATGTGGCAACTTTTGGTTATTCCCCACATATTTTTTTCTGTGTGTGTGTGTGTGTATGTGTGTGTGTGTGTGTGTGTGTGTGTGTGTGTGTGTGTGTCTATGTATATATTTATATTTTTTTTTACCTTTTTATGGGAAAAACTTTTTTGTTGTAAAGATTGTCTTCTATTTTCTTTGCCAAAAAAAAACTATTAATTTGCAAAAAAAAACATCAGAAGTCTCTTTTCTATGGCCACACATTGAGAGACTCACTAAATGTACACAACTGGGGAAATAGTCATTCAGAGTCTCACTAAATAATGCACACGTGTGGAACAGTCAGGAGACTTTTTTTTTAATTTTAAAGGTAATAACAACTATTTTTATGAATGATAACAGAACAGGACATAACCAAATCTAACAAAAATATTAGTAATCCTTTCATTAAAACTGAGCATTCCCATTTATCAAAAGACACTATTATTAAGAGAGTAAGATGTATGGTGAAATATACTTACTGAAATACAGTAGGAAAATATATATTCTTTTTTAAAATTTTTATTGCATTATAGGTTTTGGGGTACATGTGCAGACTGTGCAAGATAGTTGAATAGGTACACACGTGGCAGTGTGTTTTGCTGCCTTCCTCCCATTCACCCACACTTGGCATTCATCCCCAGGCTATCCCTCCCCAGCCCCCCACCGCTGTCCCTCCCGCATTCCCCCAATAGACACCAGTGTATAGTAGACCGCCTCTCTATGTCCATGTGTTCTCATTTTTCTCACCCGCCTATGAGTGAGTATATGCGGTATTTCTTTTTCTGTTCTTGTGTCAGTTTGCTGAGAATGATGTTCTCCAGATTCATCCATGTCCTTACAAAGGACACAAACTCATCATTTTTGATTGCTGAATTATATTCCATGGTGTATATGTGCCACATTTTCCCAGTCCAGTCTATCACCGTTGGGCATTCGGGTTGGTTCCAGGTCTTTGCTATTGTAAACAGTGCTGCAATGAACATTCGTGTGCATGTGTCCTTATAGTAGAACTACTTATAGTCCTTTGGATATATACCCAGTAATGGGATTGCTGGGTCAAATGGAATTTCTATTTCTAGGTCCCTGAGGAATCGCCACACTGTCTTCCACAATGGTTGAACTAATTTACACTCCCACCAACAGTGCAAGAGTGTTCCTATTTCTTCACATCCTCTCCAGCATCTGCTGTCTCCAGAATTTTTAATGATTGCCATTCTAACTGGCGTGAGATGATATCTCAATGAGGTTTTGATTTGCATCTCTCTAATGACCAGTGATGATGAGCATTTTTTCATATGTTTGTTGGCCTCATGTATGTCTTCTTTTGTAAAGTGTCTGTTCATATCCTTTGCCCATTTTTGAATGGGCTGGTTTGTTTTTTTTCCTGTAAATCTGCTTGAGTTCTTTGTAAATTCTGGATATCAGCCCTTTGTCTGATGTGTAAACTGCAAAGATTTTTTCCCATTCTGATGGTTGCCGATTCACTCTAGTGACAGTTTCCTTTGCCGTGCAGAAGCTATGGAGTTTGATTAGGTCCCACTTGTCTATTTTGGCTTTTGTTGCCAATGCTTTTGGTGTTTTGGTCATGAAGTCCTTGCCTACTCCTATGTCCTGAATGGTTTTGCCTATATTTTCTTCTGGGGTTTTTATGGTATCAGGTCTTACCTTTAAGTCTCTAAACCATCTGGAGGTAATTTTAGTGTAAGGTGTCAGGAAGGGGTCCAGTTTCTGCTTTCTGCACATGGCTAGCCAGTTTTTCTTTTTCTTGTCTGATTGCTCTCGCTAGAACTTCCAGTACTATGTTGAATAGGAGCGGTGAGAGAGGGCATCCTTCTCTAGTGCCAGATTTCAAAGGGAATGCTTCCAGTTTTTGCCCATTCAGTATAATATTTGCTGTTGGTTTGTCGTAAATAGCTTTAATTACTTTGAGATATGATCCTTCAATACCAAGTTTATTGAGGGATTTTAGCATAAAGGTTGTTGAATTTTGTCAAAGGCCTTCTCTGTGTCAATTGAGATAATCATGTGGTTTTTGATTTTGCTTCTGTTTATGTGATGAATTACATTTATAGACTTGCGTATGTTGAACCAGCCTTGCATCCCCGGGATGAATCCTACTTTATCATGCTGGATAAGTTTTTTGATGTGCTGTTGCAATCGGTTTGCCAGTATTTTATTGATGATTTTTGCATCTATGTTCGTCATGGATATTGGCCTGAAGTTTTCTTTTCTTGTTGAGTCTCTGCCAGGTTTTGGTATCAGGATGATGTTGGTCTCATAAAATGATTTGGGAAGGGTTCCCTCTTTTTGGATTATTTGGAATAGTTTCAGAAGGAATGGTACCAGATCCTCTTTGTGTGTCTGGTAGAATTCAGCTGTGAACCCATCTGGACCTAGGCTTTTTTTGTGTGGTAGGCTCTTAATTGCTGCCTCAACTTCAGACCTTGTTATTGGTCTATTCATAGTTTCGGCTTCCTCCAGGTTTAGGCTTGGGAGGACACAGGCATCCAAGAATTTATCCATTTCTTCCTGATTTACTAGTTTATGTGCATAGTGTTTTTTGTTTTTTGTAGCATTCTCTAATGATGGTTTGAAGTTCTGTGGAATCTGTGGTGATTTCCCCATTATCATTTTTTATTGCATCTATTTGGTTGTTCTCTCTTTCCTTTTTTATCAGTCTGGCTAGTGGTCTGTCTATTTTGTTGATCTTTTCAGAAAACCAGCTCTTAGATTTATTGATTTTTTGAAGGGTTTTTCTTGTCTCTATCTCCTTCAGTTCTGCTCTGATCTTTGTTATTTCTTGTCTTCGGCTAGGTTTTGAGCTTTTTTGATCTTGCTCCTCCAGCTCTTTCAATTTTGACGATAGGGTGTCAATTTTGGATCTCTCCACTCTTCTCATGTGGGCACTTATTGCTATATATTTTCCTCTACAGACTGCTTTAAATGTGTCCCAGAGATTCTGGTACGTTGTGTCTTCATTCTTGTTGGTTTCAAAGAACTTCTTTATTTCTGCCTTCATTTCATTGTTTATCCAATCAACATTCAAGAGCTAGTTGTTCAGTTTCCATGAAGGTGTGCGGTTCTGAGTTAGTTTCTGTATTCTGAGTTCCAACCTGATTGCACTGTGGTCTGAGAGACTCTTTGTTATGATTTCAGTTGTTTTGCATTTGCTGAGGAGTGCTTTACTTCCAATTATGTGGTGAATTTTGGAGTAGGTGTGATGTGGTGCTGAGAAGAATGTATATTCTGTGGATTTGGGGTGGAGAGTTCTGTAAATGTCTATCAGGTTTGCTTGTTCTAGGTCTGAGTTCAAGTCCTGGATATCCTTGTTAATTTTCTGTCTGGTTGATTTGTCTGCTATTGACAGTGGAGTGTTAAAGTCTCCCACTATTATTGTGTGGGAGTCCAAGTCTCTTTGTAAGTCATTAAGAACTTGCCTTATATATCTGGGTGCTCCTGCATTGGGTCCATATATATTGAGAATTCTCAGCTCTTCTTGTTGTATCGATCATTTTACCATTATGTAATGACCCTCCTTTTCCCTTTTGATTTTTGTTGCTTTAAAGTCTACCTTATCAGAGACGAGAATTGCAACTCCTGCTTTTTTTTGCTCTTCATTTGCTTGGTAAATCTTCCTCCATCCTTTTATTTTGAGTCTTTGTGTATCTTTGCATGTGAGGTGGGTTTCCTGGATACAGCACACCTATGGGTTTTGATTTTTATCCAATTTGCCAGTCTGTGTCTTTTGATTGGTGCATTTAGCCCATTTATATTTAGAGTTAATATTGTTATGTGTGAATTTGATACTGCCATTTTGATGCTAGCTGACTGTTTTGCCCATTGGTTCATGTACATTCTTCATTTTGTTGATGGTCTTTAGCATTTGGTATGCTTTTAGGACAGCTGGTACTGGTTGTTTCTTTCTATGTGTAGTGCCTCTTTCATGAGCTCCTGTAAAGCAGGCCTAGTGGTGACAAAATCTCTTAGTACTTGCTTGTTTGTGAAGGATTTTATTTTTCCTTCCCTTATGAAGCTCAGTTTGGCTTGATATGAAATTCTGTGTTGAAATTTCTTTTCTTTGAGGATGTTGAATATTGGCCCCCAGTCTCTTCTGGCTTGTAGAGTCTCTGCCGAGAGATCTGCTGTGAGTCTGATGGGCTTCCCTTTGTGGGTGACCCGACCTTTCTCTCTGGCTGCCCTTAGTATTTTCTCCTTCATTTCAACCCTGGTGAATCTGAAGGTTATGTGCCTTGGGATTGCTCTTCTTGCGGAGTATTTTGTGGTGTTCTCTGTATTTCCTGGAGTTGAGTATTGACCTGTCTTGCTAGGTTTGGGAAATTTTTCTGGATAATATCCTGAAGAGTGTTTTCCAGCTTGGATTCATTCTCTTCATCACATTCTGATACACCTATCAAATGTAAGTTGGGTCTCTTCACATAGTCCCACATTTCTTGGAGATTTTGTTCATTCCTTTTTGTGCTTTTTTCTTTAATCTTGGTTTCACCTTTTATTTCATTGAGTTGATCTTCAACTTCTGTTATTCTTTCTTCTGCTTGGTCAATTCGGCTGTTGAAACGTGCATGCTTCACAATGTTCTCGTGTTGTGTTTTTCAACTCCTTCAATTCATTCATATTCCTAAGTTGTCCATTCTTGTTATCAATTCCTCGAATATTTTTTTAAATCTTTTTTCAAGATTCTTAGTTTCTTTGCACTGATTTAGAACATGTTCTTTTAGCTCAATGAAGTTTCTCGTTATCCACTTTCTGAAGTCTTATTCCGTCATTTCGTCACACTCATTCTTTGTCCAGCTTGTTTCTCTTGCTGGTGAGGGGTTTTGTTCCTTTGTAGGAGGTGAGGTGTTTTGGTTTCCCGTGCTTTCCTCCTTTTTGTTCTGGTTTCTTCCCATCTTTATGGATTTATCCACCTGTCATCTTAGTAGTTGCTGATTTTTCAATTGGGTCTCTTTGTGGATGCTGAGATTGTTGATGATGAAGTATTTCTGTTACTTAGTTTTCCTTCTAATGGTCTAGCCCCTCTGCTGTATGAGTGCTGAGGTCCACTCCAGGCCCTGTTTGTGTGGAGTATACCTGTAGGAGCTGTGGAATAGTGAGGGATGATACCAGTTTCTTTTTCTGCTGTCTTTGTTTTAGAATGATGCCCACCAAATGTCAGTCTGATTAGTCCTTTTTTGGGTGACTCTTTGGATGTACAGGGGTCAGGGATCTGCTTACGGAGATGGTCTGTGCTTTATAGGAGCTCCAGTGCTGAGCTGTGAGCTCCGTTGTTCATTCAGGGTTGTTGGGAGGTTGTTTATGTCTGCTACAAAAGAACTCATAAAACACCACCCTTTTTTTTCCCCCGTTTGATGCTCTGTCTCAGGGAGTTGGGGCTTTCTTTGTGAGTATCTGTTGCACTGTCCTGCCCCACTAGGTGGCAGTCTATTCACTATTAGCCTGCCGGGGCTCTGACCTGCTAGCGCGGGTCTGCCCTGTTGCTGCTGGGCTCCCTTCTGCGGAGCCTCTCTGTTATGGCAGGTTTCCTTGGCAACCGCAGGCTGTGTCAGCCCTGGGCGGTACTTCAGTAGGGGTGGACAGCAATGTTGGACCCCCCTCCCTCACCGGGCTGCACTGTCCTAGATGCCGGCAGCAAAACTCTCAGCCCCAAGCGTCTCCAGTCGCCACCCTGTTTGTCCCTGTGAGGGTGGGACCGCCGAGCCCGATCACCCAGCTACCTGCCTCAGAGTCCGTCCTCTCTCTCTCTCACTCCCTCTCTGCAAGCTGAAAGGTCGACTCTCTCACTGGCGCCCCAGTAGCCTGCCGATAGGGCACTGGGATCCATGCAATCTCCCATGCCACTGCCCACTGCACTGGCTCAGATCACGCTTCCCAGGAAACTCCTGGTCTGGCTCACTGTCCAAGTCCCATTCAAACAGATGGACATGCCAATCTGCCCTTCCAAATCTCAGATTGCCAGTTTAACAGGGCACCCAGACCAGTGAGTTCCGTGCAGGGTCCCACTGAGGCGCCGGCGGAAGCGGCCGCGTGAGCCGGCTGCATTAGCTGGCAAAGCGTCTCGTGTCTCTCCCACACCTGGGGCTTTCAAGGCTCTGTGGGCAAAAAACGTTCATCCGAGAATGCAACTAGGACTCACCCTCTGCGCCTCCACTGAGAGCTGCAATCCTGAGTTGCTTCTACGATGCCATCTTGCCGGAAAATATATTTTCAATGTATGTAGTGGTTAGTATATTTAAGTCAGTAAATATATTTTAAATGTATGTAGTGTTTAACATGTTTCAGTAGGTAAATATATTTTAAATATATGTAGGGGGTATATATTGTAAACATGTTTTCAATGCATGAAGTGGTAAATATATTTTCTTTTTTTATTTTAAATTTTTATTGCATTTTAAATTTTGGGATACATGTGCAGAACGTGCAAGATAGTTGCGTACGTAAACACATGGCAGTGTGCTTTGCTGCTTTCCCCTCCTTCAGCCACACTTGGCATTTCTCCCCAGGCTATGTCTCCACAGCTCACCCTTCACTGTCTCTTTTCCATTCCCAAAAATAGACACCAGTGTGTAGTAGAACGCCTCCCTGTGTCCATGTGTTCTCATTTTTCTCACCCGCCTATGAGTGAGAATAAGTGGTATTTCCTCTTCTGTTCTTGTGTCAGTTTGCTAAGAATGATGTTCTTCAGATACATCCATGTCCTTACAAAGGGCAAAAACTCATCATTTTTGATTGCTGCATAATAATCCATGGTGTAAATGTGCCACATTCTCCATGTCCAGTCTATCATCGATGAGGATTTGGGTTGTTTCCAGGTCTCTACTATTGTAAACAGTGCTGCAATAAATATTCATGTGCATGTGTCCTTAGAGTAGAACAATTTATAGTCCTTTGGTTATATACCCAGTAAAGGGATTGCTGAATCCAATGGGTTTCCTCTTTCTAATTTGTTGCCTCTCTTTCAGAGTGTCACTGGGTAATGTGCTGTAGTCAGGAGTCTATTTCATGTAGACACATTTTCAGAGCCTCAGTGAATAAGAGAGACCCTTGCTTTAGTAAGGAATCTAATTAATATGATCACATCTCCTGAGCCTCACTGAATAATGCACGCCTGGAGAATAACATGGAGTCTATTGTCTATGGACATTCATTCAGAGCCTTGGTGAATAATGTACAACTGTGGAGAAGCCAGGAGTCTATTTCATTTGGACATTCATTCATAACCTCAGTGGATACTATGCACGTGTGGATTAGTCAGGATTCCATTTCGTATGGCCACTGACTCATAACCTCAGTGAAAAATGCACAAATGTAAAGTACTAAGCAGTCTATTACATAAAGCCACTTATTCAAAGATTCACTGAGTAATAAAAATATTAAGACCGACAGCATCCTGTTTCATGTGGTCACACACAAAAGGCCTCACTGAGTAATACAAACCTGGGGAAGTGTTAGGAGTCTACTTTATATAGCCTCTCATTTACATCCTCAGCGAATAATGCACACGTGTGGAATAGACACTAGTCTATTTTATATGGCCTCAGAATCACAGACTTCTTGAGTAATACACAGCTTTGAAATAGTCACTAGTCTATTCCATAGGCCCAAATATTCAGAGTGAGAGTCAATAATACACACCTGTGGATCAGTCAGGAAAAAATTTCATATGGCCACAGATTGAAAGCCTCAGTGAAAAATACATACCTGGGGAACACTCAGGACGCTATTACATATGGTATCGATTTCAGATCTTTATTGAATAAGGAACATCTGTATTGTAGTCAGAATTCTATTTTATATAGCCACATATTAAGAGCCTATCTGAATAACATACAACTTGGAATAAGTCATGATTCTATTTTGTATAGCAACTCATTTAGAGATGAATGTAAAAATGCACGCCTGACGAGTATTAAAGAGTCTCTATTTTATGGCCACACATTCAGAGCCTCACACAATAAAACAAACCTTTGGAAGAGTCAGGAGTATATTTCACATGGCTACTTATTCTGAACCTAAGTGGAGAATTATATATACTTTGAAAATACCGAGGAATCTATTTTATAGAGCCACTTATTCGGAGTCTCACTCAGTAATGCACAAATGAAAAATAGTCTGGACATTATTTGATATTTCCATTGACTCAATGGAAAATACACAGCTGAGAAATAGTCAAGACGATACAATCAGGAGTCTATTTTGCGTGGTCACTCGTTCAGAACCTCACTGAAGAATACACACCTTGGGAATGGTCAGAGTCCTGGTCATAAGCCACTCAATCTCAGCATTACCAAATAATGCACAGTGGGGCAATAGTAAGGAGTCTATTTCATATCGACTCTCATTCAGAGCTACACTGCGAAATAAACAGCTGTGGAGCAGTAAGGATTCTATTGAAGTTATCTTCAAATTAAGCAACATCATGAATGATACACACATGCTTTATAGTCAGGAGACTATTTGATGTCGACACTTATACCGAACCTCTTCGAATACTGCACATTTAAGGAATAATCTCTAGTGATTTCGTATGATGATTCGTTTGGAGAGTCAAAAAATAAAGCCCACCTGTGGAATAAAATGGGTTCCATTTCATAAAGACACTCTTTCAGTTCTTCAGTGAATAATATGTATATCTGATAAGTAAGGAATCTCTATCACATGGCCACTCATTCAGGGCCACTGTGATTAATATTTCCATCAGAAATAGTCACGGGTCTTCTTCAAAGGCTAACCATTCAGAGTCTCTGTAAGTAATGCACAACTAGGTAATATACAAGAGTCCCTTCTTCATGCCCATTTAGTCAGAGTCTCCTTCAATAATAGGCACCTGGGGAAGATTTATGAGTCTACTTCATGTAGCCACACATTTAGAACCTCAGTGAATAATGGACACCATTGTAATAGTCGAACATTTTTTATATGGCCACACATTCTGTGCCTCCCTGAATGATAGACACCTGGGAAATCCTCAGGATTCTACTTCATACTACCACTCCTTTAGAACCTTATTGAATAATTCACAATGGAGTAGTACTGCAGTATCTCTTTTTTATGGCCTCTCATTCAAAATTTCAGTGAGTAATTAACGTCTATAAAGTAATCAGGACCCTGTTTAAGACAGCCACGAATTAAGTGCCTTCCTGAATGATACACACCTTGGTGATAGTCAGGAGTTTATTTCATATGAACTCTAATTGTGGGTATCGCTGAGTAATACACAATTGGTGGAGGGTTAGGAGTCTATTTGTTATGGACACTCATACAGAACCTGTTTGAATAATGCACACATGGAGAATAATGAGGAGTCTATGTCATACGGCTACTCATTCAGACAAACAGTGAATAATGCACATGTGGAGTAATTAGAAATCTCTTTCATACGGCCACTCTTTCTTAGCTTCACTGAATATTACACACTTGTGGTATAGTCTGGAGTCTATTTTTATGGCCACTCATTCAGAGAATCACTGAATAATGCACACTTGTGGAATAGTCAGAAGTCTCTTTTCTATGGCCACTCCTTGACAGCCTCACTAAATGTACACACCTGGGGAAATAGTCATTCAGATTCTCACTAAATAATGCACACCTGTGGAACAGTCATGAGCCTTTTTCTTTTTTTTCTTTTATTTTAAAGGTAATAACAACTATTTTTATGAATGATTACAAAACAGGACATAACCAATGCTAACAAAAATATTAGTAATGTTTTCATTAAAACTGAGAAATCCCATTTATCAAAAGACACAATTATTAAGAGAGTAAGAAGTAAGTTGAAATGTACTTACTGAAATACAGTAGGAAAATATATTTTCAATGTATGTAGTGGTTAGTATATTTAAGTTGATAAATGTATTTTCAATATATGAGGTGTTTACTATATTTCAGTAGGTAAATATAATTTCAATGTATGTAGGGGTTATATATTGTAAATGTATAATCAATGTATGTAGTGGTAAATATATTTTCTTTTTTTATTTTAAATTTGTATTGCATTTGAAGTTCTGGGATATATGTGCAGAACCTGCAAGAATGTTGCATAGGTAAACATATGGCATTGTGTTTTGCTGCCTTCCTTTCCTTCAGCCACACTTGGCATTTCTCCCCAGGCTATCTCTCCACAGCTCAATCCCCACTGTCTCTTTCCCATTCCCAACAATAGAACCCAGTTTATAGTGGAACCCCTCCCTGTGTCCATGTGTTCTCATTTTTCTGACCCGCCTATGAGTGAAAATATGTGAAATTTTCTCTTCTGTTTTTGTGTCAGCTTGCTAGGAATGATGTTCTCCAGATTCATAAATGTTACAAAAAACAAAAATTTATCATTTTTGATTGCTGCATAATATTTCATGGTGTACATATGCCACATTCTCCAAGTCCAGTCTATCATCGATGACCATTTGGGTTGCTTCCAGGTCTATAGTATTGTAAACAGTGCTGCAATAAATATTTGTGTGCATGTGTCCTTATAGTAGAACGATTTATAGTCCTTTGGTTATATACCCAGTAAAGGGATTGCTGAGTCCAATGGGTTTCCTCTTTCTACTTTGTTGCCTCTCTTTCACAGTGTCACTGAATAATGTGCCATAGTCAGAAGTCTATTTCAAGCAGACACATTTTCAGAGCCTCAGTGAATAAGAGAGACCCTTGCTTTAGTAAGGAATCTAATATGGCCACATCTCCTGAGCCTCATTGAATAATGCACACCTGGAGAATAACTTGGAGTCTATTGTCGATGGACATTCATTCAGAGCCTCGGTGAATAATGCACACCTGTGGAGAAGCCAGGAGTCTATTTCATTTGGACATTCCTTCATAACCTCAGTGGATACTATGCACGTGTGGATTAGTCAGGATTCTATTTCATATGGCCACTGACTCATAACCTCAGTGAATAATGAACAAATGTAAAGTACTCAGCAGGCTATTACATAAAGCCACTTATTGATTCACTGAATAATACAAATATTAACACAGACAGCATCCTGTTTCTTGTGGTCACACACAAAAAGCCTCACTGAGAAATACACACCAGGGGAAGCGTTAGGAGTCTACTTTATATATCCTCTCACTTACATCCTCAGCCAATAATGCATGCGTGTGGAATAGACACTAGTCTATTTTATATTGCCACAGAATCAAAGACTTCTTGAGTAATACACAGCTTTGAAAGAGTCCCTAGTCTTCTCCATATGCCCAAATATTCAGAGTTAGATTCAATAATACACACCTGTGGATCAGTCAGGAAACAAATTCATATTGACAAAGATTGAGAGCCTCAGTGAATAATACATTCCTGGGGAATACTCAGGACGCTATTACATATGGTATCTGTTTCAGAGCTTTATTGAATAAGGAACACCTGTATTGTAGTCAGAATTCTATTATATATAGTCACATATTAAGAGCCTATCTGAATAACATACAACTTGGAATAAGTCAGGATTCTGTTTTGTATAGCCACTCATTTAGAGAGGAATGTAAAAATGCACGCCTGACTACTATTGAAGAGTCTCTATTTTATGGCCACACATTCAGGTCCTCACAAAATAAAACAAACCTATGGAAGAGTCAGGATTGTATTTCACATGGCCACTATTCTGAACCTAAGTGGAGAATCGTATACATCTTGACAATACTCAGGACTCTATTATATAGAGCCACTTATTCGGAGTCTCACTCAATAATGCCCAAATGAAAAATAGTCTGCAGATTATTTGATATGACTGTTGACTCAGTGACTCAGTGGAAAATTCACTGCTGAGAAATTTTCAAGACGATAGATTCACGAGTCTATTTTACATGGTCACTCGTTCAGAAACTCACTGAAGAATACACACCTTGGGAATAGTCAGAGTCCAGGTCATGTGGCTACTCAATCACAGCATTCCCGAATAATGCACAGTGGGGCAATAGTAAGGAGTCTATTTCTTATCGAATCTCATTCAGAGCTACACTGTGAAATAAACAGCTGTGAAGTAGTGAGGATTCTATTGAAGGTACCTTCAAATTAAGCAGCTTCCTGAATGATACACACATGCTTGATAGTCAGGAGACTATTTGATGTCGACACTTATACCAAACCTCTTCGAATACTGCACATGTGGGGAATAATCAATAGTCTATTTCATACGGTTATTCATTTGGGGAGTCAAAAAATAAAGCCCACCTGTGGAATGAAATGGTTTCTATTTCATAAAGACACTCTTTCAGTGATTCATTGAATAATATGTATATCTGATAAGTCAGGAATCTCTTTCACATGGCCACTCGTTCAGGGCAACTGTGAATAATACTTCCCTCAGAAATAGTCACGGGTCTTCTTCAAAGGGCTACACATTCAGAGTCTCTGTAAGTAATGCACACCTGGGTAATACACAAGAGTCCCTTCTTTATGCTCATTTAGTCATAGTCTCATTCAATAACAGACACCTGGGGATGAGTTAAGAGTCTACTTTATGTAGCCACACATTTAGAGACTCAGTGAATAATGGACACTATTGCAATAGTCGATCATTTTTTATATGGCCACACATTCTGTGCCTCCCTGAATGATACACTCCTGGAAAATCCTCAGCATTCCACTTTATACTACCAACCTTTTAGAACCTTATTGAATAATTCACAATAAAGCAGTAGTGTGGTGTCTATTTTTTATGGCCTCTCCTTCAAAGTTTCAGTGAATAATGAACTTCTATGGATTAATCAGGATGCTGTTTAAGAAAGCCACGAATTAAGTGCCTTCCTGAATGATACACCCCTGGGTGATAGTCAGGAGTCTATTTCATATTCACTGTAATTGTAGGTATCAGTGAGTAATACACACTTGGTGGAGGGTCAGGAGTCTATTTGGTATAGACACTCATACAGAACCTGTTTGAATAATGCACACATGGAGAATAATGAGGAGTCTATGTCATACGGCTACTCATTCAGACAAACAGTGAATTACGCACATGTGGAGTCATTGGAAGTATCTTTCATAGGGCCACTCTTTCTCAGCCTCAGTGAATATTACACAACTGTGGTATAGTCTGGAGTCTATTTTTTATGTCCACTCATTCAGAGAATCACTGAATAATGCACACTTGTGGAATACTCAGAAGTCTCTTTCTTTTTTTGTAATTTTTATTGCATTATATGTTTTGGGGTACATGTGCAGAACGTGCAAGATTGTTGCATAGGTAAACACAAGGCAGTGTGTTTTGCTGCCTTCCTCACCTTCACCCACACTTGGCATTCATTTCCAGGCTATCACTCCCCAGCCTTTCCCGCTGTCCCTCCCCCATTCCCCCCAATAAACCCCAGTGTATAGTAGACCGCCTCTCTGTGTCCATGTGCTGTCATTTTTTTCACCCACCTATGAGTGAGTATATGCGGTATTTACTTTTCTTTTTTTTGTTTCATTTTGCTGAGAATGATGTACTCCAGATTCATCCATGTCCTTAAAAAGGACACAAACTCATCATTTTTGATTCCTGCGTAATATTCCATGGTGTATATGTGCAACATTTTCCGAGTCCAGTCTATCATGGTTGGGCATTTGGTTTGGTTCCAGTTCTTTGCTATTGCAAACAGTGCTGCAATGAACATTCGTGTGCATGTGTCCTTATAGTAGAACGATTTATAGCCCTTTGGATATATACCCAGTAATGGGATTGCTGGGTCAAATGGAATTTCTATTTCTAGGTCCCTGCGGAATCACCACACTGTCTTCCACAATGGTTGAACTAATTTACACTCCCACCAACAGTGTAAAAGTGTTCCTATTTCTCCACATCCTCTCCAGCATCTGCTCTCTCCAGCTTTTTTAATGATCACCATTCTAACTGGCGTGAGATGGTGTCTCAATGTGGTTTTGATTTGCATCACTCTAATGACAAGTGATGATGAGCACTTTTTCATATGTTTGTTGGCCTCATGTATGTCTTCTTTTGTAAAGTGTCTGTTCATATCCTTTGCCCAGTTTTGAATGGGCTGGTTTGTTTTTTTCCTGTAAATCTGTTTGAGTTCTTTGTAAATTCTGTATATCAGCCCTTTGTCAGATGGGTATACTGCAAAGATTTTTTTCCCATTCTGATGGTTGCCAATTAACTCTAGTGACTGTTCCTTTTGCTGTGCAGAAGCTGTGGAGTTTGATTAGGTCCCATTTGTCTATTTTGGCTTTTGTTGCCAATGCTTTTGGTGTTTTGGTCATGAAGTCCTTGCCTACTCCTATGTCCTGAACGGTTTTGCCTAGATTTTCTTCTAGGGTTTTTATGTTGTCAGGTCTTATGTTTAAGTCTTTAATCCATCTGGAGTAAGTTTTAGTGTAAGGTGTCAGGAAGGGGTCCAGTTTCTGCTTTCTGCACATGGCTAGCCAGTTTTCCCAACACCATTTATTAAATAGGGAATCTTTCCCCATTGCTTGTTTTTGTCTGGTTTATCAAAAATAATATGGTTGTAGATATGCTGTGTTGCCTTCGATGCTTCTGTTCTATTCCATTGGTCTATATCTCTGTTTTGGTACCAGTACCATGCTGTTTTGATTACTGTAGCCTTGTAGTATAGTTTGAAGTCTGGTAGGGTGATGCCTCCTGCTGTGTTCTTTTTGCTTAGAATTGACTTGACTATGCGGGCCCTTTTTTGGTACCATATAAAATTCACGGTGGTTTTTTCCAGTTCTGTGAAGAAATTCAATGGTAGTTTGATGGGGATAGCATTGATTTTGTAAATTACTTTGGACCGTATAGCCATTTTCACGATATTGATTCTTCCTAACCACGATCATGGAATGTTTCTGCATCTGTTTGTGTCCTCTATTATTTCGTTGAGCAGTGGTTTGTAGTTTTCCTTAAAGAGGTCCCTTACATTCCTTGTGAGTTGTATTCCTAGGTATTTTATTTTCTGTGTAGCAATTGTTAATGGCAGTTTGTTCTTGATTTGGTTCTCTTTAAGTCTGTTATTGGTGTATAGGAATGCTTGTGATTTTTGCACACTGATTTTCTATCCTGAGACTTTGCTGAAGTTGCTTATCAGTTGCAGGAGCTTTTGGGCTGAGGTGATGGGGTCTTCTAGATATACTGTCATGTCGTCTGCAAATAGAGACAATTTGGCTTCCACCTTTCCTATTTGAATACATTTTATTTCTTTTTCTTGCCTGATAGCTCTGGCTAGATGTTCCAGTATTCAACATATTGAATAGGAGTGGTGAGAGAGGGCATCCTTGTCTAGTGCCAGATTTCAAAGGGAATTCTTCCAGTTTTTGCCCATTAATTATGATATTGGCTGTTGGTTTGTCGTAAATAGCTTTCATTGCTTTGAGATATATTCCATCAATACCAAGTTTATTGATGGTTTTTAGCATAAATGGCTATTAAATTTTGTCAAATGCCTTCTCTGCATCAATTGAGATAATCATGTGGTTTATGTTTTTGCTTCTGTTTATGTGGTGAATTACATTTATAGACTTGGGTATGTTGAACCAGCCTTGCATCCCCGGAATGAATCCTACTTGATCATAATGGATAAGTTTTTTAATGTGCTGTTGATGTCGGTTTTCCAGTATTTTATTGAAGATTTTTGCATCAATGTTCATCATGGATATTTGCCTGAAGTTTTCTTTTCTTGTTAAGTCTCTGCCAGGTTTTGGTATGAGGATAATGTTGGTCTCATAAAATGATTTGGGAAGGGTTCCCTCTTTTTGGATTATTCGGAATAGTTTCAGAAGAAATGGTACCAGATACTCTTTGTTTGTATGCTAGAATTCAGCTGTGAACCCATCTGGACCTTGGCTTCCTTTTTGTGGTAGGCTCTTAATTGCTGCCTCAACTTCAGACCTTGTTATTTGTCTATTCATAGTTTCGGCTTTCTCCTGGTTCAGGCTTGGGAGGAAACAGGGTTCAGGAATTTATCCATTTCTTCCTGATTTACTAGTTTATGTGCATAGAGTTGTTTGTAGTATTCTCTGATGATGGTTTGAATTTCTGTGGAATCTGTGGTGATTTCCCCATTATCGTTTTTTATAGCATCTATTTGATTTTTCTCTCTTTTTTTTTAATCAGTCTGGGTAGCAGTCTGTCTATTTTGTAGATCTTTTCAAAAAACCAGCTCTTAGATTTCTTGATGTTTTGAAGGGTTTTTCTTGTCTCTATCTCCTTCAGTTCTGCTCTGATCTTAGTTATTTCTTGTTTTCGGCTAGGTTTTGAGCTTTTTTAATTTTGCTCCTCTTGCCCTTTCAATTTTGACGATAGGGTGTCAAATTTGGATCTCTCCACTCTTCTCATGTGGGTACTTATTGCTATATATTTTCCTCTACAGACTGCTTTAAATGTGTCCCAGAGATTCTGGTACGTTGTGTCTTCATTCTCGTTGGTTTCAAAGAACTTCTTTATTTCTGCCTTCATTTCATTGTTTATTCAATCAACGTGCAAGAGCCAGTTGTTCAGTTTCCATGAAGCTGTGCGGTTCTGAGTTATTTTCTAAATTCTGAGTTCCAACTTGATTGCACTATGGTCTGAGAGACTGTTTGTTATGATTTCAGTCGTTTTGCATTTGCTGAGGAGTGCTTTACTTCCAATTATGTGGTCAATTTTGGAGTAGGTGTATGTGGTGCTGAGAAGAATGTATATTCTGTGGATTTGGGGTGGAGAGTTCTGTAAATGTCTATCAGGTTTGCTTGTTTCAGGTCTGAGTTCAAGTGCTGGATATCCTTGTTCATTTTCTGTCTGGTTGATCTGTCTGCTATTTACCGTGGAGTGTTAAAATCTCCCACTATTATTGTGTGCGAGTCTAAGTCTCTTTGTAAGTCATTAAGAACATGCCTTATATATCTGGGTGCTCCTACATTGGGTCCATATATATTTAGAATCGTTAGCTCTTCTTGTTGTATCAATCCTTTTACTATTATGTAATGAACTTCTTTGTCCCTTTGATATTTGTTGCTTTAAATTCTATTTTATCGGAGACGAGAATTGCAACTCCCGCTTTTTTGTGCTCTCCATTTGCTTGGTAAATCTTCCTCAATCCTTTTATTTTGAGCCTTTGTGTATCTTTGCGTGTGAGGTGGGTCTTCTGGATACAGCACACCGACGGGTTTTGGTTTTTTATCCAATTTGCTCATCTGTGTCGTTTGATTGGTGCATTTAGCCCATTTACATTTAGGGTAAATATTGTTATGTGTGAATTTGATACTGATATTTGATGCTAACTGGCAGTTTTGCCTGTTGGTTCATGTACATTCTTCATTTTGTTGATGCTCCTTAGTATTGGTATGCTTTTAATATGTCTGTTACTGGTTGTTTCTTTCTATGTGTAGTGCCTCTTTCAGGATGTCTTGTAAAGCAGGCCTAGTGGTGACAAAATCTCTGAGTACTTGCTTTTACATGAAGCATTTTATTTTTCCTTCATTTATGAAGCTCAGTTTGGCTGGATATAAAATTCTTGGTTGAAAGTTCTTTTCTTTAAGGATGTTGAATATTGGCCCCCACTATCTTCTGGCTTGTAGAGTCTCTGCATAGAAATCCGCTGAGTCTGATGGGCTTCCCTTTGTGGGTGACCCGACCTTTCTCTCTGGCTGCCCTTAGTATTTTCTCCTTCATTTCAACCCTGGTGAATCTGACGATTATGTGCCTTGGGGTTGCTCTTCTTGTGGAGTATCTTTGTGGTGTTCTCTGTATTTCCTAGAATTGAGTATTGACCTGTCTTGCTAGGTTGGGGAAATTTTCCTGGATAATATCCTGAAGAGTGTTTTCCAGCTTGGATTCATTCTCTTCATCACATTCTGGTACGCCTATCAAACGTAGGTGGGGTCTCTTCACATAGTCCCACATTTCCTGGAGATTTTCTTCATTCCTTTTTGTGCTTTTTTCTTTAATTTTGGTTTCTCATTTTATTTTATTGAGTTGATCTTCAACTACTGATATTCTTTCTTCTGCTTGGTTAATTCGGCTATTGAAACTTGTGCATGCGTCACGAAGTTCTCATGCGGTGTTTTTCAGCTCATTCAATTCATTCATATTCCTCTCTAAGTTGTCCGTAATTGTTATCAATTTCTCCAATATTTTTTCAAGGTTCTTAGTTTCTCTGCACTGATTTAGAACATGTTCTTTTAGCTCACTGAAGTTTCTAATTATCCACTTTCTGAAGTCTGATTTCATAATTTCGTCACATTCATTCTCCGTCCAGCTTTGTTCCCTTGCTGGTGAGGAGTTTTGTTCGTTTTTTGGAGGTGAGGTGTTTTTGTTTCGGGTGTTTTCCTCCTTTTTTGCACTGGTTTCTTCCCATCTTTATGGATATATCCTCCTTTCGTCTTAGTAGTTGCTGATTTTTCAATTGGGTCTCTGTGTGGACGTTGAGATTTTTGATGATGAAGTATTTCTGTTACTCTAGTTTTCCTTCTAATAGTCTAGCCCCTCTGCTGTATGAGTGCTCAGGTCCACTCCAGGCCTTGCTTGTCTGGGGTATACCTGTAACATCTGGGGAACAGTGAGGGATAATACCAGTTTCTTCTTCTGCTATGTTTGTTCTAGAATGATGCCTACCAAATATCAGTCTGATTAGTCCTTTTTTGGGGTGACTCTTTCAATACACAGGGTCAGGGAGCTGCTTAAGGGGACGGTCTGTGCTTTATAGGCACTCCAGTGCTGAGCTGTGAGCTCCATTGTTCATTCAGGGTTGTTGGGAGGTGGTTTATGTCTGCTGCAATAGAACTCATAAAACACCACCTTTTCTTTTCCCCCTTAGATGTTCTGTCTCAGGAAGTTTGGGCTTTTTTTTATGAGTATCTGTTGCACTGTTCTGCCCCACTAGGAGGCCGCCTATTCATTATTTGCCTGCCGGGTCTCTGAAGTGTTTGCGAGGATCTGCCCTCTTGCTGCTGGTTTCCCTTCTGTTGTGGAGTGCTCCCCTTTCCTGGTGGAGTCTGTCTGTTATGGCAGGTTGCCTCGGCAATGGCAGGCTGCCTCAGGCCTGGGCGGTACCTCAGTAGGGGTGGATTGCATCATTAATGGCGGACCCACCTCCCTCACCGGGATGCACCATCCTAGATGCAGGCAGCAAAACTCTCAGCCCCAAGCGCCTCCAGTCGCTGCCCTGTTTGTCCCCGTGAGGGTGGGACCTGCCGAGCCCGATCACCCAGTTCCCTGCCTCAGAGTTCGTCCTCTCTCTCTCTCTCTTCCTCTTCGCAAGCTGAAATGTTGACTCTCTCACAGGCGCCCCAGTAGCCTGCCGATAGGGCACTGGGATCCGTGCGATCTCCTGTGCCACTGCCCGCTGCACCAGCTCAGATCACGCTTCCCAGGAAAATCCTGGTCTGGTTCATTGTCCAAGTCCCGTTCAATAAGATCGACATGCAAATCTGCCCTTCCAAATCTCAGATTGCCAGTTTAACAGGGCACCCAGACCAGTGAGTTCCGTGCCGGTCCCACTGCGGCGCCGGCCGAAGCGGCCAAGGGAGCTGGCTGTGCTAGCCGGCTGTAGTAGCGTCCCGTCTCTCTCCCACACCTGGGACTTTCAACACTCTGTGTGCAAAAAAGGTCCATCTGAGAATGTGGCTAGGACACACCCTCTGTGCCTTCACTGAGAGCTGCAATCCTGAGTCGCTTCTATGACGCCATCTTGCAAGTCCTCCCCCCGAGCCTTTTTGTATCCTTGCGTGTGAGGTGGGTTTCCTGGATACAGCACACCAACGGGTTTTGGCTTTTTATCCAATTTGCCAGTCTGTGTCTTTTGATTGGTGCATTTAGCCCATTTACATTTAGAGTTAATATTGTTATGTGTGAATTTGATACTGCCATTTTGACACTAGCTGGCTGATTTGCCCATTGGTTCATGTAGATTCTTCATTTTGTTGATGCTCCTTAGCACTTAGTATGCTTTTAGGATGGCTGGTACTGGTTGTTTCTTTCTATGTGTAGTGCCTCTTTCAGGAGCTCTTGTAAAGCAGGCCTAGTGGTGACAAAATCTCTGAGTACTTGCTTGTTCGTGAAGGATTTTATTTTTCCTTCCCTTATGAAGCTCAGTTTGGCTAGATATGAAATTCTGTGTTGAAATTTCTTTTCTTTGAGGATGTTAAATATTGGCCCCCACTCTCTTCTGGCTTGTAGAGTCTCTGCTGAGAGATCTGCTGTGAGTCTGATGGGCTTGCCTTTGTAGGTGACCCGATCTTTCTCTCTGGCTGCCCTTAGTATTTTCTCCTTCATTTCAACCCTGGTGAATCTGACAATTATGTCCTTTGGGGTTGCTCTTCTTGCAGAATTTCTTTGTGGTGTTCTCTGTATTTCCTGGAGTTGAGTATTGACCTGTCTTGCTAGGTTGGCGAAATTTTCCTGGATAATATCCTGAAGAGTGTTTTCCAGCTTGGATTCATTCTCTTCATCACATTCTGGTACACCTATCAAACGTAGGTTGGGTCTCTTCACATAGTCCCACATTTCTTGGAGATTTTGTTCCTTTCTTTTTGCATTTTTTACTCTAATCTTGGTTTCTCGTTTTATTTCTTTGAGTTGATCTTCAACTTCTGATATTATTTCTTCTGCTTGTTTAATTCAGCTGTTGAAACTTGTGCATGCTTCGCGAATTTCTCGTGTTGTGTTTTTCAGCTCCTTCAGTTCATTCATATTCCTCTCTAAGTTGTCCATTTTTGTTATCATTTTCTTGATTCTTTTTTCAAATCGTTTTTCAAGGTTCTTAGTTTCTTTGCACTGATTTAGAACATGTTCTTTTAGCTCACTGAAATTTCTCATTATCCACTTTCTGAAGTCTGATTCCGTCATTTCATCACACTCATTCTCTGTCCAGCTTTGTTTCCTTGCTGGTGAAAAGTTTTGGTCCTTTGTAGGGGTGAAGTGTTTTGGTTTCGGGTGTTTTTCTCCTTTTTGCGCTGGTTTCTTCCCATCTTTTTGGATTTATCCACCTGTCGTAATAGTAGTTGCTGATTTTTCAATTGGGTCTCTGTGTGGACACCCAGATTGTTGACTATAAGGTATTTTTGTTACTTAGTTTCTCTTCTAATGGTCTAGCCCCTCTGCTGTACGAGTGCTGAGGTCCACTCCAGGCCCTGATTCTCTGGGATACACCTGTAGCAGCTGCGGAACAGTGAGGGATGATACCAGTGTCTTCTTCTGCTATCTTTGTTTCAGAATGATGCCCACCAAATGTCAGTCTGATTAGTCCTTTTTTGGGGTGATGACTCTTTGGATATACAGGGTTCAAAGAGCTGCTTGAGGAGACGGTCTGTGCTTTATAGGAGATCCAGTGCTGAGCTTTGAGCTCCGTTGTTCATTCACTGTTGTTGGGAGGATGTGTTTATGTCTGCTGCAACAGAACTCATAAAACCCCCCCTTTTTTCCCGTTAGATTCTCTGTCTCAGGGAGTTGTGGCATTCTTTATGAGTATCTGTTGCACTGTTCTACCCCACTAGGAGGCAGTCTATTCACTATTTTTTTGCACGGGCTCCACCCTGCTAGCGTGGGTTTGCCCTGTTGCTGCGGGGCTCCGTTCTGCTGTGGCTTGCTCCGCCCTGCTGTGGCTTGCTCCACCCTGCTGTGGTAGTCTCTCTGTTATGGCAAGTTGCCTCCTGAACAGCAGGCTGTGTCAGCCCTGGGCGGTACTTCAGTAGCAGGGATTGCATCAGTAGTGGTGGACGCACCTCCCACACCGCGCTGCAACGTCCTAGATTCTGACAGCAAAACTCTCAGCCCCAAGCTCCTCTGATCGCTGCCCAGCTTGTCCCCGTCAGGGTGGGACCCGCCAAGCAGGATCACCTAGCTCCCTGCCTCAGAGTCCGTCCTCTCTCTCTCTCTCTCTTCCTCTCCACAAGCTGAACGGTTGACTCTCTCACTGGAGCTCCAGTAGCCTGCTGATAGGGCACTGGGATCTGTGCAATCTCCCATGCCGCTGCCCACTGCACCGGCTCAGATCAGGTTTCCCAGGAATCTCCTGTTCTGGCTCATTGTCCAAGTCCCATTCAATCAGATGGACATGCCAATCTGCCCTTCCAAATCTCAGATTGAAGGTTTAACAGGGCACCCGCACCAGTGAGTTTTGTGCCTGGTGCTGCTGAGCTGAGGAACCAGCCGAAGTGGCCTTGCGATTTGACTGTGCTAGCATCCCGTGTCTCTCCCACACCTGGGACTTTCAACGTTCTGTGGACAAAAAAGATCTGTCCGAGAATGCGGTTAGGACTCACCTTCTGCGCCTTCACTGAGAGTTGCAACCCAGAAACGCCTCTACAACACCATCTTAGAATGCAAATCCACAAGACACTATTATTAAGAGAGTAAGAAGTAAGGTGAAATGTACCTACTGAAATACATTAGAGAAATATATTTTCAATGTATGTAGTGTTTACTATATTTCAGTATGAAAATATATTTTCAACGTATGTATGGGTTATATCTTGTAAATATATTTTCAATGCATGTAGTGGTAAATATATTTTCTTTTTTTATTTTAAATTTTTATTGCATTTTAAGTCTTGGGATACATGGGCAGAACGTGCAAGATAGTTGCATAGGTAAACACATGGCAGTGTGTTTTGCTGCCATTCTTTCATTCAGCCACACTTGGCATTTCTCCCCAGGCTATCTCTCCACAGCTCACCTTCCACTATCTCTTTCCCATTCCCAACAATAGACCCCAGTGTGAAGTAAAACTCCTCCCTGTGTCCATGTGTTCTCATTTTTCTCACCCGCCTATTAGTGAGAATATGTGGTATTTCCTCTTCTGTTCTTGTGTCAGTTTGCTAAGAATTATGTTCTCCAGATTCATCCACGTCCTTATAAAGGACAAAAACTCATCATTTTTGATTGCTGCATAATATTCCATGGTGTATATATGCCACATTCTCCCAGTCCAGTCTATCATCAATGAACATTTGGGTTGGTTCCAGGTCTTTACTATTGTAAACAGTGCTGCAACAAACATTAATGTGCATGTGTCCTTATAGTAGAACGATTTATACTTTTTTTGTTATATAACTAGTAAAGGCATTGCTGAGTCCAATGGGTTTCCTCTTCTACTTTGTTGCCTCTTTTTCAGAGTGTCACTGAATAATGTGCTGTAGTCAGGAGTCTATTTCATGTAGACACATTTTCAGAGCCTAAGAGAATAAAAAAGACCCTTGCTTTAGTAAGTAATCTAATTAATATGGCCACATCTCCTGAGCCTCACTGAATAATACACACCTGGAGAATAACTTGGAGTCTATTGTCGATAATCATTCATTCAGACCGTTGGTGAATAATGCAAACCTGTGGAGAAACCAGGAGTCTATTTCATTTGGACATTCATTCACAAACTCAGTGGATAATATGCACGTATGGATTAGTCAAGATTCCATTTTATATGGCCACTGACTCATAACCTCAGTGAACAATGCAGAAATGTAACGTACTCAGCACTCCATTACACAAAGCCACTTTTTGAGAGGTTCACTGAATAATACAAATATTAAGACAGACGGCATCCTTTTTCATGTGGTCATACACAAAAAGCCTGATTGAGTAATACACACCTGGAGAAGTGTTAGGAGTCTACTTAATATAGCCTCTCATTTACATCCTCAGCGAATAATGCACACATGTGGAATAGACACTAGTCTATTTTATATGGCCACAGAATCAAAGACTGAGTGAGTAATACACAGCTTTGAAATAGTCACTAGTCTATTCCATATGCCCAGATATTCAGAGTTAGATTCAATAATACACACCTGTGGACCAGTCAGGAAACAATTTCATATGGTCAAAGATTGAAAGCCTCAGTGAAAAATATATACCTGGGGAATACTCAGGACGCTATTACATATGGTATCTATTGCAGAGCTTTATTGAATAAGGAACACCTGTATTGTAGTCAGAATTCTATTTTATATATCCACATATTAAGAGCCTATCTGAATAACAAACAACTTGGAATAGTCAGGATTCTATTTTGTATAGCCACACATTTAGAGATGAATGTAAAAATGCACACCTGACGAGTATTGAAGTGTCTCTATTTTATGGCCACACATTCAGATCCTCACAGAATAAAACAAACCTATGGAAGGGTCAGGAGTGTATTTCACATGGCCACTTATTCTGAACCTAAGTGGAGAATCATATACATCTTGAAAATACTCAGGACTCTATTATATAGAGACATTTATTCCGAGTCTCAATCAATAAGGCACAAATGAAAAATATTCTGGAGATTACTTGATATGACTGTTGACCCAGTGACTCAGTGGAAAATTCACAGCTGAGAAATAGCCAAGACGATAGAGTCAGGAGTCTATTTTATGTGGTCAGTCGTTCAGAAATTCTCTGAATGATACACACCTTGGGAATAATCAGAGTCCAGGTCATATGACTACTCAATCACAGCATTACCGAATAATGCACAGTGGGGCAATAGTAAGGAGTCTATTTTATATTGACTGTCATTCAGAGCTACACTGCAAAAGAAACAGCTGTGGAGTAGTAAGGATTCTATTGAAGGTATCTTCAAATTAAGCAGCTTCGTGAATGATACACTCATGCTTGATAGTCAGGAGACTATTTGATGTGGACACTTATACTGAACCTCTTCTAATACTGCACACATGGGGAATAATCAATAGTCTATTTCATATGGCGACTCGTTTGTAGAGTCAAATATAAAGGCCACCTGTGGAATAAAGTGGGTTCTATTTCATAAAGACACTCTTTCAGTGCTTCAGTGAATAATATGTATATCTGATAAGTCAGGAATCTCTTTCACATGGCCACTCGTTCAGGGCAACTGTGAATACTACTTCCCTCAGAAATAGTCACGGGTCTTCCTCAAAGGGCTACACATTCAGAGTCTCTGTACGTAATGCACACCTGGATAATACACAAGAGTCTCTTCTTTATGCCCATTTAGTCAGAGTCTCATTCAATAATAGACACCTGGGGAAGAGTTAAGAATCTACTTCATGTAGCCACACACTTAGATCCTCATTGAATAATGGACACCATTGTAATAGTCGAACATTTTTTATATGGCCACACATTCTGTGCCTCCCTGAATGATACACCCCTGGGAAAACCTCAGAATTCTTCGTCATACTACCACCCCTTTAGAACCTTATTGAATAATTCACAATGTAGAAGTAGTGCAGTGTCTATTTTTTATGGCCTCTCATTCAAAGTTTCAGTGAATAATGAACTTCTATGGAGTAATCAGGTCGCTGTTTAAGACAGTCACGAATTAAGTGCCTTCCTGAATGATACACATCTGGGTGATAATCAGGAGTTTATTTCATATGAACTCTAATTGTGGGTATTGCAGAGTAATACACACTGGGTGGAGGTTCAGGAGTCTATTTGGTATGGACACTCATACAGAACCTGTTTGAGTAATGCACACATGTAGAATAATGAGGAGTCGATGTCATTTGGCTGCTCATTCAGACAGTGAATAGTGCACATATGGAGTAATTAGAAGTCTCTTTCATATGGCCGCTTTTAGCCAGCCTCACTGAATATTACACACTTGTGGTATTGTCTGGAGTCTATTTTTTATGGCCAGACATTCAGAGAATCACTGAGTAATGCACACCTGTGAAATAGTCAGAAGTCTCTTTTCTATGGCCACTCCTTGAGAGCCTCACAAAATGTACACACCTAGGGAAATAGTCATTCAGAATCTCACTAAATAATGCACACCTGTGGAACAGTCAGGAGACTTTTTCTCTTTTTTCTTTTATTTTAAAGGTAATAAAAACTATTTTTATAAAGGATTACAAAACAGGACATAATCAATGCTAACAAAAATATTAGTAATGCTTTAATTAAAACTGAGAATTCCCATTTATCAAAAGACAATATTATTAAGAGAGAAAGAAGTAAGGTGAAATATACCTGCTGAAATAGAGTAGAAAAATGTATTTTCAATGTATGTAGTGGTTAGTATATTTAAGTCCGTAAATATATTTTCAATGTATGTAGTGTTTACTATATTTCAGTAGGTAAATATATATTCAATGTATGTAGGGGTTATATATTGTAAATGTATTTTCAATGTAGGTAGTGGTAAATATATTTTCTTTTTTTATTTTAAATTTTTATTGCATTTTAAGTTTTGGGATACATGTGCAGAACGTGCAAGATAGCTGCATAGGTAAACACATGGCAGTGTATTTTGCTGCCTTCCTTTCCTTCAGCCACACTTGGCATTTCTCCGCAGGCTATCTCTCCACAACTCACCCCCCACTGCCTCTTTCCTATTCTTAGCAATAGATCCCAGTGTGTAGTAGAACCCCTTTCTGTGTCCATGTGTTCTCATTTTTCTCACCCCCCTATGAGTGACAATATGCGGTATTAAATTTTCTGTTCTTGTCTCAGTTTGCTAAGAATGATGTTCTCCAGAATCATCCATGTTCTTACAAAGGACAAAAACTCATCATTTTTGATTGCTGCATAATATTCCATGGTGTATTTTTGCCACATTTTCTTAGTCCAGTCTATCATCTCTCAGCATTTGGGTTGGTTCCAGGTCTGTACTATTGTTAACAGTGCTGCAATAAATATTCTTGTCCATGTGTCCTTAGAGAAGAACGATGTATAGTCTTTTTGCTATATACCCAGTAAAGGAATTGCTGAGTCCAATGGGTTTCCTCTTTCTACTTCGTTGCCTCTCTTTCAGAGTGTCACTGAATAATGTGCTGTAGTCAGGAGTCTATTTCATGTAGACACATTTTCAGAGCATCAGTGAATAAGAGAGACCCTTGCTTTAGTAAGGAATCTAATTAATATGGCCACATAACCTGAGTCTCACTGAATAATACACACCTGGAGAATAACTTGGAGTCTATTGTCGATGGACATTCATTCAGAGCCTTGGTGAATAATGCACAACTGTGGAGAAGCCAGGAGTCTATTTTATTTGGACATTCATACATAACCTCAGTGAATAATATGCACATGTGGTTTAGTCAGGATTCCATTTCATATGGCCACTGACTCATACCCTCAGTGAACAATACACAAATGTAAAGTACTCAGCAGGTCTATTACATAAAGCCAATTATTGAGAGATTCACTGAATAATACAAATATTAAGACAGACAGCATCCTGTTTCATGTGTTCACACATGAAAAGCCTCACTGAGGAATACACACCTGGGGAAGTGTTATGAGTCTACGTTATACAGCCTCTCATTTACATCCTCAGCGAATAATGCACACATGTGGAATAGACACTAATTTATTTTATATGGCCACAGAATCAATGACTGCGTGAGTAATACACAGCTTTGAAATAGTCACTAGTCTATTGCATATGCACAAATATTCAGAGTGAGAGTCAGTAATACACACCTGTGGATGAGTCAGAAAAGAATTTTATATGGCCAAAGATTGAGAGCCTCATTGAAAAATACATACTTGGGGAATACTCAGGACGCTATTACATATGGTATATATTTCTGAGATTTATTGCATAAGGAACACCTGTATTGTAGTTAGAATTCTATTTTATATAGCCACATATTAAGAGCCTATCTGAATAACATACAACTTCGAATAAGTCAGGGTTCTATTTTGTAAAGCCACTCATTTAGAGACGAAGGTAAAAATGCACGCCTGACGAGTATGGAAGAGTCTCTATTTTATGGCCACACATTCAGAGCCTCACAGAATAAAACAAACCTATGGAAGAGTCAGGAGTGTATTTCACATGGCCACTTATTCTGAACCTAAGTGGAGAATCATATACATCTTGCAAATACTCAGGACTCTCTTAAATACTTATTTGGAGTCTCACTCAATAATGCGCAAAAAAAAGCAGTCTGGAGATATTTTTATATGACTGTTGACCCAGTGACTCAGTGGAAAATTCACAGATGAGAAATAGTCAAGACGATAGAGTCAGAAGTCTATTTTACGTGGTCACTCGTTCAGAAACTCACTGAAGGATACACACCTTGGGAATAGTCAGAGTCCACGTCATGTGGCCACTCAATCACATCATTAGCAAATAATGGACAGTGGGGCAATAGTAAGGAGTCTATTTCATATTGAATCTCATTCACAGCTACACGGCAAAATAAACAGCTGTGGAGTAGTAAGGATTCTGTTGGAGGTATCTTCAAATTAGGCAGCTTCGTGAATGATACACGAAGTCAGGAGACTATTTGATGTGGACACTTATACAAAACCTCTTCTAATACTGCACATGTGGGGAATAATCACTAGTGTATTTCATATGGTGATTCGTTTGGAGAGTCAAAAAATAAAGCCCACCTGTGGAATTAAATGGGTTCTATTTCATAAAGACACTCTTTCATTGCTTCAGTGAATAATACGTGTATCTGATAAGTCAGGAATCTCTTTTACATGGCCACTCGTTCACGGCCACTGTGAATAAGACTTTCCTCCAAAACAGTCACGGGATTTCTTCAAAGGGCTACACATTCAGAGTCTCTGTAGGTATTGCACACCTGGGTAATACACAAGAGTCCCTTCTTTATGCCCATTTAGTCAGAGTCTCTTTCAATAATAGACACCTGTGGAAGAGTTAAGAGTCTACTTCATGTAGCCACACATTTAGAGCCTCAGTGAATAATGGACACTCTTGTAATAGTCGAACATTTTTTATATGGCCACACATTCTGTGTCTTCCTGAATGATACACTCCTGGGAAATCCTCAGGATTCTACATCACACTAATACCCCTTGAAAACTTTATTGAATAATTCACAATGGAGCAGTATTCTGGTGTCTATTTTTTATGGACTCTCATTCAAAATTTCAATGAATAATAAACTTCTATGGAGCAATCAGGATGCTGTTTAAGACAGCCATCAATTAAGTACATTCCTGAATGATACACACCTGGGTGATAGTCAGGAATCTATTTCAGATGAACTCTAATTGTGGGTGTCACTGAGTAATACACACTTTGTGGAGGGTCAGGAGCCTATTTGGTATGGACACTCATACAGAACCTGTTTGAATAATGCACACATGTAGAATAATGAGGAGTCTATGTCAAACAGCTACTCATTCAGACAAACAGTGAAAAACGCACATGTGGAGTAATTAGAAATCTCTTTTATATGGGCACTTTCTCAGCCTCACTGAATATTAAACACTTGTGGTATAGTCTGGAGTCTATTTTTTATGTCCACTCATTCAGAAAATCACTGAATAATGCACACCTGTGGAATAGACAGAAGCCTCTTTACTATGGCCATTCCTTGAGAGCCTCACTGAATGTACACACGTAGGGAAATAGTCATTCAGAGTCTCATTAGATAATGCACACATGTGGAACAGTCAGGAGACATTTTCTTTTTTTTCTTTTATTTTAAATATAATAACAACTATTTTTATGAATGATTACAAAACAAGATACAACCAATGCTAACCAAAATATTTGTAATGCTTTCATTAAAACTGAGAATTTCCATTTATCAAAAGCCACTCTTATAAAGAGAGTAAGAAGTAAGGTGAAATATACCTACTGAAATACAGTAGATAAATATATTTTCAATGTATGTAGTGGTTAGTATATTTATGTCCATAAATATATTTTCAATGTATGTAGTGTTTACTATATTTCAGTAGGTAAATATATATTCAATGTATGTAGGGGTTATATATTGTATATGTATTTTCAATGTATGAAGTGGTAAATATATTTCTTTTTTATTTTAAATTTTTATTGCATTTTAAGTTTTGGGATACATGTGCAGAACGTGCAAGACAGTTGCATAGGTAAACATAAAGCAGTGTATTTTGCTGCTTTCCTTTCCTTCAGCTACACTTGGCATTTCTCCCCAGACTATTTCTCCACAGCTCACCCCCCACTGTCTCTTTCCCATTCTCAACAATATACCCCAGTGTGTAGTAGAACCCATTTCTGTGTCCATGTGTTCTCATTTTTATCACCCGCCTATGAGTGAGAATATGCGGTATTAAATTTTCTGTTCTTGTCTCAGTTTGCTAAGAATGATGTTCTCCAGAGTCATCCATGTCTTTACAAAGGACAAAAACTCATCATTTTTGATTGCTGCATAATATTCCATGGTGTATATGTGCCACATTCTCCCAGTCCAGTCTATCATCGCTGAGCATTTGGGTTGGTTCCTGGTCTGTATTATTGTTAACAGTGCTGCAATAAATATTCGTCTCCATGTGTCCTTATAGTAGAACGATTTATAGTCCTTTGGTTATATACCCAGTAAAGGGATTGCTGAGTCCAATGGGTTTCCTCTTTCTACTTTATTGCCTCTGATTCATAGAGTCACTGAATAATGTGCTGTAGTCAGGAGTCTACTTCATGTAGACACATTTTCAGAGCCTCAGTGAATAAGAGAGACCCTTGCTTTAGTAAGGGATCTAATTAATATGGCCACATCTCCTGAACCTCAGTGAATAATACACACCTGGAGAATAACTTGGAGTCTATTGTCGATAAACATTCATTCAGAGCCTCGGTGAATAATGCTCACCTTTGGAGAAGTCAGGAGTCTATTTCATTTGGACATTCATTCATAAACTCCGTGGATAATATGCATGTGTGGATTAGTCAGGATTTCATTTCATATGACCACTGACTCATAACCTCAGTGAAGAATGCACAAATGTAAAGTACTCAGTAGTCTATTCCATAAAGCCATTTATTGGGAGATTCACTGAATAATCCAAATATTAAGACAGACAGCATCCTGTTTCATGTGGTCACACACAAAAAGCCTCACTGAGTAATAAACACCTGGGGAATTGTTAAAGGTCTTCTTTATAAATCCTCTCATTTACATCTTCAGCGAATAATGCACACATGTGGAATAGACACTAGTCTATTTTATATGGCCACAGAATCAAAGACTGAGTGGGTAATACACAGCTTTTAAATAGTCACTAGCCTATTCCATATGCCCAAATATTCAGAGTGAGAGTCAATAATACACACCTGTGTACCAGTCAGGAAACAATTTCATATGGCCAAAGATTGAGAGCCTCAGTGAAAAATACATACATGTCATATACTCAGGACGCTATCACATATGGTATCTATTTCAGGGCTTTATTGAATAAGAAACACCTGTGTTGTAGTCAGAATTCTATTTTATATAGCCACATATTTAGCGCCTATCTGAATAACATAGAACTTGGAATAAGTCAGGATTCAATTTTGCATAGCCACTCATTTAGAGACGAATGTAAAAATGCACGCCTGATAAGTATTGAAGAGTATCAATTTTATGGCCACACATTCAGAGCCTCACAGAATAAGAAAAACCTATGGAATTGTCAGGAGTGTATTTCACATGGCCACTTATTCTGAACCTAAGTGGAGAATCGTGCACATCTTGAAAATACTCAGGACTCTCTTATGTAAAGCCACTTATTCGAAGTCTCACTCAATAATGCACAAATGAAAAATAGTCTGGAGATTATTTGATATGACTGTTGACCCAGTGACTCAGTGGAAAATTTCCAGCTGAGAAATAGTCAAGATGATAGAGTCAGGAGTCTATTTTATGTGGTCACTCGTTCAGAAACTCACTGAAGAATACACACCTTGCAAATAGTCAGAGTCCAGGTCATATGGCCACTCAATCACAGCATTCCCAAATAATGCACAGTGGGGCATTAATAAGGTGTCTATTTCATGTCGACTCTCATTTAGAGCTACATTGCGAAATAAACAGCTGTGGAGTAGCAAGGATTCTACTGAAGTTATCCTCAAATTAAGCAGCTTCCTGAATGATACACACATGCTTGATAGTCAGGAGACTCTTTGATGTGGACACTTATACCGAACCTCGTCGAATACTGCACATGTGTGGTATAACCGCTAGTCAATTTCATATGGTGATTCGTTTGGAGAGTCAAAAAGTAAAGCTGATCTGTGGAATAAAATGGGTTCTATTTCATAAAGACACTCTTTCAGTGCTTCAGTGAATAATATGTATATCTGATAAGTCAGGAATCTCTTTCACATGGCCACTGGTTCAGGGCCACTGTGAATAATACTTCCCTCAGAAATAGTCACGGGTCGGGGACTAGCAAGACGGGTTAGTAAAAGCGACTCAGTATTGCAGCTCTCAGTGAAGGCGCAGAGGGTGAGTCCTAGCCGCATTTTCAGATGGACCTTTTTTTCCCACAGAGCGTTGAAAGTCCCAAGTGTGAAAGAGACACAGGACACTAATACAGCCAGCTATTGCAGCAGGGTCTCACGGCTGCTTTGGCCAATGCCACAGTGAAACCCGGCATGGAACTCACTGGTGTGGGTGTGCTGTTAAACCGTCAATCTGAGATTTGGAAGGGCAGATTGGCATGTCCATCGGATTGAACGGGACTTGAACAATGAGCCAGACCAGGAGTTTCCTGGGAAGCGTGATCTGAGCCGGTGCAGTGGGCAGTGGCACGGGAGAGCACATGGATCCCAGTGACCTATCGGCAGGCTACTGGGGCGCCAGGGAGAGAGTCGACTTTTCAGTTTACTGAGAGAAAGAGAGAGAGAGAGAGGACGGACGCTGAGGCAGGGAGCTTGGTGATTGGGCTCGGTGGGTCCCACCCTCACGGGGACAAGCAGGGTGGCAACTGGAGGCACTTGGGGCTGAGAGTTTTGCTGCCAGCATCTAGGACAGTGCAGCCTGGTGAGGGAGGGGCATCTGCCATTACTGATGCAATCCGCCCCTACTGAAGTACCACCCAGGCCTGATGCAGCCTGCTGTTGCCGAGGCAACCTGCCATAACAGAGAGTCTCCGCCAGGAGGGGGAAGCACTCCGCAGCAGAAGGGAGCCCAGCAGCAACAGGGCAGACCTGCGCTAGCAGGTCAGAACCCCGGCAGGCAAATAGTGAATACACTGCCTCCTAGTGGGGCCCCAAGTCCCTGAGACAGAGCATCTAAGAGGGGAAAAAAAGGTGGTGTTTTATGAGTTCTATTGCAGCAGACATAAACAACCTCCCAACAATCCTGAATGAACAACGGAGCTCACAGCTCAGCACTGGAGCTCCTATAGAGCACAGATCATCTCCTCAAGCAGCTCCCTGACTTCTGTATATCCAAAGATTCACCCCCCAAAAAGAACTAATCAAACTGATATTTGGCGGGCATCATTCAGGAACAAAGACAGAAGAAGAAGAAACTGGTATTATCCCTCACAGATCTGGAGCTGCTACAGGTACACCCCAAACAAGCAGGGCCTGGAGTGGACCTCACCACTCATACAGCAGGGGGCTAGACCATTAGAAGGAAAACTAAGTAACAGAAACACTTCATCATCAACAATCTCAGCGTCCACACAGAGACCCAATTGAAAAATCAGCAACTATTAAGACGACAGGCGGAGAAATCCATAAAGATGGAAAGAAACCTGTGCAAAAAGGAGAAAAAACACCGGAAACAAAAACACCTAACCTCCAAAAAAGGACCAAAACTCCTCACCAGCAAGGGAACAAAGCTGGACGGAGAATGAGTGTGACAAAATGACAGAATCAGACTTCAGAAAGTGGATAATGAGAAACTTCAGTGAGCTAAAAGAATATGTTCTAAACCAGTGCAAAGAAACTAAGAAGCTTGAAAAAAGATTTGAAAAAAGATCCGAGGAATTGATAACAAGAATGGACAACTTAGAGAGGAATAACAATGAATTGAAGGAGCTGAAAAACACAACACGAGAACTTCGCGAAGCATGCACAAGGTTCAACAGCCGAATTGACCAAGCAGAAAAAAGAATATCAGTAGTTGAAGATCAACTCAATGAAATAAAACGAGAAACCAAGATAAAGAAAAAAGCACCAAAAGGAATGAACAAAATCTCCAAGAAATGTGGGACTATGTGAAGGGACGCAACCTACGTTTGATAGGTGTACCAGAATGTGATGAAGAGAATGAATCCAAGCTGGAAAACACTCTTCAGGATATTATCCAGGAAAATTTCCCCAACCTAGCAAGACAGGTCAATACTCAACTCCAGGAAATACAGAGAACACCACAAAGATATTCTGCAAGAAGAGCAACCCCAAGGCACATAATCGTCTGATTCACCAGGGTTGAAATGAAGGAGAATATACGAAGGGCAGCCAGAGAGAAAGGTCGGGTCACCCACAAAGGGAAGCCCATCAGACTCACAGCAGATCTCTTGGCAGAGACTCTACAAGCCAGAAGAGAGTGGGGGCCAATATTCAACATCCTCAAAAAAAAGAACTTTCAACCCAGAATTTTATATCGAGCCAAACTGAGCTTCATAATGAAGGAAAAATAAAATCCTTCACGACCAAGTACTCAGAGATTTTGTCACCACTAGGCCTGCTTTACAAGAGCTCCTGAAAGAGGCACTACACATAGAAAAAAACAACCAGTACCAGCCATCCTAAAAGCATACCATATGCTAAAGACCATCAACAAAATGGAGAATGTACATGAACCAACGGGCAAAACATCCAGCAAGCATCAAAATGGCAGTATCAAATTCACACATAACAATATTAACCCTAAATATAAATAGGCTAAATGCACCAATCAAAAGACATAGACTGGCCAATTGGATATAAAACAAAAACCCATCGGTGTGCTGTATCCAGAAAACCCACTTCACACGCAAAGATACACAAAGACTCAAAACAGAAAGATAGAGAAAGATTTACCCAGCAAATGGAGAGCAAAAACAAAGCAGGAGTTGCAATTCTCGTCTCTGATAAAATGGACTTTAAAGCAACAAAGATCAAAAGGGACAAAGAAGTTCATTACATAATGGTAAAAGGATCGATACAAGATGAGCTACGAATTCTAAATATATATGGACCCAATGTAGGAGCACCCAGATATATAAGGCAAGTTATCAATGACTTACAAAGAGACTTAGACTCCCACACAATAATAGTGGGAGACTTTAACACTCCACTGTCAATATCAGACAGATCAACCAGACAGAAAGTTAACAAGAATATCCAGGACGTGAACTCAGACCGGGAACAAGAAAACCTGATAGACTTTTACAGAACTCTCCACCCCAAATCCACAGAATATACATTCATCTCAGCACCACATCACACCTACTCCAAAATTGACCACATAATTGGAAGTAAAGCACTCCTCAGCAAATGCAAAACAACTGAAATCATAACAAAAAGTTTCTCCGACCATAGTGCAATCAAGTTGGAACTCAGAATACAGAAAATAATTCAGAACTACACAGCTTCATGGAAACTGAACAACTGGCTCTTGAATGTTGATTGGATAAAAAATGAAATGAAGGCAGAAATAAAGAAGTTCTTTGAAACCAACGAGAATGAACACAAAACGTATGAGAATGAACACAAAACGTACCAGAATCTCTGGGACACATTTAAAGCAGTCTGTAGAGGAAAATATATAGCAATAAGTGCCCACATGAGAAGAGTGGAGAGATCCAAAATTGACACCCTATCGTCAAAATTGAAAGAGCTAGAGGAGCAAGATCAAAAAAGCTCAAAACCTAGCCGAAGACAAGAAATAACTAAGATCAGAGCAGAACTGAAGGAGATAGAGACCAGAAAAATCCTTCAAGAAATCAATAAATCTAAGAGCTGGTTTTTCGAAAACATCAACAACATAGACATACAACTAGCCAGACTGATAAAAATGAAAAGAGAGAACAACCAAATAGATGCAATAAAAAACGATAAAGGGGAAATTACCACAGATTCCACAGAAATTCAAACCATCCTCAGAGAATACTACAAACAACTCTATGCACATAAACTAGTAAACCAGGAAGAAATAGAAAAATTCCTGGACACCTGTGTCCTCCCAAGACGAAACCAGGAGGAAGCCAAAACTATGAATAGACCAACAACAAGGTCTGAAGTTTAGGCAGCAATTAAGAGCCTAGCACACACAAAAAAAGCCCACGTCCAGATGAGTTCACAGCCGAATTCTACCAGACACACAAAGAGGATCTGTTACCATTTTTTCTGAAACTACTCCAAATAATTCAAAAAGAGGGAACCCTTCCCAAATCATTTTATGAGACCAACATCATCCTGATACCAAAACCTGACAGAGACTCAACAAGAAAACTTCAGGCCAATATCCATGATGAACATAGATGCAAAAATCTTCAATAAAATACTGGGAAACCGAATTCAGCAGCACATTAAAAAACGAATCCATCATGATCAAGTAGGATTCATCCAGGGGATGCAAGGCTGGTTCAACATATGCAAGTCTTTAAATGTAATTCACCACATAAACAGAAGCAAAAGCAAAAACCACATGATTATCTCAATCGAGGCAGAGAAAGCATTTGACAAAATTTAACAGCCCTTTTTGCTAAAAACCCTCAATAAACTTGGTATTGATGGAACATATCTCAAAGTAATAAAAGCTATTTACGACAAACCAACAGCCAATATCATACTGAATGGGTAAAAACTGGAAGCATTCCCTTTGAAATCCAGCGCTAGACAAAGATGCCCTCTCTCACCACTCCTATTCAACATTGTACGGGAAGTTCTACCCAGAGGAATCAGGCAAGAAAAAGAAATAAAGGATATTCAAATAGGAAACGTGGAAGCCAAATTGTCTCTATTTGGAGACGACATGATAGTATACCTACAAGACCCCATCACCTCAGCTCAAAAGCTCCTGAAACTGATAAGCAACTTCAGCAAAGTCTCAGGATATAAAATCCATGTGCAAAAATTACAAGCATTCCTATACACCAATAACACACTTAAAGAGAACCAAATCAAGAAAGAACTGCCATTCACAATTGCTACAAAGAAAATAAAATACCTAGGAATACAACTCACAAGGAAAGTAAGGGACCTCTTTAAGGAAAACTACAAACCACTGCTCAACGAAATAAGAGAGGACACAAACAGATGAAGAATCATTCCATGTTCGTGGTTAGGAAGAATCAATATCGTGAAAATGGCTATACTGCCCAAAGTAATTTACACAGTCAATGCTATCCCCATCAGACTACCATTGAACATCCTCAGAAAACTGGAACAAACCACCATTAACTTTATATGGAACCAAAAAAGAGCCCGCATAGCCAAGTCATTCTAAGCAAAAAGAACACAGCGAGAGACATCACACTACCAGAATTCAAACTACACTACAAGGCTACAGTAATCAAAAAAGCATGGTAGTTGTACCAAAACAGAGATATAGACCAATGAAACAGAACAGAATCATCGGAGGCAACACAACGTATCTACAACCATATTATTTTTGATAAACCAGACAAAAATAAGCAATGGGGAAAGGATTCCCTATTTAATAAATGGTGTTGGGAAAACTGGCTAGCCATGTGCAGAAAGCAGAAACTGGACCCCTTCCTGACACCTTACACTAAAACTTACTCCATATGGATTAAAGACTTAAACGTAAGACCAGACACCATAAAAACCCTAGAAGAAAATTTAGGCAAAACCATTCAAATTATAGGAGTAGGCAAGGACTTCATGACAAAAACACCAAAAGCATTGGCAACAAAAGCCAAAATAGACAAATGGGACCTAATCAAACTGCACAGCTTCTGCATGGCAAAAGAAACAGTCACTAGAGTGAATCGGCAACCATCAGAATGGGAAAAAATCTTTGCAGTTTACACATCTGACAAAGGGCTGATATCCAGAATTGAATAAGAACTCAAACAGATTTACAGGAAAAAAACAAACAAGCCCATTCAAAACTGGGCAAAGGATATGAACAGACACTTTACAAAAGAAGACCTACATGAGTCCAACAAACATATGAAAAAGTGCTCATCATCACTGGTCATTAGATAAACGCAAATCAAAACCACATTGAGATACCATCTCACGCCAGTTAGAATGGCGATCATTAAAAAATCTGGAGACAGCAGATGCTGGAGAGGATGTGGAGAAATAGGAACACTCTTACACTGTTGGTGGGAGTGTAAATTAGTTCAACCATTGTGGAAGACAGTGTGGCGATTCCTCAGGGACCTAGAAATAGAAATTCCATTTGACCCAGCAATCCCATTACTGGGTATATATCCAAAGGACTATAAATCGTTCTACTATAAGGACACATGCACACGAATGTTCATTGCAGCACTGTTTACAATAGCAAAGAACTGGAACCAACCCAAATGCCCAACTATGATAGACTGGACTGGGAAAATGTGACATATATACACCATGGAATATTATGCAGCAATCAAAAATGATGAGTTTGTGTCCTTTGTAAGGACATGGATGAATCTGGGTAACATCATTCTCAGCAAACTGACACAAGAGCAGAAAAAGTAATACCGCATATACTCACCTATAGGTGGGTGAGAAAAATGAGAACACATGGACACAGAGAGGCGGTGTACTATACACTGGGGTCTATTGGGGGGAATGGGGGAGGGACAGCGGGCCGGGGCTGGGGAGGGATAGCCTGGGGATGAATGCCAAGTGTGGGTGAAAGGGAGGAAAGCAGCAAAACACTCTGCCATGTGTGTACCTATGCAACTATCTTGCACGTTCTGCACATGTACCCCAAATCCTATAATGCAATAAAAATTTAAAAACAATAAAATAAAATAAATCACAATTCAGTACCAATTAAAAAGAGATTTGAATAAATCGAATTACATTCTGGTAAAACAAAAATCCTGACTTTCCCTAAGTGTGTATTATCCAGTGAGTCTTTGAATGTGTAGCTATATGAAATCGACTTCTGAATACCCTACAGGTGCTAATTATTCAGTGAAACTCTGAATTAGGTGCCATATGTAATAGTGTCCTCTGTATTTCCTGGACACTATGCATTATTCACTGGGGCTCTGAAAGTTTGGCCCTATTAAATAGGCTCTGAGATATTGCACAGGTGTGTATTATTTAAGGAGGATTTGAGTTAGTGACCATTACAAATTGCTATCTGACTATTCCTCAGGTGTGTATTATTGACTGAGACTCTGATTAAGTGGGCATATGAAATAGACACCTCACTCTTCCAAAGTTGTGCATTAGGCACTCAGGCTTTAATTTGGTTGCCATAAAAAAATAGATGAGTGTCTATTACTGAGGTGTGCATTATTCACTGAGGCTCTAAATTAATGACTATATAAAATAGACTCTTCACTTTTCCCCAGGTGTGTATTATTGAATGAGACTGAATACTTGGGCATAAGAAGAAGACTCCTGACTCTTCCCCAGGTGTGTATTACTTATAGAGGCTCTAAATTTGTAGCCATTTGAAGTAGACTCTTGACTATTTTCCAGAGGTTTGTTATTCACTGAGGCTCTGAACGAGTGCCCATATAAAAGAGATTCCTGACTATTCCAGATATATATATTATTCGCTGAAACATTGAAAGAGTGTCCATATGAAATTGACTCCGTTTTACTCCACAGGTGTGCCTTATTCATTTCTTCTCTAAATTAATCACCATATGAAACACAGTACAGGTTAATCTTCACATTTGCATTATTCAAAGAGGTTTCATATGAGTGTTCATAGCAAATAGAATCCTGACTATCACCTATGTGTGTATCCTTCAGTGAGGCGCTTAATTTGTGGCTACCTTAAGTAAGGTTGTGACTACTCCACAGGTGTTCATTATTAACTGAAGCTCTGAATAAGAGGCCATATGAAATAGACTCCTGAGTATTGCCCCATTGTGCGTCATTCATTAAGCCTCTGAATGAGAGATCATATGGAATAGAAACCTGATAATTCCCCAGATGTGTATCTTTCAGTGAGATACTGAAATAATGGTCATAGCAAGAGGCTCTGGACTATTACCGTGGTTTGCATTATCCACTGAGGCTCTTAGCGGCCATATGAAATGGACTCCTAATATTCACTGAGTATTCCTCATGTGTGCATTATTCAATGATTCACTGAGTGGCCATATGAAATAGACACCTGACTATTCCTTAGTTGTGTATTATTTCTTGGGCATTCTAATGAGTAGCATATGAAATAGACTTCTGATTATTCCACAGGTGTGTAATAGGCAGGGAATTTCAGAATGAAGGGCGATATGAATTAGTCTTCTTTATACTCCACAGACATGTGCTATTCACTCAGGCTCATAATGAGTGGGCATATTAAACAGAATCTGGACTATTCTCAATGTGTGTATCATTCAGTAAGGCTCTAAATGATTCCCCATTTGAAAAGGACTCCTGAGTACTCAACAGCTGTGAATTATTCACTCAGCCTCTGATTGAGTGGCCATGTGAAATACACTCCTGACTTTTTGCCAGGTGTGTAATATTCAGTAAGGCTTGAAATGAGTGGCCATAAGAAATAGACCCCACATTCCTAGACAGACGTGCATTATTCACTGAGGAAAAAAAATGAGTGTGTGTAAGCAATAGACTCCTGATTATTCCCCAGGTGTACATTATTCACTGAGTCTCTGAATATGTGGCCCATTGGAATGGATTTCTCACTAGTCGCTAGGGGTGTGTTATTCACAGAGTCTCTGAATGCATTACCATTCCAAATAGACTCTTGGGAATTCTTCAGGTGTGCACTATTTCGTGAGGCACTAAATGTGTGGCCCCATGAAATAGACTCCTTACTGTTTCCCAGGTGTGCATTATTCACTGGGGCTTTGAGAGTGTGACCAAATGAAATAGATTCCTGACTATTCCACAGGTGTGCTTTATTCAGTGAGGCTCTCAATGAGTGTACATATAAAACTGTTCTTACTAATCCACAGGTGTCTGTCACTCAGTGAGGTGCTTAAAGAGTGGCCACATAAAATAGACTGTGTAATATTCCAAAAGTTTGTATTATTCTCTGTGACTCTGAATGATTGGCCATATGAAATAGACTCCTGACTATTCTACAGGAGCATATTATCCACTGAGTCTCTGAATGAGTCTCCAAATAATATAGACTTCTAGATACTCCACATTATCCAGTGACACTTCGATTGAGAGACCTCATAAAAAAGGCTGCTGAGCATTCCACAGGTGTGTATTATTCAGTGAGACTCTGAATGAGGGGATAAATCAGAATCCACTCATTTTATTTCCTTACGTGTGTACCTTTAGTGACGCTCTTAATGAGTGGCCATAGAAAAGAGATTTCTGTCTTTTGCACAGGTGTGCATTATTTTGTGTGGCTGTGAATGAGTGGCCGTACTTAATAGACTCTTGAGAATTCCCCACGTATGTAATATTCAGTGAGGATCTTAACGAGTGTTCATGCGAAATAGTCTCCTTTTACCTGGTGTGCATTATTCAGGAAATCTCTGAAGGAGTGGCCATTAGAAATAAACTCCAGAGTATATCACAAGTGCATATTATTCAGTGAGGCTGTGAGTTGCCATATTAAATGGACTCCTTATTACTACACATGTGTGAGTTATTCACTGATTGAATGAGTAGCCATATGATGTACACTTCAAATTATTATATATGTGTGCATTATTCAAATAGTTTCTGTATGAGTTTCCATACCAAGTAGACTCCTGACACTCTCACACGTGTGTATTATTCAGTGAGGCCCAGAATGAGAGGTGGTATGAAATAAACTCCTGACTATCACCCAGGTGTGTATCATTCAGAAAGGCACTTAATTTGTGGCTGTTTTAAACAGCGTCCTGACTACTCCATAGGGGTTCATTATTCACTGAAGCTCTGAGTGAGAGGCCATATATAATTAACTCCTGACTATTGCCTCATTGTAAATTATTCAATAAGGCTCTGAATGAGTGGTAGTATGGGATGGAATTCTGACAATTTCCCGGGTATGTATCATTCAGTGAGGCACTGTGCGACTGGCCATATGACAGAAGTTCCTGACTATTTCCCTGGTGTGCATTATTCACTGTGGCTCTGAATTTTTGGACATGTGAAATATACTCCTGAGTATTCCACAAGTCTGCATGATTCACTTATTCTCTGAGTGGCCATATACAATAGACTCCTAACTATTTCCCAGTTGTATATTATTTCGTGGAAGTCCTACTGAGAAACCATATGAAATAGAATTCTGACTGTTCCCCATGTGTGCATTATTCAGGGAGTCTTAGAATCGGGGGAGATATGAATTAGTCTTCTCAGTACTCCACAAACATGTATTATTCACGGAGGCTCCTAATGAATTGTAATGTTGAACAGACTCCTGATGATTCCCCAGGTGTGCATGAATCACTGAGGCTCTGAAACAGTGTTCTTATAAAAGAGACACCTGACTTTTTCCAAGGTGTGCATTATTCAGCCTGGCTATCAATGACCGGCAACATGAAATAGAATCCTGACTATTCTCCAGGTGTGTATAATTCAGTGAGGCTCTGAATGGTGACCATAGAGAAGAGACCATTGGCTACTGCCCAAGTGTGTGTTATTTACAATAGAATCCTCAGTACTTCCCAGGTGTGCATGATTCACTGAGGCTCTGAATGAGTATCAACATGAAAGAGACTGTTGACAATTCCACAGGTGTGTATCATTCAGTGAGGCTCTGAATGAGTGGACATGTATAATACCCTCCTGACTTTTTATAGGTGTGTATTATTCAGTGAGGCTCTGAATGGTTGGCTATAGGAAAGACACCTGAATACTATGCAGGTGTGCATTTTTAGGTTGGGCTCTGAATGAGTGGCCATACGAAATAGAATCCTGACTTTGCCACAGGTATGCATTATTCAGTGTGGCTCTGAATATGTGGCTTTGTGAGTTAGACCTCTGACGACTCTACAGGTGTTTCTTATTCAATGAAGCTCTGAATGAGAGGCCATATGTAATTGCATCCTGAGTATTTCCCAGGTATGCGTTATTCACTGAGGCTCTGAAAGTTTGGCTATATAAAATAGTGTCCCGACTAGTCCACAAGTGTGTATTTTTTTTAATTTTACTTTTTTTAATTTTTGTTGCATTTTAGGTTTTGGGGTACATGTGCAGAACGTGCAAGATAGTTGCATAAGTACACACATGGCACTGTGTTTTGCTGCCTTCCTCCCCTTAACCCACATTTGGCATTTATCCCCAGGCTATCCCTCCCCGACTCCCCCCGTCACTCCCCTATTCCCCCCAATAAACCCCAGTGTGTAGTACCTCCCTCACTGTGTCCATGTGTTCTCATTTTGATCACCCACCTATTAGTGAGAATATGTGCATTTTCCTTTTCTGTTCTTGTGTCATTTTGCTGAGAATGATGTTCTCCAGATTCATCCATGTCCTTACAAAGGACATAAACTCGTCATTTTTGATTGCCGCATAATATTTCATGGTGCATATTTGCCACATTTTCCAAGTCCAGTCTATCATCGATGGGCATTTGGGTTGGTTCCAGGTCTTTGCTATTGTAAACAGTACTTCAATGAACATTCGTGTGCATGTGTCCTTATAGTAGAACGATTTATATTCCTTTGAATATATACCCAGTAATGGGATTGCTGGGTCAAATGAAATTTCTAGACACAAAGAAGCTAGAAACCCTCCATTACTTTTTCCAGCCTCCTGAATCAAGAACAATACATTTGTTTTGGTGAGCCACCATGTGCAGCCAAACATTTCTTGATGTATTCATGACAAACACTTAAAACACTGCTGTAGGCTGGACGTGGTGCCTCATGCCTGTAATCCCAGTACTTTGGGCAGCCGAGGTGGGTGGATCACGAGGTCAGGAGTTCAAGACCATCCTGGCCAACACTGTGAATCCCCATCTCTACTAAAATACAAAAACTTAGCCGATCGTGCCACTGCACTCCAGTCTGGGTGACAGAGCAAGACTCCGTCTCAAAAAAACAAAAACAAAAAAAGACACTGCTGTATTTTAGATGGATTAAACTTACTTAATTTTTAATCCTAAAGTAGAGAGACACAATTGGGGGCCTTCTATATGGAAATTGGGGTCAGGAGGCCAAGAAAAGGAATATGAATGTATATCCAAGTCACTCACAAACTTTTATGCAGGTGCTAGAAACTTATGTCAAAGTGGACACAAGATTGTTTAACAGGAGATGAAAGAATGTAACACCATGTTTACTGCTAGAAGCCAAAGCTTTGTGTAAAATCTTGAATGTATGGGAGGGAAGGTAGGAAAGCCTGTACCTGTCTCTTCTTTTCCTGATCCCTTTCCCTCATTTCTTAACTGCAGGAGATCAAGCCCCTTTGGACTTTGGTGACAACATCACTGGGGTGCGTTTATTTCATGGTTGATTTTGCTGTACTGGGTATGTCCTTTCCTATTTTCTAATCACTTATTAAAACATGCTGATTCTTCCCTTCCCTTCTCCTTTCCCTGGAAAAATACAATGAATAAAGACTTATTGGTACTCAAACTGTGAAAAAAATTGAATTTCTATTTCTAGGTCTTTGAGGAATCGCCACATTGTATTCCAGAATGGTTAAACTAATTTACACTCCCACCAACAGTGTAAGCGTGTTCCTCTTTATCCACAACCTCTCCAGCATCTGTTGTCTCCAGATTTTTTAATGATCGCCATTCTAACCTGCGTGAGATGGTATCTCATTGTGGTTTTGATTTGCATCTCTCTAATGACCAGTGATGATGAGCATTTCTTCATGTGTTTGTTGGCCTCATGTATGTCTTCTTTTGTAAAGTGTCTGTTCATATCCTTTGCCCATTTTTGAATAGGCTTGTTTGTTTTTCCTGTAAATCTGTTTGAGTTCTTTGTAAATTCTGGATATCAGCCCTTTGTAGATGCGTAAACTGCAAAGATTTTTTCCCAATCTCTTGGCTGCCGATTCACTCTAGTGACTGTTTCTTTTTTTTTCTCTTTTTTTGTTTTTTGAGACGGAGTTTCGCTCTTGTTACCCAGACTGGAATGCAATGGCGTGATCTCGGCTCACGGCAACCTCCATCTCCTGGGTTCAGGCAATTCTCCTACCTCGGCCTCCTGAGTAGCTGGGATTACAGGCACGCGCCACCGTGCCCAGCTAATTTTTTGTATCTTTAGTAGAGACGGGGTTTCACCATGTTGACCGGGATGGTCTCGATCTCTTGACCTCGTGATCCACTCGCCTCGGCCTCCCAAAGTGCTGGGATTACAGGCTTGAGCCACCGCGCCCGACCTGTGACTGTTTCTTTTGCTGTGCAAAAGCTGTGAAGTTTGATTAGGTTCCATTTGTCTATTTTGGCTTTTGTTGCCAATGCTTTTGGTGTTTTGTTCATGAAGTCCTTGCCTACTCCTATGTCCTGAATGGTTTTGCCTAAATTTTCTTCTAGGGTTTTTATGGTGCCAGGTCTTATGTTTAAGTCTTTAATACATCTGGAGTTAATTTTAGTGTAAGGTGTCAGGAAGGGGTCCAGTTTCTGCTTTCTGCACATGGCTAACCATTTTTTCCAACACCATTTGTTAAACAGGGAATCCTTTCCCCACTGCTTGTTTTTTCCTGATTTATCAAAGATTATTTGTTTGTAGATATGTTGATTTGCCTTCGTTGCCTCTGTTCTGTTCCATTGGTGTATGTCTCTGTTTTGGTACCTGTAGCATGAAGTTTTGATTACTGTAGCCTTGTAGTATAGTTTGAATTCTGGTAATGTGATGCCTCCCGCTGTATTCTTTTTGCTTAGAATTGACTTGGCTATGCGGGCTCTTTTTTGGTTCCATATGAAGTTCATGGTGGATTTTTCCAGTTCTGTGAAGAAATTCAATGGTAGCTTGATGGGGATAGCGTTGATTGTGCAAATTACTTTGGGTCGTATAGACATTTTCACGATATTGATTCTTCCTAGCCATGAACATGGAATGTTTCTCCATCGGTTTGTGTCCTCTCTTATTTCGTTGAGCAGTTGTTTGTGGTTTTCCTTGAAGAGGTCCCTTACGTTCCTTGTAAGTTGTATTCCTAGGTATTTTATTCTCTTTGTAGCAATTGTGAATGCAGTTCATTCTTGATTTGGTTCTCTTTAAGTCTGTTATTGGTGTATAGGAATGCTTGTGATTTTTGCACATTGATTTTATATCCTGAGACTTTGCTGAAGTTGCTTATCAGTTTCACGACTTTTGGGGCTGAGGTGATGAGGTCTTCTAGGTATACTAGCATGTCGTCTGCAAATAGAGACAATTTGGATTCCTCCTTTTCTATTCAAATACACTTTATTTATTTTTCTTGTCTGATTTCTCTGGTTAGAACTTCCAGTACCATGTTGAATAGGAGAGGGGAGAGAGGGCATCATTGTCTCATGCTGGATTTCAAAGGGAATACTTCCATTTTTTGCCCATTCAGTATGATATTGGCTGTTGGTTTTTCGTAAAGAGCTTTTATTACTTTGAGATATGTTCCATCAATACCCAGTTTATTGAGAGTTTTTAGCATAAAGCGCTGTTGAATTTTGTCAAATGCCTTATCTGCGTCAATTGAGATAATCATGTGGTTTTTCTTTTTGGTTCTGTTAATGTGGTGAATGACTTTTATAGACGTGCATATGTTGAACCAACCTTGAATGCCCGGGATGAATCGTACTTGATCATGATGAATAAGTTTTTTAATGTGCTGTTGCAGTCGGTTTGCCAGTATTTTATTGAAGAGATTTGCATCTATGTTCATCATGGATATTGGCCTGAAGTTTTCTTTTCTTGTTGAGTCTCTGCCTGGTTTTGATATGAGGATGATGTTGGTCTCATAAAAAGACTTGGGTTGGGTTCCCTGTTTTTTGATTACTTGGAATGGTTTCAGAAGGAATGGTACCAGCTCCTGTTTGTGTGTCTGGTAGAATTTGGCTGTGAACCCATCTGGACCAGGGCTTTTTTTGTGTGGTAGGCTCTTAATTGCTCCCTCGACTTCAGACCTTGTTATTGGTCTATTCATAGTTTCAGCTTCCTCGTGGTTTCGGCTTTGGAGGACACAGGTGCCCAATAATTTATCCAATTATTCCTGGTTTACTAGTTTTTGTGCATAGATTTGTTTGTAGTATTCTCTGATGATGGTTTGAATTTCTCTGGAATCTGTGGTGATTTCCCCATTATACTTTTTTATTGCATCTATTTGGTTGTTCTCTCTTTTCTTTTTGATCAGTCTGGCTAGTGGTCTGTCTATTTTGTTGATCTTTTCGAAAAACCAGCTCTTGGATTTATTGATTTTTTGAAGTATTTTTCGTGTCTCTATCTCCTTCAGTTCTGCTCTGATCTTAGTTATTTCTTGTCTTCGTCTAGGTTTTGAGTTTTTTTGATCTTGCTCCTCTAGCTCTTTCAATTTTGATGATAGATTGTTAATTTTGGATCTCTCCACTCTTCTCATGTGGGCACTTATTGCTATATATATTCCTCTACAGACTGCTTAAATGAGTCCCAGAGATTCTGGTATGTTGTGTCTTCATTTTCGTTGGTTTCAAAGAACTTCTTTATTTCTGCCTTCATTTCATTGTTTATCCAATCAACATTCAAGAGCCAGTTGTTCAGTTTCTATGAAGCTGTGCGGTTCTGAGTTGGTTTCTGAATTCTGAGTTCTAACTTGATTGCACTATGGTCTGAGAGACTGTTATAATTTCAGTTGTTTTTCATTTGCTGAGAAGTGCTTTACTTCCAATTATGTGGTCAATTTTGGAGTAGGTGTGATGTGGTGCTGAGAAAAATGTATATTCTGTGGATTTGGGATTGAGAGTTCTGTAAATGTCTATCAGGCTTGCTTGTTCCAGGTCTGAGTTCACGCCCTGGATATACTTGTTAATTTTCTGTCTGGTTGATCTGTCTGATATTGACAGTGGAGTGTTAAAGTCTCCCACTGTTATTGTCTGGGAGTGTAAGTCTATTTGTAGGTCGTTAAGAACTTGCCTTATATATCTGGGTGCTCCTGTATTGGGTCCATATATATTTAGGATTATTAGCTCTTCTTGTATCAATCCATTTACCATTATGAAATGACCTTCTTTGTCTCTTTTGATCTTTGTTGCTTTAAAGTCTATTTTATCAGAGATGAGAATTGCAACTCCTGCTTTTTTTGCTCTCCATTTGCTTGGTAAATTTTCCTCCATCCCTGTATTTTGAGCCTTTGTGAATCTATGCATGTGAGATTGGTTTTCTGGATACAGCACACCGATGGGATTTGGTTTTCTGTCCAATTTTCCAGTCTGTGTCTTTTGATTGATGCATTTAGCCCATTTACATTTAGGGTTAATATTGTTATGTGTGAGTTTCATATGGTCACTTTGATACTATCTGGCTGTTTTTTCCTTGGTTGATGCAGATTCTTCATTTTGTTGATGCTCTTTAGCATTGGGTATGTCTTTAGAATGGCTGGTACTGGTTGTTCCTTTCTATGTGTATTGCCTCTTTCAGGAGATCTTGTAAAGCAAGCCTGGTGGGGACAAAATCTCTGAGTTCTTGCTTGTTGGCAAAAGATTTTGTTCTTCCTTCACTTATAAAGCTCAGTTTGGATGGATATGAAATTCTGGGTTGGAAGTTGTTTTCTTTAAGGATGTTGAATATTGACTCCCACTCTCTTTTGGCTTGTAGAGTTTCTGCTGAGATATCTGCTGTGAGTCTGATGGGCTTCCATTTGTGAGTGACCCGACTCTTCTCTCTGGCTGCCCTTAGTATTTTCTTTTTCATTTCAACCGTGGTGAATCTGACGATTATGTGCCTTGGAGTTGCTCTTCTTGCAGAATATCTTTGTGGTGTTCTCTGTATTTCCTGGAGTTGAGTATTGGCCTGCCTTGCTAGGTTGGTTAAATTTTCGTGGATAATATTCTGAAGAGTGTTTTTCAGCTTGGATTCATTCTCTTCGTCACATTCTGGTACACCTATCAAAGGTAGGTTAGGTCTCTTCACAGAGTCCCACATTTCTTGGAGATTTTGTTCATTCCTCTTTGTGTTTTTTTTTCTCTAATCTTGGTTTCTCTTTTCATTTCATTGAGTTGATATTCAACTTCTGATATTATTACTTCTGCCTGGTCAGTTCGGCTGTTTAAACTTGTGCATTCTTCGTGAAGTTCTCATGTTGTGTTTTCACCTCCTTCAATTCATTCATATTCCTCTCTAAGTTGTCCATTCTTGTTATCATTTCCTCAAATCTTTTTTCAAATATTTTTCAAGTTTCTTAGTTTCTTTGCATTGATTTAGAACATATTCTTTTAGCTCACTGAAGTTTCTCATTATCCACCTGAAGTCTGATTCCATCATTTCATCACTCTCTTTCTCCGTCCAGCTTTGTTCCCTTGCTGGTGAGGGGTTTTGGTCTTTTGTAGGAGGTGAGTTTTTTGGTTTCAGGTGTTTTCCTCCTTTTTGCGCTGGTTTCTTTCCATCTTTGTGGATTTATCCACCTGTCGTCTTAGTAGTTGATGACTTTTCGGTTGTGTCTCTGAGTGGACGTCCAGATTGTTGATGATGAAGTATTTCTGTTATTTAGTTTTCCTTCTAACGGTTTAGCTCCTCTGATGTCCAAGTGCTGAGGTCCACTCCAGGCCCTGCTTGTCTGTAGCAGCTGCAGAACTGTGAGGGATGCTACCAGTTTCTTCTTCTGCTATCTTTGTCCCAGAATCATGCCTGCCAAATTTTAGTCTGCTTAGTCCTTTTTTGAGGTGGCTCTTTAGATATACAGGGGTCAGGGAGCTGCTTGAGGAGATGGTATGTACTTTATAGGAGCTCCAGTGCTGAGCTGTGAGCTCCATTGTTCTTTCAGGTTTGCTGGACGAATGTGTCTGCTATAGAACTTATAAAAGCCCCCCTCCATTGTTTTTTCTCAGATTCTCTGTCTCAGGGAGTTAGGGCTTTCTTTATGAATATCTGTTGCACTGTCCTGCCCAGCTAGGAGGCAGTCTATTTACTATTTGCCTTCCAGGGCTCCACCCTGCTAGTGCGGGTCCGCCCAGCTGCTGAGGGGCTCCATTCTACTGTGGTGCACTCTGTCCTGTTGGCAGCTTCTCTCTGTTATGGCTGGTTGCCTCAGCAACGGCAGGTTGCATCAGCAGTGGGTGGTAACTCAGTAGGGGCAGATTGCATCCGTAGTGGTGGACGCCCCTCCCCCACTGAGCTGCACCTTTTGAATTCAGCTGACCCTGCAACAAAACTTTCAACCCCGAGCACCTAGAATCGCTGAGCTCCTCGTTCCCATGAGGGTGGGACCTGCCAAGCCTGATCACCTGGCTCCCTGCCTCAGAATGCCTCCTCTCTCTCTCTTTTATTCCAAATTGAATGGTTGACTCTCTCACAGGTGCCCCAGACGTCTGCTGATTGGGCACCAGGATCCCTGTGATCTCCCCTGTGGTGGCCCACTGCACCAGCACAAATTGCTCTTTCCAGGAATCTCCTGGTCTGGCTCACCATCCAAGTCCTGTTCAATCAAACGGACATGTCAATCTGCAGTCCCAAAACTCATTGCCGGTTTAACAGGGCACATAGACCAGTGAGCTCTGTGCAGCCTGCCGCTGTGCCGTGGCGCAGCGCCGGTCACAACGGGCATGCAAGTGGTTTGTGCTGCTCTCCTGTGTCTCTCCTACATCTGGAAATTTGCCAGTTCTGTGGGCTACAAAAGTCCGTCTGAAAATGCAGCTAGGACTCACCCTCTGCGCCTTCACTGAGAGCTGCAATCTCGAACTGTTTCTATGATGCCATCTTGGAAATGCTCCTCAAGTGTGTATTTTTTAATGAGGCTTTGACTTAGTGACCATATGAAATAGACTCCTGACTATTCCCCAGGTGTGTATTATTGAGTGAGACTGAACAAGTGAGCATATGGAATAGACTACAGACTATTCCAAAGGTGTGCCTTAGTCAGGCTAGGAATTTGTGGCCATATAAAATAGACTAGTGTCTATTCCCCAGGTATGCATTACTCGCTGAGGCTGTAAATGAGCAGCTATGAAAAGTAGACTCTTACCTCTTCCCAGGTGTGTATTACTCAGTGAGGCTCTGCATGAGTGGTCATATAAAATAGGATGCTGACATTGTCCCATATTTGTATTATTCAGTGAATCTCTGAATGAGTGTCTATATAAAATAGACTGCTGAGTACTGTACATTTTGGCATTATTCACTTAGGCTATGAGTGAGTGGCCATATGAAGTACACTCCTGGCTACTCCACAGGTGCGCATTATTCTCCAAGGCTCTGAATGAGGATTCATATGATTTAGCCTCCTGATTATCACCCAGACCTTCATTATTCAATTAGGCTCTTAATCAATGTTCATATGAAATAGAATTCTGACTATTTCCCAGGTGTGCATCTTTCAGTAATGCTCTGATTGAGTGGCCATATGACATAGACTCTGACTATTTTTCAGGTGTGTATCATTCAGTGAGTTTCTGAATAAGTGGCCACCTGAAATAGACTCCTGACTATTCCTCAGGTGTTTATTAGTTACTAAGTATATGGATGAGTGGCTACATAAAATAGGCTGCTGACTATTACTCAGGTGTGCCTTTTTCACTGAGGCACTGAATGAACCATCATCTCAAATAGACTCCAGACTATGTCGCAGGTGTGCATTATTCCACAAGTCTCTTAATGAGTGGCTATATGAAATAGACTCATGAGTATTCCACATGTATGTATGATTCACTGAGACTCTGACTGAGTGGTCATGTGAAGTACACTCCTGGATGTTTCATAGATGTGTATTATTCAATGAGGGTATCAATGAGTGTCCATGAGAAAGAGACTCCCGAATACTCCCAGGAGTGCATTTTTAGGTTAAGCTCTGAGATAGTGGCTTTTTGATATAGAATCCTGAATTTCCCTAGGTGTGTATTATCCAGTGAGGCATTGAATGTGTAGCTATATAAAATCGACTTCTGACTACTCTACGGTTGATCATTATTCAGTGAATTTCTGAATGAGGGGCAATATGAGATAGCGTTCTCAGTATTCCCTGGACACTATGCATTATTCACTGGGGCTCTGAAAGTTTGGCCATATAAAATAGTCTCGAAGCTATTGCACAGGTGTGTATTATTTAATGAGGCTTTGAGTTAGTGACCATTACAAATTGATTTCTGACTATTCCTCAGGTGTGTATTATTGGCTGAGAGTCTGATTAAGTGGGCATATGGAATAGAACCTTCACTCTTCCAAAGTTGTGCACTAGGCACACAGGCTTTAATTTTGTGGCCATAACATAATAGATCAGTGTCTATTACTTAGGTGTGCATTATTCACTGAGGCTCTAAATTAATGATTATATAAAGTAGACGCTTTATTCTTCCCCAGGTGTGTATTATTGAATGAGACGCTGAATAATTGTGCATAAGAAGGAGACTCCTGACTCGTCCCCAGGTGTGTATTATTTACAGAGGCTCTAAATTTGTAGCCATTTGAAGTAGATTCTTGACTATTTCCCAGGGGTTTGTTATTCACTGAGGCGCTGAACGGGTGGCCATATGAAAGAGATTCCTGAGTATTCCAGATATATGTATTATTCGCTGAAACATTGAAAGAGCATCCATATGAAAACGACTCCATTTTACTCCACAGGTGCGCCTTATTCATTTCTTCTCTAATTGAATCACCATGTGAAACACACTACAGAGTAATCTCCACATTTGCATTATTCAAAGAGGTTTCATATGAGTGTCCATATCAAATAGAATCCTGACTATCACCTAAGTGTGTATCATTCAGGGAGGCATTTAATTTGTGGATATCTTAAATAGGGTATTGACTACTCCACAGGTGTTCATTATTAACTGAAGCTCTGAATGAGAGGCCATATGAAAGAGACTCCTGACTACTGACCCATTGTGCATTATTCAGTAAGGCTGTGAATGAGTGATCATACGGAATAGAAACCTGACGCTTCCCCAGGTGTGTATCTTTTGGTGAAATACTGAATCAGTAGTCATATGAAAGAGGCTCAAGACTATTACCGTGGTTTGCATTATTCACTGAGGCTCTTAGTGGCCATATGAAATAGACTCCCCATATTCACTGAGTATTCCTCATGTGTGCATTATTCAATGATTCTCTGAGTGGCCATATGAAATAGACTCCTGACTATTCCTTAGTTGTGTACTATTTCTTGGGGATTCTAATGAGTGGCATATGAAATAGACTTCTGATTATTCCACAGGTGTGTATTGTTCAGGGAATCTCAAAATGAAGGGCGATATGAATTAGTATCCTTTATATGCCACAGACATGCGCTATTCACTGAGGCTCATAAAGAGTAGTCATATTAAACAGAATCCGGACTATTCCAAATGTGTGTATCATTCAGTGAGGCTCTGAATGATTCACCATTTGAAAAGGACTCCTGAGTACTCAAGAGCTGTGAATTATTCACTGAGCCTCTGAATGAGTGGCCATGTGAAATACACTCCTGACATTTTGCCAGGTGTGTACTATTCAGTCAGGCTCGAAATGAGTGTCCATATGAAGCAGACCCTTCAGTACTACACAGACGTGCATTATTCACTGAAAAACTAAATGAATGGGTGTAAGCAATAGACTCCTGATTATTCCCCAGTTGTACATTATTCGCTGAGTCTGAATATGTGGCCATTTGGAATAGATTTCTCACTAGTCCCTAGGGGGTTATTATTCACAGAGTCTTTGAATGCATTACATTTCCAAATAGATTCTTGGAAATTCTCCAGGTGTGCACTAATTCGTGAGGTGCTGAATAAGTGGCCCCATGAAATAGACTCCTCATTCTTTCCCAGGTGTGCATTATTCACTGAGGTTTTGAGAGTGTGACCAAATGAAATAGATTTTTTACTATTTCACAGGTGTGCATTATTCAGTGAGGCTCTCAATGAGTGTACACGTAAAACTGTTCTTACTAATCCCCAGGTGTCTGTCACTCAGTGAGATGCGGAAAGAGTGGCCACATAAAATAGACTGTTTACTATTCCCCAAGTGTGTATTATTCTCTGTGGCTCTGAATGATTGGCCATATGTAATAGACTCCTGACTATTCCACAGGAGCATATTATCCACTGAGCCTATGAATGGGTGTCCAAAGAAAATCGATTCCTAGCCACTCCACAGTATCCAGTGACACTTTGATTGAGAGGCCACATAAAAAAGGCTGCTGACGATTTTACAGGTGTGCATTATTCAGTGAGACTCTGAATGAGGGGATAAAACAGAATTCATTCATTCTATTTCCTTAGGTGTGTACCTTTAGTGACGCTCTTAATGAGTGGTCATATAAAAGAGATTTCTGTCTATTGCACATGTGTGCATTATTCCATGTGGCTGTGAAAGAGTGGCCATATTAAATAAACTCCTGACAATTTCCCACGTACATAATATTCAGTGAGGTTCTTAATGAGTTTTCATAGGAAATAGTCTCCTTTTAACTGGTGTGCATTGTTCAGGAAAACTCTGAATGAGTGGTCATTAGAAATAGAATCCAGAGTACATCACAATTGCGTACAATTCACTGAGGCTGTGAAAGAGTTGCCATATTAAACAGACTCCTTATTACTACACATGTGTGAGTTATTCACTGATTGAATGAGTAGCCATATGATGTACACTCCAAATTATTATACATGTGTGCATTATTAAAATAGTTTCTGTATGAGTGTCCATACCAAGTAGACTCCTGACACTCCCACACGTGTGTATTATCCAGTGAGGCCCAGAATGAGGGGTCATATGAAATAAACTCCTGACTATCACCCAGGTGTGTACTATTCAGAAAGGCACATAATTTGTGGCTATTTTAAACAGCGTCCTGACTACTCCATAGGGTTTCATTATTCACTGAAGCTCTGAGTGAGAGGCCATATAAAATTAACTCCTGACTATTGCCTCATTGTAAATTATTCAATAAGGCTCTGAATGAGTGGTAGTATGGGATGGAATTCTGACAATTTCCCGGGTATGTATCATTCAGTGAGGCACTGAGTGACTGGCCCTATGAAAGAGATTCCTGACTATTACCCTGGTGTGCATTATTCACTGGGGCTCTGAATTTTTGGACATGTGAAATAGACTCCTGATTCAAGTCTGCATGATTCACTGATTCTCTGAGTGGCCATATAAAATAGACTCCTAACTATTCCACAGTTGTATATTATTCCTTGGAAGTCCTACGGAAAGACCATATGAAATAGAATTCTGACTGTTCCCCATGTGTGCATTATTCAGGGAGTCTCAGAATTGGGGGTGATATGAATTAGTCTCCTCAGTACTCCACAAACATGCATTATTCAAGGAGGCTCATAATCAGTGGTAATGTTGAACAGAGTCCTGATGATTCCCCAGATGTGCATTAATCACTGAGGCTCTGAAACAGTGTTCTTATAAAAGAGACCCCTGACTTTTTCCAAGGTGTGCATTATTCAGCTTGGCTATCAATGACCAGCAACATGAAATAGATTCCTGACTATTCTCTAGGTGTGTATAATTCAGTGAGGCTCTGAATGAGTGACCATAGAGAATAGACCATTGGCTATTCCCCAAGTGTGTGTTATTTACAATAGAATTCTCAGTACTTCCCAGGTGTGCATGATTCACTGAGGCTCTGAATGAGTGGCAACATGAAAGAGACTGTTGACAATTCCACAGGTGTGTATCATTCAGTGTGGCTCTGAATGAGTGGCCATGTATAATGTCCTCCTGACTTTTTATAGGTGTGTATTATTCAGTGAGGCTCTGAATGAGTGGCCATAGGAAAGAGACACCTGAATACTATGCAGGCATGAATTTTTAGGTTGGGCTCTGAATGAGTGGCCATACGAAATAGAATCCTGACTTTGCCACAGGTGTGTATTATTCAGTGAGGCTCTGAATGTGTGGCTCTATGAGTTAGACCTCTGACTACTCTACAGATGTTCCTTATTCAGTGAATCTCTGAATGAGAGGCCATATGTAATTGTGTCCTGATTATTTCCCAGGTATGCGTTATTCAGAGAGGCTCTGAAAGTTTGGCTATATAAAATGATGTTCTGACTAGTCCACACGTGTGTATTTCTTAATGAGGCTTTGAGTTAGTGACCATATGAAATAGACTCCTGACTATTCCCCAGGTGTGTAATATTGAGTGAGACTCTGAAGAAGCGAGCATATGGAACAGACTACTGACTATTCTAATGGTGTGCCTCACTCAGGCTAGGAATCTGTGGCCATATAAAATAGACTAGTGTCTATTCCCCAGGTGTGCATTACTCGCTGAGGCTGTAAATGAGTGGCTATGAAAAGTAGACTCTTACCTTTTCCCAGGTGTGTATTACTCAGTGAGGCTCTGCATGAGTGGTCATATAAAATAGGCTGCTGACATTGTCCTGTATTTGTATTATTCAGTGAATCTCTGAATCAATGGCTATATAAAATACACTGCTGAGTACTGTACATTTCTGCATTATTCACTTAGGCTATGAGTGAGTGGCCATATGAAGTACACTCCTGGCTACTACACCAGTGCGTTTTATTCTTGCAGGCTCTGAATGAGTGTTCACATGATTTAGCCTCCTGATTATTGCCAAGATATGCATTATTCAATCAGGCTCTTAATCAATGTTCATATGAAATAGAATTCCGACTATTTCTCAGGTGTGCAACATTCACTAATGCTCTGATTGAGTGGCCATATGACATAGACTCTGACTATCGCCCAGGTCTGTGTCATTCAGTGAGTTTCTGTATAAGTGGCCACCTAAAATAGACTCCTGACTATTCCTCAGGTGTGTATTACTTACTAAAAGTATGGATGAGTGGCTACATAAAATAGGCTGCTGACTATTACTCAGGTGTGCCTTTTCCACTGAGGCACTGAATGAACCATCATCTCAAATAGACTCCAGACTATGGTGTGTATTATTCCATGAGTCTCTTAATGAGCAGCTATATAAAATAGTCTCAAGAGTATTCCCCATGTATATTTGATTCACTGGGACTCTGACTTGGTGGCCATGTGAAATACACTCTTGGCTGTTCCATAGATGTGTATTATTCAATGAGGCTCTGAATGAGTGTCTATGAGAAAGAGACTGCTGAATACTCCCAGGAGTGCATTTTTATGTTAAACTCTGAGAGAGTGGCGTTTTGAAATAGAATCCTGACTTTTCCTAGGTATGTATTATTCAGTGAGGCTTTGAATGTGTAGCTATATGAAATCGACTTCTGACTACCCTATCGGTGTTCATTATTCAGTGAAACTCTGAATTAGGGGCCATATATAATAGTGTTCTCAGTATTCCCTGGACACTATGCATTATTCACTGGGGCTCTGAAAGTTTGGCCATATAAAATAGCCTTCTAGCTATTGCACAGCTGTGTATTATTTAATGAGGCTTTGAGTTAGTGACCATTACAAATTGATTCCTGACTGTTCCTCAAGTGTGTAATATTGACTGAGACTCTGATTAAGTGGGCATATGGAATAGACTCCTCACACTTTCAAAGTTGTGAATTAGTCACACAGGCTTTAATTTTGTGGCCATAAAAAAATAGATGAGTGTCTATTACTGAGGTGCACATTATTCACTGAGGCTCTAAATTAAGGACTATATAAAGTAGACTCTTTGCTCTTTCTCAGGTGTGTATTATTGAATAAGACTGAATAATTGGGCATAAGAAGGAGACTCCTGACTCTTCCACAGATGTGTATTATTTACAGAGACTCTAAATTTGTAGCCATTTGAAGTAGACACTTGACTATTTTCCAGGAGTTTGCTATTCACTGAGGCTCTGAACGAGTGCCAATATGAAAGAGATTCCTGACTATTCCAGATATATATATTATTCGCTGAAACATTGAAAGAGTGTCCATATGAAATAGACTCCATTTTATTCCACAGGTGTGCCTTATCCATTTCCTCACTAAATGAATCACCATATGAATCACACTACAGATTAATCACCACATTTGCATTATTCAAAGAGGTTTTGTATGTGTGTCCATATCAAATAGACTCCCGATTATCACCTAAGTGTGTATCATTCAGGGATGCACTTAATTTGTGTCCAGCTTAAATAGGGTTTTGACTACCCCACAGGTGTTCATTATTAACTGAAGCTCTGAATAAGAGGCCATATGAAATAGACTCCTGACTATTGTCCCATTGTGCATTATTCAGTAAGGCTCTGAATGAGTGATCATATGGAATAGAATCCTGACGCTACCCCAGATGTGTATCTTTCAGTGAGATACTAAATCAATGGTCATATGAAAGAGGCTCCGGATTATTACCGTGGTTTGCATTATTCACTGAGGCTCTTAGTGGCCATATAAAATAGACTCCTAATATTCACTGCATATTCCTCATGTATGCATTATTCAATGATTCTCTGAGTGGCCATATGAAACAGACTCCTGACTATTCCTTAGTTGTTTATTATTTCTTGGGGATTATAATGAGTGGCATATGAAATAGACTTCTGATTATTCCACAGGTGTGTATTACTCAGGGAATCTCAGAATGAAGGGCGATATGAATTAGTCTCCTTTATACTCCACAGACATGCGCTATTCACTGAGGCTCATAATGAGTAGTCATATTAGGTGGAATCCGGACTATTCCCAATGTGTGTATCATTCAGTGAGGCTCTGAAAGATTCACCATTTGAAAAGGACTCCTGAGTACTCAACAGCTGTGAATTATTCACTGAGCCTCTGAATGAGTGGCCATGTGAAATACACTCCTGACATTTTGCCAGGTGTGTACTATTCAGTCAGGCTCGAAATGAGTGTCCATATGAAGCAGACCCCTCAGTACTACACAGACGTGCATTATTCACTGAGGGACTAAATGAGTGTGTATAAGCAATAGACTCCTGATTATTGCCCAGGTGTACATTATTCACTGAGGCTCTGAATATGTGACCATTTGGAATGGATTTCTCACTAGTCCCTAGGGGTGTGTTATTCACAGAGTCTCTGAATGCATTACCATTCCAAATAGATTCTTGGAAATTCTCCACGTGTGCACTAATTCGTGAAGCACTGAATGAGTAGCCCAATGAAATAGACTCCTCACTCTTTCCCAGGTGTGCATTATTCACTGAGGCTTTGAGAGTGTGACCAAATAAAATAGATTCCTGACTATTCCACAGGTGTGCATTATTCAGTGAGGCTCTCAATGAGTGTACATATAGAACTGTTCTTACTAATCCCCAGGTGTCTGTCACTCAGTGAGATGCAGAAAGAGTGGCCACATAAAATAGACTGTTTACTATTCCCCAAGTGTGTATTATTCCCTGTGGCTCTGAATGATTGGCCATATGAAACACACTCCTGACTATTCCACAGGAGCATATTATCCACTGAGTCTATGAATGAGTGTCCAAAGAAAATAGACTCCTAGCTACTCCAGAGTATCCAGTGACACTTCGATTGAGAGGCCACATAAAAAGGCTTCTGACTATTCCACAGGTGTGCATTATTCAGTGAGACTCTGAGTGAGGGGATAAAACAGAATTCACTCATTCTATTTCTTTGGTGTGTACCTTTAGTGACGCTCTTAATAAGTGGCCATATAAAAGAGATTTCTGTCTATTGCACAGGTGTGCATTATTCCGTGTGGCTGTGAAAGAGTGGCCGTATTAAATAGACTCCCGACAATTTCCCACGTACATAATATTCAGTGAGGTTCTTAATGAGTTTTCATAGGAAATAGTCTCCTTTTTACTGTTATGCATTATTCAGGAAAACCCTGAATGAGTGGCCATTAGAAATAGAATCCAGAGTATATCACAAGTGCGTACTATTCAGTGAGGCTGTGAAAGAGTTGCCATATTAAACAGACTCCTTATTACTACAAATGTGTGAGTCATTCACTGATTGAATGAGTAGCCATATGATGTACCCTCAAATTATTATACATGTGTGCATTATTAAAATAGTTTCTGTATGAGTTTTCATACCAAGTAGACTCCTGACACTCCCGCACGTGTGTATTACTCAGTGAGGCCCAGAATGAGGAGTCAAATGAAACAAACTCCTGACTATCACCCAGGTGTGTATCATTCAGAAAGGCACTTAATTTGTGGCTATTTTAAACAGCATCCTGACTACTCCATAGGGGTTCATTATTCACTGAAGCTCTGAGTGAGAGGCCATATAAAATAAACTCCTGACTATTGCCCTGTTGTGAATAATTCAACAAGGCTCCGCATGAGTGGTAGTATGGGATAGAATTCTGACAATTTCCCGTGTGTGTATCATTCAGTGAGGCACTGAGTGACTGGCCCTATGAAAGAGATTCCTGACTATTACCCTGGTGTGCATTATTCACTGTGGCTCTGAATTTTTGGCCATGTGAAACAGAATCCTGACTATTCCCCAGTTGCGTATTATTCCGTGTAGGTCCTACTGAGTGACCATATAAAATAGACTTCTGACTGTTCCCCATGTGTGCATTATTCAGAAATTCTCAGAATAGGCGGTGATATTAATTAGTCTCCTCCGTACTCCACAGACATGCGTTATTCACGAAGGCTCATAAAAAGTGATAATGTTAAACAGTCTCCATATAATTTTCCAGGTGTGCATTATTCACTGAGGCTCTGAAACAGTGTTCTTATGAAAGAGACACCTATTTCCAAGGTGTGCATTATTCAGGTTGGCTCTCAATGACAGGCAACATAAAATAGAATCCTAACTATTTTCCAGGTGTGTATCATTTAGGGAGTCTCTGAATGAGTGACTATATAAAATAGACCATTGGCTATACCCCAGGTGTCTATTATTTACTATAGAATCCTCAGTACTTCCCAGGTGTGCATCTTTCACTAAGGCTCTGAATGAGTGGTAACATGAAAGAGACTCTTGACAATCCCACAGGTGTGTATTATTCAGTGAGGCTCTGAATGAGTGGCCATGTAAAAGAGAATCCTCACTTATCCACTGGTGTGCATTACTCCATGTAATTGTGAATTAGTAGCCATATGACTATTTCACAGGTGTGTACCATTCACTAAATCTCTTAGTGGCCATATTAAACAAATTCTTGAATATCCATGAGAAGCTTACTTAACAGAGACTCTGAATGTATGGCTATATCAATTAGGCTGCTGATTACTCCACATGAGTGCATTATTCTGTGAAGCTCTGCATGAGAGGCCAGATGAAATTGTCTCCTGACAAGTACCAAGGTGTGTATTATTCACTGAGCTTCTGAATGTGTGGCCAATTGAAATACACTCCTCACTATTCACCAGGTGTGTGTTATTTACTTAGGATCTGTATGAGTTGCCATATGAAATAAACTTCTGACAATTCCCCAGGTGTGCACTTCTCTCTAAGGCTCTCACAGAGTGGCCATATGAAATACACTCCTTACTCTATCCCATGTGGGTATTATTCAGAGGGGCTCTGAAAGACTATCCATATGAAATCCACTCTTTTCTATTCCCCAAATGTTCACTAGTCACTGAGGCTCTGAGTGAGTTTCTTTATGAAATGTACTCCTATTTTCCAGGTGTGTTTTATTCACACACGCTCTAAATGAGGGGCCATATGAAATAGACTCCTGACTATTCCACAGGTGTGTGTTTTTCACTAATGTTCTGAATGCGTCGTCAAAGAAAATAAACAAATGGCTACTCCATAAGTGTGCATTTTTCACTGGTGATCTGAATGAATGGCCGTGTGAAAGATACTTCAAGATTTTTCTACGTATGCATTATTCAATGACGCTCTGAATGAGAGGACACTGTAAACAAACTCCTGAAAATTCTACAAACTTGCACTATTCTGAGGGCTCTGAATGAGTGGCAATATAAAATAACCTAATCAATTTTTTCCTGGTGTGTATTATTCACTGAGGCTCTAAAAGAGTGTCCAAATGAAAGAGAAACCTGTCTATTCCAAAAGTGTGCATTATTCAGTTGGGGTCTGAATCACATGTTTTATGAAATAAGATACTCATTATTACCCAGGTGTGTATCATTCACTGAGGTTCTAAATGAGTGGCCATATGATATTGAGCCTTGAATATTCCCCATGTGTGTATTATACCCTGATGCTCTAAATGAGGGGTCATTTGGAATAGAATCCTCAGTACTCCCGAGGCATGCATTATTCACTGTGGCTCTGAATGAGTGGAAACATAAAATAGACTTCTGACTATTCCACAGTTGTTTCCCATTCAGCAATCTCTGAATGACTTGCCATATGAAAGAGAATCCGGACTATTCCAAACGTATGCTTTATTCAGTGAAAGTTTAAGTGAGTGACCATAGGAAATAGAATTCTGACTATTCCCCAAATGTTTATTATTCACTGAGGTTTGGAATGAGTGGCCATATGAAATTGATTGCTGAGTACTCCCCAGGTATGCATTATTCACGAAGGCTGTGAATTAGTGGTTAGGTGAAATAGACTTCTGAATATTCTACATGTGTGCATTATTAGGGGAGGTTTTGAGAAAGTATCTCTATGAAAGAGATTGCTGCCTATTCCCCAGGTGTGAATTATTCACTGAGGCTATGAATGAAAGGCAATGTGAAATAGACTCCTGATTATATTCCAGGTGGGTTTTATTCACATGGGTACTAATTGAGGGGCCATGTGAAATAGACTCCTATTACATGTTAGTGTATGATTCACTGAGGTTCTCAATATGTGGCCAAATAAATAGACATCTGGCTACTCCACATGTGTACTCGATTCACCAAAACTGTATGAATAGCCATGTGAAATAGACTCCAAGTATTTCTCCAGGTGTGCATTATTCAACGAGGCTCTGAATGCAAACCATACAGAATAGACTCCTGACAATTCTGCAGGTGCGTATTACTTAGTAAAACTTGGAAGGAGGGGCAATATGAAAGAGACTCCTCACTATTTTACAGGTATAGATTATTCAGTGAGTCTCAAAATGTGCGTCCATACTAAATAAAATCCCGACTATTCCCCACGTGTGTAACATTCAGTGAGGTGCTGAATGAGTGGCCAAGTGACATACATTACTGAGCACTCAACAGGTGCTAATTGTTCACTTAAGCTTTAAATTATGAGCAATATGAAATAGACTCCTATGTCCCAGGTGTGTATAATTAACTGAGCCTCTGAATGATAGGACTGAAGAAATAAACTCCCAGCTATTACCCAGGTGTGTATTATAAATTGAGGCTCAAAATAAGTGGCCATATGAAATAGACTTCTCAGTACTCCACAGGTGTGAGTTATTCAGTGAGACTCTGAAAGAGTGGGCATACAAGAGTCTCCTGACTATTCCTCGAATGTGCATTATTCACTGAGGTTCTTAACGTTGGACATTGCAAATAGAATCCTCACTATTCCCTAGGTGTGTATTTTTCACTGAGTCTCTGAATGAGTGGCCTTTCTAAATAAACTCCTGACAATTCCCCAAAGTTGCACTACTTTGAGAGTCTGTGAATTAGGAACAATATTAACAGGACTTCTCAGTATTCCCCTGGTGTGTGTTATCCACTGAGGCACTGAAAGAGTGTTTCTATCAGACTCCTCATTATTCCCAAGGTGTGCATTATTCAGTTTGGCTCTCAATACTGGTCGTATAAAATAGAATAATGATTATTCCCCAAGTGTGTGTCATTCACTGAGGCTCTGAATGAGGGACCATATGAAATAGACTTTTGACTATTCACTGAGGCTTTCGATGAAGAGTCATTTGAAACAAAATCTTCAGTACTCCTCAGGTGTGCATGTTTCACGAAGGCTCTGAAAGTGTGGCTATATAAAATGGTCTCCTGATGATTCCACAGTTGTGTAACATTCAATGAGGCTCTGAATGAGTGGTCATATGAAACAGAATTCTCACTGTTCCAAATGTGTGCATTATTCAGTGAAGGACTGAATGAGTGTCCATAAGATATAGAATCCGGACAATTCCCCTGGTGTGCAACATTCACTGAGGTGAGGACTGAGTGGCCATATGAAATAGATTTTTGAGGACTTCCCAGGCATGGTATGCATTATTTACTAAGGGGTTGAATCAGTAGTAATGTGAAATAGACACATAAATATCCCCAAGTTGCATATTCAGAACACAGAGAGGTTCTGAATGGGTAGATATATCAATTTGGCTCCTGACTTTCCAGAGGAGTACATTATTCAAAATACTCTAAGTGAGAGGTCAGAAGAAATTGTCTCCTGATTCTTCCTTAGTTGTGTATAATTCACTGACTCTCCTGGTGTGTGCTTAATTGAAATACACTCCTGACTATTCCCCAGGTGTGTCTTATTCACTGAAGTTCTGTATGAGATGCCATATAAAATAGACTCCTGACAATTCCCTGAGTGTGCACTATTACCTGGGAGTCTCAGTAAGTGGCCATACAAAACAGATTTCTGACTCTCCCCAATATGTGTATTATTCAGGGAGGCTCTGAAAGAGTTTCCATATGAAATAGACTCCTGACTATTTCCCAGGTGTGCATTATTCACTGAGGCTCTGAATAAGTGGCAATATGTAATAGATTCCTGACTATTACCCAGGTGTGTATTCTTCACCCAGCCTCTGAATTAGGCGCCTTATGAAATAGACTCCTGAGTATACCATTGGTGTGTATTATTCACTGATGCTCTAAATGTGTTCAAAGCAAATAGACACCTGGCCACTCCACAGGTGTGCATTCTTTACTGATGCTCTGAATAAATGGCCACATGAAATTGACTTTAAATTTTCTCCAGGTATACATTATTCAATGAGACTCTGAAAGAGGGGCCATATGAAATTTACTCCTTACAATTCCGCATGTGTTAATTTTTCTGTCAAACTCGGAAAGGGGGTTGATAGAAAATAGACTCCTCAGGATTCCAAAGCATACATAATTCAGCAAGGCTCATAATTGGTGTTCATATTAAATAGAATTTTGACAATTCCCTAAATGTGTATTATTCAGTGAGGTGCTGAATGAGTGGCCATATGAAATAGACTCCTGAGTACTCAACAGGTGTGCATTGTTCAGTGAGTTTTTGAATGAGATGGCCTGTGTAATAGACTCCTGAGTATTCCCTAGGTGAGTATTATTCACTGAGGCTCTGAAGGAGTGTTGATATGACACAGCCTCTTGATTAATGTCCGGGTGTGCATTATTCAATGAGGCTCTCAATCAGTGGTCATACCAAGGAGAATCCTGAGTACGTTCCAGGTGCGCATCATTCAGAATTGCTCTGATTGAGTGGCCTTATGGCATTGACTCTGACTATTCCCCAGGTGTGTATCATTCAGTGAGTTTCTGAATAAGAGACCATATGAAACAGACTCCTGACTATAGCTTCTTGCCTATTCCTGAGGTGTGCATTTTTCACTGAGGCACTGTGTAAATTGTCATATATAATAGACTCCAGACTATTTTGCAGGTGTGCATTATTCCATGAGTCTCTGAATGAGTGGCCATATAAAATAGACTTCTGAGTATTCCCCATGTATGTATGATTCACTGAGACTCTGGATGAGAGGCCATGTGAAATACACTCCTGGTTGTTCCATAGATATGTATTATCCAATGAGGCTCTGAATGAGTGTCCATGGAAAACAGACTCCTGAATACTCCCAGGAGTGAATTTTATGTTGGTCTCTGAAAGAATGGCTTTTTGAAATAGAATCTTGACTTTCCCCCAAGTGTTTATTATTCAGTGAGGCTGTGAATGTGTTGCTATATGAAATAGACTTCTGACTACTCTACAGGTGTTCCTGATTCATTGACGCTCTGAATGAGAGGCCATATGTAATAGTGTCCTGGGTATTCCCTGGACAGTATGCATTATTCACTGAGGATTTGAAAGTTTGGCCTTATGAAATAGGCTCCTGGCTATTGCACATGTGTGTATTATTTAACAAGGTTTTGAGTTAATAACCATTAGAAATTTATTTCTGACTATTCCTCAGGTGTGTATTATTGACTGAGACTCTGATTAAGTGGGCATATGGAATAGACTTATCACTCTTCCAAAGTTGTGCATTACTCACTCAGGCTTTGATTTTGTGGCCATAAGAAATAGACTAGTGTCTATACCTCAGGTGTGCATTATTCACTGAGGCTCTAAATGAATGACTATATGAAGTAGACTCTTAACTCTTATCCAGGTGTGTATTATAGAATGAGACTCTGAATAAGTGGGCATAAGAAAGAGACTCATGATTCTTTCCCAGGTGTTTATTATTTACTGAAACTTTAAATGTGTAGTCATTTGAAGTAGACTCTTGACTGTTTCCAAGGGGCGTATTATTCACTAAGGCTCTGAACGAGTGGCCATATGAAAGAGATTCCTGACTATTCCAGATATATGTATTATTCCCTGAAACCCTGAAAGAGTGGCAATATGAAATAGACTCCATTTTACTCCACAGGTGTGCGTTTTTCATTGATTCTCTAAATGAATCACCATATGAAACAGACTACTGAGGAATCCCCACATGTGCATTATTCAAAGAGGTTTTGTGTGAGTTTCCATATCAAAAAGACTCCTGACTATCACCCAGGGTGTGTATCATTCAGCGAGGTGCTTAATTTGTGGCTATCTTAAATAGGGTCGTGACTACTGGACTCCATAGGTGTTCATTATTCACTGAAGCTCTGAAGGAGAGGCCGTATGAAATAGACTCCTGAATATTGCTCCATTGTGCATTATTCAGTAAGGCTCCGAAGTGTGGTTATGTGGAATCGAATTCTGACAATTCCCCAGGTGTGTATCATTCAGTGAGATACTGAATCAGTGGTCATATGAAAGAGGCTTTTGACTATTACCGTGGTGTGCCTTATTCACTGCAGCTCTAAGTGGCCGTATGAAAAAGACTCCTAATATTCACTGAGTATTCCTTATTTGTGAATTATTCACTGATTCTCTGAGTGGCCATATGAAATAGACTTCTGACTATTCCACAGGTGTGCATTATTCAGTGAGGCTCTTAATGAGTGTACATATGAACCTGTCCTGAATATTTTCCAGGTTGGTATCACTCAGTGAGGTGCTGAAAGAGTGGCCATATAAGAGACTGTTGATTATTCCCCCAAGTGTGTATTATTCACTGAGGCTCTGAATGAGTGGCCATATGAATTAGACTTTTGACTATTCCACAGGAGCCTATTATCCACTGAGGCTATGATTAAGTGTCCAAATGAAATAGACTCCTGGCTACTCCACATGTGTGGATTATTCACTGAATCCCCGAATGAATGTCCATTATAAACAGACTCCAAATTATTTCCCAGGTGTGTATTATTCAGTGAGGCTCAGAATAGGTGGCCATATTAATTAGATTCATTACTATCCCACAGGTGTGTATTATTCACTGAGGGTTCTGAATAAATGGCTATATGAAATAGACTCCTGACTACTCCACGTTATTCAGTGACACGTCGAATAAGAGGCCACATGAAAAAGACTGCTGACTATTCCACTGGTGTGCATTATTCAGTGAGACTCTGAATGAGGGCATAAAACAGAATCCTGACTATTTCCCCAGATGTGTAGGTTTAGTGAGCATCTCAATTTGTGGCCATATGAAAGAGACTTCTGACTATTCCACAGGTGTACATTATTCAGTGAGGCTCTGAAAGAGTGGCCATATGAATTAGACTCCTGACAATTCCCCACGTATGTAATATACAGTGAGGTTCTGAATGAATTTCCATATGAAATAGTCTTTTTTATCAGGTGTGCATTATTCAGTGAGGCTCTGAATAAGTAGCCATAAGAGAAAGATTTCAGACTATATCACAAGTACATAATATTCATTGAGACTGTATAAGAGTGGCCATATTACATAGACACTTAATTATTACATAGACAGCTTTATATTACTCCACATGTGTGTCATTTACTGATTGTCTGAATGAGTAGCCATACAACATAGACACCTAATTATTCTCCATGTATGCATTATTCAAAGAGGTTCTGTATAAGTGTCCATACTAAATAGATTCTGACACTTCCCGAGGTGTGTATTACTCAGTGAGGCCAAGAATGAGAGGTCATATGAAATAGACTCCTGACTATCACCTAGGTGTGTATCATTCAGGGAGGCATTTAACTTCTGGCTATCTTAAACTGTGTCCTGACTACTCCATAGGGGTTTATTATTAACTGAATCTCTGAATAAGAGGCCATATAAAATAGACTCCTGACTTTTGTCCCGTTGTAAATTCCTCAATAAGGCTCTGAATGAGTGGTAGTATGGAATAGAATCCTGACGATTCCCCAGGTTTTTATCATTCAGTGAGGCACTGAATGAGAGGCCATATGAAAGAGGCTCTTGACTATTACCCTGATGTGCATTATTCACTGTGGCTCTGAATTATTGGTCATGTAAAATAGACTCCTGATTATTCTCCAAGTCTGCATGATTCACTGATTCTCTGAGTGGCCATATAAAATAGAATCCTGACTATTCCCCAGTTGTGTATTATTCGGTGGGGGTCCTACTGAGTCACCATATGAGATAGACTTCTGATTATTTCTCATGAGTTCATTATTCAGAGAGTCACAGAATTGGGGGTGATATGAATTAGTCTCCTCAGTACTCCACAGACATGCATTATTCACTGAGGCTCATAATGAGTGGTCATGTTAAACAGACTCCTGATTATTCCCCAGGTGTGTATTACTCAGCTTGGCTCTCAGTGACAGGCAACATAAAATAGAATCCTGACTATTTCCCAGGTGTGTATCATTCAGTGAGGCTCTGAATGAGTGACCATATAAAATAGACCATTGACTATTCCCAAAGTGTTTCTTATTTACAATAGAATCCTCAGTACTCCCCAAGTGTGCATTATTCACTGAGGCTCTGAATGAGGGGCAATACGAAATAGACTCTTGACAATTCCACAGGTGTGTATCATTCAGTGAGGCTCTCAATGAGTGGCTATATAAAAGAGAATCCTCACTTATCCGCTGGTGTGCATTACTCCATGAGCTTCTGAATTAGTGGCCATGTGACTATTCCACAGGTGTATACCATTCAATAAGGTTCTGAGTGGCCATATTAAAGAGATTCCTGAATATCCCCAAGGAGCTTACTGCTCAGAGAGGCTCTGAATGAATGGCTATATCAATTAGGCTGCTGATTACTCCACAGGAGTGCATTATTCAGTGAATCTCTGCATGAGAGGCCAGATAAAATTGTCTTCTGACAATTCTCCTCCTGTGTATTATTAACTGAACTTCTGAATGTGTGGCCAATTGAAATACACTACTGACTATTGTCCAGGTGTGTCTTATTCACTGAGGTTCTGTATGAGTTGCCATACAAAATAGACTCCTGGCAATTCCTCAGTTTTGCGCTACTCCCTGAGGCTCTCACTGAGTGGCCATATGAAATAGACTCCTGACTCTAACCCATCTGTATATTATACAGAGAGTCTCTGAAAAAGTGTCCATATGAAATACAGTCCTGTCTATTCCCTAGGTGTGCATTATTCGCTGAGGCTCTGAATGGGTTTCAATATGAAATACACTCCTGACTATTCTCCAGGTGTGTTATGTTCTCACGGGTTCTGAATGAGGGGGCTTAAGAAATAGACTCAGGACTAACTATTCCACAGATGTGTATTATTCACTGATGTTTTAAACATGTCGTCAAAGAAAATAGATACCTGGCCACTCCACAGGTGTGCATTCTACACAGATGCTCTGAATGAATGGCCATGTGAAAAAGACTCCAAGATTTTTTCAGGTATACATTATTCAAGGAGGCTTTGAATGAGAGGACACTGTAAATAAACTCCTGGGAATTCTGCAAACTTGCACTATTTGGTGGGCTCTGAATGAGTGGCAATAGGAAATAACCTAATCAATATTCCCCTGGTGTGTATTATTCACTGAGGCTCTAAAAGAGTGTCCATATGAAAGCGAAACCTGTCTATTTCCAGGGTGTGCATTATTCAGTTTGGCTCTGAATCACAGGTCATATGAAATAAGATACTAATTATTCCCAGGGTGTGTATTACTTGCTGAGTCTCTGAATGAGGGGCCATATTATATAGAGCCTTGAATATTCCCCATGTGTGTATTATTCACTGAGGCTCTGAATGAGAGAAAATATGAAATAGACTCTTTATTATTCCACAGGTGTGTACTATTTAGTGAGGCTCTGAATGAGTGGCCATGTGAAAGAGAATCCTGACTATTCCAAACGTGTTCATTATTCAGTGAAGTTCTAAATGAGTGACCATGAGAAATACAATCCTGACTATTGACCAGGTGTGCATTATTCACTGAAATGCTGAATGAGTGGCCATATAAAATAGATTGCTGAGTACTCCCCAGGTATGCATTATTCGCAGAGGCAGTGAATCAGCAGTCATGTAAAATAGACTTCTGAATATCCCCCATGTGTGCATTATTAAGGGAGGTTCTGAAAAATTATTCCTATGAAATAGATTGCTGACTATTCCCCAGGTGTAGATTATTCACTGAGGCTATGGATGGGAGGTAATTTGAAATAGACTTTTGATAATTTTCCAGGTGGGTTTTATTCACATGGGCACTGAATAGACACCTGTCTATTTCACAGGTGTGTATTATGCGTTGAGTTTCTCAATGTGTGGATAAAGAAAATAGACACTTGGCTTCTCCACATGTGTACATTATTCACTGACGCTCTGAATAAATGGCCATATGAAAGAGACTCCAAATTTTTCTCCAGGTATACATTATTCAATGAGGCTGTGAATGCAGGCCATATGAAATAGACTCCTGACAATTCCCCAGGTATATATTACTCAGTGAGACTCTTAAGGCAAGGCGATAGGAAATAGACTCCTCACTTTTTTACAGGTATAGTTATTCAGTGAGTCTCAAAATGGGTGTCCATATTAAATACAATCCCGACTATTCCCCACGTGTGCATCATTCAGTGAGGTGCTGAATGAGTGGCCATAAGACATGCATTCGTGAGGACTCAACAGTGTTCGTTGCTCACTTAGGGTTTGAATGAGGGGCAATATGAAGTAGACTCCTGACTATGTCCCTGGTGTTTATAATTTACTGAGCCCCTGAATTATTGGCCTGAAGAAATAAACTCCTGGCTATTACCAAGCTTCGTATTATTCAGTGAGGCTCAAAATTAGTGGCCACATAAAATAGACTTCTCAGAACTCCACAGGGGTGAGTTATTCAGTGAGACTCTGAAAGAGTGAACATATGAAATAGACCCCTGACTATTTGTCAGATGTGCATTATTCACTGAGGCTCTGAATGTGTGGCCATTGAAAATAGAATCCTCACTATTCCTAGGTGTGTATTTTTCACCGAGTCTCTGAATGAGTGGCCATTCTAAATAAACTCCTGACAATTCCCCAAACTTGTACTACTTCAAGAGGCTGTGAATGAGGGGCAATATTAACAAGACTCCTCAGTATTCCTCTGGTGTGTATTATTCACTGAGGCACTGAAAGAGTGTTTCTATCAGACTCCTCACTATTCCCAAGGTGTGCATTATTCAGTTTGGCTCTCTATACTGTTCGTATGAAATAGAATCCTGATTATTCCCCAAGTGTCTGTCATTCACTGAGACTCTGAATGAATGGATATATAAAATAAACCCTTGACTATTCCCCTGGTGTGTATCATTCACTGAGGCTTTAAATAAAGTGTCATTTGAAAGAAAATCCTCAGTACTGCTCAGGCATGCATTATTCACAGAGGCTCTGAATGAGTGGCTATATAAATTGTCTCCTGACTATTCCACAGGTGTGTACCATTCAGTGAGGCTCTGAATGAGTGGCCATAGAAAACAGCATCCTCACTATTTCAAATGTGTTCAATATTAAGTGAAGGTCTGAATGAGTGTCCATAAGATATAGAATCTTGACTATTTCCCTGGTGTGCATTATTCACTGAGGTAAGAAATGAGGGGCCATATGAATTAGATTGCTTAGTACTCCCCAGGTATGGTATGCATTATTTACTAAGAAGTTGAAACAGAGGTAATATGAATAGACACCTAAGTATCCCCAAGGTGCATATTATTTAGAGAGGCTCTGAGTGAGTAGCTATATTAATTAGGCTGCTGACTATTCCACAGGATTGCATTACTCAATGAAGCTCTGAGTGAGACACCAGATGAAATTGACTCATGATCATTCCCAATTGTGTGTAATTAACTGAGCCTCTTAGTGTGTGCTTAATTGAAATACACTCTTGACTTCCTCAGGTGTGTCTTATTCACTGAGGTTCTGTATGAGTTGCCATATGAAATAGACTCCTGACAATTCCCCAAGGGTGCTCTCTTCCCTGGGAGTCCCAGTGAGTGGCCATACAAAACAGATTCCTGACTCTCCCCAATGTGTGTATTATTCAGGGAGGCTCTGAAAGAGTGTCCATATGAAATAGACTCCTGACTATTCCCCAGGTGTGCATTATTCACTGAGGCTCTGAATAAGTGGCAATACAGAATAGATTTTGGACTATTCCCCAGGTGTGTATTCTTCAATCAGCCTCTGAATGAGGGGCCTTATGAAATAGAATACTGACTATACCACAGTTGTACATTATTTACTGATGTTCTGAATTTGTGGCCAAAGCAAATAGACACCTGGCCACTCCACAGGTGTGCATTCTTTACTGATGCTCTGAACGAATGGCCATATGAAAGAGACTCCAAATTTTTCTCCAGATATACATTATTCAATGAGGCTCTGAAGGAGGATAAATACAAAATTTACTCCTTACGATTCCGCATGTGTTAATTTTTCTGTTAGACTCGCAAAGGGGGTTGATAGGAAATAGACTCCTCAGGATTCCAAGGCATACATAATTCAGTGAGTCTCAAAATAGGTGTTCATATTGAAGTATTGGATGCAAGATTGAATTAATCAACCAAGAAAAAAGTATGCCAAATTTTATTGCTGGCGACCATGGAGCGCTCACATCTTTCCAACTCGTTGCCCGGAAATCAGTGGAGAAGGGTATTTAAGCTCAAAAACCACACAGTGGATGTAGGGCAAGAAACTTTACAGATGCTTATTTTGGTAACTACTGATAAGCAAAGGCCAGACAGTTCATTCTTTAGAGCAGGCTATCAGGTTTTTTTACAGAAGCCAGGATCACTGTTATTGCAAGGAGAATGGGACAGTACAACTTATTTTTGGAAAAAAATGCGTTGTCTTATAGAATGGCTTTGCTCTGGTTATAACTGTAGGCCCACTATAGCACATTTCCCCTGTTCTTTTAACATGTATTAAATATTTAATAGTTTTTCCTTTGGATTTCTTTTCAATTAAGCAACTAACATACGCTTTAGTGGATCTTTTAGTAAGGACCCACCGGTAATAGGTGGGAGTCAAGGGGGTACTTTCCAAGGGACTACACTAGGAATCAGGAGAACAAGAAAGGTTACTGCGAGGAGCGCATAAGTCTCAGATTCAGGTGGTCTGATGAAGCTGAGGTCACTCTCCATTGTGCATCCAGGGGGCAGTCTTGACCTGTGAGTGGTGGATCCAGGCAGTCAGTCCGTCCATCTTGATTGCTGTGGGGGTGACTAAAATCATGGTGTAGGGTTCTTTCCAGCGAGTATTTAGGCCAGAGGCAGTGAATCTCTTTACCAGGACTTTGTCCCTGGGCTGGAAGGGGTGTACTGGCTTGTCAGTAAGGTCCACTGAGGTGGGTTGAGTTCCCTGATGAGCGGGTGCACCTGGGACTGACCAGACTGGAGTGCCTGCGAGGACATAAGGAGTGTGTGGTTATAAACTTCAGCATGTATGGTGTCTGAAAGTTTGGGGAGTAAGGGAAAGGGCCTTCCAAACATAATTTCAAAAGGAGTGAAGCCTTTTTCAAAGAGAGTACATCGGGTATGGAGGAGAACAAAAGGGAGCAGGTTAACCCAGTTTTCATCGGTCTCTAGAATAAATTTTGTTAAAGTCTCCTTTATGGGGGAGGAGGCAAGATGGCATTGTAGAGGTGACTCAGGATTGCAGCTCTCAGTGAAGGCACAGAGGGTGAGTCCTAGACGCATTCTCGGATGTTCCTTTTATGCCCACAGAGCATTGAAAGTCCCAGGTGTAGGAGAGACACGGGACGCTTGCACAGCTGGCTAACGCAGCCGGCACCCGCCACCTCTTTGGGTGGCACTGCAACGGGACCCGGTGCGGAACTCACTGGTCTGGGTGCCCTGTTAAACAGGCAATCTGAGATTTGGAAGGGCAGATTGTCATGTTCATCTGATTGAAAGGGACTTGGACAATGAGCTAGACCAGGAGTTTCCTAGGAAGCGTGATCTGAGCCGGGGTAGAGGGCAGCAGCACTGGAGATCGCACAGATCCCAGTGCCCTATCAGCAGGCTACTGGGGCGCCAGTGAGAGAGTTGACCTTTCAGCTTGGGAAGAGGAAGAGAGAGAGAGAGAGAGGATGGACTCTGAGGCAGGGAGCTGGGTGATTGGGCTCGGCGGGTCCCACCCTCACGGGGACAAGCAGGGCGGCGACTGAAGATGCTTGGGGCTGAGAGTTTTGCTGCCGGCATCTAGGACAGTGCAGCCCGGTGAGGGAGGGGCATCCACCATTGCTGACGCAGTCCACCCACATTGAAGTACCGCCCAAGACTGACGCAGCCTGCCGTTGCCGAGGCAACCTGCCATAACAGAGAGACTCCGTGCTCCACAGCAGAAGGGAGACCAGCAGCAACAGGGTGGATCTGCGCTAGCAGGTCAGAGCCAAGGCACGCAAATAGTGAATAGATTGCCGCCTAGTGCGGCAGGACAGTGCAACAGATACTCATAAAGAAAGCCCCAACTCCCTAAGACAGAGCATCTAAGGGGGGGAAAGGGTGGTGTTTTATGAGTTCTATAGCAGCAGACATAAACAACCTCCCAACAACGCTGAATGAACAACGGAGCTCACAGCTCAGCACTGGAGTTCCTATAAAGCACAGACTGTCTCCTCAAGCAGCTCCCTGACCCATGTATATCCAAAGAGTCACCACAGAAAAGGACTCATCAGACTGACATTTGGCTGGCATTATTCTGGAACAAGGACAGCAGAAGAAGAAACTGGTATCATCCCTCACTGTTCCACAGCTGTTGCAGGTATAACCCAGACAAGCAGGGCCTGGAGTGGACCTCAGCACTCATACAGCAGAGGGGATAGACCATTAGAAGGAAAACTAAGTAACAGAAATACTTCATGATCAACAATCTCCGTGTCCACACAGAGACACAATTGAAAAATCAGCAACTACTAAGACGACAGGTGGATAAATCCATAAAGATGGGAAGAAACCAGCGCAAAAAGGAGGAAAGCACCCGAAACCAAAACACCTCACCTCCAAAAAAGGACCAAAACTCCTCTCCAGCAAGGGAACAAAGCTGGACGGAGAATGAATGTGAAGAAATGATGGAATCAGACTTCAGAAAGTGGATAATGAGAAACTTCAGTGAGCTAAAGGAACATGCACTAAACCAGGGCAAAGAAACTAAGAACCTTGAAAAAAGATTTGAAAAATGATTCGAGGAATTGATAACAAGAATGGACAACTTAGAGAGGAATATGAATGAATTGAAGGAGCTGAAAAACACAACACGAGAACTTCGTGAAGCATGCACAAGTTTCAACAGCCGAATTGACCAAGCAGAAGAAAGAATATCAGAAGTTGAAGATCAACTCCATGAAATAAAACGAGAAACCAAGATTAAAGAAAAAAGTACAAAAAGGAATGAACAAAATCTCCAAGAAATGTGGGACTATGTGAAGAGACCCAACCTACGTTTGATAGGTGTACCAGAATATGACGAAGAGAATGAATCCAAGCTGGAAAACACTCTTCAGGATATTATTCAGGAAAATTTCCCCAACCTAGCAAGTCAGGTCAATACTCAACTCCAGGAATTACAGAGAACACCACAAAGATACTCTGCAAGAAGAGCAACCCCAAGGCACATAATCGTCAGATTCACCAGGGTTGAAACAAAGGAGAAAATACTAAGGGCAGCCAGAGAGAAAGGTCGAGTCACCCACAAAGGGAAGCCCATCAGACTCACAGCAGATCTCTCAGCAGAGACTTTACAAGCCAGAAGAGAGTGGGGTCCAATATTCAACATCCTTAAAGAAAAGAGCTTTCAACCCAGAATTTCATATCCAGCCAAACTGAGCTTCAGAAGTGAAGGAAAAATAAAATCCTTCACGAACAAGCAAGTACTCAGAGATTTTGTCACCACTAGGCCTGTTTTACAAGAGCTCCTGAAAGAGGCACTACACATAGATAGAAACAACCAGTTCCAGCCATCCTAAAAGCATACCAAATGCTAAAGACCATAAACAAAATGAAGAATGTACATGAACCAACGGGCAAAACAGCCAGATAGCATCAAAATGGCAGTATCAAATTCACACATAACAATATTAACCCTGAATGTAAATGGGCTAAACGCACCAATCAAAAGACACGGACTGGCAAATTGGATAAAAACCCAAACCCATCACTCTGCTGTATCCAGGAAACCCACCTCACACGCAAAGATACACAAAGGCTCAAAATAAAAGGATGGAGGAAGATTTACCAAGCAAATGTAGAGGAAAAAAAGCAGGAGTTGCAATTCTCATCTCTGATAACATAGACTTTAAAGCAACAAAGATCAAAAGGGACAAAGAAGGTCATTATATAATGGTAAAAGGATCGATACAACAAGAAGAGCTAACGATTCTAAATATATATGGACCCAATGTAGGAGCACCCAGATATATAAGGCAAGTTCTTAATGACTTACAAAGAGACTTACACTCCCACACAATAATAGTGGGAGACTTTAACACTCCACTGTCAATAGCAGACAGATCAACCAGACAGAAAATTAACAAGGATATCCAGGATTTGAACTCAGACCTGGAACAAGAAAACCTGATAGACATTTACAGAACTGTCCATCCCAAATCCACAGAATATACATTCTTCTCAGCACCACATCACACCTACTCCAAAATTGACCACATAATTGGAAGTAAAGCACTCCTCAGCAAATGCAAAACAACATAAAACATAACAAACAGTCTCTCAGACCATAGTGCAATCAAGTTGGAACTCAGAATTCAGAAAATAACTCAGAACCGCACAGCTTCATGGAAACTGAACAACTGGCTCTTGAATGTTGATTGGATAAACAATGAAATGAAGGCAGAAATAAAGAAGTTCTTTGAAACCAACGAGAATGAAGACACAACGTAACAGAATCTCTGGGACACATTTAAAGCAGTCTGGAGAGGAAAACATATAGCAATAAGTGCCCACATGAGAAGAGTGGAGAGATCCAAAATTGACACCCTATCGTCAAAATTGAAAGAGCTAGAGGAGCAAGATCAAAAAAGCTCAAAACCTAGCCGAAGACAAGAAATAACTAACATCAGAGCAGAACTGAAGGAGATAGAGACAAGAAAATCCCTTCAAAAAATCAATAAATCTAAGAGCTGGTTTTTCGAAAAGATCAACAAAATAGACAGACTACTAGCCAGACTGATAAAATGAAAAGAGAGAACAACCAAATAGATGCAATAAAAAACGATAAAGGGGGAATCACCACAGATTTCACAGAAATTCAAACCATCATCAGAGAATACTACAAACAACTCTATGCACACAAACTAGTAAATCAGGAAGAAATGGATAAATTCCTGGATGCCTGTGTCCTCCCAAGCCTAAACCAGGAGGAAGCCGAAACTAGGAATAGACCAATAAGAAGGTCAGAAGTAGAGGCAGCAATTAAGAGCCTACCACACAAAAAAGCCCAGGTCCAGATGGGTTCACAGCTGAATTCTACCAGACACACAAAGAGGATCTGGTACCATTCCTTCTGAAACTATTCCAAATAATCCAAAAAGAGGGAACCCTTCCCAAATCATTTTATGAGACCATCATCATACTGATACCAAAACCTGGCAGAGACTCAACAAGAAAAGAAAACTTCAGGCCAATATCCATGATGAACATAGATGCAAGAATCTTCAATAAAATACTGGCAAATCGATTGCAACAGCACATTAAAAAACTTATCCATCAGAATCAAGTAGGATTCATCCCGGGGATGCAAGGCTGGTTCAACATATGCAAGTCTATAAATGTAATTCACCACATAAACAGAAGCAAAAACGAAAACCACATGATTATCTCAATTGATGCAGATAAGGCATTTGACAAATTTCAACAGCCCTTTATGCTAAAAACCCTCAATAAACTTGGTATTGATGGAACATATCTCAAAGTAATAAAAGCTATATACGACAAACCAACAGCCAATAATATACTTAATGGGCAAAAACTGGAAGCATTCCCTTTGAAATCCGGCACTAGACAAGGATGCCCTCTCTCACCACTTCTATTCAACATAGTACTGGAAGTTCTAGCCAGAGCAGTCAGGCAAGAAAAAGAAATAAAGGGTATTTAAATAGGAAAGGTGGAAGCCAAATTGTCTCTATTTGCAGACGACATGATAGTATACCTAGAAGACCCCATCACCTCAGCCCAAAAGCTCCTGCAACTGATAAGCAACTTCAGCAAAGTCTCAGGATATAAATCAATGTTCAAAAATCACAAGCATTCCTATACACCAATAACAGACTTAAAGAGAACCAAATTAAGAACGAACTGCCATTCACAATTGCTACAACGAAAATAAAATACCTAGGAATACAACTCACTAGGAATGTAAGGGACCTCTTTAAGGAAAACTACAAACACCTGCTCAACGAAATAGGACACAAATAGATGGAGAAACATTCCATGTTCGTGGTTAGGAATAATCAATATTGTGAAAATGGCTATAATGCCCAAAGTAATTTACATATTCAATGCTGTCTTCATCAAACTACCTTTGAATTTCTTCACAGAACTGGAAAAAACCACCATGAATTTCATATGGAACCAAAAGAGAGCTTGCATAGCCAAGTCAATTCTAAGCAAAAAGAACACAGCGGGAGGCATCACGCTACCAGACTTCAAACTGTACTACAAGGCTACAGTAATCAAAACAGCATGGTTCTGGTACCAAAACAGAGATATGGACCAATGGAACAGAAAAGAAACATCGAAGGCAACACAACATATCTACAACCATATCATCTTTGATAAACCAGACAAAAACAGGTAATGGGGAAAGGATTCCCTATTTAATAAATGGTGTTGGCAAAACTGGCTAGCCATGTGCAGAGAACAGAAACTGGACCCCTTTCTGACACCTTACACTAAAATTAACTCCAGATGGATTAAAGACTTAAACATAAGACCTGACAGCATAAAAACCCTAGAAGAACATCTAGGCAAAACTGTTCAGGACATAGGAGTAGGCAAGGACTTCATGAACAAAACACAAAAAGCATTGGCAACAAAAGCCAAAATAGACAAATGGGACCTAATCAAACTCCACAGCTTCTGCACGGCAAAAGAAACAGTCACTAGAGTGAATCGGCAACCATCAGAATGGGAAAAAATCTTTGCTGTTTACACATCTGACAAAGGGCTGATATCCAGAATTTACAAAGAACTCAAACAGATTTACAGAAAAAAATCAAACAAGCCCATTCAAAAATGGGCAAAGGATATGAACAGAAACTTTACAAAAGAAGACATACATGAGGCCAACAAACATATGAAAAAGTGCTCATCATCATTGGTCATTAGACAGATGCAAATCAAAACCACATTGAGATATCATCTCACACCAGTTAGAATGGCGATCATTAAAAAATCTGGAGACAGCAGATGCTGGAGAGGATGTGGAGAAATAGGAACACTCTTACACTGTTGGTGGGAGTGTAAATTAGTTCAACCATTGTGGAAGACAGTGTGGCGATTCCTCAGGGACCTAGAAATAGAAATTCCATTTGACCCAGCAATCCCATTACTGGGTATCTATCCAAATGACTATAAATCGTTCTACTATAAGGACACATGCACAGGAATGTTCATTGCAGCACTGTTTACAATGGCAAAGACCTGGAACCAACCCAAATGCGCATCCATGATAGACTGTGCTGGGAAAATATGGCACATATACACCATGGAATATTATGCAGCAATCAAAAATGATGAGTTTGTGTCCTTTGTAAGGACATGGATGAATCTGGAGAACATCATTCTCAGCAAACTGACACAAGAACAGAAAATGAAATACTGCTTATACTCACTCATAGGTGGGTGAGAAAAATGAGAACACACGGACACACAGAGGCGGTCTACTATACACTGGGGACTGTTGGGGGAAATGGGGGAAGGACAGCGGGGGAGTCTGGGGGGGATAGCCTGGGGATGAATACCAAGTGTGGGTGAAGGGGAGGAAGGCAGCATAACACACTGCCATATGTGTACCTATGCAACTATCTTTCACGTTCTGCACATGTACCTCAAAACCTATAATGCAATAAAAATTAAAAAAAAAGTCTCCTTTATGGTCCGGTTCATCTTTTCAACCTGCCCTGAACTCTGGGGACGATAGGCACAGTGTAATTTTCAGGCTATGCACAGGGCCTTGAATGGGCCCTGAGAAACCTGTGCTGTAAATGCAGGGCCATTATCTAATCCCAGTGTCAGGGGCAAGCCGAACCGAGAAACCAGGTCCTGTAACAGTCTTTTTGTTACTACCAGTGTAGTTTCTGACCTAGTAGAAAAAGCCTCGACCCACCCATAGAAAGTGTCTACAAACACAAGGAGGTAGGGACAGCCACATACTGGGGGCTTTATTTCATTAAAATATACCTTCCAGTGTTCCCCTGGGCTAGTACCCTAAGTCTTATCCCTGCCTGACTAGACCTACTGCCTCCTGGATTTACCCTGGCACACACATCAAATTGAGTAGTAGTTTCCCTAACAATTTCATGTAAATGTGGAATGTAGTATCTGAACCTCAGTAGCTCAGTGAGTTTTTATTGTCATAAGTGCGTGGTCTGGTGTGTGTCCTTAACTAGAGTCCGCCCTAGAGCCTCAGGGAGCACAATCCTCCTGTATGGTAGAGTCCACCATCCTGTGAAATCTTGTCATCTCTCCGTTCTTTAGCAAAGTTTTCTTCATCAGGTTAGTACATATGGGTAAGGGGCAGGGTTGGGGCCCGCAGAGTCACAAGAAGGGTCAGAGATTTTACTGGCCCCAAGGCTCCCTGTCTGGCTTGCAAGTCAACTGCCCTATTTTCCCTAGCCTCTGGTGTATCTCCCTTTTGGTTTCCTTTGCAGTGTATTAATGCCACTGCCTTGGGCTTCCATTTATCCTCTAGTAGGGCTAGGATTTCCTCTTTGTTTTTGATGACTTTTCCCTCTGAGGTAAGCAGCCCTATTTCTTTATAAATGTCTTCATGTACATGGGTTGTAGCAAAGACATATCAGCTATCAGTGTAGATGTTGACAGATTTTCCGTCCGCCCAGTCCAAGGCCTTTATTAGAGCTATGAGTTCTGCCTTTTGGGCTGAGGTTCCATGTGGAAGAGCCTGGGCCCAGATAAGCCACTCTAGGGTGACCACAGCTGCCTTGGCATACCTGACTTCATTGACCATGAAACTATGGCCATCTGTATACAGCACCTCCTCTGGGTTCTGCAGGGGGACGTTGGTGAGGTCCGGTTGTGCAGCGCGGATGACATGTATTGTCTGATGGCCATCATGGATGGGGCTACTTTAGCTCGCTGTCAGGTAACAACATGGAGGGGTTTAGAACTGTGGTTTTTGAAAACTTTATGCGAGGCTGGTCCAAAAGTACGGCCTGGTATCGGACTATGCAGGCATTAGGCATCCATTTTTCCAGAGCTCCATGGAGAAGTGACTTCACTCTGGGGGGTGCCACTAAGTTTAACTCCTTCCCCAAAGTCAGCTTGTCTGCCTCTTTGACTAATAGGGCTGTAGCTGCCACTGACCTCAAACAAGCAGGCCACCCAGAGTCCACGGGATCAAGTCTTTTTGAAAGGTAGGCAACTGGCTGGGACAATGGTCCCAATGTCTGGGTGAGCACCGCCTTAGCACCTCCCTGTTTTTCATGTATGAATAGCTGGAAGGGCTTAGGGATGTTGGGCAAGGCCAAGGCAAGGGTCATGGTCAAGGCTTCTTTTAGCCTGCTGTTCCGTTACTGTCCAAGTCAATGGCTGGTCTCCATGAATTAACTCGGATTTTCTGGTGTGCTGCTATCACTGCCTTAGTAACTCCCTTATCTTGCTTGTCCCCTGATGTGTTCCTATTGTTAAAGACTTTTCAGGCGATCTCCAACAACTGAGTTAAATTGATTCCCTGGAACCCCTCTAATTTTTGAGATTTTCTTTTGATGTCTGGAGCAAACTGGGAAAGAAAAGCCAGATTGATGGCCCACTGATTCTCCGGGGCCTCAGGGTCAATAGGAGTGTAGGTGTAGTAGGCGTCCTGTAGGCACTCAATGAAAGTGGCTGGGGACTCCTGTGGACCCTGGGTCATGGTTTCTACCTTGGAGAGGTTGGTGGGTTTTCAGGCTGTCCCCTTAACCCCCTCTAAAAAGTACCAGTAAAAATTGTTCAAAGCTGGCATGCCCGCTGTGGTGTTTAGGTCCCATTGGGGCCTAATGGAAGGGAAAATTGCATTATTTTTTTCTTGGCGATCTTCTACTAATCCTCCCCCCATCCCAATTACTGCTTAATGGGCTTCTTGTCTAATTCTGCTTCTCTACTCTGTGGTGAACAACACCAGGAGTAGCTGCTGGCAATCGTCCCAGGTAGGACAGTGGGTTTGTAAAACTGACTCCAGGAGTCTGGTGAGTGCCTGGGGCTTTTCAGAAAACGGAGGATGTTGAGCCTTCCAGTTATACAAATCACTAGAGGAAAAAGAAATATGAACAAGAAAGCGGCAGCCTCGGCTGCTGCCATCTGTGGGAGGTGCCTCCCAGAGGGGAGTAGCTTTGGCGGGTGTGTGGCCCCACTTTGAGTGTGGAGGGGGGACAAGGGCTGATTATTAGTACTGTCTGGAGAGGGGCATCAGGACCCAGTTCCCCAGGGCCAAGATTACAATGGGGGCCACTCTTTGTCCTCAGCAGGGGCTGGAAGAACAGCCGGTACCGAGGGGCTTTTCTCTGGGCCTGCCAGCATAACCTGAAGTCCAGCCTGCTTTATGTATTTCTCCAGCCAAGGAGGAGGGTGCTGGATCAATTTCAGCCATTGATCAATGTATGGAAATTGATCAGCATGGCCTGGGGACCCTGTCAACTTGTTCTAGAAAGCCTGAGTGATCTTGGGTCCTATGTCCCTGTTTCTGGCCAGCCTACCCCAAATGCCAGCCACTCTAACTCCCAGAGGGTCCGAAGCCTCTGTGAGATTAGTTTAACAGCATATTGGCCAGAGGACACTGTTTTAAAATTTGTTGTCATGCATTGGAGGGGTGCATGGTCAGGACTATGATGAGCCCATTTGGTTTCTCATTTAGTTTTTGACATTTTCCCTAAGAGATTTTATTAATTTAAGACTGGCTTCACTGAGGATTTGAACCAACAACCTTGTATTTGTGGACCCCACCCCTTAACTACTGTTCTAACAAGTAACTTGCACTACAAAGAGTTGGAAAGCTGTTCTTAAAGACAGATTTTAGATGCAAATACTGCACCCTGAGGCAGTGTGGCCTGCCTGAAAGCTGGGTGGGGCAGGCAGCTGCCAGAGAAAGGAAAAAAAAAACAAGCTTTTTCGTGCAGTTTAATAACTGAGCTCTAAGTCACTGGGCTGGCTGCCAGTTCCCTGCCACTGCAGCTTTTGGTCGCCTTGACACAGGGGCCCTGAAAAGCATAAAATTCCTGTTTCTCTATCTCTCTCTCCTTGTTTCTCTTTTCTGTCTCTTCTCTTCTTCCCCTCTCTCCTCTTTTCTTCCCTGTTTACTTTCTCTCTTTCTCTCTTTTTTCCCTTCTTTCTCCCTTCTTTCCCTACTTTCTCTCTCTCTCCCCTTCCTTTCCCTACTTTCTTGTCCTCTCCCCTCTTTCCTTTCATCTACTTTCTCTTTCCCTCTTCTACTTCCTTGTCCTCTCTCCTCTCTTTTCTCCCCTGTTTCTGTTGTCTCTTTTTGGGTCCATTGCTTGCTCCTCGTGTCTTCCTCTTTCTGTGGTATAGCCAATTTTTGAAAACCTCAAATCTGAATTTTTTCCTCTCTAAAGCAGATTTTAGCAGGGCTTCTGCAGCCAGGTCCTGCAAGGACCAGATAATTGAATTGGTGGGTCTGTCTCTGGTCCTAGTCAAAGGAACAGGGGGTAAGGACCAGAGGAAAGTGGTGGCCTCTCCCCCCATACATCACAATTTGTCCAATCTGTCTTTAGTGGTTTATGGCACCCGAATTTCCAACAATTGGGATGGTGCCCATATGCCTCCCTGTGATGCATTGCTGGGTACTGCCCATAACAACATTGGACACTTTACTGGCAGAATAGGCAGTTACCAATTTTTTTATCCCAGATTGAAAAAGAGCACTCATAGACCCTGATCTAGGACTTTGTTTCCTATGACCCCAAAGAAACTACTTTCGAGGTGTCGAGGGCACAACTGCCTCCCCAACATAGAATCAGACCCAGCATGGCAAAAAGTACTATTTTCCCGGTGGAGACGGCTGGGAGAACTTACAGGCCACAATGATCATAACAAGGAAGATAATAAAGACAACTAGAGTTAAGACTATCTGCCACATGGCAAAGAAAGAAAGAGTGAGGCCTCAGTGATAGAAGAAGAATATGAGGAAGAAAGAAAAGAGAATTTCTTCTGGGGTGTAATCAATAAAATTTCCCTGCATCCAGTGGTCTGTCAACCACTGCAATATATTCCCTACTTCAAGGGAGGATGGCCTGAGCTAGTGTATGTCTGCTAGCAGAAGTCTAATAAAACTGACAAATGTACAGATGAGACAGAACAACATAAAAGAGTGACAATGGGTGGGAGTCCCTCGGAAGGTGGTCCAATCAGTTGCCTGCCCAGCCACGTTCCTGGAGGAATGTTTCAGGGGCATCTTGGCTAAGGTGTACCCATATAATCCCCGGATTTTTTCACCTCAGGATGGAAGTCTGAGTAGGACATCTCTGAGGTGAATCACTGTTATGCCTTATGACATTTCTGTGGAACCGCGGGTGAAGACCCACTCAAGCCCCATAGCTTTTCAGCTGTGGAACTACATATATACATATTCACTCTCTAACTCACACAGAGGTTATGGAAAGAAACTGAAAGCTGATACCCACTACACCAGCTACCCTATGCTGATACCCACTACACCAGCTACCCTATGCTGATACCCACTATACCAGCTACCAGAAGGCTTCTACCCACTGCAACAGCCACCAGAAGGCTCCCATCCACTATGACAGCCAACAGAAGGCTGGCACCCACTATGCCAGCTACAAGAAGCTTCAAGCAATGTCTCGACGAGTCTTGCCAGGTCAGAGTTGCAATGACTGCCTCCAGTCCCCTAACACAAGCCCCTTTGAACTAGTTTCCAGATTCTAGACCAAACTTACCTTCAGAGGCTATTTTTTAGGACCCTGAGAAATTTTGGGTAAATGTCAGCCGGGTGGTCACTTATCCTCCCCGGTGGCTCTCTGGGGACCTGAGACAGCTTAGCGGGCGCCTCCCCTAAAGATATCTGAGGTGGGAGCGGCCTCATGGGTGAGACTCTGAGATGGGTTTGTCTAGGTGATGGAGGAATATACATAATATCTCTCTGAGGCCTTTAAATGAAGTATTGGATGCGAGATTGAAATAATCAACCAAGACAAGAGTATGCCAAATTGCAGGGTCTTTATTGCCAGCGACCATGGATGACTCATGTCTCTACATCGTGTGGCCCCAAAATCGGGGGAGCAGGGTATTTAACCTGAAAAACCACATAGTGTATGCAGGGCAAGCAACGTTACAGATGCTTGTTTTGGTAACTACTGATAAGCAAAGGCAAGACAGTTCATTCTTTAGAGCAGGCTAGCAGTTTTGCTTACAGTAGCCAAAGTCAGCAGTTATTGCAAGGACAATGGGAAAGTACAACTAATTTTTGAAAAAATACAGCATTGTCTTATAAAATGGTGTTGCTCTGGTTCTAACTCTAGGCCTGCAATAGCACGATATTAAATAAAATCCTGACTATTCCCCACGTGTGTATCATTCAGTGAGGTGTTGAATAAGTGGCCATAGGAAATAGACTCCTGAGTACCCAACAGGTGTGCATTGTTCAGTGAGGCTTTGAATGAGAGGGCCTATGTAATAAACTCCTGAGTATTCCTTAGGTGTGTATTATTCACTGAGGCTCTGAGGGAGTGGTTGTATGAAATATAATCCTGGCTACTCAACAGGTATGCATTTTTCACTGAGAGTCTGAATGAGCGTTAATATGACATAGCCTCCTGATTTTTGCCCAGGTGTGCATTATTCAATGAGGCTCTTAATCAATGGTCATATGAAATAGAATCCTGACTATTTCCCAGGTGTGCATAATTCAGTAATGCTCTGATTTAGTGGCCATATGACATAGACTCTGACTACTCCCCAGGTGTGTATCATTCAGTGTGTTTCTGAATAACTGGCCACCTAAAATAGATTTCTGACTATTCCCCATGTGTGTATTATTCACTGAGGCTCTGAAAGAGTGACCGAATGAAACAGATTCGTGACTGTTCCACACGTGTGCATTATTCAATGAGGCTCTCAATGAGTGTTCATATAAAACTGTTCTGATTATTCCCCAGATGTGTGTCACTCAGTGCAGCACTGAAAGAGTGGCCATATGAAATAGACTCTTGACTATTCCCCAAGTGCATATTATTCACTGAGGCTCTGGATGAGTGGCCATATAAAATAGACTCCTGACAATTCCACAGGTGCATATTATCAACTGAAGATATGAATGTGTATCCAAATGAAATAGACTCCTGGCTGCTCCACAGGTGTGCATTATTAACTGGGGCTCTGAATGAATGTCTATTGGAAATGGACTTCAAATTATTCTCCACATGTGTATTATTCAGTAAGACTCAGAATAAGTGGCCATATTAATTAGATTCCTTACTATCCCATAGGTGTGTATTATTCACTGAGGCTCTGAATATGTGGCTACATGAAATAGACTCCTGACAAATCCACATTATTCAGTGACACTCTGAATGAGAGGCCACAAGAAAAAGAGTGCAGATGATTCCACAGGTGTGCATTATTCAGTAATAATTTGAATAAAGGGATAAAACAGAATCCTGACTATTTCCCCAGGTGTGTACATTTACTGAGGCTCTTAATGACTGGCCATTTGTAGGGACTTCTGACTATTCCACAGGTGTGCATTATGCCATGAGGCTGTGAAAGAGTGGCCATATGAAATAGACTCCTAACAATTCCCTGGGTATGTAATATTCAGTGATGTTCTGAATAAGTTTCCATATGAAATAGTCTCCTTTTACCTGGTGTTCATTATTCAGTGAGGCTCTGAATGAGTGGCCATAAGAAACAGACTACAGACTATATCACAAGTGAGTAATATTTAATGAGGCTGTGAATGGTCATATGAAACAGACTCCTTATTACTCCATATGTGTGCATTATTCACTGATTGTCAGAATGAGTAGCCATATGGCATAGACTCCTAATTATTCTCCATGTGTGCATTATTGAAAAAGGTTCTGTATGAGTGTCCATACAAAATAGACTCCTGACACTCCCCCAGGTGTGTATTATTCAGTGAGGCCCAGAATGAGAGGTAATATAAAATAGACTCTTGACTATTACCCAGGTGTGTATCATTCAGGGGCCACTTAATTCGTGGCTATCTTAAACGGCATCTTGACTACTCCATAAAGGTTCATTATTCACAGAATCTCTGAATGAGAGGCCATATAAAATAGACCACTGACTATTGCCTCACTGTGAATTATTCAATAAGGTTCTGAATGAGTGGTAGTATGGAAAATAATCCTGACGATTCCCCAGATGTGAATCATTCAGTAAGGCACTGAATGAGTTGCCATATGAAATAGGCTCATATCTATTACCCTGGTGTGCATTATTCACTGTGGCTCTGAATTATTGGCTATGTGAAATGAAGTCCTGAGTATTTCCCAAGTCTCAATTATTCAATTATTCTGTGAGAGGCAATAAAAAATGGACTCCTGACTATTTCCCCTGTGTGCATTATTCAGGGAATCTCAGAATCAGGGGTGATATGAATTAGTCTTCTCAGTACTCCACAAATGTGCATTATTCACTAATATTCGTAACAAGTGTTCATGTTAAACAGCCTCTTGACTATTCCCCAGGTGTGCATTATTCACTGAGGCTCTGAAACGGTTTCCCTATAAAAGAGACACCCAACTGTTTCTAAGGTGTGCTTTATTCGGCTTGGCTCTCGGTGACAAGTCATATGAAATAAAATTCTATTCCTCAGGTGTGTATCATTCAGTGAGGCTCTGAATGAGTGACCAAATAAAATAGACTATTGACTATTCCCCAAGTGTTTATTATTTACAGTATAATCCTCAGTACTCCTGAGGTGCACATAATTCACTGAGGCTCTGAATGAGTGGCAATATGAAATAAACTATTGACAATGCCACAGGTGTGTATCATTCAGAGAGGCTCTGAATGAGTGGCCATATAAAAGAGAATCATCACTTATCTGCTGGTGTGCATTAATCCATGAGATTCTGAATAAGCAGCCATATGACTATTCCACAGGTGTGTACCATTCAATGAAAATCTTGGTGGCCATATTAAAGAGATTCCTGAATATTCACAAGGAGCTTATTACTCAGAGAGGCTCTGAATGAATGGCTATATCAATTAGGCTGCTGACTACTCCACAGAAGTGCATTATTCAGTGAATCTCTGCATGAGAGGCCAGATAAAATTGTCTCCTGACAATTCTCCTTGTGTGTATTATTCACTGAACTTCTGAATGTGTGGCCAACTGAAATGCACTCCTGACTATTCCCCGGGGGTGTGCTATTCACTGAGTTTCTGTGTGAGTTGCCACATGAAATAGACTCCTGACAATTCCCCAGGTGTGCACTATTCCCTGAGGCTCTCACTGAGAGGCCATATGAAATAGACTCCTGACTACCCCACGTGTGTATTATTTAGAGAGGCTCTTAAAGGGTGTCCATATGAAATACACTTCTGTCTATTCCCCAGGTGTGCATTATTCACTGAGTCTCTGAATGAGTTTCAATATAAAATATCCTCCTGACTATTCTTCAGATGTGTCTTATTCACATGGGTTAAGAATAAGGGGCCATATCAAATAGACTCCTAACTACTCCACAGGTGTGTATTATTCACTGATGTTCATAATGAATGGTCATGTGAGAGACTCCAAGATTTTTCCAGGTATGCATCATTCAATGAGTCTCTGAATGAGAGAACACTGTAAATAAAGTCTTGATAATTCCCCAAACTTGCACTATTTGGAGGGCTCTGAATGAGTGGCAATAATAAATAACCTAATCTATATTCCCCTGGTGTGTATTATTCACTGAGGCTCTAAAAAATTGTCCATATAAAAGAGAAACCTGTCTATTCCCAAGGTGTGCATTATTCAGTTTGGCTTTGAATCACAGGTTACATGGAATAAGACACTGTTTATTTCCCAGGCGTGTATGATTCACTGAGGCCCTGAATGAGTGGCCATATGATATAGAACCTTGAATATTCCCCATGTGTGTATTATTCACTGAGGCTCTGAAAGAAGGTTCATTTGAAATAGAATCCTCAGTACTCCACAGGCGTGCATTATTCACTGTGGCTCTAAATGAGTGGAAATATGAAATAGACTCCTGACTATTTCACAGGTGTTTACCATTCAGTGAGGCTCTGAATGAGTGGCCATATGAAAGAGAATGCTGATGATTCTAAACGTATGCATTATTCAGTGGAGGTCTAAATGAGTGACCATAAGAATAGAATCATGACTATTCCCCAGGTGTGCATTATTCACTGAGGTGCTGAATGAGTGGCCATATGAAATACATTGCTGAGAACTCCCAGGTATGCATTATTCACGGGGGCTGTGAATCAGTGGTGATGTAAAATAGACTTCTGAATATCCCCCGTGTGTGCATTATTAAGGGAGGTTCTGAAAAAGTATCCCTATTAAATAGATTGCTAACTATTCCCCAGGTATGGATTACTCACTGAGGCTGTGAATGGAAGGCAATGTGAAATAGACTCCTGATTAATTTCCAGGTGGGTTTTATTCAAATGGGCACTAAATGAGGGGCCGTGTGAAATAGACTCCTGTCTATTCCAGAGGTGTGTATGATTCGCTGAGGCTCTCAATGTGTGGCCAAAAAATAGACACCTGGTTACTCCACATGTGTATATTATTCACCAATGCTCTGAATGAATGGACATATCAGAGAGACTCCAAATTTTTATCCAGGTGTGCATTATTTAATGAGGCTCTGAATGCAGGCCATATGAAATAGACTCCTGAAATTCCCCAGGTGTATGTTACTCAGTGAGATGCGGAAGGAGGGGCGATATGAAATAGACTCCTCACTATTCTACAGGTATAGTTATTCAGTGAGTGTCAAAATGGGTGTCCATTTTAAATAGAATCCCGACTATTCCCAACGTGTCTATTATTCAGTGATGTGCTGAATGAGTGGACATATGACATACATTTCTGAGGAGCCAATAGGTGTTCATTGTTTACTTAGTTTTTGAATGAGGAGCAATATGAAGTAGACTTCTGACTCTGTCGCAGGTGTGTATAATTCACTGAGTTTCTGAATGATTGGCCTGAAAAAATAAACTCTTATTACCCAGGTGTGTGTTATTCAGTGAGGCTCAAAATGAGTGGCCATATGAAATAGACTTCTCAGTACTCCACAGAAGTGAGTTATTCAGTGAGACTCTAAAAGAGTGGGCATAGGAAGTAGACTCCTGAGAATGTCCCACGTGTGCACTATTTCCTGGGATTCTCAGTGAGTGGCCATAAATAAACAATTTCTGACTCTCCCAAATGTGTGTATTATTCAGGGAGGCTCTGAAAGTGTGTCCATATAAAATAGAATTCTATTTGCCAAATGTGTATTATACACTGAGGCTCTGAATAAGTGGCAATATATAATAGATTCCTGACTATTCCCCTGGTGTTTATTATTCACACAGCCTCTGAATGAGGGGCCTTATGAAATAGAGTGTATTTCATATGGACACTCTTTCAGAGCCTCTCTGAATAATACACACATGGGGTAGAATCAGGAGTCTATTTCATATGGCCACTGAGTGAGCGCCTCAGGGAATATTGCACACCTGGGGAATTGTCAGGAGTTTATTTTGTATGGCAACTCATACAGAAACTCAGTGAATATTACACAGTTGAGAAATAGTCAGGAGTGTATTTCAATTGGCCACACATTCAGAAGCTCAGTGAATAATACACACTTAGGGAATTTTCAGGAGACAATTTCATCTGGTCTCTCATGCAGAGCTTCACTGAATAATGCACTCTTGTGGATTAGTCAGCAGCTTAATTGATATAGCCATTCATTCAGAGCCTCTCTGAGTAATAAGTTTTTTATGGATATTCAGGAATCTCTTTAATATGGCCACTAAGAGCCTCACTGAATGGTACACACCTGTGGAATAGTCATATGGCTATTTGTTCAAAATGTCATGGAGTAATGCACACTCGTGGATAAGTGAGGATTCTCTTTTATATGGCCACTGATTCAGAGCCTCACTGATACACACCTGTGGAATTGTCAAGAGTCTATTTTATATTGCCACTCATTTACAGCCTCAGTGATTAATGCATACCTGGGGAGTACAGAGGATTCTATTGTAAATAATAGGCACTTGGAGAATAGTTAATGACTTATTTTATATGGTCACTCATTCAGAGCCTCACTGAATGATACACACCTGAGGAATAATCCTATAACCAGTCATTGAGAGTTAAGCTGAATAATGCACACCTTTGAAAGAGTCAGGTGTTTCTTTCATAGGGACACTGTTTCAGAGCTTCATTGAATAATGCACACCTGGGGAATAGTCAGGAGTCTAACATGACCACTCATTACGAGCCTCTGTGAATAATGCACATCTGTGGAGTACATTACACATACATTACACTGAACCTCTTAGTGTGTGCTTAATTGAAATACACTCCTGACTATTTCCCAGGTGTCTTATTCACTAAGGTTCTATATGAGTTGCCATATAAAATAGACTCCTGACAATTCCCCAAGTGTAAACTATTCCCTGGGGGTATCAGTGAGTAGCCATAATAAACAGATTTCTGACTCTCCCCAATGTGTGTATTATTCAGGGAGGCTCTGAGTGTCCATAAGAAATAGCCTTCTGATTATTTCCCAGATGTGCATTATTCACTGAGCCTCTGAATAAGTGTCAATATATAATAGATTCCTGACTATTACCCAAATGTGTATTATTCACTCAGCCTTTGAATGAGGGGCCTTATGGAATAAACTTCTGACTGTACCACAGGTGTGTATTGTTGACTGATGTTCTGAATGTGTGGCCAAAGCAAAGAGACACCTGGACACTCCACAGGTGTGCATTCTTTACTGATGCTCTGAATGAATGGCCATATGAAAGAGACTCCAAATTTCTCTCAATGTATATATTATTCAATGAGGCTCTGAAGTAGGGGCCATACGAAATTTACTCCTTACAATTCTACATGTGTTAATTTTTCTGTTAGACTTAGAAAGGGGGTCAATAGAAAATAAACTCCTCAGGATTCCAAGGCATACATAATTCAGTGAGGTTCATAATGGGTGTTCATATTAAATAGAATCGTGACTATTCCCCACGTGTGTATCTTTCAGTGAGGTGCTGAATGAGTGGCCATATGAAATAGACTCCTGAGTACCCAACAGGTGTGCATTGTTCAGTGAGGCTTTGAATGAGAGGTCCTATGTAATAGACTCCTGAGTATTCCCTAGGTGAGTATTATTCACTGAGGCTCTGAATGAGTGTTCATATGACATAGCCTTCTGATTAATATTTAGGTGTGCATTATTCAATGAGGCTCTAAATCAGTGGTCATACGAAATAGAATCCTGACTATTTCCAGGTGTGCATAATTCAGTAATGCTCTGATTGAGTGGCCATATGGCATGGACTTTGACTATTTCTTAGGTGTGTATCGTTTAGTGAGTTTATTTCATATGGTCACTCGTTCAGGGCCTCAGTGAATAATACACCTCTGGAAAACAATGAAGAGTCTACTTCGAATTGACTTTCGTGAAACTGCCTTTTCTTAACTAAAATTGCTGTGCCTCGAAATATCTTTCCCTGACTTGTCTTACCTTTCCTTGAATTGCCTTTCTGGAAATTGCCTTGCCTGGAATTGCCTTGCCTTCCATTGCCTGAAATTACCTTGCCTTCAATTGCCTTGCCTTGTATTGTCTTGCCTTGCCTAAAATTGTCTCGCCTAGAATTGCATTGCTTTGCCTTACCTTGCCTTGACTGAAATTGCCTTGCCTGGTGTTGCCTTTCTTTGCCGTTCCTGGAATTTTCTTGTCTGTAATTTCCTTGCTTTGTGTTGTCTTGCCTTGTCTGGAATTGCCTTGCCTTGCCTTGCATTTTCTCGAATTGCCTTGCTTGGAATTTCCCTGACTTGCATTGCCTCGAATTGCCTTGCCTGAAATTGCTCTGCTTTGCCTTGCCTTTTCTTAACCCGAATTGCCTTTTCTGGCATTGTTCTGCCTTGCCTTGTTTTGCCTTGCTTTGAATTCCCTTGCCTTGAATTTTTATTGCCTTGCTGAAAATTTTCTTGCATTGCCTTTCCTTGCCTAGCCTGAAGTTGCCCTGTCTGGAATTGCCTTGCTGCAACTTGCCTTACCTTGCATTGCCGTTCCTTGAATTACCTTGCTTGGAATTTTCCTATCTAGCATTGCCTTGAATTGCCTTGCCTGGAATTGCCCTGCTTTGCCTTGCCTTTTCTTTACTCAAATTGCCTTTTCTGGAATTGTCCTGCCTTGCCTTCTTTTGCCTTGCTTTGAATTCCCTTGCCTGGAGTTTTTATTGCATTACTGGAAATTTTGTTGCATTGACTTTTTTTTGCCTAGCCTGCAATTTCAGTCAAGGCAAGGTAAGGCAAGGCAAGTTGCTCTGCCTGGAATTGCCTTGCTGTGACTTGCCTTGCCTTGCCTGGAATTGCCTTGCCTAGAATTGTCTTGCACTGCCTTGAGTTGTCTGGAATTGCCCTGCCTGGAATTGCCCTGCTTTCCCTTGCATTTCCTGCAATTGCCCTGCCTGCAATTGCCCTGCCTTGTTCAGTTTTGCCTGGAATTACCTTGCCTTATCTTGCCGTGCCTGCATTTTTCTTGCCTGCTATTTCTTTGCCTAGTTTTGACTGAAATTTACTTGCCTGGAATTGCCTTGCATTGACTTGCCTTTCCAGGAATTTTCTTGCCTGGAATTGCTTTGCCTTGCCTTAACTTGCCTTTTCTGGAATTGCCCTGCCTTTCCTTACGTGGAATTGCCTTGACTGAAATTGCCTTGTCTTGCCTTGCCTTGCCTGGAATTGCCTTTTCTGCCATTGCCAAGCCTGGGATTGCCTTGCTATGCCTAAACCTGCATTGCCTGAATTAGCCTTGTTTTGCCTTGTCTTGCCTTTTCTTTCCTTTCCTTTCCTTTTCTTGCTTTGCCTAGAATTGCCTTGCCTTGAGTTTTCTTGCCTTTCATTGCCTTGACTTTCTTTGCCTTTCCTTTCTTTGGCTTGCCTAGCATTGTCTTGCCTTGCCTGCAATTATTTTTGCATTGCTTTGCTTTTTCTAGCCTTGAATTGCCCTTCCTGGAATTCTTTCTGTTTGGCTTGCCTTGTCTTGCCTGCAATTGCTTTGTCTATAGTTGCTTTACTGTGTCTTGCCCAGAACTTACCTGCCTTGCATTACCTTGCTAAAATTTCCCTGCCTGGAATTGCACTACCTTGCCTTGCATTGCCTGGAATTGTCTTGCCTTTCCTTGCCTGGAATTGACTTTCCCAGAATTGCCTTGAATTGTCTTGCCTTTCCTTGCATGGGATTGCCTTGCCTGGAATTGTTTTGCCTAGAATTGCCTTGCGTTTCTTTTCATTGCCTTGCATTGCATGGAATTGCCTAGCCTGAAATTGCCTTGCCTTGCCTTGCCTAAAATTGCCTTGCTTGAAATTGACTATTTTCCTTGCCTTGCCTTGCCCTGCCTTAAATTAAATTTTCTGAAATTGCTTTGCCTTTCTTTGCTGAAAAGAGACTTGCCCGGAATTTCCCTTCCTTGCTTTCCCTGGAATAGCCTTGCATGGAATTGCCTTGTCTTACCTTGCTTTGAGTGGAGTTGCCTTGTTTTGAATTGCCTTGTTTTGCCTTTCCTTGGCTAAAATTCCCTTATCTAGAATTGCCTTGCCTTGCATTGCCTTAGCTTGCCTTGACCAGAATTGCCTCGTCTTACACTGCCTTGCCTTGCCTGGAATTGCCTTGCCTAGAATTGCATTGCCTTGCCTTCCCTTCCCTTCCCTTCCCTTCCCTTCCCTTTGATTGCCTTGCCTCGTATTGCCTTTTTAGCCTTGCCTAAAATTACCTTGTCTGGAATTGCCTTGCCTTGCCTTGCCTAAAATCGACTTGCCTGGAATTTCCTTTTCTGCAATTGCCCTGACTGGAAATGCCTTGCCTTGCCTTGACTGGATTTGCCTTGACTTTCCTTGCCTGGAATTGCGTTTCCCACACTTGCCTTGCATTGCCTTTCCTTTTCTTGCATGAGATTTCCTTGCCTAAAATTGTCTTTCTTAGAATTGCCTTGCCTTGCTTTGCCTGGTATTGCCTTGCGTTGCCTTTCTTGGAACTTCCTTGCATGAAATTTCCTATTTTTACCTTACTTTGCTTTGCCTTGTGTTGCCTAGCCATGCCTAAAATTGACTTTCCTGAAGTTGCCTTCCATTTTCTTGCCTTGCCTAAAAGAGTCTTGCCTAGAATTTCCCTACATTGCTTTGCCCTCTCTTGCCTGGAACTGCGTTGCCAAGAAATTAGCTGCATTCCCTTGTTTTCTTTTGCCTAGCCTAGAATTTTATGTCATGGAATTGCCTTGCCTTGCCTGAAATTTCCTTGCCTGGAATTTCCCTGCCTTGCTTTCCTCAGAGTAGCCTTTCGTGGAATTGCCTTATCTTTCCTTGCCTTGACTAAAGTTGCCTTGTTTTGAATTTCTTTGCCTTGCCTTCCTTCTCCTGAAATTCCTTTGCCTAGAATTGCCTTTTATTGCCTTGCCTGGAATTACCTTGTCTGGAATCGTTATGCCTTGTCTTGCCTGAAATTGCCTTGCCTAAAATTGCCTTGCCTTGCCTGAAATTGCCCTGCCTAAAATTTCCCTGCCTTGCCTTGCCTTGCCTGAAATTGCCTTGAGTTATTTGGTTTTGCATGGAATTGTCTTTCCTGAAATTGCCTTGCCTTGTCTTTCCTTGCCTGTAATTGCCTAGCTTGGAGTTAACTTTCCTTGCCTTGCCTTGCCTGGATTTGCCTTTCCTGGAATTTCCCTACCTTGCATTACGTGGAATTGCCTTGCCTGTAATTGTTTTGTCCTGCCTTGTCTAGCCTGGAATTGCCGTTCCTGCAATTGCCTAGCCTGTAATTGCCTTGCCTTGCCTTGCCTGGAACGGTCTTGCCTGGATTTTCCTTGTCTTGCCTTGTCTTGCCTTTCCTTGCCTTTCCTTTCCTTGCCTTCCCTAGAACTAACTTTCCTGGAATGCACTGCCTGAAATTGCCTTGCCTTTCTTTGCCTTGCCTTTCCTATAATTTCCTAGTATTGCCTTACCTTGCCTGGAATTGTTTTCATTGCCTTGCTTTTCCTACCCTGGAATTGCCCTGACTAAAATTGTTTTGGCTTGGCTTGCCTTGCCTTGCCTGGAATTGCCTTGACTAGAATTACATTGCCTTGCCTTACCTTGCCTTCCTTGGAATTGCCTTGCCTCCAATTGCCTTTTTTTTTTTTTTGGCTGGCCTGGAATTACCCTGTCTGGAATTGCCTTTTCATTCCTGGGATTGCCTTGCATTGCCTTGCCTGAAATTGCCTTGCCTGGAATTGCCTTTCCTGCAATTGCCTTGCCTGGAATTGCCTTGCTTTTCCTTACCTGGATTTGACTTTCCTTTCCTTTCCTGGAATTGGCTTTCCTGCAATTGCCTTGCATTTCCTTGCCTTTTTGTGCATAGCATTGCCTTGCATAGAATATTATTTCCTGAAATTGCCTTGCCTTGCCTTGCCTTGCTGGGAATTGCCTCTTTTGGCCTTGCCTTGCCTTGCGTTGCATTGTCATGCCTAAAATTGTCTTTCCTGAAATTGCCTTGCATTGCCCTGCCTTGCCTAATAGAGCTTTGCCTAGAATTGCCCTACATTGTCTTGCCCTGCCTTGTCTAGAATTGTCTTACCTAGAATTTTGCTGCCTTCACTTGCCTTGCCTTGCCCAGGCAAAAATTGCCTTGCCTGGTTTCCCTTGCCTTGCCTGTAATTTTCTTGCTTGGAGTTGCCTTCCATTTCACTGCTTTGCCTTGCCTTGCTTTTACTTGCCTGGAATTGTCCTGTCTTGCATTCTCTGGAATAGTCTTTCATGGAATTTCCTTGTCTTGCTTCGTCTTGACTGTAGTTGCCTTGTTTAAAATTCCCTTGCCTTGCTTTTACTTGCCTGAAATTGCCTTGCCTTGGATTACCTTTTCTTGCATTGCCTTTCTTTGTTTTCACTGGAATTGCCTTACCTGCAGTTGCCTTGCCTTAGCTAGAATTGCCTTTCCTGGAATTGCTTTTCCCTGACTTTTCTTGCCTTGCCTGGAATTCCCTTCGGGCAATTGCCTTGCCTGGAATTTCCCTGTCTTGCCTCGCCGAAAATTGCCTTGCCTGAAATTTTCTTGCCTTGCATTGCCCTGCCTTGTCTGGAATTGCTTTGCCTGAAATTGCATTGCCTTGCCTTACCTTGCATGACTGAAATTTTATTACCTCAAATTGCCTTTCCTTGCCTTGCCTGGAAATACCTTGTCTAAAGTTGCCTTGCCTTGCCTTTTTTGAAATTGCCTTGCTTGAAATTTCCATGCCTTCTTGGAAATTTTCTTGCATTGCCTTGCCTTGCCTAGCCTGGAATTGCCCTATCTGAGATTTCCTTGAATTGGCTTGTTTTCCCTTCCCTGGAATTGCTGTGTTTATAATTTCCTTGGCTTGTGTTGCCTTGTCTGGAATTGCCCTGCCTGCCTTGCCTTACCTGAAATTGCACTGCCTGGTATTTCACTACCTTGTTTTGCCTGTCCTGGAATTGCCTTGCATTTTCTTTCCTTGCCATACCTAAAATTGACTTTCCTGAAATTGCCTTGCATTATCTTGTCTTGCCAAAATGAGCCTTGCCTGGAATTGCTCTACATACCCTTGCCCTGCCTTGCCTGGAATTGCCTTGCTTAGGATTGCCCTGCCTTGCCTTGCCTTGCCTTGCCTTGCCTGGAATTTCCTTGCTTGGAATTGCCTTACATTGCATTGCCTTGCCTTGTCTAAAATCGCCTTGCCTGAAATTTTTTTGCCCTGACTTGCCTTCTTTTATTTTGCCTGGAATTTGTTTACCTGAAATTTTTTTGCCTTGTCTTGCCTTGCATTACCTGGAATTTGCTTGCCTGGAATAGCCTTGCATTGGTTATAATTGCCTTGCCTTGCATTGTCTTGCCTTGCCTTGTCTGGAGTTTCCATAACTGGAATTGCCTTGTCTTGCCTAGCCTGGAAATGACTTCTCTGGAAGTGCCCTGCCTTGCATTGCCAAAAATTGCCTTGAGTGGAATTGCCTTTCTTTACATTGCTTTGCCTTGCCTTACCTTGCCTTACCTGGAATTGCCTTGCCTCGTGTTGCCCTTCCTTGACTTTCCTGGAATTAACTTGTCTGAAATTGCCTTGCCTTGGCTTACCATGCCTTTCCTGGAATTGCCTGGCCTTTCCTTGCCTGAAATCGCCTTGCCTGCAATTGCCATTCCTGCAATTGTCTTGACTGAAATCGCCTTGCCTTTTCTGAATTTGCCTTGCCATTTCGTGCCTGTAATTGACTTTCCTGCAATTGCCTTGCATTGCCTTGCCATTTTTTTTTTGCATGGAATTGCGTTGCCTGAAGTTGTCTTGCCTGGAATTGCCTTGCCTTGAGTTGCCTTGCCCTGCCTTGCCTGGTATTGCCTAGTTTGGAATTGCCTTGCCTTGTCTTGCCTAGAATTGACTTGCCTGAAATTGTATCTTTTAGCATTGCTTTGTCTTGTCTTGCATTGCCTTGCTGTGCCTAAAATTGACTTTCCTGAAATTCCCATGAATTGCCTTGTTTTGCCTTAAAGAGCCTTGCCTAGAATTGCCATACATTGCCTTGCCCTATCTTGAGGGGAATTTCCATGCCTAGAATTGCGCTGCATTCCCTTGCCTAGCCTTGCCTAGCATAGAATTTCCTTGCCTGGTTTGCCTTGCCTTTCCTCCCCTGGAATTTAGTTGCTTGGAATTGCCTTGCATTTCATTGCCTTGCCTTGCCTTGCACTTTTTTTCCTTGAATTACCCTGCCTTGCCTTGACTTGCCTTGCCTTACCTGGATTTACCTTGCCTGCAATTTTGTTGCCTAGCCTTGCATGGAATTTACTTGCATTGACTTGCATTGCCAGTAATTTTCTTGACTGTAATTGCCTTGCATTGCCTTGCCTGGAATTGCCTTGCCTGAAATTGCCTCGCCTTTCCTGGCCATGCTTGGAATTGCCTTTCCTGCAATTTCCTTGTCTTACCTTGCCTTGCCTGAATTTGCCTTTCCTGGAGTTGCCCTGCATTGCCTTACGTGCAATTTCCTTGCCTGGAATTGCCTTCCCTGCAATTGCCTAGCCTGGAATTGCCTTGCCTTCTGTAGTCTTGACTAGAACTGCCTTGTCTGAAATTGTTTTGTCTTTCCTTTCCTTGCCTTGCCTTGCCTTGCTTTGGCTAGAATTTCCTTGCCTGGAATTATCTTGCCTTTTTTTGCCTTGACTTTGTTTGCTTTGCTGGAAATTTTTTGCTTTGCTTTTTTTTTTGCCTAGCCTGGAATTGCCCTCAAGAATTCCCTGGAATTGTTTTGCCTTGGCTTGAGTTACCTTTCCTGAAATTTCCTTGCCTATAGTTGCCTTGCCTTGTCTTGCCTGAAACTGACCTGCATTTTTTTACCTTGCCTGAAATTTCCCTGACTAAAATTGCACTGCCCTGCCTTGTCTCGCCTTGCCTGTAATTGCCTTGCCTTCCCTTGAATGAAATTGACTTTCCAAGAATTGCCTTGCATGGCTTGCCTTTACTTGCATGGGATTGCCTTGCCTGGAATTGTCTTGCCTTGAATTGTCTTGACTGGAATTGCCTTGGCATGACTTTCATTGCCTTGCTTTGGCTGGAATTGCCTAGCCTGAACTTGCCTTGCCTTGACTTGCCTAAAATTGCCTTACCTGGAATTTACTCTCTTTCCTTGCTGTGCCTAAAATTAACTTTCCTGAAATTGCCTTGCCTTGCCTTGCCTTACCTAAAAGAGCCTTGCCTGCAATTGACCTACATTGCCTTGCCCTGCCTTGCCTGGAATTGCTTTGCCTTGCCTTAGCTTTAATTGCCTTGCCTGGAATTGCCTTGTCCTGCCTTGTCTTGTCTTGCCTTGCCTTGCCTGGAATTGCCTTTCTGGCAATTGCCTTGTCTGGAATGGTCCTGTCATGCATTGCCAAAAATTGCCTTGCCTTGCCTGGAATTGGTTTTCCTAGAATTGCATTGAATTGACTTACCTTGCCTTGACTGGAGTTGCCTTGCCTCGGATTGCCTTTTCTTGTCTTGCCTGGAAATATCTTTTCTGGAATTACCTTGCCTTGCCTTGACTGAAATTGACTTGCTTTAAATTTTCATGCCTTGTTCTAAATTACTTTGCATTGTCTTGCCTTGCCTAGCCTGGAATGGCTCTATCTGGAATTGCCTTGCCTTGGATTACCTTGACGTGCCTAAAATTGCCTTTGCTAGAATTGTCTTCTTGCCTTGCCTAGCCTTATCTGGAATTGTCCTGCCTGGAATATCCCTGCCTTTCCTTGCCTTGCCTGAAATTGCCCTGCCTGGAATTGCCCTGTCTTGGCTTGCCTTTTCTAAAATTGTCTTGCTTTGCATTGCCTTGCAGTGCCTAAAATTACCTTTCATGAAATTGCCTTGCATTGCCTTGTCTTCTCTAAAAGAGCCTTGCCTGGAATTGCCCTACATATTCTTGCCCTGCCTTGCCTGGAATTGCCTTGCTTAGAATTGCCCTGCCTTTCCTTTTCTTTCCTTTCCTTTCCTTGCCTGGAATTTCCTTGCTTGGAATTGCCTTGCATTGCATTGTCTCTCCTTGCCTGAAGTTGCCTTTAGTAAAATGTCCTTTCCTTTCCTTTCCTTTCCTTTCCTTTCCTTTCCTTTCCTTTCCTTTCCTTTCCTTTCCTTTCCTTTCCTTTCCTTTCCTTTCCCTTCCCTTCCCTTCCCTTCCCTTCCCTTCCCTTCCCTTCCCTTCCCTTCCCTTCCCTTCCCTTCCCTTCCCTTCCCTTCCCTTCCCTTCCCTTCCCTTCCCTTCCTTTCCTTTCCTTTCCTTTCCCTTCCTGGAATTTTTTTTTGCCTTGCCTTGCCTTGCCTTGCCTTGCCTTGCCTTGCATTGCATTGCATTGAACTGCCTGGAATAGCCTTGTCTTGATTGAAATTGCATTTCCCTGCTTTGTGTTGACTTGCCTGGAATTGTCTTGCCTAAAATTGCCTTGCCTTGCCTTGTCTGGAGTCGCTTCCCTGGAATTGTCTTGCCTTGCCTTACGTGGAATTGCCTGCCTTCTCTTGCCTTGCCTGAAATTGCCTTTCTCTGCCTTCTCTTGCTTTAATTTTTCTGGAATTGCCTTCTCAGCAATTGCCTAGCCTGCAATTGTCTTGCCTTGAATTTCCTGCAGTTGCCTTCTCTGGAATTGCCTTGCCTTGCATTGCCTATTTTTGCCTGAAATTGCCTTGCCTAGAACTGCATTGCCTTTTCTTATTTGCCTTGCCTGGAATTCTTTTGGCATAAATTGTCTTTTCTTGCCTTGCCTAAAATCACCTTGACTGGAATTGCCTTGTCTTGTCTTACATTGCCTTCCCTTGAATTGCCTTGCCTTGCTTTGCCTGAAATAGTTTTGCCTGGAGTTTCCCCTTTTTGCCTTGCCTTGCCTTGCCTCAAATTGCCTTGTTTGGAATGTTCCTTCCTTGCCCTGCCTCGAATTGCCTTTTCTGGACTTGCCCTGCTTTGGCTTGCCTTTACTTACCTCGAATTGCCTTGCCTGGAGTTGGCCTATTTTTCATTGTTTTGCCTTTCCTGGAATGCTCTTGCCAGGAATTGCTATAATTTGCCTTCACTGAAATTGCTGTGCCTGAAATTTTCTTGTATTGCAGGGAGATTTCTGGCATTGTCTTGCCTTGCCTAGCCTGGAATTGCACTGTCTGGTATTTCCTTGACTTGGCTTGCCTTGCCTTGTTTTGGCCAGAATTGCCTTGCCTTTTCTTGTCTAAAATTTCCCTGCCTGGAATTGCCCTGCTTTGTCTTGACTTGTTTGAGTTTGCCCTGCCGAATATTGCCCTGCCTTGTTTTGCCTTGCCTGTAATTGCCTTATTTTGCCTTGACTTTCCTTGCCTGGAACTGCTTTGCCTAGAATTGCATTGCCTTATTTTACCTTTCCTTGCCTAAAATTGCCTTTCCTTGCCTTGCCTGAAATTACCTTGACTGGAGTTGTCTTGCCTTTAATTGCCTTGACTTAAGTTGCCTGAAATCGCCTTGCCTGAAACTGACCATTTTGCCTTTCTAAGCCTTGCCTTGAATTGATTCGCTTGGAATTCTTCTGCCTTTTATTGCCTCGAATTGATTTTCTTGAAATTTCTCTGCTTTGCCTTGCCTTTACTTACCTCAAACTACCTTTCCTGGAATTGGCCTGCCTTGCCTTGTTTTGCCTTACCTGGAATGGCCTTTCCTGGAATTGCCATGCCTTCCCTTGCCTGGAATTGCCCTGCCTAGAATTGCCATGCGTTGCCTGGCTTTGTCTTGTCTGGAATTGTTTTGCCTTGCCTTATCTGAGATTACCTTGCTTGGAATTTCCATGCTTTCTTGGAACTTTTCTTGCATTGCCTTGCTTTGACTATTCCGGAATTGCCCTGTCTGGAATTGCCTTGTCTTGCCTGGAATAGCCTTGCTTCGAATTGTCTTGCCTTTCCTTGATTTGCCTTGTCTGGAATTTCCCTGCCTGCAGTTGTCCTGCCTTTCCTTGCCTTGCCTAAAATTGCCTTTCCTTGCCTTGCCTTGCTGTGTGTAAAATTGACTTTTCTAAAATTGCCTTGCATTGCCTTGCCTTGCCTAACAGAGCCTTGCATGGAATTGCCCTACATACTCTTGACCTGCCTTGCCTGGAATTGCCCTGCTTAGAATTGCAGTGCCTTAACTTGCATTGTCTTGTATTGCCTTGCCTTGCCTTGCCTAGAGTTGCATTGTCTGGAATTCCCTTGCCTGTAATTGTCTTGAATTGCCTTACCTGGATTTATCTTGCATTTCCTTGCCTGAAATTGACATTCTCGCAATTGCTTTGCATTGCCTTGCCTTTTCTAAGATGGGATTGCCTTTCCTGAAATTAACTTGGTTTGCCTTGGGTTTTTTTGCCTTGCCTTGTCTTAAATTGCCTAGCCTGGAATTGCCTTGCCGAGAATTTTGCTGCTTTCCCTTGACTTGCCTTGCCTAGCCTAGAATTCCCTTTCCTGGAATTGCCTTGCCTTGCCTTGCCCCCTTGGAATTGCCTTGCATTGCATTGCCTCGCCTCGCCTTGCCTTGAATTTTCTGGCCTGGAATTGCCTGGCCTTGCCTTCCCTGGAATAGCCTTGCCTGGAATTGCCTTGTCTTGCTTTGCCTTGACTGGAGTTACCTTGTTTCAAACTGCCTTACTTTGCCTTTCCTTGCCTGGAATTACCTTGCCTAGAATTGCTTTGTCTTGCATTGCCTTATTTTGCTCTAACTGCAATTGTCTTGCCTAGCCTGGAATTGCCTTGCCTTACCTTGCCATCCCTGAAATTTCCTTGCCTCGAATTGCCTTTCCTTGCCTAGCCTGAAATTACCTTGTCTGAAACTGCCTTGTCTTATCTTGCTTTGCCTTGCATTGCCTGAAATCATCTTTCCTGAAATTGCCGTTTCTACAATTGTCATACCTGGAATTTCCTTGCCTTGCCTTGCCTTGCCTTCCCTTGCCTGGATTTGTCTTGTCTTTTCTTTCCTGGAATTAACATTCCCACAATTTCCTGGCATTGCCTTGCCTTTTCTTGCCTGGGATTGCCTTGGCTGGAATTGTCTTTCCTGGAATTGCCTTGGCTTGCCTTGGGTTGTCTTGATTTTTTTTGCCTGGAATGCCCTAGCCTGGAATTGCCTTGCCTTGGCTTGCCTGGAATTGCCTCTTTTTGTTCGGCTTTGCCATGCCTTGACTGGCGTTGCCTTGTCGTGCCTAAAGTTGACTTTCCTGAAATTGTCTTGTGTTGCCTTGCCTTACCTAAAAGAGCCTTGCCTAAAATTGCCCTACATAGCCTTGCCCAGCCTTGCCTGAAATTGCCTTGTATAGAATTATTCTATTTTCCCTTGTCTTGTCTTGCCTAGCCTAGAATTGCCTTACCTGGAATTGCCTTGCCTGGAATTTCTTTGCCTGAAATTGCCTTGAATTGTATTGCCTTGCCTTGCCTTGCCTTGTTTCCCTCGCCTGGAATTGCCCTGCCTTGACTTCCCTGAAAGAGCCTTGCCTGGAATTGCCTTTTCTTGCCTTGCCTTAACTGGAGTTGCCTTGTTACAAATTTCATTACCTTGCCTTTCCTAGCCTGAAATTGCCTTGCCTAGAAATGCTTGCCCTTGCATTGCCTTACCTTGCCTTGACTGGAATTGCCTTGCCTTACACTGCCTTGCCTAGCCTGTAATTTCCTCACCTAGAATTGCATTGCCTTGCCTTCTCCTGCCTTCCCTGGAATTACCTTGCCTCGAATTGCACTTCCTTGCCTCGACTGAAATTATCTTGTCTGGAATGGCCCTCCCTTGTCTTGTCTTGCATGGAATTGCCTTGCCTTGCATTGCCTGGATTTGTCTTGCCTTTGCTTTCCTGAAATTGACATTCCCGCCATTTTCTTGCATTGCCTTGACTTTTCTTGCATGGGATTGCATTGCCTGAAATTGTCTTTCCTGAAATTGCCATGGCTTGCCTTGGGTTTGCTTTGCCTGAAATTGCCTAGCCTGAAATTGCATTGCTTTGCCTTTCCTGGAATTGCCTTAAATGGAATTGCCTCTTTTTGACTTTCCTTGCCTTGCCTTGGTTTGCCTTCCGTTGCTGTCCCTAAAATTGACTTTCCTGAAATTGCCTTGCATTGCCTTTCCTTGGCTAAGAGAGCCTAGCCTAGAATTGCCCTGCATTGTCTTGCCCTGCCTTGCCTGAAATTGCCTTGCCTAGAATTAGGCTGCATTCCCTTGCCTTGCATTGCCTAGCATAAATTTGATTTGCCTGGAATTTCCTTGCCTTGCCTTCCCTTCCCTGGAATTTCCTTGCTTGGAATTGCCTTGCATTGCACTGCCTTGCCTTGCCTTGATTTTTCTTGCCTGGAATTGCCCTGCCTTGCTTTCCCTTGAATAGCCTTGCCTGGAATTTCCTTGTCTTGCCTTGTTTAGACTGGAGTTGCCTTGTTTCAAATTGCCTTAACTTACCTTTTATTGCCTGGAATAGCCTAGAATAGAATTGCATTCCCTTGTGTTGCCTTGCCTTGCCTTGACTGGAATTGGCTTTCCTGGAATTGCCTTGCCTTGTCTTAGCTACAGTTGCCTAGCCTGGAATTGCCTTTCCCTGACTTGTTTTGCCTTGCCTTGCCTGAAATTGCCCTGCCTTACATTGCCAAAAATTGTCTTACCTGAAATTTTCTTATGCTACATTTCCTTGCCTTGCCTGAAATTTCTTTGCCTAGAATTGCATTTGATTGCCTTACCTTGCCTTGACTGGAATTTCCTTGCCTCTAATTGCATATCCTTGCCTTGCCAGGAAATATCTTGTCTGAAATTGCCTTGCATTGCCTTACCTGAAATTGCCTTGCTTTAAATTTCCATCCTTTGTTGGAAATTTTCTTGCATTGCCTTGCCTTGCCTAGCCTGGAATTGCCTTCCATTGGCTTGCTTTACCTTGCCTGGAATTGCCTTGCCTTGCCTTGCCTTGCTTGTCTGAAATTGCTCTGCCCGGAATTGCCCTGCATTGCCTAGCTTTGCCAGAAATTGCCCTGCCTAAAATTTTCCTGCCTTGCTTTGCCTTTCCTGGAATTACCTTGCCTTGCCATGCCTAACATTTATTTTTATGAAATTGCCTTGCCTTGCCTAAAAGATCCTTGCCTGGAATTGACCTACATACCCTTACCCTATTGTGCCTGGAATTGCCTTGATTTGAATTACCCTGCTTTGTCTTTCCTTTCCTTTCCTTGCATTGCCTGAAATTTTCTTGCTTGGGATTGCTTTGCATTGCATTTTCTTGCCTTGCCTGAAATTGCCTTGCCTGGAATTTCTGTACCAAAAATGTTTTTGTCTTCCTTGACTTGCATTGCCTTGCATTGCCTTGCCTGTAGTAGTTTTACCTTGCCTTGCCTTGATTGAAATTGCCTTGCCCTGAGTTGTCTCATCTTGCCTGGAATTGCCCTGCCTTGCTTTTGTCTGGGGTTGTCTTTCCTGAAATTGCCTTGACTTGCCTTACCTGAAATTGCCATGACTGGGATTGCCATTCCCTGTCTTCTCTTGCCTTGCCTTACCTGGAATAGCCCCGCCTTGCATTGCTTGGAGTTGCCTTCCCTAGAATTGCCTCACCTTGCCTTACCTAAAATTGCCTTGCCTGAAATTACCTGTCTCTGCCTTGTCTTGACTTGCCTTGCCTGAAATTGCCTTTCCTGCAATTGTCTTTCATAGAATTGCATTGCTCTGCCTTGCCTTCCTTTGCCTTGCTTTGCCTGAAATTGCCTTGCCTGCTATTGTCTTGTCTTGCTTTGCCTTGCCTGGCTTAGAATTGCCTTGTTTGGAATAGCTTTGCCTAAAATTGTCTTGCCTTGCCTTACCTGGACTTGCCTTGCCTGGAATTGCCTTGCATTGCCTTGCTTTTCCTTGCCTGGAATTGCCCTCCCTTGCCTTTCCTGGAATAGCCTTGCTTGGAATTGCCTTGTCTTGCCTTGCCTTGATTGCAATTGCCTTGCTTCAAATTGCCTTGCCTTGTACTTCCTCACCTGAAATTGCATTGCCTAGAATTGCCCTACCTTGCATTGCCTTGCCTCGAATTGCCTTGCCTTGCCTTGACTGGAATTGCTTTACCTGAATTTGTCTCTTTTTGCCTTAGCTGGAATTGCCTTGCTTGGAAATACCTTTGCCTTCCTGGCTGAAATTGCCTTTTCGGCAACTGGCTTGCCTGGAATTGTCTTGCGTTGCATTTCCAGGCGTTGCCTTGCCTGAAATTGCCTTGCCTTGCATTGCATTACCTTGCTTGTAATTGCCTTTCCTAGAATTCCGTTACCTTGCATTGCCTTGCCTTGCCTTGCTTGGAATTGCCTTGCCTGAAATTGCCTTTCATTTTCTTGCCTACAATTTTTTGTCTGGAATTGCCTTGCCTTGTCTTGTCTTACCTTGCCTGAAATTGCCTTGCCTTGCCTTGCCTGAAATCACCTTGCCTGGAATTTCCCTTTTTGCCTTGCCTTTCCTGGCCTCTAATTGCCTTGTTTGGAATTTCCCTGCCTTCCCTTGCTTGGAATAGCCTTGTCTGGAATTGCCTTGCCTGGAATAGCCTTGCCTTGCCCTGCCTTGATTGGAATTTCATTGTCCTGCGTTTTCTTGTCTTGCCTGGAATTGCCTTTACTGGAATTGCCTTACCTTACCTTGTCTGGGGTTGCCTTACATGAAATTGCCTTTCCTTGCCTTACATGAAATTGCCATGCCTGGGATTGCCTTTCTCTGCCTTATTCTGCCTTAATTTTCCTGGAATATCTTTCCTGAAATTGCCTTGCCTGGAATTGTTCTGCCTTGCATTGTCTGGTGTTGCCTTCGCTAGAATTGCCTCACATTGCCTTACTTTATATTGCCTTGCCTGGAATTGCCTGTCCCTTCCTTGTGTGCCTTTGCCTTGACTAAAATTGCCTTTTCTGTTATTGCCTTGCCTAAACTTGCATTGCCTTTCCTTGTCTTCCCTTGCCTGGAATTGCCTGGAATTGCCTTGCCTTGCATTGCATAGAATTGCCTTGCCTGGAATTGCCGTGCCTGAAATTGTCTTGCCTTGCCTTACCTGGAATTGCCTTGCCTTGCCTTACTTTTCCTTACTGGAAATTTCCCTGCCATGCCTTCCCCAGAATAGACTTGCATGGAATTGCCTTGTCTTGCATTGCCTTGACTGCAATTGCCTTTCTTCAAATTGCCTTTCCTTGCCTTTCCCTGCCAGGAATTGCCTTGCCTAGAATTGCATTGGCTTACATTGCCTTGCCTTGACTGGAATTGCCTTGCCTGGAATTGTCTTGCCTTGCCTTAGCTGAAATTGCATTGCCCAGAAAATGCCTTTTTCTGCCTTGTCTTGCTTTGTCTTGCCTGGAATTGCCTTTCCAGCAATTGCCTTGTCTGAATTATCTTGCCTTTCATTGCCAGGAATTCCTTTGCCTGAAATTGCCTTGCCTTGACTTGCATTGCTTTGCCTTGCCTTGCATTGCTTTGCCTTGCCTTTAATTGCCTTGCCTAAAATTGCATTGCCTTGCCTTACATTGCCTTTCCTGGAATTGCCTTTTTTGCCTTTCCTGAAATTTCCTTGACAGGAATTGCCTTCCCTTGTCTTGTCTTGCCTCGCCTGAAATTGCCTTGCCTTGCCTGAAGTCGCCTTGCCTGAATTGCCCTTTTTTGCCTTTCCTTGCCTTGCCTCAGATTGACTTGCTTGAAATTTTCCTGCTTTGTTTTGTCTGGAATTGCTCTGCTTTGCCTTGCCTGGAATTGGCCTGCCTTGCCTTGTTTTGAATTTCTTTGCCTGAAATATTTTTTCCTTTCTGGGAATTTTCTTGCATTGCCTTTCTTTGCCTAGCCTGGAACTGCCCTGTATGGAATTGCCTTGCTTTGACTTTCCTTTCCTTGCCTGGAATTTCCCTGCCTACAATTGTCTTTCCTTGCCTTGCATTGTCTGGAATTTCCCTGCTTTGCTTTGCCTTGGTGAAAACTGTCCTGCCTGCAAGTTTCTTGCCTTGCCTTGCCTTCCCTGTAATTGCCTTGCCTTGCCTTGCTTTGCATGAATTTGTTTTACCTGCAAATTTCTTGCCTAGCCTTAACTGGAAATTACTTGCCTGGAATTGCTTTGCATTGACTTGCCTTGCCAGAAATTTTACTGCCTGAAATTGCCTTGCCTTGCCTTGCCTTAACTTGCCTTGCCTGCATTTGCGTTGACTTATTTGGTCTTGCCTGGAATTGCCTTTCTTAACATTTCCTTGACTTGCTTTGCCTTGCTTGGAATTGCCTAGCCTGGAATTGCCTTGCCTTGTCTTGAATTGAATTGCCTTGCCTGGAATTGACTAACCTTGCCTTGCTATGATTTGCCTTTCCTGCAATTGTTCTGGCTTGCCTTACGTGAAATTGCCTTTCCTGGAATTGTCTTGTTTTGCCTTGCCTTGCCGAAAACTTCCTTTCCTGCAATTGCCTATTCTGGAATTGCCTTGTCTTGCCTTGCCCTGCCTTGCTTGGCCTGGAACTATTTTGTCTTTTCTTGTCTTGCCTAGCCTTGCCTTGTATTGCTTTGCCTTGCCTAGAATTGCCTTGCCTGGAATTGCATTGCCTGAAATTTTCTTGCCTTTTCTTGCCTTGATTTTCTTTGCCTTGTCTTTTCTTTCCTTGCCTGAAATTTTTTTGCATTGCCTTGCTTTACCTAGCCTGGACTTGCCCTGCTAGAATTGTTTTGCCTTGGCTTTCCTTGACTTGCCTGGATTTGTTTTACCTATAATTGCCTTGCCTTGTCTTTCCTGGAAATGACCTGCCTTGCCTGAAATTTTTCTGCCTGGAATTGCACCGTCCTGTTTTGCCTCACCTGGAATTTTCTTGCCTTTGCTTGCCCAGAATTGACTTTTCCAGAATTGTTTTGCATTGCCTTGCCTTGCCTTGCATAAAATTGTCTTTCCTGGGATTGCCTTTCCTTGCTTTTCGTTGTGTTGCATTGCTTGAAATTGACTAGCCTGAAATTGACTTGCCTTGCCTTTCCTGGAATTTCCTTGCCTGGAATTGCCTCTCCTTGTCTTGCCTTGCCTTGCTGTGCCTAAAATTGACATTCCTGAAATTGCCTTGCGTTGCCTTGCCTTGCCTGAAAGAGCCTTGCCTGGAATTTCCCTACATTGCCTTGCCCTGCCTTGCCTAAAATTGCCATACCTAGAATTGCGCTGCCTTAGCTTTCCTTGACTTGCCTAGAATTCCCTTCCCTGGAATTGCCTTTCCTTGCATTTCCTGGAATTTCCTTGCTTAGAATTGCCTTGCATTGCATTGCCTTTCCTTGCTTTTCCTTGCTTCTCCTTGCCTGGAATTTTCCTGCCTTGTCTTCCCTGGAATAGCCTTGACTAAAATTGCTTTGTCTTGCTTTGCCTTTACTGGAATTGCCTTGTCTCCAATTGCCTTGCATTGCCTTTCCTTGCCTGGAATTGCCTTGTCTAGAATTGCCTTTTATTGCCTTGGATGAAAAAACTTTGTCTGAAATTGCCTTGCTTTGCCTTGCCTTGCCTGAAATTGCCTTTCTTGGAATTTCCATGCCTTGTTGAAAATTTTCTTGCATTGCCCTTCCTTGCCTAGCCTGAAATTGCCTTGTCTGGAATTGCCTTGCTTTGGCTTGCCATGCCTTGCCTGTAATTGCCTTGCCTTTCCTTGTCTGAAATTGTGTTTCCTAGAATTGTCCTGCCATGCCTTGCCTTGCCTAAAATTTCCCTGCCTGGAATTAACCTGCCTTGCCTGGAATTGCCTTGTCTTGACTTGCCTTGCCTGGAATTGCCTTGCCTGGAATTGCATTGCCTTTTCTTATCTTGACTTGCTGGAATTGCCTTTTTTGCCTTGCCTGGAATTACCTTGTCTGGAGTTGTCTTGCCTTTGATTGCCTTGACTTGCCTTGCCTATAATCGCCTTTCCTGGAATTACATTTTCTTGCCTTTTTTTACCTTGCCTCAAATTTCCTCACTTGGAATTTTTTTTGTCTTCTCTTGCCTCGCCTCGAATTCCTTTGTCTGGAATTTTTCTACTTTGCCTTGCTTTTCATTACCTCGAATTACCTTGCCTGGAATTGCCCTGCCTTGCCTTGTTTTGCCTTGCCTGGAATTGCCTTGCCTGGAATTGCCTTGCCTGGTTTTGCCTGCATTGCGTTGTCTGAAATTGACCTGCCTGCAATTGCCCTGCCTTTCCTTGTCTTGCCTGAAATTGCCTTGCCTTCCCTGGATTCGCCTTGCCTGCAATTTTCTTGCCTACCCATGCCTGGAATTTCTTGGCATAAAATTATTTCGCATTGACTTGCCTTGCCAGAAATTTTTCTATCTGGAATTGAATTTTCTGGAATTGCTTTGCAGTGCCTTGCCTTTTTTTTGCTTGGGATTGACTTGCCTGAAATTGGCTTGCTTGGAATTACCTTGCCTTGCCTTGCCTTGCCTTGCCTTTCCTCGCCTGGAGTTGTCTTGCCTAAAATTGCCTTGCCTTGCATTGCCTTGCCTTGCCTTGACTGAATTGTCTTGCCTTGTTTTAGCTGAAATTGCATTGCCTGGAAATCCTTTTTCTTGCCTTGTCTTGCCTTGCTTTGCCTGGAATTGCCTTTCTGGCAATTGCCTTGCCTAAAATTGCCTTGCCTAAAATTGCCAGGAATTGCCTTGCCTGAAATGTGTTGTTTTGTCTGGAATTGCCTTGCCTATAATTGCATTGCCTTGCCTTACCTTGCCTTGCCTGGAATTGATTTGCCCTTAGTTGACTTGCCTTGCCTTATCTGGAATTGCCTTGTTTAAAATTCCCTTGCATTGCCTTGCTTTTTCTTACCTGGAATTGCCCTCACTTGCATTCCCTGAAATAGCCTTGTGGGAAATTGGCTTGTCTTAATTTTGCCTTGACTGGATTGCTTCGAATTGCCTTGCCTTGCTTTTCCTCATCTGTAATTGCCTTGCCTTACACTGCGTTGACTTGCCTGAAATTTTCTTGCCAAGAATTGCATTGCCTTGCCTTACCTTGCCTGGAATTGAATTTTCCAGAATTGCCTTGCAGTGCCTTGCCATTTTTTGCATGAAATTGCCTTGCCTGAAATTGTCTTGCCTGGAATTACCTTCCCTTGCCTTGCCTTTCGTTGTCTTGCATTGCCTGGAATTGCCTAGACTAAAATTGCCTTGCCTTGCCTTGCCTGAAATTGCATTGCCTGGAATTGTCTCTCTTTACCTTGCCTTGCCTTGCCATGCTTAAAATTGACTTCCCTGAAATTGCATTGAGTTGCCTTGCCTTGCCTAAAAGAGACCTGCCTGGAATTGACTTTCCTGTAATTGCCTTGCATTGCCTTTCCTTTTCTTGCATGGGATTGCCTTGCCTGGAATTAACTTGCCTTGCCTTTTCTGGAGTTGCCTTTTATGGAATTGCCTTGCCTTGACTTGCCTGGAATTGCCTTGCCTGAAATTTTCTTTTTCTGCGTTCTCTTGTTTTAATTTTCCTGGAATTGCCTTTATGGCAGTTTCCTTGCCTGAAATTGCCCTGCCTTGCATTGCCTGGAGTTTCCTTCCCTGGAATTCTCTTGCCTTGCTTTACCTAAAATTGCCTTGCCTGGCATTGCCTTGCCTAAGGTTGTCTTGCCTGGTATTGCTTTGCCTGGAATTGTCTTGCCTTGTTTTACCTGGAATTGCATTGCCTTGCCTGGATTTGCCTTGCCTGGCATTGCCTTTTCTGGCCTTACCTTGCCTTGCCTTGCCTATCATTGTTTTGCCTGGTATTTCCTTGTCTGGAATTGCCTGATCTTGTTTTACCTAAAATTGTGTTGCCTGGAATTGCCTTGCATTGCCTTGATTTTTCTTGCCTGGAATTGCCCTTTTTTGCCTTCCCTGGAATAACCTTGCGTGGAATTGCCTTGTCTTGCCTTGCCTGAACTGGAATTGCCTTGCCTGGAAATACATTTCACTGCCTTGTCTTGCCTTCCCTTGCCTGGAATTGCCTTTCAAGCAATTGCCTTGCCTGGAATACTCTTGCCTAAAATTGTCTTCCCGTTCTTTGTCTGAAACTGCTCTGTTTGTAATTGCCTTGCCTTGCCTTAAATTGCCCTGCCTGGAATTTCTCTGCCCTGCCTTGCCTAAATTGCATTGCCTTAACTTACCTTGCCTTGCCTCGAATTGACTTTTCTTACCTTGACTGGAATTTTCTTGTGTGGAATTGCCTTGCCTCATCTTGTCTTGTCTGGAATTGCCTTGCCTTGCCTAAAATTGCCTTGCCTTGCCTAAAATTGCCTTGCCTGGAATTGCCCTTTTATATCTTTCCTAGCCTTCCTTCAAATAGTCTTGCTTGGAATTTTTCTGCCTTGTCTCTCTTTGAATTGCTTTGTTTGGAATTGCCCTGCTTTGCCTTGCCTTTTCTTACTTCACATTATCTTGCCTGAAATTGGCCTTTTTTGCCTAAAATTGCCATGCCTTGCCTTGCCTGGAATTGCCTTACCTAGAATTTCCCTGCCTTGCCTGGCTTTGCCTTGTCTGGAATTGTCTTTCCTGGAATTTCCTTGCCTTGCTTTGCCTTGCCTTGCCTGGAATTTCCTAGCCTGGGATTGCCTTGCCTTGCCTTGTCTGGAATTGTCTTCCCTTGTTTGCCTGGATTTGGCTTGCCTGGAATTGCACTGCCTTGCCTAACGTGGAATTGCCTTGCCTGGAATTGCATTGTCTTTCCTTGCCTGACCTGGAATTGCCTTTCCTGCAATTGCTTAGCTTGGAATTGCCTTGCCTTGCCTTGCCTTTCCTGGAACTGCCTTGCCTAGATTAGTTTTGCCTTGCTTTGTTTTTCCCTGCATTGTCTTGTTTAGAATTGCCTTGCCTGGAATTGTCTTTCCTTTCCTTTCCTTGACTTTCACTGCATTATCTTTCCTTGCCTGGCCTCTAAGTTTTTTGTGTTTCCTTGCTTTGCCTAGTCTGGAACTGCCCTGTCTGAAATTGTTTTTACTTGGCTTGCTTTGCCTTGCCTCAATGGCCTTTCCTATAATTGCCTTGCCTCATCTTACCTGGAACTGACCTGCCTTGCATTATCTTGCCTAAAATTTCCCTGCCTGAAATTGCACTGCCTTGCCTTGCCTTGCATGAAATTGCCTTGTCTTTTCTTGTTTGGAACTGACTTTTCTGGAATTGCCTTGCATTGTCTTGCCTTTTCTTACATAAGATTGCCTTGCCTGGAATTATCTTGCCTTTAATTGCCTTGCCTTGCCTTACCTTGCATTGCCTGGAATTGCCATGCCTTGAATTGACTCTCCTTACCTTTCTTTGCCTTGCTGTGCCTAAAACTGACTTTCCTGAGATTGTGTTGTGTTGCCTTGCCTTTCCTAAACGAGCTTTGCCTGGAATTGCCCTACATTGCCTTGTTCTGCCTTGCTAAAATTGCCTTGCCTAGAATTGCGCTGCATTTTCTTGCCTTGTCTTGCCTAGCCTAGAATTGCCTTGCCTGGATTTGCCTTGCTTTGCCCTGCCTGGAATTTCAATGCTTGGAATTTCCTTGTATTGCATTGCTTTGTCTTGCCTTTCTTTTCCTTGCCTGGAATTGCCCTGCTTTGCCTTCCCTGGAATAGCCTTGTATGGAATTCTCTTGTATTGTATTACCATGATTGGAGTTGCCTTGTTTTGAATAGCCTTGCCTTATCTTGCCTTGACTGGGATTTCCTTGCCTTTACCTTGCTTGGAGTTACATTGTCTGGAATTGCTTTCCCTTGTCTTGCCTTGCCTTGCCTAGAATTGCCTTGCATTTCCTTTCCTGAAATCGCCTTGCCTGGAATTACCTTTCCTGTAATTTCCTTGCCTAAAATTGCTTTGCCTGCCTTGCCTGGATTTGCCTTCCCGTGGCTTGCCTGAAATAGTCTTGCCTAGAATTGCCCTTTTGGCCTTGCCTTGCCTTACCTTGAATTGCCTTGCTTGAAATTTTCCTGCCTTGGCTTCCATCGAATTGGCTTTCCTGAAATTGCCCTGCTTTGCCTTGCCTTTTCTTACCTCGAATTGCCTTGCCTGGAATTGGACTGCCTTGCCTTGTTTTGCATTGCCTTAAATTCCCTTGCCTAGAATTTTTTTGCCTTGCTGGAATTTTTCTTGCATTGAATTGACTTGTTTAGCCTGGAATTACTATGTCTGGAATTGCCTTGCTTTGGCTTTCCTTGCCTTGCCTGGAATTGCCTTTTCTAGAATTGTCTTGACTTTCCTTGCATTGTCTTTAAATGTCCTTCCTGGAATTGCCCTGCCTTGCCATTCCTAAAATTGCCTTGCCTGCAATTGCCCTGACTTGCCTTGCCGTGCCTGAAATTTTCTTGCCTTGCCTTGCCTGGATATGCCTTGCCTGCAATTTTTTTGCCTAGCCTTGCCTGGAATTTACTTGCCTGGAATTGCCTTGCATTGATTTGCCTTGCCACGAATTTTTCTTTTTGAGATTGCCTTGCCTTGCCTTGCCTTGCCTTGCCTTGTCTTGCCTTGCCTGGAATTGCCTTGACTTTTCTGGCCTTGCCTGGAATTGTCTAGCCTGGAATTGTCTTGCCTTGACTTGCCTTGCCTTGCCTTGCCTGGAGTTGCCTTCCCTGAAATTGCCTTGCCTTGCCTTATCTGAATTTGTTTTTCCTGGAATTGCCCTGCGTTGCCACAGGTGAAATTGTCTTGCCTGGAATTGCCTTATCTTGCCCTGCCTTGCCTGGAATTGCCTTTCCTACAATTGCTTAGCCTGAAACTGCCTTGCCTCGATTTCTCTTGTCTTGCCTGGTATTGCATTGCCTTGCCTTGCCTTGCCTAGAATTGCCTTGCCTGGAATTGCTTTGCCTAGAATTGCCTTGCCTGGAATTGCCTTGCCTAGAATTGCCTTGCCTGGAATTGCCTTGCCTTTCATTGCCTTGACTTTCTTTTCCTTGCCTTTTCTTGTCTTGCCTGAATTTGTTTACATTGCCTTGCTATTCCTAGCCTGGAATTGCCCTGCCTGGATTTGTTTTATCGTGGCTTGCCTTTCCTTGCCTAAAATTGTCTTTTTTTATAATTGTCTTTCAATGCCTTGCCAGGAACTGACGTGCCTTGCATTACCTTGTTTAAAATTTTTTAGCTTGGAATTGCAGTGCCTTGCATTGCCTTGCCTGGAATTTCCTTGGTTTGCCTTGCATGGAATAGACTTTCCCGGAATTGCCTTTCATTACCTTGCCTTTCCTCGTCTGGAATTAACTTTTCTGGAATTGCCTTGCATTGCCTTGCTTTTCCTTGCATGGGATTGCCTTGCCTGGAGTTGCCTTGCCTGAAATTTCCTTTCCTTGCCTTGCCTTGCCTGGAATTGCCTTTTTTTTTTTGCCTTACCTAGAATTTTTTTTGGCTGGAATTTTTGTGCCTGGAATTGCCTTACCTTGCCTTGCCTAAAATCGCCTTGCCTGGAATTGCATTTTTTTACCTTGCCTTGCCTTGCCTTGCTTTGCTTTGCTTCGAATTGCCTTGCTTGAAATTTTCCTGCATTGTCTTGTCTCGAATTGCCTTGCATGAAATTTCCCTGCTTTGCCTTTCTTTCTTTACCTCGAATTGCCTTGCCTGGAATTGTCTTGTCTTGCCTTTTTCTGCCTTGCCTTGAATTTTCTTGACTAAAATTGTTTTGTCTTGCTGAAAATTTTCTTGAATTGCCTTTTCTTGTCTAGACTGGAATTACCCTATAGGAAATTTTCTTGCTTTTGCTTGCCTTGCTTTGCCTGGATTTGCCTTGCCTAGAATTGTCTTGCCTTGTTTTGCATTGGCTTTAATTACCCTGCCTAAAATTGCCCTGCCTTGCCTTGCCTTGCTGAAATTTCCCTGCCTGCAATTGCCCTGACTTGTCTTGCCTTGCCTGAATTTTTTCCTTTCCTTGCCTTGCCTTGATTTGCCTTGCCTGCAATTTCCTTGCCAACCCTTGCCTAAAATTACTTTGCCTGGTATAGCCTTCCACTGACTTGTCTTGCCAGAAATTTTCTTGCATAGGATTGCCTTGCCTTGCCTTGCCTGGCCTTGTCTTGTCTTGCCTTTCCTGGAATTGCCTTGACTTTCCTGGCCTTTCCTGAAATTGTCTTTTCTGGAATTGCTTGCCTTGCCTTGCCTAAAATTGCCTAGCCTAGAATTGACTTGCCTTGCCTGGATTTGCCTTTCCTTGAATTGCCCTGCATTTCCTTACGTGAAATTGTCTTACCTGGAATTGCCTTCCTTGCCGTGCCTTGCCTGTATCTGCTTTTCCTGGATTTGGCTTGTCTTGCATTTTCTTGCCTAGCCTTGCCTTTCCTTGCCTTTCCTTGCCTTGCCTTTCCTTGCCTAGAATTGCCTTGCCTGAAATTGCCTGGCCTTTCCTTGCCTTGACTTTCTTTCCCTTGCCTTTTCTTGCCTTTTCTGGAGTTATTTGGCATTGCCTGGCTTTTCTAGACTGGAAATTCCCTGTCTGTCTGAAATTGTTTTGACTTGCCTTGACTGGAATTGCCTTTCTATAATTGCCTTGCATTGTCTTGCCAGGAACTGAGCTACCTTGTTTCACCTTCCATAAAATTTTTCATCCTGAATTTGCACTGCCTTGCCTTGCCTTACCTGAAATTGCCTTGCCTTTTCTTGCCTGTAATTGAGTTTCCCGAAATTTCCTTGCATTGCCTTGCCTTTCCTTGCCTGGAATTGACTTTTCTGAAATTGCCTTGCATTGCCTAACCTTTCCTTGCATGGGATTGCCTTGCCTGTAGTTCTTTTGCCTGAAATATTCTTGCCTTACCTTGCCTTGCCTGGAATTGCCTTGCCTGAAATGACCTCTTTTTGCCTTGTCTTGCCTTGTTATGCCTAAAGTTGAATTTCCTGAAATTGCCTTGCGTTGCCTTGCCTTGCCCGAACTTGCCTGGAATTGCCTTGCCTAGAATTGTGCTGCCTTCCCTTCCCTTGCCTTGCCTTGCCTAGAATTGCCTTGACTTGAAGTTTCTTGCTTGATATTGCCTTGCATTTCATTGCCTTGCCTTGCTTCACCTTGCCTGAAATTGCCCTGTCTTGCCTTCCCTGGAATAGCCTTGTCTTGCCTTGCCTTGACTGGAATTGCCTTGTTTTGAATTGCCATGCCTTGTTTTTTCTTGCCTGGAATTGTCTTGCCTAGAATTTCATTTCTTTGCGTTGTCTTGCCATGCCTTACCTGAAATTGCCTTATCTGGAACTGCTTTGTCTTGCCTTAGCTGAAATTGCCATGCCTGGAATTTTCTTTCCCTTCTTCTCTTGTCTTGACTTGCCTAAAATTGCCTTTTTGGCAATTGACTTGCCTGGAATTACCCTGCCTTACATTGCCAGGAACGTTTTTGCCTTATATTGTCTTGCCTTGCCTGGAATTGCCTTGCCTAGAATTGCGTTGCCTTGCCTAGAATAGCATTGCCTTGCCTGGAATTCCCTTGACTCGAATTGTCTTCTCTTGCCTTTCCTGGAATTACCTTGTCTGAAATTGCCTTGCCTTGCCTGGAATTTCCTTGCCTTGCCTTGCCTGAAATTGCCTTTCCTGGAAATGACCTTTTTTGTCTTGTGTTGACTTGCCGTGAATTGCCTGGCTTGAAAATTCCCTGCCTTGCCTTGCCTTGCCTCGAATTGCCTTGCCTGTAATTTTTCTGTTTTGTCGTGTCTTCTCTTGCCTTGCCTGGAATAGCTTTTTTTTTTTTGCCTTTTTTTGCCTTGCCTTGAATTGCCTTGTTTAAAATTTTTCTTCCTTGCCTTGCCTCCAATTGTTTTGTCTGGGATTGCCCTGGTTTGCCTTTTATTTCCTTGACTCGAATTGACTTGCCTGGAATTGGCCTGCCTTGCCTTGTTTTGTCTTGCCCGGAATTCCCTTGTCTGAAATTGCCATGCCTTGCCTTGCCTGAAATTGCCATTCCTAAAATTTTCTTGGCGTGCTCAGAGTTTTCTGGCATTGCCTTGCCTTGCCTAGCCTGGAATTTCCCTGTCTGGAACTGCCTTTACTTGGCTTCCCTTTTCTTGCCTGGAATTGCCTTGCCTAAAATTGCCTTGCCTTTTATTGTCTGAAATTCCGCTGCCTGGAATTTCCCTGCCTTGCCTTGCCTTACTTGAAATTGCCCTCCCTGGAATGGCCTCGTCTTGGTTGCCTTGCCTGGAATTGCCTTGTTTTGCCTTGACTTTTCTTGCATCAAATTTCCTTGCCTATAATTGCATTTTCTTACCTTACCTTGCCTCGCCAGAAATTGCCTTTTCTTTCCTTGCCTGGAATAACCTTGTCTAGAGAAGTCTTGCCTTGTCTTGCCTTGCCTGAAATTTTTTTGTCTTGTCTTGCCTTGGCTTGCCTTGCCTTCCCTTGCCTTGCCTAGATTAGTTTTGCCTGGAATTGTCTTGCCTTGACTTACCTAAAATTGCCCTGCATTGCCTTCCTGGAATACCTTTGTATGAAATTGCCTTGTCTTGCCTTGTCTTGACTGGAATTGCCTTGCTTCGAATGGCTTTGTCTTGCCTTTCTTCACTTGAAATTGCCTTGTCTAGAATTGTCTTGCCTTGCATTGCCTTGTCTTGCCTTGTCTGGAATTGCCTTTCCTGGAGTGGACTTGCCTTGACTTAGCTAAAATATCGTTTCCTGGAAATACCTTTTCCTGCCTTGTATTGCCTTGCCTTTCCTGGAGGTTTTCATTCTGGCAATTGCCTTGTTTGGAATTGCCTTGCCTTGCCTTGCCAGAAATTGCCTTGCCTGAAATTGACTTGCCTTGCCTTGCCTTGCCTTGCCTCGAATTGCCTTTTCTATAATTGCATTACCTTGCCTTAAATTGCCTTGCCTGTAATAACCTTGCCTCGATTGGAATTGCTTTGCCCTGCGTTTTCTTACCTTGCCTGAAATAGTCTTGCCTGGAATTATCTTGCCTTGCCTTGTCTAAACTTGCCTTCCCTGGAATTGCTTTGCCTTGTTATACCTGAAATTGCTTTGCCTGGGATTGCCTTTCCCTGCCTTATCTTACCTTAGTTTTTCTGGAATTTTCTTTCCAACAATTCCCTTGCCTGGAATTGTCCTGCCTTTCATTATCTGGATTGCCTTTTCTGGAACTGCTTTGCTTTGTGTTACCTAAACTTGCCTGGAATTGCCTTTCTCTGCCTTGTCTTGCCTGGCCTTGCCTGGAATTGCTTTTCCTGAAATTGCCTTGCCTAGAATTGCATTGCCTTGCCTTGCCTTTCTTTTCCTTGCCTTGCCTTGAATTGCCTTGCCTGGCATTGATTTGTCTTGCCTTGCCTAGAACGTCCTTGTCTGGAATTCTCTTGGCTTGCCTTACCTCGAATTGCCTTGCCTGGAATTTTCTTGCATTGCCTTGCTTTTTCTTGCCTGGAATTGCCCTTCCTTGCCTTCCCTGGAATAGCCTTGCATTGAGTTGCCTTGTCTTGCCTTGCCTTGACTATAATTGCTTGGATTCGAATTTCCTTGACTTCCCTTGCGTTGCCTTGCATTACCTGGAATTGCCTAGCGTGAAAATACTTTGCCTTGCCTTGCCTGAAATTTCCTTGCCTGGAAATGACTTTTCTTGCCTTGCCTTGCCTTGCCATGCCTAAACTTTACTTTCCTGAAACTGCCTTGTGTTTCCTTGCCTTGCCTAAAAGAGCCTTGCCTGAATTTTCCCTATGTTGCCTTGCCTTGTCTAGCCTAGAAATAGACTTGCCTAAAATTTTCTTGTCTTGCCTTGCATTGACTGGATTTGCCTTGCCTTGCCTTACCTTGCCAAGCCTAGAATTGCATTCCCTGGAATTTCCCTGCCTTGTATTGCAAAAAATTGCCTTGAATGGAATTGCCTTGCCTTACATTCCCTTGCATTGCCTGGAATTGCCATGCCTGGAATTGCACTGCCTTGTTTTACCTTAGCTTCCCTGGAATTGCCTTGATTCGAATTGCCTTTTCTTGCCTTGCCTGGAATTACCTGTCTGAAATTTCCTTGCCTTGACTTGCCTTACCTTGACTTGCCTGGAATTGCCTTGCATTGCCTTGCCTGAAATTGCCTTGCCTGAAATTTTCTTTTCTGCAATTGCCTTGCCTGGATTTTTCTTGTGTTTCCTTGCCTGAAATTGACTTTCCCTGAATTGCCTTGCATTGTCTTGCCTTTCCTTGCTTGGGATTGCTTTCCCTGAAATTGTCTTGCCTGAAATTGCCTTGCCTTGCGTTACCTTTCATTACCTGGAATTGTCTTGCCTGAAATTGACTCTTTTTGCCTTGCTTTGACTTGCCGTGACTAAAATTGAGTTTTCTGAAATTCCTTGCATTGCCTTGCCTTGCCTAAAAGAGCCTTGCCTGGATTTGCCCTACATTGCCTTGTCTTGCCTAGCCTAGAATTGCCTTGCCTGGAATTGCCTTGCCTTGCTTTGCCTACAATTTTCTTGCTTGGAATTGCCTTGCATTGCATTGCCTTGTCTTGCTTTTTCTTGCCTTGAATTGTCCTGCCTTGACTTCGTGTAATAGCCTTGCCTGGAATTGCCTTGTCTTTCCTTACATTGACTGAAGTTGTCTTGCCTTGCCTTGTCTTGTTAAGCCTAGAATTGCCTTGCCTGAAATTGCCCTGCCTGAAATTGCCCTGCCTGAAATTGCCAAAAATTGCCTCAACTAAAATTACCTTGCGTGATATTGCGTTGCCTTGCCTGGAATTGCCTTACCTAGAATTACATTGCCTTGTTTTACTTTGCCTTTCCTAAAATTGCTTTGTCTCGAATTGTCTTGCCTTGCCTGGAATTACCTTGTCTGGAATTGCCTCTCCTTGACTTGCCTTGCCTTGCCTGATATTGCTTTGCCTTGCCTGAAATTGCCTTTCTTGCAATTGCCTTGCCTTTAATTTCTTTGCCTTCTTTTGCCTGGATTTGCCTTGTCTTTCCTTGCCTGGAATTTACTTTCCTGCAGTTGCTTGAATTGCCTTGCCTTTTTTGAATGGGATTAATTTGCCTGGAATTGTCTTGCCTGGAATTGACTTGCCTTGCCTTGGGTTAACTTGCCTTGTTTTACCTGGTATTGACTAACCTGTAATGGCATAGTCTTGTCTTGACTAAAACGGCCTTGCCTGAAATTGCATCTTTTAGTCTTTCCTTGCCTTGAGTTTACTTGCCATGCCTAAAATTGACTTTCCTGAAATTGCCTTGAGTTCCCCTAACTTGCCTAAAACAGCCTTGCCTAGAATTGCCCTACATTGCCTTGCCATGCCTTGCCTGAAATTGCCTTGCCTAGAATTACACTGCATTCCCTTGCCTTTCCTTGAGAAGCCTAGAATTGCCTTGCCTGGCTTGCCTTGCCTTGCCTGGTCTGTAATTTAGTTGCTTGGGATTGCCTTGCATTGCATTGCTTTGCGTTGCCTTGCTTTACCTTGACTGAAATTGCCCTGCCTGCCCTAGCCTGGCCTTGGCTTATCTGGATTTGCCTTGCTTGAAATTTTCTTGCATAGCATTGCCTGGAACATTTTTTTTTAATTTTTATTGCATTATAGGATTGGGGTACATGTGCAGAACGTGCAAGATAGTTGCATAGGTACACACATGGCAGTGTGTTTTGTTGCCTTCCTCCCCTTCACCCACACTTGGCATTCATCCCCAGGCTATCCCTCTCCAGCCCCCCCGCTGTCCCATCCCCATTTCCCCCAATAGACCCCAGTGTATAGTAGACAACCTCTCTGTGACCATATGTTATCATTCTTCTCACCCACCTATGAGTGAGCATATGCAGTATTTCTTTTTCTGTTCTTGTGTCAGTTTGCTGAGAATGATGTTTTCCAGATTCATCCATGCCCTTACAAAGGACACAAACTCATCATTTTTGATTGCTGCATAATATTCCATGGTGTATATTCCACATTTTCCCAGTCCAGTCTATCATCGTTGGGCATTTGGGTTGGTTCCAGTTCTTTGCGATTGTAAACAGTGCTGCAATGAACATTCGTGTGCATGTGTCCTTATAGTAGAACGATTTACAGTCCTTTGGATATATACCCAGTAATTGAATTGCTGGGTCAAATGGAATTTCTATTTCTAGGTCCCTGAGGAATCGCCACACTGTCTTCCACAATGGTTGAACTAATTTACACTCCCACCAACAGTGTAAGAGTGTTCCTATTTCTCCACATCCTCTCCAGCATCTGCTGTCTCCAGATATTTTAATGATCGCCATTCTAACTGGTGTGAGATGCTATCTCAATGTGGTATTGATTTGCATCTCTCTAATGACCAGTGATGATGAGCACTTTTTCATATGTTTGTTGGCCTCACGTATGTCGTCTTTTGTAAAGTGTCTGTTCATATCCTTTGCCCATTTTTGAATGGGCTTGTTTGATTTTTTCCTGTAAATCTGTTTGAGTTCTTTGTAAATTCTGGACAACAGCCCTTTGTCAGATGTGTAAACTGTAAAGATTTTTCCCATTCTGATGGTTGTCGATTCACTCTAGTGACTGTTTCTTTTGCCGTGCAGAAGCTGTGGAGTTTGATTAGGTCCCATTTGTCTATTTTGGCTTTTGTTGCCAATGCTTTTGGTGCTTTGATCATGAAGTCCTTGCCTACTCCTATATCCTGAATGGTTTTGCCTAGATTTTCTTCTAGGGGTTTTATGGTGTCAGGTCTTACATTTAAGCATTTAATCCATCTGGAGTTACTTTTATTCTAAGGTGTCAGGAAGGGGTCCAGTTTCTGTTTCTGCACATGGCTAGCCAGTTTTCCCAACACCATTTATTTAATAGGGAATCCTTTCCCCATTGCTTGTTTTTGTCTGGTTTATCAAAGATTATATTGTTGTAGATATGCTGTGTTGCCTCCGATGCTTCTGTTCTGTTCCATTGGTCTATATCTCTGTTTTGGTACAAGTACCATGCTGTGTTGATGACTGTAGCCTTGTAGTATAGTTTTTAATCCGGTAGTGTGATGCCTCCCGCTGTGTTCTTTTTGCTTAGAATTGACTTGGCTATGCGGGCTCTTTTTTGGTTCCATATAAAATGCATGGTGTTTTTTTCCAGTTCTGTGAAGAAATTCAATGGTAGTTTAATGGGGACAGCATTGAATGTGTAAATTACTTTGGGCAGTATAGCCATTTTCACGACATTGATTCTTCCTAACCATGAACATGGAATGTTTCTCCATCTGTTTGTGTCCTCTCTTATTTTGTTGAGCAGTGGTTTGTAGTTTTCCTTAAAGAGGCCCTTACATTCCTTGTGAGTTGTATTCCTAGGCATTTTATTTGCTTTGTAGCAATTATGAATCGCAGTTTGTTCTTGATTTCGTTCTCTTTAAGTCTGTTATTGGTGTATAGGAATGCTTGTGATTTTTAAACATTGATTTTATATCCTGAGACTTGTTGAAGTTGCTTATCAGTTTCAGGAGCTTGTGGGCTGAGGTGATGGGGTCTTCTATGTATACTATCATGTCGTCTGCAAATAGAGAAAATTTGGCTTCCACCTTTCCTATTTGAATAGCCTTTATTTCTTTTTCTTGCCTGATTGCTCTGGCTAGATCTTCCAGTAATATGTTGAATAGGAGTGGTGAGAGAGAGCATCCTTTTCTAGTGCCGGATTTCAAAGGGAATGCTTCCAGTTTCTGCCCATTCAGTATGATATTGGCTGTTGGTTTGTCTTAAGTAGCTTTTATTACTTTGAGATATGTTCCATCAATACCAAGTTTATTGAGGGTTTTTAGCAAAAAGGCTGTTGAATTTTGTGAAATGCCTTCACTGCATCAATTGAGATAATCATGTGGTTTTTGTTTTTGCTTCTGATTATGTGGTGAATTACATTTATAGACTTGCGTATGTTGAACCAGCCTTGCATGCCCGGGATGAACCCAATTTGATCATGATGGATAAGTTTTTTAATGTGCTGTTGCAATCGGTTTGCCAGTATTTTATTGAAGATTTTTGCATCTATGTTCATCATGGATATTGGCCTGAAGTTTTCTTTTCTTGTTGAGTCTCTGTCAGGTTTTGGTATCAGGATGATGTTGGTTTCATAAAATGATTTGGGAAGGGTTCCCTCTTTTTGGATTCTTTGGAATAGCTTCAGAAGGAATTGTACCAGATCCTCTTTGTGTGTCTGGAAGAATTCAGCTGTGAACCCATCTGGACCTGGGCTCTTTTGGTGTGGTAGGCTCTTAATTGCTGCCTCAACTTCAGACCTTGTTATGGGTCCATTCATAGTTTCAGCTTCCTCCTGGTTTAGTATTGGGAGGACACAGGCGTCCAGGAATTTATCCATTTCTTCCTGATTTACTAGTTTATGTGCAGAGAGTTGTTTGTAGTATTCTCTGATGATGGTTTGAATTTCTGTGGAACCGGTGGTGATGTCTTCATTATAGTTTTTTATTGCATCTGTTTGGTTGTTCTCTTTTCTTTTTTATCAGTCTGGCTAGTGGTCTGTCTGTTTTGTTGGTCTTTTCGAAAAAACAGTTCTTAGATTTATTGATTTTTTGAAGGGTTTTTCTTGTCTCTATCTCCTTCAGTCCGCCTCTGATTTTAGTTATTTTGTCTTCAGCTAGGTTTATAGCTTTTTTGATATTGCTCCTCTAGCTCTTTCAATTTTGATGATAGGTTTTCAATTTTGGATCTCTCCCCTCTTCTCATGTGGGCACTTATTGCTATATATTTTCCTCTACAGACTGCTTTAAATGTGTCCCAGAGATTCTGGTACGTTGTGTCTTCATTTTCCTTGGTTTCAAAGAACTTCTTTATTTCTGCCTTCATTTCATTGTTTATCCAATCAACATTCAAGAGCCAGTTGTTCAGTTTCCATGAAGCTGTGCAGTTCTGAGTTATTTTCTGAATTCTGAGTTCCAACTTGATTGCACTATGGTCTGAGAGACTGTTATGATTTCAGTTGTCTTGCATTCGCTGAGGAGTTCTTTACTTCCAATTATGTGGTCAATTTTGAAGTAGGTGTGATATGGTGCTGAGAAGAATATATATTTTGTGGATTTGGGGTGGAGAGTTCTGTAAACGTTTATAAGGTTTTCTTGTTCCAGGTCTGAGTTCAAGTCCTGGATGTTCTTGTTAATTTTCTCTCTGGTTGATCTGTCTGCTATTGACAGTGGAGTGTTAAAGTCTCCCACTATTATTGTGTGGGAGTCTATGTCTCTTTGTAAGTCATTAAGAACTTGCCCTATATATCTGTGTGCTCCTACATTGGTTCCATATATATTTAGGATTGTTAGCTCTTCTTGTTGTATCGATTTTTTTACCATTATGTAATGACCTTTTTGTGCCTTTTCATCTTTGTTGCTTTAAAGTCTATTTTATCAGAGACGAGAGTTGGAACTCCTGCTTTTTTTTTTGCTCTCCATTTGCTTGGTAAATTTTCCTCCATCCTTTTATTTTGAGACTTTGTGTATCTTTGCATGTGAGGTGGGTTTCCTGCATACAGCACACCGATGGGTTTTGGTTTTTTATCCAATTTCCCAGTCTGTGTCTTTTGATTGGTGCCTTTAGCCCATTTACATTTAGGGTTAATATTGTTATGTGTGAATTTCATACTGCCATTTTATACTAGCTGGCTATTTTTCCCCCTGGTTCATGTACATTCTTCATTTTGTTGATGGTCTTTAGCATTTAGTATGCTTTTAGGATGGCTGGTACTGGTTGTTTTTTTCTATGTGTAGTGCCTCTTTCAAGAGCTCTTGTAAAGCAGGCCCAGTGATGACAAAATCTCTGAGTACTTGCTTGTTCGTGAAGGATTTTATTTTTCCTTCACTTATGAAGCTCAGTTTGGCTGGATATGAAATTCTGGGTTGAAAGCTCTTTTCTTTAAGGATGTTGAATATTGGCCCCCACTCTCTTCTGGCTTGTAGAGTCTCTGCCAAGAGATCTGCTGTGAGTCTGATGGGCTTCCCTTTGTGGGTGACCCGACCTTTCTCTCTGGCTGTCCTTAGTATTTTCTCCTTCATTTCAAACCTTGTGAATCTGACAATTATGTGCCTTGTGGTTGCTCTTCTTGTGGAATATCTTTGTGGTGTTCTTTGTATTTCCTGGACTTGAGTATTGATTTGTCTTGCTAGCTTGGGGAAATTTTCGTGGATAATATTCTGATTAGTGTTTTCCAGCTTGGATTTCTTCTCTTCATCACATTCTGGTACACCTGTCAAACGTAGGTTGTGTCTCTTCACATAGTCCCACATTTCTTGGAGATTTTGTTCATTCCTTTTTGTGCTTTTTTCTTTAATCTTGGTTTCTCGTTTTATTTCATTGAGTTGATCTTCAACTTCTCATATTCTTTCTTCTGCTTGGTCAATTCGGCTGTTGAAACTTGTGCATGCTTCACGAAGTTCTCGTGTTGTGTTTTTCAGCTCCTTCAATTCATTCATACTCCTCTCTAAGATGTCCATTCTTATTATCAATTCCTCGAATCTTTTTTCAAATGTTTTTTCAAGGTTCTTAGTTTCTTTGCACTGGTTTAGAACATATTCTTTTAGCTGCCTGAAATTTCTCATTATCCACTTTCTAAAATGTGATTCAGTCATTTCATCAAACTCATTCTCCGTCCAGCTTTGTTCCCTTGCTTGTGAGGAGTTCTGGTCCTTCTTTGGAGGTGAGGTGTTTTGGTTTCGGGTCTTTTCCTCCTTTTTGCACTGGTTTCTTCCCATCTTTATGGATTTATCCGCCTGTCGTCTTAGTAGTTGCTGATTTTGCAATTGGGTCTCTGTGTGGACGCTGAGATTGTTGATGATGAAGTATTGCTGTTACTTAGTTTTCCTTCTAATGGTGTAGCCCCTCTGCTGTATGAGTGCTGAGTTCCACTCCAGGCCCTGCTTATCTGGGGTATACCTGTAGCAGCTGTGGAACAGTGAGATATGATACCAGTTTCTTCTTCTTCTGTCTTTGTTCCAGAATGATGCCCATCAAATATCAGTCTGATTAGTTTTTTTGTGGGTGACTCTTTGTATATACAGTGGTCAGGGAGCTGCTTGAGGAGATGGTCCATGCTTTATAGGAGCTCCAGTGCTAAGCTGTGAGCTCCCTTGTTCATTCAGGGTTGTTGGGAGGTTGTTTATGTCTGCTGCAATAGAACTCATAAAACACCACCCTTTTTGTGCCCCCTTAGATGCTCTGTCTCAGGGAGCTGGGGCTTTCTTTATAAGTATCTGTTGCACTGTCCTGCCCCACTAGGTGGCAGTCTATTCACTATTTGCCTGCCGGGGCTCTGACCTGCTAGCGTGGGTCTGCCCTGTTGCTGCTGAACTCCCTTCTGCTGTTGAGTGCTCCCCCCTCCTGGCGGAGTCTCTCTGTTATAACAGGTTGTCTCGGCAATGGCAGGCTGTGTCAGCCCTGGGCGGTACTTCAGTAGGGGTGGATTGCGTCAGTAATGGCTGACGCCCCTCCCTCACTGGGCTGCACCATCCTAGATGCTGGCAGCAAAACTCTCAGCCCCAAGCGTCTCCAGTCCCCACCCTGCTTGTCCCCATGAGGGTGGGACCCGCTGAGCCCGTACACCCAGCTTCCTACCTCAGAGTCCGTCCTCTCTCTCTCTCTCTTCCTCTCAGCAAGCTGAAAGGTCGACTCTCTTAGTGGCGCCCCAGGAGCCTGCCAATAGGGCACTGGGATCCATGCGATCTCCCCTGCCACTGCCCACTGCACCGGCTCAGATCTCGCTTCCCAGGAATCTCCTGGTCTGGCTCACTGTCAGTCTAGAGGCAAGATGGCATCATAGAGGCGACTCAGGATTGCAGCTCTCAGTGAAGGTGCCGAGGGTGAGTCCTAGCCGCATTCTCGGATGTTCCTTTTATGCCCACAGAGCATTGAAAGTCCCAGGTGTAAGAGAGAAATGGGACGCTAGCACAGCTGGCTAACGCAGCCGGCTCCTGCCACCTCTTCGGCCGGCGCCGCAGTGGGACCCGGCACAGAACTCACAGGTCTGTGTGCCCTGTTAAACCGGCAATCTGAGATTTGGAAGGGCAGATTGGCATGTTTATCTGATTGAACGGGACTTGGACAATGAGCCAGACCAGGAGTTTCCTTGGAAGCGTGATCTGAGCCAGGGTAGTGGGCAGCAGCATGGGAGATCGCATGGATCCCAGTGCCCTATCAGAAGGCTACTGGGGCGCCAGTGAGAGGGTCGACCTTTCAGCTTGGGGAGAGGAAGAGAGAGAGAGAGGACGGACTCTGAGGCAGGGAGCTGGGGGATCGGGTTTGGCGGGACCCACACTCATGGGGACAAGCAGGGCGGTGACTGGAGATGCTTGGGGCTGAGAGTTTTGCTGCCAGCATCTAGGACGGTGCAGCATGGTGACGGAGGGGCGTCCACCATTGCTGACGCAGTCCACCCCCACTGAAGTACCGCCCAGGACTGACGCAGCCTGCCATTGCTGAGGCAACCTGCCATAACAGAGAGACTCCATGCTCCACAGCAGAAGGGAGCCCAGCAGCAACAGGGCGGACCCATGCTAGCAGGTCAGAGCCCGGGCAGGCAAATAGTGAATAGACTGCCACCTAGTGTGGCAGGACAGTGCAACAGATACTCATAAAGAAAGCCCCAACTCCCTGAGACAGAGCATCTAAGGGTTGAAAAAAAAGGTGGTGTTTTATGAGTTCTATAGCAGCAGACATAAACAACCTCCCAACAATGCTGAATGAACAACGGACCTCACAGCTCAGCACTGGAGCTCCTATAAAGCACAGACTGTCTCTTCAAGAAGCTCCCTGACCCCTGTATATCCAAGGAGTCACCCCAGAAAAGGACTAATCAGACTGATATTTGGCTGGCATTATTCTGGAACAAGGACAGCAGAAGAAGAAACTGGTATCATACCTCACTGTTCTGCAGCTGCTGCAGGTATACCCCGGACAAGCAGGGCCTGGAGTGGACCTCAGCACTCATACAGCAGAGGGGATAGACCAATAGAGGGAAAACTAAGTAACAGAAATAATTCATCATCAACAATCTCAGCATTCACACAGAGACCCAATTGAAAAATCAGCAACTACTAAGACGACAGGCGGATAAATACATAAAGATGGGAAGAAACCAGCGCAAAAAGGAGGAAAGCACCCGAAACCAAAACACCTCACCTCCAAAAAAGGACCAAAACTCCTCACCAGCAAGCGAATAAAACTGGACGGAGAATGAATGTGAAGAAATGACGGAATCAGACTTCAGAAAGTGGATAATGAGAAACTTCAGTGAGCTAAAGGAACATGTACTAAACCAGGGCAAAGAAACTAAGAACCTTGAAAAAAGATTTGAAAAAATGATTCAAGGAATTGATAACAAGAATGGACAACTTAGAGAGGAATATGAATGAATTGAAGGAGCTGAAAAACACAACACGAGAAATTCGTGAAGCATGCACAAGTTTCAACAGCCGAATTGACCAAGCAGAAGGAAGAATATAAGAAGTTGAAGATCAACTCAATGAAATAAAACGAGAAACCAAGATTAAAGAAAAAAGTACAAAAAGGAATGAACAAAATCTCCAAGAAATGTGGGACTATGTGAAGAGACCCAACCTACGTTTGATAGGTGTACCAGAATATGACGAAGAGAATGAATCCAAGCTGGAAAACACTCTTCAGGATATTATCCAGGAAAATTTCCCCAACCTAGCAAGACAGGTCAATACTCAACTCCAGGAATAACAGAGAACACCACAAAGATACTCCGCAAGAAGAGCAACCACAAGGCACATAATCGTCAGATTCACCAGGGTTGAAATGAAGGAGAAAATACTAAGGGCAACCAGAGAGAAAGGTCGGGTCACCCACAAAGGGAAGCCCATCAGACTCACAGCAGATCTCTCAGCAGAGACTCTACAAGCCAGAAGAGAGTGGGGGCCAATATTCAACATCCTTAAAGAAAAGAGCTTTCAACCCAGAATTTCATATCCAGCCAAACTGAGCTTCATAAGTGAAGGAAAAATGAAATCCTTCACGAATAAGCAACTACTCAGAGATTTTGTCACCACTTGGCCTTCTTTACAAGAGCTCCTGAAAGAGGCACTACACATAGAAAGAAACAACCAGTTCCAGCCATCCTAAAAGCATACCAAATGCTAAAGACCATCAACAAAATGAAGAATGTACATGAACCAACGGGCAAAAAAGCCAGATAGCATCAAAATGGCAGTATCAAATTCTCACATAACAATATTAACCCTGAATGTAAATGGGCTAAATGCACCAATGAAAAGACACAGGCTGGCAAATTGAATAAGAAACCAAAACCCATCAGTGTGCTGTATCCAGGAAACCCACTTCACACGCAAAGATACACAAAGGCTCAAAATAAAAGGATGGAGGAAGATTTACCAAGCAAATGGAGAGCAAAAAAAAGCAGGAGTTGCAATTCTCATCTCTGATAAAATAGATTTTAAAGCAACAAAGATCAAAAGGGACAAAGAAGGTCATTACATAATGGTAAAAGGATCAATACAGCAAGAAGAGCTAACGATTCTAAATATATATGGACCCAATGTAGGGGCACCCAGATATATAAGGCAAGTTCTTAATGTCTTACAAAGGGACTTAGACACCCACACAATAATAGTGGGAGATTTTAACACTCCACTGTCAATAGCAGACAGACCAACCAGACAGAAAATTAACAAGGATATCCAGGACTTGAACTCAGACCTGGAACAAGCAAACCTGATAGACATTTACAGAACTCTCCACCCCAAATCCACAGAATATATATTTTTCTCAGCACCACATCACCCCTACTCCAAAATTGACCACATAATTGGAAGTAAAGCACTCCTCAGCAAATGCAAAACAACGGAAATCATAAAAAACAGTCACTCAGACCATAGTGCAATCAAGTTGGAACTCAGAATTCAGAAAATAACTCAGAACTGCACAGCTTCATGGAAACTGAACAACTGGCTCTTGAATGTTGATTGGATAAACAATGAAATGAAGGCAGAAATAAAGAAGTTCTTTGAAACCAACGAGAATGAAGACACAACGTACCAGAATCTCTGGGACACATTTAAAGCAGTCTGTAGAGAAAAACATATAGCAATAAGTGCCCACATGAGAAGAGTGGAGAGATCCAAAATTGACACCCTATCGTCAAAATTGAAAGAGCTAGAGGAGCAAGATCAAAAAAGCTCAAAACCTAGCCAAAGACAAGAAATAACTAAGGTCAGAGCAGAACTGAAGGAGATAGAGACAAGAAAAACCCTTCAAAAAATCAATAAATTTAAGAGATGGTTTGTTAAAAAGATCAACAAAATAGACAGACCACTAGCCAGACTGATAAAGGAGAAAAGAGAGAACAACCAAATAGATGCAATAAAAAACGATAAAGGGGAAATCACCAAAAATTCCCCAGAAATTCAAACCATCATCAGAGAATACTGCAAACAACTCTATGCACACAAACTAGTAAATCAGGAAGAAATGGATAAATGCCTGGACGCCTGTGTCCTCCCAAACCTAAACCAGGAGGAAGCTGAAACTATGAATAGACCAATAACAAGGTCAGAAGTTGAGGCAGCAATTAAGAGCCTACCACACAAAAAAAGCCCAGGTCCAGATGGGTTCACAGCTGAATTCTTCCAGACACACAAAGAGGATCTGGTACCATTCCTTCTGAAACTATTCCAAATAATCCAAAATGAGGGAACCCTTCCCAAATCATTTTATGAGACCAACATCATCCTGATACGAAAACCTGGCAGAGACTCAACAAGAAAAGAAAACTTCAGTCCAATATCCATGATGAGCATAGATGCAAAAATCTTCAATAAAATAGTGGCAAATCGATTGCAACAGCACATTAAATAACTAATCCATCATGATCAAGTAGGATTCATCCCGGGGATGCAAGGCTGATTCAACATATGCAAGTCTATAAATGTAATTCACCACATAAACAGAAGCAAATACAAAAACCACATGATTATCTCTATTGACGCAGATAAGGCATTTGACAATATTCAACAGCATTTATGCTAAAAACCCTCAATAAACTTGGTATTGATGGAACATATCTCAAAATAATAAAAGCTATTTATGACAAACCAGCAGCCAATATTATTCTTAATGGGCAAAAACTGGAAGCATTCCCTTTGAAATCCAGCACTAGACAAGGATGCCCTCTCTCACCACTTCTATTCAACATAGTACTGGAAGATCTAGCCAGAGCAATCAGGCAAGAAAAAGAAATAAAGGCTATTCAAATAGGAAAGGTGGAAACCAAATTGCCTCTATTTGCAGACGACATGATAGTTTACCTAGACGACCCCATCACCTCAGCCCAAAAGCTCCTGCAACTGATAAGCAACTTCAGCAAAGTCTCAGGATATAAAATCAATGTTTAAAAATCACAAGCATTCCTATACACCAATAACAGTTTTAAAGAGAACCAAATTTAGAACGAACTGCCATTCACAATTGCTACAAAGAAAATAATATACCTAGGAATACAACTCACAAGGAATGTAAGGGACCTCTTTAAGGAAACCTACAAATAACTGCTCAACAAAATAAGAGAGGACACAAACAGATGGAGAATCATTCCATGTTCGTGGTTAGGAAGAATCAATATCGTGAAAATGGCTATACTTCCCAAAGTAATTTACATATTCAATGCTTTCCCCATCAAACTACCATTGAATTTCTTCACAGAACTGGAAATAAACACCATGAATTTCATATGGAACCAAAAAAGAGCCCCCATTGCCAAGTCAATTCTAAGCAAGAAGAACACAGCGGGAGGCATCACGCTACCAGACTTCAAACTATACTACAAGGCTACAGTAATCAAAACAGCATGGTACTGGTACCAAACAGAGATATAGACCAATGGAACAGAACAAAAGCATCGGAGGCAACACAACATATCTACAACCATATTATCTTTGATAAACCAGACAAAAACAGGCAATGGGGAAAGGATTCCCTATTTAATAAATTATGTTGGGAAAACTGGCTAGCCATGTGCAGAAAGCAGAAACTGGACCCCTTTCTGACACCTTACACTAAAATTAACTCCAGATGGATTAAAGACTTAAACGTAAGACCTGACACCATAAAAACCCTAGAAGAAAATCTAGGCAAAACCGTTCAGGACATAGGAGTAGGCAAGGACTTCATGAACAAAACACCAGAAACAATGACAACAAAAGCCAAAATAGACAAATGGGACCTAATCAAACTCCACAGCTTCTGCACGGCAAAAGAAACAGTCACTAGAGTGAATCGGCAACCATCAGAATGGGAAAAGATCTTTGCAGTTTACACATCTGACAAAGGGCTGATATCCAGAATTTACAAACAACTCAAGCAGATTTACAGAAAAAAACCAAACAAGCCCATTCAAAAATGGGCAAAGGATATGAACAGAAACTTTACAAAAGAAGACATACATGAGGCCAACAAACATATGAAAAAGTGCTCATCATCATTGGTCATTAGAGAGATGCAAATCAAAACCACATTGAGATATCATCTCACACCAGTTAGAATGGCGATCATTAAAAAATCTGGAGACAGCAGATGCTGGAGAGGATGTGGAGAAATAGGAACACTCTTACACTGTTGGTGGGAGTGTAAATTAGTTCAACCATTGTGGAAGACAGTGTGGCGATTCCTCAGGGACCTAGAAATAGAAATTCCATTTGACCCAGCAATCTCATTACTGGGTATCTATCCAAAAGACTATAAATCGTTCTTCTCTAAGGACACATGCACACGAATGTTCATTGCAGCACTGTTTACAATAGCAAAGAACTGGAACCAACCCAAATGCCCATCGATGATAGACTGGACTGGGAAAATGTGGCACATATACACCATGGAATATTATGCAGCAATCAAAAATGATGAGTTTGTGTCCTTTGTAAGGACATGGATGAATCTGGAGAACATCATTCTCAGCAAACTGACACAAGAACAGAAAAAGAAATACTGCATATACTCACTCATAGGTGGGTGAGAAGAATGAGAACACATGGACACAGAGAGTCGGTCTACTATACACTGGGGACTGTTGGGGGAAATGGGGGAGGGACAACAGTGGGGGGGCTGGGGTGGAGAGCCTGGGGATGAATACCAAGTGTGGGTGAAGGGGAGGAAGGCAGTAGAACACTCTGCCATGTGTGTACCTATGCAACTATCTTGCACGTTCTCCACATGTACCCCAAAACCTATAATGCAATAAAAATTAAAAAAAGAAAAAGAAAAAGAAATAGACTCCTGACTATTTCCCCATTGTGCATTACTCAGTAAGGCTCTGAATCAGTGGCCATATGGAATAGATTCTTGACGATTCCCCAGGTGTGTATCATTCAGTGAGATACCGAATCAGTGATCAGATGAAAGAGGTTCCTAACTATTACCATGGTGTGCATTATTCACTGATTCTCTGAGTGGCCATATAAAGTAGGCTCCTCACTATTCCCCTGTTGTGTATTATTTCTTCAGGGTTCTAATGAGTGGCCATATGAATTAGACTTATTCCACAGGTGTGTATTTTTCAGAGAATCTCAGAATGGGGGGTGATATGAATTAGTCTCCTCAATACTCCACAGACATGTGTTATTCACTGAGGCTCATAATGAGTGGTCATATCGAAAAGAATCCTGACTATTCCCAAGGTGTGTATTATTCAGTGAGGGTCTGAATGATTCACCATATGAAAAAGACTCCTGAGTACTCAACAGGTGTGAATTATTCACTGAGCCTCTGAATAAGTGGCCATGTGAAATACACTCCTGACTTTTTGCCAGGTGTATACTATTCAGTCAGGCTTGAAATGAGTGGCCATATGAAACAGACACCTCAGTGCTCGACAGACATGCATTATTCACGGAGGGGATAAATTAGTGGGCATAAGCAGTAGACTTTTGATTATTCTCCTGGTGTGCATTATTCATTGATGCTCTAAATATGTGGCCATTTGGAATAGATTCCTCCCTATTTCCTAGGTGTGTTTTATTCACAGAGTCTCTGAATGCATTGAAATTCCAAATAGACTCTTAAGAATTTTCTAGATGTGTACTGTACTGTGAGGCTCTGAATGAGTGTCCACATGAAGTAGACTTATCACTGTTCTCCAGGTGTGTGTTATTCACCGAGGCTCTGAAAGTGTTACCAAATGAAATGGAGTCCTGACTATTCCACAGGTGTGCATTATTCATGAAGCTCTCAATGAGTGTTCATATGAAACTGGCCTGACTATTTTGCTGGTGGGTATCCCTCAGTAATGTGCTGAAAGAGTGGCCATATAAAATAGACTCTTGACTGTTTTCTAAGTGTGTATTATTCATTGATGCTTTGAATGAGTGTCTATGTGAATTAGACTCCTGACAGTTCCACAGGTGCATATTATCAACTGAGTCTGTGAGTGAGTGTCCAGATGAAATAGACTCCTGTCTACTTCACAAGTGTGCAGTATTCACTGAAGCTCTGAATAAATGTCCATCGGAAATAGACTCCAAATTATTCTCCAGGTGTGTATTATTTAGTGAGGCTCAGAATAAGTGGCCATATTAATTAGATTCCTTAGTATCCCATTGCTGTGTATTATTCACTGAGGCTTTGAATATGTGGCTACATGAAATAGACTCCCGACTATGCCACATTATTCAGTGAAATTCCAAATGAGAGGCCACATGAAAAAGACTCCTGACTATTCCACAGGTGTACATTATTCAGTGAGACTGAATGAGGGGATAAAAAATAATCCTATTTCCCCAGGTGTGTACATTTAGTGAGGCTCTCAATGTGTGGTCATATGAAAGAGACTTCTGACTATTCCACAGGTGTGCACTATTCCACAAGGCTATGTAAGAGTGGCCATATGAAATAGACTCCTGAAAATTCCCCAGGTATGTAATACTCAGTGAGGTTCTGAATGAGTTTCCATATGAAATAGTTTCCTTTTAGCTGGTGTGCATTATTAAGTGACGCTGTGAATGTGTGGCCATAAGAGGTAGACTCCAAACTATATCACAAGTGTGTAATATTCAATGAGGCTGTGGAAGAGTGGCCATATGAAACAGACCCCTTATTACTCCACATGTTTGTGTTGTTCACTGATTGTCTGAATGCATAGCCATGTGACATAGACTCCTACTTATTCTCCATGTGTGCATTATTCAAAGAGGTTTTGTATGAATGTCCATACCAAATAGACTCCTGACACACTCCCAGGTGTGTATTATCCTGTGAGGCCCAGAATGGGAGGTCATATAAAATATACTCCTGATTATCACCTAGGTGTGTATCATTCAGGGAGGCAATTAATTCGTGGCTATCTTAAACAGCGTCCTGACTACTCCATATGAGTTCATTATTCACTGAAGCTCTGAATGAGAGGACATATGCAATAGACTCCTATTACCCAGTTGTTAATTATTCAATAAGGCTCTGAATGACTTGTAGTATTGAATAGAATCCTGACGATCCCCCCAGGTGTGTATCATTCAGTGAGGCACTGAATGAGTGGCCATGTGAAAGAGGCTCCTGACTATTACCCTGGTGTGCATTATTCACTGTGGCTCTGAATTATTGGCCATGTGAAATTGACTCCTGAGTATTGCCCAAGTCTGCATGATTCACTGATTCTCAGAGTGGCCATATAAAATAGACTCCTGACTAATCCCCAGTTGTGTATTATTCCATGGGGGTCCTACTGAGTGGCCATATAAAATAGACTTCTAAATTTTTCTATGTGCTCATTATTCAGGGAGTCACAGAATCGGGGGTGATATGAATTAGTCTCCTCAGTACTCCAAAGACGTGCATTATTCATTGAGGTGCATAATGAGTGGTCATGTTAAACAGACTCCTTATTATTCCCCAGGTGTGCATTTTTCACTGAGGCTCTTAAACAGTGTCCCTAATGAAAGAGACACCTGACTATACCCAAGGTGTGCATTATTCAACTTGGCTCACAGTGACCTGCCACATGAAATAGTGTCCTGACTATTACCCAGGTGTGTATCTTTCAGTGAGGCTGTGAACGAGTGACCATATAAAATAAACCATTTACTTTTTCCCAAATGTCTATTATTTACAATAGAATACTCAGTACTCCCAAGGTGTGCATTATACACTGAGTCTGTGAATGACTGTCAATATGAAGTAGACTCGTGACAATTACTCAGGTGTGTATTATTTAGTGAGGCCCTGAATGGGTGGCCATATGAAAAAGAATCCTCACTTATCCACTGGTGTACATTACTCCATGAGATTCTGAATTAGTGGCCATATGACTATTCCACAGGTGTGTACCATTCAGTGAGGCTCTGAGTGGCCATGTCAAAGAGATTCCTTAATATCTGCTAGTAGCTTATAACACAGAGAAACTATAAATGAATGGCTATATCAATTAGGCTGCTGAATACTGCACAGGAGTGTATTATTCAGTGAAGCTCTGCATGAGAGGCAAGATGAAATTGTCTCCTGACCATTTCGCTGGTGTGTATTATTCACTGAGATTCTGAATGTGTGACCAATTGAAATACACTCCTGACTATTCCCCAGGTGTGTGTTATTCTCTGAGGTTCTGTGTGAGTTGCTATACAAAATAGATTCCTGTCAATTTCCCAGCTGTGTACTACTCCCTAAGGCTCTCACTGAGTGGCCATATGAAATAGACTTCTTACTCTACCCCATGTGTGTATTATTCAAGAGGGCTCTGAAAGAGTGTCTATATAAAACACACTCCTATATATTACCCAGGTGTGCATTATTCACTGAGGCTCCTAATGAGTTTCAATATGAAATACACTCTTGACAATTCTTCAAGTGAGTTGTATTCACATGGGTTCTGAATGAGGGGCTGTATGAAATAGACTTCTGACTATTCCACAGGTGTGTATTATTCACTGATGTTATGAATGTGTCTCCAAAGAAAATAGACACATGGATACTCCACAAGTGTGCATTCTTCACTGATGCTCTGAATGAATGACCATGAGAAAGACACTCCAAGATTTTTTCAGGTGTGCATTATTCACTGAAGTGCTGAATAAGTGGCCATATGAAATAGATTGTTGAGTACTCCCCAGATATGCATTATTCACAGAGGCTGTGAATCAGTGGCCATGTGAAGTAGATTTCTGAATATTCCCAATGTGTGCATTATTAAGGGAGGTTCTGATAAAGCATCACTATGAAATAGGTTACTGACTATTTCACAGGTGTGAATTATTCACTGAGGCTATGTATGGGAGGCAATGTAAAATAGACTCCTGACTACTTTCCAGGTGGGTTTTATTCACACGGGCACTAAATGAGAAGCCTTGTGAAAAAAATGTCTTCCTCTGTTTGGGGAGCTTGGCTGTTAGGCAACTATGCCACCTTGCTCCCGGTTGAATAAGCTTCTTCCTCCTATATTCGGTGTCTGAGAGATCCATTTCCCACAGCCGCTTCTGCTACATTTTTGGTGCATTGGCCAGGAAGCGAGTCTCGGGTAGCAGACGGTGGGAAAAAGTCTCTTAGGTGGTTTGCCTAGCCCTGTGAAGCAGCCCTGTGGGGGGACTCCGGCTCACTGGGGTGACACATCCTGAGAGCGCTCCTGGGCAGGTATTTGCCTGGTGGAAAAACCTCACCAGAGCAGAGCAGGGAGGCCCTGCAGTATGGATCCATTCAGTGGCTGAACACCGAGGAGCAATGAGCATTTGGGGAAGTCCGGACAACTGAATTTGTTGGGCCAATGAGCACGGTGACTCACAGGAACCTGTATTCCTGGCGCCTCAAAAACCAAGGTGGGCGGATTATGAGAAGTTGGGGGTTCGAGACACGCCTGACAAAAATGGTGTAACCCAGTCTTGAAAACAAAAACTCGAGATCTTCCAAGATGGCATCATAGAGGCAACTCAGGATTGCCGCTCTCAGTGAAGGCACAGAGGGTGGGTCCTAGCCACATTCTCGGATGGACTTTTTTGCCCACAGAAGGCTGAAAGTCCTAGGTGTGGGAGAGACACGGGAAACCAGGGCAGCTGGCTCACATGGCCAGTTCTGCCGGCGGCGGCACCCAGCACAAAACTCACTGGTCTGGGTGCCCTATTAAACTGGCAATCTGAGATTTTGAAGGGCAGATTGGCATGTCCATCTGATTGAATGGGATTTGGACAATGAGCCAGACCAGGAGATTCCTGGGAAGCGTGATCTGAGCCGGTGCAGTGAGTAGCAGCATGGGAGATTGCACGAATCCCAGTGTCCTATCGGCAGGCTACTGGGGCGCCAGTGAGTTGACCATTCAGCTTGGGGAGAGGAAGAGAGAGAGAGAGGACAGACTCTGAGGCAGGGAGCTGGGTGATTGGGCTTGGCGGGTCTCACCCTCACGGGGACAAGCAGGGCAGTGATTGGAGGCGCTCAGGGATGAGAGTTTTGCTGCTGGCAGAGTTGGAATCTAGGACGGTGCAGCCCGGTGGAGGAGGGGCGTCCAGCACTACGGACGCAATCTGCCACTACACAATTACACCGCCCAGTGCTGATGGATTCTGCCATTGCTGAGGTAACCCGCCATAACAGAGAGACTCCACCAATAGGGTAAAGCGCACCACAGCAGAACGGAGCCTTGTGGAAGCAGGGAGGAGCTGCACTAGCAGGGCAAAGTCTCAGCAGGCAAACAGTGAATAGACTACCTCCTAGCCAGGCAGGACAGTGCAACAGATACTCATAAAGAAAGCCCCAACTCCCTGAGACAGAGGGTCTAAGGGGAAAAAAAGGGGGGATTTATGAGTTCTGTTACAGCAGACATAAACACATCCTCCCAACAACCCTGAATGAACAATGGAGCTCACAGCTCAGCACAGGAGCTCCTATAAAGAACAGACCGTCTCCTCAAGCAGCTCCCTGACCCCTGTATATCCAAAAAGTCATCCCAAAAAAGGACTAATTAGACTGACATTTGGCGGGCAACGTTCTGGAACAAAGATAGCAGAAAAAGACACTGGTAGCATTCCTCACTGTTCTGCAGCTGCTAAAGGTGTACCCCAGACAAGCAGGGCCTGGAGTGGACCTCAGCACTCGTACAGCAGAGGGGCTAGACCATTAGAAGAAAAACTAAGTAACAGAAATACTTCATCATCAACAATCTGGGCGTTCACTCAGAGACCCAATTGAAAAATCAGCAACTACTAAGACTACAGGTGGAAAAATCCATAAAGATGGGAGGAAACCAGCGCAAAACAGAGAAAAACACCCAAAACCAAAACAGCTCACCTCCTATAAAGTACCCAAACTCCTAACCAGCGAGGGAACAAAGCTGGACAGAGAATGAGTGCGACGAAATGACGGAAACAGACTTCAAAAAGTGGATAATGAGAAACTTCAGTGAGGTAAAAGAACATGTTCTAAATCAGTGCAAAGAAACTAAGAACCTTGAAAAAAGATTTGAATAAAGATTCGAGGAAATGATAACAAGAATGGACAACTTAGAGAGGAATATGAATGAATTGAAGGAGCTGAAAAACACAACACGAGAATTTCGTGAAGCATGCACAAGTTTCAACAGCCGAACTGACCAAGCAGAAGAAAGAATATCAGAAGTCGAAGATCAATTCAATTAAATAAAACGAGAAACCAAGATTAGAGACAAAAGTGCAAAAAGGAATGAACATAATCTCCAAGAAATGTGGGAATATGTGAAGAGACCCAACCTACGTTTGATAGGTGTACCAGAATGTGATGAAGAGAATGAATCCAAGCTGGAAAATACTCTTCAGGATATTATGCAGGAAAATTTCCTCAACATAGCAAGACAGGTCAATACTCAACTCCAGGAAATACAGATAACACCACAAAGATACTCCACAAGAAGAGCAACCCCAAGGTGCATAATCGTCAGATTCACCAGGGTTGAAATGAAGGAAAAAATACTAAGGGCAGCCAGAGAGAAAGGTCGGGTCACCCACAAAGGGAAGCCCATCAGACTCACAGCAGATCTGTCGGCAGACTCTACAAGCCAGAAGAGAGTGGGGACCAGTATTCAACATCCTTAAAGAAAAGAGCTTTCAACCCAGAATTTCATATCCAGGCAAACTGAGCTTCATAAGTGAAGGAAAAATAAAATCCTTCATGAACAAGCAAGTACTAAGAGATTTTGTCACCACTAGGCCTGCTTTACAAGAGCTTCTGAAAGAGGCATTACAAATAGAAAGAAAGAACCAGTACCAGCCATCCCAAAAGCATACCAAATGCTAAAGACCATCAACAAAATGAAAAATCTACATGAATCAATGGGCAAAAGAGCCAGCTAGCATCAAAATGGCAGTAACAAATTCACACATAACAATATTAACCCTGAATGTAAATGGGCTAAAGGCACCAATCAAAAGACACAGACTGGCAAACTGGATAAAAAAACAAAACCCGTCAGTGTGCTGTATCCAGGAAACCCAATTCACACGCAAGGACACACAAAGGCTCAAAATAAAGACATGGAAAAAGATTTACCAAGAAAATGGAGAGCAAAAAAAAGGAGGAGTTGCAATTCTCATCTCTGATAAAATAGACTTTAAAGTAAAAATGTTCAAAAGGGACAAAGAAGGTCATTACATAATTGTAGAAGGATCGATACAACAAGAAGAGCTAAAGATTCTAAATATATATGGACCCAATGCAGGAGCACCCAGATATATAAGGCAGATCCTTAATGACTTTCAAAGAGACTTAGACTCCCACACAATTATAGCGCGAGACTTTAAAACTCCACTGTCAATAGCAGACAGATCAACCAGACAGAAAATTAACAAGGATATCCAGGACTTGAACTCAAACCTGGAACAAGCAAACCTGATAGACTTTTACAGAACTCTCCACCCCAAATCCACAGAATATACATTCTTCTCAGCACCACATCACCCCTACTCCAAAATTGACCACATAATTGGAAGTAAAGCACTCCTCAGCAAATGCAAAACAAGAGATATCATAATAAACAGTCTCTCAGACCATAGTGAAATCAAGTTAGAACTCAGAATTCAGAAAATAACTCAGAACTGCACAGCTTCATGGAAACTGAGCAACTGGCCCTTGAATGTTGATTGGATAAACAATGAAATGAAGGCAGAAATAAAGAACTTCTTCAAAACCAATGAGAAAGAAGACACAACATACCAGAATCTCTGGGACACATTTAAAGCAGTCTGTAGAGGAAAATATATAGCAATAAGTGCCCACATGAGAAGAGTGGAGAGATTCAATACTGACACTCTATCGTCAAAATTGAAAGAGCTAGAGGAGGAAGATCAAAAAAGCTCAAAACCTAGCCGAAGACAAGAAATAACTAAGATCAGAGCAGAACTGAAGGAGATAGAGACAAGAAAAACCCTTCAAAAAATCAATAAATCCAAGAGCTGGTTTTTCGAAAAGATCAACAAAATAGACAGACCACTAGCCAGAGTGATAAAGAAGAAAAGAGAGAACAACCAAATAGATGCAATAAAAAACGATAATGGGGAAATCACCACACATTACACAGAAATTCAAACCATCATAAGAGAATACTACAAACAACTCTATGCACATAAACTAGTAAACCAAGAAGAAATAGATAAATTCCTGGAAGCCTGTGTCCTCCAAAGCCTAAACCAGGAGGAAGCCGAAACTATGAATAGACCAATAACAAGGTCTGAAGTTGAGGCAGCAGTTAAGAGCCTACCACACAAGAAAAGCCCAGGTCCAGATGGGTTCACAGCCGAATTCTACCAGACACACAAAGAGGATCTGGTACGATTCCTTCTGAAACTATTCCAAATAATACAAAAAGAGGGAACCCTTTTCAAATCATTTTATGAGACCAACATCATCCTGATACCAAAACCCGGCAGAGACTCAACAACAAAAAAAAACTTCAGGCCATTATCCATGATAAACATAGATACAAAAATCTTCAATAAAATACTGGCAAACCGATTGCAACAGCACATTAAAAAACTTATTTATCATGATCAAGTAGGATTCATCCCAGGAATGCAAGGCTGGTTCAATACACACAAGTCTATAAATGTAATTCACCACATAAACAGAAGCAAAAACAAAAACCACATGATTATCTCAATTGATGCAGAGAAGGCATTTGACAAAATTCAACAACCCTTTATGCTAAAAACCCTCAATAAACTTGGTATTGATGGAACATATCTCAAAGTAATAAAAGCTATTTATGACAAACCAACAGTCCATATCATACTTAATGGGCAAAATCTGAAAGCATTCCCTTTGAAAACCGGCACTAGAAAAGGATGCCCTCTCTCAGCACTCCTATTCAACATAGTACTGCAATTTCTAGCCAGAGCAATCAGGCAAGAAAAAGAAATAAAGTGTTTTCGAATAGGAAAGGAGGAAGCCAAATTGTCTCTATTTGCAGACGGCATGATAGTATACTTAGAAGACCCCATCACCTCAGCCCCAAAACTCCTGCAACTGATAAGCAACTTCAGTAAAGTCTCAGGATATAAAATCAATGTGCAAAAATCACAAGCATTCCTATACACCAATAACAGACTTAAAAAGAACCAAATCAAGAACAAACTGCCATTCACAATTGCTACAAAGAAAATAAAATTCCTAGGAACACAACTTACAAGGAACATAAGGGACGTCTTTAAGGAAAACTACAAACCACTGCTCAACGAAATAGAAAAGGACACAAACAGATGGAGAAACATTCCATGTTCGTGGTTAGGAAGAATCAATATCATGAAAATGGCTATACTTCCCAAAGTAATTTACACAATCAATGCCATCCCCATCAAACTACCATTGAATTTCTTCACAGAACTGGAAAAATCCACCATGAACTTCATATGGAAACAAAGGAGAGCCCGCATAGCCAAGTCAATTCTAAGCAAAAAGAACACAGTGGAGGCATCACACTACCAGATTTCAAACTATACTACAAGGCTACAATAATCAAAACAGCATGGTACTGGTACCAAAACAGATATGTAGACGAATGGAACAGAACAGAGGCATCGGAGGACACACATCGTATCTACAACCATATAATCTTTGATGAACCTGACTAAAACAAGCAATGGGGAATGGATTCACTGTTTAATAAATGGTGTTGGGAAAACTGGCTAGCCATGTACAGAAAGCAGAAACTGGACCCCTTCCTGACACCTTAGACTAAAATTAACTCCAGATGGATTAAAGACTTAAACATAAGACCTGACACCATAAAAACCCTAGAAGAAAATCTGGGCAAAACCATTCAGGACATAGGAGTAGGCAAGGACTTCATGACCAAAACACCAAAAACATTGGCAACAGAAGCCAAAAGAGACAAATGTGACCGAATCAATCTCCACAGCTTCTGCACGGCAAAAGAAACAGTCACTAGAGTGAATAGGCAACCATCAGAATGGGAAAAAATCTTTGCAGTTTACGCATCTGACAAAGGGCTGATATCCAGAATTTACAAAGAACTCAAACAGATTTACAGGAAAGAATCAAACAAGCCCATTCAAATATGGGCAAAGGATATGAACAGAGACTTTACAAAAGAAGACATACATGAGGCCAACAAACACATGAAAAAATGCTCATCATCACTGGTCATTAGAGAGTTGCAAATCAAAACCACATTGAGATACCATCTCATGTCAGTTAGAATGGCGATCATTAAAAAATCTGGAGACAGCAGATGCTGGAGAGGATGTGGAGAAATAGGAACACTCTTACACTGTTTGTGGGAGTGTAAACTAGTTCAACCATTGTGGAAGACAGTGTGGTGATTCCTCAAGGTCCTAGAAATAGAAATTCCATTTGACCCAGCAATTCCATTCGTGGGTATATATCCAAAAGAGTATAAATCTTTCTACTATAAGGACTCATGCACACGAATGTTCATTGCAGCACTGTTTACAATAGCAAAGAACTGGAACCAACCCAAATGCCCATCGATGATAGACTGGACTGGGAAAATCTGGCACATATACACCATGGAATATTATGCAGCAATCAAAAATGATGAGTTTGTGTCCTTTGTAAGGACATGGATGAATCTGGAGAACATCATTCTCAGCAAACTGACACAGGAACAGAAAAAGAAATACCGTATATTCTCACTCATATGTGGGTGAGAATAATGAGGACACATGGACACAGGGAGGGCGTCTACTACACACTGTGGTCTACTGGAGGATGGGGGAGGGACAGCGTGAGGGGCTGGGGAGCGATAGCCTGAGGATAAATGCCAAGTGTGGGTGAAGGGGAGGAAGGCAGCAAAACACACTGCCATGTATGTACCTATGCAACTATCTTGCACGTTCTGCACATGTACCCCAAAACCTATAATGCAATAAAAATTTAAAAAATAAAAAGAAATAAACTTCTTTCTATTCCACAGGTGTGTTTGATTTTCTGATGTTTTCAATGTGTGGCCAAAGGAAATAGACACCAGGCTACTCCACATGTGTACATTATTCACTGATGCTCTGAATGAATGGCCATATGAAACAGACTCCCAATTTTTCTCTAGGTATGCATTATTCAAAGAGGCTCTGAATGCACGCCATACAAAATAGACTCCTGGCAATTCCCCAGGTGTGTATTTCTCAGGGAGACTCGAAAAAGTGGCGATATGAAATAAACTCCTCACTCTTCTACAGGTATAAATTATTCAGTGAGTCTCATAAACGGTGTCCATATTAACTAGAATCCCGACTATTCCCCACGTGTCTATCATTCAGTAAGATGCTGAATGAGTGTCCATATGATATACATTCCTGAGGACTCAATAGGTGTTCATTGTTCACTTAGGCTTTGAATAAGGAGCAATATGAAGTAGATTCTTGACTATGTTCCAGGTGTGCGTAATTCACTGAGCCTCTGAATGATTGGCCTGAAGAAATAAACTCCTGGCTATTACCCATGTGTGTATTATACAGTGAGGCTCAAAATGAGTGACCATATGAAGTAGACCTCTCAGTACTCCACAGGGGTGAGTTATTCAGTGAGACTCTGAAAGAGTGGGCATATGAAATAGATTCCTGACTATTCCTTAAGTGTGTATTATTCACTGAGGCTCTGAATGTGTGGCCATTGGAAATAGAATACTCACTATTCACTAGGTGTGTATTTTTCACTGATTCTCTGAATGAATGGCCATTCTAAATAAACTCCTGACAATTTCCCAAACTTACACTACTTTGAGAAGCTGTGAATGAGGGGAAATATTGAAAAGACTCCTAAGTATTCCCCTGGTGTGTATTATTAACCGAGGCACTGACTTATCACTATTTCCAAGGTGTGCATTATTCAGTTTGGCTCTCTATACTGGTCGTATGAAACAGAATCCTGATTATTCCCACGTGTGTGTCATTCACAGGGGCTCTGAATGAGTGTCCATATGAAATAGACCCTTGACTATTTACTGAGGCTTTGAGTGAAGAGTCATTTTAAATAAAATCCTCAGTACTCCTCAGGAATGTGTGGCTATATAAAATAGTCTGACTATTCCACAGGTGTGTACCATTCAGTGTGGCTCTGAATGAGAGGCCGTATGAAACAGAATCTTCACTGTTCAAAATGTGTGCATTATTCAGTCAAGGTCTGAATGAGTGTCCATAAGAAATAGTATTCTAACTATTCTCCTAGTGTGCATTATTCACTGAGGTGAGGAATGAGTGGCTATATGAAATAGACTGCTGAGTACTCCTGAGGTATGGTATGCATTATTGACTAAGGTGTTGAATCAGTGGTAATATGAAATAGACACCTAAATATCCCCAAGGTGCATATTATTCAGAGAGGCCCTGAATGAGTAGCTATGTCAATTAGGTTCCTGACTATTCCACAGGAGTGCATTATTCAATGAATCTCTGAGTGAGAGGGCAAATGAAATTGACTCCTGGTCTTTGCCCAGTTGTGTATAATTAACTGAGCCTCTTAGTGTGTGCTTAATTGAAATAAACTCCTGACTATTCTCCAGGTGTGTCTTATTCACTGAGGTCCTGGATGAGTTGCCATATGAAATAGACTCCTGATAATTCCCCAAGTGTGCACTATTCCCTGAAAGTCTCAGTGAGTGGCCATAAGAAAGAGATTTCTGACTCTCCCCAATGCGTGTGTTATTCAGGGAGGCTCTGAAAGAGTGTCCTTATGAAATAGACTCCTATTTCCCAGGTGTGCATTATTCACTGAGGCTCTGAATAAGTGGCAATATATAATAGAGTTCTTATTATTTCCCAGGTGTGTATTATTGACTCAGTCTCTGAATGAGGGGTTTTATGGAATAGACTTCTAACTGTACCACAGTTGTGTATTATTCACTTATATTCTGAATGTGTGGCCAAAGCAGATAGACAGCTGGCCACTCCACATGTTTGCATTCTTTTTGGATGCTCTGAATGAATGGCCATATAAAATAGACTCCAAGTTTTTCTCCATGTATGCATTATTCTATGAGGCTTTTAAGGAGGGGCCATACGAAATTTACTTCTTACAATTCTGCATGTGTGATTTTTTCTGTTAGACTCGGAAAGTGGTCTTTAGAAAATAGACTCCACAGGATTCCTAGGCATACATAATTCAGTGAGGCTCAGAATGGGTGTTCATATTAAATAGAATCCTGACTATTCCTTATGTGTGTATCATTCAGTGAGGTGCTGAATGAGTGGCCATGTGAAATAGACTCCTGAGTACCCAACAGGTGTGCATTGTCCAGTGAGGCTTTGAATGAGAGTGCCTATGTAATAAATTCCTTAGTATTCCCTAGGTGTGTATTATTCACTGAGACTCTGAAGGAGTGTTCATAAGAGATAGCCTCCTGATTAATGTCCAGGTGTGCATTATTCAATGAGGCTCTCAGTCAGTGGTCATATGAAATAGAATCCTGACTATTTCTCAGGTTTACATCATTCAGCAATGCTCTGATTGGGTGGCCATAGGGCATGGACTCTGACTTTTTCCTAGGTGTGTATCATTCAGTGAGTTTATTTCCTATGGTCACTCATTCAGGGCCTCAGTGAATAATACACCTTTTGGAAATAGTCATGAGTCTACTTCGAATTGACTTTCCTGAAATTGCCTTACCTTAGCTTGAATTTCCTTGCCTGTAAGTAACTTGATTTGTCTGGAATTGCGTTGCCTGGATTTGCCGTGTTTGCCTTGTCTTGCCTTGCTTTTTCTTCCCTTGCCTAGAATTGACTTGCCTGGAATTGCCTTGCCTTTGCTTGCCTTGACTTTATTTGCCTTGCCTTTTCTTGCGTCTGATTTTGCCTTGCCTTGCCTGGAATTTTTTTGAGTTTTCTTTCTTTTCTTACCTGGAATTGCTCTGCTTGGAATTGCTTTACCTTGGCTTGCCTTACCTTGCATGGAATTGGCTTGCCTAGAATTTCATTGCCTTGCCTTATGTTGCCTTTCCTGGAATTGCCTTGCGTTCAATTGCCTTTCTTTGCCTAGTCAGGAATTACCTTTTCTGGCATTGCCTTGCCTTGCCTTGCCTAGTGTTGCCTTGCGTTGCCTTGCCTTAAATGGTTTTCCCTGAAATTGCCTTTCCTGCAATTGCCTTTCCTTGCCTGGATTTTCCTTGCCTGTCCTTGCCTGGAATTGGCTTTCCCACAATTGCCTTGCATTTCCTTGCTGTTTCTTGCATGGGAGTGTCTTGCCTGAAATTTTTTCCCTGGAATTGCTTTGCCTTGCCTTGGGCTGCCTTGCCTTGCCTTGCCTGGTATTGCCTACCATGCAATTGCCTTGCCTTGTCTGAAATTCTTTTGCCTGGAATTAACTCTTCTGGCCATGCCTTGCCTTGCCTTGCTTTGCATTGCCTTGCCATGGCTAAAATTGTCTTTCCTAAAATTGCCTTGCGTTGCCTTGCCTTGGCTAAAAGAGCCTTGCCTAGAATTGCCCTACATTGCCTTGCCCTGGCTTGCCAGGAATTGACTTGCCTAGAATTGCACTGCCTTCCCTTGCCTTTCCTTTTCTAGCCTAGAATTGCCTTGCTTGGTTTGCCTTGCCTTGCCTGGCCTGAAATTTTCTTGCTTGAAATTGCCTTGCATTGCCTTGCCTTGCCTTGCCTTGCTTTTCCTTGCCTTCCCTGGAATAGCCGTTTTGGGAATTGCCTTGTCTTTATTTGCCTTGTTTTGAATTCCCTTGCCTTGCCTTTTCTCGCCTGAAATTGCCTTGCCTTGAATTGCCTTGCCTTACCTTGTCTTATCTTGCTTCGACTGGAATTGCTTTGCCTTCACTAGAATTGCCTTGCCTATAATTGCCTTTCCCTGCCTCGTGTTGCCTTGCCTTGCCTGGAATTGCCTTTCCAGCAATTTCCTTGCCTGGAATTGCCCTGCCTTGCCTTGCTGAAAATTGCCTTGTCTGGAATTGCCTTGCCTTGCATTGCTTTGCCTTGCCTAAAATTGTTTTGCCTATGCCTAGAATTGCATTGCCATGCCTTACCTTGTCGTGACTAAAATTGCCTTAATTAGAATTGCCTTTCCTTGCCTTGCCCAGAAGTACCTTGTCTGAAATTGCCTTGCCTTTCCTTGCTTAAAATTCCCTTGCTTGAAATTTCCATGCCTTGTTGAAAATTTTTGCATTGCTTTGCCTTCCCTAGCCTGGAATTGCCCTATCTAAAATTGTCTTGAATTGGCTTGCCTTGCTTTGCCTAGAATTGCCTTGGCTTGCATTGACTTGTCTGGAATTGCCCTGTCTTGCCTTGCCTAGCCTAGAATGGCCTTGCCTAAATTTTTTTTGCTTGGAATTGCCTTGCTTTGCATTGCCTTGTCACGACTTGCTTTTTATTGCCTGGAATTTCCCTGCCTTGTTTTCCCTGGAATAGCCTTGCCTGTACTTGCCTTGTCTTACCTTGCCTTGAATGGAGTTGCCTTGTTTCAAATTGCCTTGTCTTGCATTTCCTCGCCTGGAATTGCCTTGCCTAGAATTGCTTTGCCTTGCATTGCCTTGCCTTGCTTGCCTGGAATTGTCTTGCCAGGAATTGCCTTACCTCGGCTTAGCTGGAATTGCCTTGCCTGGAATTGTTTTTCCCTGCCTTGTCTTGCCTTACCTTGCCTGAAATTGCCTTACCTGCCTTGACCTAAATTGCCTTGCCTCGAATTGCCTTTCCATGCCTTGCCTGGAAATACCTTGCCTGGAATTTTTTTGCATTGCCAAAAATTGCCTTGCCTGCAATTGTTTTGCCTTATATTGCCTTGCCTTTTCTGAAATAGCCTTGCCTGGAATTGCCCTTTTTGGCCTTCCCTTACCTTGACTCAAATTGCCTTGTTTTAAATTTTCATTTTTTGCCTTGCCTCGACTTGCCTTGTCAGAAGTTGTTCTGCTTTGCTTTGCCTTTCCTTACCAAAAATTGTTTTGTCTGGAATTGGCTTGCCTTGCCTTATTTTGCCTTTCTTGGGATGCACTTGCCTGGTATTGCCATGCCTTGCCTTGCCTGAAATTGCCATGCCTGAAATTGTCTTGCTGTGTGTGGAATTTTCTTGCATTGCCTTGCCTTGCCTAGTCTGGAATTTCACTGTCTGAAATTGCCTTGCCTTGGCTTGCCTTGCTTTGCATAAAATTGCGTTGTTTAGAATTGCCTTGCATTTCTTTTTCTGAAGTTGCCCTGCCTCGCTTTACCTTGCCTGAAAAACGCCCTGCCTGGAATTGCCCTGCCTTGCCTTGCCATGCCTAAAATTGCCTTGTTTTGCCTTGCCATTTCTTGTCTGGAATTGCCTTGCCTAGAATTGCATTGCCTTACCTTAACTTGCCTTGCCAGGAATTGCCTTTCCTGAAATTGCATTTCTTTGCCTTGCCTAGAACTGCCATGTCTGGAGTTGTCTTGCCTTTAACTGACTTGCCTTGCCTTGCCCAAAATCACCTTGCTTGGAATTTTCCTTTTCTGCATTTCATTGTCTTGCCTTGAATGGCCTCACTTAAAATTTTTCTGCCTTGTCTTGCCTAGAATTGCTTTGCCTGAAATTGCCCTGCCTTGCTCTGCCTTTTCTTACCTCGAATTACCTTAACTGGAATTGTCCAGCCTTGCCTTGTTTTGCCTTGCCTGGAATTGCCTTGCCTGGAATTGCCATGCCTTGCCTTGCCTGGAATTGCTTTGCCTTTCCTGAATTTGCCTAGCCTGGAATTGCATTTCCTTGCCTTGCCTGAAATTGCCTTGATTGGAATTTCCATGCCTTACTGGAAATTCCCTTGCATTGCCTTTCTGTGCCTAACCTGGAATTGCCCTGTCTGGAATTGCCTTGCCTTGGCTTTCCTTGCTTTACCTTGTCTGGAATTGTTCTGCCTAGCATTGCCGTGCCTTGCCTTGCCTGAAATTGCCCAGTCTGAAATTGTGGTGCCTTGGCTTGCCTTGCTTTGCCTGGAATGCCTTGCCTAGAATTTCCTTGCCTTGCCTTTCCTCGTCTGGAATTGCCCTGCCTTGCCTTTCCCTGACTGGAATTGCCCTGCCTTGCCTTGTCTTTCCTAGAAATTGCCTTGCCTTGCCTTTCCTTGCTGTGCCTAAAATTGACTTTCCTGAAATTGCCTTGCTTTGTCTTACCTAAAAAAACCTTGCCTAAAATTTTCCTACATACCATTCCCCTGCCTTGCCTGAAATTTTCTTGCTTAGAATTGCCCTGCCTTGCCTTTCCTTGCCTTGCCTTGACTTACCTGGAATTTCTTTGCTTGGAATTGACTTGCATTGCATTGCATTGCCTTGCCTGTAATGTCTTTCCCTGGCTTGGCCTTTCATTTTCTTGCCTGAAATTTTCTTACCTGGCATTTCTTTTTTGCCTTGCCTTTCCTGGCCTTGCCTGGAATTTCCTTTCCTGGAAATTTTTGCCTTGCCTTGCTCGCATTGCCTGAAACAGCCTTGCCTAGAATAGCCTTGCTTTGCCTTGCCTTGAGTGGAATTGCCTTGCTCTGCATTATCTTGCCTTGCCTGGGATTGCCTTGCCTTGCCTTGCTTTTTCTGAGGTTGCATTCCCTGGAATTGCTTTGCTTTATGTTAACTGGAATTGCCTATCTGGCAATTGCCTTGCCTGGAATTGTCCTACCTTGCATTGTCTGGATTTGTCTTCACTTGAATTGCCTTGCCTAGCCTTTCCTAATGTTTCCTTTTCTGTAATTGTCTTTCTCTGCCTTGTCTTGCTATGCTTTGCCTGGAATTGCCTTTCCTGCAATTGACTTGCCTAGAATTGCATTGTCTTGCCTTGCTTTGCCTTGCCTAGAATTGCCTTGCCTGAAATTGTCTTGCCTGAAAACGTCTTGCCTTGCCTGGAATTGTCTTGCCTTGTTTTACCTGGAATTGCCTTGCCTAAAATTGCTTTGCATTGCCTTGTTTTTCTTGCCTGGAATTGCCCTGCCTTGCTTTCCCTGAAATAGCCTTGCATGGAATTGCCTTGTCTTGCCTTGCCTTGACTGCAATTGCCTTTCTTCGAATTGCCTTGCATTGCTTTTCCTCATTTACTCCCCTGAAATTGCCTTGCCTAGTATTGTTTTGCCTTACATAGCCTTGCCTCGTTTTGACTGAAATTGCCTTGCCTGAAATTGTCTTGCCTTGCCTTTGCTGAAATTGCCTTGCCTGATAATACCTTGTCATGCCTTGTCTTGCCTTGCCTTGCCTGGAATTGCCTTTCTGGTAATTACCTTTCTTGAAATTGCCCTGCCTTGTATTGCCAGAATTGTCTTGCCTGCAATTGCCTTGCCTTGCCTTGCCTTGCATAGTATTTCATTGCCTTGCCTTATTTTGCGTTTCCTGGAATTGTCTTGCCTGGAGTTGCCCTTTCTTGCCTTGTATGGAATTTCCTTTTCTGGAATAGCCTTGACTTGTCTTGTCTTGCTTTGCCAGGAATGGCCTTGCTTTGCCTTGCCTTGACTGAAATCGCCTTGCCTGGAATTATCCTTTATTGCCTTGCCTTTCCTTGACTCGAATTGCCTTGCTTGAAATTTCCTTGCCTAGCCTTGCTTGTAATTGTCCTGTTTTTCCTTGCCTTTTCTTACCTCGAATTGCCTTGCCTGAAATTTGCCTGCCTTGACTTGTTTTGCCTTGCCTTGAATTTCCTGGCCTGAAATTTATTTGCCTTGCTCGAAATTTCCTTGAATTTCCTTTCCTTGCCTAGACTGAAATTGCCCTGTATGGAAATGCCTTGCTTTGGCTTGCCTTGTTTTTCCTGGAATTGCCTTTTCTAGGATTGCTTTCCCTTGCCTTGCGTTGTCTAGAATTGCCCTGCATGGAATTGTATTGCCTTGCCTTGCATAAAATTGCCATGACTGCAATTGCCCTTTCTTGCTTTGCCTTGCCTGGAATTCCCTTGCCTTGCCTTGCCTTGCCTGGATTTGCCTTGCCTGCAATTTCCTTGCCTAGCCTTGCCTGAAATTTACTTGCCAGGAATTGCCTTATATTGACTTGCTTTGCCAGAAATTATCTGTCCTGGAATTGCCTTGCCTTGCCTCGACTTGTCTTGCCTCGACTTGTCTTGCCTTGCCTGGAATTGCCTTGAGTTTCTTGGTCTTGCATGGAATTGCCTTTCCTGGAATTGCATTGCCTTGCCTTGTTTGCCTGAAATTGCCTTGCCTTGCCTTGCCTGGTGTTGCCTTGACTGGAACTGCCTTGCCTAACCTTCCCTAAAATTGCCTTTTCTGGAATTGACTTGCCTTGCCTTACATAAAATTCCCTTTCCTGAAATTGCCTTTTTTGCCTCGCCTTGCCTGGAATTGGCATTCCTGCAATTGCCTAGCCTGGAATTGCCTTTCCTTTCCTTGCCTTGCCTGGATTTTTCTTGTCTTGCCTTGTATTACCTTGCCTTGCTTTTTTTTGCCTCGCCTTGCCTAGAATTGCCTTGCCTGGAATTGCCTTGCCTGGAACTTCCTTGTTTTTCCCTTGCCTTGCCTGAAATTGCCTTGTCTTGCCTTGCTTGGTGTTGCCTTGCGTGTAATTTCCTTGCCTTTCCTTGCCTTGCCTGGATGTATTTTTTCTGAAATTGTCCTGCCTTGCCTTACATGTAATTGCCTTGTCTTGTCTTGCCTTGTTTGGAATTGCCTTTCCTGAAATTGCCTCGCCTGAAAATTTTTTGCCTTGCCAAGAATTTCCTTGTCTTGCCTTGCCTTTCCTAACCTTGCCTTATCTAGAATTGCCTTGCCTTGAATTGCCTTGCCTTTTCTTGTCTTGAATTTCTTTGCCTTACCTTTTATTGCCTTGCCTGGTATTGTATTACCTTGCCTGGAATTGTTTTGTATTGTCTTGCTTTGCATAGCCTGAAATTTCCCTGCCTGGAATTGCCTTGCCTTGGCTTGCCTTGTCTTGCCTGGAATTATTTTCCATATAATTTTCTTGCCTTGTCTTGCCCAGAACTGTCCTGCCTTGTATTATCTTATCTGAAATTTTTCTGCCTGGAATTGTACTGCCTTGCCTTGCCTTAAATTTCCTTGCCTTTCATTGCCTGGAATTGACTTTCCCAGAATTGCCCTGAATTGCCCTGCCTTTCTTTGCATGGGATTGCCTTGCCTGAAATTTTCTTATGTGGAGTTGTCTTGCCTGGGATTGCCATGCTTGCCTTTTGTTGCCTTCCTTTGCCTGGAATTGCCTAGCCTAAATTTGCCTTACCTTGCATTGCCTGAAATTGCCTTGCCTGGAATTAATTATTTTTGCCTTGCCAGGCCTAAAATTGAAATTTCTCAAATTGCCTTGCATTGTTTTGCCTTACCTAAATGAGGCTTGCCTGGAATTGCCGTACATACACTTGCCTTGCCTTGCCTGAAATTTTATTCCTTAAAATTGCCCTACCTTGCGTTGCCTTGCCTGGAATTGCCTTGCCTGTCATTGCCTTGTTTTGCCTTGCCTTGCCTTGCCTTATCTTGCCTTGCCTTACCTACAATTGCCTTGCCTGGAATTGCCTTCCTGAAGTTGCCTTGCTTTATCTTACCTGGAATTGCCTTGCCTGGAATTTCCTTGCATTGCATTGCTTTTTTTTTTGCCTGGAATTGCCCTGCCTTGCCTTCTCTGGAATAGACTTGGTGAAATTGCCTTGTCTTTATTTGCCTTGACTGAAATATCCTTGCTTCAAATTGCCTTCCCTTGCCTTTCCTCACCTGGAATTGCTTTGCCTAGAATTGCCTTGCCTTGCGTTGTTTTGCCTTGCCTTGAGTGAAATGGCCATGTCTGGAATTCTCTTGCCTTGCCTTAGCTGAAATTGCCTTGCCTGAAAATACCTTTCCCTGCCTTGTCTTGACTTGCCTTGCCTAGAATTGCCTTTCCTGCAATTTCCCTGCCTGGAATTGCCAGGAATTGCCTTGCCTGAAATTGTTTTGCCTAGGATTGTATTGCCTTGCCTTGCCTTGCCTAGAATTGCATTGCCTTTCCTTGCCTGGAATTGCATTTTCTGGAATTTCCTTGCCTTGCCTGAAATCGCATTCCCTGGAATTGCCCTTTTTTGACTTTCCTTGCCTCGAATTATAATGTTTGGAATTTTCCTGCCTAACCTTGCCTCAAATTGCCTTGCCTGGAATTGCCCTGCTTTGCCTTGTTTTCCTTACCTTGAATTGCATTGCCTGGAATTGACCTCTCTTTCCTCGTTTTGCCTTGCCTGGAATACCCTTGCCTGGAATTTCCGTGCCGTGCCTTGCCTAAAATTGCCGTGGCTGAAATCATCTTGCCTTCCCAGGAGTTTTCTTTCATTGTCTTCTCTTGCCTAGCCTAGAATTGCCCTATTTAGAATTGCCTTGCCTTGGCTTGCCTTGCCTTGCCTGAAATTGCCTTTTCTTTCCTTGTCTGAAATTGCCCTGCCTGTAATAGCCTTGACTTTCCTTGTCTTGCCTGGAATTGCCTTGTTTTGCCTTGCCTAAAATTGCCTTGCCTAGAATTGCATTGCCTTACCTTACCTTGCCTTGCGTGGAATTGCCTTGCCAGAAATTGCTTTTTCTTGCCTCTCCTCGAATTACCTTGTCTGGAGTTGTCTTGCCTTTAATTGCCTTGACTTGCCTTTCCTAAAATTGCCTTGTCTGGAATGGCGTTTTTTTTTTTGTCTTGCCTCGAATTGTCTGGCTTGGAATTTCTCTACCTTACCTTATCTCGAATTGCTTTACCTGGAATTGCCCTGCTCGGCCTTGCATTTTTTACGTCAAGTTATCTTGCCTGGAATTGGCCTCTCTTGCCTTATTTTGTGTTGCCTGGAATTGCCATGCATTTTTTTTTTGCCTGGAATTGCCTTGCCTGGAATTCACTTGCCTGGAATTGCCTTTCCTTGCCTTGCCTGAAATTGCCTTGCTTAGAATATCCCTGCCTTGCTTGCCTCGAATTGACTTGCTTGGAATTGCCTTGCATTGCATTGCTAGAAATTGCCTTACCTGAAATTGTCTTGCCTAGAATTGCATTGCCTTGGCTTACCTTGCATTGCCTGGAATTGCCTTGCCTGAAATTGTCTTGCCTTTCCTTATGTGAAATTGCCTTGCTGGAATTCCCTTGCATTGCCTTGCTTTTCCTTGCCTGGACTTCCCCTCCTTTACCTTCCCTGGAATAGTATTGCTTGGAATTGCCTTGTCTTGCCTTGCCTTCACTGGAATTGCCTTGCTTCGAATTGCCTTGCCTTGCCTTTCCTCGCCTGGAATTGTCTTGCCTAGAATTGCCTTGCATTGCATTGCCTTGCCTTGCCTTGACTGGAATTGCCTTTACTGGCATTGTCTTTCTTTGCCTTAGCTGAGATTTTGTTGCATGGAAATACCTTTCCCTGCCTTGTCTTGTTTTGCCTTTTCTTGAATTGCCTTTCTGGAAATTGCCTTGCCTGGAATTGCCTTGCTTTGGATTGCCAGGAATTGCCTTGCCTGAAATTGCCTTGGCTTGCCTGGAATTGCATTGCCTTGCCTACCTTACCTTGCCTGGAATTGCATTCCCTTGCCTACCTTACCTTGCCTGGAATTGCCTTTTATGCCTTGACTGGAATTTTTTGTCGGGAATTGCCTTGCCTTGTCTTGTTTTGCATTGCCTGAAATCTTCTTGCCTTTAAATGCTTTTTTTTTTGCCTTGCCATTCCGTGCCTCAAATTGCCTTGCTTGGAATTTTTCTGCCTTGCTTGCCTCGAATTGCCTTGCTTGAAATTGGCCTGCCTTGCCTTGTTTTCCCTTGCCTTGAGTTTCATTGCCTGAGATGTTTTTCCCTTGCTGGGAATGTTTTTGCATTGCCAGTTTTTGCCTATCCTGGAATAGCCCTGTCTGGAATTGCCTTGCTTTGGCTTCCCTTGGCTTGCCTAAAATTGCCTCAGCTAGAATTGTCTTGCCTTGCTTTGGGATGTCTGGAATTGCCTTGCCTTGAGTTGCCCTGCCTTGGTTTGCCTTGTCTAAAATTTTCCTGCCTGTAATTGCCCTGTATTTTCTTGCCTTGCCTGGAATTGCCTTGCCTTGCCTTGACTGTAATTGCCTTTCCTCGAATTGTCTTGCCTTGTCTTAGCTGGAATTGCTTTGTCTGGAAATACCTTTTTCTGCCTTGTCTTGCCTTGCCCTTCTCGGAATTGGCTTTCTGGCAATTGCCTTGCCTGGAATTGTCTTGCCTGGAATTGCATTGCCTTGCCTTGCCTTACCTTGCCTTACCTTGCCTGAAATTGCCTTTTTTTGCCTTGCCTGGAATTTTCTTGTCGGGAATTGCCTTGTATTGTCTTGTTTTGCATTGCCTGAAATTGTCTTGCCTTTAGTTGCACTTTATGCTTTGCCATGCCTTGCCTCCAATTGCCTTGCTTGGAATTTCCCTGCCTTGCCTTGTTTTGCCTTGCCTTAAGTTCCATTGCCCGAAATGTTTTTCCCTTGCTGGGAATGTTCTTGCATTGCCATTTTTTGCCTATCCTGGAATAGCCCTGTCTGGAATTGCCTTGCTTTGACTTTCCTTGGTTTGACTGAAATTTCCTTGCATAGAATTGCCCTGCCTTGCTTTGGGATGTCAGAAAATGCCCTGTCTGGAGTTGCCCTGCCTGGCCTTGCCTTGCCTGCAATTGCCCTGCCTGCAATTGCCCTACCTTTTTTGCCTTGCCTGCAATTGCCTTGCCTTGCTTTGCCTTGCCTGTTTTTGACTTGCCTGCAATTTCCTTGCCTAGAGTTGCCTGTAATTTACTTGCCTGGAATTGCCTTTCATTGACATGCCTTGCCAGAAATTTTCTTGCCTGAAATTGCCTTGCCTTGCTTGCCTTGCCTTGCGTGTAATTGCTTTGTATTTTCTGGTTCTGCCTGAAATTACCATTACTGGAAATTCTTTGCCTTGTCTTGCTTGGGATTTACTAGTCTGGAATTGTCTTGCCTTGCCTGGAGTTGCCTTGCCTGGAATTGCCTTGACTTACCTTGCCTTGATTTGACATTCCTGGAATTGTGCTGCCTTACAATACATGGAATTGCCTTGCCTGGAATTGTCTTGTCTTGACTTGCCTTGCCTGGAATTGCCTTTCCTGCAATTGCCAAGCCTGGAATTGCCTTGCCTTGCATTGCCTTGCCTTGCCTTGCCTGAAACTGTCTTGCCTCTATTTGCCTTGTCTTGCCTTGTTTTACCTTGCCTTGCATTTCCTTGCCTTGCCTTGAGTAGAATTGCCTTGCCTGGAATTGCCTTTTCTGGAATTTCCTTGATTTGCCTTGCTTGCCTGAAATTGCCTAGAGTGGAATTACCTTGTCTTGCCTTGCCTGTAATTGCCTTGCCTTGCCTTGCCTGGATTTGACTTTCCTGGAATTGCCCTGCCTTGCCTTACGTGGAATTGTCTTGTATTGCCTTGCCTTGCCTGGAATTGCCTTTTCTGCAATTGCCTAGCCTGGAAATTCCTTGCTTTGCTAAGAACTGCCTTGTCTTGTCTTGTCTTGTCTTTACTTGTCTTGTCTTGTCTGGTTTTCTTGCCTTTCCTAGCCTTTCCTTGACTTGAATTGCCTTGCCTGGAGTTGCTTTGCCTGGAATTGCCTTGCCTTTTCTTGTCTTGACTTTCTTTACCTTGCCATTTATTGCCTTGCCTGTTATTGCCTTGCATTGCCTGGAATTTTTTTGCGTTGCCTTGCTTTGCATAGCCTAGAATTGCCCTGCCTCGAATTGCCTTGCCTTGGCTTGCCTTGCCTTGTTTGGAATTGTTTTTCCTATAATTGCTTTGCCTTGTCTTGCCCAAAGCTGACCTGCCTTGCATTACCTTGCCTGAAATTTTCTTGCCTGGAATTGCACTGCCTTGCCTTGCTTGCCTGGAATTGCCTTATATACTCTTTCCCTGCCTTGCCTGGAATTGCTTTGCTTAAAATTGCCTTTCCTTGTCTTGCCTTTTCTTGCCTTGACTTGCCTTGCCTGGAATTTCCTTGCTTGGAATTGCCTTGCATTTCATTGCTTTGCCTTGCCTGAAATTGCCTTGCCTGGATTGTCCTTGCCTTTCCTTGTTTTGCCTTTCCTTTCCTTGCCTTGCCTGGAATATTTTTACCTGGATTTTTTTGCCTAGCTTTGCCTTGAATTACCTGGCATTGCCTTGCCTTGAATAGCCTTTTGTTGCCTTGCCTTAATTGGAATTATCTTGCCCTGCTTTGTCTTGCCTTGCCTGTGATTGCCTTGCCTGAACTTGACTTGCCTTTCTTTTCCTGGAGTTGCATTCCACGGAATTGCTGTGCCTTGTCTTACCTGAAATTGGCTTGCCTAGGATTGCCTTTCCCTATTTTCTCTTGCCTTAATTTTCCTGGAATTGCCTTCTCAAAAATTGCCTAGCCTGGAATTGCCTTGCCTTAAATTTTCTGGAGTTGCCTTCCATGATATTTTCTTGCCTTGCCTTACCTAAATTGCCTTTTCTGAAATACTTTTTCTCTGCCTTTTCTTGCCTTTCCTTGCCTGGAATTGACTTTCCTGCAATTCCCTTGCCTAGAATTGCATTGCCTTGCCTTGCCTTCCTTTGCCTTGCCTTGCCTGAAATTGTCTTCCCTGGCATTGCCTTGTCTTGCCTTGTCTTGACTTGCCTTGCTTTCCCTTGCCTAGAATTGCCTAGCCTGGAATTGACTTGCCTGGAGTTGTCCTGCCTTGCCTTACCTGGAATTGTTTTGCCTGAAATTGCCTTGCTTCGAGTTGCCTTGCCTTGCCTTTTGTTGTCTGGAATTGTCTTGCCTAGAATTGCGTTGCCTTGGTTTGCCTTGCCTTGCCTGGTATTGCCTTTCCTAGAATTACCTTGCTTCTCCTTGTCTAAAATTGCCCTGCCTGGAATTGCCTGAAATTGCCTTGCCTTGCCTTACCTGGAATTTCCTTGTTTTGCCTTGCCTTGCCTTCCCTGAAATTGCCTTGTCTAGAATTGCATTGCTTTAACTTACCTTGTTTTGTCTGGAATTTCCTTGCCTGGAATTGCCTTTTCATGCCTTGCCTGGAATTAACTTGTCTGGAGTTGTCTTGCCTTTAGTTGCCTGGACTTGCCTTTCCTCAAATCGCCTTGTGTGGAATTGCCTTTTTTTGCGTTTTCTTGTCTTGCCTCAAATTGCCTGTCTTGGAATTTTTCTTCCTTGCCTTACCTCGAATTTCTTTACCTGAAATGGCCCTGCTCGGCCTTGCCTTTTCTTACCTCGATTACATTGCCTAGAATTGTCCTTTCTTGCCTTATTTTGCCTTGCCTGGAATTGCCTTGCATTGCCTGGCATTATCTTTCCTTTTCTTGCCTGAAATTGCCTTGCTTGTAATTTCCCTGACTTGCTTGCGTCGAATTGCCTTGCCTTGCCTGGTATTACCTTGTCTTGACTTGCCTTCCATTACCTTGAATTGCCTTTCCTGGCATTGCCTTGCCTGGAATTGTTTTGCTTTGCCTTAGCTGGAATTGTCTTGCCTGAAATTCCCTTGCATTGCCTTGGTTTTCCTTGCCTGAAATCGCCCTCCCTTGCCTTCCCTGGAATAGCCTTACATAGAATTGCCTTGGCTTTCCGTGCCTTTACTGGAATTCCATTGCTTCAAATTACATTTACTAGCCTGAAAATGTCTTGCCTAGAATTGCTTTTCCTTGCGTTGCCTTGCCTTGCCTTGACTGGAATTGCTTTGCCTGGAATTGTCTTGCCTTGCCTTAGCTGAAATTTCGTTGCCTGGAAATACCTTACTCTGCTTTGTCTTGCCTTGCGTTTCCTGGAATTGACTTTCCTGCAATTGCATTGCCTTGCATTGTGAGAAATTACCTTTCCTGAAAATGCCTTGCCTTGCATTGTGTTGCCTTGCCTCTAATTGGCTTGCCTAAAATTGCATTGTCTTGCCTTACCTTGCCTTGCCTGGAATTGCCTTTCTTGGAATTGCATTTCTTTGTCTTTCCTGAAATTTCTTGTTTAGAATTTCCGTGCCTTGTTTTGTTTCTCCTTGCCTGGAATTGTCTTGTCTTGCCTGAAATCACCTTGCCTGGAATTGCTATTTTCTGCCTTGCCATGCCTTGCCTCGAATGGCCTTGCTTGAAATTTCCCTGCCTTACTTGCCTCGAATTGCCTTGCATGGAATTGGCCTGCCTTGCCTTGTTTTGGCTTGCCTTGATTTCGATTGGCTGGAACATTTTTGCCTTGCTGGGAATTATTTTTCATTGTCTTTTTATGCCTCGCCTGGAATTGCCCTGTCTGGAATTGCCTTGCTTTGGCTTACCTTGCCTTGCCTGAAATTGCCTTGCTTTGAATTCTCTTCCCTTGCTTTGCGTTGTCTGCAATTGCACTGGCTGCCATTGCCCTGCCTTGCCTTGCCTGCAATTCCCTTGCCTTGTCTTGCCTGAAATTGCCTTGCATTAACTTTTGTTGCCAGGAATTTTCTTGCGTGTAATTGCCTTGTCTTGCCTTTTCTTGTCTTGCGTTGCTTGTTTGTATTTGCCTTGAATTTTCTAGCCTTGCCTGGAATTGCCTTTCCTGGGTTTTCCTTGCCTTGCTTTGCCTTGCCTTGACTTCCCTGGAATTGCCTAGTCTGAAATTGCCTTGCCTTGCCTTGCCTTGCGTAGAGTTGCCTTGCCTGGAATTGTCTTGCCTTGCCTTGCCTGGATTTGACCTTTTCGGAATTGCCCTGCCTTACGATAAGTGGAATTGCCTTGCCTGGAATTGTCTTGTCTTGCCTTGCCTTGCCTTGCCTTGCCTGAAATTGCCTTTCTTGCAGTTGCCAAGCCTGGAATTGCCTTGCTTTGCCTTGCCTGAAACTGTCTTGCCTGAATTTGGTTTGCCTTCTCTTGTCTTTCCTTTTCTTGCCTTGCCTTGTCTTGCCTTTCTTTTCTTTTCTAAAATTGCCTTTCCTGAAATTTACTTGCCTTTCCTGTTTTGCCTTGCCTTGCCTGTAATTGCCTTAAATTTCCTGGCCTTGCCTGAGATTGCTTTCCCTGGAATTTCCTTGCCTTGCCTTTCCTTACCTTGCCCTTCCTGAAAATTTCTAGTTCTTAATTGCCTTGCCTTTCCTTGTCTGGCGTTGCTTGCCTGAAATTTCCTTGCCTTGCCTTGTCTGGATTTGACTTTCCTGAAATTGCCCTGACTTACAATACGTGGTATTGCCTTGCCTGGAATTGCCTTGTCTTGCCTTGCATTGTCTTGCCTGGAATTACCTTTTCTTGCCTTGTCTTGAATTTCCTTTCCTTTCCTTTCCTTTCTCTACATTGCCTGGAATTGCCTTGCCTTTTCTTCTCTTGAATTTTGTTTTTACCTTGACTTTCCTTTTATTGCCTTGCCTTGCCTGGAAGTTTTTGCATTGCCTTGCTTTGCCTAGCCTGGAATTGTTTTGCCTTGGCTTGCCTTGCCTTGCCTGGAATTGCCTAGCCTGAAATTGCATTGCCTGGAATTGACTCTTTTTGCCTTGCCTTGCCTTGCCATGCCTAAAATTGACTTTCTTAAAATTGCCTTGCGTTGCCTTGCCTTGTCTAAAAGAAGCTTGCCTGGAATTGCCCTACATTTCCTGTTCCTGCCTCACCTGAAATTTCTTTGCCTAGAATTATGCTGCCATCCTTTGCATTGCCTTGGCTACCCTAAGATTGCCTTGCCTGGAATTGCCTTGCCTTGCCTTGTCTGGAATTTTCTTGCTTGGAATTGCCTATCATTGCCTTGATGTGCCTTGCCTTGCTTTTCCTTGCCAGAAATTGCCCTGCCTTTCCTTCCCTAGAATAGACTTGCCTATACATGCCTTGTCTTGCTTGGCAGTGACTGAAGTTGCTTTGTTTCAAATTGCCTTGCCTTGCCTTTCCGTGCCTAAAATTTTCTTGCCTAGAATTGCATTACCTTGCCTTCCCTGCAATAACCTTGCCTTGAGTTGACTTTTCTTGCCTCGCCTGGAATTACCTTGTCTGGAATTCCCTTGGCTTGTCTTTCCTTGCCTGGAATTGCCTTCCCTACAATTGTCTTGCCTGGAATTTCCTTTCCCTTCCTAGAATTAACATTTCCACAATTTTCTTACATTGCCTTGGATTTTCTTGCATCAGTTTGCCTTGCCTGAAATTGACTTTCATGGAATTGCCTTGGCTTGCCTTGGGTTGTTTTGCCTTGCCTTGCCTGGAATTGCCTAGCCTGAAATTGCCTTGTTTGGCCTTGCCTGAAATTTCCTTAAATGGAATTGCCTCTTTTTGTTTTGACTTGCCTTGCCTTGATTTGCAGTGCCTTGCCATGCCTAAAATTGACTTTTCTGAAATTGCCTTCTGTTGCCTTGCCTTGAGTAAAAGAGCCTTGCCTAGGATTGCCCTATATTGTCTTGCCCTGGCTTGCCTGGAATTGCCTTGACAAGAATTGTGCTGCATTCACTTGCCTTTCCTTGCCTTGCCTAGCCTAGACTTTCCTTGCCTGGAATTTCCTTCCCTTGCCTTGCCTGAAATTTTCTTGCTTGGAATTGAATTGCCTTGCCTTGCTTTTCCTTGCCTGGAGTTGTCCTGCCTTGCCTTCCCTAAAATATCCTTGCCTGGAATTGCCTTGTCTTGCCTTGATTTGACTGGAGTTGCCTTGTTTCTAATTTACTTACCTTGCATATTTTGCCAGGAATAGCCTTGCCTAGAATGCCTTCTCTTACATTGCCTTGCCTTGCCTACCCTTGCCTACCCTTGCTTGGAATTGCCCTGCTTTGCATTGTCAAATATTGCCTTGCCTAAAATATTTTGTCTTACGTTGCCTTGCCTTGACTGGAATTCCCTTGCCTCGAATTGCATTGAATTGCCTTGCCTAAATATACCTTGTCTGGAATTGCTTTGCATTGCCGTGCTTGACTTTGCCTTGCTTGGAATTTTCATGGCTTGTTGTAAATATTTTGCATTGCCTTGCCTTGCCTAGCCTAGATTTACCCTGTCGGGAATTGCCTTGTCTTGGCTTGCTTTGCCTTGTTTGGAAGTTTTTTTGCCTAAAATTGCCTTGCCTTGCCTTGTCTGAAATTGCCCTGCCTTTAATTGCCCTGCATTGCCTTGCCTTGCCGAAAATTGCCCTGCCTGAAATCGCCCTGCATTGCCTTGCATTTCCTGAAATTACGTTGACTTGCCTTGCCTTGCCATACCTAAAACTGATTTTGCTAAAATTGCCTTGCCTTGCCTTGTCTTGCCTAAAAGAGCCTTTCCTGGAATTGCCCTACATACCCTTGCCCTGCCTTGCCGGGAATTGCCTTGCTTAGAATTGCACTACCTTGCCTTGCCTTGCCTAAAATTTTCTTTCTTGGTATTGCCTTGCCTTGCATTGCATTGCCTTGCCTGAAATTGCATTGCCTGTAATGTCCTGGACTTGCTTTTCCTTGCCTTGCCTGGGAATTTCTGTACCTAGAATTTTTTTTGCCTTGCCTTGCCTTGCATTGCCTGCAATTGCCTTGCCCTGAATTGCCTTGCCTTGCCTTGCCCTGATTGGAATTGCCTTGCCCTTCCTTGCCTTGTCTGGAATTTCCTTTCCTGGAATTGCCCTGCCATGTCTTACCTGGAATTGCCATGACTGGGATTGCCTTTCCCTACCTTCTCCTGTCTTAATTTGTTTTGGAATTGCCTTTCCAGCAATTGCCTTGCCTAAAATTGCCCTGTCATGCATTGCCTGGAGTTGCTTTTACTGGATTTACCTCGCCTTGCCTTACCTAAAATTCCCTTGCCTAGAATTTTCTGTCTCTGCCTTGTCTTTCCTTTCATTGCCTAAAATTTACTTTCCTGCAATTACCTTACCTGAAATTGCATTGACTTGCCTTGCCTTGCCTTGCCTAAAATTGCCTCCCTGGTATTGACTTGTCTTGCCTTGCCTTGCCTTGCCTTGCCTTGCCTTGCCTGGAATTGTCTTGCCTGGAATTATCTTGCCTTGCCATACCTGGAATTGCCTTGCCTTGCCTGGAATTGCCTTGTTTTGCCTTGCCTTGCCTTGCCTCGCCTTGCCTGGAATTGCCTTGCCTAGAATTGCATTGCTTTGCCTTAACTTGCCTTGCTGGAATTGCCTTTCCTTGCCTTGCCTAAAATTAGCTTGTCTGGAGTTGTCTTGCCTTTAATTGCCTTGACTTGCATTGCCTGAAATCGTCTTGCCTGGAATTGCCCTTTTTTGCCTTTCCTTTTTTTTGCCTCGATTTGCCTCACTTGAAATTTCTTTGCCTTGCCTTGCCTCGAACTCTTTTGCCTGGAATTGCCCTGCTTGCCTTGCGTTTCCTTACCCCAAATTACCTAGCCTGGAATTGGCCTGCCTTTCCTTGGTTTGCCTTGCCTGGAATTGCCCTTCCTTGCCTTGCCTTGCCTTGCCTTGCCTTGACTTGACTTGCCTTGCCTGGATTTTCCCTGGCTGCAATTTTCTTGCCTAGCCTTTCCTAAAATGTTCTTGCCTAGAATTGCCTTGCATTGACTTGCCTTGCCAGGAATTTTCTTGCCTTGCCTTGCCTTGTCTTGCCCTGCACGTAATTGCCTTTACTTTCCTGGTTTTGCCTGGAATTGCCATTTCTGGAATTTTCTTGCCTTGCCTTGCCTGGAATTGCCTAGCCTGCAAATGCCTTCCCTTGCCTTGCCTGGAGTTGAATTGTCTGGAATTGCATTCTCTTGCCTACCCTGGATCTGCCTTTTCTGGAGTTTTGCTGCCTTTCCTTACATGGAATTGTCTTGTCTGGTATTGTCTTGTCTTGTCTTGCTTTGCCTGGAATTACCTTTCTTCCAATTGCCTATCCTGGAATTGCCTTGCATTGACATGCCTTGCCAGAAATTTTCTTACCTGGAATTGCGTTGCATTGCCTTGCCTTGCCTTGCCTAAAATTGCCATGCCTGGAATTGTCTTGCCTTGCCTTACCTGGATTTGCCTTGCCCGAATTGTCTTGCATTGCCTTGCTTTCTGTTGCCTGGAATTGCCCTGCCTTGCCTTCCCTGGAATAGCCTTGCATGAAAATACCTTGTTCTGCCTTGCCTTGTCTGCAATTGCCTTGCTTCAAATTGCCTTCCCTTGCCTTTCCTCACCTGGAATTGCCTTGCTGTGCCTTGCCTTGCCTTTACTTGCCTTGACTGGAATTGTTTTGCCTTTTCTTAGCTGGATATGCCTTGCCTGGAAATACCTTTCCCTGCCTTGTCTTGCCTGGCCTTGCCTGGAATTACTTTTCCAGCAATTGCCTTGCCTGGAATTGCCTTGCCTTACATTGCCAGGAATTGTCTTGCCTTAAATTGCCTTGCCTTAACTTGCATTTTTTTGCCTTGCCTGAAATTACCTCGCCTAGAATTGCATTGTCTTACCTTACCTTGCCTTGCCTGGAATTGCCTTTCCTTGCCTTTCTTGAAATTTTCTTGTCTGGAATTGGCTTGGCTTGGCTTGCCTTGCCTTGCCTAGAATTACTTTGTCTTGCATTGCCTGAAATCGCCTTACCTCGAATTGCCTTTCCTTGCCTTTCCTTGCCATGCCTCAAATTGCCTTGCTTGAAATTTCCCTGCCTTGCCTTGGCTCGAATTGCCTTGCCAGGAATTGCCCTGCTTTACCTTTCTTTTCCTTTCCTAGAATTGCCTTGTCTGGAATTGGACTTCCTTGCCTTGTTTTGCCTTGTATTGAATTCCCTTTTCTTAAATTTATTTTTGCCTTACCAGGAATTTTCTTGCATTACTTATTCTTGCCTAGCCTAGAATTGTCCTGTCTGGAATTGCCTTGCTTTGGTTTGCCTTGCCTTCCCTGAAATTGCCTTGCCTAGCATTGTCTTGGCTTGCCTTGCCTTCTGTGGAATTTCCTTGCCTAGATTTGTCTTGCCTTGCATTGCATTGCCTGGAATTGCCCTGCCTTGCATTGCCTTTCCTGGAATTGTCTTACCTTGCCTTTCCGTGTCTGCATTTTTCTTGCCTGCAATTTTCTTTCCTAGCCTTGCCTGCAATTTTCTTTCCTAGCTTTGCCTGTAATTTGCTTGACTATATTTTTTTTTGCATTGGCTTGCCTTGCCAGAAGCTTTTATGCCTAAAATTGCCTTTTCTTACCTTACCTTGTCTTGCCTTGCCAGGAATTGCTTTGAATTTCCTGGCCTTGCCTAGAATTGACTTTCCTGGAATTGTCTTGTTTTGCTGGGAACTTCTTAGCCTGAAATTGCCTTGTCTTGCCTTGCCTGCAGTTGCCTTTCCACGAATTGCCTTGCCTTGCCTTGCCTGGTTTTGTTTTTTCCTGGAATTGCCCTGTCTTGCCTTACGTGGAATTGCCTTGCCTTAAATTGCCTAGTCTTGCCTTGCCTTGCCTTGAATTGCCTTTTCAGCAATTTCTTAGCCTGGAATTTCCTTGCCTTGTCAAGAATTGCCTTGTCTTTCCTTTTGCCTTAACTTGCTTTTCCTAGGCTTGCCTGGCCTAGAATTGCCTTGCCTGTAGCTGCCTTGCCTGAAATTGCCTTGTTTTTTCTAGTCTTCGTTTTTTTTCCTTGCATTTCTTTTTGCCTTGCCTGGTATTGCCTTGCCTTGCCTGAAATTTTTTTTGCATCGCCTTGCTTTGCCTGGTCTGGAATTGCCCTGCCTGGAATTGCCTTGACTTGGCTTGCCTTGACTTCCCTGGAAATTTCTTTTCTATAATTGTCTTGCTTTGTCTTGCTTGGAACAGACCTGTCTTGCATTACCTTGCCTGAAATTTTTCTGCCTGGAATTGCACTGTCTTGCCTTTCCTTGCCCGGAATTGCCTTGCATTTTCTTGCCTGGTATTGAATTTTTCAAAATTGCCTCTCAGTGCCTTGCCTTTTCTTGAATGGGACTGCCTTGCATGGAGTTGTATTGCCTGAAATTTACTTGCCTAAAATTACCTTGCCTTGCCTTGCCTTTTGTTGCCTTGCATTGCCTGGAATTACCTAGCCTGGAATTGCCACGTTTTGCCTTGCCTGAAATTGCCTTGCCTGGCATTGAGTCTTCTTGCCTTGCCTTGACATGCCTAAAATTACTTTCCTAAAATTGCCTTGTTTTGCCTTGCCTTGCCTAAAGGAGACTTGCCTGGAATTGCCTTTCCTGGAATGGCCTCACCTTGCCTTGCTTGGATTTACTTTGCCTTTTTGTGCCTGGAATTGACTTTCCTGTCATTGCCTTCCATTGCCTTGCATTTTCTTGTATGGGATTGCCTTGCCTGTAATTGACTTTCCTTGCTTTGTCTGAAGTTGCCTTCCCTGGGATTGCCTTCCCTTGACTTACCTGGAATTGCCTTTCCTGGGATTGCTTTTCCCTGAATTCTCTTGCCTTGATTTTACTGGAACTGCATTTCAGGCAATTGCCTTGACTGGAATTGTCCTGCCTTGCCTTACCTAAAATTGCCTTGCCTGTTATTGCCTTTCTCTACCTTGTCTTGCCTTGCCTTTCATGGAATTGCCTTTTCTGCAATTTTCTTGCCGAGAATTGCATTGTCTTGCCTTGCTTTCCCTTGCATTACCATGCCTGGAATTACCTTGCTTGGCCTTGCCTTGTCTTGCCTTGCCATGCCTTGCCTTGCCTAGAATTTCTTTGTCTGGTATTGCCTTGCATTGCCCTGCTTTTCTTTGCCCAAAATTGCCCTTCTTTGCCTTTCCTGGAATAGCCTTGCGTGGAATTGTCTTGTCTTTCCTTGCCTTGACTGGAATTGCCTTGCTTCGAGTTGCCTTGCCTTGCCTTTCTTCTCCTGGAATTGTCTTGCCTAGAATTGCCTCACCTTGCATTGCCTTGCCTTGCCTTGACTGGAATTGCCTTGCCTGGAATTGTCTTGCCTTTCCTTAGCTGGAATTGCCTTGCCTTGAAATGTCTTTGCCTGCCTTGTCTTGCCTTGCCTTGCCTAGAATTGCCTTTTCAGCAATTGCCTTGCCTGAAATTGTCTTCCTGAAAATTGTCTTGTTTTTCTTTGTCTAAAATTGTCCTGCCTGAAATTTCCCTGCCATGCCTTGCCTTGCCTGGAGTTGCTTTGCCTGAAAATGCCTTGCATTGTTTGCCTGAATTTGCCTTGCCTGGAATTGCATTGTCTTGACTTGTCTTGCCTGGAATCGCCTTGCTTTTTTTGCTTTGCTTTTTCTGGAACTGCCTTGCCTAAATTAGTCTTGTCTTGCCTTGCCTTGCCTGAAATTGTTTTGCCTAGAATTGCATTGTCTTGCCTTACTTTGCCTTCCTTAGTATTGCCTTACCTTGAATTGCCTTTTCTTGCGTTGATTGGAATTACTTTGTCTGAAATTGCCTTGCCTTCTTTTGCGTTGCCTTGCCTGAAATTGCCTTGACTAAAATTGCCTTGCTTGGAATTGCCTTTCCTACAATTTCCTTGCCTGGAATTGCCTTGCCATTCCTTGTGTGGATTTGCCTTGCCTTTCCTTGCCTGAAATTGACTTACCCGCAATTGCCTTAAATTTTCTTGCATTTTCTTACCTTGGATTGACTTGCCTGGAATTTTCTTGCCTGGAATTGCTTTGTCTTACCTTGGGTTGCCTTGCCTTGCCTTGCCTGGTAATGCCAAGCCTGGAATTGCTTTGCCTTGTCTTGCCTGAAATTACCTTGCCAGGAATTTTCTCTTTTTGCCTTGCCTTGCCTTGCATTGCCTTGTCCTTCCTAAAATTCACTTTTCTGAGATTGCTTTGAGTTGACTTGCCATGCCAAAAAGAGCCTTGCCTAAAATTGCCCTACATTGACTTGTCCTGCCTTGCCTTGCCTAGAATTGCGATGCATTCCCTTGTCTTGCCTTGCCTAGCTTAGAATTGCCTTGCCTTGCCTTGCTTTCGTTGCCTGGAATTACCCTGCCTTGCCTTCCCTGGAATAGCTTTGCCTGGAATTGCCTTGTCTTGCCTTCCTTTGACTGTGGTTGCCTTTTTTTCGAATTTTCTTGCCTTGCGTTTTTTCGCCTGGAATTGCCTTGGCCTGCCTTGCCTTGCCTTGCCTTTCCTTGCCTTGACTTGAATTGCCTTGCCTTATCTTAGCTGGAATTGCCTTGGCTGAAATTACCTTTTTCTGCCTGGATATACCTTGCCTTGCCTGGAAATCCATTTCCAGCAATTGCCTTGCCTGTAATTGCTTTGGTTAAAATTACCTTATTCTGCCTGGACGTGCCTTGCCTTGCCTGGAAATCCATTTACATCAATTGCCTTGCCTGTAATTGCCTTGCCTTGCATTGCCAAAAATTGCCTTGCCTTACATATTCTTGTTTTGCCTGGAATTGATTTGCCTAGAATTGCATTGTATTGCCTTATTTTGCCTTGACTGGAGTTGCCTTGGTTCAAATTGCCTTTCCTTGCCTTGCCTGGACATATTTTGTCTGAAATTGCCTGGCTTTGCTTGTCTCGCCTTCCTGAAATTGCCTTGCTTGAAATTTCCATGCCCTGCTGGTAATTTTATTACATTACCTTGCCCTTCCTTGCCTGGAATTGCCCTGTGTGAAATTGCCTTGACTTGGCTTGCCATGCCTTGCCTGGAAATGCCTTGCCTAAAATTGCCTTGCCTTGCCTTCCATTTTTTGGAATTGCCCTGCCTTGCCATGTCTTGTCTGAAATTGCCCTGCCTGGAATTGTACTGCCTTTCCTTTTCTTTCCTGGAATTGCCTTGCCTTGCCTTGCCATGTCTTGCCTTGCCTTGCCATGCTAAAATTGACTTTTCTGAAATTGCCTTTCATTTCTTAGTCTTGCCTAAAAGACACCTGCCTGGAATTTCCCTAAATACACTTGCCCTCTCTTGCCTGAAATTGCCTTGCTTAGAATTTATCTGCCTTGACTTGCCTTGCCTTGCCTTTCATTGCTTTGCCTGGCATTACTTGCCTTGCCTTTTCTTGCCTTACCTTACCTTGCCTTGCCTTGGCTAGAATTGCCTTGCCTGAAATTGCCTTATGTTGAATTGTCTTTCCTTGCCTTCCCTGGAATTGTTTTGCCTGGAATTTTCTGGCTTTGCCTTGCTTTTTCCTGCTTGGAATTGCCCTGCCTTGCCTTATCCCTGGAATAGCCTTGAGTGGAATTGCCTTGTCTTGCATTACCAGAAATTGCCTTGCCTTGCATTGCCTTGCCTTGCCTGGAATTCCCTTCCCTCGAGTTGCATTGCCTTGCCTTACCTTGCCTTGCCTGGAATTGCCTTTCTTGAAATTGCCTTTTCTTGCCTTGCCTGGAATTTTCTTGTGTGGACTTGCCTTGCCTTGTCTTGTCTTGCCTTGCCTGGAATTGCCTTGCCTTGCCCTGCATAAAATTGCCTTGCCTGAAATTGCCCTTTTTTGCCTTGCCTTGCCTCGAAGTGCCTTGCTTGGAATTTTTCTGCCTTGCCTTGCCTCAAATTGCCTTGCTTGAAATTTCCCTGCCTTGCTTTGCCTCTAATTGTCTTGCCTGGATTTGGCCTGCCTTGCCTTTTTGTAGCTTGCCTTAAATTTTTTGCCTTGCTGGGTATTTTCTTGCATTGTCTTTCCTTGCCTAGCCTGGAATTTTTCTGTCTGGGATTGCCTTGCTTTAGCTTTCCTTGCCTTGCCTTGAATTGCCTTGCCTAAAGTTTTCATGCCTTGCCTTGCATTGTCTGAAATTGCCCTGCCTGGAGTTGCCCTGCCTCACTTTGCCTTGCCTGAAATTGCCATTATTGCAATTGCCCTGCCTTGCATTGCCCTTCCTAGAATTGACTTGCCTTGCCTTGCCTGGATTTGTTTCCATTCAATTTTCTTGCCTATCCTTGCCTGGAATTTACTTTCCTGTAACTGCTTTGCATTCGCTTGTCTTGCCAGAAAATTTTTTGCCTGGAATTGCCTTGCCTTACCTTGCCTGGAGTTGCCTTGCCTGGAATTTCCCTGCCTTGCCTTACATGGAATTGCCTTGTCTTACCTTGCAATGCCTCAAATTGCCTTTTCTCCAATTTCCTAGCCTGGAATTGCCTTGTATTGACATGCCTTGCCTTGTCTCAAACTGACTTGCCTGGATTTTACTTGTTTGGCCTTGTCTTGCCTTGCTTTGCCTTTTCTTCCCTTGCCTTGCCTAGAATTGCCTTGTCTGAAATTTCCTTGCCTAAAGTTGCTTTGCGTATCCTTGCCTTGACTTTCTTTGCCTTGCCTTTTTTTGTCTTGCCTGGAACGTTTTTTGCATTGTTTTTATTTGCCTAGACTGGAATTGCCCTTCCTAAAATTGTTTTGCCTTGGCTGGCCTTGCCTTGCCTGGAACATCCTTTCCTATAATTGCTTTTTCTTGTCTTGGCCAAAACGACCTGCCTTGCATTACCTTGCCTGAAATTTCTCTGCCTGGATTTTCACCCCCTTGCCTTGCCTGGAATTGCCTTGCCTTTCCTTGCCTGAAATTGACTTTCCTGAAATTTTCTTGCATTGCCTTGCCTTTCCTTGCATGGGATTGCCTTGCCTGGAATTGTCTTGCCTAAAATTGCCTTGGCTTGCCTTCCATTGCCTTGCATTGCCTGGAATTGCATAGCCTGAAATTGTCTTGTCTTGCCTTGCCTGAAATTGACTATCCTTGCCTTGCTCTGTCTTCCCATAACTAAAATTGACTTTCCTAAAATTGCCTTGTGTTGCCTTGTTTTGCCTAAAAGAATCCTGTCTGGATTTGCCCTGCTTTGTCTTGCCTTGCCTTGCTTTGCCTAGAATTACCTTGCCTGGAATTGCCTTTCCTTGCTTTGCCTGAAATTTTCTTGCTTGAAATTGCTTCGCATTGCCTTGCCATGTTTTTCTTGCTGGAATAACCCTGCCTTGCCTTTCCTTGCCTGGAATTACCCTGCCTTGCTTTTCCTGGAATAGCCTTGCCTGGATTTGCCCTGTCTTGTCTTGCCTAGACTGGAGTTGCCTTGCCTTGACAAGCCTAGAATTTTCTTGCCTGGAATTGCCCTGCCTTGCATTGCCAAAAATTGCCTTGACTCGAATTGCCTTGCCTTACATTGCTTTGCCTTGCCTCGAATTGTCTTGCCTAGAATTGCATTGCATTGCCTTACCTTGCCTTAGCTGGTATTGCCTTGCCCCGAATTGCCTTTCTTTTCCTTGCCTGAAGTTACCTTGTTTGTAATTGCTTTTCCTTGTCTTGCCTTGCCTTGCCTGGAATTGCCTTTCCTTGCCTTCCCTTGCCTGAAATCGCCTTGCCTGGAATTGACTTTTCAGCAATTGCCATGCCTGCAATTTTCTTGCCTTGCCTTGCCTTGCTAGCCTAGATTTGCTTTGCCTTTTCTTGCTTGGAATTGACTTTCCTGCAATTGCCTTGCATTGCCTTGCCATTTTTTGAATGAAATTGCGTTGACTAGAATTGTCTTGCCTGGAATTGCCTTGCCTTGCCTTGGGTTGCCTTGCCTTGCCTTGCCTGGAATTGCATCTTTTTGCCTTGCATTCTCTTGCCTTGCATTTTCCTGCCGTGCCTAAAATGGACTCTCCTGAAATTGCCCTGCGTTTTCTTGCCTTGCCTAAATTATCCTTGCCTAGAATTGCCCTACATTGCATTTCCCTGCCTTTCCTGAAATTTCCTTGCCTAGAATTCCACTGCATTCCCTTTTCTCGCCTTGCCCAGCCTAAAATTGCCGTGTCTGGAATTTAGTTATTTGAAATTGCCTTGAATTGCATTGCCTTGCTTTGCCTTGCTTTCCCTTACCTGGAATTGCCCTGCCTGCAATTGTTTTGCCTTGTTTTGTCTGGATTTGCCTTGCCTGCAATTTTTTTGCCTAGCATTACCTGGAATTTACTTTCCTGGAATTGTTTTGCATTGACTTGCCTTGCAAGGAATTTTCTTGACTGAAATTGCCTTGCCTTTCTTTGTTTTCTCTTGGCTTACCTGTAAATTCCTTGCCTTTTCTGGCCTTGCCTGGAATTGCCTTTCCTGGAATTTCTTTGCCTTGCCTTGCCTTACCTTAAATTACTTTGCCTTGCCTTGCCTGGATTTGCATTTTCTGAAATTGCCTTGCCTTGTTTTATGTGAAATTGCCTTGCAGGAATTGCCTTGTCATGCCTTGCCTGGAATTGCCTTCCCTGCAATTGCCTAGCCTGGAATTGCCTTGCCTTGCCTTGCCTTGCCTGGATCTGCTTTGCCTGAATTTTCCTTGTCTTTCTTTGTCTTGCCTTGCCTTGGCTTTCCTTGTCTTGCCTGGAATTGCCTTTCCTGGAATTACCTAGCCTTTATTTACCTTGACTTTCTTTGCCTTGCCTTTTCTTGCCTTGCCTTGTATTGCCTTGTCTTTTCTCGATTTTTTTTGCATTGCCTTTCTTTGCCTTGCCTGGAATTGTTTTGCCTTGGCTTGCCTTGCCTTGCCTGAAATTGCCTTGCCTATAATTGCCTTGTCTTTTCTGGCCTAGAACTGACTTGCCTTGCATTACATTGCATCACATTACCCTACCTGAAATTGCACTGCCTTGCCTTGCTTTGCCTGGAATTGCCTTGACTTTTTTTGCCTGGAATTGACTTTCCCAGAATTGCCTTGCATTGCCTTTCCTTTCCTTTCATGGGATTGCCTGTCCTGGAATTGTCTTGTCTTTCTTGTGCTGCCTGGAATTGCCTAAACTGGACTTGCCTTGCCTTGCCTTGCCTGGAATTGCCTTGCCTTGAATTGACTGTCCTTGCCTGCTTTGCCTTGCCATGCCTAACATGGACTTTCCTGAAATTGCCTTGACTTACCTAAAAGAGCCATGCCTGGAATTGCTCTATATTGCCATGCCCTGCCTTGCTGGAATTGCCTTGACCAGAATTGTGATGCATTCCCTTGCCTTGCCTTTCCTAGCCTAGAATTGTCTTTCCTGGAATTGCCTTGCTTTGCCCTGCCTGAAATTTCAATGCTTGGAATTGCCTTGCTTTGCCCTGCCTGAAATTTCATTGCTTGGAATTGCCTTGCATTGCATTGCCTTACCTTGCCTTTCTATTTCTAACCTGGAATTGCCTTGCCTTGCCTTCCCTGAAATAGACTTGTCTGGAATGCCCTTGTCTTGCCTTGCCTTGACTGGAGTTGCCTTGTTTCAAATTGCCTTACCTTGTCTTTCTTCACCTGGAATTGCCTTGCCTCGAATTGCCTTGTCTTGTGTTGCCTTACCTTGACTTGACTGGAATTGCCTTGTCTTACATTGCCTTGCCTTGACTGGAATTGCTTTGCCTAGAATTGCATTGCCTTGCCTTACTTTGCCTTTTCTAGAATTGCCTTGCCTCGAATAGCCTTTTTTTGACTTGCTTGAAATTACTTTGTCTGAAATTGCCTTGCCTTGTCTTGCCTCGCCTTGCCTGAAATTGCTTTGTCTTGCCTTGCCTGAAATTGCCTTTCCTGAAATTGCCTGGCCTTGCCTGAATTTGCCTTGCATTTTTTTGCCTGGAATTGACTTACCTGCAATTGCCTCGCATTGCCTTGCCTTTTCTTGCATTTGATTGACTTACCTGGAATTTTCTTTCCTGAAATTGCCTTGTTTTGCCTTGCCTTACATTGCTTCACCTTGCCTTGCTTGGTAATGCCAAGCCTGGAATTGCTTTGCCTTGCCTTGCCTGGAATTACCTTGCCAGGCATTGCCTCTTTTTTCCTTGCCTTGCCTTGCCATGCCTAAAATTAACTTTTCTGAAATTGTCTTGAGTTTCTTTGTCTTGCCTAAAACAGCCTTGCCTATAATTGCCCTACATTGCCTTGCACTTTCTTGCCTGGAATTGCCTTGCCTAGAATTACACTGCATTCCCTTGCATTGCCTTGCCTTGCCTTGCCTTGCGTTGTTTTGCCTTGCCTTTTCCCGAGTGGCCTTACCCGGAAATGCCTTGTCTTGCCTTGCCTTGACTGAAGTTGCATTGTTTCAAGTTGTCTTTTCTTGCTTTTTTTCATCTGGATTTGCCTTGTTTAGAAATACCTTGCCTTGTGTTGCCTTTCCTTGCCTTGACTGGAATTGCCTTGTCTTAACTTAGGTGGGATTGAGTTACCTGGCATTACCTGTCTCTGCCTTGACGTGCCTTGCCTTGCCTGGAATTCCCTTTCCATCAATTGCCTTGCCTGTAATTTTCCTGCCTTGCATTCCCAAAAATTGCATTGCCTGGAATCGCCTTGCCTTACATATCCTTGTTTTGCCTGTAATTGATTTTCCTAGAATTGCATTCCCTTGCCTTACCATTTCTTGACTGGAATTGCCTTGGCTTGAATTGCTTTTTACTTCCTTGCCTGAAAATAATTTCTCTGGAACTGCCTCGTCTTGCCTGAAATTGCCTTTCTTGGAATTTCCATGCCTTGCTGAAAATTGTCTTGCATTGCCTTGCCTTGCCTTGCCTTGCATGGAATTGCCTTGCCTTGATTTGCCTTGCCTTGCCTTGCCTTGCCTTGCATTTTCTGGAATTTCCCTGCCTTGCCATGCCTTGCCTGAAATTGCCCTGCCTGGAATTGCCCTGCCTTGCCTTGCCTTTCCTGTAATTGTCTTGCCTTGCTGTGCCTAAAATTGACTTTTCTGAAATTTTCATGCATTTCCTTGCCTTGTCTAATAATGGCTTGCCTGGAATTTCCCTACATATACTTGTCCTGCCTCGCCTTGAATTGCCTTGTATAGAATTGCCTGCCTTTCATCGCCTTGCCTTACCTTGCCTTGACTTGCCTGGAATTGCCTTGCCTGGCATGTCCTTCCCTTGTTTTGCCTTTCCTTTCCTTGCCTGGAATTTTATTACATGGTATTTTTTTGCCTTGCCTTGCCTTGCATTGCCTGGAACTGAATTGCTTGGAATAGACCTGCCTTGCCTTGCCTTGATGGGAATTGCCTTGCCCTGAGTTGCCTTGCCTTGCCTTGTCTGGAGTTACATTCACTGGAATTGCTTTGAGTTGCCTTACCTAAAATTGTCTTCCCTGGAATTGCCTTTCTCTGCCTTGTCTTGCCTTTCCTTTCCTGGAATTGCCTTTCCAGCAATTGTCTTGCCTAAAATTCCACTGCCTTGTCTTGCCTTCCCGTACCTTGCCTTCCCTGGAATTGCCTTGCTTGTCACTGCCTTGCCTTATCTTGGTTTCCTTGCCTAGAAGTACTTTGCCTGAAATTGCCTTGCCTGAAATTGTCTTGCCTTGCCTTTCCTGAAGTTATATTGCTTGGAATTGCCTTGCATTGCCTTGATTTTTCTTGCCTGAAATTTTCCTGACATGCCATTCCTGGAATAGCCTTGCATAAAATTGCCTTGTCTTGCCTTGCCTTGACTGGAATTGCCTTGCTTCAAATTGTCTTGCCTTGTTTTTTTTTTTGCCTGGAATTGCCTTTCCTAAAATTGCCTTGCATATATTTGCCTTGCTTTACCTTGCCTTGACTGAAATTTCCTTGCTTGGAATTGTCTTGCCTTGCCTTAGCAGGAATTGCCTTGCCTGAAATACCTTTCCCTGCATTGTCTTGTCTTGCCTTGCCTGGAATTGACATTCCATAAATTGTCTTGCATGGAATTGCCTTGCGTAGAATTGTATTGCCTTGCCTTGCATTGTCTGGAATTGCCTAGCCTGAAATTGCGTTGCCTTGCCTTGCCTGAAATTACCTTGCCTGGAATTGACTCTCCTTGCCTTGCCTTGCCCTGGTGTGCCAAAAATTGAATTTACTGGAATTGTTTTCCTTTCCTTGCCTTGCCTAAGACAGCCTTGCCTGGAATTGCCATACATTGCATTGTTATGCCTTGCCTGGAATTTTATTGCCTAGCATTAAACTGCCTTCCTTTGCCTTGCCTAGCCTAGGATTGCCTTGTGTAAAATATCCTTGCCTTGCATTGCCTAAAATTTTCTTTCTTGGAATTGCCCTGCATTGCATTGCCTTGCCTTGCCTTGCCTTGCTATATTTTGCCTAGAATTGCCCTGCCTTACCTTCCTGGGAATAGCCTTGTCTGGAATTACCTTGTCTTGCCTTGCCTTGCCTTGAATGGCATTGCCTTGTTTTGAATTACCTTGCTTTGCCTTTTCTCACGTGGAATTGCCTTGCCTAGAATTACCTTGCCTTGTGTGGCATTGCCTTGCCCTGCCTGGAATCGCCTTTCTTGGAATTGCCTTACTTTGTCGTAGCTAGAATTGTCTTGCCTGAACATACCTTTCCCTGGCTTGTCTTGTCTTGCCTTTCCTTCTCTGTATTGGCCTTTTTGGCAATTACCTTGCTGGAATTTCCCTGTCTTGCACTGCCAGGAATTGAATTGCCTGGAATTGCCTTGCCTTATATTGCCTTGCCTTCCCTAAGATTGGATTGCCTAGAATTGCGTTGCCTTGCCTTACCTTGCCTTGTTTAAAATTCTCTATCCTAATATTGCGTTTCCTTGCCTTGCCTAAAATTACCTTGTCTGGAATTGCCTTGCCTTGCCTTGATTTGCATTCCCTGAAATTGTCTTGCCTTTCCTTGCCTCAAATATCCTTGCCTGAAATTGCCCTTTTTTGACTTGCCTTGTGTTGCCTCAAATTGCCTTGTTTGGAATTTCTCTGCCTTGCATTACTCGAACTGCTTTGTCGGGAGTTACCCTGCTTTGCCTTGCCTGTTATTATTATTATTTTTTTATTTTTCCATTGCCTTGTCTTCAATTAACCTGCCTTGCCTTCTTTTGCCTTTCATGGAATGCCCTTGTCTGGAATTGTCATGCCTTGCCTTGCCTGAAATTTCTGTACCTAAAATATTCTTGCCTTGATGGGAGATTTTTTGCTTTACCTTGCATTGTCTAGCCTGGAATTGCCTTTTCTAGAATTACCTTGCCTTGTCCTGTCTTGCCTTGCCTGAAATTGCCTTGCCTAGAATTGCCTTGCATTTTTTTTGCCTGAAATTTCCCTGCCTTGCCTTGCCTTGCCTGAAATTCATCTGCCTGGAATTGTCCTGCCTTTCCTTGACATGCCTGGAATTGCCTTGTCTTGCCTTGCATTTCCTTGCCTGAAAATGCCTTGCCTAGTATTACATTGCCTTACCTTATCTTGCCTTGCCTGGAATTGCCTTTTCTTGCCTTGCCTGGAATTATCTTGTGTGGAGTTGTCTTGCCTTTAATTGCTTTGATTGGCCTTGAGTAACATCGCCTTGTCTGAAATTGCCCCTTTTTGTCTTGCCTTGCCTTCCCTTGCCTCAGATTGCCTTGTTTGTAATTTTCCTGCCTTGCCTTGACTCGATTTGCTTTGCCAGGAATTGCCCTGCTTTGCTTTGCCTTTTCTCACCTCAAATTACCTTGCCTGAAATTGGCCTGCCTTGTCTTGTTTTGCCTTGCCTTGAGTTGCCTTGCCTGGAATTGCCTTGCCTGAAATTGCCATGCCTAACCTTGCCAGGAATTGTCTTGTCTAGAATTGGCCTGCCTTGCCTGGCTTTGCCTAGCCTGGATTTGCCCTGCCTAGCCATACCTCAAATTGCCTTGATTGAAATTTTTATGTTTTCCTGAAAATTTTCTTGCATTGCCTTTCTGTGCCTAGCCTGGAATTGCCCTGCCTGGAATTGCTGTGTCTTGATATGGCTTGCCTTGCCTTTCCTTGTCTGAAATTGCATTGCCTTGCCTTGCCTTGACTGAAATTTTCCTGTCTTAAATTGCCCTGCCTTGCTTTGACTAGCCTGGAATTATTCTGTCTGGAATTTTCTTGCCTTGGCTTGCCTTGCCTTGCCTGGAATTGCCTTGCCTAAAATTGCCATGCCTTGCCTTTCCTTGTCTGGAATTGCCCTGCCTGTAATTGCACTGCCCTGCTTTACATTTCCTGGATTTGGCTTGCCTTGTTTTATCTTACTGTGCCTTAAATTGACCTTTCTGAAATTGTCTTGCATTGCCTGGCCTTGACTAAAAGAGCCTTGCCTGGAATTGCCCTACATACACTTGTCCTGCCTTGCCTGAAATTACGTTGCTTAAAATTGCCCTGACTTTTCTTGCCTTTCATTGCCTTGCATAAAATTTTCTTGCTTCGAATTTTCTGGCATTGCATTGTCTTGCCTTACCTAAAATTGCCTTGCCTGGAATGTTCTAGCCTTGCCTTGCCTTTTGTCTAGCCTGGAATTCACTTACCTGGAATATTTTGCCTTACTTTTCCATGCCTTGCCTGGAATTTCCTTACCTGCAATTTTTACCTTGCTTTGCCTTGCATTTCCTGGAATTGCCTTGCCAGCAATAGCCATGAATTGTCTTGCCCTGATTGGAATTACTTTGCCCTGCGTTGTCATGCCTTGCCTGAAATTGCCATGCCTAGAATTTCGATGGATTCCCTTGCATTGCCTTGCATAGCTTAAAATTGCCTTGCCTGGAATTGCTTTGCTCTGCCTTCCCTGGAATTTTCTTGCTTGGAATTGCCTTGCATTTTATTGACTTTCCTTGCTTTGCCTTTTCTTGCCTGAAATTGCCCTGCCTTGTTTTCTCTGGAATAGCCTTGCATGGAATTGCCTTGTCTTGCCTTGCCTTGACTGGAGTTGTTTGTTTTGAATTTCCTTGCCTTGCCTTTTTTCACCGAAAATTGCCTTGCCTAAAATTGCCATGCCTTGCATTGCCTTACCTTGCATTGACTGGAATTGCCTTGCCTTACACTGCATTGCTATGCCTTGCCTTAGCTGAAATTGCCTTGCCTGGAATTGTTTTTTTTTTGCCTTGCTTTTCTAGCCTTGCCTGGAATGGCCTGTCTGGCAATTGCCTTGCCTGAAATTGCCCTGCCTTGCATTGCCAAAAAATGTCTTGCCTGGGTTTGCCTTGCCTTACATTGCCTTGTTTTGCCTGGAGTTCCTTTGCCTAGAATTGCATTGCCTTGCCTTAACTTGTTTTGAAAACAAACATGTATTTTTTTTTCACCTTGAAAAATATATATTTACAGGAACAATTCCCCATTTTCTGGGACTCTTAGAAAAAAAAAGGTCCATTTTGGGGAAGTAAAACAAACAGTGGAGACAAGTGTAGCACCGTCTCCCAAATCACCAACCTCCAGGTCCTGAGGCCTGGGCTGGGCCAGCACTGACAGGAGGTGAGCCCAGGGGTCTTCTGAACCCACTCTCTCCTGCTAGAATAGAGACAGGACAGGCTTTATGTCCCCCATTCCTCCCTCCCAACTCCAGGGACATTTAAAGGGTCCTTTGTACCCGCCCGCAGGAAATTGGGGGGCTGGGAGGGAGAGAACTGAAAATACATGTTTGGTATCAAAAATAAACACTTGCGGGGGGAGGTGGCAGGAAGATTCCCCCCCCAAATCCCTTCCTTCCCACCCACCCCAGCAAATATAGGAAGAGATGATCCCCTCTCCCCTATTGAAAAGTCCCATTTAAAAATAGATTATACTATCAAAATGGGAGGGTGGGGAGAGACAGGGAGACCCCAGACAAACAGGGCTGCAGGTGTACCCCAGACAAACAGGGCCCAGAGTGGACCACAAAAGAAAAACTAAGTAACAGAAATACTTCATCATCAACAATCTAAGCATACACTCAGAGACCCAATTAAAAAATCAGTAACTACTAAGACGACAGGTGGATAAATCCACAAAGATGGGAAGAAACCAGCGCAAAAAAAAGGAAAACACCCGAAATCAAAACACCTCACCTCCTACAAAGGACCAAAACTTCTCACCAGCAAGGGAACAAAGCTGGATAGAGAGTGAGTGTGATGAAATGACGGAATCAATCTTCAGAAAGTAGATAATGGGAAACTTAAGAGAGCTAAAAGAACATGTCCTAACTCAATGCAAACAATCTAAGAACCTTGAAAAAAGATTGGAAAAAAGATTTGAGGAAATGATAACAAGAATGGACAACTTAGAGAGGAATATGAATGAATTAAAGGAGCTGAAAAACACAACAAGAGAACATCGCGAAGCATACACAAGTTTGAACAGCCGAATTGAACAAGCAGAAGAAAGAATATCAGACGTCGATATCAACTCAAGGAAATAAAATGAGAAACCAAGATTAGAGGAAAAAGCACAAAAAGGAATGAACAAAATCTCCAAGAAATGTGGGACTATGTGAAGAGACCCAACTACGTTTGATAGGTGTACCAGAATGTGACAAAGAGAATAAATCCAAGCAGGAAAATACTCTTCAGGATATTATACAGGAAAATTTCTCCAACCTAGCAAGACAGGTCAATACTCAACTCCAGAAAATACAGAGAACACCACAAAGATACTCTGCAAGAAGAGCAACACCAAGACACATAATCGTCAGATTCACCAGGGTTGAAATGAAGGAGAAAATACTCAGGGCAGCCAGAGAGAGAGGTCGGGTCACCCACAAAGGGAAGCCCATCAGACTCACAGCAGATCTGTCGGCAGAGACTCTACAAGCCAGAAGAGAGTGGAGGACAATATTCAACATCCTCATAGAAAAGAACTTTCAACCCAGAATTTCATATCCAGCCAAACTGAGCTTCATAAGTGAAGAAAAAATAAAATCCTTCATGAACAAGCAAGTACTCAGAGATTTTGTCACCACTAGGCCTGTTTTACAAGAGCTTCTGAAAGAGGCACTACAAATAGAAAGAAAGAACGAGTACCAGCCATCCTAAAAGCATACCAAATGCTAAAGAGCATCAACAAAATGAAGAATGTACATGAACCAATGGGCAAAACAGCCAGCTAGCATCAAAATGGCAGTATCAAATTCACACATAACAATATTAACCCTAAATGTAAATGGGCTAAATGCACCAATCAAAAGACACAGACTGGCAAATTGGATAAAAAAAACCAAAACCCATCAGTGAGCTGTATCCAGGAAACCCATCTCACACACAAGGATACACAAAGGCTCAAAATAAAGGGATGGAGGAAGATTTACCAAGCAAATGGAGAGCAATAAAAGCAGGAGTTGCAATTCTCATCTCTGATAAATTAGACTTTAAAACAACAAAGATCAAAAGAGACAAAGAACGTCATTACATAATGGTAATAGGATCCATACAACAAGAAGAGCCAATGATTCTAAATATATATGGACCCAATGCAGAAGCGCCCAGATATATAAGGCATTTCTTAATGATTTACAAAGAGACTTAGACTCCCACACAATAATAGGGCGAGACTTTAACACTCCACTGTCAATATCAGACAGATCAACCAGGATAACAAATTAACAAGGATATCCAGGACTTGAACTCAGATCTGGAACAAGCAAACCTGATAGATATTTACAGAACTCTCCACCCCAAATCCACAGAATATACATTCTTCTCAGCACCACATCACACCTACTCCAAAACTGACCACATAATTGAAAGTAAAGCACTCCTCAGCAAATGCAAAACAACTGAAATCATAACAAACAGTCTCTCAGACCATAGTGCAATTAAGTTAGAACTCAGAATTCAGAAACTAACTCAGAACTGCATAGCTTCATGGAAACTGAACAACTGGCTCTTGAATGTTGATTGAATAAACAGTGAAATGAAGGCAGAAATAAAGAAGTTCTTTGAAACCAACGAGAATGAAGACAAAACATACCAGAATCTCTGGGACACATTTAAAGCAGTCTGTAGAAGAAAACATATAGCAACAAGTGCCCACATTAAAAGAGTGGAGAGATCCAAAATTGACACCCTATCGTCAAAATTGAAAGAGCTAGAGGAGCAAGATTTAAAAAGATCAAAACCTAGACAAAGACAAGAAATAACTAAGATCAGAGCAGAACTGAAAGAGATAGAGATATGAAAATCCCTTCAAAAAATCAACAAATACAAGAGCTGGTTTTTCAGAAAGATAAACCAAATAGACAGACCACTAACCACACTGATAAAAAAGAAGAGAGTGAACAACCAAATAGATGCAATAAAAAACGATACAGGGGAAATCACCACAGATTCCACAGAAATTCAAACCATCATCACAAAATACTACAAACAACTCTATGCACATAAACTAGCAAACCAGGAAGAAATGAATAAATACCTGGACACCTGTGTCCTCTCAAGCCTAAACCAGGAAGAAGCCAAAACTATGAATAGACGAATAACAAGGTCTGAAGTTGAGGCAGCACTTAAGAGCCTACCACACAAAAAAAGCCCAGGTCCAGATGGGTTCACAGCCAAAATCTACCAGATTCACAAAGAGGATCTGGTACCATTCCTTCTGAAACTATTCCAAATAATACAAAAAGAGGGACAATGACCTTCCCAGGTCATTGTATGAGACCGACATCCTCGTGATACCAAAATTCGGCCGAGACTCAACAAGAAAAGAAAACTTCAGGCCAATATCCATGATGAACATAGATGAAAATATCTTCAATAAAATACTGGCAAACCGATTGCAACAGCACATTAAAAAACTTATCCATCATGATCAAGTAGGGTTCATCCCGGGCATGCAAGGCTGGTTCAACATATGCAAGTGTATAAATGTAATTCACCACATAAACAGAAGCAAAAACAAAAACCACATGATTATCTCCATTGATGCAGAGAAGGCATTTGACTAATTTCAATAGCCCTTTATGCTAAAAACCCTCAATAAACTTGGTATTGATGGAACATATCTCAAAGTAATATAAGCTATTTATGACAAACCAACAGCCAATATCATATTTATGGGCAAAACCTGGAAGCATTCCCTTTGAAATCTGGCTCTAGACAAGGATGCCCTCTCTCAACACTCCTATTCAACATAGTACTGAAAATTCTAGCCAGAGAAATCATGCAAGAAAAAAAAAATAAAGGGTATTCAAATAGGAAAGGGGGAAGCCAAATTGTCCCTATTTGCAGACGCCATGATAGTATACCTAGGAGACCCAATCACCTCAGCCCAAAAACTCCTGAAACTGATAAGCAACTTCAGCAAAATCTCAGGATATAAAATTAATGTGCAAAAATCACAAGCATTCCTATACACCAATACAGACTTAAAGAGAACGAAATCAAGAACCAACTGCCATTCACAATTGCTACGAAGAAAATAAAATACCTAAGAATACAACTCACAAGGAACTTAAGGAACCTCTTTAAGAAAAACTACAAACCACTGCTCGATGAAATAAAACAGGTCACAAACAGATGGAGCAACATTCCATGTTCATGGTTAGGAAGAATCAATATCGTGAAAATGACTATACTGCCCAAAGTAATTTTCACAATCAATGCTATCCCCATCAAACTACCATTGAATTTCTTCACAGAACTGAAAAAAAACACCATGAACTTCATATGGAACCAAAAGAGAGCCCACATAGCCAAGTCAATTCTAAGCAAAAAGAACACAGCAGGAGGCATCACACTACCAGACTTCAAACTATACTACAAGGCTACAGTAATCAAAACAGCATGGTACTGGTACAAAAACAGAGATATAGACCAATGGAACAGAACAGAGGCATTGGAGGCAACACAAAATACCTACAATTATATAATCTTTGATAAACCAGACGAAAACAAGCAATGTGGAAAGGATTCCCTCTTTAATAAATGGTGTTGGGAAAACTGGCTAGTTATGTGCAGAAACAGAAACTGTACCCCTTCCTGACAACTTACACTAAAATTAACTCCAGATGAATTAAACACTTAAAACATAAGACCTGGCATCGTAAAATTCCTAGAAGAAAATCTAGGCAAAACCATTCAGGACATAGGAGTAGGCAAGGACTTCATGACCAAAACACCAAAAGCATTGTCAACAAAAGCCAAAATAGACAAATGGGACCTAATCAAACTCCACAGCTTTTGCATGGCAAAAGAAACAGTCACTAGCGTGAATTGGCAACAATCAGAATGGGAAAAAATCTTTGCAGTTTACCTATCTGACAAAGGTCTGATATCCAGAATTTACAAAGATCTCAAACAGATTTACAGGAAAAAAACAAACAATCACATTCAAAAAATGGGTAAAGGATATGAACCTACACTTTAAAAGAAGACATACATGAGGCCAACAAACACATGAAAAAATGCTCATCATCACTGGTCATTAGAGAGATTCAAATCAAAACCACATTGAGATACCATCTCATGCCAGTTAGAATGGCGATCATTAAAAAATCTGGAGACAACAGATGCTGGAGAGGATGTGGAGAAATAGGAACACTCTTACACTGTTGGTGGGAGTGTAAATTAGTTCAACCTTTGTGGAAGACAGTGTGGCGATTCCTCAAGGACCTAGAAATAGAATTTCCATTTGACCCAGCAATCCCATTACTGAGTATATATCCAAAGGACTATGAATCCTTCTACTATAAGGACACATGCACACGAATGTTCATTGCAGCACTGTTTACAATAGCAAAGACCTGGAACCAACCTAAATGCCCATCGATTATAGACTGGACTCGAAAAATGTGGCACATATACACCATGGAATATTATGCAGCAATCAAAAATCATGAGTTTGTGTCCTTTGTAAGGACCTGGATGAATCTGGAGAACATCATTCTCAGCAAACTGACACAAGAACAGAAAATGAAATACCACATATTCTCACTCATAGGCGGGTGAGAAAAATGAGAACACATGGATACAGGGAGGGGATATACTACACACTGGGGTCTATTGGGGGCAATGGGGGAGGGACAGCGTGGGGGAGCTTGATAGGGATAGCCTGGGGAGAAATGCCAAGTGGGGTTGAAGGGGAGGAAGGCAGCAAAACACACTGCCATATGTGTACCTATGCATCTATCTTGCACGTTCTGTCCATGTACCCCAAAACGTAAAATGCAATAAAAATTTAAAATACAAAAAAAGAACCTTGCCTAGAATTGACCTACATATTCTTGCCCTGCCTTGCCTCTAATAGCCTTGCTTAGCATTGCCCTGCCTTGCCTTGCCTTGCGTTGCCTGGAATTTTTATGTTTGGAATTACCCTTCTTTGCATTGCTTTGCCTTGCCTGAAATTGCCTTGTCTGGAATGTCTTTCTCCTGCCTTGACTTTCCTTGACTTGCCTGAAATTCCCATACCTGGATTTTTTTTGCCTTGCCTTCCTTGCATTGACTGAAACTGCCTTGCCTTGCCTTGTCTGGAGTTGCCTTCCCTTTATTTGCCTTGCCTTGCCAAACTTGGAATTACCTTGCCTAAGGTTGCCTTTCCCTGCCTTCTCTTGCCTTAATTTTTCCGTATTTGCATTTCTGACAATTGCTTTGCCTGGAATTACCGTGTCTTGCATTGCCTGGAGTTATCTTCCCTAGAATTGCCTTGCTTTGCCTTACCTACAATTGCCTTGCCTGGAATTTTCTTTCTCTGCATTGTCTTGCCTGGAATTTCTTTAGATTTCTGGATATCCTCCATGTGTGCATTATTAAGGGAGGTTCTAAAAAAGTATCCCTATGAAATGGATTGCTGAATATTCCCCAGGCGTGGAATATTCACTGAGGCTATGAATTGAAGGCAATGTGATATAGACTCCTGATTATTTTCCAGGTGGGTTTTATTCATATGAGCACTAAATGAGGGGATGTGTGAAATACACTTTCCTCTATTCCACAGGTGTGTATGATTCGCTGAGGTTCTCAATGTGTGGATAAATGAAATAGACACCAGGCTACTCCACATGTGTACATTATTTACTGACCCTCTGAATGAATGGCCATATGAAAGAGACTCCAAATATTTCTCCAGGTATGCCTTATTCAATGAGGCTCTGAATGCAGGCAATACGAAATAGACTTCTAACAATTCCCCAGGTGTGTATTACTCAGTGAGACTCAGAAAGAGGGGTGACATAAAATAGACTCCTCACTATTCTACAGGTATAAGTTATTCAGTGAGTCTCAAAATGGGTGTCCATATTAAATACAATCCCGACTATTCCCCACGTGTGCATCATTCAGTGAGGTGCTGAATGAGTGGCCATATAATATACATTTCTGAGGACTCAACAGCTGTTCATTATTTATTTAGGCTTTGAATGAGGGGCAATATGAAGTAGACTCCAGACTATGTCCCAGGTGTGTATAATTCACTGAGCCTCTGAATGATTGGCCTGAAGAAATAAACTCCTGGATATTACCCAGGTGTGTATTATTCAGCGAGGCTCAAAATGTGTTGCCATATAAATTAGACCTCTCAGTACTCCACAGGGGTGAGTTATTCAGGAGACTCTGAAAGAGTGGGCATATAAAATTAACTCCCGACTATTCCTCGGGTGTGAATTATTCACTGAGGATCTCAATGTGTGGCCATTGAAAATAGAATCCCCACTATTCCCTAGGTTTGTATTTTTCACTGAGTCTCTGAATGAGTGGCCATTCTAAATCAACTCCTGACAGTTCCCAAAACTTGCACTACTTCGAGAGGATATGAATGATAGACAATAATAAAAAGACTCCTCAGTATTTCCCTGGTGTGCATTATTAACTGAGGCACTAAAAGTGTTTATATCAGATACATCACTATTCCCAAGTTGTGCATTATTCAATTTGGCTCTCAATACTGGTCCTATAAAATAGAATTCTGACTATTCCCCAAGAGTGTGTCATTCACTGAGGCTCTGAATGAGTGGCCATATGAAATAGACCCTTGACTATTCCCCAGGTGTGTATTATTTAGTGATGCTTTGAATGAAGTGTCATTTGAAATAAAATCCTGAGTACTGCTCAGGCATGCATTACTCACTGAGGCTCTGATTTAGTGGCTATATAAAATAGTCTCCTGACTATTCCATAGGTGTGTACTATTCAGTGAGGCTCTGAATGAGTGGCCATATGAAACAGAATCCTCACTATTCCAAATATGTGCATTATTCAGTGAAGGTCTGAATGGCTGTCCATAAGAAATAGAATCCTGACTATTCCCCTGGTGTGCCTTATTCACTGAGGTAAAGAATGAGTGGCGATATGAATGAGATTGCTGAGTACTCCCCAGGTATGCTATGCATTATTTACTAAGGCATTGAAACAGTGGTAATATAAGATAAACACCTAAATATTCCTGAGATGCATACTATTCAGAGAGACTCTGAATGAGTAACAATATTAATAAGGCTCCTGCCTATTTCACAGGAGTGCATTACTCAATGAAGCTCTGAGTAAGAGGCCAGATGAAATTGACTTATAATCTTTCCCCAGTTGTGTGTATTTCACTGAGCCTCTTAGTGTGTTCTTAATTGAAATACACTCCACACTATCCCCCTGGTGTGTCTTATTCACTGAGGTTCTGTATGAGTTGCCATATGAAATAGACTCCTGACAACTCCCAAGTGTGCACTATTCCCTGGGAGTCTCAGTGAGTGGCCATAAGAAAGAGATTCCTGACTCTCCCTAATGTGTACATTATTCAGGGAGGCTCTGAAAGAGTGTCCATATGAAATAGACTTTTGACTATTTCCCAGGTGTGCATTATTCACTGAGGATCTAAATAAGTGGCAATATAGAATAGATTTTGGACTATTCCCCAGGTGTGTATTCTTCACTCAGCCTCTGAATGAGGGGCCTTATGAAATAGAATCCTGACTGTACCACAGGTATGTATTATTCCCTGATGTTCTGAATCTGTGGACAAAGCAAATAGATACCTGGCCACTCCACAGGTGTGCATTCTTACTGATGCTCTGAATGAATGGCCATATGAAAGAGACTCCAAATTTGTCTCCAGGTATACATTATTCAATGAGGCTCTGAAGGAGAATACATACGAAATTTACTCCTTACAATTCCGCATGTGTTAATTTTTCTGTTAGACTCACAAAGGGGGTTGATAAAAAATAGACTCCTCGGGATTCCAAGGCATGCATAATTCAGCGAGTTTCATAATGGGTGTTTATATGGAAGTATTGGATGCAAGATTGAATTAATCAACCAAGAAAAAAGTATGCCGAGAGAGATCCAAGATGGCTTATCGCTAACAGCTTGGAATTGTAGCTCCCAGTGAAAGCTCGGAAAACGTGAGGGCGCCACATTTTCAGAGAACTTTTCGTCGCCCATGGACCAGAAGATTTCCAGTGGAGGAGCCCCGCGGGTCGCCAGCACGACTTCTGTGGCCGGTGCAGTGGTTTTGCCGTCGCCTCGGCGCGGCAGCTCTTCGTGCACAGTGAGCGGGACTGGTTCCCCTACTGACTGGTGTTTGGAGCTCTGGGAAGGCAGAGCCGCTTGTTGCAGACTCAAGAAGGAAGCCAGACCGGAGATTCCCAGGCAGAAGAGCACCATCAGTCTTATCGCTGCTGTTTCGGCCGGCACAGTGGGTTGCTCGGATTCCAGCACTGGGAATCAATAAATTGGATATCCTCTCAGGAACTTAATCAGAAAGGCGCTAATTGTAATGATATCAGATGGATAAAATCACAATAAAGGGAAAAAAACAGCCTAAAACGGCCGAGAAAACTGAAAATCAGAAGCCCTCTCCCTCTACAGGGGATAGTAATTCCTCATCAGCAACGGAACAAGCCCTAATGGAAGAGGACTGTGTTCCAGTATCTGAAGGAGGTTTTAGAAGGTGGATGGTAAAAAACCTCTGGGAATTGAAACAAATTGTTCTAAACCAATGCAAAGAAACTAAGAACTTTGAAAAAAGGTTAGACGAAATGTTAAAAAGAATGGATAATATAGAAAGGAATATAAATGAACTAATGGAGTTCAAAAATACAACACGAGAACTTAGTGAAATATGCACAAGTTTGAATAGCCGAATTGATCAAGCAGAAGATAGGATATCAGAGGTCGAAGACCGAATTAATGAAATGGAATGAGAAGACAAGAATAGAGAAAAAAGGATAAAAAGGAATGAGCAAAGTCTCCAAGAATTATGGGACTATGTGAAAAGACCTAATCTACGTTTAATAGGTGTACCTGAATGTGATGGAGAGAATGAATCCCAGCTGGAAAATATTCTTCAGGATATTATCCAGGAGAATTTTCCCAATCTAGCAAAGCAGGATACCATTCAACCTCAGGTAATACAGAGAACACCACAAAGATATTTCTTAAGAAGAGCAACTCCAAGACACATAATCATTAGATTCACCAGGGTTGAAACAAAGGAGAAAATACTAAGGGCAGCCAGAGAGAAAGGTCAGGTTACCCACAAAGTGAAGCCTATTAGACTTATAGCAGATCTCTCAGTAGAAACCCTACAAGCCAGAATAGAGTGGGGGCCAATATTTAACATCCTCAAAGAACAGAAATTTCAGCCCAGAATTTCATATCCTGCCAAACTAAGCTTCACAATTGAAGGAAAAATAAAATCTTTTATGAACAAGCAAGTACTCAGAGATTTTATTACCACCAGGCCTGCTTTACAAAAGCTTCTGAAAGAAGCATTACACACAGAAAGGAACAACCAGTATTAGCCTTTCTAAAAATATACCAAAAAGTAAAGAGCATCAACAGAAAGAAGAATTTACATCAACAAATGGATAAAATAGCCAGTTAACATCAAATGGCAGTAATCTTAAATGGAAATCGACTAAATTTTCTAATTAAAAGATACAGCCAAAATCTAACGGTATACTATATCCAGACCTATTTCATATCCAAAGATATACATAGACTAAAAACAAAGGGTTGGAGAAAAATTTACCAATCAAATAGAGAAAAAAACAAATAAATAAACAAAAAGGAGTTGCAATTCATGCATTTGATAAAACAGATTTCAAACCAAAAAAGATAGAGTGGTATAAGGATCAATGCATTCTAACATCCAGATACATAAGACCCATAAAGAGATTCAGACTCAACGAAACAGAAAATTAATAAGGATATCCAGAACCTGAACTCAAATCAATAACAAGTAAACTTAATAAGCAAACTCTCCACTTTAGATAAATAAAATATACATTCTCCATTTTAAATACATAAAATAATGATCGGCCATTATTAATAGCCATTTATAGAATAAAGCAATATTTCTGTTCTCTCTCCCTCTTTTTCTTCCTCTCTTTTCCTTTCAAAAAAAGACCCTCTATATCCTCTTTCTCTCAGCTCCTGTTAATACAAAAAAAGAAAAAAGTATTCCAAATTTTATTGCCAGCGAACACGGAACGCTCACGTCTCTCCAACTCGTTGTCCCTAAATCAGTGGAGAAGGGTATTTAAGCTCAAAAAAACACAGTGTATGTAGGGCAAGCAACTTTACAGACACTTATTTTGGTAACTAGAGAGTTCATTCTTTAATAAGCAAAGGCTAGAGGGTTCATTCTTTAGAGCAGGCTTTCAGTTTTGTTTACAGAAGCAAGGGTCACCAGTTATTGCAAGGAGAATGGGACAGTACAACTTATTTTTTGAAAAAAACTGCGTTGTCTTATAAAATGGCGTTGCTCTGGTCTAACTGTAGGCCCACTATAGCACATTTTCCCTGTTCTTTTAACATGTATTAAATATTTAATAGTTTTTTTATTTCTTTTCAATTAAACAACTAACATACCCTTCAGTGGATCTTTTAGTAAGGATCCATCAGTAAAAGGTGGGAGTCAAGGGGGGTTCTCTCCAAGGGGCTACACTAGTAATCAGGAGGACAAAGAAGGTTACTGCAAGGAGTGCATAAGTCTCAGCTTTAGGTGGTCTGCTGAAGCTGAGGTCACTCTCCATTGTGCATCCAAAGGGGTAGTCTTGACATGTGAGTGGTGGATCCAGGCAGTCAGTCCGTCCACCTTGATTTCTGTGGGGGTGACCAAAATCATGGTGTAGGGTTCTTTCCAGCGAGAATTTAGGCCAGAGGCAGTGAATCTCTTTACCAGAACTTTGTCCCTGGGCTGGAAGGGGTGTACTGGCTTATCAGTAAGGTCCACTGAGGTGGGTTGAGTTCCCCTGATGAGCGGGTGCACCTGGGACTGACCAGACTGGAGTGCCTGCAAGGACATAAGGAGTGTGTGGTTATAAACTTCAGCATGTATGGTGTTTGCAAGTTTGGGGAGTAAGGGAAAGGGCCTTCCAAACATAATTTCAAAAGGAGTGAAGCCTTTTTCATAGAGAATACATCGAGTATCAAGGAGAACAAAAGGGAGCAGGTTAACCCAGATTTCATTGGTCTCTAGAATAAATTTTGTTTAAGTCTCCTTTATGGTCCAGTTCATCTTTTCAACCTGCCCTGAGCTCTGGGGAGGATAGGCACAGTGTAATTTCCAGGCTATGCCCAGGGCCTTGGCTAGGCCCTGAGAAACCTGTGCTGTACATGCAGGGCCATTATCTAATCCCAGTGTCAGGGGCAAGCCGAACCGAGGAACCAGGTCCTGTAACAGTCTTTTGGTTACTACCAGTTTAGTTTCTCACCTAGTAGGAAAAGCCTCGACCCACCCAGAGAAAATGTCTACAAACACAAGGAGGTAGGTATAGCCGCAGGCTGGGGGCTTTGTTTCATTAAAATCTACCTCCCAGTGTTCCACTGGGCTAGTACCCCTAAGTCTTATCCTTGCCTGACTAGACCTACTGCCTCCTGGATTTACCCTGGCACACACATCACATCAAGTAGTAGTTTCCCTAACAATTTCACATAAATGTGGAATGTAGTATCTGGCCCTCAGTAGGTCAGAGAGGTTTGTTTGTCATAAGTTCGTGGTCTGGTGTGTGTCCTTAACTGGAGTCTGCCCTAGAGCCTCAGGGAGCACAATCCTCCTGTATAGTAGAGTCCACCATCCTGTGAAATCTTGTCATCCCCCCTGTTCTTTAGCAAAGTTTTCTTCATCAGGTTAGTACATAGGGGTAGGGGGCAGGGTTGCAGCCCACAGTGTCACACTAAGTATCAGGTTTTACTGGCCCCAAGGCTGCCTGTCTGGCTTGCATGTCAGCTGCCCTATTTCTCCGTATTTCTGGTGTATCTCCCTTTTGGTGTCCTTTGCAGTGTATTAATGCCACTGCTTTGAGCTTCCATTTAGCCTCTAATAGGGCTAGGATTTCCTCTTTGTTTTTGATGACCTTTCCCTCTGAGTTAAGCAGCTCTCTTTCTTTATAAATGGCTCTGTGAACATGGGCTGTAGCAAAGGCATATCGGCTATCAGTGTAGATGTTGACAGTCTTTTTCTCCACCCAGTCCAAGGCCTTTATTAGAGCTATGAGTTCTGCCTTTTGGGCTGAGGTTCTGTGTGGAAGAGCCTGGGCCCAGATAACCTGCTCTAGGGTGACCACAGCTGCCCTGGCATACCTGACTCTGTTGACCATGAAACTACTGCCATCTGTATACACTACCTCCTCTGGGTTCTGCAGGGGGATGTTGGTGAGGCCCGGTTGTGCAGCGTGGAGGACATCTATTGTCTGTTGGCAGTCATGTCTGGGGCTCCTCTAGCTCTCTGTCAGGTAGCAACGTGGCAGGGTTTAGAACTGTGGCTTGTGAAAACTTTATTCTGGGCTGGTCCAAAAGTAAGGCCTGGTATCGGACTATGCAGGCATTAGGCATCCATTTTTCCAGAGGTCCACAGAGTAGTGACTTCACTGTGGGGGATGCCACTAAGTTTAACTCCTTCCCCAAAGTCATCCTGTCTGCCTCTTTGACTAATAGGGCTGTAGCTGCCACTGACCTCAAACAAGCTGGCCACCCAGAGTCCACGGGATCAAGTCTTTTTGAAAGGTAGGCAACTGGCTGGGACAATGGTCCCAATGTCTGGGTGAGCACCCCCTTATCACCTCCCTGTTTTTCATGTACGAATAGCTGGAAGGGATTAAAGATGTCAGGCAAGGCCAAGACCGGAGCCATGGTCAAGGCTTTTCTAGCCTGTCAAAAGCCTGCTGTTCCGTTACTGTCCAATTCAATGGCTGGTCCCTGTGAGTTAACTCTGGCTCTCTGGAGTGCTGCTATCACTGCCTTAGTAACTCCCTTATCTTGCTTGTCCCCTAAGGTGCCCCTATTGTTAAAGACATTTTGGGCTATCTCCAACAACTGAGTTAGATTTACTCGCTGAAACCCCTCTAATTTTTGCAATTTTCTTTTGATGTCTTGAGCAGACTGGGAAAGAAAAGCCAGATTGATAGCCCGCTGATTCTCTGGGGCCTCAGGGTCAATAGGGTTTTAGGTGTGGTAAGTGTCCTGTAGGTGCTGAATGAAAGTGACTGGGAACTCCTGTGGACTCTGGGTCATGATCCCTACCTTGGAGAGGTTGGTGGGTTTACAGGCTGTCCCACTAACGCCCTCTAACAAGTACCGGTAAAAATTGTTCAAAGCCAGCATGCCCGCTGGGGAGTTTGCGTCCCATTGGGGCCTGGTGGAAGGTAAAATTGCATTAATTGTTTCTTGGCAATCTTCTACTGATCCTCTCCCCATCCCAATTACTGTTTTATGGGCTTCTTGTCTAATTCTGCTTCACTCCTCTCTGGTGAACACCACCAGGAGTAGCTGCTGGCAATCGTCCCAGGTAGGACAGTGGCTTTGTAAAACTGACTCCAGGAGTCCGGTGAGTGCCTGGGGCTTTTCAGAAAACAGAGGATGTTGAGCCTTCCAGTTGTACAAATCACTAGAGGAAAAAGGGATATAAACAAGGAAGGGGCTGCCCCAGCTGTTGCCATCTGTAGGAGGTGCCTCCCTGAGGGGCAGTAGCTTTGGTGGGTGTGGGCCCCGCTTCAAGTGTGAAGGGGGCACAGGGTTTGATTATAGTTCTGTCTGAAGAGGGGTGTCGGGACCCTGTTCCCAAGGGCCGAGAATATGGTGGGGGCCACCCTTGGTCCTCAGCAGGGGTTTGAAGAACAGCCGGTACTGAGAAGCTTTTCTTTGGGTCTGCCAGCATAACTTGAAGTCCAGCCTGATTTATGCATTTCTCCAGCCAAGGAGGAGGGTGATTGATCAATTTCAGCCATTGATCAATGTATGAAAATTGATCGGCATGGCCTGGGGACCCTGTCAACTTGTTCCAGAAAGCCTGAGTGATCTTGGGTTGTATGTCCCCGTTTCTGGCCAGCCTACCCCAAAGGCCGGCCACTGTAACTCAGAGGGTCTGAAGCTTCTGTGGGGTTAGATTAACACCATATTGGCCAGATAACCCTGTTTTAAAATTTGTCTTCATGTATGGGGGTGTGTGCATTGTCGGGACTATGAAGAGCCCATTTGGTTTTTCATTCAGTTTTTGAAATTTCCTCTAAGAGATTTTATTAATTGAAGACTGGATTCACTGAAGATTTGAACAAACAACCTTGTAGTTGTGGGCCCCACCATTTAACTTCTGTTCTAACAAGTAACTTGCACTACAAAGAGTTAGAAAGCTGTTCTTAAAGCCAGATTTTAGATGCAAATACTGCACCCTGAGACAGTGTGGCCTGCCTAAAAGCTGGCTGTGGCTGGCGGCTGGCAGAGAAAGGAAAAAAACGGTTTCTTGTGTCAGTTTAATAACTGAGCTCTAAGCCGCTGGGCCATCTGCCAGTTCCATGTCCCTGCAGCTTTTGGTCACCTTGACACAGGGGCCCTGAAAAGCATTAAATTCCTGTCTCTCTATCTCTCTCTCATTGTTTCTCTTTTCTGTCTCTTCTCTTCTTCCCCTCTCTTCTCTTTCCTTCCCTGTTTACTTTCTCTCTTTTTTCCTACTTTCTCTCTTCTTTCCCTATTTTCTCTCTCTCGCTCTTTTTTCTTCCCCTACTTTCTTGTCCTCTATACTGTTTCCTTTTATCTACTTTCTCTTTCCCTCTTCTACTTTCTTGTCCTCTCTTCTTTCTTTCCTCCCCTGTTTCTGTTGTCTCCTTTTGGGCCACTTGGTTGTTGCTCATGTCTTCCTCTTTCTGTGGTATAGCCAATGTTGGAGAGCCTCAAATTCAAACTTTCCCTCTCTAAAGCAAGTTTTAGTAGGGCTTCTGCAGCCGGGTCCTGCAAGGACCAGGTAATTGAATTAGTGGGTCTGCCTCTAGTCCTAGCCAAAGGAACAGCGGGTAAGGGCCAGGGTAATGTAATGGCCTCTCCCCTTGTACATCACAATTTGTCCAATTTGTCTTTAGTAGTTTATGGCACCCAAATTTCCAACAATTTGGATGGTGCCAATATGCCTCTCTGTGATGCACTGCTGGGCAGTGACCATAACAACATTAGACACTTTCCTGGCAGAATAGACAGTTACCAATTTTCCATCTCAGACTGGAAAAGATCACTCATAGACCCTGATCTAGGACTCTGTTTCCTACGACCCCAAAGAATCTACTTTTGAGGTGTCGAGGGCACAACTGCCTCCCCTACATGGAATCAGACCCAGCACGGGCAAAAGAACTCTTTTCCCGGTGGAGGTGGCTGGGAGAATTTACAGGCCACAATGATTATAACAAGGAAGAGAATAAAGATAACTAGAGTTAAGACTATCTGCCACATGGCAAAGGAAGAAAGAGTGAGGCCACAGTGATAGAAGATGATGAGGAATAAAGAGAAGAGGGTAATTTCTGCTGCGGTGTAATCAATAAAATTTCCCTGCATCCAGTGGTCTGTCAACCACTGCAAGATATCCCCTACTTCGAGGGAGGATGGCCTGAGCCAGTGTATGTCTGCTAGCAGAAGTCTAATAACACTGAAAAATTTACAGATGAGACAGAACCACATAAAAGAGTGACAAACAAAGGATGGAAGTCCCCCAGAACGGGGGCTAATCAGTTGCCTACCCAGCCACGTTCCCGGAGGAATGTTTCAGGGGCATCTTGGCTAAGGTGTACCCACATAATCCCTGGGCCTGGTCACTTCAGGATGGAAGTCTGAGTAGTACAGCTCTGAGGTGAATCACCATTATGCCTTATGACATCCCTGTGGAAGCATGGGTGGAGGCCCACTCAAGCCCTATAGCTTTTCAGCTGTGGGACTAAATATATACACATTCACTCTCTCACTCACACAGAGGTTATGGAAAACAACCAAATGCTAACACCCACTATGCCAGCTACCCAATGATGATACCCACTATACCAGCTATCAAAAGGCTGCTACCCACTGCAACAGCCACCAGAAGACTGAAACCCACTATGCCAGCCACCAGAAGCCTCAAGCAATGTCTCAGTGAGGCTTGCCATGTCAGAGGAGCAATAACTGCATCCAGTCCCCTGACACAGACCCCCTTGAAGTAGTTCCCAGATTCCAGAGCAAACTTACTTCTGGAGGATTTTTTTTTAAGACCCTGAAGAATTTTGGGTGAATGTCGGCTGGGTGGTTGCTTATCCTTTTTGGTGGCACTCTGGGGCCCTGGGATAGCTCAGGGAGCACCTCCCCTAAGGGCCCCTGAGGTGGGAGCAGCTGCATGTGTGAGACTCTGAAATGGGTTTGTCTAGGTGATGGAGGAACATAAATAATATCTCGCTGGGGCCTCCAAATGAAGTATTGGATGCAAGATTGAAATAATCAACCAAGGCAAGAGTAAGACAAATTGCAGGGTCTTTACTGCCAGTGAACATGGAGGACTCACGTCTCTCCAACATGTGGCCCCGAAATCGGGAGATCAGGGTATTTAAGATGAAAAAAAAAACCATAGTGGATGAAGGCCAGGAAACGTTACAGATGCTTATTTTGGTAACTACTGACAAGCAAAGGCAAGACAGTTCATTCTTTAGAGCAGGCTAGCAGTTTAGTTTACAGAAGCCAAAGTCAGCAGTTATTGCAAGGAGAATGAGACAGTACAACTTATTTTTTAAAACATACAGCATTGTCTTATAAAATAGCGTTGCTCTGGTTCTAACTCTAGGCCCACTATAGCACAATATTAAATAGAACCCTAACTATTCCCCACGTGTGTATCATTCAGTGAGGTGTTGAATGAGTGGCCATAGGAAATAGACTCCTGAGTACCCAGCAGGTGTGCATTGTTCAGTGAGGCTTTGAATGAGAGGACCTATGTAATAGACTCCTGAGGATTCCTTAGGTGTGTAATATTCACTGAGGCTCTGGAAGAGTGGCTGTATAAAATATAATCCTGGATACTTCACAGGTGTGCATTTTTCACTGAGACTCTGAATGCATGTTCATATGACATAGCCTCCTGATTATTGTCCAGGTGTGCATTATTAAATGAGGCTCTTAATCAATGGTCATAGGAAATAGAATGCTATTTACCAGGTGTGCATAATTCAGTAATGCTCTGATTGAGTGGTCATATGACATAGACTCTGAGTATTCCCCAGGTGTGTATTATTCAGTGTCTTTCTGAATAAGTGGCCACAGGAAATAGATTCCTGACTATTCCACATGTGTGTATTATTCACTGAGGCTTTGAAAGAGTGACCAAATGAAACAGATTCATGACTGTTCCACATGTGTGCATTATTCAGTGAGGCTTTCATGAATGTTCATATGAAACTGTTCTGATTATTCCCCAGGTGTGTGTCACTCAGTGTGGTGCTGAAAGAGTGGCCATATGCAATAGACTCTTGACTATTCCCAAAGTGTGTATTATTCACTGAGGCTCTGAATGAGTGGCCATATGAAATCGACTCCTGACTATTTCACAGGTGCATATTATCTACTGAGGCTATGATTGTGTGTCCAAATGAAATAGACTCCTGGCTATTCCACAGGTGTGCATTATTAACTGGGGCTCTGAATGAATGTCCATTGAAAAGAGATTTCAAATTATTCTCCAGATGTGTATCATTCAGTGAGGCTTAGAAAAAATAAGTGGTCATATTGATTAGATTCCTTGCTATCCCACAAGTGTGTATTATTCACTGAGGCTCTGAATATGTGGCTACATGAAATAGACTCCTGACTAATCCACATTATTCAGTGACACTCAGAATGAGAGGCCACATGAAAAAGACTCCTGACTATTCCTCAGGTGTGCATTATTCAGTGAGACTCTGAATGAGGGGATAAAACAGAATCCTGACTATTTCTCCAGGTACATACAATTAGTGAGGCTCATAATGAGTGGCCATTTGAAATAGACTTCTGACTATTCCACAGGGGTGCATTATTTCATGAGGCTGTGAAAGAGTGGCCGTATGAAACAGACTCCTAATAATTCCCCAGGTATGTAATATTCAGTGAGGTTCTGAATGAGTTTCTATATGAAATAGTCTCCTTTTACCTGGTGTTCATTATTCAGTGAGGCTCTGAATGAGTGGCCCTAAGAAACAGCCTAGAGACTATATCACCAGTGGGTAATATTCAATGAGGCTGTAAAAGAGTGGTCATATGAAACAGACTCCTTATTACTCCACATGTGTGCATTATTCACTGATTGAATGACTAGCCATATGACATAGACTCCTAATTATTCTCCATGTGTGCATTATTCAAAGAGATTCTGTATGAGTGTCCATACCAAATAGACTCCTGACACTCCCTCAGGTGTGTATTATTCAGTGAAGCCCAGAAGGTGAGGCCATATGAAATAGACTCCTGACTATCACCCAGATGTGTATTATGCAGGAGGGCACTTAATTCGCGGCTATCTTAAACAGCGTCCTGACTACTCCATAGGGGTTTATTATTCACCGAAGCTCTGAATGAGAGGCCATATAGAATAGACTCCTGACTATGGCCTCGTTGTGAATTATTCAATAAGGTTCTGAATGAGTGGTAATATGGAATAGAATCCTGATGATTCCCCAGGTGTGTATCCTTCAGTCAGGCACGGTACGAGTGGCCATATGAAAGAGGCTCCTGACTATTACCCTGGTGTGCTTTATTCACTATGGCTCTGAATTACTGACTATGTGAAATAGACTTCTGAGTATTCCCCAAGTCTGCATTATTTCCTGATTCTGTGAGAGGCAATAAAAAATATACTACTGACTATTCCCCAGTTGCATATTATTCCATGGGGGTCATACTGAGGGACCATGTGAAATAGACTTCTTACTGTTCCCCATGTTTGCATTATTCAGGGAGTCTCAGAATCGTGGGTGATATAAATTAGTCACCTCAGTACTTTACAGATGTGCATTATTCACTGAGGCTTATAATGAGTATTCATGTTAAATAGCCTCCTGACTATTCCCCAGTTTTCCATTATTTACTGAGTCTCTGAAACAGTGTCCCTATAAAAGAGACACCTGACTATTCCCAAGGTGTGCATTATTCAGCTTGGCACTCCGTGACAAGTCATATGAAATAGAATCATAACTATTTTTTTTGTGTGTGTATCATTCAGTGAGGCTCTGAGTGAGGGACCATATAAAGTAGACCATCGATTATTCCCCAAGTGTCTATTATTTACAATAGAATCCTCAGTACTGCGGAGGTGTGCATTATTCACTGAGGCTCTGAATGAGTGGCAATATGAAATAGACTCTTGACAATTCCACAGGTGTGTATTATTCAGTGAGGTTCTGAATGAGTGGCCATATGAAACAGAATCCTCACTTATCCACCCGTTTGCTTTACTCCACAACATTCTGAATAAGTAGCCATATGACTATTCCACAGGTGTGTATCATTCAGTGAGGATCTTACTGGCCATATTAAAGAGATTCTTGAATATCCACAAAGAGGTTATTGTTCAGAGAGGCTCTGAATGAATGACTATATCAATTCGGCTGCTGACTACTCCACAGGAGTGTATTATTCAGTGAAGCTCTGCATGAGAGGCCAGATGAAATTGTCCCCTGACAATTCCCCTGGTGTGTATTATGCACTGAGCTTCTGAATGTGTCGCCAATTGAAATACACTTCTGACTATTCACTGAGGTTCTGTATGAGTTGCCATACAAAATAGACTCCTGACTATTCCCCAGGTGTGCACTATTCCCTGAGGCTCTCACTGAATGGACATACGAAATAGACTCCTGACTCTACCCCATGTGTGTATTATTCAGAGAGGATCGGAAAGAGTGTCCATATGAAATACATTCCTGTCTATTCCCCAGGTGTACATTATTCATTGAGGCTCTGAATGAGTTTCAATATGAAATACACTTCTGACTATTCTCCAGGTGTGTTTTATTCACATGGGCTCTGAATGAGGGGCCATATGAAATAGACTCCTGACTATTCCACAGGTGTGTATTATTCACTGATGTTCTGAATGTGTCGCCAAAGAAAATAGACACATGGCTACTCCACAAGTGCACATTCTTCACTGATGCTCTGAATGAATGGCCATGTGAAAGAGACTCCAAGATCTTTCCATGTATGCATTAGTCAATGAGTCTCTGAATTAGAGGACACTGTAAATGAAGTCCTGACAATTCCCCAAACTTGCACTATTCGAAGGGCTCTGAATCAGTGGCAATAAGAAATAACCTAATCAATATTCCCCTGCTGTGTATTATTCACTGAGGTTCCGTATGAGTTGCCATATGATATAGACTCTTGACAATTCCCCAAGTGTGCACTATTTCTTGGGAGTCTCAGTGAGTGGCCATTAAAAACAGATTAATGACTCTCCCCAATGTGTGTATTATTCAGGGAGGCTCTGAAAGGTTGTCCATATGAAATAGACTCCTGACTATTTCCCAGGTGTGCGTTATACACTGAGGCTCTGAATATGTGGCAATATAGAATAGATTCCTGACTATTCCCCAGGTGTGTATTATTCACTCAGCCTCTGAATGAGGGGGCTTATGAAATAGAGTGTATCATTCAGAGCCTCTCTGAATTATACACACATGGGGTAGAGTCAGGAGTCTATTTCATATGGCCACTCAGTGAGAGCCTCAGGTAATATTGCACACCTGGGGAATTGTCAGGAGTATATTTCGTATGACAGCTCATACAGAACCTCACTGAATAACACACACCTGGGGGATAGTAAGGAGTATATTTTAATTGGCCACTCATTTAGAAGCTCAGTGAATAATACACACGAGGGGACTTGTCAGGAGAAAATTTTATCTGGCCTCTCATTTACAGGTTCACTGAATAATGCACTCCTGTGGAGTAGTCAGCAGCCTAATTGATATAGCCGTTCATTCAGAGCTCTCTAAATAATAAGCTCCTTGTGCATATACAGGAATATCTTTAATATGGCTAGTAAGAGTCTCACTGAATGGTACAAACCTGTGGAATAGTCATATGGATATTTATTCAGAATGTCGTGGAGTAAGGCACACCAGTGGATAAGTGAGGATACTCTTTCATATGGACACTCATTCAGAACCTCACTGAATGATACACACATGTGGAATTGTCAAGAGTCTATTTCATATTACCACTCATTCAGAGCCTCAGGGAATTATGCACACCTGGGGAGTACTGAGGATTCCATTGTAAATAATAGGCACTTGGGAAAAGTCAATGGTCTATTTTATATGGTAACTCATTCAGAGCCTCACTGAATGATACAAACCTGGAGAATAGTCATATGACCAGTCCTTGAGAGTTAAGCTGAATAATGCACATCTTTGGAAGAGTCAGGTGTCTCTTTCATAGGGACACTCTTTTGAGAGCTTCAGTGAATAATGCACACCTGGGAAATAGTCAGGAGTCTGTTTTAAATGACCACACGTTACAAGCCTCAGTGAATAATGCAAGTCTGTGGAGTACATTACACATACATTACACTGAGCCTCTTAGTGTGTGCTTAATTGAAATACACTCCTGACTATTTCCCAGATGTCTTATTCACTGAGGTTCTGTATGAGTTTCCATATGAAATAGACTCCTGACAATTTCCTAAGTGTGAACTATTCCCTGGGAGTCTCAGTGAGTGGCCATAAGAAACAGATTCCTGACTCTTTCCAATGCGTATATTATTCAGGGAGGCTATGAAAGAGTGTCCATATGAAATAGACTTCTGACTATTTCCCAGGTGTGCATTATTCACTGAGGCTCTGAATAAGTGGCAATATACAATAGATTCCTGACTATTCCCCAGGTGTGTGTTATTCACTCAGCCTTTGAATGAGGGGCCTTATAAAATAGACTTCTGACTGTACCACAGGTGTGTATTATTCACTGATGTCCTAAATGTGTGGCCAAAGCAAATAGACACCTGGCCACTTCACAGGTGTGCATTCTTTACTGATGCTTTAAATGAATGGCCATATAAAAGAGACTCCAAATTTATCTCCAGGTATACATTATTCAATGAGGCTCTGAAGCAGGGGCCATACTAAATTTACTCCTTACAATTCCGCATGTGTTGAATTTTTTGTCAGACTCGAAAGGGGGTCAATAGGAAATAGACTCCTCAGGATTCCAAGGCATATATAATTCAGCGAGGTTCATAATGGGTGTTCATATTAAATAGAATCCTGACTATTCCCCACGTGTGTATCATTCAGTGAGGTGCTGAATGAGTGGCCATATGAAATAGACTTTTGAATACCCAACAGGTGTGCATTGTTCAGTGAGGCTTTAAATGAGACGGACTACATAATAGACTCCTGAGTATTCCCTAGGTGTGTATTATTCACTGAGGCTCTGAATGAGTGTTCATATGACATAGACTCCTGATTAATGTCCAGGTGTGCATTATTCAATGAGGCTCTCAATCAGTGGTCATATGAAATAGAATTCTATTTCCCAGGTGTGCATCATTCAGTAATGCTCTGATTGAGTGACCATATGGCATGGACACTGACTATTCCCTAGGTGTGTATCATTCAGTGAGTTTATTTCATATGGTTACTAATTCAGGGCCTCAGTGAATAATACACCTCTGGAATATAGTCAAGCATCTAATTCAAATTGATTTTCCTAAAATTGCCTTTTCTTAGCTGGAATTGTTTTGCCTTGAAATACCTGGACTTGTCTTGAAATAACCTGCCAGTATTGCCTGGACTTGCCTGGAATTACCTTTCTGGAAATTGCCTTGCCTGAAATTGCCTTGCCTTCCATGTTCTAAAATTGCCTTTCCTTCAATTTCCTTGCCTTGCATTGCCTTGCCTTGCCTAAAATTGCCTTGCCTAGAGTTCCATTGTCTTGCCTTACCTTGTCTTGACTGAAATCGCCTTGCCTGGAATTGACTTTTCTTGCCTTGCCTGGAATTTTTCTGTCTGGATTTGCCTTGTCTTGTGTTGTCTTTCTTGCCTTGCCTGGAATTGCCTTGCCTTGCCTTGCATCAAATTGCCTTGCTTGGAATTTCTCTGCCTTGTGTTGCCTCGAATTGCCTTGCCTGGAATTGCTCTGCTTTGCCTTTCCTTTTCTTAACTCAAATTGCCTCTTCTGGAATTGTCCTGCCTTGCCTTGTTTTGCCTTGCCTTGAATTTTCTTTCCTGGAATTTTTATTGCCTTGCTGGGAATCTTGTTGCATTGCCTTTCTTTGCCTAGCCTGGAGGTGCCCTGTCAGGAATTGCCTTGCTATGACTTGTCTTGCTTTGCCTGGAATTGCATTGCCTAGAATTGTCTTGCATTGTTTTGTGTTCTCTGGAATTGCCTTCCTGGAATTGCCCTGCTTTGCCTTGCCTTGCCTGCAGTTGCCCTGCCTGCATTTGCCCTGCCTTGTTTTGTTTTGCCTGAAATTGCCTAGCCTTACCTTGAGGTGACTCGATTTTTCTTGTCTGCAATTTTCTTGCCTAGTTTTGCTGGAAATTTACTTCCCTGAAGTTGCCTTACATTGCCTTGCCTTTCCAGGAGTTTTCTTGCCTGGAATTGCCTTGCCTTGCCTGGAATTGCATAGACTTATTTGGCCTAACCTGCAATTGCCTTTCCTGAAATTGCATTTTTTCCCTTGCCTTGCGTTGCCTTCCCTTGCCTTGTGTTGCCTGGAATTATCCTGCCTTTTCTTACCTGGAATTGCCTAGCCTGGGACTGCCTTGTCTTGCCTTGCCTGGATTAACCTTGTCTTGCCTTGCCTTGCCTTTTCTCTTCTTGCTTTGCCTAAAATTACCTTGCCTTTCATTGCCTTGCCTTTCATTGCCTTGCCTTTCTTTGCCTTTCATTTCCTTGCCTTGCCTAGCATTGTCTTTCATTGCCCGCAATTTTTTTGCATTGCCTTGTTTTTCCTATCCTGGAGTTGCCCTGCCTGGAATTGTTTTGCCTTGGGTTGCCTTGCCTTGCCAGGAATTGCTCTGCCTTGCCTTCCCTGGAATACTCTTGCATGAAATTGCCTTATTTTACCCTGCCTTGACTAAATTTGCCTTTTTTGATTTGCCTTGTTTTGCTTTTTTTCGCCTGAAATTGAGTTTCCTAGAATTGCCTTGCCTTGCATTGCCTTACCTTGCCTTGACTGGAATTGCCTAGCTTTACACTGCATTGCCTTGCCTGGAATTTTCTTGCCTAGAATTGCATTGTCTTGCCTTCCCTTCCCTTCCCTTTCCTGGGATTGCCTTGCCTCGTATTGACATTTTTTGCCTTTCCTAAAATTACGTGGTCTGGAATTGCCTTGCCTTGTCTTGCCTTGTCTTGCCTGGAATTGCCTTGCCTTGCCTTGCCTTGCCTGAAATCGCCTTGCCTGGAATTGCCTTGCCCTGCCTTGACTAAATTTGTCTTGCCTTTCCTTGCCTGAAGTTAATTTTCCCACAATTGCCTTGCATTGCCCTGCCTTTTCTTGCATGAGATTTCCTTGCCTGAAATTGTCTTGCTTGGATTTGCCTTGTCTGGCTTTGGGCTGCCTTGCCTTGAGTTGCCTGGTATTGTCTAGCCTGGAATTGCCATGTGTTGCCTTTCCTGTAATTTTCTTTCCTGAAATTGCCTCTTTTTTTCTTACCTTGCTTTGCCTTGTGTTGCCTAGCTGTGCCTAAAATTGACTTTCCTGAAATTGCCTTCCATTGCCTTGCTTTTCCTACAAGAGCCTTGCCTAGAATTGTCCTACGTTGCTTTGCCCTGCCTTACCTGGAATTACCTTGCCAAGAATTCGGCTGCATTCCCTTGCCTTGCCTTTCCTAGAATTTTCTTTCCTGGAATTTCCTTGCCTTGCCTTGCCTTGCCTGGAATATCTTTGCTTGGAATTGCCTTGCATTGCATTGCCTTGCCTTGACTTGCTTTTACTTGCCTGGAATTTCCCTGCCTTGCCTTCCGTGGAGTAGCTTTGTGTGGAATTGCCTTGTATTGCCTTGCCTTGAATGGAGTTGCCTTGTTTTGAATTGCCTTGCTGTGCCTTCCCTTTCCTGTAATTGCTTTGCCTAGAATTGCCTTTTCTTGCCTTGCCTGGAATTACCTTGACTGCAATTGTTAGGCCTTGTCTTTCCTGGAATTGCCTTGCCTAGAATTGCCTTGTCTTGCCTTGCCTTGCCTGAAGTTGCCCAGCCTGAAATTCTCCTGCCTTGCCTTGCATTGCCTGAAATTGCCTTGACTTATTTAGCATTGCACGGAATTGCCTTTTCTAAAATTGTCTTGCCTTTTTATTCCTTGCCTGGAATTGCCTATCCTGGAATTTACTTATCTTGCCTTGCCTTGCCTGGATTTGCCTTTCCTCTAATTGCCCTGCCTTGTGTTAAGTGGAATTGTCTTTCTGGAATTGCCTTGTCCTGCCTTTCCTTGCCTGTTATTGCCTTTCCCACAATTGCCTATCCTGGAATTGCCTTGCCTTGTTTTGCCTTGCCTTGTCTGGAACTGCCTTGCCTGGATTTGCCTTATTTTGCTTTTTCTTGCCTTCCCTTTCCTTTTTTTTTTGCCTTGCCTTGCCTATAACTGACTTGTCTGGAATTGCCTTGCCTTTTCTTGTCTTGACTTTCTTTGTCTTGCCTTTCCTTTCGTTGCCTGGTATTGCCTTGCCTTGCCTAAAAATTTTTTTGCATTGCCTTGTTTTACATACCCTGGAATTGCTCTGCCTCGAATTGTTTTGCCTTGGCTTGCCTTGGCTTGCCTGGAATTGCCTTGCCTCCAATTGCCTTTCTTTGCCTGGCCTAAAATTACCTCGTCTGAAGTTATTTTGCCTTGCCTGGCATTGCCTTGCATTGCCTTGCTTAAAATCCCCTTGCCTAGAATTTCCTTTTCTGCAATTGCCTTGCCTGGAATTGCCTTGCCTGGAATTACCTTGCCTTGCCTTGCCTTTTCTTGCCTGCAATTGGCTTTACCACAATTGCCTTGCATTTCCTTGCTTTTTTGTGCATGGAATTGCCTTCATGGAATAGTCTTGCTTGTAATTGCCTTGCCTTGCCTTGTGCCAGCTATTGCCTTCCCTGGAATTGCCTTGCTTTGCCTTGCCTTGAATTGCCTTTTTTGGCCTTGCCTTGCCTTGCATTCCCTTGCCATGCCTAAAATTGTCTTTTCTTAAGTTGCCTTGAGTTGCCCTGCCTTGCCTAATAGAGCCTTGCCTAGAATTGCCCTATTTTGCTTTTCCCTGCCTTGCCTGGAATTGCCTTACCTAGAATTTCTCTGCCTTCCCTTGCCTTGCCTCACCTAACCTAAAATTGCCTCGCCTGGTTTGCCTTGCCTTGTTTTGTCTGAAATTTTTTTGCTTGGATTTGCCTTCCCTTTCCTTGCTTTCCCTTGCCTGGAATTGTCCTGCCTTTCTTTCCCTGGAATATCCTTTCATGGAATTTCCTTGTCTTGCTTCACCTTGACTGTAGTTGCCTTGTTTCTAATTCCCTTGCTTCGCATTTTCTTGTCTGAAATTGCCTGGCCTTGGATGCCTTTTCTTGCATTGCCTTACCTTTTTTTGTCTGGAATTGCCTTGCCTAGAGTAAACTTGCCTTGTCTTAACTAGAATTGCCTCTTCTGGAATTGCTTTATCCTGACTTGTCTGGCCTTGTCTTGCCTGGAATAACCTTTCTGGAAATTGCCTTGCCTGGAATTGACCTGCCTTGCCTTGCCGAAAATTGCCTTGTCTTGGCGAAAATTGCCTTGCCTGGAATTGTTTTGCCTTGCATTGCCCTGCCTTGCCTGGAATTGCTTTGCCTGAAATTACAATGCCTTGCTTTACCTTGTTGTGACTGGAATTTCCTTACCTCGAATTGCCTTTCTTTGCCTTGCCTGGAAATGCCTTGTCTGGAATTGCTTTGCCTTGCCTTGCCTGAAATTGCCTTGCTTGGTATTTTCATGCCTTCCTGGAATTTTTCTTGCATTGCCTTGCCTTGCCTAACCTGGTATTGCGCTATCTGAAATTGCCTTGAATTGGCTTGCCTTGGCTTGCCTGGAATCACCATGCCTATAATTCTTTTGGCTTGCGTTTTCTTGTCTGGAATTGCGCTGCCTTGCCTTGCCTTACCTGAAATTGCCCTGCCTGGAATTGCCCTGTCTTGTTTTCCCTGTCCTGGAATTGCCTTGCCTTGTCTTGCCTTGCCATGCCTAAAATTAGCTTTCCTGAAATTGCCTTGCATTGCCTTGTCTTGCCAAAATGAGCCTGGCCTGGAATTGCCCTACATACCCTCGCCCTGCCTTGCCTGGAATTGCCTTGCTTAGAATTGCCCTACCTTTTCTTCCCTTGCCTTGCCTAAAATTTACTTGCTTGAAATTGCCTTGCCTTTCATTGCCTTGCCTTGCCTGAAATTGCCTTGCCTGAAATTGCCTTGCCTGGAATGTCCTTGCCTTGCCTTGCCTTTTTTGCCTTGCCTGGAATTTGCTTACCTGGATATTTTTGCCTTACCTTGCCTTCCATTGCCTTGAATTTACTTGCCTAGAATAGCCTTGCATTAGTTGGAGTTGCCTTTCCTTGCGGTGTTTTGCTTTGCCTGGAATTGCCTTGCCTTGCCATACCTGGAATTGCTTTGGCTGGAATTGTCTTTCCATGCTTTCTCTTGCCTTAATTTTCCTGGAATTGCCTTTCGAGCAATTGCCTTGCCTGTAATTTCTCTTTTTTGCATTTCCTGAAGGTCCCTTCCCTGGAATTGCCTTGCCTTGCCTTACCTACAATTGTCTTGTTTGGAATTGCCTTTCTTTTTCTTGTCTTGCCTTGACTTGTTTGGAATTGGCTTTCTTGCGATTGTATTCCTAGAATTGCATTGCCTTGCCTTCCCTTGCCTTGCCTGGCATTGCATTGTCTTGCCTTGCTTTGTTTTTCCTTGCCTAGAATTTTGTTTTTCTAGAATTGTCTTGCCTTGCCTTACCTGGAATTGCCTTGCCTGAAATTGCTTTGCATTGCCTTGCTTTCTCTTTCCTGAAATTGCCCTGCCTTGCCATCCCTGGAATAGCCTTCCATGAAATACTTTGTCTTGCCTTGCCTTTACTGGAATTGTCTTGCTTCTAGATGCTTTGTCTTGCCTTTTTGGCATAAAATTGACTTGCCAAAATTGCCTTGCCTTGCATTGACTTGACTTGCCTTTGATGGAATTGCCTTACCAGAAAAATTCTTTCCCAGCCTTGTCTTGCCTTGCCTTTCCTGAAATTGCCTTGTTGGCAATTTCTTGCCTGGAATTGCCCTGCCTAGAATTACATTTCTTTATCTTACCTTGTCTTGCCTGGAATTACCTTTTCTTGCCTCGCCTGGAATTACCTTGTCTTGAGTTTTCTTGCCTTTAATTGCCTTGCCTTGCCTTGTCTGAAATCGCCTGGCCTGAAATTTCCCTTTTTTGCCCTTCCTTGCCTTCTTTCAAATTGCCTTGCTTGGAATTTCCTTGCCTTGCCTTGCCTTGAATTGCTTTAGCTGGAATTTCCCTGCTTTGCCTTGCCGTTTCTCACCTCAAATTACCTTTCCAGGAATTGGCCTTTTTTGTCTTGTTTTACCTTGCCTAGAATTTTCTTGTCTGGAATTGCCATGCCTTGACTTGCCTGGAATTGCCTTGCCTGAAATTGCCTTGCTTAAAATTTTTATGCCTTGCTGAAAATTTTCTTGTGTTGCCTTGCCCTGCATAGCCTGAAGTTGCCCTGTCTGCAATTGCCTTGCCTTGACTTGTCTTGCCATGCCAGGAACTGCGTTGCCTAGAATTGCCTTACCTTGTCTTGTCTTATGTGGCATTGCCCTGTTTGAAATTGCCCTGCCTTCCCTTGCCTTGCCTGAAATTGCCCTGCCTTGGATTGTCCTGCTTTGTCTTGCCTTTCTTGGAGTTGCCTTGCCTTATTTTGCCTTGCTGTTCTTAAAATGGAATTGACTGAAATTGCCTTGCATTGCCTGGTTTTGCCTAAAAGAGACTTGCCTAAAATTGCCCTGCATACACTTGCCCTGTCTTGCCTGGAATTGCCTTGCTTAGAATTGCCCTGCCTTGCCTTGCCTTGCCTTGCCTTATTTTTTCTTGCCTTGCCTTGGCTATAATTGCTTTGACTGGAATTACCTTGCCTGCCATTGTCTTGCCTTGCCCTTCCTGGAATTGCCTTGCCTGTAATTGCATTGCATTGCCTTGCTTTTTGTTGCCTGGAATTGCCCTGTTTTGCCTTTCCTTGAATAGCCTTGAGTGGAATTGCCTTGTCTTGTCTTGCCTTGACTGGAATTGCCTTGTTTTGAATTGCCTTGCCTTGCCTTTCCTCACCTGAAATTCCCTTGACTAAAATTGCCTTGCTCTGCGTTTCCTTGCCTTGCCTTGAATGGAATTGCCTTGCCTGGATTTGTCTTGCCTTGCCTTAACTGAAATTGCATTGCCTGGAAATACCTTTCACTGCCTTGACTTGCTTTGGCTTGCCTGAAATTGCCTTTCAGGCAATTGCCTTGCCTGGAATTATTTTGCCTTGCATTTTTCCAGGAATTGCGTTGCCTGAAATTGCCTTGCCTTGAGTGGAATTGCCTTGCGGAGAATTGTATTGTCTTGCCTTACCTTTTCTTGCCTGGAATTGCCTTGCCTGGAATTGCCTTTCCTTGCCTAGTCTGGAATTTTCTGTTGTAAAATTGCCTTACCTTGGCTTGGCTTTCCTTGCCTGGAATTGCCTTGCCTTGCCTTGCCTTGCCTTGCCTGAAATCGCCTTGCCTGGAATTGCCCTTTTTTAACTTGCCTTGCCTTGCCTCACCTCGAGTTTCCTTGCTTGCAATTTCCCTGCCTTTACTTGCCTTGAATTTCCTAGCTTGAAATTGGCATGTTTTGTTTCTTTTGCCTTGCCTTGAATCCCCTTGCCTGTAATTTTTTTGAATTGCCTTTTATTGCCTAGCCTTGACCAAAATTGCCTTGCCTTGCCTTACCTTGCTTTGCGTTTTCTAAAATTGCATTGCCTGGAATTGCCCTACCTGGCCTTGCCTTGACTGAAATTGCACTGATTGCAATTTCTGTGCCTTGCCTTTTCTTTTCTTGAATTGATTTGCCTTGCCTTACCTTGCCTGCAATTTCCTTCCCTAGCCTTAACTAATATTTACTTGCCTGGAATTGCCTTGCCAGGAATTTTCTTGCCTTAACTTGCCTTGGATTGGCTTGCTGGGAATTGCCTTGAATTTCCTGGCCTTGCCTTTAGTTGCCTTTACTGGAATTGCCTTGTCTTGACTTGCCTTGCCTTGCCTGGAACTGCCTAGTCTTAAATTGCCTTGACTTGACTTGCCTTGCTTTTCTTTGCCTGGAATTGCCTTGCATTGCCTTATGTGGAATTGCCTTGCCTGTAATTGTCTTATCTTGTCTTGTCTTGCCTGGAATTTTCTTTCCTGCAATTGAATAGCCTGCAATTGCCTTGTCTTGCCTTGCCTGGAACTGTGTTGCCTGGATTTGCCTTGTCTTGCCTTGTCTTGCCGTGCCTTGACTTTCCTTTTCTTGCCTTGGCTAGAATTTCCTTGCCTGGAATTACCTTTCCTTTCCTTGACTTGACTTTCTTTGCCTTGCCTGGAATTGCCTTTCCTTGCCAGGAATTTATTGCTCTGTATTTCTTTGCATAGTCTGGAATTGCCCTACCTGGAATTGTTTTGCCTTTCCTTTTCTGAAATTGCCTTGCCTATAATTGCCTTCCCTTGTCTTTCCCGGAACTGACCTGCATTTCTTTACCTTATCTGAGATTTTTTTTGACTGGAATTGCACTGCCTTGCCTTGCCTTGCATTGCCTTGCCTGGAATTGCCTTGCATTTCCTTGCCTGGAATTGAGTTTCCCAGAATTGCCTTGCACTGCTTTGCCTTTCCTTGCATGAGATTGCCTTGACTGGAATTGTCTTGCCTTAAATTGCCTTGACTGGAATTGCCTTGCTGTACCTTGCATTGCCTTGTGTTGGCTATAATTGCCTAGCCTGAAATTGCCTTGCCTTGCCTTTCCTGGAATTACCTTGCCTGAAATTGACTCTTCTTGTTTTGCCATGCCTAAAATTGACTTTTCTGAAATTGCGTTGCGTTGCCTTGCTTTACCTAAAAGTGCCTTGCCTGGAATTGCCTGACATTGTCTTGCCTTGCCTTGCCTGAAATTGCCGTGCTGAAAATTTTTATGCTTCGTTGTAAATTTCTTGCATTATATTGCATAGCCTGGAATGGCACTGTCTGGAATTTCCTTGCCTTAGATTGCCTTGCTTGGCCTGAAATTTTCTTTGCTAGAATTGCCTTGCCTTGATCTGCCTTGCCTTATCTGAAATTTGCCTGCCCGGAATTGCCCTGCCTTGCCTTGCCTTGCCTAAAATTGTCCTGCCTGGAATTGCCCTGCCATGACTTGCCTTTCCTAGAGTTGTCATGCCTTGCCTTGCCTTGTCGTGCCTAAAACTGACTTTCCTGAAATTTCCTTACAATGAGTTTTCTTGCCTAAAGGAAACTTGCCTGGAATTGATCTACATATTCTTGCCCTGCCTTGCATGGAATTGCCTAGCTTAGAATTTCCCTGCCTTGCGTTCTCTTGCCTTGAATTTCCTTGATTAGAATTGCCCTGCCTAGGGCAAAACATCAGCAGGCAAATAGTGAATAGACTACCTCATAGCCAGGCTGGACAGTGCAACAGATACTCATAAAGAAAGCCCCAACTCCCTGAGACAGAGCATCTAGGGAGAAAAAAGAAGGGTTTTTTGTGAGTTCTGTTGGAGCAGAAATAAACACATCCTCCCAACAAGCCTGAATGAAGAACGGAGCTCACAGCCCAGCACTGAAGCTCCTATAAAGCACAGACCGTCTCCTCAAGCAGCTCCCTGACCCCTGTATATCCAAAGAGTCACCTCCCAAAAAAACTAATCAGACTGACATTTGGAGAGCATTATTCTGGAACAAAGATAGAAGAAGAAGAACCTGGTAGTATCCCTCACCGTTCTGCAGCTGCTACAGGTGTACCCTAGACAAGCAGGGCCTGGAGTAGACCTCAGCACTCATACAGCAGAGGGGCTAGACCATTAGAAGGAAAACAAAGTGACAGAAATACTTCATCATCAACAATCTGGGAGTCCACGCAGAGACCCAAACAAAAAGTCAGCAACTACTAAAACGACAGGTGGATAAATTCATAAAGATGGGAAGAAACCAGCGCAAAAAGGAGGAAAACACCCGAAACCAAAACACCTCACCTCCTACAAAGGACTAAAATTCCTCACCAGCAAGGGAACAAAGCTAAACGGAGAATGAGTGTGATGAAATGACAGAATCAGACTTCAGAAAGTGGATAATGAGAAACTTTAGTTAGTTAAAAGAACATGTTCTAAATCAGTCCAAAGAACCTAAGAACCTTGAAAGATTTGAAAAAAGATTCGAGGAAGTGATAACAAGAATGGACAACATAGAGAGGAATATGAATGAATTGAAGGAGCTGAAGAACACAACACAAGAACGTCGTGAAGCATGCACAAGTTTCAACAGCCGAATTGAACAAGCAGGAGAAAGAATATCAGAAGTCGAAGATCAACGCAATGAAATAAAACGAGAAACCAAGATTAGAGAAAAAAGCACAAAAAGGAATGAACAAAATCTCCAAGAAATGTGGGACTATGTGAAGAGACCCAACCTACGTTTGATAGGTGTACCAGAATGTGATCAAGAGAATGAATCCAAACTGGAAAATACTCTTCAGGATATTATCCAGGAAAATTTCCCCAACATAGCAAGACAGGTCAATACTCAACTCCAGAAAATACAGAGAACACCACAAAGATACTCTGCAAGAAGACCAACCCCAAGGCACATAATCGTCAGATTCACCAGGGTTGAAATGAAGGAGAAAATACTAAGGGCACCCAGAGAGAAAGGTCGGGTCACCCACAAAGGGAAGCCCATCAGACTCACAGCAGATCTCTCAGCAGAGACTCTACAAGCCAGAAAAGAGTGGGGGCCAATATTCAACATCCTTAAAGAAAAGAAATTTCAACCCAGAATGTCATATCCAGCCAAACTGAGCTTCATAAGTGAAGGAAAAATAAAATCCTTCATGAACAAGCAAGTACTAAGAGATTTTGTCACCACTAGGCCTGCTTTAAAAGGGCTCCTGAAAGAGGCATTACACATAGAAAGAAAGAACCAGTACCAGTCATGCTAAACGCATATCAAATGCTAAAGAGCATCAACAAAATGAAGAATGTACATGAACCAATGGGCAAAACAGCCAGCTAACATCAAAATGGCAGTATCAAATTCAACATAACAATTTTAACCCTAAATTTAAATGGGCTAAATGCACCAACCAAAAGACACAGTCTGGCAAATTGAATAAAAATCAGTGGCCGGGCACGGTGGCTCACGCTTATAATCCCAGCACTTTGGGAGGCCGAGGCGGGTGGATCACGACGTCAAGATATCCAGACCATCCTGGTCAACATGATGAAACACTGTCTCTACTATAAAAAAGTACAAAAAATTAGCTGGGCATAGTGGTACGTGCCTGTAATCCCAGCTACTCAGGAGGCTGAGGAAGGAGAATTGCCTGAACCCAGGAGGCGGAGGTTGCAGTGAGCCGAGATCATGCCATTGCACTCCAGCCTGGGTAACAAGAGCGAAAATTCATCTCAAGAAAAAAAAAACAAAACCCATCGGTGTGCTGTATCCAGGAAACCCACCTCAAACACAAGGATACACAAAGGCTCAAAATAAAGGGATGGAGGAAGATTTACCAAGCAAATGGAGAGCAAAGAAAAAGCAGGAGTTGCAATTCTCGTCTCTGATACAATAGACTTTAAAGCAACAAAGATCAAAAGGAACAAAGAAGGTCATTACATAATGGTAAAAGGATCGATACAACAAGAAGAGCTAATGATTCTAAATATATATTGACCCAATTCAGGAGTACACAGATATATAAGGCTAGTTCATAATGATTTACAAAGAGACTTAGACTCCCACACAATAATAGTGGGAGACTTTAACACTCCACTGTCAATATCAGACAGATCAACCAGACAGAAAGTTAACAAGGATATCCAGGACTTGAACTCAGACCTGGAACAAGCAAACCTGATAGACATTTACAGAACTCTCCACCCCAAATCCACAGAATATACATTCGTCTCAGCACCACATCACACCTACTCCAAAATTCACCACATAATTGGAAGTAAAGCACTCCTCAGCAAATGCAAAACAATTGAAATAATAACAAACAGTCTCTCAGACCATAGTGCAATCAAGTTGGAACTCAGAATTCAGAAAATAACTCAGAACCGCACAGCTTCATGGAAACTGAACAACTGGCTCTTGAATGTTGACTGGATAAACAATGAAATGAAGGGAGAAATAAAGAAGTTTTTCAAAACCAGTGAGAATGAAGACACAACGTACCAGAATCTCTGGGACACATTTCAAGCAGTCTGTAGAGGAAAATATATAGAAAAAAGTGCCCACATGAGAAGAGTGGAGAGATCCAAAATTGACACCCTATCATCAAAATTGAAAGAGCTAGAGGAGCAAGATCAAAAAAGCTCAAAACCTAGCCGAAGACAAGAAATAACTAAGATCAGAGCAGAACTGAAAAAGATAGAGACACGAAAAACCCTTCAAAAAATCAATAAATCCAAAAGCTGGTTTTTCAAAAAGATCAACAAAATAGACAGACCACTAGCCAGACGGATAAAAAAGAAAAGAGAGAATAACCAAATAGATGCAATAAAAAACGATAATGGGGAAATCACCACAGATTCCACAGAAATTCAAACCATCATCAGAGAATACTACAAACAACTCTATGCACATAAGCTAGTAAACCAGGAAGAAATGGATAAATTCCTCGACGCCTGTGTCCTCCCAGACCTAAACAAGGAGGAAGCCGAAACTATGAATAGACAAATAACAAGGTCTGAAGTTGAGGCAGCAATTAAGAGCCTACCACACAAATAAAGCCCTGGTCCAGATGTGTTCATAGCCGAATTCTAACAGGCACACAAAGAGGATATGGTACCATTCCTTCTGAAACTATTCCAAATAATTCAAAAAGAGGGAAACTTTCCCAAATCATTTTATGAGACCAACATCATCCTGATACCAAAACCCGGCAGAGACTCAACAAGAAAAGGAAACTTCAGGCCAATATCAATGATGAACATAGATGCAAAATCTTCAATAAAATACTGGCAAACCGATTGCAACAGCACATTAAAAAACGTATTCATCATGATCAAGTAGGATTCATCCCGGTGATGCAAGGCTGGTTCAACATACACAAGTTTATAAATATAATTTACCACATAAACAGAAGCAAAAACAAAAACCACATGATTATCTCAATTGACGCAGAGAAGACATTTGACAAAATTCAACAGCCCTTTATGCTAAAAATCCTCAATAAACTTGGTATTGATGGAACATATCTCAAAGTAATAAAAGCTATTTATGACAAACCAACAGCCAATATCAAAGTTAATGAGCAAAAACTGGAAGCATTCCCTTTGAAATCTGACACTAGACAAGGATGCCCTCTCTCAACACTCCTATTCAACATAGTACTGGAAGTTCTAGCCAGAGCAAGCAGGCAAGAAAAAGAAATAAAGGGTATTCAAATAGGAAAGGTGGAAGCCAAATTGTCTCTATTTGCAGACGACATAATAGTATACCTAGAAGACCCCATCACCTCAGCCCAAAAACTCCTGAAACTGATAAGCAACTTCAGCAAAGTCTCAGGATATAAAATCAATGTGCAAAATTCACAAGCATTCCTATACACCAATAACAGACTGATAGAGAACCAAATCAAGAATGAACTGCAATTCACAATTGCTAGAGAGAAAATAAAATACCTAGGAATACAACTCACAACGAATGAAAGGGACCTCTTTAAAAAAAACTACAAATGACTGCTCAACGAAATAAGAGAGGACACAAACAGATGGAGAAACATTCCATGTTCGTGGTTAGGAAGAATCAATGTCGTGAAAATGGCTATACTGCCCAAAGTAATTTACACAAGCAATTCTATCCCCATCAAACTACCACTGAATTTCTTCACAGAACTGGAAAAAACCACCATGAAATTCATATGGAACCAAAAGAGAGCCCGCATAGCAAAGTCAATTCTAAGCAAAAAGAACACAGCGGGAGTCATCACACTACCAGACTTCAAACTATACTACAAGTCTACAGTAATCAAAACAGCATGGTACTGGTACCAAAACAGAGATATAGATCAATGGAACAGAACAGAGGCATCGGAGGCAACACAACTATCTACAACCGTATAATCTTTGATAAACCAGACAAAAACAAGCAATGGGGAAATGATACCCTGTTTAATAAATGGTGTTGCGAAAACTGGCTAGCTATGTGCAGCAAGCAGAAACTTTACCCCTTCCTGACACCTTACACTAAAATTAACTCCAGATGGATTAAAGACTTAAACATAATACCTGACACCATAAAAACCCTAGAAGAAAATCTAGGCACATCCTTTCAGGACATAGGAGTAGGCAAGAACTTCAGGACGAAAACACCAAAAGCATTGGCAACAAAAGCCAACATAGACAAATGGGACCTAATCAAACTCCACAGCTTCTTCACGGCAAAAGAAACAGTCACTAGAGTGAATAGGCGACCATCAGAATGGGAAAATATCTTTGCAGTTTACACATCAGACAAAGGGCTGATATCTAGAATTTACAAGGAACTCAAACAGATTTACAGAAAAAAAAGCAAACAAGCCCATTCAGAAACGGGCAAAGGATATAAACAGACACTTTACAAAAGAAGACATACATGAGGCCAACAAACACATGAAAAAATGCTCATCATCAGTGGTCATTAGAGAGATGGAAATCAAATCCACATTGATATACCATCTCACGCCAGTTAGAATGGTGATTATTAAAAAAATCTGGAGACGGCAGATGCTGGAGAGGATGTGGAGAAAGAGGAACACTCTTACACTGTTGGTGGGAGTGTAAATTAGTCCAACCATTGTGGAAGACAGTGTGGCGATTCCTCAAGGACCTAGAAATAGAAATTCCATTTGACCCAGCAATCCCATCAATGGGTATATATCCAAAGGACTATAAATCGTTCTACTCTAAGGACACATGCACAGGAATGTTCATTGCAGCACTGTTTACAATAGCAAAGACCTGGAACCAACCCAAATGCCCATCAATGATAGACTGGACTGGGAAAATTTGGCACATATACACCATGAATTATTATGCAGCAATCAAAAACGATGAGTTTTTGTCCATTGTAAGGACATGGATGAATCTGCAGAACATCATTCTCAGCAAACTGACGCAAGAACAGAGGAAGAAATACCGCATATTCTCACTTATAGGCGGGTGAGAAAAATGAGAACACATGGACACAGGGAGGGGGTCTACTACACACTGGGGTCTGTTTAGGGGAATGGGGGAGGGACAGCGGGGGGGCTTGGGAGGGATAGCCTGGGGATAACTGCCAAGTGTGGGTGAAGGGAAGGAGGGCAGCAAAACATACTGCCATGTGTGTACCTATGCAACTATCTTGCACGTTCTGCACATGTACCCCAAAACCTATAATGCAATAAAAATTTAAAAAGTTAACAATAATAATAATAAAGTTATTCAGGACTCTCAAAAAGAAAAGAATTTCTCCGCTTTTCCTTTCCTGAAATTTCCTTGCTTCAAATTGCCTTGTATTGCATTGCGTTGCCTTTCCTAAAATTCCCTTGCCTGGAATGTTTTTGCCTTGTCTTGCCTTTTCTTTCCTTTCCTGAAATTTTCTTACCTGGAATGTTTTTGCCTTTGCCTTGCCTTGCCTTGCCTGGAATTTCCTTGCCTGGAATTGCCTTGCCTTGTCTTATGTAGAATTGCATTGTCTGTGATTAACTTTTCTTGTTTTCTCTTGCCTTAATTTTCATGGAATTGCCTTCTCGACAAATGCCTTGCCTGAAATTGCCTTGTTTTTCCTGGAATTGCCTTGCCTAGAATTGCATTTCCTTGCCTTATTTGCCTTGGCTGGAATTTCTTTGGCTCGAATTGCCTTTGCATGCCTTGCCTGAAATTACCTTGTCTGGAACTTCTTTGCCTAGAATTCCATTGCCTTACCGTACCTTACCTTGCCTGAAATTGCCTTTCCTTGCCTTGCCTAATATTACCTTGTCTGGAGTTGTGTTGCCTTTGATTGCCTTGACTTAACTTGCCTGAAATCGCCTTTTCTGGAATTGCCCTTTTTGCCTTTCTGACCCTTGCCTCGAATTAATTTGCTTGGAATTTTCTTGCCTTTCTTTGCCTCGTATTAATTTGCCTGGAATTGCCCTGCTTTGCCTTGCCTTTTCTTACCTGGAATTACCTTGCCTGGAATTGTCCTGCCTTGCCTTGTTTTGTCTTGCCTGAAATTGCCATGCCTTATTTTGCCTGGAATTTTCTTGCCTAGAATTGCCCTGTTTTGCCTGGCCTGAAAATGCCTTGCCTTGCCTATTCTAAGATTGCCTTGCTTGAAATTTTCATGCCTTGTTGTAATTGTCCTGCATTGCTTTGCCTTGCCTAGCCTGGAATTGCATTGGTTTGCCTTGCCTTGCCCAGAATTTCCTAGCCAGGAATTGCTTGTCTTGCCATTCCTGGAATTGTCTTTCCTGGGATTGCCTCTTTATGTCTTGCCGTGCTTTCCCTTGCGTTGCCTTGTCATGACTAAAATTGCCTTTCCTGAAATTGCCTTGTGTTGCCTTGCCTTGCCTAAAAGAGCCTTGCCTAGAATTGTCCTACATTGCCTTTTCTTGCCTTGCCTGGAATTTTCTTGCTTGAAATTGCCTTGCATTGCATGTCCTTGCCTAGCCTTGATTTTCCTCACCTGGAATTGCCCTGCCTTGCCTTGCCTGGAATAGCCCTGTCTGGAATTTCCTTGTCTTGCCTTTCCTTGACTGGAGTTGCCTTGTTTCGAATTTCCTTGCCTTTTCTTTCCTTGCCTGGAATTGCCTGCCTAGAATTGCCTTGCCTTGCTTTGCCTTGGATTGCCTCGACTGGAATTGCCTTGCCTGGAATTGCCTTCCCTTGCCTTAGCTGTAATTGCCTTGCCTGGAATTGTCTTTTTTTGCCTTGTCTTGCCTTGCCTTGCCTGGAATTGCCTTTATGGCAATTGACTTGCCTGGAATTGCTCTGCCTTGCCTTGCCTAAAGTTGCCTTGCCTTACATTGACTTGTTTTGCCTGAATTTGGTTTGACTAGAATTGCATTTAATTGCCTGACTCACCTTGACTGGAATTTCCCTGCCTCAAATTGCCTTTACTTGCCTTGCCTGAAAATGCCATGTCTGAAATTACCTTGCCCTGTCTTGCCTTATATTGCCTAAAATTGTCTTGCCTTGCCTTACTGAAATTGCCTTGCATTGCCTTGCATTTTTCTGCCTGGAATTGCCCTGCCTTGCCTTCCCTGAAATAGCCTTGTGTAAAATTGCCTTGTCTTGCTTTGCCTTGACTGGAATTGCCTTGCTTTGATTTGCCTTGCATTGCCTTTCCTTGCCTGGAATTGCCTTGCCTAGAATTGTTTTGCCTTGCCTCGACTGGAATTGTCTTGCCTTGCCTTAGCTAAAATTGCCTTGCCTGATAATATCTTTTTTTGCCTTGTCTTTCTTTGCCTTGTGTGGAATTGCCTTGCCTGGCATTGACTCTCTGTGCCTTGCCTTGCCTTGCTGTGCCTAAAATTGACTTTCCTAAAATTGCTTTGTGTTGCCTTGATTTGTCTCAAAGATTCTTGCCTAATATTGCCCTACATTGATTTGCCCTGCATTGTCTGGAATTGCCTTGACTAGATTTGTGCTGTGTTCCCTTTCCTTGTCTTGCCTAGCATAGCATTGCCTTGCCTTGCCTTGCCTGGAATTTTTTTCCTTGGAATTGCCTTGCATTGCATTGCCTTGCCTTGCCTTGCTTTTTCTTGCCTGGAATTGTCCTGCCTTGCTTTCCCTGGAATAACCTTGCGTGGAATTGCCTTGTCTTGCCTTGCCTTGACTGGTGTTGCTGTGATTTGAATTGCTTTTACTTGATTTTTCTTGCCTTTTATTGCCTTGCCTTGTGTTGTCTTCTTTTACCTTGACTGGAATTGCCCTTCCTTACATTGCCTTGCCTTGCCTTGCCTGAAATTGCCTTGCCTATAATTGCATTGTCTTGCCTTAATTTGCCTTCCCTGGGATTGCCTTGCCTCACGTTGCCTTTTTTTGCCTTGCCTAAAATTACTTTGTCTGGAGTTGCCTTGCCTTGTCTTGCCTGGATTTGCCTTTTCTTTCCTTCCCTGGAATTGACTTTCCCGCAATTGCCTTGCATTGCCTTGTCTTTTCTTGCATGGGACTGCCTTGCCTGAAATTTTTTTGCATGGAATTGCCTTGCCTTGACTTCGGTTGCCTTGCCTTGCCTTGCCTTGCCTTGCCTTGCCTGGTATTGCCTAGCTTGAAATTGCCTTGCCTGGAATTGCATCTTTTTGCCCTGCCTTGCCTTGCATTGCCTTGCTGTGCCTAAAATTGACTTTCCTGAAATTACATTGCGTTGCCTTCCCTTGCCTAAAAGAGCCTTGCCTAGAATTTCTCTACATTTCCTTGCTCTGCCTTTTCTGAAATTGTCTTGCCTAGAATTATGCTGCATTCTTTTGTCTTGCCTTGCCTATCTTAGAATTGCCTTCCCTGGTATTGCCTTGCTTTGCCTTGCCTGAAATTCCCTCGCTTGGAATTGCATTGCATTTCCTTGTCTTGCTTTTCCTTGCCTTAAATTGCCCTACCTTGTTTTGCATGGAATAGCCTCGTGTGGAATTGCCTTTTCTTGCCTTGCCTTGACTGAGTTGCCTTGTTTCAAATTGCCTTGCCTTATCTTGTGGTTTTTCTCCTGGAATTGCCTTGCCTAGAATTGCCATGCCTTGCATTACCTTACCTTTCATTGACTGAAATTGCTTTGCCTTAAACTGCCTTGCCTTGCCTTAGCTGGAATTGCCTTGCCTGGAAATGCCTTTTCTTGTTTTTTTTTTTCCTGGAATTTCCTTGTCTGGAATTGCCTTGCCTTGTCCTGCCTTGCCTTGCCTGGAATTGCCTTGCCTTGCCTTGACTTGCCTTGCCTGAAGTCACCTTGCCTGAATTGCCCTTTTTTGCCTTGCCTCAAATTGACTCACTTGGAATTTCCCTGCTTTGTTTTGTGTGGAATTGCCCTGTTTTGCCTTTTCTTTCCTTGTCTCGAATTGCCTTGCCTGAAATTGGCCTGCCTTGCCTTGTATTGCCTTGCATTGAATTCTTTTGCCTGGAATGTTTTTGCCTTGCTGGAAATTTTCTTGCATTTTTTTCGTTGCCTAGTCTGGAATTGCCCTGTCAGGAATTGCCTTGCTTTGGCTTGCCTTGTTTTGCCTGGAATTGCCCTGCCTAGAATTGTCTTGCCTTGCCTTTTGTTGTCTGGAATTGCCCTGCCTTGCCTTGCCTTGGCAAAAATTGTCATGCCTGCAATTGATGCCTTGCATGGAATTGCAATGCCTAGAGTTGTCTTGCATGGCCTTACGTTGTTCTGAATTGTCCTGCCTGAAATTGCCTTGCCTTGCCTTGCCTTGGTGAAAATTGTCCTGCCAGCAATTGCCCTGCCTTGCCTTGCCTTGCCTTGCCTTACTTTGCCTGGATTTGCCTTGCCTGCAATTTTTTTGCCTAGCACTGCATGGAAATTACTTGCCTAAAATTGGCTTGCATTTACATGTCTTGCCAGAAATTTTTCTGCGTGGAATTGCCTTGCCTTGCCTTGTCTTGTTTTGCCTTGCCTGGAATTAACTTGACTTTTCTGGCCTTACCTAAAATTGCCTTTTCTGGAATTTTTTGCTTTGCCTTTCCTTACCTTGTTTTGCCTAGCCTGGAATGGTCTTGCCTTGCCTTGCCTGTATTTGCCTTTCCTGGAATTTTCCTGCCTTGCCTTATGTGGAATTGCCTTTCCTGGAATTGCCTTGTCTTGCCTTGCCTTGCCTGGAATTGCCTTTCCTGCAATTGCCTAACCTGAAATTGCCTTGCTTTGCCTTGCCTGAAACTGCCTTGTATTTCCCTGTGTTGCCTTGCCTTCCTTTGCCTTGCCTTGAATTGCCTTGCCTGGAATTTTATTGCCTGGAATTTCTTTGCCTTTCCTTGCCTTGACTTTCTTTGCCTTGGCTTTTCTTGCCTTGCCTTGCCTGAATTTTTTTTTGTGTTGCCTTGCTTTACCTAGCCTGGACTTGCCCTGCTAGAATTGTTTTGCCTTAGCTTGCCTTGACTTGCCTGGAATTGTTTGACCTATAATTGCCTAGCCTTGTCTTGCCAGGAACTGACCTGCCTTGCATTACCTTGCCAGAAATTTTTCTGCCTTGAATTGCACCGTTCTGTTTTATCTTTCCTGAAATTTCTTTACCTTGGTTGCCCAGAATTGACTTTCATGGAATTTTCTTGCATTGCCTTGCCTTTCCTTGCATGACATTACATTGCTGGGAGTTGTCTTGCCTAAAATTGCCTTGTCTTGCTTTTCATTGCCTTGCATTGCCTGGAATTGCCTACACTGTAATTGACTTGCCTTGCCGGGAATTGCCTTGCCTGGAATTGCCTCTTCTTGTCTTGGCTTGTCTTGCTGTGCCTAAAATTGACTTTTTTGAAATTGCCTTGCGTTGCCTTGCCTTGCCTAAAAGAGTCTTGCCTTGAAGTGTCCTACATTGCCTTGCCCTGCCTTGCCTAGAATTGCCTTACCAAGAATTGTGCTGCCTTCCCATGCCTTGCCTTGCCTAAAATTGCCTCGCCTGAAATTTCCTTGCTTACAATTGCCTTGCATTGCATTGTCTTGCCTTGCCTTGCTTCTCCTTGCCTGGAAATGCCCTGCCTTGCCTTCCCTGGAACAGCTTTGCCTAAAATTGCTTGTCTTGCTTTGCCTTGACTGAAATTGCCTTGTTTCGAATTCCTTGCCTTACCTTTCCTCGTCTAAAATTGCCTTGCTTAAAACTGCCTCTCCTTGCCTTGGCTGAAAATACTTTGTCTAAAATTGCCTTGCATTGCCTTGCCTGATATTGCCTAGCTTGGAATTTTCATGACTTTTAGCAAATTTTCTTGCATTTCCTTGCCTCGCCTAGCCTGGAATTGCCCTGTGTAAAACTTCCTTGCCTTGGCTTACCATGTTTTGCCTGGAATTGACTTGCTTACAATTGCTTTGACTTTCCTTCTCTAAAATTGCCCTTCCTACATTTTCCCTGCCTTGCCTTGACTTGCCTGAAATTGCCCTGACTGGTATTGCCCTACCTTTCCTGGAATTGCCTTGTTGTGTCTTGCATTGACTTGCCTGGAATTGCCTTTTCTTGCCTTGCCTGAAATTACCTTGTCTGGAGTTTTCTTGCCTTTAATTGCCTTGACTTGCCTTGCCTGCAATTGCCTTGCCTGGAATTACTTTTTTTTTGTCTTTCCTCGGCTTGCCTTGAATTGCCTCACTTGAAATATCTTCGCCTTGCCTAGCCCTGAATTGTTTTGACTGAAATTTTTCTGCTTTGCGTTGCTTCTTTTTACCTCTAATTACCTTGCCTGGAATTGGCCTGCCTTGCCTTGTTTTGCCTTGCCTGAAATTGCCTTGCCAGGAATTGATTGTTTTACATTGCCTTGTCTGAAATTGCCCTGCCTTGTCTTGGCTTGCCTGAAATTGCCTTGCCTACAATTTCCTTGCCTAGCCTTGCCTAGAATTTTCTTGCCTGGAATTGTCTTGCATTGACTTGCCTTGCCAGAAATTTTTTTTTGCTGGAAATATATTTTCCAGAATTGTTTTGCAGTGCCTTGCCTTTTATGCATGGAATTGCCTTGTCTGGAATTATTTTGCCTGAAATTGGCTTGCCTTGAATTACCTTTCCTTGCCTTGCCTCTCCTTTCCTGGAATTGTCTTGCCTAGAATTGCCTTGTTTTGTTTTGCCTTGCTTTACCTCGACTGTAATTGAATTGCCTGGAATTGCCTTGCCTTGCCTTAGCTGTAATTGCCTTGCCTGGAATTGTCTTTTTCTGCCTTGTCTTACCTTGTATTGCCTTGCCTAGAGTTTCCCTTCTGGCAATTGATTTGCCTGGAATTTCCCTACCTTGCATTGCCAAAAATTGCCTTGCCTTACATTGCTTTGCATTGCCTGGAATTGGTTTGTCTAGAGTTGCATTGAATTGCCTTACCTTGCGTTGATTGGAATTGCCTTGCCTTGACTGAAATTGCCTTGCCTCAAATTGCCTTCATTTGCCCTGCCTGAAAATACCTTTTGTGAAATTGCCTTGCCCTGCCTGGCCCAATATTGCCTTGAGCGGAATTGTCTTGTCTTGTTTTGCCTTGAATGGAATTGTCTTGCCTCGAATTGCCTTGCTGTGCCCTTGCTCACCTGGACTTTCCTTGCCTAGAATTTCTTTGCCTTGCCTTCCCTTCCCTTGCCTTGCCTGGAATTGCCTTGCCTTACACTTCCTTGCCTTGCCTGTAATTGCCTTGCCTAGGATTGCATTGTTTTGTCTTACCTTGCCTGGAATTGAATTTTTCAGAATTGCCTTGCAATTCCTTGCCTTTTTTGCATGGGAATGCCTTGCCTGGAATTGTCTTGCCTGAAACTGGCTTGCATGGAATTACCTTGCCTTGCCTTCCCATTCATTGCCTTATGTTGCCTGGAATTGCTTAGACTGAATTGTCTTGCCTTGCCTTGACTTGCCTGAAATTACATTGCCTGAAATTGACTCTCCTTGCATTGCCTTGCCTTGCCTTGCCTTGCCTTGCCATGCCTAAAATTGACTTTATTGAAAGTGCCTTACATTGCCTTGCCTAGACTAAAGGAGACATGCCTGGAATTGCCTTTCCTGCAATTGCCTTGACTGGAATTGCCTAGCCTTGCGTTGCCTTGCCTCGCCTGGGTTTGCCTTGCTTTCCCTTGCCTGGAATTAAATTTCCCACAGTGGCCTTGGATTTCCTTGCCTTTTCTGCATGGGATTGTTTTTCCTGAAAATATCTTGCCTGAAATTGGCTTGCCTTGCGTTCTCTGGAGTTGCCTTCAATGAAATATACTTGCCTTGACTTACCTGGAATTGTTTTGCCTGGGATTCTTCTTTTTTATGTTCTATTGCCTTAATATTCCTGGAATTGCCTTTCAGGCAATTGTCTTCCCTGGAATTGTCCTGCTTTGCATTCCTGGAGTTAACATCCCTGAAATTGCCTTGCCTTGCCTTACCTAACATTGCTTTGCCTGGCATGGTTTGCCAGAATTGCCTAGCCTGGTATTGCCTTGCCTGGAGTTGTCTTCTCTTGCTTTGTCTTGCCTTATTTTGCCTAAAATTGTTTACACGGAAGTTTGGAAATGCTTTCTGTGAAGAATCTCAAAACAGGCATTTCCAGGGTACTACTAGCATATAAAATAATTGCAGTAAGACTGACTCTAAAACACAAAAGAAATGTATTCTGCAATCTGCTCTACTGAGCGTTTGTTCTGCTAAGTGAGATAAATCTATTTTTAGATTCAGAAATTAGAAACACGTTTCTAATAAAACCTGCTTTTGGATAATCCTGAGTGAATGGTAGTATATGCTGTAATGAGAAATATCTAATTCTAAAACAAAAACGGAGCTATCTAACAGAATGGATGTCGACGCGTGCATTCAAACTAAAAAAGTAAACTCATGTGTTTATGCAGCAGTTTTCAAAAGCTTCCTGTAGAGAATCTCAAAACAGGGATTTTCAGAAAATACCTGCATATAACAAATTGCTGTAAGACTGCCTCTAAAACACAGAAGAAACCTGTAATTCAATCTACTCTGCTGTGCGTTTGTTCAACTAAGTGAGTTAAATCTATCCTTGGATTCAGGAGTTCGAAACACGTTTCTAGTAAAAGCTGAATTTGTATATTCCTGAGTGAATTGGAGTATATGCTGTAATAAGAAACATCTGATTCTAAAAGCAAAACAGAGATATCTAACAGAATGGTTGTCAATGTGTACATTTTCCTTACAAGGTTAAACTCATGTCCACATGCAGCAGTTTGGAACTGCTTTCTGTGGAGAATTGCAGAAAAGGAATTTTCAGTATAATACCCGCATATAAAAGATTGTAGTAAGACAGCCTCTAAAACACAGAAAAAACGTGCCCTTCAATCTGTTCTGCTGTGCATTTGTTAAATTAAGTGAGATAAATCTATCTTTAAATTCAGCAGTTAGAAACACGTTTCTGATAAAAGCTGCTTTTGGGTATTCCTGAGTGAATGAGAGTATACGCTGTAATGAGAAATATCAGGTTCTAAAACAAAAATCAAGCTATCTAACAGAATGGTTGTCAATGTGTGCATTCAACGTACAAAGATAAACTCAAGTGTTTATGCAGGAGTTTGAAAACATTTTCTGTAGAGAATGTAAGAACAGGAATTTCCAGCAAAATACCCGCATATAAAAAATAACAGAAAGACTAACTCTAAAACACAGAAAAAAACATATCCTTCAATCTCCTATGCAGAGCGTTTGTTCAACTAAGTGAGTTAAATCTATCTTTATATTCAGGAGATAGAAACATGTTTCTAGTAAAAGCTGCGTTTAAATATTCCTGAGTAAATGGAAGCATATGCTGTAATGAGAAATATCTGGTTCTAAAAACAAAACGGAGCTATCTCACAGAATGGTTGTCAATGTGTGCATTCAACGTACAGAGTTAAACTCAACTGTTTATGCAGCAGATTGGAAACACTTACTTTAAGGTATCTCAAAACAGGCATTTTCAGAAAATACCAGCATATAACGAATTGCTGTAAAACTGCCTCAAAAACACAGAAGAAACGTGTACTTCAATCTGCTCTGCTGTGCGTTTGTTAAACTAAGAGAGTTATATCAAATTCTTGATTCAGGAGTTAGAAACACGTTTCTAGTAAATGCTGCATTTGGATATTCCTGAGGGAATTGAAGTATATACTGTAATAAGAAATATCTGCTTCTAAAACCAAAACAGAGCTATCTAACAAAATGCTTGTCGATGTGTCCACTCAACTTACAAAGTTACATTCATGTGTTTACGCAGCAGTATGGAAATGCTTTCTGTGGAGAATATCAAAACAGGCATTTCCAGCAAAATAGCAGCATATAAAAAATAACAGAAAGACTGCCTCTAAAACACATAAGAAACAGATCTTTCAATCTCCTCTGCTGAGCGTTTGTTAAACTAACTGAGTTAAATCTATCTTTAGATTCATAAGTTAGAAACACGTTTCCAGTAAAAGCTCCATTTGAATATTTCTGAGTGAATGAAACTTTAGGTTGTAATGAGAAATATCTGGTTCTAAACTTAAAACGGAACTATATAACAGAATGGTCATCAATGTGTGCATTCAACATATAGAGTTAAACTCAAGTGTTTATGGGGCAGTTTGAAAACGCTTTCTATGGAGTATCTCAAAACAGGCATTTTGAGCAAAAAACACGCATATAACAAATAGCAGTAAGACTGCCTATAAAACACAGAAAAAACGTTATCTTCAATCCGCTCTGCTGTGCGTTTTTTTTTTAATTAAGTGAGTTAAATCTATATTTAGATTCAGGAGGTAGAAACAAGTTTCTAGGAAAACGTGCATCTGTATAATAATGAGTTAAATGGAGTATATGCCGCAATGAGAAATACCTGGTTCTAAAACCAGAACGGAGCTATCTAACAGAATGGTTGTCAACGTGTCCATTAAACTTACAAAGTTAAACTCATGTGTTGATGCAGCAGTATGGGAAAGTTTTCTGTGGAGAATATCAAAACAGGCATTTCCACCAAAATAGCAGCATATAACAAATACCAGTAAGGCTGCCTCTAAAACACAGAAGAAACGAATTCTTCAATCTGCTCTCCTGAGCATTTGCTCAACGAAGTGAGTTAAATAGTTTCTTAGATTCAGGAGTTAGAAGAACGTTTCTAGTAAAAGCTGCGCTTCAATATTCCTGAGTGAATGGGAGTATATGCTGTAATGAGAAACATCTGGTTTTAAAACAAAAAGTAGGCTAACTAACAGAATGGTTGTCAATGTGTGCATCCAACATACAGAGTTAAACCCATGGGTTTATGCAGCAGTTTGGGAATGCTTTCTGTGGAGAATCTCAAAATAGGCATTTCCAGAAAATAACCACATATAACAAATTGGTGTCAGATTGCCTCTAAAGCACAGAAGAAACGTGTACTTCAATCTTCTCTGCTGTGTGTTCATTCAACAAAGTGAGTTAAATCTATCTTTGGATTCAGGAGTTAGAAACAAGTTTCTAGTAAAAACTACCTTTGGATACTCCTGAGTGAATTCGAGTATATGCTGTAATAAAAATATCTGGTTCTAAAATCAAAACAAAGCTATCTAACAGAATGGTTGTCAGTGTATGCAGACACCATAAAGAGTAAAACTCATGTGTATAAGCAACAGTTTGGAAACGCTTTCAGTGAAGAACCACAAAACAGGCATTTCCAGCATAATACCAGCATAAAAAAATTGCAGTAAGACTGCCTATAAAACACAGAAGAAACATGCATTTCAATATGCTCTACTGTGCATTTGTTCAACTAAGGGAGTTAAATCTATCTTTAGATTCAAAAGTGAGAAACACGTTTCTAGTAAAAACTGCGTTTGGATATTCCTGAGTGAATGGGAGTATAGGCTGTAATGAGAAACATCTGGTTCTAAAACCAAAACGGAGCTATCTGACACAATGGTCTTCAATGTGTGCATTCAACTTACAGAGATAAACTCGTGTGTTTATGCGGCAGTTTGGAAACGATTTCTGCGAAGAATTTCAAAACAGGAATTTTCAGCAAAATACCCGCGTATAACAAATAGCAGAAACTGCCTCTAAAACACAGAATAAACGTATCCTTCGATCTGCTGTGCTGTGCGTTTTTTAAACGAAGTGAGTTAAATCTACATTCAGAATCAAGAGTGAGAAACACGTTTCTAGTAAATGCTGCGTTTGAATATTTTTGAGTGATTGAGATCATAGGCTGTAATGAGAAATATCTGGTTCTAAAACCATAATTGAGCTATCTAACAGAATGGTCTTCAATGAGTGCATTTAACTTACAGAGTTAAACTAGTGTGTTTATGTGGCAGTTTGGAAACTCTTTCTGTGAAGAATCTCAAAAGTGGAATTTCCAGCAAAATACCCACGTATAACATTAAGCAGTAGGACTGCTAAAACACAGAAGAAACGTATCCATCAATCTGCTCTGCTGTACGTTTGTTCAACTAAGTGAGTTAAATATATCTTCTGAATCAGGAGTGAGAAACACATTTCAAGTAAAAGCTGCATTTGGATATTCCTGAGTGAATGAGAGTATAGGCTGTAATGAGAAATATCTGGTTCTAAAAGCAAAACGGAGCTATCTAACAGAATGGTCTTCAATGTGTGCATTCAACTTACAGATTTAAACTCGTGTGTTTACGTGGCAGTTTGGAAACGATTTCTGTGGGGAATCTCAAAACAGGCATTTCCAGCAAAATACCTGCGTATAACAAATAGCAGTAAGACTGCCTCTAAAACACAGAAGAAGGGTAACCTTCAATCTGCTCTGCCGTGCATTTGTTCAACTAAGAGAGTTAAATCTATCTTCAGAATCAGGAGTGAGAAACACGTTTCTAGTAAAAGCTGTGTTTGGATCTTCCTAAGTGAATGGGAGTATAGGCTGTAATGAGAAATATCTGGTTCTAAAACCAAAACGGAACTATTTAACAGAATTGTCTTCAACGTGTGCATTCAACCTACAGAGTTAAAGTCGTGTGTTTATGCGGCAGTTTGGAACCGCTTTCTGTGAAGAATCTGAAAACAGGCATTTCCAGCAAAATACCTGCGTATAACAAATAGCAGTAACTGCCTCTAAAACACACAAGAAACTTATCCTTCAATATGCTCTACTGTGCATTTGTTCAACTAAGTGAGTTAAATCTCTCTTTGGATTCAAAGGAGAGAAACACGCTTCTAGTACAAACTGCATTTGGAAATTCCTGAGTGAATGGGGAATAGGCTGTAATGATAAATATCCGGTTCTAAAACCAACACGGAGCTATCTGACAGAATGGTATTCAATGTGTGCATTCAAATAACAGAGTTAAACTCGTGTGTTTATGCAGCAGTTTGAAACACTTTCTGTGGCGAATCTCAAAACAGGCATTTCCAGCAAAATACCCGCGTATAACAAATAACAGTAACTGCCTCTAAAACAAACAAGAAACGTATCCTTCAATCTGCTTTACTGTGCGCTTTTACACCTATGTAATTTAAATTAATCTTCAGAATCAGGAGTGAGAAAGACGTTTCTACTAAAATCTGCGTTTGGATATTCCTGAGTTAATGGGAGTATAGGCTGTAATGACAAATATCTGGTTCTAAAACCAAAAAGGAGCTATCTAATAGAATGGTCTTCAATGTGTGTATTCAACTTACAGAGTAAAACTTGTTTGTTTATGTGGCAGTTTGGAAACGCTGTCAGTGGAGAATCTCAAAACAGGCATTTCCAGGAAAATACCCACGTATGAAAAATAGAAGTAAGACTGCTTCTAAAACGCAGAAGAAACGAAGCCTTCAATCTGCTCTGCTGTGTGTTTGTTCAACTAAGTGAGTTAAATCTCTCTTCAGAATCAGGAGTAAGAAACACGTTTCTAGTAAAAGCTGTGTTTGGAAATTCCTGAGTAAACGGGAGTATAGGCTATAATGAGAAATATCTGGTTCTAAAACCAAAATGGAACTATCTAACAGAATGGCCTTCAATGTGTGCATTCAGCTTACAGAGATAAACTCGTGTGTTTATGCGGCAGTTTGGAAACGCTTTCTGTGAAGAATCGCAAAACAGACATTTCCAGCAAAATACCCATGTATAAGAAATGGCAGTAACTACCTCTAAAGCACAGAAGAAACGTATTCTTCAATATGCTCTGCAGTGCGTGTGTTCAACTAAGTGAGATAAATCTCCCATAAGATTCAGAAGTTAGAAACACGTTTCTGGTAAGAGCTGCGTTTGGACATTCCTGACTGAATGAGAGTATAGGCTGTAATGAGAAATATCTTGTTCTAAAACCAAAACGGAGCTATCTAACAGAACGGTTGTCAATGTGTGCATTCAACTTTCAGAGTTAAACTCTTGTGTTTATGCGGCAGTTTGGAAACACATTCAATGGAGAATCTCCAAACAGGCATTTCCAGCAGAATACACGCATATAACAAAATAGCAGTAAAACACTTCCTAAAACACAGAAGAAACATATCCTTCAATCCGCTCTGCTCTGCGTCTTTTCAACTAACTGAGTTAAATCTCTCTTTAGATTAATTGTTAGGAACAGGTTTCTGGTCAGAGCTGCGTCTGGACATTCCTGAGTGAATGGGATTATAGGTGGTAATCAGATATATCTGGATCTAAAACCAAAACGAAGCTATATAACAGAAGGGAAGTCAATGTTTGCATTCAACTTACAGATTTAAACTTCTGTGGTTATGTGGCAGATTGAAAACGCATTCTGTGGAGAATCTCCAAACAGACATTTTCAGCAGAATACATGCATATAACAAAATAGCAGTAAAACTCTTCCTAAAACACAGAAGAAACCTATCCTACAATCTGCTCTGCTGTGCGTTTGTTCAACTAAGAAAGTTAAATCTCTCTTTAGATTCAAGCGTTAGAAACACGTTTCTGATAAGAGCTGTGTTTGGACATTCCTGAGTGAACGGCAGTATAGGCTGTAATGAGAAATATCTGGGTCTAAAATTAAAACGGAGCTATGTAACAGAACGGTTGTCAATGTGTGTATTCAACTTACAGATTTAAACGCGTGTGTTTATGTGGCAGTTTAAAACCACTGTCTATGGAGAACCTCAAAACAGGCATTTCCAGCAGAATACACGCATATAACAAAATAGCAGTAAACCTCTTCCTGAAACAAAGAAGAAACATATCTTCAATCTGCTCTGCCGTACATTTGTTTAACTAAGGGAGTTAAATCTCTCTTTAGATTCAGGAGTTAGAAACACGTTTCTGTTAGGAGCTACGTTTGGACATTCCTGAGTGAATGGGAGTACAATTTGTAATGAGAAATATCTGGTTCTAAAACCAAAACGGAGCTATCTAAGAAAACGGGTGTCAATGTGTGCATTCAACTTTCAGAGTTAAACTCCTGTGTTTATGCTGCAGTTTAGAAACACATTCAATGGAGAATCTCAAAACAGACATTTCCAGCAGAATACCCGCATATAACAAAATAGCAGTAAAACTCTTCCTAAAACAGAGAAGAAACGTATCTTCAATCTGCTCTGCTGTGCGTTTGTTCAACTAAGTGAGTTAAATCCCCCTTTACATTCAGGTGTTAGAAACACATTTCTGGTAAGAGCTAAGTCTGAACATTCCTGAGTGAATGGGAGTATAGGTTGTAATGAGAAATCTCTGGTTCTAAAACTAAAACGGAACTATGTAACAGAATGGTTGTCAATGTGTGCATTCAACTTACAGATTTAAAGGCGTGTGTTTATGTGGCAGTTTGGAAACACTGTCTGTGGAGAATCTCAAAACAGGCAATTCCAGCAGAATACCCGCATATAAAAAAGTAGCAGTAAAACTCTTCCTAAAACACACAAAAAACTTCTCATTCAATCTGCTCTGCGGTGCGTTTGTTCAACTAAGTGAGTTAAATCTCTCTTTAGATTCACGAGTTAAAAACACGTTTCTGGTAAGAGCTGTGTTTGGACATTCGATTGAATGGCAGTATAGGCTCTAATGAGAAATATCTGGTTTTCTAAAACCAAAACGGACCTATCTAAAACAATGGTTATCAATGTGTTCATTCAACTTACAGAGTTAAACTCGGGTGTTTATGCGCCAGTTTGGAAACGCATTCTGTGGAGTATCTCCAAACAGGCATTTACGGCAGAATACCCTCATACAACAAAACAGCAGTAAAACTCTTCCTAAAACACAGAAGAAACGTATCCTCCAATCTGCTCTGCTCTGCATCTTTTCAACTAACTGAGTTAAATCTCGCTTTAGATTAAGGAGTTAGAAACACGTTTCTGGTAAGAGCTGCATCTGTATATTCCTGAGTGAATGGGATTATAGGCGGTAATCAGAAATATCTGGTTCTAAAACCAAAACGGAGCTATATAACAGAAAGGAAGTCAATTTTTCCATTCAACTTACAGATTTAAACTTATGTGTTTAGGCTGCAGTTTAGAAACGCATTCAATGGAGAATCTCAAAACAGGCATTTCCAGCAGAATACACGAATATAACAAAATAGCAGTAAAACTCTTCCTAAAAGAGAGAAGAAATGTATCTTCAATCTGCTCTGCTATGCATTTGTTTAAATAAGTGAGTTAAATCTCCCTTTACAATCAGGTGTTAGAAACACATTTCTGGTAAGACGTGAGTCTGCACATTCCTGAGTGAAGGGGAGTATAGGCGGTAATGAGAAATATCTGGTTCTAAAACCAAAACAAATCTATCTAACAGAACGGTTGTCGATGTGTGCATTCAACTTACATAGTTCAACGGCTGCGTTTATGTTGCAGATTGGAAACGCATTCAATGGAGAATCTCCAAAGAGGCATTTCCAGCAGAATACCCGCATGTAACAAAATAGCAGTAAGATTTCCTAAAACAAAGAAGAAACATATACTTCCATCTGCTCTGCTGTGCGTTTGTTCAACTAAGGCAGTTAAATCTCTGTTTAGATTCAGAAGATAGAAACACGTTAATGGTAAGAGCTGCGTTTGGACATTCGAGTGAATGGCAGTATATGCTGTAATTAGAAATGTCTGGTTCAAAAAACCATAACAGCGCTATTTAACAGAAGGGTTGTGAACATGTGAGTTCAACGTACAGATTTAAACTCGTGTGTTTATGCGGCAGTTTGGAATGGTTTCTGTGGAGAATCTCCAAATAGGCATTTTCAGCAGAACACCCGCATATAACAAAATAGCAGTAAAACTCTTCCTAAAACACAAAAACCTGATCATTCAATCTGCTCTGCTGTGCATTTGTTCAACTAAGTGAGTTAAATCTCTCTTTAGATTCACGAGTTAGAAACACGTTTCTGGTAAGAGCTGCATTTCAACATTCGAGTGAATGGCTGTATAGGCTGTAATGAGAAATATCTGGTTCTAAAACCAAAACGGATCTATCAAAGGCAACAGTGGTCAACGTGTTCATTCAACTTACAGAGTTAAACTCGGGTATTTATGCACCCGTTTGGAAATGCATTCTGTGGAGTATCTGCAAACAGGCATTTCCGGCAGAATACGCTCATACAACAGAAGAGCAGTAAAACTCCTCCTAAAACACAGAAGAAACGCATCCTTCAATCTGCTCTGCTCTGCGTTTGTTCAACTAAGTGAGTTAAATGTCTCTTTAGATTCAGGAGTTAGAAACACGTTTCTGGTAAGAGCTGCATTTGGACATGTTTGAGTGAATGGGAGTATAGGTTGTAATGAGAAATATCTGCTTCATAAAGAGAAATCGAGCTATCTAACAGAAGGATAGTCAATGTGCACATTCAACTTACAGAGTTAAACTCGGGTGTTTATGAGGCAGTTGGGAAACGCTTTCTGTGAAGAGTATCAAAACAGGAATTTACAGCAGAATAACCGCACATAACAAAATAGAAGTAAAATACTTCCTAAAACACAAAAGAAATGTATCATTCAATCTGCTCTGATGTGCATTTTTTCAACGAAGTGGGTTAAAAATCACTTTAGATTCAGGAGTTAGAAACGCGTTTCTGGTAAGAGCTGCGTCTGGACATTACTGAGTGAATGGGGGTATAGGCTGTAATGAGAAATCTCTGGTTCTAAAACTAAAACGGAGCTATGTAACAGAATGGTTGTCAATGTGTGCATTCAACTTACAGATTTAAACCCGTGTGTTTATGCGGCAGTTTGAAAACACTGTCTGTGGAGAATCTCAAAACAAGAATTTCCAGCAGAATACCCGCATATAACAAAATAGCAGTAAAACTATTCCTAAAACACACAAAAACCTTCTCATTCAATCTGCTCTGCTGTGCGTTTGTTCAAAAAAGTGAGTTAAATCACTCTTTAGATTCACGAGTTAAAAACACGTTTCTGGTAAGAGCTGTGTTTAGACATTTGAGTGAATGGCAGTATAAACTGTAATGAGAAATATCTGGTTGTCTAAAACAAAGCGGACCTATCTAAGACAACGGCAGTCAATGTGTTCATTCAACTAACAGTTAAACTAGGGTGTTTATGCAACAGTTTGGAAATGCATTCTGTATAGAATCTCCAAACAGGCATTTCCAGCAGAATACACTCATACAACAAAATCCCATTTAAACGCTTCCTAAAACACAGAAGAAACGTATCCTTCAATCTGTTCTGCTCTGCATCTTTTGAACTAACAGAGTTAAATCTCTCTTTAGATTAAGGAGTTAGAAACAGGATTCTGATAAGAGTTGCGTTTGGACATTTATCACTGAATGGGAGTATATGCTGTAAGGAGAACTCTCTAATTCTAAAACCAAAAGGGAGCAAACTAACAGAATGGTTGTCAATGTGTGCACTCAACTTACAGAGTTAAACTCGTGTGTTGAAGGGGAATTCTGGAAACGCTTTCTGTGGAGAGATCTCAAAACACGCATTTCCACACTATTCCCGCATAGAACGAAATAGCAGTAAAATTCTGCCTAAAACACAGATGAAACGTATCCTTCAATCTGCTCTGCTGTGAATTTCTTCAGCTAAGTGAGTTAAATCCCCCTTTAAATTCAGGAGTTAGAAACACGTTTCTGGTAAGAGCTGCGTTTGGACATTTCTCAGTGAATGGGAGTATAAGCTGTAAGGAGAACTCTCTGCTTCTAAAACCAAAACGGAGCTACCTAACAGAACGGTTGTCAATGTGTGCATTCAACTTACAGAGTTAAACTCGTGTGCTGAAGTGGAAGTCTGGAAACGCTTTCTGTGGAGAGATCTCAAAACAGCCATTTCCAAGCATCTCCAGCACTATTCCCGCATATAACAAAATAGCAGTAAAACTCTGCCTAAAACACAGAAGAAACGTATAAGTCAATCTGCTCTGCTTTGCCTTATTTTCAGCTAAGTGAGTTAAATCTCCCTTTAGATTCAGGAGTTAGAAACACGTTTCTGGTAAGAGCTGCGTTTGGACATTTCTCAGTGAATGGGAGTATAAGCTGTAAGGAGAACTCTCTGCTTCTAAAACCAAAACGGAGCTACCGAACAGAACGGTCGTCAATTTCTGCATTCAACTTACAGGGTTAAACTCGTGTGTTGAAGGTGAAGTCTGGAAACGCATCCGTGGAGAGATCTCAAAACAGGCATTTCCAGCACTATTCCTGCATATAACGAATTTGCAGTAAAACTCTGCCAAAAACACAGAAGAAACGTATCCTTCAATCTGCTCTGCTGTGCCTTTGTTCAGCTAAGTGAATTAAATCTCCCTTTAGATTCAGGAGTTACAAACACGATTCTGGTAAGAGCTGCGTTTGGACATTTCTCAGTGAATGGGAGTATATGCTGTAAGGACAATTCTCTGCTTCTAAAACCAAAACGGAGCTACCTAACAGAACGGCTGTCAATGTGTGCATTCAACTTACAGAATTAAACTCGTGTTTTGAAGCAGAAGTCTGGAAACGCTTTCTGTGGAGAGATCACAAAACAGGTATTTTTAGGCATTTCCAGCACTATTCCCACATATAACAAATTGGCAGTAAAACTCTCCCTAAAACACAGAAGTAACATATCCCTCATTCTGGTCTGCTGTGCGTTTGCTCAGCTAAGGGAGTTAAATCTCCCTTTAGATTCAAAAGTTAGGAACAACTTTCTGGTAAGACCTGCGTTTGGACATTTCTCAGGGAATGAGAGGATGTGCTGAAAGAAGAACTCTCTCCTTCTAAATCAAAAACGGAACTGCCTAAAAGAACGGTTGTCAATGTGTCCATTCACCTTACAGAGATAAACTCGTGGGTTGATGGGGAAGTCTGGAAACGCTTTCGGTGGAGAGATCTCAAAACAGGCATTTCCAGCACTATTCCCGCATATAACGAAATAGCAGTAAAACTCTGCCTAAAACACATGAGAAACGTATCCTTCAATCTGCTCTGCTGTGTGTTTGTTCAGCTAAGTGAAATAAATCTCCCTTTAGATTCAGGAGTTAGAAACACGTTTCTGGTAAGAGCTGCGTTTGGACATTTCTCAGTGAATGGGAGTATGTGCTGTAAGGAGAACTCTCTGCTTCTAAAACCAAAACGGAGCTACCTAACAGAACGGTTGTCAATCTGTGCATTCAACTTACAGAGTTAAACTCGTGTGTTGAAAGGGAAGTCTGGAAACGCTTTCTGTGGAGAGATCCCAAAACAGGCATTTCCAGCACTATTCCCGCATAGAACGAAATAGCAGTAAAATTCTGCCTAAAACACAGAAGAAACGTATCATTCAATCTGCTCTGCTGTGCGTTTTTTAAGCTAAGTGAGTTAAATCTCCCTTTAGATTCACGAGTTAGAAACACGTTTCTGGTAAGAGCTGCGTTGGGAGATTTCTCAGTGTATGGGAGTATGTGCTGTAAGGAGAACTCTGCTTTTAAAACAAAACGAAGCTACCTAACAGAACGGTTGTCAATGTGTGCATTCAACTTACAGAGTTAAACTCGTGTGTTGAAGGGGAAGTCTGGGAACACTTTCTGTGGAGAGATCTCCAAACAGGCATTTCCAGGCATTTCCAGAACTATTTTCACATATAAGGAAATGGCAGTAAAACTCTGCCTAAAACAAAGAAGAAACGTATCCTTCAATCAGCTCTGCTGTGCGTTTGTTCAGCTAAGTGAGTTAAATCTCCCTTTAGATTCAACAGTTACAAACACGTTTCTGGTAAGAGCTGCATTTGGACATTTCTCAGTGAATGGGAGTATATGCTGTAAGAAAAACTCTCTGCTTCTAAAACCAAAACGGAGCTACCGAACAGAACGGTCGTCAATTAGTGCATTCAACTTACAGGGTTAAACTCGTGTGTTGAAGGGGAAGTCTGGAAACGAATCCGTGGAGAGATCTCAAAACAGGCATTTCCAACACTATTCCTGCATTTAACGAAATAGCAGTAAAACTCTGCCAAAAACATAGAAGAAACGTATCCTTAAATCTGCTCTGCTCTGCCTTTGTTCAGCTAAGTGTATTAAATCTCCCTTTAGATTAAGGAGTTACAAACACGTTCCTGGTAAGAGCTGCGTTTGGACATTTCTCAGTGAATGGGAGTATATGCTGTAAGGAGAACATTCTGCTTCTAAAACCAAAACGGATCTACCTAACAGAATGGTTTTCCATGTGTTCATTCAAATTACAGTGGTAAACTCGTGAGTTGAAGGGGAAGTTTGGAAACACTTTCTGTGGAGAGACTTCAAAACAGGGATTTCCAGAACTATTGCCGCATATAAAGAAATGGCAGTAAAACTCTGCCTAAAACACAGAAGAAATGTACCCTTCAATCTGCTCTGCTTTGCGTTTGTACCGCTAAGTGAGTTAAATCACCCTTCCAATTGAGGAGTTAGAAACAGGTTCCTGGTAAGTGCTGCGTTTGGACATTTCTCAGAAAATGGAAGTTTATAGTGTAAGGAAAACACTCTGCTTCTAAAACCGAAACGGAGCTACCTAACAGAACGGTTGTCAATGTGTTCATTCAAAGTACAGAGTAAAACTCTTGTGTTGAAGGGGAAGTCTGGAAACGCTTTCTGTGGAGAGATCTCAAAACAGGCATTTCCAGCACTATTCCCGCATAGAACGAAATAGCAGTAAAACTCAGCCTAAAACACAGAAGAAACGTATCATTCAATCTGCTCTGCTGTGCCTTTGTTCAGCGAAGTGAGATAAATCTCCCTTTAGATTCAGGAGTTAGAAACACGTTTCTGGTAAGAGCTGCATTGGGAGATTTCTCAGTGAATGGGAGTATGTGCTGTAAGGAGAACTCTCTGCTTCTAAAACCAAAACGGAGCTACCTAACAGAACGGTTTTCAATGTGTGCATTCAACTTACAGAGTTAAACTCGTGTGTGGAAGCGGAACTCTGGAAACATTTTCTGTGGAGAGATCTCAAGACAGGCATTTCCAGCACTATTCCTGCATATAACGTAATTGCAGTAAAACTCTGCCAAAAACACAGAAGAAACGTATCCTTCAGTCTGCTCTGCTCTGCCTTCGTTCAGCTAAGTGAATTAAATCTCCCTTTAGATTCAAGAGTTACAAACACGTTTCTGGTAAGAGCTGCGTTTGGACATTTCTCAGTGAATGGGATTATATGCTGTAAGGAGAACTCTCTGCTTCTAAAACCAAAACGGAGCTACCTACCAGAATGGCTGTCAATGTGTGCATTCAACTTACAGAGATAAACTCGTGTGTTGAAGGGGAAGTCTGGAAACGCTTTCTGTGGAGAGATCGCAAAACAAAAGTGCTGGCATTTCCAGCACTATTCCCGCATATAACGAATAGCAGTAAAACTCTGCCTAAAACACAGAAGAAACGTATCCTTCAATCTGCTCTGCTGTGCGTTTTTTCAGCTAAGTGAGTAAAATCTCCCTTTAGATGCAGGAGTTAGAAACACGTTTCTCATAAGACCTGCGTTTGGACATTTCTCAGTGAAAGGGAGTATATGCTGTAAGGAGAACTCTCTGCTTCTAAAACCAAATCGGAGCTACCTAACAGAACGGTTGTCAATGTGTGCATTCAACTTACAGACTTAAACTCGTGTGCTGAAGTGGAAGTCTGGAAACGCTTTCTGTGGAGAGATCTCAAAACAGCCATTTCCAGGAATCTCCAGCACTATTCCCGCATATAACGAAATAGCAGTAAAACTCTGCCTAAAACACAGAAGAAACGTATAAGTCAATCTGCTCTGCTTTGCCTTATTTTCAGCTAAGTGAGTTAAATCTCCCTTTAGATTCAGGAGTTAGAAACACGTTTCTGGTAAGAGCTGCGTTTGGACATTTCTCAGTGAATGGGAGTATAAGCTGTAAGGAGAACTCTCTGCTTCTAAAACCAAAACGGAGCTACCGAACAGAACGGTCGTCAATTTCTGCATTCAACTTACAGGGATAAACTCGTGTGTTGAAGGTGAAGTCTGGAAACGCATCCGTGGAGAGATCTCAAAACAGGCATTTCCAGCACTATTCCTGCATATAACGAATTTGCAGTAAAACTCTGCCAAAAACACAGAAGAAACGTATCCTTCAATCTGCTCTGCTGTGCCTTTGTTCAGCTAAGTGAATTAAATCTCCCTTTAGATTCAGGAGTTACAAACACGATTCTGGTAAGAGCTGCGTTTGGACATTTCTCAGTGAATGGGAGTATATGCTGTAAGGACAATTCTCTGCTTCTAAAACCAAAACGGAGCTACATAACAGAACGGCTGTCAATGTGTGCATTCAACTTACAGAATTAAACTTGTGCTTTGAAGCGGAAGTCGGGAAACGCTTTCTGTGGAGAGATCACAAAACAGGCATTTCCAGGCATTTCCAGCACTATTCCCGCATATAACAAATTGGCAGTAAAACTCTCCCTAAAACACAGAAGTAACCTATCCTTCATTCTGCGATGCTGTGCGTTTGCTCAGCTAAGGGAGTTAAATCTCCCTTTAGATTCAAAAGTTAGAAACACGTTTCTGGTAAGACCTGCGTTTCGACATTTCTCAGTGAATGGGAGTATATGCTCTAAGGAGAACTCTTTGCTTCTAAAACCAAAACGCGGCTACCTAACAGAACGGTTGTCACTGTGTGCATTCAACTTACAGAGTTAAACCCGTGTGTTGAAGGGGAAGTCTGGAAACACTTTCTGTGGAGAGATCTCAAAATAGGCATTTCCAGGCATTTCCAGCACTATTCCCGCATATAACGAAATAGCAGTAAAACTCTGCCTATAACACAGAGGAAACGTATCCTTCAATCTGCACTGTTTTGCGATTGTTCAACTAAGTGAGTTAAATCTCCCTTTAGATTCAGGAGTTAGAAACACGTTTCTTGTAAGACCTGCGTTTGGACATTTCTCAGTGAATGGGGGTATATGCTGTAAGGAGAACTCTCTGCTTCTAAAACCAAAACGGATCTACCTAACAGAACAGTTTTCAATGTGTTCATTCAACTTACAGTGGTAAACTCGTAAGTTGAAGTGGAAGTTTGGAAACATTTTCTGTGGAGAGATTTCAAAACAAGGATTTCCAGAACTATTGTCGCATAAAAAGAAATGGCAGTAAAACTCTGACTAAAACACAGAAGAAATATACCCTTCAGTCTGCTCTGCTTTGCGTGTGTACCGCTAAGTGAGTTAAATCACCCTTCCAATTGAGGAGTTAGAAACAGGTTTCTGGTAAGTGCTGCGTTTGGACATTTCTCAGAAAATGGTTGTTTATGCTGTAAGGAAAACTCTCTGCTTGTAAAACCGAAACGGAGCTACCTAACAGAACGCTTGTCAATGGGTTCATTCAAAGTACAGAGTAAAACTCTTATGTTGAAGGGGAAGTCTGGAAACGCTTTCTGTGGAGAGATCTCAAAACAGGCATTTCCAGCATTATTCCCGCATAGAACGAAATAGCATTAAAACTCTGCCTAAAAAACAGAAGAAACGTATCATTCAATCTGAATCTGCTGTGCGTTTGTTCAGCTAAGTGAGTTAAATCTCCCTTTAGATTCAGGAGTTAGAAACACGTTTCTGGTAAGAGCTGCGTTGGGAGATTTCTCAGTGAATGGGAGTATGTGCTCTACGGAGAACTCTCTGCTTCTAAAACCAAAACGGATCTACCTAACAGAACGGTTTTCAATGTGTGCATTCAACTTACAGAGGTGCACTCGTCTGTGGAAGGGAAAGTCCGGAACCGCTTTCTGTGGAGAGATCTCAAAACAGGCATTTCCAGAACTATTCCCGCATATAACGAAATAGCAGTAAAACTCTGACAAAAACACAGAAGAAACGTACCCTTCAATCTGCTCTGCTTTGCGTTTATTCAGATAAGTGAGTTAAATCACCCTTTAGATTGAGGAGTTAGAAACACGTTTCTGGTAAGAGCTGCGTTTGGACATTTCTCAGTGAATGGGAGTATATGCGGTAAGGAGAACCCTCTGCTTCTAAAACCAAAATGGAGCTACCTAACAGAACGGTTTTCAAATGGTGCATTCAACTTACAGAGGTGCACTCGTGTGTTGAAGGGAAAGTCTGGAAACGCTTTCTGTGGAGAGATTTCAAAACAGGAATTTCCAGCACTATTCCCGCATATAACGAAATGGCAGTAAAACTCTGCCTAAAAAACAGAAGATCCGTATCATTCAATCTACACTGCTTTGCGTTTGTTCAGCTCAGTGAGTTAAATCACCCTTTAGATTGAGGAGTTAGAAACACGGTTCTGGTTAAGCTGCGTTTGGACATTTCTCAGTGAATGGGAGTATATGCTGTAAGGAGAACTCTCTGCTTCTAAAACCGAAACAGAGCTACCTAACAGAACGGTTGTCAATGTGTGCATTCAACTTACAGAGTAAAACTCGTTTGTTCAAGGGGAAGTCTGGAAACGTTTTCTGTGGAGAGATCTCAAAACAGGCATTTTCAGGACTATTCCTGCATAGATCGAAATAGCAATAAAACTCTGCCTAAAACACAGAAGAAACCTATCCTTCAATCTGCTCTGCTGTGCGTTTGTTCAGCTAAGTGAGTTAAATCTCCCTTTAGATTCAGGAGTTAGGAAGACGTTTCTGGTAAGAGCTGCGTTTGGACATTTCTCAGTGAATGGGAGTATATTCTGTAAGGAGAACTCTCTGCTTCTAAAACCAAAATGGAGCTACTTAACAGAACGGTTTTCAATGTGTGCATTCAACTTACAGAGGTGCACTCGTGTGTTGAAGGGAAAGTCCGGAAAGGCTTTCTCTGGAGAGATCTCAAAACAGGCATTTCCATCACTATTCCCGCATATAACGAAATAGCAGTAAAACTCTGCCAAAAACACAGAAGAAACGTACCATTCAATCTGCACGGCTTTGCGTTTGTTCAGCTAAGTGAGTTAAATCACCCTTTAGATTCAGGAGTTAGAAACACGTTTCTGGTAAGAGCTGCGTTTGGACATTTCTCAGTGAATGGGAATATATGCTGTAAGGAGACCTCTCTGCTTCTAAAACCAAAACGGAGCTACCTAAGAGAACGGTTGTCAATGTGTGCATTCAACTTACAGAGTTAAACTCGTGTTTTGCAGGGGAAGTCTGGAAAAGGTTTCTGTGTTGAGCTCTCAAAACAGGCATTTCCAGGCATTTCCAGCACTATTCCCGCATATAACGAAATAGCAGTAAAACTCTGCCTAAAATACAGAAGAATCGTATCCTTCAATCTGCTCTGCTGTTCGTTTGTTCAGCTAAGTGAGTTAAATCTCCCTTATATTCAGGAGTTACAAACACGTTTCTGGTAAGAGCTGCATTTGGACATTTCTTAGTGAATGGGAACCTATGCTGTAAGGAGAACTCTCTGCTTCTAAAACAAAAACGGATCTACCTAACAGAACGGTTTTCAATGTGTGCATTCAACTTACAGATGTAAGCTCCTGAGTTGAAGGGGAAGTCTGGAAACGCTCTCTGTGGAGAGATTTCAAAACAGGCATTTCCAGAACTATTCCCACATATAAAGAAATGGCAGTAAAACTCTGCCTAAAACACAGAAGAAATGTACCCTTCAATCTGCTCTGCTTTTCCTTTGTACCGCTAAGTGAGTTAAATCACCCTTTCAATTGAGGAGTTAGAAACAGGTCTCTGGTAAGTGCTGCCTTTGGACATTTCTCAGTAAATGTGAGTTTATGCTGTAAGAAAAACTCTCTGCTTCTCAAACCGAAACGAAGCTACCTCACAGAACGGTTGTCAATGTGTTCATTCAAAGTACAGAGTAAAACTCTTGTGTTGAAGGGGAAGTCTGGAAACTCTTTCTGTGGAGAGATCTCAAAACAGGCATTTCCAGCACTATTCCCGCATAGAACGAAATAGCAGTAAAACTCTGCCTAAAACACAGAAGAAACGTATCATTCAATCTGCTCTGCTGTGCGTTTTTTAAGCTAAGTGAGTTAAATCTCCGTTTAGATTCAGGAGTTAGAAACACGTTTCTGGTAAGGGCTGTGTTGGGAGATTTCTCAGTGAATGGGAGTATGTGCTGTAAGGAGAACTCTCTGCTTGTAAACCCAAAACGGAGCTACGTAACAGAACGGTTGTCAATGTGTGCATTCAACTTACAGAGTTAAACTCTTCTGTTTAAGGGGAAGTCTGGAAACGCTTTCTGTGGAGAGTTCTCAAACAGGCATTTCCAGGCATTTCCAGCACTATTCCCGCATAAAACGAAATAGCAGTAAAACTCTGCCTAAAACACAGAAGAAACGTATCCTTCAATCTGCTCTGCTGTTCGTTTGTTCAGCTAAATGAGTTAAATCTCCCTTTAGATTCAGGATTTAGAAACACGTTTCTGGTTAGAGCTGCGTTTGGACATGTTTGAGTGAATGGGAGTATAGGTTGTAATGAGAAATATCTGCTTCATAAAGAGAAATCGAGCTATCTAACAGAAGGATAGTCAATGTGCACATTCAACTTACAGAGTTAAACTCGGGTGATTATGAGGCAGTTGGGAAACGCTTTCTGTGAAGAGTATCAAAACAGGAATTTACAGCAGAATAACCGCACATAACAAAATAGAAGTAAAACACTTCCTAAAACACAAAAGAAATGTATCATTCAATCTGCTCTGATGTGCATTTTTTCAACTAAGTGGGTTAAAAATCACTTTAGATTCAGGATTTAGAAACGCGTTTCTGGTAAGAGCTGCGTCTGGACATTACTGAGTGAATGGGCGTATAGGCTGTAATGAGAAATCTCTGGTTCTAAAACTAAAACGGATCTATGTAACAGAATGGTTGTCAATGTGTGCATTCAACTTACAGATTTAAACCCGTGTGTTTATGCGGCAGTTTGAAAACACTGTCTGTGGAGGACCTCAAAACAAGAATTTCCAGCAGAATACCCGCATATAACAAAATAGCAGTAAAACTATTCCTAAAACACACGAAAACCTTCTCATTCAATCTGCTCTGCTGTGCGTTTGTTCAAAAAAGTGAGTTAAATCTCTCTTTAGATTCACGAGTTAAAAACACGTTTCTGGTAAGAGCTGTGTTTAGACATTTGAGTGAATGGCAGTATAAACTGTAATGAGAAATATCTGGTTGTCTAAAACAAAGCGGACCTATCTAAGACAACGGCAGTCAATGTGTTCATTCAACTTACAGTTAAACTAGGGTGTTTATGCAACAATTTGGAAATGCATTCTGTATAGAATCTCCAAACAGGCATTTCCAGCAGAATACACTCATACAACAAAATCCCATTTAAACGCTTCCTAAAACACAGAAGAAACGTATCCTTCAATCTGTTCTGCTCTGCATCTTTTGAACTAACAGAGTTAAATGTCTCTTTAGATTAAGGAGTTAGAAACAGGATTCTGATAAGAGTTGCGTTTGGACATTTCTCACTGAATGGGAGTATATGCTGTAAGGAGATCTCTCTAATTCTAAAACCAAAAGGGAGCTACCTAACAGAATGGTTGTCAATGTGTGCATTCAACTTACAGAGTAAAACTCGTGTGTTGAAGGGGAAGTCTGGAAACGCTTTCTGTGGAGAGATCTCAAAACACGCATTTCCACACTATTCCCGCATAGAACGAAATAGCAGTAAAATTCTGCCTAAAACACAGATGAAACGTATCCTTCAATCTGCTCTGCTGTGCATTTGTTCAGCTAAGTGAGTTAAAACCCCTTTAAATTCAGGAGTTAGAAACACGTTTCTGGTAAGAGCTGCGTTTGGACATTTCTCAGTGAATGGGAGTATAAGCTGTAAGGAGAACTCTCTGCTTCTAAAACCAAAACGGAGCTACCTAACAGAACGGTTGTCAACGTGTGCATTCAACTTACAGAGTTAAACTCGTGTGCTGAAGTGGAAGTCTGGAAACGCTTTCTGTGGAGAGATCTCAAAACAGCCATTTCCAGGCATTTCCAGCACTATTCCCGCATATAACGAAATAGCAGTAAAACTCTGCCTAAAACACAGAAGAAACGTATCCTTCAATGTGCTCTGCTGTGCGTTTGTTCAGCTAAGTGAGTTAAATCTCCCTTTAGATTCAGGAGTTACAAACACGTTTCTGGTAAGGCCTTCGTTTGGACATTTCTCAGTGAATGGGAGTATATGCGGTAAGGAGAACTCTCTCCTTCTAAAACCAAAACGGAGCTACCTAACAGAAAGGTTTTCAATGTGTGCATTCCACTCACTGAGGTAAACTCGTGTGTTGAAGGGGAAGTTTGGAAAGGCTTTCTGTGGAGAGATCTCAAAACAGGCATTTCCAGCACTATTCCCGTATATAATGAAATGGCAGTAAAACTCTGCCTAACACACTGAAGAGACGTACCCTTCAATGTGCTCTGCTTTGCGTTTTTGCAGCTAAGTGAGTTAAATCACCCTTTTGATTGAGGAGTTAGAAAAACCTTTCTGGTAAGAGCTGCGTTTGGACATTTCTCAGTGAATGGGAGTATATCCTGTAAGGAGAACTCTCTGCTTCTAAAACCGAAACGGAGCTACCTAACAGAACGGTTGTCAATGTGTGCATTCAACTTACAGAGAAACTCGTGTGTTGAAGGGGAAGTCTGGAAACGCCTTCTGTGGAGAGATGTCAAAACAGGCATTTTTAGCACTATTCCGGCATAGAACGAAATAGCAGTAAATCTCTGCCTAAAACACAGAAGAATCGTATCCTTCAATCTGCTCTGCTGTGCGTTTGATCAGCTAAGTGAGTTAAATCTCCCTTTAGATTCAGGAGTCAGAAACACGTTTCTGGTAAGAGCTGCATTTAAACATTTCTCAATGAATGGGAGTATATGCTGTAAGGAGAACTCTCTGCTTCTAAAACCCAAGAGGAGCTACATAACAGAACGGTATTCAATGTGTGCATTCAACTTACAAAGTTAAACTCGTGTGTTGAAGGGGAAGTCTGGAAACGCTTTCTGTGGAGAGATCTAAAACAGGTATTTCCAGGCATTTCCAGCACTATTCCCGCATATAAAGAAATAGCAGTAAAACTCTTCCTAAAACAAAGAAGAAACGTATCCTTCAATGTGCTCTGCTGTGCGATTGTTCAGCTAAGTGAGTTAAATCTTCCTTTAGATTCAGGAGTTAGAAACGGGTTTCTGGTAAGTGCTGCGTTTGGACATTTCTCAGTGAATGGGAGTAAATGCTGTAAGGAGAACTCTCTGCTGCTAAAATCAAAACGGAGCTACCTAACAGAACGGTTGTCAATGCGTGCATTCAAATTACAGAGTTAAACCCGTGTGTTGAATGGGAAGTCTGGAAACGCTTTCTGTGGAGAGATCTCAAAACAGGCATTTCCAGGCATTTCCAGCACTATTCCCGCATATAAAGAAATGGCAGTGAAACTCTGCCTAAGACACACAAGAAACTTACCCTTCAATCTGCTATGCTTTGCGTTTGTTCAGTTAAGTGAGTTAAATCTCCCTTTAGATTCAGGAGTTAGAAACACGTTTCTGATAAGACCTGCGTTTGGACATTTCTCAGTGAATGGGATATATGTTGTAAGGAGAACACTCTGCTTCTAACGGCAAAATGAAGTTACCTAACAGAACGGTTGTCAATGTGTGCATTCAACTTACAGAATTAAACTCGTGTGTTGAAGAGGAAGTCTGGAAACGCTTTCTGTGGAGAGATCACCAAACAAGCATTTCCAGGCATTTCCAGCACTATTCCCGCATATAACAAAATGGCAGTAAAACTCTCCCTAAACCACAGAAGTAACGTATCCCAAATTCTGCTCTGCTTTGCCTTTGTTCAGCTAAGGGAGTTAAATCTCCCTTTAGATTCAGGGTTTAGAACCACGGTTCTGTAAGAGCTGCGTTTGGACAATTCTCAGTGAATGGGAGTATATGCTGTAAGGAGAACACTCTGCTTCTAAAACCAAAATGGAGCTACGTAACAGAACGTTTGTCAATATGTGCATTCAACTTACAGAGTTAAACTCGTGTGTTAAAGGGGAAGTCTGGAAACGCTTTCTGTGGAGAAACCTCAAAACAGGCATTTTCAGCACTATTCCCGCATAGAACGAAATAGCAGTAAAACTCTGCCTAAAACCAGAAGAAACGTATCCTTCAATCTGCTCTGCTGTGCGTTTGTTCAGCTAAGTGAGTTAAATCTCCCTTTAGATTCAGGAGTTACAAACACGTTTCTGGTAAGAGCTGCGTTTGGACATTTCTCAGTGAATGGGAGTACATGCTGTAAGGAGAACTCTCTGCTTCTAAAACCAAAACAGAGCTACATAAGAGAACGGTTGTCAATGTGTGCATTCAACTTAGAGAGGTAAACTCGTTTGTTTAATGGGAAGTCTGGAAACGCTTTCTTTGGAGAGAACTCAAAACAGGCATTTCCAAGCATTTCCAGCACTATTCCCACATATAAGGAAATAGCAGTAAAACTCTGCCTAAAACACAGAAGAAACTTATCATTCAATCTGCTCTGTTGTGCGCCTGTTCAGCTAAGTGAGTTAAATCTCCCTTTAGATTCAGGAGGTAGAAACAAGTTTCTGGTAAGAGCTGCGTTTGGACATTTCTCAGTGAAAGGGACTATATGCTGTAAGGAGAACTCTCTGCTTCTAAAATCAAAACGGAGCTGCCTAACAGAACGGTTGTCAATGTGTGCATTCAACTTACAGATTTAAACTCGTGTGTTGAAGGGGAAATCTGGAATCGGTTTCTGTGGAGAGATCTCAAAACAGGCATTTCCAGGCATTTCCAGCACTATTCCCGCATAAAACGAAATAGCAGTAAAACTCTGCCAAAAACACAGAAGAAACTTGTCCTTCAATCTGCTCTGCTGTGCGTTTGTTCACCTAAGTGAGTTAAATCTCACTTTAGATTCAGGAGTTACAAACACGTTTCTGGTAAGTGTTCCGTTCGGACGTTTCTCAGTGAATGGGAGTATATGCTGTAAGAAGAACTCTCTGCTTTTAAAACCAAAACGGTGCTACCGAACAGAACAGATGTCAATGTGTGCATTAAACTTACAGAGGTAAACTCGTGTGTTAGAGGGGAAGCCTGGAAACGCTTTCTGTGGGGAGATCTCAAAACAGTCATTTCCAGGCATTTCCAGCACTATTCCCACATATAACGAAATAGCAGTAAAACTCTGCCAAAAACACAGAAGAAACGTATCCTTCAATCTACTCTGCTGTGCGTTTGTTCAGCTAAGTGAGTTAAATCGAACTTTAGATTCACCAGTTAGAAACACGTTTCTGGTAAGAGCTGCGTTTGGACACTTCTCAGTTAATGGGAGTCTATGCTGTAAAGAGAACTGTCTGCTCCTAAAACCAAAACGGAGTTACCTAACAGAACGGTCTTCAAGGTGTGCATTCAACTTACAGTGTTAAAATCGTGTGTTAAAGCGGAAGTCTGGAAACGCTTTCTGTGGAGATATCTCAAAACAGGCATTTCCAGCACTATACCCGCATATAACGAAATAGCAGTAAAACTCTGCCTAAAACACAGAAGAAACGTATCCTTCAATCTGCTTTGCTGTGCGTTTGTTCAGCTAAGTGAGTTAAAACTCCCTTTAGATTCAGGAGTTGGAAACACGTTTCTGGTAAGAGCTGCATTTGGACATTTCTCAGTGAAAGGGAGTCTATGCTGTAAGGAGAACTGACTACATGTAAAACCAAAACGGAGCTACCTAACAGAACGGTCTTCAATGTGTGCATTCAACTTACAGAGTTCAACTCGTGTGTTAAAGCGGAAGTCTAGAAACGCTTTCTGTGGAGAGATCTCAAAACAGGCATTTCGAGCACTATTCCCGTATATAACGAAATAGCAGTAAAACTCTGCCTAAAACACAGAAGGAACGTATCCTTCAATCTGCTCTGCTGTGCGTTTGTTCAGCTAAGTGAGTTAAATCTCCCTTTAGATTCAGGAGTTACAAACACGTTTCTGGTAAGAGATGAGTTTGGACATTTCTCAGTGAATGGGAGTCTATGCTGAAAGGAGGACTGTCTGCTTCTAAAACCAAATCTGGGCTACCTACGAGAACGGTCTTCAATGTGTGCATTCAACTTACAGAGTAAAACTCGTGTGTTGAAGGGGAAGTCTGGAAACGCTTTCTGTGGAGAGATTTCAAAACAGGCATTTCCAGCACTATTCCGGCATATAACGAAATAGCAGTAAAACTCTGCCTAAAACACAGAAGAAACGTATCCTTCAATCTGCTGTGCTGTGCGTTTGTTCACCTGAGTTAAATCTCCCTTTAGATTCAGGAGTTAGAAACACGTTTCTGCTAAGAGCTGGGTTTGGAAATTTCTCAGTGGATGGGATTCTATGCTGTAAGGAGAACATTCTGCTTCTAAAAGCAAAACGGAGTTACCTAACAGAACGGTCTTCAATGTGAGCATTCAACTCACAGAGATAACTCGTTTGTTCAAGGGGATGTCTGGAAACGCTTTTGTGGAGAGATCTCAAAACAGGCATTTCCTGGCATTTTTAGCACTATTCCCGCATAAAAAGAAATAGCAGTAAAACTCTGCCTAAAACACAGAAAAAACGTGTCCTTCAATATGCTCTGCTGTGCGTTTGTTCACCTAAGTGAGTTAAATCTCACTTTAGATTCAGGAGTTACAAACACGTTTCTGGTAAGTGTTCCGTTTGGACGTTTCTCAGTGAATGGGAGTATATGCTGTAAGAAGAACTCTCTGCTTTTAAAACCAAAACGGTGGTAACGAACAGAACAGTTGTCAATGTGTGCATTAAACTTACAGAGTTAAACTCGTGTGTTAGAGGGGAAGTCTGGAAACGCTTTCTGTGGGGAGATCTCAAAACAGGCATTTCCAGGAATTTCCAGCACTATTCCCACATATAAGGAAATAGCAGTAAAACTCTGCCTAAAACACAGAAGAAACGTATCCTTCAATCTGCTCTGCCGTGCCTTTGTTCAGCTAAGTGAGTTAAATCGAACTTTAGATTCACGAGTTAGAAACACGTTTCTGGTAAGAGCTGCGTTTGGACACTTCTCAGTTAATGGGATTCTATGCTGTAAGGAGAACTGTCTGCTTCTAAAACCAAAACGGAGTTACCTAACAGACCGGTCTTCAATGTGTGCATTCAACTTACAGAGTTAAACTCGTGTGTTAAAGCGGAAGTCTGGAAACGCTTTCTGTGGAGAGATCTCAAAACAGGCATTTCAAGCACTATTCCCGCATATAATGAAATAGCAGTAAAACTCTGCCTAAATCACAGAAGAAACGTATCCTTCAATCTGCCCTGCTGTGCGTTTGTTCAGCTAAGTGAGTTAAATCTCCTTTTAGATTCAGGAGGTGGAAACACGTTTCTGGTAAGAGCTGCGTTTGGACATTTCTCAGTGAATGGGAGTCTATCATATAAAGAGAACTGTCTGCTACTAAAACCAAAACGGAGCTACATAATAGAACGGTCTTCAATGTGTGCATTCAACTTAAAGAGTTAAACTCGTGTGTTGAAGGAGAAGTCTGGAAGCGCATTCTGTGGAGAGATCACAAAAGAGGCATTTCCTGCACTATTCCCGCATATAACGAAATAGCAGTAAAACTCTGCCTAAAACACAGAAGAAACTTATCCTTCCACCTGCTCTACTGTGCGTTTGTTAAGCTACGTGAGATAAATCTCCCTTTAGATTCAGGAGTCAGAAACACGTTTCTGGTAAGAGCTGCGTTTGGACATTTCTCAGTGAATGGGAGTCTATGCTGTAAGGAGTACTGTCTGCTTGTAAAACCAAAACGGAGCTACCTAACAGAACGGGCTTCAATGTGTGCATTCAATTTACAGAGTTAAACTCTTGTGTTGAAGGGGAAGTCTGGAAACGCTTTCTGTGGAGAGATCTCAAAACAGGCATTTCCAGCACTATTCCCGCATAGAATGAAATTGCAGTATATCTCTGCCTAAAACACAGAAGAAACGTATCCTTCAATCTGCTCTGCTGTGCGTTTTTTCAGCTAAGTGAGTTAAATCTCACTTTAGATTCAGGAGTTAGAAATACGTTTCTCGTAAGACCTGCGTTTGGACATTTCTCAGTGAATGGGAGTATATGCTGTAAAAAGAACTCTCTGGTTCTAAAACCAAAACGGAGCTACCTAACAGAACGGTTGTCAATCTGTGCATTCTACTTACATTGTTAAACTCGTGTGTTGAAGGGGAAGTCCGGAACCGCTTTCTGTGGAGAGAAATCAAACCAGGCATTTCCAGCAGTATTCCCGCATATAAAGAAATGGCAGTAAAACTCTGCCTAAAACGCAGAAGAAACGTATCCTTCAATCTGCTCTGCTTTGCGTTTGTTCAGCTAAGCGAGTTCAATCACCTTTTAGATTCAGGAGTTCGAAACACGTTTCTGGTAACACCTGCGTTTGGACATTTCTCAGTGAATGGGATTATATGCTGTAGGAACTCTCTGCTACTAAAACCAAAACGGAACTACCTAACAGAACGGTTGTCAATGTGTGCATTCAACTTACAGGTTTAAACTCGTGTGTTGTCGGGGAAGTCTAGAAACGCTTTCTGTGGAGATATCTAAAACAGGCATTTCCAGGCATTTCCACCACTATTCACGCATATAAAGAAATAGCAGTAAAACTCTGCCTAAAAGACAGACGAAACGTATCCTTCAATGTGCCCTGCTGTGCGTTTGTTCAGCTAAGTGAGTTAAATCTCCCTTATATTCAGGAGTTACAAACACGTTTCTGGTAAGAGCTGCATTTGGACATTTCTCAGTGAATGGGAGTATATGTGGTAAGGAGAAATCTCTCCTTCTAAAACCGAAACGGAGCTACCTAACAGAACGGTTGTCAATGTGTGCATTCAACTTACAGAGAAACTCGTGTGTTGAAGGGGAAGTCTGGAAACGCTTTCTGTGGAGAGATGTCAAAACAGGCATTTTCAGCACTATTCCGTCATAGAACGAAATAGCAGTAAATCTCTGCCTAAAACACAGAAGAATCGTATCCTGTAATCTGCCCTGCTGTGCGTTTGATCAGCTACGTGAGTTAAATCTCCCTTTAGATTCAGGAGTTAGAAACACGTTTCTGGTAAGAGCTGCGTTTAAACATTTCTCAATGAATGGGAGTATATGCTGTAACGAGAACACTCTGCTTCTAAAACCCAAGCGGAGCTGCAAAACAGAACGGTTTTCAATGTGTGCATTCAACTTACAAAGTTAAACTCGTGTGTTGAAGGGGAAGTCTGGAAACGCTTTATGTGGAGAGATCACATAACGGGCATTTCCAGAACTATTCCCGCATGTAACGAAATAGCAGTAAAACTCTGCCTAAAACACAGAAGAAACGTATCCTTCAATCTGTTCTGCTGTGCGGTTGTTCAGCTAAGTGAGTTAAATCGAACTTTAGATTCAGGAGTTAGAAACACGTTTCTGGTAAGAGCTGCATTTGGACATTTCTCAGTGAATGGGTGTCTATGCTGTAAGGAGAACTGTCTGCTTGTAAAACCAAAACGGAGCTACCTAACAGGACGGTCTTCAATGTTTGCATTCAACTTACATATTTATACTAGTGTGTTGAAGGGGAAGTCTGGAAACGCTTTATGTGGAGAGATCACATAACGGGCATTTCCAGAACTATTCCTGCATATAACGACATAGCATTAAACTCTGCCTAAAACACAGGAGAAACGTATCCTTCAATCTGCTCTGCTGTGCGTTTGTTCAGGTAAGTGAATTTAATCTCCCTTTAGATCCAGGAGTTAGAAACATGTTTCTGGTAAGAGCTGCGTTTGGACATTTCTCAATGAATGGGAATCTATGCTGTAAGGAGAACTGTCTGCTTCTAAAACCAAAACGGAGCTACCTAACAGAACCGTCTTCAATGTGAGCATTCAACTTTCAGGGTTAATCTCCTGTGTTGAAGGGGAAGTCTGGAAACGCTTTCTGTGGAGAGATCTCAAAACAGGCATTTCCAGCACTATTCCCGCATAGAACGAAATAGCAAAAAATCTCTGCCTAAAACACAGAAGAAACGTATCCTTCAATCTGCTCTGCTGTGCGTTTGTTCAGCTGCGTTAACTCTCCCTTTAGATTCAGGAGTTAGAAACACGTTTCTGGTAAGAGCTGCGTTTGGACATTTCTCAGTTAATGGGAGTCTATGCATTAAGGAGAACTGTCTGCTTCTAAAACCAAAACGGAGCTACCTAACAGAACGGTCTTCAATGTGTGCATTCAATTTACAGATTTAAACTTGTTTGTGGAAGGGGATGTCTGGAAATACTTTCTGTTGAGAGATCTCAAAACAGGCATTTCCAGCACTATTCCAGCATATAAAAAAATAGCGGTAAAACTCTGCCTGAAACACAGAAAGAACGTATCCTTCAATCTGCTCTGCTGTGCGTTAGTTCAGCTAAGTGAGTTAAATCGCCCTTTAGATCAGGAGTTACAAACACGTTTCTGGTAAGAGCTGCGTTTGGACATTTCTCAGTGAATGGTAGTCTATGCTCTAAGGAGAAATGTCTGCTTCTAAAACCAAAACGGAACTACCTAACAGAACGGTGTTCAATGTGTGCATTCAACCTACAGAGTTAAACTCGTGTGCTGAAGGGGAAGTCTGGAAACGGTTCTGTGGAGAGATCTCAAAACAGGCATTTCCAGCACTATTCCCACATATAAAGAAATAGCAGGAAAACTATGCCTAAAACACAGAAGAAACGTATCCTTCAATCTTCTCTGCTGTGCGTTTGTTCAGCTACGTGATTTATATCTCACTTTAGATTCAGGAGTTAGGAACACGCTTCTGGTAATTGCTGCATTTGGACATTTCTCAGTGAATGGTAGTCTATGCTCTAAGGAGAAATGTCTGCTTCTAAAACCAAAACGGAACTACCTAACAGAACGGTGTTCAATGTGTGCATTCAACCTACAGAGTTAAACTCGTGTGCTTAAGGGGAAGTCTGGAAACGGTTCTGTGGAGAGATCTCAAAACAGGCATTTCCAGCACTATTCCCACATATAAAGAAATAGCAGTAAAACTCTGCCTAAAACACAGAAGAAACGTATCCTTCAATCTGCTCTGCTGTGCCTTTGTTCAGATAAGTGAGTTAAATCGAACTTTAGATTCACGAGTTAGAAACACGTTTCTGGTAAGAGCTGCGTTTGGACACTTCTCAGTTAATATGAGTCTATGCTGTAAGGAGAACTGTCTGCTTCTAAAACCAAAACGGAGTCACCTAACAGACCGGTCTTCAATGTGTGCATTCAACTTACAGAGTTAAACTAGTGTGTTAAAGCGGAAGTCTAGAAACGCTTTCTGTGGAGAGATCTCAAAACAGGCATTTCGAGCACTATTCCCGTATATAAAGAAATAGCAGTAAAACTCTGCCTAAAACACAGAAGGAACGTATCCTTCAATCTGCTCTGCTGTGCGTTTGTTCAGCTAAGTGAGTTAAATCTCCCTTTAGATTCAGGAGTTACAAACACGTTTCTGGTAAGAGATGAGTTTGGACATTTCTCAGTGAATGGGAGTCTATGCTGAAAGGAGGACTGTCTGCTTCTAAAACCAAATCTGGGCTACCTACGAGAACGGTCTTCAATGTGTGCATTCAACTTACAGAGTAAAACTCGTGTGTTGAAGGGGAAGTCTGGAAACGCTTTCTGTGGAGACATTTCAAAACAGGCATTTCCAGCACTATTCCGGCATATAACGAAATAGCAGTAAAACTCTGCCTAAAACACAGAAGAAACGTATCCTTCAATCTGGTGTGCTGTGCGTTTGTTCACCTGAGTTAAATCTCCCTTTAGATTCAGGAGTTAGAAACACGTTTCTGCTAAGAGCTGGGTTTGGAAATTTCTCAGTGGATGGGATTCTATGCTGTAAGGAGAACATTCTGCTTCTAAAAGCAAAACGGAGTTACCTAACAGAACGGTCTTCAATGTGAGCATTCAACTCACAGAGATAACTCGTTTGTGCAAGGGGATGTCTGGAAACGCTTTTGTGGAGAGATCTCAAAACAGGCATTTCCTGGCATTTTTAGCACTATTCCCGCATAAAACGAAATAGCAGTAAAACTCTGCCTAAAACACAGAAAACACGTGTCCTTCAATATGATCTGCTGTGCGTTTGTTCACCTAAGTGAGTTAAATCTCACTTTAGATTCAGGAGTTACAAACACGTTTCTGGTAAGTGTTCCGTTTGGACGTTTCTCAGTGAATGGGAGTATATGCTGTAAGAAGAACTCTCTGCTTTTAAAACCAAAACGGTGGTAACGAACAGAACAGTTGTCAATGTGTGCATTAAACTTACAGAGTTAAACTCGTGTGTTAGAGGGGAAGTCTGGAAACGCTTTCTGTGGGGAGATCTCAAAACAGGCATTTCCAGGAATTTCCAGCACTATTTCCACATATAAGGAAATAGCAGTAAAACTCTGCCTAAAACACAGAAGAAACGTATCCTTCAATCTGCTCTGCCGTGCCTTTGTTCAGCTAAGTGCGTTAAATCGAACTTTAGATTCACGAGTTAGAAACACGTTTCTGGTAAGAGCTGCGTTTGGACACTTCTCAGTTAATGGGATTCTATGCTGTAAGGAGAACTGTCTGCTTCTAAAACCAAAACGGAGTTACCTAACAGACCGGTCTTCAATGTGTGCATTCAACTTACAGAGTTAAACTCGTGTGTTAAAGCGGAAGTCTGGAAACGCTTTCTGTGGAGAGATCTCAAAACAGGCATTTCAAGCACTATTCCCGCATATAATGAAATAGCAGTAAAACTCTGCCTAAATCACAGAAGAAACGTATCCTTCAATCTGCCCTGCTGTGCGTTTGTTCAGCTAAGTGAGTTAAATCTCCTTTTAGATTCAGGAGTTGGAAACACGTTTCTGGTAAGAGCTGCGTTTGGACATTTCTCAGTGAACGGGAGTCTATCATATAAAGAGAACTGTCTGCTACTAAAACCAAAACGGAGCTACATAATAGAACGGTCTTCAATGTGTGCATTCAACTTAAAGAGTTAAACTCGTGTGTTGAAGGAGAAGTCTGGAAGCGCATTCTGTGGAGAGATCACAAAAGAGGCATTTCCAGCACTATTCCCGCATATAACGAAATAGCAGTAAAACTCTGCCTAAAACACAGAAGAAACTTATCCTTCCACCTGCTCTACTGTGCGTTTGTTAAGCTACGTGAGATAAATCTCCCTTTAGATTCAGGAGTCAGAAACACGTTTCTGGTAAGGGCTGCGTTTGGACATTTCTCAGTGAATGGGAGTCTATGCTGTAAGGAGTACTGTCTGCTTGTAAAACCAAAACGGAGGTACCTAACAGAACGGGCTTCAATGTGTGCATTCAATTTACAGAGTTAAACTCTTGTGTTGAAGGGGAAGTCTGGAAACGCTTTCTGTGGAGAGATCTCAAAACAGGCATTTCCAGCACTATTCCCGCATAGAATGAAATTGCAGTATATCTCTGCCTAAAACACAGAAGAAACGTATCCTTCAGTCGGCTCTGCTGTGCGTTTTTTCAGCTAAGTGAGTTAAATCTCACTTTAGATTCAGGAGTTAGAAACACGTTTCTGGTAAGAGCTGCGTTTGGACATTTCTCAGTGAATGGGTGTCTATGCTGTAAGGAGAACTGTCTGCTTGTAAAACCAAAACGGAGATACCTAACAGAACGGTCTTCAATGTGTGCATTCAATTTACAGTGTTAAACTCTTGTGTTGAAGGGGAAGTCTGGAAACACTTTCTGTGGAGAGATCTCAAAAGAGGCATTGCCAGCACTATTCCCGCATATAAAGAAATAGCAGAAAAACTCAGCCTAAAACACAGAAGAAACGTATCCTTCAATCTGCTCTGCTGTGCATTTGTTCAGCTGAGTTAAATCTCACTTTACATTCAGGAGTTAGGAACACGTATCTGGTAAGAGCTGCATTTGGACATTTCTCAGCGAATGGGATTCTGTGCTGTAAGGAGAACTGTCTGGTTCTAAAACCAAAACGGAGCTACCTAACAGATCTGTCTTCAATGTTTGCATTCAACTTACATATTTATACTAGTGTGTTGAAGGGGAAGTCTGGAAACGCTTTATGTGGAGAGATCACATAACGGGCATTTCCAGAACTATTCCTGCATATAACGAAACAGCATTAAAACTCTGCCTAAAACACAGGAGAAACGTATCCTTCAATCTGCTCTGCTGTGCGTTTGTTCAGGTAAGTGAATTTAATCTCCCTTTAGATCCAGGAGTTAGAAACATGATTCTGGTAAGAGCTGCGTTTGGACATTTCTCAATGAATGGGAATCTATGCTGTAAGGAGAACTGTCTGCTTCTAAAACCAAAACGGAGCTACCTAACAGAACCGTCTTCAATGTGAGCATTCAACTTTCAGGGTTAATCTCCTGTGTTGCAGGGGAAGTCTGGAAACGCTCTCTGTGGAGAGATCTCAAAACAGGCATTTCCAGCACTATTCCCGCATAGAACGAAATAGCAAAAAATCTCTGCCTAAAACACAGAAGAAACGTATCCTTCAATCTTCTCTGCTGTGCGTTTGTTCAGCTACGTGATTTATATCTCATTTTAGATTCAGGAGTTAGGAACACGCTTCTGGTAATTGCTGCATTTGGACATTTCTCAGTGAATGGGAGTCTATGCTATAAAGAGAACTGTCTGCTTCTAAAACCAAAACGGAGCTATCTATCAGAACGTTATTCAATGTGGACATTCAATTTACAGAGTTAAACTCGTGTGTTGAAGGGGAAGTCTGGAATTGCTTTCTGTGGAGAGATCTCCAAAGAGGCATTTCCAGCACTATTCCGGAATATAACGAAATAGCAATAAAACTCTGCCTAAAACACAGAAGAAATGTATCCTTCAATCTGCTCTGCTGTGCGTTTGTACAGCTAAGTGAGCTAAATCTCTCTTTAGATTCAGGAGTTAGAAACACGTTTCTGGTAAGTGCTGCGTTTGGACAATTCTCAGTGAATGGGAGTCCATGCTGTACAGAGAACTGTCTGCTTCTACAACCAAAACGGAGCTACCTAACAGAACGGTCTTCACTGTGTGGATTCAACTTACAGTGTGAAACTCGTGTGTTGAAGGGGAGGTCTGGAAACGCTTTCTGTGGAGAGATCTGAAAACAGGCATTTCCAGCACTATTCCCGCATAGAACGAAATAGCAGTAAAACTCTGCCTAAAACACAGAGGAAACGTATCATTCAATCTGTTCTGCTGTGCGTTTGTTCAGCTAACTGAGTTAAATCTCACTTTAGATTAAGGAGTTACAAACAGGTTTCTGGTAAGAGCTGCGTTGGGAGATTTCTCAGGGAATGGGAGTATATGCTGTAAGGAGAACTCTCTGCTTCTAAAACTGAAAGGGAGCTACCTAACAGAACGTTTGTCAATGTATGCATTCAACTTACAGAGTAAAACTCGTGTGTTCAAGGGAAGTCTGGAAACGTTTTCTGTGGAGAGATCTCAAAACAGGCATTTTCAGGACTATTCCTGCATAGAACGAAATAGCAGTAAAACTCTGCCTAAAACACAGAAGAAAACTATCCTTAAATCTGCTCTGCTGTGCGTTTGTTTAGCTAAGTGAGTTAAATCTCCCTTTAGATTCAGGAGTAAGGAAGAAGTTTCTGGTAAGGGCTGCGTTTGGACATTTCTCAGTGAATGGGAGTATATTCTGTAAGGAGAACTCTCTGCTTCTAAAACCAAAATGGAGCTACCTAAGAGAATGGTTTTCAATGTGTGCATTCAACTTACCGATTTAAACTCGTGTGTTGAATGGTACGTCTGGAAACGCTTTCTACGTAGAGATCTCTAAACAGGCATTTCCAGGCATTTCCAGCACTATTCCCGCATACAACGAAATAGCAGTAAAACTCTTCCTAGAACACAGAAGAAACGTATCCTTCAATCCGCTCTGCTGAGCGTTTTTTCAGCTAAGTGAGTTAAATCACCCTTTAGATTGAGGAGATAGAAACACGTTTCTGATAAGAGCTGCCTTTGGACATATCTCAGTGAATGGGGATATATGCTGTAAGGAGAAATCTCTGCTTCTGAAACCAAAACGGAGATACCTAACAGAACGGTTGTCAATGTGTGCATTCAACTTAGAGAGTTAAACTCGTGTGTTGAAGGGGAAGTCCGGAAACGCTTTGTGTGGAGAGAACCCAAAACAGGCATTTCCAGCACTATTCCCGGATAGAAAGAAATTGCAGTAAAACTCTGCCTAAAACACAGAAGAAACGTAGCCTTGAATCTGCTCTGCTGTGCGTTTGGTCAGCTAATTGAGTTAAATCTCCCTTTAGATTCAGGAGTTAGAAACACGTTTCTGGTAAGTGCTGCGTTTGGACATTTCTCAGTGAAATGGAGTATATGCGGGAAGGAGAACTCTCTGCTTCTAAAACCAAAGTGGAGCTACTTAACAGAACGGTTTTCAATGTGTGCATTCAACTTACAGAGGTGCACTCGTGTGTTGAAGGGAAAGTCCGGAAACGCTTTCTGTGGCGAGATCTCAAAACAGGCATTTCCAGCACTATTCCCGCATATAACGAAATAGCAGTAAAACTCGGCCAAAAACAGAGAAGAAACGTACCCTTCAATCTGCACTGCTTTAGGTTTGTTCAGCTAAGTGAGTTAAATCACCCTTTAGATTGAGGAGATAGAAACACGTTTCTGATAAGAGCTGCCTTTGGACATATCTCAGTGAATGGGGATATATGCTGTAAGGAGAAATCTCTGCTTCTGAAACCAAAACGGAGATACCTAACAGAACGGTCTTCAATGTGTGCATTCAACTTACCGAGTTAAACTCGTGTGTTGAAGGGGAAGTCTGGAAACGCTTTCTGTGGAGAGATCTCAAAACAGGCATTGTCAGGACTATTCCTGCATAGAACGAAATAGCAGTAAAACTCTGCCTAAAACACAGAAGAAACGTATCCTTCAATCTGCTCTGCTGTGCGTTTGTTCAGCTAAGTGAGTTAAATCGAACTTTATATTCACGAGTTAGAAACACATTTCTGGTAAGAGCTGCGTTTGGACACTTCTCTGTTAATGGGAGTCTATGCTGTAAAGAGAACTGTCTGCTCCTAAAACCAAAACGGAGTTACCTAACAGAACGGTCTTCAATGTGTGCATTCAACTTACAGTGTTAAACTCGTGTGTTAAAGCGGAAGTCTGGAAACGCTTTCTGTGGAGAGATCTCAAAACAGGCATTTCCAGCACTATACCCGCATATAACGAAATAGCAGTAAAACTCTGCCTAAAACACAGAAGGAACGTATCCTTCAATCTGCTCTGCTGTGCGTTTGTTCAGCTAAGTGAGTTAAAACTCCCTTTAGATGCAGGAGTTGGAAACACGTTTCTGGGAAGAGCTGCATTTGGACATTTCTCAGTGAAATGGAATCTATGCTGTAAGGAGAACTGACTACATGTAAAACCAAAACGGAACTACCTAACAGAACGGTCTTCAATGTGTGCATTCAACTTACAGAGTTAAGCTCGTCTGTTGAAGGGAATGTCTGGAAACGCTTTCTGTAGAGAGATCTCAAAACAAGCATTTCCAGATCTATTCCCGCATATAACGAAATAGCAGTAAAACTCTGCCTGAAACACAGAAGAAACGTATCCTTCAGTCAGTTCTGCTGTCCGTTTGTTCAGCTAAGTGAGATAAATCTCCCTTTAGATTCAGGAGTTAGAAACACGTTTCTGGTAAGAGCTGTGTTTGGACATTTCTCAGTGAATGGGAGCCTATGCTGTAAGGAGAACTGTCTGCTTGTGAAACGAAAACGGAGCTACCTAACAGAACGGTCTTCAATGTGTGCCTTCACTTTAGAGAGTTAAAATCTTGTGTTGAAGGGGAAGTCTGGAAATTCTTTCTGTGGAGAGATCTCAAAACAGGCATTTCCAGCACTATTCCCACATATAAAGAAATAGCAGAAAAACTCTGCCTAAACACAGAAGACACGTATCCTTCAATCTGCTCTGCTGTGCGTTTGTTCAGCTGAGTTAAATCTCCCTTTAGTTTCAGGAGTTAGGAACACGTATCTGGTAAGAGCTGCGTTTGGACATTTCTCAGTGAATGGGAGTCTATGCTGTACGGAGAACTGTCTGGATCTAAAACCAAAACGGAGCTACCTAACAGAACGGTCTTCAATGTGTGCATTCAACTTACAGAGTTATACTTTTGTGTTGAAGGGGAAGTCTGGAAACGCTTTCTGTGGTGAGATCACAAAACAGGCATTTCCAGCAATATTCCCGCATATAACGAAATAGCAGTAAAACTCTGCCTAAAACACAGAAGAAACGTATCCTTCAATCTGCTCTGCTGTGCCTTTGTTCAGATAAGTGAGTTAAATCGAACTTTAGATTCACGAGTTAGAAACACGTTTCTGGTAAGAGCTGCGTTTGGACACTTCTCAGTTAATATGGGTCTATGCTGTAAGGAGAACTGTCTGCTTCTAAAACCAAAACGGAGTTACCTAACAGACCAGTCTTCAATGTGTGCATTCAACTTACAGAGATAAACTCGTGTGTTAAAGCGGAAGTCTAGAAACGCTTTCTGTGGAGAGATCTCAAAACAGGCATTTCGAGCACTATTCCCGTATATAACGAAATAGCAGTAAAATTCTGCCTAAAACACAGAAGGAACGTATCCTTCAATCTGCTCTGCTGTGCGTTTGTTCAGCTAAGTGAGTTAAATCTCCCTTTAGATTCAGGAGTTACAAACACGTTTCTGGTAAGAGATGAGTTTGGACATTTCTCAGTGAATGGGAGTCTATGCTGAAAGGAGGACTGTCTGCTTCTAAAACCAAATCTGGGCTACCTACGAGAACAGTCTTCAATGTGTGCATTCAACTTACAGAGTAAAACTCGTGTGTTGAAGGGGAAGTCTGGAAACGCTTTCTGTGGAGGGATTTCAAAACAGGCATTTCCAGCACTATTCCGGCATATAACGAAATAGCAGTAAAACTCTGCCTAAAACACAGAAGAAACGTATCCTTCAATCTGCTGTGTTGTGCGTTTGTTCACCTGAGTTAAATCTCCCTTTAGATTCAGGAGTTAGAAACACGTTTCTGCTAAGAGCTGGGTTTGGAAATTTCTCAGTGGATGGGATTCTATGCTGTAAGGAGAACATTCTGCTTCTAAAAGCAAAACGGAGTTACCTAACAGAACGGTCTTCAATGTGATCATTCAACTTACAGAGATAACTCGTTTGTGCAAGGGGATGTCTGGAAACGCTTTTGTGGAGAGATCTCAAAACAGGCATTTCCTGGCATTTTTAGCACTATTCCCGCATAAAACGAAATAGCAGTAAAACTCTGCCTAAAACACAGAAAAAACGTGTCCTTCAATATGCTCTGCTGTGCGTTTGTTCACCTAAGTGAGTTAAATCTCACTTTAGATTCAGGTGTTAGAAACACGTTTCTGGTAAGTTTTCCGTTTGGACATTTCTCAGTGAATGGGAGTATATGCTGTAAGAAGAACCCTCTGCTTTTAAAACCAAAACGGTGGTAACGAACAGAACAGTTGTCAATGTGTGCATTAAACTTACAGAGTTAAACTCGTGTGTTAGAGGGGAAGTCTGGAAACGCTTTCTGTGGGGAGATCTCAAAACAGGCATTTTCAGGAATTTCCAGCACTATTCCCACATATAAGGAAATAGCAGTAAAACTCTGCCTAAAACACAGAGAAACGTATCCTTCAATCAGCTCTGCCGTGCCTTTGTTCAGCTAAGTGAGTTAAATCGAACTTTAGATTCACGAGTTAGAAACACGTTTCTGGTAAGAGCTGCGTTTGGACACTTCTCAGTTAATGGGATTCTATGCTGTAAGGAGAACTGTCTGCTTCTAAAACCAAAACGGAGTTACCTAACAGACCGGTCTTCAATGTGTGCATTCAACTTAAAGAGTTATACTCGTGTGTTAAAGCGGAAGTCTGGAAACGCTTTCTGTGGAGAGATCTCAAAACAGGCATTTCAAGCACTATTCCCGCATATAATGAAATAGCAGTAAAACTCTGCCTAAATCACAGAAGAAACGTATCCTTCAATCTGCCCTGCTGTGCGTTTGTTCAGCTAAGTGAGTTAAATCTCCTTTTAGATTCAGGAGTTGGAAACACGTTTCTGGTAAGAGCTGCGTTTGGACATTTCTCAGTGAATGGGAGTCTATCATATAAAGAGAACTGTCTGCTACTAAAACCAAAACGGAGCTACATAATAGAACGGTCTTCAATGTGTGCATTCAACTTAAAGAGTTAAACTCGTGTGTTGAAGGAGAAGTCTGGAAGCGCATTCTGTGGAGAGATCACAAAAGAGGCATTTCCAGCACTATTCCCGCATATAACGAAATAGCAGTAAAACTCTGCCTAAAACACAGAAGAAACTTAGCCTTCCACCTGCTCTACTGTGCGTTTGTTAAGCTACGTGAGATAAATCTCCCTTTAGATTCAGGAGTCAGAAACACGTGTCTGGTAAGAGCTGCGTTTGGACATTTCTCAGTGAATGGGAGTCTATGCTGTAAGGAGTACTGTCTGCTTGTAAAACCAAAACGGAGCTACCTAACAGAACGGGCTTCAATGTGTGCATTCAATTTACAGAGTTAAACTCTTGTGTTGAAGGGGAAGTCTGGAAACGCTTTCTGTGGAGAGATCTCAAAACAGGCATTTCCAGCACTATTCCCGCATAGAATGAAATTGCAGTATATCTCTGCCTAAAACACAGAAGAAACGTATCCTTCAATCTGCTCTGCTGTGCGTTTTTTCAGCTAAGTGAGTTAAATCTCACTTTAGATTCAGGAGTTAGAAACACGTTTCTCGTAAGACCTGCGTTTGGACATTTCTCAGTGAATGGGAGTATATGCTGTAAAAAGAACTCTCTGGATCTAAAACCAAAACGGAGCTACCTAACAGAACGGTTGTCAATCTGTGCATTCAACTTACATTGTTAAACTCGTGTGTTGAAGGGGAAGTCCGGAACCGCTTTCTGTGGAGAGAATTCAAACCAGGCATTTCCAGCAGTATTCCCGCATATAAAGAAATGGCAGTAAAACTCTGCCTAAAACGCAGAAGAAACGTATCCTTCAATCTGCTCTGCTTTGCGTTTGTTCAGCTAAGCGAGTTCAATCACCTTTTAGATTCAGGAGTTCGAAACACGTTTCTGGTAACACCTGCGTTTGGACATTTCTCAGTGAATGGGATTATATGCTGTAGGAACTCTCTGCTACTAAAACCAAAACGGAACTACCTAACAGAACGGTTGTCAATGTGTGCATTCAACTTACAGGTTTAAACTCGTGTGTTGTCGGGGAAGTCTAGAAACGCTTTCTGTGGAGATATCTAAAACAGGCATTTCCAGGCATTTCCACCACTATTCACGCATATAAAGAAATAGCAGTAAAACTCTGCCTAAAAGACAGACGAAACGTATCCTTCAATGTGCCCTGCTGTGCGTTTGTTCAGCTAAGTGAGTTAAATCTCCCTTATATTCAGGAGTTACAAACACGTTTCTGGTAAGAGCTGCATTTGGACATTTCTCAGTGAATGGGAGTATATGTGGTAAGGAGAAATCTCTCCTTCTAAAACCGAAACGGAGCTACCTAACAGAACGGTTGTCAATGTGTGCATTCAACTTACAGAGAAACTCGTGTGTTGAAGGGGAAGTCTGGAAACGCTTTCTGTGGAGAGATGTCAAAACAGGCATTTTCAGCACTATTCCGTCATAGAACGAAATAGCAGTAAATCTCTGCCTAAAACACAGAAGAATCGTATCCTGTAATCTGCCCTGCTGTGCGTTTGATCAGCTACGTGAGTTAAATCTCCCTTTAGATTCAGGAGTTAGAAACACGTTTCTGGTAAGAGCTGCGTTTAAACATTTCTCAATGAATGGGAGTATATGCTGTAACGAGAACACTCTGCTTCTAAAACCCAAGCGGAGCTGCAAAACAGAACGGTTTTCAATGTGTGCATTCAACTTACAAAGTTAAACTCGTGTGTTGAAGGGGAAGTCTGGAAACGCTTTATGTGGAGAGATCACATAACGGGCATTTCCAGAACTATTCCCGCATGTAACGAAATAGCAGTAAAACTCTGCCTAAAACACAGAAGAAACGTATCCTTCAATCTGTTCTGCTGTGCGGTTGTTCAGCTAAGTGAGTTAAATCGAACTTTAGATTCAGGAGTTAGAAACACGTTTCTGGTAAGAGCTGCATTTGGACATTTCTCAGTGAATGGGTGTCTATGCTGTAAGGAGAACTGTCTGCTTGTAAAACCAAAACGGAGCTACCTAACAGGACGGTCTTCAATGTTTGCATTCAACTTACATATTTATACTAGTGTGTTGAAGGGGAAGTCTGGAAACGCTTTATGTGGAGAGATCACATAACGGGCATTTCCAGAACTATTCCTGCATATAACGACATAGCATTAAACTCTGCCTAAAACACAGGAGAAACGTATCCTTCAATCTGCTCTGCTGTGCGTTTGTTCAGGTAAGTGAATTTAATCTCCCTTTAGATCCAGGAGTTAGAAACATGTTTCTGGTAAGAGCTGCGTTTGGACATTTCTCAATGAATGGGAATCTATGCTGTAAGGAGAACTGTCTGCTTCTAAAACCAAAACGGAGCTACCTAACAGAACCGTCTTCAATGTGAGCATTCAACTTTCAGGGTTAATCTCCTGTGTTGAAGGGGAAGTCTGGAAACGCTTTCTGTGGAGAGATCTCAAAACAGGCATTTCCAGCACTATTCCCGCATAGAACGAAATAGCAAAAAATCTCTGCCTAAAACACAGAAGAAACGTATCCTTCAATCTGCTCTGCTGTGCGTTTGTTCAGCTGCGTTAACTCTCCCTTTAGATTCAGGAGTTAGAAACACGTTTCTGGTAAGAGCTGCGTTTGGACATTTCTCAGTTAATGGGAGTCTATGCATTAAGGAGAACTGTCTGCTTCTAAAACCAAAACGGAGCTACCTAACAGAACGGTCTTCAATGTGTGCATTCAATTTACAGATTTAAACTTGTTTGTGGAAGGGGATGTCTGGAAATACTTTCTGTTGAGAGATCTCAAAACAGGCATTTCCAGCACTATTCCAGCATATAAAAAAATAGCGGTAAAACTCTGCCTGAAACACAGAAAGAACGTATCCTTCAATCTGCTCTGCTGTGCGTTAGTTCAGCTAAGTGAGTTAAATCGCCCTTTAGATCAGGAGTTACAAACACGTTTCTGGTAAGAGCTGCGTTTGGACATTTCTCAGTGAATGGTAGTCTATGCTCTAAGGAGAAATGTCTGCTTCTAAAACCAAAACGGAACTACCTAACAGAACGGTGTTCAATGTGTGCATTCAACCTACAGAGTTAAACTCGTGTGCTGAAGGGGAAGTCTGGAAACGGTTCTGTGGAGAGATCTCAAAACAGGCATTTCCAGCACTATTCCCACATATAAAGAAATAGCAGGAAAACTATGCCTAAAACACAGAAGAAACGTATCCTTCAATCTTCTCTGCTGTGCGTTTGTTCAGCTACGTGATTTATATCTCACTTTAGATTCAGGAGTTAGGAACACGCTTCTGGTAATTGCTGCATTTGGACATTTCTCAGTGAATGGTAGTCTATGCTCTAAGGAGAAATGTCTGCTTCTAAAACCAAAACGGAACTACCTAACAGAACGGTGTTCAATGTGTGCATTCAACCTACAGAGTTAAACTCGTGTGCTTAAGGGGAAGTCTGGAAACGGTTCTGTGGAGAGATCTCAAAACAGGCATTTCCAGCACTATTCCCACATATAAAGAAATAGCAGTAAAACTCTGCCTAAAACACAGAAGAAACGTATCCTTCAATCTGCTCTGCTGTGCCTTTGTTCAGATAAGTGAGTTAAATCGAACTTTAGATTCACGAGTTAGAAACACGTTTCTGGTAAGAGCTGCGTTTGGACACTTCTCAGTTAATATGAGTCTATGCTGTAAGGAGAACTGTCTGCTTCTAAAACCAAAACGGAGTCACCTAACAGACCGGTCTTCAATGTGTGCATTCAACTTACAGAGTTAAACTAGTGTGTTAAAGCGGAAGTCTAGAAACGCTTTCTGTGGAGAGATCTCAAAACAGGCATTTCGAGCACTATTCCCGTATATAAAGAAATAGCAGTAAAACTCTGCCTAAAACACAGAAGGAACGTATCCTTCAATCTGCTCTGCTGTGCGTTTGTTCAGCTAAGTGAGTTAAATCTCCCTTTAGATTCAGGAGTTACAAACACGTTTCTGGTAAGAGATGAGTTTGGACATTTCTCAGTGAATGGGAGTCTATGCTGAAAGGAGGACTGTCTGCTTCTAAAACCAAATCTGGGCTACCTACGAGAACGGTCTTCAATGTGTGCATTCAACTTACAGAGTAAAACTCGTGTGTTGAAGGGGAAGTCTGGAAACGCTTTCTGTGGAGACATTTCAAAACAGGCATTTCCAGCACTATTCCGGCATATAACGAAATAGCAGTAAAACTCTGCCTAAAACACAGAAGAAACGTATCCTTCAATCTGGTGTGCTGTGCGTTTGTTCACCTGAGTTAAATCTCCCTTTAGATTCAGGAGTTAGAAACACGTTTCTGCTAAGAGCTGGGTTTGGAAATTTCTCAGTGGATGGGATTCTATGCTGTAAGGAGAACATTCTGCTTCTAAAAGCAAAACGGAGTTACCTAACAGAACGGTCTTCAATGTGAGCATTCAACTCACAGAGATAACTCGTTTGTGCAAGGGGATGTCTGGAAACGCTTTTGTGGAGAGATCTCAAAACAGGCATTTCCTGGCATTTTTAGCACTATTCCCGCATAAAACGAAATAGCAGTAAAACTCTGCCTAAAACACAGAAAACACGTGTCCTTCAATATGATCTGCTGTGCGTTTGTTCACCTAAGTGAGTTAAATCTCACTTTAGATTCAGGAGTTACAAACACGTTTCTGGTAAGTGTTCCGTTTGGACGTTTCTCAGTGAATGGGAGTATATGCTGTAAGAAGAACTCTCTGCTTTTAAAACCAAAACGGTGGTAACGAACAGAACAGTTGTCAATGTGTGCATTAAACTTACAGAGTTAAACTCGTGTGTTAGAGGGGAAGTCTGGAAACGCTTTCTGTGGGGAGATCTCAAAACAGGCATTTCCAGGAATTTCCAGCACTATTTCCACATATAAGGAAATAGCAGTAAAACTCTGCCTAAAACACAGAAGAAACGTATCCTTCAATCTGCTCTGCCGTGCCTTTGTTCAGCTAAGTGCGTTAAATCGAACTTTAGATTCACGAGTTAGAAACACGTTTCTGGTAAGAGCTGCGTTTGGACACTTCTCAGTTAATGGGATTCTATGCTGTAAGGAGAACTGTCTGCTTCTAAAACCAAAACGGAGTTACCTAACAGACCGGTCTTCAATGTGTGCATTCAACTTACAGAGTTAAACTCGTGTGTTAAAGCGGAAGTCTGGAAACGCTTTCTGTGGAGAGATCTCAAAACAGGCATTTCAAGCACTATTCCCGCATATAATGAAATAGCAGTAAAACTCTGCCTAAATCACAGAAGAAACGTATCCTTCAATCTGCCCTGCTGTGCGTTTGTTCAGCTAAGTGAGTTAAATCTCCTTTTAGATTCAGGAGTTGGAAACACGTTTCTGGTAAGAGCTGCGTTTGGACATTTCTCAGTGAACGGGAGTCTATCATATAAAGAGAACTGTCTGCTACTAAAACCAAAACGGAGCTACATAATAGAACGGTCTTCAATGTGTGCATTCAACTTAAAGAGTTAAACTCGTGTGTTGAAGGAGAAGTCTGGAAGCGCATTCTGTGGAGAGATCACAAAAGAGGCATTTCCAGCACTATTCCCGCATATAACGAAATAGCAGTAAAACTCTGCCTAAAACACAGAAGAAACTTATCCTTCCACCTGCTCTACTGTGCGTTTGTTAAGCTACGTGAGATAAATCTCCCTTTAGATTCAGGAGTCAGAAACACGTTTCTGGTAAGGGCTGCGTTTGGACATTTCTCAGTGAATGGGAGTCTATGCTGTAAGGAGTACTGTCTGCTTGTAAAACCAAAACGGAGGTACCTAACAGAACGGGCTTCAATGTGTGCATTCAATTTACAGAGTTAAACTCTTGTGTTGAAGGGGAAGTCTGGAAACGCTTTCTGTGGAGAGATCTCAAAACAGGCATTTCCAGCACTATTCCCGCATAGAATGAAATTGCAGTATATCTCTGCCTAAAACACAGAAGAAACGTATCCTTCAGTCGGCTCTGCTGTGCGTTTTTTCAGCTAAGTGAGTTAAATCTCACTTTAGATTCAGGAGTTAGAAACACGTTTCTGGTAAGAGCTGCGTTTGGACATTTCTCAGTGAATGGGTGTCTATGCTGTAAGGAGAACTGTCTGCTTGTAAAACCAAAACGGAGATACCTAACAGAACGGTCTTCAATGTGTGCATTCAATTTACAGTGTTAAACTCTTGTGTTGAAGGGGAAGTCTGGAAACGCTTTCTGTGGAGAGATCTCAAAAGAGGCATTGCCAGCACTATTCCCGCATATAAAGAAATAGCAGAAAAACTCAGCCTAAAACACAGAAGAAACGTATCCTTCAATCTGCTCTGCTGTGCATTTGTTCAGCTGAGTTAAATCTCACTTTACATTCAGGAGTTAGGAACACGTATCTGGTAAGAGCTGCATTTGGACATTTCTCAGCGAATGGGATTCTGTGCTGTAAGGAGAACTGTCTGGTTCTAAAACCAAAACGGAGCTACCTAACAGATCTGTCTTCAATGTTTGCATTCAACTTACATATTTATACTAGTGTGTTGAAGGGGAAGTCTGGAAACGCTTTATGTGGAGAGATCACATAACGGGCATTTCCAGAACTATTCCTGCATATAACGAAACAGCATTAAAACTCTGCCTAAAACACAGGAGAAACGTATCCTTCAATCTGCTCTGCTGTGCGTTTGTTCAGGTAAGTGAATTTAATCTCCCTTTAGATCCAGGAGTTAGAAACATGATTCTGGTAAGAGCTGCGTTTGGACATTTCTCAATGAATGGGAATCTATGCTGTAAGGAGAACTGTCTGCTTCTAAAACCAAAACGGAGCTACCTAACAGAACCGTCTTCAATGTGAGCATTCAACTTTCAGGGTTAATCTCCTGTGTTGCAGGGGAAGTCTGGAAACGCTCTCTGTGGAGAGATCTCAAAACAGGCATTTCCAGCACTATTCCCGCATAGAACGAAATAGCAAAAAATCTCTGCCTAAAACACAGAAGAAACGTATCCTTCAATCTTCTCTGCTGTGCGTTTGTTCAGCTACGTGATTTATATCTCATTTTAGATTCAGGAGTTAGGAACACGCTTCTGGTAATTGCTGCATTTGGACATTTCTCAGTGAATGGGAGTCTATGCTATAAAGAGAACTGTCTGCTTCTAAAACCAAAACGGAGCTATCTATCAGAACGTTATTCAATGTGGACATTCAATTTACAGAGTTAAACTCGTGTGTTGAAGGGGAAGTCTGGAATTGCTTTCTGTGGAGAGATCTCCAAAGAGGCATTTCCAGCACTATTCCGGAATATAACGAAATAGCAATAAAACTCTGCCTAAAACACAGAAGAAATGTATCCTTCAATCTGCTCTGCTGTGCGTTTGTACAGCTAAGTGAGCTAAATCTCTCTTTAGATTCAGGAGTTAGAAACACGTTTCTGGTAAGTGCTGCGTTTGGACAATTCTCAGTGAATGGGAGTCCATGCTGTACAGAGAACTGTCTGCTTCTACAACCAAAACGGAGCTACCTAACAGAACGGTCTTCACTGTGTGGATTCAACTTACAGTGTGAAACTCGTGTGTTGAAGGGGAGGTCTGGAAACGCTTTCTGTGGAGAGATCTGAAAACAGGCATTTCCAGCACTATTCCCGCATAGAACGAAATAGCAGTAAAACTCTGCCTAAAACACAGAGGAAACGTATCATTCAATCTGTTCTGCTGTGCGTTTGTTCAGCTAACTGAGTTAAATCTCACTTTAGATTAAGGAGTTACAAACAGGTTTCTGGTAAGAGCTGCGTTGGGAGATTTCTCAGGGAATGGGAGTATATGCTGTAAGGAGAACTCTCTGCTTCTAAAACTGAAAGGGAGCTACCTAACAGAACGTTTGTCAATGTATGCATTCAACTTACAGAGTAAAACTCGTGTGTTCAAGGGAAGTCTGGAAACGTTTTCTGTGGAGAGATCTCAAAACAGGCATTTTCAGGACTATTCCTGCATAGAACGAAATAGCAGTAAAACTCTGCCTAAAACACAGAAGAAAACTATCCTTAAATCTGCTCTGCTGTGCGTTTGTTTAGCTAAGTGAGTTAAATCTCCCTTTAGATTCAGGAGTAAGGAAGAAGTTTCTGGTAAGGGCTGCGTTTGGACATTTCTCAGTGAATGGGAGTATATTCTGTAAGGAGAACTCTCTGCTTCTAAAACCAAAATGGAGCTACCTAAGAGAATGGTTTTCAATGTGTGCATTCAACTTACCGATTTAAACTCGTGTGTTGAATGGTACGTCTGGAAACGCTTTCTACGTAGAGATCTCTAAACAGGCATTTCCAGGCATTTCCAGCACTATTCCCGCATACAACGAAATAGCAGTAAAACTCTTCCTAGAACACAGAAGAAACGTATCCTTCAATCCGCTCTGCTGAGCGTTTTTTCAGCTAAGTGAGTTAAATCACCCTTTAGATTGAGGAGATAGAAACACGTTTCTGATAAGAGCTGCCTTTGGACATATCTCAGTGAATGGGGATATATGCTGTAAGGAGAAATCTCTGCTTCTGAAACCAAAACGGAGATACCTAACAGAACGGTTGTCAATGTGTGCATTCAACTTAGAGAGTTAAACTCGTGTGTTGAAGGGGAAGTCCGGAAACGCTTTGTGTGGAGAGAACCCAAAACAGGCATTTCCAGCACTATTCCCGGATAGAAAGAAATTGCAGTAAAACTCTGCCTAAAACACAGAAGAAACGTAGCCTTGAATCTGCTCTGCTGTGCGTTTGGTCAGCTAATTGAGTTAAATCTCCCTTTAGATTCAGGAGTTAGAAACACGTTTCTGGTAAGTGCTGCGTTTGGACATTTCTCAGTGAAATGGAGTATATGAGGGAAGGAGAACTCTCTGCTTCTAAAACCAAAGTGGAGCTACTTAACAGAACGGTTTTCAATGTGTGCATTCAACTTACAGAGGTGCACTCGTGTGTTGAAGGGAAAGTCCGGAAACGCTTTCTGTGGCGAGATCTCAAAACAGGCATTTCCAGCACTATTCCCGCATATAACGAAATAGCAGTAAAACTCGGCCAAAAACAGAGAAGAAACGTACCCTTCAATCTGCACTGCTTTAGGTTTGTTCAGCTAAGTGAGTTAAATCACCCTTTAGATTGAGGAGATAGAAACACGTTTCTGATAAGAGCTGCCTTTGGACATATCTCAGTGAATGGGGATATATGCTGTAAGGAGAAATCTCTGCTTCTGAAACCAAAACGGAGATACCTAACAGAACGGTCTTCAATGTGTGCATTCAACTTACCGAGTTAAACTCGTGTGTTGAAGGGGAAGTCTGGAAACGCTTTCTGTGGAGAGATCTCAAAACAGGCATTGTCAGGACTATTCCTGCATAGAACGAAATAGCAGTAAAACTCTGCCTAAAACACAGAAGAAACGTATCCTTCAATCTGCTCTGCTGTGCGTTTGTTCAGCTAAGTGAGTTAAATCGAACTTTATATTCACGAGTTAGAAACACATTTCTGGTAAGAGCTGCGTTTGGACACTTCTCTGTTAATGGGAGTCTATGCTGTAAAGAGAACTGTCTGCTCCTAAAACCAAAACGGAGTTACCTAACAGAACGGTCTTCAATGTGTGCATTCAACTTACAGTGTTAAACTCGTGTGTTAAAGCGGAAGTCTGGAAACGCTTTCTGTGGAGAGATCTCAAAACAGGCATTTCCAGCACTATACCCGCATATAACGAAATAGCAGTAAAACTCTGCCTAAAACACAGAAGGAACGTATCCTTCAATCTGCTCTGCTGTGCGTTTGTTCAGCTAAGTGAGTTAAAACTCCCTTTAGATGCAGGAGTTGGAAACACGTTTCTGGGAAGAGCTGCATTTGGACATTTCTCAGTGAAATGGAATCTATGCTGTAAGGAGAACTGACTACATGTAAAACCAAAACGGAACTACCTAACAGAACGGTCTTCAATGTGTGCATTCAACTTACAGAGTTAAGCTCGTCTGTTGAAGGGAATGTCTGGAAACGCTTTCTGTAGAGAGATCTCAAAACAAGCATTTCCAGATCTATTCCCGCATATAACGAAATAGCAGTAAAACTCTGCCTGAAACACAGAAGAAACGTATCCTTCAGTCAGTTCTGCTGTCCGTTTGTTCAGCTAAGTGAGATAAATCTCCCTTTAGATTCAGGAGTTAGAAACACGTTTCTGGTAAGAGCTGTGTTTGGACATTTCTCAGTGAATGGGAGCCTATGCTGTAAGGAGAACTGTCTGCTTGTGAAACGAAAACGGAGCTACCTAACAGAACGGTCTTCAATGTGTGCCTTCACTTTAGAGAGTTAAAATCTTGTGTTGAAGGGGAAGTCTGGAAATTCTTTCTGTGGAGAGATCTCAAAACAGGCATTTCCAGCACTATTCCCACATATAAAGAAATAGCAGAAAAACTCTGCCTAAACACAGAAGACACGTATCCTTCAATCTGCTCTGCTGTGCGTTTGTTCAGCTGAGTTAAATCTCCCTTTAGTTTCAGGAGTTAGGAACACGTATCTGGTAAGAGCTGCGTTTGGACATTTCTCAGTGAATGGGAGTCTATGCTGTACGGAGAACTGTCTGGATCTAAAACCAAAACGGAGCTACCTAACAGAACGGTCTTCAATGTGTGCATTCAACTTACAGAGTTATACTTTTGTGTTGAAGGGGAAGTCTGGAAACGCTTTCTGTGGTGAGATCACAAAACAGGCATTTCCAGCAATATTCCCGCATATAACGAAATAGCAGTAAAACTCTGCCTAAAACACAGAAGAAACGTATCCTTCAATCTGCTCTGCTGTGCCTTTGTTCAGATAAGTGAGTTAAATCGAACTTTAGATTCACGAGTTAGAAACACGTTTCTGGTAAGAGCTGCGTTTGGACACTTCTCAGTTAATATGGGTCTATGCTGTAAGGAGAACTGTCTGCTTCTAAAACCAAAACGGAGTTACCTAACAGACCAGTCTTCAATGTGTGCATTCAACTTACAGAGATAAACTCGTGTGTTAAAGCGGAAGTCTAGAAACGCTTTCTGTGGAGAGATCTCAAAACAGGCATTTCGAGCACTATTCCCGTATATAACGAAATAGCAGTAAAATTCTGCCTAAAACACAGAAGGAACGTATCCTTCAATCTGCTCTGCTGTGCGTTTGTTCAGCTAAGTGAGTTAAATCTCCCTTTAGATTCAGGAGTTACAAACACGTTTCTGGTAAGAGATGAGTTTGGACATTTCTCAGTGAATGGGAGTCTATGCTGAAAGGAGGACTGTCTGCTTCTAAAACCAAATCTGGGCTACCTACGAGAACAGTCTTCAATGTGTGCATTCAACTTACAGAGTAAAACTCGTGTGTTGAAGGGGAAGTCTGGAAACGCTTTCTGTGGAGAGATTTCAAAACAGGCATTTCCAGCACTATTCCGGCATATAACGAAATAGCAGTAAAACTCTGCCTAAAACACAGAAGAAACGTATCCTTCAATCTGCTGTGTTGTGCGTTTGTTCACCTGAGTTAAATCTCCCTTTAGATTCAGGAGTTAGAAACACGTTTCTGCTAAGAGCTGGGTTTGGAAATTTCTCAGTGGATGGGATTCTATGCTGTAAGGAGAACATTCTGCTTCTAAAAGCAAAACGGAGTTACCTAACAGAACGGTCTTCAATGTGATCATTCAACTTACAGAGATAACTCGTTTGTGCAAGGGGATGTCTGGAAACGCTTTTGTGGAGAGATCTCAAAACAGGCATTTCCTGGCATTTTTAGCACTATTCCCGCATAAAACGAAATAGCAGTAAAACTCTGCCTAAAACACAGAAAAAACGTGTCCTTCAATATGCTCTGCTGTGCGTTTGTTCACCTAAGTGAGTTAAATCTCACTTTAGATTCAGGTGTTAGAAACACGTTTCTGGTAAGTTTTCCGTTTGGACATTTCTCAGTGAATGGGAGTATATGCTGTAAGAAGAACCCTCTGCTTTTAAAACCAAAACGGTGGTAACGAACAGAACAGTTGTCAATGTGTGCATTAAACTTACAGAGTTAAACTCGTGTGTTAGAGGGGAAGTCTGGAAACGCTTTCTGTGGGGAGATCTCAAAACAGGCATTTTCAGGAATTTCCAGCACTATTCCCACATATAAGGAAATAGCAGTAAAACTCTGCCTAAAACACAGAGAAACGTATCCTTCAATCAGCTCTGCTGTGCCTTTGTTCAGCTAAGTGAGTTAAATCGAACTTTAGATTCACGAGTTAGAAACACGTTTCTGGTAAGAGCTGCGTTTGGACACTTCTCAGTTAATGGGATTCTATGCTGTAAGGAGAACTGTCTGCTTCTAAAACCAAAACGGAGTTACCTAACAGACCGGTCTTCAATGTGTGCATTCAACTTAAAGAGTTATACTCGTGTGTTAAAGCGGAAGTCTGGAAACGCTTTCTGTGGAGAGATCTCAAAACAGGCATTTCAAGCACTATTCCCGCATATAATGAAATAGCAGTAAAACTCTGCCTAAATCACAGAAGAAACGTATCCTTCAATCTGCCCTGCTGTGCGTTTGTTCAGCTAAGTGAGTTAAATCTCCTTTTAGATTCAGGAGTTGGAAACACGTTTCTGGTAAGAGCTGCGTTTGGACATTTCTCAGTGAATGGGAGTCTATCATATAAAGAGAACTGTCTGCTACTAAAACCAAAACGGAGCTACATAATAGAACGGTCTTCAATGTGTGCATTCAACTTAAAGAGTTAAACTCGTGTGTTGAAGGAGAAGTCTGGAAGCGCATTCTGTGGAGAGATCACAAAAGAGGCATTTCCAGCACTATTCCCGCATATAACGAAATAGCAGTAAAACTCTGCCTAAAACACAGAAGAAACTTAGCCTTCCACCTGCTCTACTGTGCGTTTGTTAAGCTACGTGAGATAAATCTCCCTTTAGATTCAGGAGTCAGAAACACGTGTCTGGTAAGAGCTGCGTTTGGACATTTCTCAGTGAATGGGAGTCTATGCTGTAAGGAGTACTGTCTGCTTGTAAAACCAAAACGGAGCTACCTAACAGAACGGGCTTCAATGTGTGCATTCAATTTACAGAGTTAAACTCTTGTGTTGAAGGGGAAGTCTGGAAACGCTTTCTGTGGAGAGATCTCAAAACAGGCATTTCCAGCACTATTCCCGCATAGAATGAAATTGCAGTATATCTCTGCCTAAAACACAGAAGAAACGTATCCTTCAATCTGCTCTGCTGTGCGTTTTTTCAGCTAAGTGAGTTAAATCTCACTTTAGATTCAGGAGTTAGAAACACGTTTCTCGTAAGACCTGCGTTTGGACATTTCTCAGTGAATGGGAGTATATGCTGTAAAAAGAACTCTCTGGATCTAAAACCAAAACGGAGCTACCTAACAGAACGGTTGTCAATCTGTGCATTCAACTTACATTGTTAAACTCGTGTGTTGAAGGGGAAGTCCGGAACCGCTTTCTGTGGAGAGAATTCAAACCAGGCATTTCCAGCAGTATTCCCGCATATAAAGAAATGGCAGTAAAACTCTGCCTAAAACGCAGAAGAAACGTATCCTTCAATCTGCTCTGCTTTGCGTTTGTTCAGCTAAGCGAGTTCAATCACCTTTTAGATTCAGGAGTTCGAAACACGTTTCTGGTAACACCTGCGTTTGGACATTTCTCAGTGAATGGGATTATATGCTGTAGGAACTCTCTGCTACTAAAACCAAAACGGAACTACCTAACAGAACGGTTGTCAATGTGTGCATTCAACTTACAGGTTTAAACTCGTGTGTTGACGGGGAAGTCTAGAAACGCTTTCTGTGGAGATATCTAAAACAGGCATTTCCAGGCATTTCCACCACTATTCACGCATATAAAGAAATAGCAGTAAAACTCTGCCTAAAAGACAGATGAAACGTATCCTTCAATGTGCCCTGCTGTGCGTTTGTTCAGCTAAGTGAGTTAAATCTCCCTTATATTCAGGAGTTACAAACACGTTTCTGGTAAGAGCTGCATTTGGACATTTCTCAGTGAATGGGAGTATATGCGGTAAGGAGAACTCTCTCCTTCTAAAACCGAAACGGAGCTACCTAACAGAACGGTTGTCAATGTGTGCATTCAACTTACAGAGAAACTCGTGTGTTGAAGGGGAAGTCTGGAAACGCTTTCTGTGGAGAGATGTCAAAACAGGCATTTTCAGCAGTATTCCGTCATAGAACGAAATAGCAGTAAATCTCTGCCTAAAACACAGAAGAATCGTATCCTGTAATCTGCCCTGCTGTGCGATTGATCAGCTACGTGAGTTAAATCTCCCTTTAGATTCAGGAGTTAGAAACACGTTTCTGGTAAGAGCTGTGTTTAAACATTTCTCAATGAATGGGAGTATATGCTGTAAAGAGAACACTCTGCTTCTAAAACCCAAGCGGAGCTGCAAAACAGAACGGTTTTCAATGTGTGCATTCAACTTACAAAGTTAAACTCGTGTGTTGAAGGGGAAGTCTGGAAACGCTTTATGTGGAGAGATCACATAACGGGCATTTCCAGAACTATTCCCGCATGTAACGAAATAGCAGTAAAACTCTGCCTAAAACACAGAAGAAACGTATCCTTCAATCTGTTCTGCTGTGCGGTTGTTCAGCTAAGTGAGTTAAATCGAACTTTAGATTCAGGAGTTAGAAACACGTTTCTGGTAAGAGCTGCGTTTGGACATTTCTCAGTGAATGGGTGTCTATGCTGTAAGGAGAACTGTCTGCTTGTAAAACCAAAACGGAGATACCTAACAGAACGGTCTTCAATGTGTGCATTCAATTTACAGTGTTAAACTCTTGTGTTGAAGGGGAAGTCTGGAAACGCTTTCTGTGGAGAGATCTCAAAAGAGGCATTGCCAGCACTATTCCCGCATATAAAGAAAGAGCAGAAAAACTCAGCCTAAAACACAGAAGAAACGTATCCTTCAATCTGCTCTGCTGTGCATTTGTTCAGCTGAGTTAAATCTCACTTTACATTCAGGAGTTAGGAACACGTATCTGGTAAGAGCTGCATTTGGACATTTCTCAGCGAATGGGATTCTGTGCTGTAAGGAGAACTGTCTGGTTCTAAAACCAAAACGGAGCTACCTAACAGAACGGTCTTCAATGTTTGCATTCAACTTACATATTTATACTAGTGTGTTGAAGGGGAATTCTGGAAACGCTTTATGTGGAGAGATCACATAACGGGCATTTCCAGAACTATTCCTGCATATAACGACATAGCAATAAAACTCTGCCTAAAACACAGGAGAAACGTATCCTTCAATCTGCTCTGCTGTGCGTTTGTTCAGGTAAGTGAATTTAATCTCCCTTTAGATCCAGGAGTTAGAAACATGTTTCTGGTAAGAGCTGCGTTTGGACATTTCTCAATGAATTGGAATCTATGCTGTAAGGAGAACTGTCTGCTTCTAAAACCAAAACGGAGCTACCTAACAGAACCGTCTTCAATGTGAGCATTCAACTTTCAGGGTTAATCTCCTGTGTTGAAGGGGAAGTCTGGAAACGCTTTCTGTGGAGAGATCTCAAAACAGGCATTTCCAGCACTATTCCCGCATAGAACGAAATAGCAAAAAATCTCTGCCTAAAACACAGAAGAAACGTATCCTTCAATCTGCTCTGCTGTGCGTTTGTTCAGCTGCGTTAACTCTCCCTTTAGATTCAGGAGTTAGAAACACGTTTCTGGTAAGAGCTGCGTTTGGACATTTCTCAGTTAATGGGAGTCTATGCATTAAGGAGAACTGTCTGCTTCTAAAACCAAAACGGAGCTACCTAACAGAACGGTCTTCAATGTGTGCATTCAATTTACAGATTTAAACTTGTTTGTGGAAGGGGATGTCTGGAAATACTTTCTGTTGAGAGATCTCAAAACAGGCATTTCCAGCACTATTCCAGCATATAACAAAATAGCGGTAAAACTCTGCCTGAAACACAGAAAGAACGTATCCTTCAATCTGCTCTGCTGTGCGTTAGTTCAGCTAAGTGAGTTAAATCGCCCTTTAGATCAGGAGTTACAAACACGTTTCTGGTAAGAGCTGCGTTTGGACATTTCTCAGTGAATGGTAGTCTATGCTCTAAGGAGAAATGTCTGCTTCTAAAACCAAAACGGAACTACCTAACAGAACGGTGTTCAATGTGTGCATTCAACCTACAGAGTTAAACTCGTGTGCTGAAGGGGAAGTCTGGAAACGGTTCTGTGGAGAGATCTCAAAACAGGCATTTCCAGCACTATTCCCACATATAAAGAAATAGCAGGAAAACTATGCCTAAAACACAGAAGAAACGTATCCTTCAATCTTCTCTGCTGTGCGTTTGTTCAGCTACGTGATTTATATCTCACTTTAGATTCAGGAGTTAGGAACACGCTTCTGGTAATTGCTGCATTTGGACATTTCTCAGTGAATGGGAGTCTATGCTATAAAGAGAACTGTCTGCTTCTAAAACCAAATCGGAGCTATCTATCAGAACGTTATTCAATGTGGACATTCAATTTACAGAGTTAAACTCGTGTGTTGAAGGGGAAGTCTGGAATTGCTTTCTGTGGAGAGATCTCCAAAGAGGCATTTCCAGCACTATTCTGGAATATAACGAAATAGCAATAAAACTCTGCCTAAAACACAGAAGAAATGTATCCTTCAATCTGCTCTGCTGTGCGTTTGTACAGCTAAGTGAGCTAAATCTCTCTTTAGATTCAGGAGTTAGAAACACGTTTCTGGTAAGTGCTGCGTTTGGACAATTCTCAGTGAATGGGAGTCCATGCTGTACAGAGAACTGTCTGCTTCTACAACCAAAACGGAGCTACCTAACAGAACGGTCTTCACTGTGTGGATTCAACTTACAGTGTGAAACTCGTGTGTTGAAGGGGAGGTCTGGAAACGCTTTCTGTGGAGAGATCTGAAAACAGGCATTTCCAGCACTATTCCCGCATAGAACGAAATAGCAGTAAAACTCTGCCTAAAACACAGAGGCAACGTATCATTCAATCTGTTCTGCTGTGCGTTTGTTCAGCTAACTGAGTTAAATCTCACTTTAGATTAAGGAGTTACAAACAGGTTTCTGGTAAGAGCTGCGTTGGGAGATTTCTCAGGGAATGGGAGTATATGCTCTAAGGAGAACTCTCTGCTTCTAAAACTGAAACGGAGCTACCTAACAGAACGTTTGTCAATGTATGCATTCAACTTACAGAGTAAAACTCGTGTGTTCAAGGGAAGTCTGGAAACGTTTTCTGTGGAGAGATCTCAAAACAGGCATTTTCAGGACTATTCCTGCATAGAACGAAATAGCAGTAAAACTCTGCCTAAAACACAGAAGAAAACTATGCTTAAATCTGCTCTGCTGTGCGTTTGTTTAGCTAAGTGAGTTAAATCTCCCTTTAGATTCAGGAGTAAGGAAGAAGTTTCTGGTAAGGGCTGCGTTTGGACATTTCTCAGTGAATGGCAGTATATTCTGTAAGGAGAACTATCTGCTTCTAAAACCAAAATGGAGCTACCTAACAGAATGGTTTTCAATGTGTGCATTCAACTTACAGATTTAAACTCGTGTGTTGAATGGTACGTCTGGAAACGCTTTCTACGTAGAGATCTCTAAACAGGCATTTCCAGGCATTTCCAGCACTATTCCCGCATATAACGAAATAGCAGTAAAACTCTTCCTAGAACACAGAAGAAACGTATCCTTCAATCTGCTCTGCTGAGCGTTTTTTCAGCTAAGTGAGTTAAATCACCCTTTAGATTGAGGAGATAGAAACAAGTTTCTGATAAGAGCTGCCTTTGGACATATCTCAGTGAATGGGGATATATGCTGTAAGGAGAAATCTCTGCTTCTGAAACCAAAACGGAGATACCTAACAGAACGGTTGTCAATGTGTGCATTCAACTTACAGAGTTAAAGTCGTGTGTTGAAGGGGAAGTCCGGAAACGCTTTGTGTGGAGAGAACCCAAAACAGGCATTTCCAGCACTATTCCCGGATAGAAAGAAATTGCAGTAAAACTCTGCCTAAAACACAGAAGAAACGTAGCCTTGAATCTGCTCTGCTGTGCGTTTGGTCAGCTAATTGAGTTAAATCTCCCTTTAGATTCAGGAGTTAGAAACACGTTTCTGGTAAGTGCTGCGTTTGGACATTTCTCAGTGAAATGGAGTATATGCGGGAAGGAGAACTCTCTGCTTCTAAAACCAAAGTGGAGCTACTTAACAGAACGGTTTTCAATGTGTGCATTCAACTTACAGAGGTGCACTCGTGTGTTGAAGGGAAAGTCCGGAAACGCTTTCTATGGAGAGATCTCAAAACAGGCATTTCCAGCACTATTCCCGCATATAACGAAATAGCAGTAAAACTCGGCCAAAAACACAGAAGAAACGTACCCTTCAATCTGCACTGCTTTAGGTTTGTTCAGCTAAGTGAGTTAAATCACCCTTTAGATTGAGGAGATAGAAACACGTTTCTGACAAGAGCTGCCTTTGGACATATCTCAGTGAATGGGGATATATGCTGTAAGGAGAAATCTCTGCTTCTGAAACCAAAACGGAGATACCTAACAGAACGGTCTTCAATGTGTGCATTCAACTTACCGAGTTAAACTCGTGTGTTGAAGGGGAAGTCTGGAAACGCTTTCTGTGGAGAGATCTCAAAACAGGCATTGTCAGGACTATTCCTGCATAGAACGAAATAGCAGTAAAACTCTGCCTAAAACACAGAAGAAACGTATCCTTCAATCTGCTCTGCTGTGCGTTTGTTCAGCTAAGTGAGTTAAATCTCCCTTTAGATTCAGGAGTTAGGAACACGTTTCTGGTAACACCTGCGTTTGGACACTTCTCAGTGAATGGGATAATATGCTGTAAGAACTCTCTGCTTCTAAAACCAAAACAAACCTACCTAACAGAAAGGCTGTCAATGTGTGCATTCACCTTACAGAGGTAAACAGGTGGGTTGAAGGGGAATTCTGGAAATGCTTTTTGTGGAAAGATTTCAAAACAGGCATTTCCAGGCATTTCCAGCACTATTTCCGCATATAACGAAATAGCAGTAAAACTCTGCCTAAAACACAGTAGAAACGTATCCTTCAATCTGCGCTATTGTGCGTTCTTTCAGCTTAGTGAGTTAAATCTCCCTTTAGATTTAGGAGTTAGGAACAAGTTTCTGGTAAGAGCTGCGTTTGGACATTTCACAGTGAATGGGAATATGTGCTGTACGGAGAACTCTCTGCTTCTAAAACCAAAACGGAGCTACCTAACAGAACGGTTGTCAATGTGTGCATTCAACTTACAGAGATAAATTCGTGTGTTGAAATGGAAGTCTCGAAACGCTTTCTGTGGAGAGATCTCAAAACAGGCATTTCCAGCGCTATTCCCGCATAGAAGGAAATAGCAGTAAAACTATGTCTAAAACACAGAAGAAACGTATCATACAATCTGCTCTGCTGTGCGTTTGTTCAGCTAAGTGAGTTAAATCTCACTTTAGATTCAGGAGTTACAAACACGTTTCTGGTAAGAGCTGCGTTGGGAGATATCTCAGTGAATGCGAGTATGTGCTGTAAGGAGAACTCTCTGCTTCTAAAACCAAAACGGAGCTACCTTACAGAACGGTTGTCAATGTGTGCACTCAACTTACAGAGTTAAACTCGTGTGTTGAAGGGGAAGTCTGGAAACACTTTCTGTGGATAGATCTCCAAACAGGCATTTCCAGGCATTTCCAGTACTATTCCCGCATATAAGGAAATGGCAGTAAAACTCTGCCTAAAACAAAGAAGAAACGTATCCTTCAATCTGCTCTGCTGTGGGTTTGTTCAGCTAAGTGAGTTAAATCTCCCTTTAGATTCAGGAGTTGGAAACACGTTTCTGCTAAGAGCTGCGTTTGGACATTTCTCAGTGAATGGGAGCCTATGCTGTAAGGAGAACTGTCTGCTTGTGAAACCAAAACGGAGCTACCTAACAGAACGGTCTTCAATGTGTGCATTTAACATACAGAGTTATATTCGTGTGTTGAAGGGGAAGTCTGGAAACGCTTTCTGTGGAGAGATCTCAAAACAGGCATTACCAGCACTATTCCCGCATATAACGAAATAGCAGTAAAACTCTGCCTAAAACACAGAAGCAACGTATCCTTAAATCTCCTCTGCTATGCGTTTGTTCAGCTAAGTGAGTTAAATCTCCCTTTGGATTCAAGAGTTAGAAACACGTTTCTGCTAAGAGCTGCGTTTGGACATTTCTCAGTGAATGGGAACCTATGCTGTAAGGAGAACTGTCTGCTTGTGAAACCAAAACAGAGGTACTTAACAGAACGGTGTTCAATGTGTACATTCAACTTACCGAGTTAAACTCGTGTGTTGAAGGGGAAGTCTGGAAACGATTTCTGTGGAGAGATCTCAAAACAGGCATTTCCTGCACTATTCCCGCATATAACGAAATAGCAGTAAAACTCTGCCTAAAACACAGAAGCAACCTATCCTTCAATCTGCTCTGCTGTGCGTTTGTTCAGCTAAGTGAGTTAAATCTCCCTTTAGATGCAGGAGTTAGAAACACGTCTCTGCTAAGAGCTGCGTTTGGACATTTCTCAGTGAATGGGATCCTATGCTGTAAGGAGAACTGTCTGCTTGTGAAACCAAAACGGAGCTACCGATCAGAACGGTCTTCCATGTGTGTATTCAACATACCGAGTTAAACTCGAGTGTTGAAGGGAAGTCTGGAAACCTTTCCTGTGGAGAGATCTCAAAACAGGCTTTTCCAGCACTATTCCCTCACATAATGAAATAGCAGTAAAACTCTGCCTAAAGCACAGAAGAAACTTATCCTTCAATCTGCTCTGCTGTGGGTTTGTTCAGCTAAGTGAGTTAAATTTCCCTTTAGATTCAGGAGTTAGAAACACGTTTCTGCTAAAAGCTGCGTTTGGACAGTTCTCAGTGTATGGGATCCTATGCTGTAAGGAGAACTGTCTGCTTGTGAAACCTAAACGGAGCTACCTAACAGAACGGTCTTCAATGTGTGCATTCAACTTACAGAGTTAAATTCGTGGGTGGAAGGGGAAGTCTGGAAACGCTTTCTGTGGAGAGGTCTCAAAACAGGCATTTCCAGCACTATTCCCGCATATAACGAAATAGCAGTAAAACTCTGCCTAAAACGCAGAAGCAACGTATCCTTCAATCTGCTCTCCTGTGCGTTTGTTCAGCTAAGTGAGTTAAATCTCCCTTTAGATTCAGGAGTTAGAAACACGTTTCTGCTAAGAGCTGCGTTTGGAGATTTCTCAGTGAATGGGAGCCTATGCTGTAAGGAGAACTGTCTGCTTGTGAAACCAAAACGGAGCTACCTAACAGATCGGTCTTCAATGTGTGCATTCAACTTACAGAGTTAAACTCGTGTGTGGAAGGGGAAGTCTGGAAACGCTTTCTGTGGAGAGATCACAAAACAGGCATTTCCAGCACTATTCCCGCATATAACGAAATAGCAGTAAAACTCTGCCTAAAACACAGAAGCAACGTATTTTTCAATCTGCTCTGCTGTGCGTTTGTTCAGCTAAGTGACTTAAATCTCCCTGTAGATTCAGGAGTTAGAAACACGCTTCTGCTAAGGGCTGCGTTTGGACATTTCTCAGTGAATGGGAGCCTATGTTGTAAGGAGAACTGTCTGCTTGTGAAACCAAAACAAACCTACCTAACAGAACGGTCTTCAATGTGTGCATTCAAGTTACCGAGTTAAACTTGTGTGTTGAAGGGGAAGTCTGGAAACAATTTCTGTGGAGAGATCTCAAAACAGGCATTTCCGGCACTATTCCCGAATATAACGAAATAGCAGTAAAACTCTGCCTAAAACACAGAAGCAACCTATCCTTCAATCTGCTCTGCTGTTCGTTTGTTCAGCTAAGTGAGTTAAATCTCCCTTTAGATTCAGGAGTTAGAAACACGTTTCTGCTACGAGCTGCGTTTGGACATTTCTCAGTGAATGGGAGCCTATGCTGTAAGGAGAACTGTCTGCTTGTGAAACCAAAACGGAGCTACCTAACAGATCGGTCTTCAATGTGTGCATTCAACTTACCGAGTTAAACTCGTTTGTTGAATGGGAAGTCTGGAAACGCTTTCTGTGGAGAGATCATAAAACAGGCATTTCCAGCACTATTCCCGCATATAACGAAATAGCAGTAAAACTCTGCCTAAAACACAGAAGCAACGTATCTTTCAATCTGCTCTGCTGTGCGTTTGTTCAGCTAAGTGAGTTAAATCTCCCTTTAGATTCAGGAGTTAGAAACACGTTTCTGCTAAGGGCTGGGTTTGGACATTTCTCAGTGAATTGGACCCTATGTTGTAAGGAGAACTGTCTGCTTGTGAAACCAAAATAAACTACCTAACAGAACGGTCTACAATATGTGCATTCAACTTACCGAGTTAAACTCGTGTGTTGAAGGGGAAGTCTGGAAACAATTTCTGTGGAGAGATCTCAAAACAGGCATTTCCAGCACTATTCCCGCATAAAAAGAAATAGCAGTAAATCTCTGCCTAAAACACAGAAGCAACATATGCTTCAATCTGCGCTGCTGTGCGTATGATCAGCTAAATGAGTTAAATCTCCCTTTAGATTCAGGAGTTAGAAACACGTTTCTGGTAAGAGCTGCGTTTGGACATTTCTCAGTGAATGGGAGCCTATGCTGTAAGGAGAACTGTCTGCTTGTGAAACGAAAACGGAGCTACCTAACAGAACGGTCTTCATTGTGTGCATTCAACGTACCGAGTTAAACTCGTGTGTTGAAGGGGAAGTCTGGAAACGCTTTCTGTGGAGAGATCTCAAAACAGGCATTTCCAGCACTATTCCCGCATATAAAGAAATAGCAGTAAAACTCTGCCTAAAACACAGAAGCAACATATCCTTCAATCTGCTCTGCTGTGCGTTTGCTCAGCTAAGTGAGTTAAATCTACCTTTAGATTCAGGATTTAGAAACACGTTTCTGCTAAGAGCTGCGTTTGGACATTTCTCAGTGAATGGGAGCCTATGCTGTAAGGAGAACTGTCTGCTTGTGAAACCAAAACGGAGCTACCTAACAGATCGGTCTTCAATGTGTGCATTCAACTTACCGAGTTAAACTCGTGTGTTGAAGGGGAAGTCTGGAAACGCTTTCTGTGGAGAGATCACAAAACAGGCATTTCCAGCACTATTCCCGCATATAACGAAATAGCAGTAAAACTCTGCCTAAAACACAGAAGCAACGTATCTTTCAATCTGCTCTGATGTGCGTTTGTTCAGCTAAGTGAGTTAAATCTCCCTTAGATTCAGGAGTTAGAAACACGCTTCTGCTAAGGGCTGCCTTTGGACAATTCTCAGTGAATGGGAGCCTATGTTGAAAGAAGAACTGTCTGCTTGTGAAGCCAAAACAAAACTACCTAACAGAACGGTCTTCAATGTGTGCATTCAACTTACCGAGTTAAACTCGTGTGTTGAAGGGGAAGTCTGGAAACAATTTCTGTGGAGAGATCTCAAAACAGGCATTTCCAGCACTATTCCCGCATATAACGAAATAGCAGTAAAACTCTGCCTAAAACACAGAAGCAACGTATCCTTCAATCTGCTTGGCTGTGCGTTTGTTCAGCTACGTGAGTTAAATCTCCCTTTAGATTCAGGAGTTAGAAACACGTTTCTGCTATAAGCAGCGTTTGGACATTTCTCAGTGAATGGGAGCCAATGCTGTAAGGAGAACTGTCTGCTTGTGAAACCAAAACGGTGCTAAATAACAGAACGCTCTTCATTGTGTGCATTCAACTTACCGAGTTAAACTCGTGTGTTGAAGGGGAAGGCTGGAAACGCTTTCTGTGGAGAGATCTCAAACAGGCATTTCCAGCACTATTCCCGCATATAACGAAATAGCAGTAAAATTCTGCCTAAAACACAGAAGCAACGTATACTTCGATTTGCTCTGCTGTGCGTTTGTTCAGCTAAGAGAGTTAAATCTCCCTTTAGATTCAGGAGTTAGAAACACGTTTCTGCTAAGAGATGCAATTGGACATTTCTCAGTGAATGGGAGCCTATGCTGTAAGGAGAACGGTCTGCTTGGGAAACCATAACGGAGCTACCTAACAGAACGGTCTTCAATGTCTGCATTCAACTTACAGAGTTAAACTCGTGTGTTGAAGGGGAAGTCTGGAAACGCTTTCTGTGGAGAGATCCCAAAACAGGCATTTCCAGCCCTATTCCCACATATAATGAAATAGCAGTAAAATTCTGCCTAAAACACAGAAGCAACGTATCCTTCAATCTGCTCTGCTGCGCGTTTGTTCTGCTAAGTGAGTTAAATCTCCCTTTAGATTCAGGAGTTAGAAACATGTCTCTGCTAAGAGCTCCGTTTGGACAATTCTCAGTGAATAGGATCCTATGCTGTAAGGAGAACAGTCTGCTTGTGAAACCAAAACGGAGCTACCTAACAGAACGGTCTTCAATGTGTGCAATCAACTTACAGACTTAAACTCGTGTGTTGAAGGGGAAGTCTGGAAACGCTTTCTGTGGAGAGATCTGAAAACAGGCATTTCCAGCACTATTCCCGCATATAACGAAATAGCAGTAAAACTCTGCCTAAAACACAGAAGCAACGTATCCTTCAATCTGCTCGGCTGTGCGTTTGTTCAGCTAAGTGAGTTAAATCTCCCTTTAGATTCAGGAGTTAGAAACACGTTTCTGCTAAGGGCTGCGTTTGGACATTTCTCAGTGAATGGGAGCCTATGTTGTAAGGAGAACTGTCTGCTTGTGAAAACAAAACAAAACTACCTAACAGAACGGTCTTCAATGTGTGCATTCAACTTACCGAGTTAAACTCGTGTGTTGAAGGGGAAGTCTGGAAACAATTTCTGTGGAGAGATCTCAAAACAGGCATTTCCAGCACTATTCCCGCATAAAAAGAAATAGCAGTAAAACTCTGCCTAAAACACAGAAGCAACGTATCCTTCAATCTGCGCTGCTGTGCGTTTGTTCAGCTAAGTGAGTTAAATCTCCATTTAGATTCAGCAGTTAGAAACACGTTTCTGGTAAGAGCTGCGTTTGGACATTTCTCAGGGAATGGGAGCCTATGCTGTAAGGAGAACTGTCTGCTTGTGAAAACAAAACGGAGCTACCGATCAGAACGGTCTTCAATGTGTGCATTCAACATACCGAGTTAAACTCGAGTGTTGAAGGGAAGTCTGGAAACGCTTTCTGTGGAGAGATCTCAAAACAGGCTTTTCCAGCACTATTCCTGCACATAACGAAATAGCAGTAAAACTCTGCCTAAAACACAGAAGCAACGTATCCTTCAATCTGCTCTGCTGTGGGTTTTTTCAGCTAAGTGAGTTAAATCTCCCTTTAGATTCAGGAGTTGGAAACACGTTTCTGCTATAAGCTGCGTTTGGATATTTCTCAGTGAATGGAATCCTATGCTGTAAGGAGAACTGTCTGCTTGTGGAACCAAAACGGAGCTACCTAACAGAACGGTCTTCAATGTGTGCATTCAACTTACAGAGTTTAACTCGTGTGTTGAAGTGGAAGTCTGGAAACGCTTTCTGTGGAGACATATCAAAACAGGCATTTCCAGCACTATTCCCGCATATAACGAAATAGCAGTAAAACTCTGCCTAAAACGCAGAAGCAACGTATCCTTCAATCTGCTCTGCTGTGCGTTTGTTCAGCTAAGTGAGTTAAATCTCCCTTTAGATTCAGGAGTTAGAAACACGTTTCTGCTAAGGCCTGCGTTTGGACATTTCTCAGTGAATGGGAGCCTATGCTGTAAGGAGAACTGTCTGCTAGTGAAACCAAAACGGAGCTACCTAACAGATCGGTCTTCAATGTGTGCATTCAACTTACCGAGTTAAACTCGTGTGTTGTAGGGGAAGTGTGGAAACGCTTTCTGTGGAGAGATCACAAAACAGGCATTTCCAGCACTATTCCCGCATATAACGAAATAGCAGTAAAACTCTGCCTAAAACACAGAAGCAACGTATCTTTCAATCTGCTCTGCTGTGCGTTTGTTCAGCTAAGTGAGTTAAATCTCCCTTTAGATTCAGGAGTTAGAAACACGTTTCTGCTAAGGGCTGCGTTTGGACATTTCTCAGTGAATGGGACCCTATGTTGTAAGGAGAACTGTCTGCTTGTGAAACCAAAACAAAACTACCTAACAGAACGGTCTTCAATGTGTGCATTCAACTTACCGAGTTAAACTCGTGTGTTGAAGGGGAAGTCTGGAAACAATTTCTGTGGAGAGATCTCAAAACAGGCATTTCCAACACTATTCCCGCATATAAAGAAATAGCAGTAAAACTCTGCCTAAAACACAGAAGCAACCTATCCTTCAATCTGCGCTGCTGTGCGTTTGTTCAGCTAAGTGAGTTAAATCTCCGTTTAGATTCAGGAGTTAGAAACACGTTTCTGGTAAGAGCAGCGTTTGGACATTTCTCAGTGAACGGGAGCCTATGCTGTAAAGAGAACTGTCTGCTTGTGAAACCAAAACGGAGATACCTAACAGAACGGTCTTCATTGTGTGCATTCAACTTACCGAGTTAAACTCGTGTGTTGAAGGGGAAGTCTGGAAACGCTTTCTGTGGAGAGATCCCAAAACAGGCATTTCCAGCACTATTCCCGCATATAACGAAATAGCAGTAAAACTCTGCCTAAAACACAGAAGCAACATATCCTTCAATCTGCTCTGCTGTGCGTCTGTTCAGCTAAGTGCGTTAAATCTCCCTTTAGATTCAGGATTTAGAAACACGTTTCTGCTAAGAGCTGCGTTTGGACATTTCTCAGTGAATGGGAGCCTATGCTGTAAGGAGAACGGTCTGCTTGGGAAACCAAAACGGAGCTACGTAAGAGAACCGTCTTCAATGTGTGCATTCAACTTACCGAGTTAAACTCATGTGTTGAAGTGGAAGTCTGGAAACGCTTTCTGTGGAGAGATCTCAAAACAGGCATTTCCTGCACGATTCCCGCATATAACGAAATAGCAGTAAAACTCTGCCTAAAAGACAGAAGCAACGTATCCTTCAATCTGCTCTGCTGTGCGTTTGTTCAGCTAAGTGAGTTAAATCTCCCTTTAGATTCAGGAGTTAGAAACACGTTTCTGCTACGAGCTGCGTTTGGACATTTCTCAGTGAATGGGAGCCTATGCTGTAAGGAGAACTGTCTGCTTGTGAAACCACAAGGGAGCTACCTATGCTGTAAGGAGAACGGTCTGCTTGGGAAACCAAAACGGAGCTACCTAAGAGAACCGTCTTCAATGTGTGCAATCAACTTACAGACTTAAACTCGTGTGTTGAAGGGGAAGTCTGGATACCCTTTCTGTGGAGAGATCTCAAAACAGGCATTTCCAGCACTATTCCCGCATATAACGAAATAGCAGTAAATCTCTGCCTAAAACACAGAAGCAACGTATCCTTCAATCTGCTCGGCTGTGCGTTTGTTCAGCTAAGTGAGTTAAATCTCCCTTTAGATTCAGGAGTTAGAAACACGTTTCTGCTAAGAGCTGGTTTTGGACATTTCTCAGTGAATGCGAGCCTATGCTGTAAGGAGAATTGTCTGCTTGTGAAACCAAAACGGAGCTACCGATCAGAACGGTCTTCAATGAGTGCATTCAACTTACCGAGTTAAACTCGTGTGTTGAAGGGGAAGTCTGGAAACGCTTTCTGTGGGGAGATCTCAAAGCAGGCATTTACAGCATTATTCCCGCATATAACGAAATAGCAGTAAAACTCTGCCTAAAACACAGAAGCAACGTATCCTTCAATCTACTCTGCTGTGCGTTTGTTCAGCAAAGTGAGATATATCTCCCTTTAGATTCAGGAGTTAGAAACACGTTTCTGCTAAGAGCTGCGTTTGGACATTTCTCAGTGAATGGGAACCTATGCTGTAAAGAGAACTGTCTGCTTGTGAAACCAAAACGGAGCTACCTAACAGAACCGTCTTCAATGCGTGCATTCAAGTTACCGAGTTAAATTCGTGTGTTGAAGGGGAAGTCTGGAAACGCTTTCTGTGGAGAGATCTCAAAACAGGCATTTCCAGCACTATTCCCGCATATAACGAAATAGCAGTAAAACTCTGCCTAAAACACAGAAGCAACCTATCCTTCAATCTGCTCTGCTGTGGGTTTGTTCAGCTAAGTGAGTTAAATCTCCCTTTAGATTCCGGAGTTAGAAACAAGTTCCTGCTAAGAGCTGCGTTTGGACATTTCTCAGTGAATGGGAGCCTAGGCTGTAAGGAGAACTGTCTGCTTGTGAAACCAAAACGCAGCTACCTAACAGAACGGTCTTCAATGTGTGTATTCAACTTACCGAGTTAAACTCGTGCGTGGAAGGGGAAGTCTGGAAACGCTTTCTGTGGAGAGATATCAAAACAGGTATTTCAAGCATTATTCCCGCATATAACAAAATAGCAGTAAAACTCTGCCTAAAACAGAGAGCAATGTATCCTTCAATCTGCTCTGCTGTTCGTTTGTTCAGCTAAGTGAGTTAAATCTCCCTTTAGATTCAGGAGTTAGAAACACTTTTCTGCTAAGAGCTGCGTTTGGACATTTCTCAGTGAATGGGAGCCTATGCTGTAAGGAGAACTGTCTGCTTGTGAAACCAAAACGGAGCTACCTATCGGAACGGACTTCAATGTGTGCATTCAACTTACCGAGTTAAACTCGTGTGTTGAAGGGGAAGTCTGGAAAGGCTTTCTGTGGAGAGATCTCAAAACAGGCATTTCCAGCACTATTCCCGCATATAACGAAATAGCAGTAAAACTCTGCCTAAACACAGAAGCAGCGTATCCTTCAATCTTCTCTGCTGTGGGTTTGTTCAGCTAAGTGAGTTAAATCTCCCCTTAGATTCAGGAGTTAGATACACCTTTCTGCTAAGAGCTGCGTTTGGACATTACTCAGTGAATGGGAGCCTATGCTGTAAGGAGAACTGTCTGCTTGGGAAACCAAAACGGACCTACCAACAGAACGGTCTTCAATGTGTGCATTCAACTTACCGAGTTAAACTCGTCTGTTGAAGGAGAAGTCTGGAAACGTATTCTGTGGAGAGATCTCAAAACAGGCATTTCCAGCACTATTCCCGCATATGACGAAATAGCAGGAAAACTCTGCCAAAAACACAGAAGCAACGTATCCTTCAATCTGCTCTGCTGTGCGTTTGTTCAGCTAAGTGAGTTAAATCTCCCTTTAGATTCAGGATTTAGAAACCCGTTTCTGCTAAGAGCTGCGTTTGGACATTTCTCAGTGAATGGGAGCCTATGCTGTAAGGAGAACTGTCTGCTTGTGAAAACAAAACGGAGCTACCTATCAGAACGGTCTTCAATGTGTGCATTCAACTTACCGAGTTAAACTCCTGTGTTGAAGGGGAAGTCTGGAAACGCTTTCGGTGGAGAGATTTCAAAACAGGCATTTCCAGCACTCTTCCCGCATATAACGAAATAGCAGTAAACTCTGCCTAAAACACAGAAGCAACGTGTCTTTCAATCTGCTCTGCTGTGCGTTGGTTCAGCTAAGTGAGTTACATCTCCCTTTAGAATCAGGATTTAGAAACACGTTTCTCCTAAGAGCTGCGTTTGGACATTTCTCAATGAATGGGAGCCTATGCTGTAAGGAGACCTGTCTGCTTGGGAAACCAAAACGGAGCTACCTAACAGAACGGTCTTCAATGTGTGCATTCAACTTACCGAGTTAAACTCGTCTGTTGAAGGGGAAGTCTGGAAACGTTTTCTGTGGAGAGATCTCAAAACAGGCATTTCCAGCACTAGTCCCGCATATAACGAAATAGCAGTAAAACTCTGCCTAAAACACAGAAGCAAGGTATCTTTCAATCTGCTCTGCTGTGGCTTTGTTCAGCTAAGTGAGTTAAATCTCCCTTTAGATTCAGGAGTTAGAAACAAGTTTCTGCTAAGAGCTGCGTTTGGACATTTCTCAGTGAATGGGAGCCTATGCTGTAATGAGAACTGTCTGCTTGTGAAACCAAAACGGAGCTACCTAACAGAACGGTCTTCAATGACTGCATTCAACTTAACGAGGTAAACTGGTGTGTTGAAGGGGAAGTCTGGAAACGCTTTATGTGGGGAGATCTCAAAGCAGGCATTTCCAGCATTATTCCCGCATATAACGAAATAGCAGTAAAACTCTGCCAAAAACACAGCAGCAACGTATCTTTCATTCTGCTCTGCTGTGCGTTTGTTCAGCTAAGTGAGTTAAATCTCCCTTTAGATTCAGGAGTTAGAAACACGTCTCTGCTAAGGGCTGTGTTTGGACATTTCTCAGTGAAAGGGAGCCTATACTGTAAGAAGAACTGTCTCCTTGTGAAACCAAAACGGAGCTACCTAACAGAACGGTCTTCAATGTGTGCATTCAACTTTTCGATTTAAACTCGTGTGTTGAAGGGGAAGTCTGGAAACGCTTTCTGTGGAGAGATCTCAAAAGAAGCATTTCCAGAATTATTCCCGCATATAACGAAATAGCAGTAAAACCCTGCCTAAAACACAGAAGCAACGTATCCATCAATCTGCTCTGCTGTGGCTTTGTTCAGCTAAGTGAGTTAAATCTCCCTTTAGATTCAGGAGTTAGAAACACGTTTCTGCTAAGAGCTGCGTTTGGACTATTCTCAGTGAATGGGAGCCTATGCTGTAAGGAGAACTGTCTGCTTGTGAAACCAAAACGGATCTACCTAACAGAACGGTCTTCAATGAGTGCATTCAACTTACCGAGTTAAACTCGTGTGTTGAAGGGGAAGTCTGGAAACGCTTTCTCTGGGGAGATCTCAAAGCAGGCATTTCCTGCATTATTCCCGCACATAACGAAATAGCAGTAAAACTCTGCCTAAAACACAGAAGCAACGTATCCTTCAATCTACTCAGCTGTGCGTTTGTTCAGCAAAGTGAGATAAATCTCCCTTTAGATTCAGGAGTTAGAAACACGTTTCTGCTAAGAGCTGCGTTTGGACATTTCTCAGTGAATGGGAGCCTATGCTGTAAGGAGAACTGTCTGCTTGGGAAACCAAAACGGAGCTACCTAACAGAACGGTCTTCAATGTGTGCATTCAACTTACCGAGTAAAATTTGTCTGTTGAAGGAGAAGCCTGGAAATGTTTTCTGTGGAGAGATCTCAAAACAGGCATTTCCAGCACTATTCCCGCATATAACGAAATAGCAGTAAAACTCTGCCTAAAACACAGAAGCAACGTATCCTTCCATCTGCTCTGCTGTGCGTTTGTTCAGCTAAGTGATTTAAATCTCCCTTTAGATTCAGGAGTTAGAAACACGTTTCTGCTATGAGCTGCGTTTGGAGGTTTCTCAGTGAATGGGAGCCTATGCTGTAAGGAGAACTGTCTGCTTGTGAACCCAAAACGGAGCTTCCTAACAGAACGGTCTTCAATGTGTGAATTCAACTTAACGAGTTAAACTCGTCTGTTGAAGGGGAAGTCTGGAAACGTTTTCTGTGGAGAGATCTCAAAACAGGCATTTCCAGCACTATTCCCGCATATAACGAAATAGCAGTAAAACTCTGCCTAAAACACAGAAGCAACGTATCCTTCAATCTGCTCTGCTGTGCGTTTGTTCAGCTAAGTGAGTTAAATCTCCCTTTAGATTCAGGATTTAGAAACACGTTTCTCCTAAGGGCTGCGTTTGGACATTTCTCAGTGAATGGGATCCTATGTTGTAAGGAGAACTCTCTGCTTGTGAAACCAAAACAAAACTACCTAACAGAACGGTCTTCAATGTGTGCATTCAACTTACCGAGTTAAACTCGTGTGTTGAAGGGTAAGTCTGGAAACAATTTCTGTGGAGAGATCTCAAAACAGGCATTTCCAGCACTATTCCCGCATATAACGAAATAGCAGTAAAACTCTGCCTAAAACACAGAAGCAACGTATCCTTCAATCTGCTCTGCTGTGCGTTTGTTCAGCTAAGTGAGTTAAATCTCCCTTTAGATTCAGGAGTTAGAAACACGTTTCTGCTAAGAGCTGCGTTTGGACATTTCTCAGTGAATGGGAGCCTATGCTGTAAGGAGAACTGTCTGCTTGTGAAACCAAAACGCAGCTACCTAACAGAACGGTCTTCAATGTGTGTATTCAACTTACCGAGGTAAACTCGTGTGATGAAGGGGAAGTCTGGAAACGCTTTCTGTGGAGAGATCTCAAAACAGGCATTTCCAGCACTATTCCCGCATATAACGAAATAGCAGTAAAACTCTGCCTAAAACACAGAAGCAATGTATCCTTCAATCTGCTCTGCTGTGCGTTTGTTCAGCTAAGTGAGTTAAATCTCCCTTTAGATTCAGGAATTAGAAACAGGTTTCTGCTAAGTGCTGCGTTTGGACATTTCTCAGTGAATGGGAGCCTTTGCTGTAAGGAGAACTGTCTGCTTGTGAAACCAAAACGGAGCTACCTATCGGAACGGACTTCAATGTGTGCATTCAACTTACCGAGTTAAACTCGTGCGTTGAAGGGTAAGTCTGGAAACGCTTTCTGTGGAGAGATCTCAAAACAGGCATTTCCAGCACTATTCCCGCATATAACGAAATAGCAGTAAAACTCTGCCTAAAACACAGAAGCAGCGTATCCTTCAATCTGCTCTGCTGTGCGTTTGTTCAGCTAAGTGAGTTAAATCTCCCTTTAGATTCAGGATTTAGAAACCCGTTTCTGCTAAGAGCTGCGTTTGGACATTTCTCAGTGAATGGGAGCCTATGCTGTAAGGAGAAATGTCTGCTTGTGAAACCAAAACGGAGCTACCTATCAGAACGGTCTTCAATGTGTGCATTCAACTTACCGAGTTAAACTCCTCTTTTGAAGGGGAAGTCTGGAAACGCTTTCTGTGGAGAGATTTCAAAACAGGCATTTCCAGCACTATTCACGCATATAACGAAATAGCAGTAAAACTCTGCCTAAAACAGAGAAGCAACGTATCCTTCAATCGGCTCTGATGTGCGTTTGTTCAGCTAAGTGAGTTAAATCTCACTTTAGATTCAGGAGTTAGAAACACGTTTCTGCTAAGAGCTGCGTTTGGACATTTCTCAGTGAATCGGAGCCTATGCTGTAAGGAGAACTGTCTGCTTGTGAAACCAAAACGGAGATACCTAAAAGAACGGTCTTCAATGTGTGCAATCAACTTACCGAGTTAAACTCGTGTGTTGAAGGGGAAGTCTGGAAAAGATTTCTGTGGAGAGATCTCAAAACACGCATTTCCAGCACTATTCCCGCATATAACGAAATAGCCGTAAAACTCTGCCTAAATCACAGAAGCAACGTATCCTTCAATCTGCTCTGCTGTGCGTTTGTTCAGCTAAGTAAGTTAAATCTCCCTTTAGATTCAGGAGTTAGAAACACGTTTCTGCTAAGTGCTGCGTTTCGACATTTCTCAATGAATGGGAGCCAATGCTGTAAGGAGAACTGTCTGCTTGTGAAACCAAAACGGAGCTACCTAACAGAACGGTCTTCAATATGTGCATTCAACTTACCGAGTTACACTTGTGTGTTGAAAGGGAAGTCTGGAAACGCTTTCTGTGGAGAGATCTCAAAACAGGCATTCCAGCACTATTCCCACATATAAGGAAATAGCAGTAAAACTCTGCCTAAAACACAGAAGCAACGTATCCTTCAAGCTGCTCTGCTGTGCGTTTGTTCCGCTAGGTGAGTTAAATCTCCCTTTAGATTCATGTGTTAGAAACCCGTTTCTTCTTAGTTTTTCGTTTCGACATTTCTCAGTGAATGGGAGCCTATGCTGTAGGGAGAACTGTCTGCTTGTGAAACCAAAACGGAGCTACATAACAGAACGGTCTTCAATGTGTGCTTTCAACTTACCGAGTTAAACTCGTCTGTTGAAGGAGAAGTCTGGAAACGTATTCTGTGGAGAGATCTCAAAACAGGCATTTCCAGCACTATTCCCGCATATAACGAAATAGCAGTAAAACTCTGCCTAAAACACAGAAGCAACGTATCCTTCAATCTGCTCTGCTGTGCGTTTGTTCTGCTAAGTGAGTTAAACCTCCCTTTATATTCAGGAATTAGAAACACGTTTCTGCTAAGAGCTGCGTTTGGACATTTCTCAGTGAATGGGAGCCTATGGTGTAAGGAGAATTGTCTGCTTGTGAAACCAAAACCGAGCTACCAAACAGAACCGTCTTCAATGTCTGCATTCAACTTACATATTTAAACTCGTGTGATGAAGGGGAATTCTGGAAACGCTTTCTGTGGAGAGATCTCAAAACAGGCATTTCCAGCACTATTCCCGCATATAACGAAATAGCAGTAAAACTCTGCCTAAAACACAGAAGCAATGTATCCTTCAATCTGCTCTGCTGTGCGTTTGTTCAGCTAAGTGAGTTAAATCTCCCTTTAGATTCAGGAGTTAGAAACACTTTTCTGCTAAGTGCTGCGTTTGGACATTTCTCAGTGAATGGGAGCCTTTGCTGTAAGGAGAACTGTCTGCTTGTGAAACCAAAACGGAGCTACCTATCGGAACGGACCTCAATGTGTGCATTCAACTTACCGAGTTAAACTCGTGCGTTGAAGGGTAAGTCTGGAAACCCTTTCCGTGGAGAGATCTCAAAACAGGCATTTCCAGCACTATTCCCGCATATAACGAAATAGCAGTAAAACTCTGCCTAAAACACAGAAGCAACGTATCCTTCAAATTCCTCTGCTGTGCGTTTGTTCAGCTAAGTGAGTTAAATCTCCCTATAGATTTAGGAATTAGAAACACGTTTCTGCTAAGAGCTGCGTTTGGACATTTCTCAGTGAATGGGAGCCTATGCTGTAAGGAGAACTGTCTGCTTGTGAAACCAAAACGGAGCTACCTAACAGAACGGTCTTCAAGGTGTGCATTCAACTTACTGAGTTAAACTCGTGTGTTGAAGGGGAAGTCTGAATACGCTTTCTGTGGAGAGATCCCAAAATAGGCATTTCCAGCACTGTTCCCGCATATAACGAAATAGCAGTAAAACTCTGCCTAAAACACAGAAGCAACGTATGCTTCAATCTGCTCTGCTTTGCGTTTTTTCAGCTAAGTGAGTTAAATCTCCCCTTAGATTCAGGAGTTAGAAACACGTTTCTGCTAAGAGCTGCGTTTGGACATTTCTCAGTGAATTGGAGCCGATGCTGTAAGGAGAACTGTCTGCTTGTGAAACCATAACGGAACTACCTAACAGAATGGCCTTCAATGTGTGCATTCAATTTACCGAGTTAAACTCGAGTGTTGAAATGGAAGTCTGGAAACGCGTTCTGTGGAGAGATCTCAAAACAGGCATTTCCAGCACTATTCCCGCATATAACGAAATGGCAGTAAAATTCTGCCTAAAACACAGAAGCAACGTATCCTTCAATCTGCTCTGCTGCGCGTTTGTTCAGCTAAGTGAGTTAAATCTCCCTTTACATTCAGGATTTAGATACAAGTTTCTGCTAATTGTTGAGTTTGGACATTTCTCAGTGAATGGGAGCCTATGCTGTAAGGAGAACTGTCTGCTTGTGAAACCAAAATGGATCTACCTAGCAGAACGGTCTTCATGGTGTGCATTCATTTTACCGAGTTAAACTCGTGTGTTGAAGGGGAAGTCTGGAAACGCTTTCTGTGGAGAGATCTCAAAACAGGCATTTCCAGCACTATTCCCGCATATAACGAAATAGCAGTAAAACTCTGCCTAAAACACAGAAGAAACGTATCCTTCAATCTGCTCTGCTGTGCGTTTGTTCAGCTAAGTGAGTTAAATCTCCCTTTAGATTCAGGAGTTAGAAACACGTTTCTGCTAAGAGCTGCATTTGGACATTTCTCAGTGAATGGGAGCCTATGCTGTAAGGAGAACTGTCTGCTTGGGAAACCAAAACGGAGCTACCTAACAGAACGGTCTTCAATGTGTGCATTCAACTTACCGAGTTAAACTCGTCTGTTGAAGGAGAAGTCTGGAAACGTATTCTGTGGAGAGATCTCAAAACAGGCATTTCCAGCACTATTCCCGCATATAACGAAATAGCTGTAAAACTCTGCCTAAAACACAGAAGCAACGTATCCTTCAATCTGCTCTGCTGTGCGTTTGTTCAGCTAAGTCAGTTAAATCTCCCTTTAGATTCAGGATTTAGAAACCCGTTTCTGCTAAGAGCTGCGTTGGGACATTTCTCAGTGAATGGGAGCCTATGCTGTAAGGAGAAATGTCTGCTTGTGAAACCAAAACGGAGCTACCTAACAGAACCGTCTTCAATGTGTGCATTCAACTTACCGTGTTAAACTCGTGTGATGAAGGGGAAGTCTCGAAACGCTTTCTGTGGAGAGATCTCAAAAGAGGCATTTCCAGCATTATTCCCACATATAACGAAATAGCAGTAAAACTCTGCCTAAAACACAGAAGCAACGTATCCTTCCATCTGTTCTGCTGTGCGTTTGTTCAGCTAAGTGAGTTAAATCTACCTTTAGATACAGGGGTTAGAAACACGTTTCTGCTAAGAGCTGCGTTTGGACATTTCTCAGTGAATGGGAGCCTATGCTGTAAGGAGATCTGTCTGCTTGGGAAACCAAACGGAGCTACCTAACAGAACGGTCTTCAATGTGTGCATTCAACGTACCGAGTTACAATCGTGTGTTGAAGGGCAAGTCTCGAAACGCTTTCTGTGGAGAGATCTCAAAACAGGCATTTCCAGCACTATTCCCGCATATAACGAAATAGCAGTAAAACTCTGCCTAAAACAGAGAAGCAACGTATTCTTCAATCTGTTCTGCTGTGCGTGTGTTCTGCTAAGTGCGTTAAATCTCCCTTTAGATTCAGGAGTTAGAAACACGTTTCTGCCTAGAGCTGCGTTTGGACATTATTCAGTGAATGGGAGCCTATGCTGTAACTAGAACTGTCTGCTTGTGAAACAAAAATGTAGCTACCTAACAGAACGGTCTTCAATGTGTGCATTTAACTTACCGAGTTAAAGTCGTGTGTTGAAGGGGAAGTCTGGAAACGCTTTCTGTGGAGAGGTCTCAAAACAGGCATTTCCAGCGCTATTCCCGCATATAACGAAATAGCAGTAAAACTCTGCCTAAACACAGAAGCAGCGTATCCTTCAATCTGCTCTGCTGTGCGTTTGTTCAGCTAAGTGAGTTAAATCTCCCCTTAGATTCAGGAGTTAGATACACCTTTCTGCTAAGAGCTGCGTTTGGACATTACTCAGTGAATGGGAGCCTATGCTGTAAGGAGAACTGTCTGCTTGGGAAACCAAAACGGACCTACCAACAGAACGGTCTTCAATGTGTGCATTCAACTTACCGAGTTAAACTCGTCTGTTGAAGGAGAAGTCTGGAAACGTATTCTGTGGAGAGATCTCAAAACAGGCATTTCCAGCACTATTCCCGCATATGACGAAATAGCAGTAAAACTCTGCCAAAAACACAGAAGCAACGTATCCTTCAATCTGCTCTGCTGTGCGTTTGTTCAGCTAAGTGAGTTAAATCTCCCTTTAGATTCAGGATTTAGAAACCCGTTTCTGCTAAGAGCTGCGTTTGGACATTTCTCAGTGAATGGGAGCCTATGCTGTAAGGAGAACTGTCTGCTTGTGAAAACAAAACGGAGCTACCTATCAGAACGGTCTTCAATGTGTGCATTCAACTTACCGAGTTAAACTCCGGTGTTGAAGGGGAAGTCTGGAAACGCTTTCGGTGGAGAGATTTCAAAACAGGCATTTCCAGCACTCTTCCCGCATATAACGAAATAGCAGTCAACTCTGCCTAAAACACAGAAGCAACGTGTCTTTCAATCTGCTCTGCTGTGCGTTGGTTCAGCTAAGTGAGTTACATCTCCCTTTAGAATCAGGATTTAGAAACACGTTTCTCCTAAGAGCTGCGTTTGGACATTTCTCAGTGAATGGGAGCCTATGCTGTAAAGAGACCGGTCTGCTTGGGAAACCAAAACGGAGCTACCTAACAGAACGGTCTTCAATGTGTGCATTCAACTTACCGAGTTAAACTCGTCTGTTGAAGGGGAAGTCTGGAAACGTTTTCTGTGGAGAGATCTCAAAACAGGCATTTCCAGCACTATTCCCGCATATAACGAAATAGCAGTAAAACTCTGCCTAAAACACAGAAGCAAGGTATCTTTCAATCTGCTCTGCTGTGGCTTTGTTCAGCTAAGTGAGTTAAATCTCCCTTTAGATTCAGGAGTTAGAAACAAGTTTCTGCTAAGAGCTGCGTTTGGACATTTCTCAGTGAATGGGAGCTTATGCTGTAATGAGAACTGTCTGCTTGTGAAACCAAAACGGAGCTACCTAACAGAACGGTCTTCAATGACTGCATTCAACTTAACGAGGTAAACTGGTGTGTTGAAGGGGAAGTCTGGAAACGCTTTATGTGGGGAGATCTCAAAGCAGGCATTTCCAGCATTATTCCCGCATATAACGAAATAGCAGTAAAACTCTGCCTAAAACACAGCAGCAACGTATCCTTCATTCTGCTCTGCTGTGCGTTTGTTCAGCTAAGTGAGTTAAATATCCCTTTAGATTCAGGAGTTAGAAACACGTCTCTGCCAAGGGCTGTGTTTGGACATTTCTCAGTGAAAGGGAGCCTATACTGTAAGAAGAACTGTCTCCTTGTGAAACCAAAACGGAGCTACCTAACAGAACGGTCTTCAATGTGTGCATTCAACTTTTCGATTTAAACTCGTGTGTTGAAGGGGAAGTCTGGAAACGCTTTCTGTGGAGAGATCTCAAAAGAAGCATTTCCAGAATTATTCCCGCATATAACGAAATAGCAGTAAAACCCTGCCTAAAACACAGAAGCAACGTATCCATCAATCTGCTCTGCTGTGGCTTTGTTCAGCTAAGTGAGTTAAATCTCCCTTTAGATTCAGGAGTTAGAAACACGTTTCTGCTAAGAGCTGCGTTTGGACTATTCTCAGTGAATGGGAGCCTATGCTGTAAGGAGAACTGTCTGCTTGTGAAACCAAAACGGATCTACCTAACAGAACGGTCTTCAATGAGTGCATTCAACTTACCGAGTTAAACTCGTGTGTTGAAGGGGAAGTCTGGAAACGCTTTCTCTGGGGAGATCTCAAAGCAGGCATTTCCTGCATTATTCCAGCACATAACGAAATAGCAGTAAAACTCTGCCTAAAACACAGAAGCAACGTATCCTTCAATCTACTCAGCTGTGCGTTTGTTCAGCAAAGTGAGATAAATCTCCCTTTAGATTCAGGAGTTAGAAACACGTTTCTGCTAAGAGCTGCGTTTGGACATTTCTCAGTGAATGGGAGCCTATGCTGTAAGGAGAACTGTCTGCTTGGGAAACCAAAACGGAGCTACCTAACAGAACGGTCTTCAATGTGTGCATTCAACTTACCGAGTAAAATTCGTCTGTTGAAGGAGAAGCCTGGAAATGTTTTCTGTGGAGAGATCTCAAAACAGGCATTTCCAGCACTATTCCCGCATATAACGAAATAGCAGTAAAACTCTGCCTAAAACACAGAAGCAACGTATCCTTCAATCTGCTCTGCTGTGCGTTTGTTCAGCTAAGTGATTTAAATCTCCCTTTAGATTCAGGAGTTAGAAACACGTTTCTGCTATGAGCTGCGTTTGGACATTTCTCAGTGAATGGGAGCCTATGCTGTAAGGAGAACTGTCTGCTTGTGAAACCAAAATGGATCTACCTAGCAGAACGGTCTTCATGGTGTGCATTCATTTTACCGAGTTAAACTCGTGTGTTGAAGGGGAAGTCTGGAAACGATTTCTGTGGAGAGATCTCAAAACAGGCATTTCCAGCACTATTCCCGCATATAACGAAATAGCAGTAAAACTCTGCCTAAAACACAGAAGAAACGTATCCTTCAATCTGCTCTGCTGTGCGTTTGTTCAGCTAAGTGAGTTAAATCTCCCTTTAGATTCAGGAGTTAGAAACACGTTTCTGCTAAGAGCTGCGTTTGGACATTTCTCAGTGAATGGGAGCCTATGCTGTAAGGAGAACTGTCTGCTTGGGAAACCAAAACGGAGCTACCTAACAGAACGGTCTTCAATGTGTGCATTCAACTTACCGTGTTAAACTCGTCTGTTGAAGGAGAAGTCTGGAAACGTATTCTGTGGAGAGATCTCAAAACAGGCATTTCCAGCACTATTCCCGCATATAACGAAATAGCTGTAAAACTCTGCCTAAAACACAGAAGCAACGTATCCTTCAATCTGCTCTCCTGTGCGTTTGTTCAGCTAAGTCAGTTAAATCTCCCTTTAGATTCAGGATTTAGAAACCCGTTTCTGCTAAGAGCTGCGTTGGGACATTTCTCAGTGAATGGGAGCCTATGCTGTAAGGAGAAATGTCTGCTTGTGAAACCAAAACGGAGCTACCTAACAGAACGGTCTTCAATGTGTGCATTCAACTTACATAGTTAAACTCGTGTGATGAAGGGGAAGTCTCGAAACGCTTTCTGTGGAGAGATCTCAAAAGAGGCATTTCCAGCATTATTCCCACATATAACGAAATAGCAGTAAAACTCTGCCTAAAACACAGAAGCAACGTATCCTTCAATCTGTTCTGCTGTGCGTTTGTTCAGCTAAGTGAGTTAAATCTACCTTTAGATACAGGGGTTAGAAACACGTTTCTGCTAAGAGCTGCGTTTGGACATTTCTCAGTGAATGGGAGCCTATGCTGTAAGGAGATCTGTCTGCTTGGGAAACCAAACGGAGCTACCTAACAGAACGGTCTTCAATGTGTGCATTCAACGTACCGAGTTACAATCGTGTGTTGAAGGGCAAGTCTCGAAACGCTTTCTGTGGAGAGATCTCAAAACAGGCATTTCCAGCACTATTCCCGCATATAACGAAATAGCAGTAAAACTCTGCCTAAAACAGAGAAGCAACGAATTCTTCAATCTGTTCTGCTGTGCGTGTGTTCTGCTAAGTGCGTTAAATCTCCCTTTAGATTCAGGAGTTAGAAACACGTTTCTGCGTAGAGCTGCGTTTGGACATTATTCAGTGAATGGGAGCCTATGCTGTAACTAGAACTGTCTGCTTGTGAAACAAAAATGTAGCTACCTAACAGAACGGTCTTCAATGTGTGCATTTAACTTACCGAGTTAAAGTCGTGTGTTGAAGGGGAAGTCTGGAAACGCTTTCTGTGGAGAGGTCTCAAAACAGGCATTTCCAGCGCTATTCCCGCATATAACGAAATAGCAGTAAAACTCTGCCTAAAACACAGAAGCAACGTATCCTTCAATCTGCTCTGATGTGCGTTTGTTCAGCTAAGTGAGTTAAAACTCACTTTAGATTCAGGAGTCAGAAACACGTTTCTGCTAAGAACTGCGTTTGGACATTTCTCAGTGAATCGGAGCCTATGCTGTAAGGAGAACTGTCTGCTTGGGAAACCAAAACGGAGCTACCTAACAGAACTGTCTTCAATATGTGCATTGAACTTACCGAGGTGAACTCGTGTTTTGAAGGGGAAGTCTGGAAAAGCTTTCTGTGGAGAGATCTCAAAACAGGATTTCCAGCACTAACCCGCATATAACGAAACAGCAGTAAAACTCTGCCTAAAACACAGAAGCAACGTATTCTTCAATCTCCTCTGCTGTGCGTTTGTTCAGCTAAGTGAGTTAAAACTCCGTTTAGATTCAGGAGTTAGAAACACTTTTCTGCTAAGAGCTGCATTTGGATATATCTCAGTGAATGGGAGCCTATGCTGTAAGGAGAACTGTCTGCTTGGGAAACCAAAACGGAGCTACCTACCAGAACGGTGTTCAATGTGTGCATTCAACTTACAGAGTTACACTCGTGTGTTGAAGGGGAAGTCTGGAAAAGCTTTCTGTAAATAGATCTCAAAACAGGCATTTCCAGCACTATTCCCGCATGTAACCAAATAGCAGTAAATCTATGCCTAAAACACAGAAACAACGTATCCTTCAATCTGCTCTGCTATGCGTTTGTTCAGCTAAATTAGTTAAATCTCTCTATAGATTCAGGAGTTAGAAACACGTTTCTGCTAAGAGCTGCGTTTGGACATTTCTCAGTGAATGGGAGCCTATGCTGTAAGGAGAACTGTCTGCTTGTGAAACCAAAACGGAGATACCTAACAAAACGGTCTTCAATGTGTGCATTTAACTTACCGAGGTAAACTCGTGCGTTGAAGGGGATGTCTGGAAACGCTTTCTGTGGAGAGATCTCAAAACACGCATTTCCAGCACTATTCCCGCATGTAACGAAATAGCAGTAGAACTCTGCCTAAAACACAGAAGCAACGTATCCTTCAATCTGCTCTGCTGTGCGTTTGTTCAGCTACGTGAGTTAAATCTCCCTTTAGATTCAGGAGTTAGAAAGACGTTTCTGCTAAGAGCTGCGTTTGGACATTTCTCAATGAATGGGAGTCTATGCTGTAAGGAGAACTGTCTGCTTGTGAAACCAAAACGGAGCTACCTAACAGAACGGTCTTCAATATGTGCATTAAACTTACCGAGTTACACTTGTGTGTTGAAAGGGAAGTCTGGAAACGCTTTCTGTGGAGAGATCTCAAAACAGGCATTCCAGCACTATTCCCACATATAAGGAAATAGCAGTAAAACTCTGCCTAAAACACAGAAGCAACGTATCCTTCAAGCTGCTCTGCTGTGCGTTTGTTCAGCTAAGTGAGTTAAATCTCCCTTTAGATTCATGAGTTAGAATCCCATTTCTTTTACGTTTTGCGTTTCGACATTTCTCAGTGAATGGGAGCCTATGCTGTAGTGAGAACTGTCTGCTTGTGAAAACAAAACGGAGCTACCTAACAGAACGGTCTTCAATGTGTGCATTCAACTTACCGAGTTAAACTCGTCTGTTGAAGGAGAAGTCTGGAAACGTATTCTGTGGAGAGATCTCAAAACAGGCATTTCCAGCACTATTCCCGCATATAACGAAATAGCAGTAACACTCTGCCTAAAACACAGAAGCAACATATCCTTCAATGTGCTCTGCTGTGCGTTTGTTCAGCTCAGTCAGATAAATCTCCCTTTAGATTCAGGATTTAGAAACCCGTTTCTGCTAAGAGCTGTGTTTGGACATTTCTCAGTGAATGGGAGCCTATGGTTTAAGGAGAATTGTCTGCTTGTGAAACCAAAACCGAGCTACCAAACAGAACGGTCTTCAATGTCTGCATTCAACTTACATATTTAAACTCGTGTGTTGAAGCGGAAGGCGGGAAACGCATTCTGTGGAGAGATCTCAAAACAGGCATTTCCAGCACTATTCCCGCATATAACGATATAGCAGTAAAACTTTGCTTAAAACACAGAAGCAACGTATCCTTCAAATTGCTCTGCTGTGCGTTTGTTCAGCTAAGTGAGTTAAATCTCCCTATAGATTTAGGAATTATAAACACGTTTCTGCTAAGAGCTGCGTTTGGACATTTCTCAGTGAATGGGAGCCTATGCTGTAAGGAGAACTGTCTGCTTGTGAAACCAAAACGGAGCTACCTAACAGAACGGTCTTCAAGGTGTGCATTCAACTTACCGAGTTAAACTCGTGTGTTGAAGGGGAAGTATGAATACGCTTTCTGTGGAGAGATCTCAAAACAGGCATTTCCAGCACTGTTCCCGCATAAAACGAAATAGCAGTAAAACTCTGCCTAAAACACAGAAGCAACGTATGCTTCAATCTGCTCTGCTTTGTTTTTGTTCAGCTAAGTGAGTTAAATCTCCCCTTAGATTCAGGAGTTAGAAACACGTTTCTGCTAAGAGCTGCGTTTGGACATTTCTCAGTGAATTGGAGCCGATGGTGTAAGGAGAACTCTCTGCTTGTGAAACCATAACGGAACTACCTAACAGAACGGTCTTCAATGTGTGCATTCAACTTACCGAGTTAAACTCGAGTGTTGAAATGGAAGTCTGGAAACGCGTTCTGTGGAGAGATCTCAAAACAGGCATTTCCAGCACTATTCACGCATATAACGAAATGGCAGTAAAATTCTGCCTAAAACACAGAAGCAACTTATCCTTCAATCTGCTCTGCTGCGCGTTTGTTCAGCTAAGTGAGTTAAATCTCCCTTTAGATTCACGATTTAGATACAAGTTTCTGCTAAGAGTTGCGTTTGGACATTTCTCAGTGAATGGGAGCCTATGCTGTAAGGAGAACTGTCTGCTTGTGAAACCAAAACGGAAATACCTAACAGAACGGTCTTCAATTTGTGCATTCAACTTACCGATTTAAACTCGTGTGTTGTAGAGGAAGTCTGGAAACGCTTTCTGTTGAGAGATCTCAAAACAGGCATTTCCATCACTATTCCCGCATATAACGAAATAGCAGTAAAACTCTGCCTAAAACACAGAAGCAACGTTTCCTTCAATCTGCTCTGCTGTGCGTTTGTTCAGCTAAGTGAGTTAAATCTCACTTTAGATTCAGGAGTTAGAAACACGTTTCTGCTAAGAGCTGCGTTTGGACATTTCTCAGTGAATGGGAGCCTAAGCTGTAAGGAGAACTGTCTGCTTTTGAAACCAAAACGGATCTACCTAGCAGAACGGCCTTCATGGTATGCATTCATTTTACCGAGTTAAACTCGTGTGTTGAAGGGGAAGTCTGGAAACGCTTTCTGTGGAGAGATCTCAAAACAGGCATTTCCAGCACTATTCCCGCATATAACGAAATGGCAGTAAAACTCTGCCTAAAACACAGCAGCAACGCATCCTTCAATATGACCTGCTGTGCGTTTGTTCAGCTAAGTGAGTTAAATCTCCCTTTAGATTCAGGAGTTAGAAACACGTTTCTGCTAAGAGCTGCGTTTGGACATTTCTCAGTGAATGGGAGCCTATGCTGTAAGGAGAACTCTCTGCTTGTGAAACCAAAACGGAGCTACCTAACAGAACGGTCTTCAATGTGTGCATTCAACTTACCGAGTTAAACTCGTGTGTTGGAGGGGAAGTCTGGAAACCTTTTCTGTGGAGAGATCTGAAAACAGGCATTTCCAGCACTATTCCCGTATATAACGAAATAGCAGTAAAACTATGCCTAAAACACAGAAGCAACGTATCCTTCAATCAGCTCTGCTGTGCGTTTGTTCAGCTTGGTGAGTTAAGTCTCCCTTAAGATTCAGGAGTTAGAAACACTTTTCTGCTAAGAGCTGCTTTTGGACATTTCTCAGTGAATGGGAGCCTATTCTGTAAGGAGAAATGTCTGCATGTGAAACCAAAACGGAGATACCTAACAGAACGGATTTCAATGAGTGCATTCAACATACCGAGTTAAACTTGTGTGTTGAAGCGGAAGTCTGGAAACGCTTTCTGTGGGGAGATCTCAAAACTGGCATTTCCAGCATTATTCCCGCATATAACGAAATAGCAGTAAAACTCTGCCTAAAACACAGAAGCAACGTACTCTTCAATCTGCTCTGCTCTGCGTTTGTTCAGCTAAGTGAGTTAAATCTCCCTTTAGATTCAGGAGTTAGAAACACGTTTCTGCTAAGAGCTGCGTTTGGACATTTCTCAGTGTATGGGAGCCTATGCTGTAAGGAGAACTGTCTTCTTGTGAAACCAAAACGGAGGTACCTAACAGAACGGTCTTCAATGTGTGCATTCAACTTACATAGTTAAACTCGTGTGTTGAAGGTGAAGTCTGGAAACGCTTTCTGTGTAGTGATCTCAAAACAAGCATTTCCAGCATTATTCCCGTATATAACGAAATAGCAGTAAAACTCTGCCTAAAACACAGAAGCAACGTATTCTTCAATCTGCTCTGCTGTGCATTTGTTCAGCTAAGCGAGTTAAATCTCCCTTTAGATTCAGGAGTTAGAAACACGTTTCTGCTAAGAGCTGCGTTTCGACATTTCTCAGTGAATGGGAGCCTATGCTGTAAGGAGAACTGTCTGCTTGTGAAACCAAAACGGAACTACCTAACAGAACGGTCTTCAATGTGTGCATTCAACTTACCGAGTTAACCTCGCGTGTTGAAATGGAAGTCTGGAAACGCGTTCTGTGGAGAGATCTCAAAACAGGCATTTCCAGCACTATTCCCACATATAAGGAAATGGCAGTAAAACTCTGCCTAAAACACAGAAGCAACGTATCCTTCAATCTGCTCTGCTGTGCGTTTGTTCAGCTAAGTGAGTTAAATCTCCCTTTATATTCAGGAGTTGGATACAAATTTCTCCTAAGGGCTGCCTTTGGACATTTCTCAGTGAATGGGAGCCTATGCTGTAAGGAGAAATGTCGGCTTGTGAAACCAAAACGGAGGTACCTAACAGAACGGTCTTCAATGTGTGCATTCAACTTACTGAGTTTAATTCGTGTGTTGTAGGGGAAGTCTGGAAACGCTTTCTGTTGAGAGATCTCAAAACAGGCATTTCCATCACTATTCCGGCATATAGCGAAATAGAAGTAAAACTCTACCTAAAACACAGAAGCAACGTATCCTTCAAATTGCTCTGCTGTGCGTTTGTTCAGCTAAGTGAGTTAAATCTCCCTATAGATTCAGGAATTAGAAACACGTTTCTGCTAAGAGCTGTGTTTGGACATTTCTCAGTGAATGGGAGCCTATGCTGTAAGGAGAACTGTCTGCTTGTGAAACCAAACGGAGCTACCTAACAGAACGGTCTTCAAGGTGTGCATTCAACTTACCGAGTTAAACTCGTGTGTTGAAGGGGAAGACTGAATACGCTTTCTGTGGAGAGATCTCAAAACAGGCATTTCCAGCACTATTCCCGCATATAACGAAATAGCAGTAAAACTCTGCCTAAAACACAGGAGCAACGTATGCTTCAATCTGCTCTGCTTTGCGTTTGTTCAGCTAAGTGAGTTAAATCTACCCTTAGATTCAGGAGTTAGAAACACGTTTCTGCTAAGAGCAGCGTTTGGACATTGCTCAGTGAATGGGAGCCTATGCTGTAAGGAGAACTGTCTGCTTGTGAAACCAAAACGGAGCTACCTAACAAAACGGTATTCAAAGTGTGCATTCAACTTACAGAGTTAAACCCGTGTGTTGAAGGGGAGTCTGGAAACGCTTTCTGTGGAGAGATCTCAAAACAGGCATTTCCAGCACTATTCCCGCATATAATGAAATAGCAGTAAAACTCTGCATAAAACACAGAAGCAACGTGTCCTTCAATCTGCTCTGCTGTGCGTTTGTTCAGCTAAGTGTGTTATATCTCCCTTTAGATTCAGGAGTTATAAACACGTTTCTGCTAAGTGCTGCGTTTGGACATTTCTCAGTGAAATGCAGCCTATGCTTTAAGGAGAACTGTCTGCTTTTGAAACCTAAACGGAGGTACCAAACAGAACGGTCTTCAATGTTTGCATTCAACTTACCGAGTTAAACTCGATTGTTGAAATGGAAGTCAGGAAACGCGTTCTGTGGAGAGATCTCAAAACAGGCATTTCCAGCACTATTCCCGCATAGAACGAAATGGCAGTAAAACTCTGCCTAAAACACAGAAGCAACTTATCCTTCAAACTGCTCTGCTGTGCGTTTGTTCAGCTAAGTGAGTTAAATCTCACTTTAGATTCAGGAGTTAGATACAAGTTTCTGCTAAGAGCTGCGTTTGGATATTTCTCAGTGAATGGGAGCCTATGCTGTAAGGAGAACTGTCTGCTTGTGAAACCAAAACGGAGGTACGTAAGAAAACGGTCTTCAATGTGTGCATTCAACTTACCGAGTTAAACTCGTGTGTTGTAGGGGAAGTCTGGAAACGCTTTCTGTTGAGAGATCTCAAAACCGGCATTTATATCACTATTCCCGCATATAACGAAATAGCAGTAAAACTCTGCCTAAAACACAGAAGCAACGTATCCTTCAAATTGCTCTGCTGTGCGTTTGTTCAGCTAAGTGAGTTAAATCTCCCTATAGATTCAGGAATTAGAAACACGTTTCTGCTAAGAGCTGCGTTTGGACATTTCTCAGTGAATGGGAGCCTATGCTGTAAGGAGAACTGTCTGCTTGTGAAACCAAACGGAGCTACCTAACAGAACGGTCTTCAAGGTGTGCATTCAACTTACCGAGTTAAACTCGTGTGTTGAAGGGGAAGACTGAATACGCTTTCTGTGGAGAGATCTCAAAACAGGCATTTCCAGCACTATTCCCGCATATAACGAAATAGCAGTAAAACTCTGCCTAAAACACAGGAGCAACGTATGCTTCAATCTGCTCTGCTTTGCGTTTGTTCAGCTAAGTGAGTTAAATATACCCTTAGATTCAGGAGTTAGAAACACGTTTCTGCTAAGAGCTGCGTTTGGACATTTCTCAGTGAATTGGAGCCGATGCTGTAAGGAGAACTCTCTGCTTGTGAAACCAAAATGGAACTGCCTAACAGAACGGTCTTCAATGTGTGCATTCAACTTACCGAGTTAAACTCGAGTGTTGAAATGGAAGTCTGGAAACGCGTTCTGTGGAGAGATCTCAAAACAGGCATTTCCAGCACTATTCCCGCATATAACGAAATGGCAGTAAAATTCTGCAGAAAACACAGAAGCAACGTATCCTTCAATCTGCTCTGCTGCGCGTTTTTTCAGCTAAGTGGGTTAAATCTCCCTTTAAATTCAGGATTTAGATACAGGTTTCTGCTAAGAGTTGCGTTTGGACATTTCTCAGTGAATGGGAGCCTATGCTGTAAGGAGAACTCTCTGCTTGTGAAACCAAAACGGAAATACCTAACAGAACGGTCTTCAATGTGTGCATTCAACTTAAAGATTTAAACTCGTGTGTTGTAGAGGAAGTCTGGAAACGCTTTCTGTTGAGAGATCTCAAAACAGGCATTTCCATCACTATTCCCGCATATAACGAAATAGCAGTAAAACTCTGCCTAAAACACAGAAGCAACGTTTCCTTCAATCTGCTCTGCTGTGCGTTTGTTCAGCTAAGTGAGTTAAATCTCCCTTTAGATTCAAGAGTTAGAAACACGTTTCTGCTAAGAGCTGCGTTTGGACATTTCTCAGTGAATGGGAGCCTATGGTGTAAGGAGAACTGTCTGCTTGTGAAACCAAAACGGATCTACCTAGCAGAACGGTCTTCATGGTGTGCATTCATTTTACCGAGTTAAACTCGTGTGTTGAAGGGGAAGTCTGGAAACGCTTTCTGTGGAGAGATCTCAAAACAGGCGTTTCCAGCACTATTCCCGCATATAACGAAATGGCAGTAAAACTCTGCCTAAAACACAACAGCAACGCATCCTTCAATATGCCCTGCTGTGCATTTGTTCAGCTAAGTGAGTTAAATCTCCCTTTAGATTCAGGAGTTAGAAACACGTTTCTGCTAAGAGGTGCGTTTGGACATTTCTCAGTGAATGGGAGCCTATGCTGTAAGGAGAACTGTCTGCTTGTGAAACCAAAACGGAGCTACCTAACAGAACGGTCTTCAATGTGTGCATTCAAATTACCGAGTTAAACTCGTGTGTTGGAGGGGAAGTCTGGAAACGTTTTCTGTGGAGAGATCTGAAAACAGGCATTTCCAGCACTATTCCCGTATATAACGAAATAGCAGTAAAACTATGCCTAAAACACAGAAGCAACGTATCCTTCAAGCTGCTCTGCTGTGCGTTTGTTCAGCTAAGTGAGTTAAATCTCCCTTTAGATTCAGGAGTTAGAAACACGTTTCTGCTAAGAGCTGCGTTTGGACATTGCTCAGTGAATGGGAGCCTAAGCTGTAAGGAGTACTGTCTGCTTGTGAAACCAAAACGGAGCTACCTAACAAAACGGTATTCAAAGTGTGCATTCAACTTACAGAGTTAACCCCGTGTGTTGAAGGGGAAGTCTGGAAACGCTTTCTGTGGAGAGATCTCAAAACAGGCATTTCAAGCACTATTCCCGCATATTACAAAAGAGCAGTAAATCTCTGCCTAAAACAGAGAAGCAATGTATCCTTCAATCTACTCTGCTGTGCGTTTGATCAGCTAAGTGAGTTAAATCTCCCTTTAGATTCAGGAGTTAGAAACACGTTTCTGCTAATAGCTGCGTTTGGACATTTCTCAGTGAATGGGAACCTATGCTGTAAGGAGAACTGTCTGCTTGGGAAACAAAAACGGAGCTATCTAACAGAACGGTCTTCAATGTGTGCATTCAACTTACCGAGTTAAACTCGTGTGTTGAATGGGAAGTGTGGATATGCTTTCTGTGGAGAGATCTCAAAACAGGCTTTTCCAGCACTTTTCCCGCATATAAGGAAATAGCAGTAAAACTCTGCCTAAAACACAGAAGCAACGTATCCTTCAATCTGCACTGCTGTGCGTTTGTTCAGCTAAGTGTGTTAAATCTCCCTTTAGATTCAGGTGTTAGAAACACGTTTTTGCTTAGAGCTGCGATTGGACATTTCTCAGTGAAATGGAGCCAATGCTCTAAGGAGAACTGTCTGCTTGTGAAACCAAAACGGAGCTACCTAACAGAACTGTCTTCAATGTGTGCATTCAACTTACCGATTTAAACTGGTGTCTTTAAGGGAAAGTCTGGTAAAGCTTTCTGTGGAGAGATCTCAAAACAGGCGTTTCCAGCACTATTCCCGCATATAATGAAATAGCAGTAAAACTCTGCCTAAAACACAGAAGCAACGTATCCTTCAATCTGCTCTGCTGTGCGTTTGTTCAGCTAAGTGTGTTATATCTCCCTGTAGATTCAGGAGTTAGAAACACGTTTCTGCTAAGTGCTGCATTTGGACATTTCTCAGTAAAATGCAGCCTATGCTGTAAGGAGAACTGTCTTCTTGTGAAACCTAAACGGAGGTACCAAACAGAACGGACTTCAATGTTTGCATTCAACTTACCGAGTTAAACTTGTGTGTTGTAGGGGAAGTCTGGAAACGCTTTCTGTTGAGAGATCTCAAAACAGGCATTTCCATCACTATTCCCGCATATAACGAAATAGCAGTAAAACTCTGCCTAAAACACAGAAGCAACGTATCCTTCAATCTGCTCTGCTGTGCGTTTGTTCAGCTCAGTCAGATAAATCTCCCTTTAGATTCAGGATTTAGAAACCCATTTCTGCTAAGAGCTGTGTTTGGACATTTCTCAGTGAATGGGAACCTATGGTGTAAGGAGAATTGTCTGCTTGTGAAACCAAAACCGAGCTACCTAACAGAACGGAGTTCAATGGGTGCATTCAACTTACCGAGTTAAACTTCTGTGTTGAAGGGGAAGTCTGGAAACGCTTTCTCTGGAGAGATCTCAAAACAGGCATTTCCAGCACTATTCCCGCATAAAACGAAAGAGCAGTAAAACTGTGCCTAAAACACAGAAGCAACGTATGCCTCAATCTGCTCTGCTGTGCGTTTGTTCAGCTAGGTGAGGTATATCTCCTTTTAGATTCAGGAGTTAGAAACACGTTTCTGCTAAGAGCTGCGTTTGGACATTTCTCAGTGTATGGGAGCCTATGCTGCAAGGAGAACCGTCTGCTTGTGAAACCAAAACGGAGGTACCTAACAGAACGGTCTTCAATGTGTGCATTCAACTTACATTGTTAAACTCGTGTGTTGAAGGTGAAGTCTGGAAACGCATTCTGTGGAGAGATCTCAAAACAGGAATTTCCAGCATTATTCCCGCATATAACGAAATAGCAGTAAAACTCTGCCTAAAACACAGAAGCAACGTATCCTTCAATCTGCTCTGCTGTGCGTTTCTTCAGCTAACTGAGTTAAATCTCCCTTTAGATTCAGGAGTTAGATACAAGTTTCTGCTAAGAGCTGCGTTTGGACATTTCTCAGTGAATGGGAGCCTATGCTGTAAGGAGAACTGTCTGCTTGTGAAACGAAAACGGAGCTTCCAAAAAGAACGGTCTTCAATGTGTGCATTCAACTTACCGAGTTAAACTCGCGTGTTGAAATGGAAGTCTGGAAACGCGTTCTGTGGAGAGATCTCAAAACAGGCATTTCCAGCACTATTCCCACATATAAGGAAATGGCAGTAAAACTCTGCCTAAAACACAGAAGCAACGTATCCTTCAATCTGATCTGCTGTGCGTTTGTTCAGCTAAGTGAGTTAAATCTCCCTTTATATTCAGGAGTTGGATACAAATTTCTCCTAATGGCTGCCTTTGGACATTTCTCAGTGAATGGGAGCCTATGCTGTAAGGAAACTGTCGGCTTGTGAAACCAAAACGGAGGTACATAACAGAACGGTCTTCAATGTGTGCATTCAACTTACCGAGTTTAATTCGTGTGTTGTAGGGGAAGTCTGTAAACGCTTTCTGTTGAGAGATCTCAAAACAGGCATTTCCATCACTATTCCCGCATATAGCGAAATAGAAGTAAAACTCTACCTAAAACACAGAAGCAACGTATCCTACAATCTGCTCTGCTGTGCGTTGTTCAGCTAAGTGAGTTAAATCTCCCTTTAGATTCAGGAGTTAGAAACACGTTTCTGCTAAGAGCTGCGTTTGGACATTTCTCAGTGAATGGGAGCCTATGCTGTAAGGAGAATTGTCTCCTTGTGAAACCAAAACGGAGCTACCAAACAGAACGGTCTTCAATGTGTGCATTCAACTTACCGACTTAAACTCGTGTGTTGAAGGGGAAGTCGGGAAACGCATTCCGTGGAGAGATCTCAGAACAGGCATTTCCAGCACTATTCCCGCATATAACGAAATAGCAGTAAATCTCTGCCTAAAACACAGGAGCAACGTATGCTTCAAATTGCTCTGCTGTGCGTTTGTTCAGCTAAGTGAGTTAAATCTCCCTATAGATTCAGGAATTAGAAACACGTTTCTGCTAAGAGCTGCGTTTGGACATTTCTCAGTGAATGGGAGCCTATGCTGTAAGGAGAACTGTCTGCTTGTGAAACCAAACGGAGCTACCTAACAGAACGGTCTTCAAGGTGTGCATTCAACTTACCGAGTTAAACTCGTGTGTTGAAGGGGAAGACTGAATACGCTTTCTGTGGAGAGATCTCAAAACAGGCATTTCCAGCACTATTCCCGCATATAACGAAATAGCAGTAAAACTCTGCCTAAAACACAGGAGCAACGTATGCTTCAATCTGCTCTGCTTTGCGTTTGTTCAGCTAAGTGAGTTAAATCTACCCTTAGATTCAGGAGTTAGATACAAGTTTCTGCTAAGAGCTGCGTTTGGATATTTCTCAGTCAATGGGAGCCTATGCTGTAAGGAGAACTGTCTGCTTGTGAAACCAAAACGGAGGTACGTAAGAAAACGGTCTTCAATGTGTGCATTCAACTTACCGAGTTAAACTCGTGTGTTGTAGGGGAAGTCTGGAAACGCTTTCTGTTGAGAGATCTCAAAACCGGCATTTCCATCACTATTCCCGCATATAACGAAATAGCAGTAAAACTCTGCCTAAAACACAGAAGCAACGTATCCTTCAATCTGCCCTGCTGTGCGTTTGTTCAGCTAAGTGAGTTAAATCTCCCTTTAGATTCAGGAGTTATAAACACGTTTCTGCTAAGAGCAGCATTTGGACATTTCTCAGTGAACGGGAACCTATGCTGTAAGGAGAACTGTCTGCTTGTGAAACCAAAACGGAGCTACCTAACACAACGGTCTTCAATGTGTTCATTCAACTTACCGAGTTAAACTCGTGTGTGGAAGGGGAAGTCTGGAAACGTTTTCTGTGGAGAGATCTCAAAACAGGCATATCCAGCACTATTCCCGCATATAACGAAATAGCAGTAAAACTCTGCCTAAAACACAGAAACAACGTATCCTTCAATCTGCTCTTCTATGCGGTTGTTCAGCTAAGTGAGTTAAATCTCTCTATAGATTCAGGAGTTAGAAACACGTTTCTGCTAAGAGCTGCGTTTGGACATTTCTCAGTGAATGGGAGCCTATGCTGGAAGGAGAACTGTCTGCTTGTGAAACCAAAAGGGAGCTACTTAACAAAACTGTCTTCAATGTGTGCATTCAACTTACCGAGTTAAACTCTTGTGTTGAAGGGGAAGTCTGAATACGATTTCTGTGGAGAGATCTCAAAACAGGCATTTCCAGCACTGTTCCCGCATATACGAAATAGCAGTAAAACTCTGCCTAAAACACAGAAGCAACGTATGCTTCAATCTGCTCTGCTTTGCGTTTTTTCAGCTAAGTGAGTTAAATCTCCCCTTAGATTCAGGAGTTAGAAACACGTTTCTGCTAAGAGCTGCGTTTGGACATTTCTCAGTGAATTGGAGCCGATGGTGTAAGGAGAACTGTCTGCTTGTGAAACCATAACGGAACTACCTAACAGAACGGTCTTCAATGTGTGCATTCAACTTACCGAGTTAAACTCGAGTGTTGAAATGGAAGTCTGGAAACGCGTTCTGTGGAGAGATCTCAAAACAGGCATTTCCAGCACTATTCCCGCATATAATGAAATAGCAGTAAAACTCTGCCTAAAACACAGAAGCAACGTATCCTTCAATCTGCTCTGCTGTGCGGTTGTTCAGCTAAGTGTGTTATATCTCCCTGTAGATTCAGGAGTTAGAATCACGTTTCTGCTAAGTGCTGCGTTTGGACATTTCTCAGTGAAATGCAGCCTATGCTGTAAGGAGAACTGTCTGCTTGTGAAACCTAAACGGAGGTACCAAACAGAACGGTCTTCAGTGTTTGCATTCAACTTACAGAGGTAAACTTCTGTGTTGAAAGGGAAGTCTGGAAACGCTTTCTCTGGAGAGATTTCAAAACAGGAATTTCCAGCACTATTCCCGCATAAAACGAAAGAGCAGTAAAACTGTGCCTAAAACACAGAAGCAACGTATGCCTCAATCTGCTCTGCTGTGCGTTTGTTCAGCTAGGTGAGGTAAATCTCCTTTTAGATTCAGGAGTTAGAAACACGTTTCTGCTAAGAGCTTCGTTTGGACATTTCTCAGTGTATGGGAGCCTATGCTGTAAGGAGAACTGTCTGCTTGTGAAACCAAAACGGAGGTACCTAACAGAACGGTCTTCAATGTGTGCATTCAACTTACATTGTTAAACTCGTGTGTTGAAGGTGAAGTCTGGAAACGCATTCTGTGGAGAGATCTCAAAACAGGAATTTCCAGCATTATTCCCGCATATAACGAAATAGCAGTAAAACTCTGCCTAAAACACAGAAGCAACGTATCCTTCAAATTGCTCTGCTGTGCGTTTTTTCAGCTAAGTGAGTTAAATCTCCCTATAGATTCAGTAATTAGAAACACGTTTCTGCTAAGAGCTGCGTTTGGACATTTCTCAGTGAATGGGAGCCTATGCTGTAAGGAGAACTGTCTGCTTGTGAAACCAAACGGAGCTACCTAACAGAACGGTCTTCAAGGTGTGCATTCAACTTACCGAGTTAAACTCGAGTGTTGAAATGGAAGTCTGGAAACGCGTTCTGTGGAGAGATCACAAAACAGGCATTTCCAGCACTATACCCGCATATAACGAAATAGCAGTAAAACTCTGCCTAAAACACAGGAGCAACGTATGCTTCAATCTGCTCTGCTTTGCGTTTGTTCAGCTAAGTGAGTTAAATCTACCCTTAGATTCAGGATTTAGAAACACGTTTCTGCTAAGAGCTGCGTTTGGACTTTTCTCAGTGAATTGGAGCCGATGCTGTAAGGAGAACTGTCTGCTTGTGAAACCAAAATGGAACTACCTAACAGAACGGTCTTCAATGTGTGCATTCAACTTACCGAGTTAAACTCGAGTGTTGAAATGGAAGTCTGGAAACGCGTTCTGTGGAGAGATCACAAAACAGGCATTTCCAGCACTATTCCCGCATATAACGAAATGGCAGTAAAATTCTGCCTAAAACACAGAAGCAACGTATCCTTCAATCTGCTCTGCTGCGCGTTTGTTAAGCTAAGTGAGTTAAATCTCCCTTTAGATTCAGGATTTAGATACAAGTTTCTGCTAAGAGCTGCGTTTGGACATTTCTCAGTGAATGGGAGCCTATTCTGTAAGGAGAACAGTCTGCTTGTGAAACCAAAACGGATATACCTAGCAGAACGGTCTTCATGGTGTGCATTCATTTTACCGAGTTAAACTCGTGTGTTGAAGGGGAAGTCTGGAAACGCTTTCTGTGGAGAGATCTCAAAACAGGCATTTCCAGCACTATTCCCGCATATAACGAAAGAGCAGTTAATCTCTGCCTAGAAAACACAGAAGCAATGTATCCTTCAATCTACTCTGTTGTGCGTTTGATCAGCTAAGAGAGTTAAATCTCCCTTTAGATTCAGGAGTTAGAAACACGTTTCAGCTAAGAGCTACGTTTGGACATTTCTCAGTGAATGCGAGCCTATGCTGTAAGGAGAACTGTCTGCTTGGGAAACAAAAACGGAGCTACCTAACAGAACGGTCTTCAATGTGTGCATTCAACTTAACGAGTTAAATTCGTGTGTTGAAGGGGAAGGGTGGAAACGCTTTCTGTGGAGAGATCTCAAAACAGGCATTTCCAGTAATTTTCCCACATATAACGAAATAGCAGTAAAACTCTGCCTAAAACACAGAAGCAACGTATCCTTCAATCTGCTCTGCTGTGTGTTTGTTCAGCTAAGTGTGTTAAATCTCCCTTTAGATTCAGGAGTTAGAAACACGTTTCTGCTAAGAGCTGCGTTTGGACATTTCTCAGTGAAATGGAGCCTATGCTGTATGGAGAACTGTCTGCTTGTGAAACCAAAACGGAGGTACCTAACAGAACTGTCTTCAATGTGTGCATTCAACTTACCGAGTTAAACTCGTGTCTTTAAGGGAACGTCTGCTAACGCTTTCTGTGGAGAGATCTCAAAACAGGCATTTCCAGCACTATTCCCGCATATAATGAAATAGCAGTAAAACTCTGCCTAAAACACAGAAGCTACGTATCCTTCAATCTGCTCTGCTGTGCGTTTGCTCAGCTAAGTGTGTTATATCTCCCTTTAGATTCAGGAGTTAGAAACACGTTTCTGCTAAGTGCTGCGTTTGGACATTTCTCAGTGAAATGCAGCCTATGCTTTAAGGAGAACTGTCTGCTTGTGAAACCTAAACGGAGGTACCAAACAGAACGGTCTTCAATGTTTGCATTCAACTTACCGAGTTAAACTCGATTGTTGAAATGGAAGTCAGGAAACGCGTTCTGTGGAGAGATCTCAAAACAGGCATTTCCAGCACTATTCCCGCATAGAACGAAATGGCAGTAAAACTCTGCCTAAAACACAGAAGCAACTTATCCTTCAAACTGCTCTGCTGTGCGTTTGTTCAGCTAAGTGAGTTAAATCTCCCTTTAGATTCAGGAGTTAGATACAAGTTTCTGCTAAGAGCTGCGTTTGGATATTTCTCAGTGAATGGGAGCCTATGCTGTAAGGAGAACTGTCTGCTTGTGAAACCAAAACGGAGGTACGTAAGAAAACGGTCTTCAATGTGTGCATTCAACTTACCGAGTTAAACTCGTGTGTTGTAGGGGAAGTCTGGAAACGCTTTCTGTTGAGAGATCTCAAAACCGGCATTTCCGTCACTATTCCCGCATATAACGAAATAGCAGTAAAACTCTGCCTAAAACAGAGAAGCAACGTATCCTTCAATCTGCTCTGCTGTGCGTTTGTTCAGCTAAGTGAGTTAAATCTCCCTTTATATTCAGGAGTTGGATACAAATTTCTCCTAAGGGCTGCCTTTGGACATTTCTCAGTGAATGGGAGCCTATGCTGTAAGGAGAACTGTCGGCTTGTGAAACCAAAACGGAGGTACCTAACAGAACGGTCTTCAATGTGTGCATTCAACTTACCGAGTTTAATTCGTGTGTTGTAGGGGAAGTCTGGAAACGCTTTCTGTTGAGAGATCTCAAAACAGGCATTTCCATCACTATTCCCGCATATAGTAAAATAGAAGTAAAACTCTACCTAAAACACAGAAGCAACGTATCCTACAATCTGCTCTGCTGTGCGTTGTTCAGCTAAGTGAGTTAAATCTCCCTTTAGATTCAGGAGTTAGAAACACGTTTCTGCTAAGAGCTGCGTTTGGACATTTCTCAGTGAATGGGAGTCTATGCTGTAAGGAGAATTGTCTCCTTGTGAAACCAAAACGGAGCTACCAAACAGAACGGTCTTCAATGGGTGCATTCAACTTACATATTTAAACTCGTGTGTTGAAGGGGAAGTCGGGAAACGCATTCCGTGGAGAGATCTCAGAACAGGCATTTCCAGCACTATTCCCGCATATAACGAAATGGCAATAAAACTCTGCCTAAAACACAGCAGCAACGCATCCTTCAATATGCTCTGCTGTGCGTTTGTTCAGCTAAGTGAGTTAAATCTCCCTTTAGATTCAGGAGTTAGAAACACGTTTCTGCTAAGAGCTGTGTTTGGACATTTCTCAGTGAATGGGAGCCTATGCTGTAAGGAGAACTGTCTGCTTGTGAAACCAAAACGGAGCTACTTAACAGAACGGTCTTCAATGTGTGCATTCAACTTACCGAGTTAAACTCGTGTTTTGGAGGGGAAGTCTGGAAACGCTTTCTGTGGAGAGATCTCAAAACAGGCATTTCCAGCACTATTCCCGTATATAACGAAATAGCAGTAAAACTCTGCCTAAAACACAGAAGCAACGTATCCTTCAATCTGCTCTGCTGTGCGTTTGTTCAGCTAAGTGAGTTAAATCTCCCTTTAGATTCAGGAGTTAGAAACACGTTTCTGCTAAGAGCTGCGTTTGGACATTGCTCAGTGAATGGGAGCCTATGCTGTAAGGAGAACTGTCTGCTTGTGAAACCAAAACGGAGCTACCTAACAAAACGGTATTCAAAGTGTGCATTCAACTTACAGAGTTAAACCCGTGTGTTGAAGGGGAAGTCTGGAAACGCTTTCTGTGGAGAGATCTCAAAACAGGCATTTCAAACACTATTCCCGCATATAACGAAAGAGCAGTTAATCTCTGCCTAAAACACAGAAGCAATGTATCCTTCAATCTACTCTGCTGTGCGTTTGATCAGCTAAGTGAGTTAAATCTCCCTTTAGATTCAGGAGTTAGAAACACGTTTCAGCTAAGAGCTGCGTTTGGACATTTCTCAGTGAATGGGACCCTATGCTGTAAGGAGAACTGTCTGCTTGGGAAACAAAAACGGAGCTACCTAACAGAACGGTCTTCAATGTGTGCATTCAACTTACCGAGGTAAATTCGTGTGTTGAAGGGGAAGTGTGGAAACGCTTTCTGTGGAGAGATCTCAAAACAGGCATTTCCAGCAATTTTCCCGCATATAACGAAATAGCAGTAAAAGTCTGCCTAAAACACAGAAGCAACGTATCCTTCAATCTGCTCTACTGTGCGTTTGTTCAGCTAAGTGTGTTAAATCTCCCTTTAGATTCAGGAGTTAGAAACACGTTTCTGCTAAGAGCTGCGTTTGGACATTTCTCAGTGAAATGGAGCCTATGCTCTAAGGAGAACTGTCTGCTTGTGAAACCAAAACGGAGTTACCTAACAGAACTGTCTTCAATGTGTGCATTCAACTTACCGAGTTAAACTCGTGTCTTTAAGGGAACGTCTGGTAACGCATTCTGTGGAGAGATCTCAAAACAGGCATTTCCAGCACTATTCCCGCATATAATGAAATAGCAGTAAAACTCTGCCTAAAACACAGAAGCAACGTATCCTTCAATCTGCTCTGCTGTGCGTTTGTTCAGCTAAGTGTGTTATATCTCCCTTTAGATTCAGGAGTTAGAAACACGTTTCTGCTAAGTGCTGCGTTTAAACATTTCTCAGTGAAATGCAGCCTATGCTTTAAGGAGAACTGTCTGCTTGTGAAACCTAAACGGAGGTACCAAACAGAACGGTCTTCAATGTTTGCATTCAACTTACCGAGTTAAACTCGATTGTTGAAATGGAAGTCAGGAAACGCGTTCTGTGGAGAGATCTCAAAACAGGCATTTCCAGAACTATTCCCGCATAGAACGAAATGGCAGTAAAACTCTGCCTAAAACACAGAAGCAACTTATCCTTCAAACTGCTCTTCTGTGCGTTTGTTCAGCTAAGTGAGTTAAATCACCCTTTAGATTCAGGAGTTAGATACAAGTTTCTGCTAAGAGCTGCGTTTGGATATTTCTCAGTGAATGGGAGCCTATGCTGTAAGGAGAACTGTCTGCTTGTGAAACCAAAACGGAGGTACTTAAGAAAACGGTCTTCAATGTGTGCATTCAACTTACCGAGTTAAACTCGTGTTTTGTAGGGGAAGTCTGGAAACGCTTTCTGTTGAGAGATCTCAAAACCGGCATTTCCATCACTATTCCCGCATATAACGAAATAGCAGTAAAACTCTGCCTAAAACAGAGAAGCAACCTATCCTTCAATCTGCTCTGCTGTGCGTTTGTTCAGCTAAGTGAGTTAAATCTCCCTTTAGATTCAGGAGTTATAAACACGTTTCTGCTAAGAGCTGCGTTTGGACATTTCTCAGTGAATGGGAGCCTATGCTGTAAGGAGAACTGTCTGCTTGTGAAACCAAAACGGAGCTACCTAACACAACGGTCTTCAATGTGTTCATTCAACTTACCGAGTTAAACTCGTATGTGGAAGGGGAAGTCTGGAAACGTTTTCTGTGGAGAGATCTCAAAACAGGCCTATCCAGCACTATTCCCGCATATAACGAAATAGCAGTAAAACTCTGCCTAAAACACAGAAACAAGGTATCCTTCAATCTGCTCTGCTATGCGTTTGTTCAGCTAAGTGAGTTAAATCTCTCTATAGATTCAGGAGTTAGAAACACGTTTCTGCTAAGAGCTGCGTTTGGACATTTCTCAGTGAATGGGAGCCTGTGCTGGAAGGAGAACTGTCTGCTTGTGAAACCAAAAGGGAGCTACTTAACAAAACTGTCTTCAATGTGTGCATTCAACTTACCGAGTTAAACTCGTGTGTTGAAGGGGAAGTCTGAATACGCTTTCTGTGGAGAGATCTCAAAACAGGCATTTCCAGCACTGTTCCCGCATATAACGAAATAGCAGTAAAACTCTGCCTAAAACACAGAAGCAACGTATGCTTCAATCTGCTCTGCTTTGCGTTTGTTCAGCTAAGTGAGTTAAATCTCCCCTTAGATTCAGGAGTTAGAAACACGTTTCTGCTAAGAGCTGCGTTTGGACCTTTCTCAGTGAATTGGAGCCGATGGTGTAAGGGGAACTGTCTGCTTGTGAAACCATAACGGAACTACCTAACAGAACGGTCTTCAATGTGTGCATTCAACTTACCGAATTAAACTCGAGTGTTGAAATGGAAGTCTGGAAACGCGTTCTGTGGAGAGATCTCAAAAGAGGCATTTCCAACACTATTCCCGCATATAACGAAATGGCAGTAAAATTCTGCCTAAAACACAGAAGCAACGTATCCTTCAATCTGCTCTGCTGTGCGTTTGTTCAGCTAAGTGAGTTAAATCTCCCTTTAGATTCAGGATTTAGATACAAGTTTCTGCTAAGGGTTGCGTTTGGACATTTCTCAGTGAATGGGAGCCTATGCTGTAAGGAGAACTGTCTGCTTGTGAAACCAAAACGGAAATACCTAACAGAACGGTCTTCAATGTGTGCATTCAACTTACCGATTTAAACTCGTGTGTTGTAGAGGAAGTCTGGAAACGCTTTCTGTTGAGAGATCTCAAAACAGGCATTTCCATCACTATTCCCGCATATAACGAAATAGCAGTAAAACTCTGCCTAAGACACAGAAGCAACGTTTCCTTCAATCTGCTCTGCTGTGCGTGTGTTCACCTAAGTGAGTTAAATCTCCCTTTAGATTCAGGAGTTAGAAACACGTTTCTGCTAAGAGCTGCGTTTGGACATTTCTCAGTGAATGGGAGCCTATGGTGTAAGGAGAACTGTCTGCTTGTGAAACCAAAACGGATCTACCTAGCAGAACGGTCTTCAATGTGTGCATTCAACTTACCGAGTTAAACTCGTGTGTTGGAGGGGAAGTCTGGAATCGTTTTCTGTGGAGAGATCTGAAAACAGGCATTTCCAGCACTATTCCCGTATATAACGAAATAGCAGTAAAACTATGCCTAAAACACAGAAGCAACGTATCCTTCAAGCTGCTCTGCTGTGCGTTTGTTCAGCTAAGTGAGTTAAATCTCCCTTTAGATTCAGGAGTTAGAAACACGTTTCTGCTAAGAGCTGCGTTCGGACATTGCTCAGTGAAAGGGAGCCTATGCTGTAAGGAGTACTGTCTGCTTGTGAAACCAAAACGGAGCTACCTAACAAAACGGTATTCAAAGTGTGCATTCAACTTACAGAGTTAACCCCGTGTGTTGAAGGGGAAGTCTGGAAACGCTTTCTGTGGAGAGATCTCAAAACAGGCATTTCAAGCACTATTCCCGCATATAACAAAAGAGCAGTAAATCTCTGCCTAAAACAGAGAAGCAATGTATCCTTCAATCTACTCTGCTGTGCGTTTGATCAGCTAAGTGAGTTAAATCTCCCTTTAGATTCAGGAGTTAGAAACACGTTTCAGCTAAGAGCTGCGTTTGGACATTTCTCAGTGAATGGGACCCTATGCTGTAAGGAGAACTGTCTGCTTGGGAAACAAAAACGGAGCTACCTAACAGAACGGTCTTCAATGTGTGCATTCAACTTACCGAGTTAAATTCGTGTGTTGAAGGGGAAGTGTGGAAACGCTTTCTGTGGAGAGATCTCAAAACAGGCATTTCCAGCAATTTTCCCGCATATAACGAAATAGCAGTAAAAGTCTGCCTAAAACACAGAAGCAACGTATCCTTCAATCTGCTCTGCTGTGCGTTTGTTCAGCTAAGTGTGTTAAATCTCCCTTTAGATTCAGGAGTTAGAAACACGTTTCTGCTAAGAGCTGCGTTTGGACATTTCTCAGTGAAATGGAGCCTATGCTCTAAGGAGAACTGTCTGCTTGTGAAACCAAAACGGAGTTACCTAACAGAACTGTCTTCAATGTGTGCATTCAACTTACCGAGTTAAACTCGTGTCTTTAAGGGAACGTCTGGTAACGCATTCTGTGGAGAGATCTCAAAACAGGCATTTCCAGCACTATTCCCGCATATAATGAAATAGCAGTAAAACTCTGCCTAAAACACAGAAGCAACGTATCCTTCAATCTGCTCTGCTGTGCGTTTGTTCAGCTAAGTGTGTTATATCTCCCTTTAGATTCAGGAGTTAGAAACACGTTTCTGCTAAGTGCTGCGTTTAAACATTTCTCAGCGAAATGCAGCCTATGCTTTAAGGAGAACTGTCTGCTTGTGAAACCTAAACGGAGGTACCAAACAGAACGGTCTTCAATGTTTGCATTCAACTTACCGAGTTAAACTCGATTGTTGAAATGGAAGTCAGGAAACGCGTTCTGTGGAGAGATCTCAAAACAGGCATTTCCAGAACTATTCCCGCATAGAACGAAATGGCAGTAAAACTCTGCCTAAAACACAGAAGCAACTTATCCTTCAAACTGCTCTTCTGTGCGTTTGTTCAGCTAAGTGAGTTAAATCTCCCTTTAGATTCAGGAGTTAGATACAAGTTTCTGCTAAGAGCTGCGTTTGGATATTTCTCAGTGAATGGGAGCCTATGCTGTAAGGAGAACTGTCTGCTTGTGAAACCAAAACGGAGGTACTTAAGAAAACGGTCTTCAATGTGTGCATTCAAATTACCGAGTTAAACTCGTGTTTTGTAGGGGAAGTCTGGAAACGCTTTCTGTTGAGAGATCTCAAAACCGGCATTTCCATCACTATTCCCGCATATAACGAAATAGCAGTAAAACTCTGCCTAAAACAGAGAAGCAACCTATCCTTCAATCTGCTCTGCTGTGCGTTTGTTCAGCTAAGTGAGTTAAATCTCCCTTTAGATTCAGGAGTTATAAACACGTTTCTGCTAAGAGCTGCGTTTGGACATTTCTCAGTGAATGGGAGCCTATGCTGTAAGGAGAACTGTCTGCTTGTGAAACCAAAACGGAACTACCTAACACAACGGTCTTCAATGTGTTCATTCAACTTACCGAGTTAAACTCGTATGTGGAAGGGGAAGTCTGGAAACGTTTTCTGTGGAGAGATCTCAAAACAGGCCTATCCAGCACTATTCCCGCATATAACGAAATAGCAGTAAAACTCTGCCTAAAACACAGAAACAAGGTATCCTTCAATCTGCTCTGCTATGCGTTTGTTCAGCTAAGTGAGTTAAATCTCTCTATAGATTCAGGAGTTAGAAACACGTTTCTGCTAAGAGCTGCGTTTGGACATTTCTCAGTGAATTGGAGCCGATGGTGTAAGGGGAACTGTCTGCTTGTGAAACCATAACGGAACTACCTAACAGAACGGTCTTCAATGTGTGCATTCAACTTACCGAATTAAACTCGAGTGTTGAAATGGAAGTCTGGAAACGCGTTCTGTGGAGAGATCTCAAAAGAGGCATTTCCAACACTATTCCCGCATATAACGAAATGGCAGTAAAATTCTGCCTAAAACACAGAAGCAACGTATCCTTCAATCTGCTCTGCTGTGCGTTTGTTCAGCTAAGTGAGTTAAATCTCCCTTTAGATTCAGGAGTTAGATACAAGTTTCTGCTAAGAGCTGCGTTTGGACATTTCTCAGTGAATGGGAGCCTATGCTGTAAGGAGAACTGTCTGCTTGTGAAACGAAAACGGAAATACCTAACAGAACGGTCTTCAATGTGTGCATTCAACTTACCGATTTAAACTCGTGTGTTGTAGAGGAAGTCTGGAAACGCTTTCTGTTGAGAGATCTCAAAACAGGCATTTCCATCACTATTCCCGCATATAACGAAATAGCAGTAAAACTCTGCCTAAGACACAGAAGCAACGTTTCCTTCAATCTGCTCTGCTGTGCGTGTGTTCACCTAAGTGAGTTAAATCTCCCTTTAGATTCAGGAGTTAGAAACACGTTTCTGCTAAGAGCTGCGTTTGGACATTTCTCAGTGAATGGGAGCCTATGGTGTAAGGAGAACTGTCTGCTTGTGAAACCAAAACGGATCTACCTAGCAGAACGGTCTTCAATGTGTGCATTCAACTTACCGAGTTAAACTCGTGTGTTGGAGGGGAAGTCTGGAATCGTTTTCTGTGGAGAGATCTGAAAACAGGCATTTCCAGCACTATTCCCGTATATAACGAAATAGCAGTAAAACTATGCCTAAAACACAGAAGCAACGTATCCTTCAAGCTGCTCTGCTGTGCGTTTGTTCAGCTAAGTGAGTTAAATCTCCCTTTAGATTCAGGAGTTAGAAACACGTTTCTGCTAAGAGCTGCGTTCGGACATTGCTCAGTGAAAGGGAGCCTATGCTGTAAGGAGTACTGTCTGCTTGTGAAACCAAAACGGAGCTACCTAACAAAACGGTATTCAAAGTGTGCATTCAACTTACAGAGTTATCCCCGTGTGTTGAAGGGGAAGTCTGGAAACGCTTTCTGTGGAGAGATCTCAAAACAGGCATTTCAAGCACTATTCCCGCATATAACAAAAGAGCAGTAAATCTCTGCCTAAAACAGAGAAGCAATGTATCCTTCAATCTACTCTGCTGTGCGTTTGATCAGCTAAGTGAGTTAAAACTCCCTTTAGATTCAGGAGTTAGAAACACGTTTCTGCTAAGAGCTGCGTTTGGACATTTCTCAGTGAATGGGAGCCTATGCTGTAATGAGAACTGTCTGCTTGGGAAACAAAAACGGAGCTACCTAACAGAACGGTCTTCAATGTGTGCATTCAACTTACCGAGTTAAACTCGTGTGTTGAAGGGGAAGTGTGGATATGCTTTCTGTGGAGAGATCTCAAAACAGGCATTTCCAGCACTTTTCCCGCATATAACGAAATAGCAGTAAAACTCTGCCTAAAACACAGAAGCAACGTATCCTTCAATCTGCTCGGCTGTGCGTTTGTTCAGCTAAGTGTGTTAAATCTCCCTTTAGATTCAGGAGTTAGAAACACGTTTTTGCTAAGAGCTGCGTTTGGACATTTCTCAGTGAAATGGAGCCTATGCTCTAAGGAGAACTGTCTGCTTGTGAAACCAAAACGGAGCTACCTAACAGAACTGTCTTCAATGTGTGCATTCAACTTACCGATTTAAACTCGTGTCTTTAATGGAAATTCTGGTAACGCTTTCTGTGGAGAGATCTCAAAACAGGCATTTCCAGCACTATTCCCGCATATAATGAAATAGCAGTAAAACTCTGCCTAAAACACAGAAGCAACGTATCCTTCAATCTGCTCTGCTGTGCGTTTGTTCAGCTAAGTGTGTTATATCTCCCTGTAGATTCAGGAGTTAGAAACACGTTTCTGCTAAGTGCTGCATTTGGACATTTCTCAATGAAATGCAGCCTATGCTGTAAGGAGAACTGTCTGCTTGTGAAACCTATACGGAGGTACCAAACAGAACGGTCTTCAATGTTTGCATTCAACTTACCGAGTTAAACTTGTGTGTTGTAGGGGAAGCCTGGAAACGCTTTCTGTTGAGAGATCTCAAAACAGGCATTTCCATCACTATTCCCGCATATAACGAAATAGCAGTAAAACTCTGCCTAAAACACAGAAGCAACGTATCCTTCAATCTGCTCTGCTGTGCGTTTGTTCAGCTAAGTGAGTTAAATCTCCCCTTAGATTCAGGAGTTAGAAACACGTTTCTGCTAAGAGCTGCGATTGGACAATTCTCAGTGAATGGGAGCCTATGCTGTAAAAAAAACTGTCTGCTTGTGAAACAAAAACGGAGCTACCTAACAGAACGGAGTTCAATGGGTGCATTCAACTTACCGAGTTAAACTTCTGTGTTGAAGGGGAAGCCTGGAAACGCTTTCTCTGGAGAGATTTCAAAACAGGCATTTCCAGCACTATTCCCGCATAAAACGAAAGAGCAGTAAAACTGTGCCTAAAACACAGAAGCAACGTATGCCACAATCTGCTCTGCTGTGCGTTTGTTCAGCTAGGTGAGGTAAATCTCCTTTTAGATTCAGGAGTTAGAAACACGTTTCTGCTAAGAGCTGCGTTTGGACATTTCTCAGTGTATGGGAGCCTATGCTGTAAGGAGAACTGTCTGCTTGTGAAACCAAAACGGTGGTACCTAACAGAACGGTCTTCAATGTGTGCATTCAACTTACATTGTTAAACTCGTGTGTTGAAGGTGAAGTCTGGAAACGCATTCTGTGGAGAGATCTCAAAACAGGAATTTCCAGCATTATTCCCGCATATAACGAAATAGCAGTAAAACTCTGCCTAAAACACAGAAGCAACGTATCCTACAATCTGCTCTGCTGTGCGTTTCTTCAGCTAACTGAGTTAAATCTCCCTTTAGATTCAGGAGTTAGATACAAGTTTCTGCTAAGAGCTGCGTTTGGACATTTCTCAGTGAATGGGAGCCTATGCTGTAAGGAGAACTGTCTGCTTGTGAAACGAAAACGGAGCCTCCAAAAAGAACGGTCTACAATGTGTGCATTCAACTTACATAGTTAAACTCGTGTGTTGAAGGGGAAGTCTGGAAACGCTTTCTGTGGAGAGATCTCCAAACAGGCATTTCCAGCAATATTCCCGCCTATAACGAAATAGCAGTAAATCTCTGCCTAAAACACAGTAGCAACGTATCCTTCAACCTGCTCTGCTGTGCGTTTGTTCAGCTAAATGAGTTAAATCTCCCTTTAGATTCAGGAGTTAGAAACACGTTTCTGCTAAGAGCTGCGTTTGGACATTTCTAAGTGATTGGGAGCCTATGCTGTAAGGAGATCTGTGTGCTTGTGAAACCAAAACGGAGCTACCTAACAGAAAGGTCTTCAATGTGTGCATTCAACTTACCGAGTTTAACTCCTGTGTTTAAGGGGAAGTCTGGAAACGCTTTCTGTGGAGAGATCTCAAAACAGGCATTTCCAGCACTTTTCCCGCATATAAAGAAATAGCAGTAAAACTCTGCCTAAAACACAGAAGCAACGTATCCTTCAATCTGCTCTGCTGTGCGTTTGTTCAGCTTGGTGAGTTAAATCTCCCTTAAGATTCAGGAGTTAGAAACAATTTTCTGCTAAGTGCTGCTTTTGGACATTTCTCAGTGAATGGGGGCCTATTCTGTAAGGAGAAATGTCTGCATGTGAAACCAAAACGGAGATACCTAACAGAACGGATTTCAATGAGTGCATTCAACATACCGAGTTAAACTTGTGTGTTGAAGCGGAAGTCTGGAAACGCTTTCTGTGGGGAGATCTCAAAACAGGCATTTCCAGCATTATTCCCGCATATAACGAAATAGCAGTAAAACTCTGCCAAAAACACAGAAGCAACGTATCCTTCAATCTGCTCTGCTCTGCGTTTGTTCAGCTAAGTGTGTTATATCTCCCTGTAGATTCAGGAGTTAGAAACACGTTTCTGCTAAGTGCTGCATTTGGACATTTCTCAGTGAAATGCAGCCTATGCTGTAAGGAGAACTGTCTGCTTGTGAAACCTATACGGAGGTACCAAACAGAACGGTCTTCAATGTTTGCATTCAACTTACCGAGTTAAACTTGTGTGTTGTAGGGGAAGCCTGGAAACGCTTTCTGTTGAGAGATCTCAAAACAGGCATTTCCATCACTATTCCCGCATATAACGAAATAGCAGTAAAACTCTGCCTAAAACACAGAAGCAACGTATCCTTCAATCTGCTCTGCTGTGCGTTTGTTCAGCTAAGTGAGTTAAATCTCCCCTTAGATTCAGGAGTTAGAAACACGTTTCTGCTAAGAGCTGCGATTGGACAATTCTCAGTGAATGGGAGCCTATGCTGTAAAAAAAACTGTCTGCTTGTGAAACAAAAACGGAGCTACCTAACAGAACGGAGTTCAATGGGTGCATTCAACTTACCGAGTTAAACTTCTGTGTTGAAGGGGAAGTCTGGAAACGCTTTCTCTGGAGAGATTTCAAAACAGGCATTTCCAGCACTATTCCCGCATAAAACGAAAGAGCAGTAAAACTGTGCCTAAAACACAGAAGCAACGTATGCCACAATCTGCTCTGCTGTGCGTTTGTTCAGCTAGGTGAGGTAAATCTCCTTTTAGATTCAGGAGTTAGAAACACGTTTCTGCTAAGAGCTGCGTTTGGACATTTCTCAGTGTATGGGAGCCTATGCTGTAAGGAGAACTGTCTGCTTGTGAAACCAAAACGGTGGTACCTAACAGAACGGTCTTCAATGTGTGCATTCAACTTACATTGTTAAACTCGTGTGTTGAAGGTGAAGTCTGGAAACGCATTCTGTGGAGAGATCTCAAAACAGGAATTTCCAGCATTATTCCCGCATATAACGAAATAGCAGTAAAACTCTGCCTAAAACACAGAAGCAACGTATCCTACAATCTGCTCTGCTGTGCGTTTCTTCAGCTAACTGAGTTAAATCTCCCTTTAGATTCAGGAGTTAGATACAAGTTTCTGCTAAGAGCTGCGTTTGGACATTTCTCAGTGAATGGGAGCCTATGCTGTAAGGAGAACTGTCTGCTTGTGAAACGAAAACGGAGCCTCCAAAAAGAACGGTCTACAATGTGTGCATTCAACTTACATAGTTAAACTCGTGTGTTGAAGGGGAAGTCTGGAAACGCTTTCTGTGGAGAGATCTCCAAACAGGCATTTCCAGCAATATTCCCGCCTATAACGAAATAGCAGTAAATCTCTGCCTAAAACACAGTAGCAACGTATCCTTCAACCTGCTCTGCTGTGCGTTTGTTCAGCTAAATGAGTTAAATCTCCCTTTAGATTCAGGAGTTAGAAACACGTTTCTGCTAAGAGCTGCGTTTGGACATTTCTAAGTGATTGGGAGCCTATGCTGTAAGGAGATCTGTGTGCTTGTGAAACCAAAACGGAGCTACCTAACAGAAAGGTCTTCAATGTGTGCATTCAACTTACCGAGTTTAACTCCTGTGTTTAAGGGGAAGTCTGGAAACGCTTTCTGTGGAGAGATCTCAAAACAGGCATTTCCAGCACTTTTCCCGCATATAACGAAATAGCAGTAAAACTCTGCCTAAAACACAGAAGCAACGTATCCTTCAATCTGCTCTGCTGTGCGTTTGTTCAGCTTGGTGAGTTAAATCTCCCTTAAGATTCAGGAGTTAGAAACAATTTTCTGCTAAGTGCTGCTTTTGGACATTTCTCAGTGAATGGGGGCCTATTCTGTAAGGAGAAATGTCTGCATGTGAAACCAAAACGGAGATACCTAACAGAACGGATTTCAATGAGTGCATTCAACATACCGAGTTAAACTTGTGTGTTGAAGCGGAAGTCTGGAAACGCTTTCTGTGGGGAGATCTCAAAACAGGCATTTCCAGCATTATTCCCGCATATAACGAAATAGCAGTAAAACTCTGCCAAAAACACAGAAGCAACGTATCCTTCAATCTGCTCTGCTCTGCGTTTGTTCAGCTAAGTGAGTTAAATCTCCCTTTAGATTCAGGAGTTAGAAACACGTTTCTGCTAAGAGCAGCGTTTGGACATTTCTCAGTGTATGGGAGCCTATGCTGTAAGGAGAACTATCTGCTTGTGAAACCAAAACGGAGGTACCTAACAGAACGGTCTTCAATGTGTGCATTCAACTTACCGAGGTAAATTCCTTTGTTGTAGGGGAAGTTTGGAAACGCTTTCTGTTGAGAGATCTCAAAACAGGCATTTCCATCACTATTCCCGCATATAAAGAAATAGCAGTAAAACTCTGCCTAAAACACAGAAGCAACGTATCCTTCAATCTGCTCTGCTGTGCGTTTGTTCAGCTAAGTGAGTTAAATCTCCCTTTAGATTCAGGAGTTAGAAAGAAGTTTCTGCTAAGAGCTGCGTTTGGACATTTCTCAGTGAATGGGAACCTATGCTGTAAGGAGAACTGACTGCTTCTCAAACCAAAACGGAGCTACCAAACAGAACGGTCTTCAATGTGTGCATTCAACTTACATAGTTAAACTCGTGTGTTGAAGGTGAAGTCTGGAAACGCTTTCTGTGGAGAGATCTCAAAACAAGCATTTCCAGCATTATTCCCGCATATAAAGAAATAGCAGTAAAACTCTGCCTAAAACACAGAAGCAACGTATTCTTCAATCTGCTCTGCTGTGCATTTGTTCAGCTAAGCGAGTTAAATCTCCCTTTAGATTCAGGAGTTAGAAACACGTTTCTGCTAAGAGCTGTCTTTCGACATTTCTCAGTTAATGGGAGCCTATGCTGTAAGGAGAACTGTCTGCTTGTGAAACCAAAACGGAACTACCTAACAGAACGGTCTTCAATGTGTGCATTCAACGTACCGAGTTAACCTCGCGTGTTGAAATGGAAGTCTGGAAACGCGTTCTGTGGAGAGATCTCAAAACAGGCATTTCCAGCACTATTCCCACATATAAGGAAATGGCAGTAAAACTCTGCCTAAAACACAGAAGCAACGTATCCTTCAATCTGCTCTGCTGTGCGTTTGTTCAGCTAAGTGAGTTAAATCTCCCTTTATATTCAGGAGTCGGATACAAATTTCTCCTAAGGGCTGCCTTTGGACATTTCTCAGTGAATGGGAGCCTATGCTGTAAGGAGAACTGTCGGCTTGTGAAACCAAAACGGAGGTACCTAACAGAACGGTCTTCAATGTGTGCATTCAACTTACCGAGTTAAATTCGTGTGTTGTAGGGGAAGTCTGGAAACGCTTTCTGTTGAGAGATCTCAAAACAGGCATTTCCATCACTATTCCCGCATATAGCGAAATAGAAGTAAAACTCTACCTAAAACACAGAAGCAACGTATCCTACAATCTGCTCTGCTGTGGGTTGTTCAGCTAAGTGAGTTAAATCTCCCTTTAGATTCAGGAGTTAGAAACACGTTTCTGCTAAGAGCTGCGTTTGGACATTTCTCAGTGAATGGGAGCCTATGCTGTAAAGAGAATTGTCTCCTTGTGAAACCAAAACGGAGCTACCAAACAGAACGGTCTTCAATGTGTGCATTCAACTTACATATTTAAACTCGTGTGTTGAAGGGGAAGTCGGGAAACGCATTCCGTGGAGAGATCTCAGAACAGGCATTTCCAGCACTATTCCCGCATATAACGAAATAGCAGTAAAACTCTGCCTAAAACACAGAAGCAACGTATCCTTCAAATTGCTCTGCTGTGCGTTTGTTCAGCTAAGTGAGTTAAATCTCTCTATAGATTCAGGAATTAGAAACACGTTTCTGCTAAGAGCTGCGTTTGGACATTTCTCAGTGAATGGGAGCCTATGCTGTAAGGAGAACTGTCTGCTTGTGAAACCAAACGGAGCTACCTAACAGAACGGTCTTCAAGGTGTGCATTCAACTTACCGAGTTAAACTCGTGTGTTGAAGGGGAAGACTGAATACGCTTTCTGTGGAGAGATCTCAAAACAGGCATTTCCAGCACTATTCCCGCATATAACGAAATAGCAGTAAAACTCTGCCTAAAACACAGGAGCAACGTATGCTTCAATCTGCTCTGCTTTGCGTTTGTTCAGCTAAGTGAGTTAAATCTACCCTTAGATTCAGGAGTTAGAAACACGTTTCTGCGAAGAGCTGCGTTTGGACAATTCTCAGGGAATTGGAGCCGATGCTGTAAGGAGAACTGTCTGCTTGTGAAACCAAAATGGAACTACCTAAGAGAACGGTCTTCAATGTGTGCATTCAACTTACCGAGTTAAACTCGAGTGTTGAAATGGAAGTCTGGAAACGCGTTCTGTGGAGAGATCACAAAACAGGCATTTCCAGCACTATTCCCGCATATAACGAAATGGCAGTAAAATTCTGCCTAAAACACAGAAGCAACGTATCCTTCAATCTGATCTGCTGTGCGTTTGTTCAGCTAAGTGAGTTAAATCTCCCTTTAGATTCAGGAGTTACAAACACGTTTCTGCTAAGAGATGCGTTTGGACATTGCTCAGTGAATGGGAGCCTATGCTGTACTGAGAACTGTCTGCTTGTGAAACCAAAACGGAGCTACCTAACAAAACGGTATTCAAAGTGTGCATTCAACTTACAGAGTTAAACCCGTGTGTTGAAGGGGAAGTCTGGAAACGCTTTCTGTGGAGAGATCTCAAAACAGGCATTTCAAGCACTATTCCCGCATATAACGAAAGAGCAGTTAATCTCTGCCTAAAACACAGAAGCAATGTATCCTTCAATCTACACTGCTGTGCGTTTGATCAGCTAAGTGAGTTAAATCTCCCTTTAGATTCAGGAGTTAGAAACACGTTTCAGCTAAGAGCTGCGATTGGACATTTCTCAGTGAATGGGAGCCTATGCTGTAAGGAGAACTGTCTGCTTGGGAAACAAAAACGGAGCTACCTAACAGAACGGTCTTCAATGTGTGCATTCAACTTACCGAGTTAAATTCGTGTGTTGAAGGGGAAGTGTGGAAACGCTTTCTGTGGAGAGATCTCAAAACAGGCATTTCCAGCAATTTTCCCGCATATAACGAAATAGCAGTAAAACTCTGCCTAAAACACAGAAGCAACGTATCCTTCAATCTGCTCTGCTGTGCGTTTGTTCAGCTAAGTGTGTTAAATCTCCCTTAAGATTCAGGAGTTAGAAACACGTTTCTGCTAAGAGCTGCGTTTGGACATTTCTCAGTGAAATGGAGCCTATGCTGTAAGGAGAACTGTCTGCTTGTGAAACCAAAACGGAGGTACCTAACAGAACTGTCTTCAATGTGTGCATTCAACGTACCGAGTTAAACTCGTGTCTTTAAGGGAACGTCTGCTAACGCTTTCTGTGGAGAGATCTCAAAACAGGCATTTCCAGCACTATTCCCGCATATAATGAAATAGCAGTGAAACTCTGCCTAAAACACAGAAGCAACGTATCCTTCAATCTGCTCTGCTGTGCGTTTGTTCAGCTAAGTGTGTTATATCTCCCTTTAGATTCAGGAGTTAGAAACACGTTTCTGCTAAGTGCTGCGTTTGGACATTTCTCAGTGAAATGCACCCTATGCTTTAAGCAGAACTGTCTGCTTGTGAAACCTAAACGGAGGTACCAAACAGAACGGTCTTCAATGTTTGCATTCAACTTACCGAGTTAAACTCGATTGTTGAAATGGAAGTCAGGAAACGCGTTCTGTGGAGAGATCTCAAAACAGGCATTTCCAGCACTATTCCCGCATAGAACGAAATGGCAGTAAAACTCTGCCTAAAACACAGAAGCAACTTATCCTTCAAACTGCTCTGCTGTGCGTTTGTTCAGCTAAGTGAGTTAAATCTCCCTTTAGATTCAGGAGTTAGATACAAGTTTCTGCTAAGAGCTGCGTTTGGATATTTCTCAGTGAATGGGAGCCTATGCTGTAAGGAGAACTGTCTGCTTGTGAAACCAAAACGAAGGTACGTAAGAAAACGGTCTTCAATGTGTGCATTCAACTTACCGAGTTAAACTCGTGTGTTGTAGGGGAAGTCTGGAAACGCGTTCTGTGGAGAGATCTCAAAACAGGCATTTCCAGCACTATTCCCGCATATAACGAAATAGCAGTAAAACTCTGCCTAAAACACAGAAACAACGTATCCTTCAATCTGCTCTGCTATGCGTTTGTTCAGCTAAGTGAGTTAAATCTCTCTATAGTTTCAGGAGTTAGAAACACGTTTCTGCTAAGAGCTGCGTTTGGACATTTCTCAGTGAATGGGAGCCTATGCTGGAAGGATAACTGTCTGCTTGTGAAACCAAAAGGGAGCTACTTAACAAAACTGTCTTCAATGTGTGCATTCAACTTAACGAGGTAAACTCGTGTGTTGAAGGGGAAGTCTGGAAACGCTTTCTGTGGAGAGATCTCAGAACAGGCATTTCCAGCACTATACCCTCATATAACGAAATAGCAGTAAAATTCTGCCAAAACACAGAAGCAACATATCTTTCAATCTGCCCTGCTCTGCGTTTGTTCTGCTAAGTGAGTTAAATCTCCCTTTAGATTCAGGAGTTAGAAACACCTTTCTGCTAAGAGCTGCGTTTGGACATTTCTCAGTGAATGGGAGCCTATGCTGTAAGGAGAACTGTCTGCTTGTGAAACCAAAACTGAGCTACCTAACAGAACGGTCTTCAATGTGTACATTCAACTTTCCGAATTAAACTCGTGTGTTGTAGGGGAAGTCCGGAAACGCTTTCTGTGGAGAGATCTCAAAACAGGTATTTCCAGCACTATTCCCGCATATAACGAAATAGCAGTAAAACTCTGCCTAAAACAGAGAAGCAACGTATCCTTCAATCTGCTCTGCTGTGCGTGTGTTCTGCTAAGTGAGTTAAATCTCCCTTTAGATTCCGGAGTTAGAAACACGTTTCTGCTAAGAGCTGCGTTTGGACATTATTCAGTGAATGGGAGCCTATGTTGTAAGGAGAACTGTCTGCTTGTGAAACAAAAACGTAGCTACCTAACAGAACGGTCTTCAGTGTGTGCATTTCACTTACCGAGTTAAAGTCGTGTGTTGAAGGGGAAGTCTGGAAACGCTTTCTGTGGAGAGATCTCAAAAGAGGCATTTCCAGCCCTATTCCCGCATATAACGAAATAGCAGTAAATCTCTGCCTATAACACAGAAGCAACGTATCCTTCAATCTGCTCTGATGTGCGTTTGTTCAGCTAAGTGAGTTAAATCTCACTTTAGATTCAGGAGGTAGAAACACGTTTCTGCTAAGGGTTGCGTTTGGACATTTCTCAGTGAATGGGATCCTATGCTCTAAGGAGAACTGTCTGCTTGGGAAACCAAAACGGAGCTACATAACAGAACGGTCTTCAATGTGTGCATTCACCTTACCGAGGTGAACTCGTGTTTTGAAGGGGAAGTCTGGAAACGCTTTCTATGGAGAGATCTCAAAACAGGATTTCCAGCACTAACCCCCATATAAAGAAAAAGCAGTAAAACTCTGCCTAAAACACAGAAGCAACGTTTTCTTCAATCTCCTCTGCTGTGCGTTTGTTCAGCTAAGTGAGTTAAAACTCCGTTTAGATTCAGGAGTTAGAAACACGTTTCTGCTAAGAGCTGCGTTTGGATATTTCTCAGTGAATGGGAGCCTATGCTGTAAGGAAAACTGTCTGCTTGTGAAACCAAAACGGAGCTACCTAACGGAACGGTCTTCAATGTGTGCATTCACCTTACCGAGTTAAACTCGAGTGTTGAAATGAAAGTCTGGAAACGCGTTCTGTGGAGAGATCTCAAACCCTGCATTTCCAGCACTATTCCCACATATAACGAAATGGCAGTAAAACTCTGCCTAAAGCACATAAGCAAGGTATCCTTCAATCTGCTCTGCTGTGCGTTTGTTCAGCTAAGTGAGTTAAATCTCCCTTTAGATTCAGGAGTTAGATACAAGTTTCTGCTAACAGCTGCGTTTGGACATTTCTCAGTGAAAGGGAGCCTATGCTGTAAGGAGAACTGTCTGCTTGTGAAACCAAAACAGAGGTACCATACAGAACGGTCTTCAATGTGTGCATTCAACGTACCAAGTTAAACTCGTGTGTTGAAGGGGAAGTCTGGAAACGCTTTCTGTTGAGAGATCTCAAAACACGCATTTCCATCACTATTCCCGCATATAGCGAAATAGAAGTAAAACTCTACCTAAAACACAGAAGCAACGTATCCTTCAATCTGCTCTGCTGTGCGTTGTTCAGCTAAGTGAGTTAAATCTCCCTTTAGATTCAGGAGTTAGAAACACGTTTCTGCTAAGAGCTGCGTTTGGATATTTCTCAGTGAATGGGAGCCTATGGTGTAAGCAGAATTGTCTGCTTGTGAAACCAAAACGGAGCTACCAAACAGAACGGTCTTCAATGTGTGCATTCAACTTACATATTTAAACTCGTGTGTTGAAGGGGAAGTCGGGGAACGCATTCTGTGGAGAGATCTCAAAACAGGCATTTCCAGCACTATTCCCGCATATAACGAAATAGCAGTAAAAGTCTGCCTAAAACACAGAAGCAATGTATCCTTCAAATTGCTCTGCTGTGCGTTTGTTCAGCTAAGTGAGTTAAATCTCCCTATAGATTCAGGAATTAGAAACACGTTTCTGCTAAGAGCTGCGTTAGGACATTGCTCAGTGAATGGGATCCTATGCTGTAAGGAGAACTGTCTGCTTGTGAAACCAAAACGGAGCTACATAACAGAACGGTCTTCAAGGTGTGCATTCAACTTACCGAGTTAAACTCGTGTGTTGAAGGGGAAGTCTGAATACGCTTTCTCTGGAGAGATCTGAAAACAGGCATTTCCAGCACTATTCCCGCATATAACGAAATAGCAGTAAAACTCTGCCTAAAACACAGAAGCAACTTATGCTTCAATCTGCTCTGCTTTGCGTTTGTTCAACTAAGTGAGTTAAATCTCCCCTTAGATTCAGGAGTTAGAAACACGTTTCTGCTAAGAGCTTCGTTTGGACATTTCTCAGTGAATTGGAGCCGATGTTGTAAGGAGAACTGTCTGCTTGTGAAACCAAAACGGAACTACCTAACAGAACGGTCTTCAATGTGTGCATTCAAGTTACCGAGTTAAACTCGAGTGTTGAAATGGAAGTCTCGAAACACGTTCTGTGGAGAGATGTCAAAACAGGCATTTCCAGCACTATTACCGCATATAACGAAATGGCAGTAAAACTCTGCCTAAAACACAGAAGCAACGTATCCTTCCATCTGCTCTGCTGCGGGTTTGCTCAGCTAAGTGTGTTAAACCTCCCTTTAGATTCAGGATTTAGATACAAGTTTCTGCTAAGAGCTGCGTTTGGACATTTCTCAGTGAATGGGAGCCTGTGCTGTAAGGAGAACTGTCTGCTTGTGAATCCAAAACGGAAATATCTAACAGAACGGTCTTCAATGTGTGCATTCAACTTACCGAGTTAAACTCGTGTGTTGTAGAGGAAGTCTGGAAACGCTTTCTGTTGAGAGATCTCAAAACAAGCATTTCCATCACTATACCCGCATATAACGAAATAGCAGTAAAACTCTGCCTAAAACACAGAAGCAACGTTTCATTCAATCTGCTCTGCTGTGCGTTTCTTCAGCTAAGTGAGTTAAATCTCCCTTTAGATTCAGGAGTTAGAAACACGTTTCTGCTAAGAGCTGCGTTTGGACATTTCTCAATGAATGGGAGCCTATGCTGTAAGGAGAACTGTCTGCTTGTGAAACCAAAACGGAGCTAACTAACAGAACGGTCTTCAATATGTGCATTCAACTTACCGAGTTACACTCGTGTGTTGAAAGGGAAGTCTGGAAATGCTTTCTGTGGAGAAATCTCAAAACAGGCATTTTAGCACTATTCCCGCATATAACGAAATAGCAGTAAAACTCTGCCTAAAAAACAGAAGCAACGTATCCTTCAATCTGCTCTGCTGTGCGTTTGTTCAGCTAAGTGAGTTAAATCTCCCTTTAGATTCATGAGTTAGAAACCCGTTTCTTCTAAGTTCTGCGTTACGACATTTCTCAGTGGATGGGAGCCTATGCTGTAGGGAGAACTGTCTGCTTGTGAAACCAAAACGGAGCTACCTAACAGAACGGTCTTCAATGTGTGCATTCACCCTAACGAGTTAAACTCGTGTGATGAAGGGCAAGTCTGGAAACGCTTTCTGTGGAGAGATCTCAAAACAGGCATTTCCAGCACTGTTCCCGCATATAACGAAATAGCAGTAAAACTCTGCCTATAACACAGAAGCAACGTATCCTTCAATCTGCTCTGCTGTGGCTTTGTTCAGCTAAGTGAGTTAAATCTCCCTTTAGATTCAGGAGTTAGAAACACGTTTCTGCTAAGAGCTGCGATTGGACAATTCTCAGTGAATGGGAGCCTATGCTCGAAAAAGAACTGTCTGCTTGTGAAACCAAAACGGAGCTACCTAACAGAACGGTGTTCAATGTGTGCATTCAACTTACCGAGTTAAAATTCTGTGTTGAAGGGGAATTCTGGAAACGCTTTCTGTGGATAGATTTTAAAACAGGCATTTCCAGCACTATTCCCGCATATAACGAAAGAGCAGTAAAACTATGCCGAAAACACAGAAGCAACGTATGCCTCAATCTGCTCTGCTCTGCGTTTGTTCAGCTAAGTGAGGTAAATCTCCTTGTAGATTCAGGAGTTAGAAACACGTTTCTGCTAAGAGTTGCGTTTGGACATTGCTCAGTGAATGGGAGCCTATGATGTAAGGAGAACTCTCTGCTTGGGAAACCAAAACGGAGCTACCTAACAGAACGGTCTTCAATGTGTGCATTCAACTTACCGAGGTGAACTCGTGTTTTGAAGGGGAAGTCTGGAAACGCTTTCTATGGAGAGATCTCAAAACAGGATTTCCAGCACTAACCCGCATATAACGAAAAAGCAGTAAAACTCTGCCTAAAACACAGAAGCAACGTATTCTTCAATCTCCACTGCTGTGCGTTTGTTTAGCTAAGTGAGTTAAAACTCCGTTTAGATTCAGGAGTTAGAAACACGTTTCTGCTAAGAGCTGCGTTTGGATATTTCTCAGTGAATGGGAGCCTATGCTGTAAGGAGAACTGTGTGCTTGGGAAACCAAAACGGAGCTACATAACAGAACGGTCTTCAATATGTGCATTCAACTTACCGAGTTACACTCGTGTGTTGAAGGGGAAGTCTGGAAACGCTTTCTGTAAATAGATCTCAAAACAGGAATTTCCATCACTATTCCCGCATATAACGATATAGCAGTAAAACTCTGCCGAAAACACAGAAGCAACGTATCCTTCAATCTGCTCTGCTGTGGCATTGTTCAGCTTAGTGAGTTAAATCTCCCTTTAGAGTCAGGAGTTAGAAACACATTTCTGTTAAGAGCTGCGTTTGGACATTTCTCAGTGAATGGGAGCCTATGCTGTAAGGAGAACTGTCTGCTTGTGAAACCAAAACGGAACTACCTAACAGAACGGTCTTCAATGTGTGCATTCAACTTACCGAGTTAACCTCGCGTGTTGAAATGGAAGTCTGGAAACGCGTTCTGTGGAGAGATCTCAAAACAGGCATTTCAAGCACTATTCCCGCATATAACGAAAGAGCAGTTAATATCTGCCTAAAACACAGAAGCAATGTATCCTTCAATCTACTCTGCTGTGCGTTTGATCAGCTAAGTGAGTTAAATCTCCCTTTAGATTCAGGAGTTAGAAACACGTTTCTGCTAAGAGCTGCGTTTGGACATTTCTCAGTGAATGGGAGCCTATGCTGTAAGGAGAACTGTCTGCTTGTGAAACCAAAACGGAGCTACCTAACAGAACGGTCTTCAATGACTGCCTTCAACTTACCGAGTTAAACTCGTGTGCTGAAGGGGAATTCTGGAAACGCTTTCTGTGCGGAGATCTCAAAGCAGGCATTTCCAGCATTATTCCCGCATATAACCAAATAGCAGTAAAACTCTGCCTAAAATACAGCAGCAACGTATCCTTCAATCTGCTCTGCTGTGCGTTTGTTCAGCTAAGTGAGTTAAATCTCCCTTTAGATTCAGGAGTTAGAAACACGTTTCTGCTAAGAGCTGCGTTTGGATATTTCTCAGTGAATGGGAGCCTATGCTGTAAGGAGAACAGTCTGCTTGTGAAACCAAAACGTAGCTACCTAACAGAACGGTCTTCAATGCGTGCATTCAACTTACAGAGTTAAATTCGTGTGTTGAAGGGGAAGTCTGGAAACGATTTTTGTGGAGAGATCTCAAAACAGGCATTTCCAGCACTATTCCCGCATGTAACAAAATAGCAGTAAAACTCTGCCTAAAACACAGAAGGAACGTATCCTACAATCTGCTCTGCTGTGCGTTTGTTCAGCTAAGTGAGTTAAATCTCCCTTTAGATTCCGGAGTCAGAAACACGTTTCTGCTTAGAGCTGCGTTTGGACGTTTCTCAGTGCATGGGAGCCTATGCTGTAAGGAGAACTCTCTGCTTGTGAAACCAAAACCGAGCTACCTAACAGATCGGTCTTCAATGTGTGCACTCAACTTACCGAGTTAAACTCGAGTGCTGAAATGGAAGTCTGGAAACGCGTTCTGTGGAGAGATCTCAAAACAGGCATTTCAGCACTATTCCCCCATATAAGGAAATGACAGTACAACTCTGCCTAAAACACAGAAGCAACGTATCTTTCAATGTGCTCTGCTGTGCGTTTGTTCAGCTAAGTGAGTTAAATCTCCCTTTAGATTCAGGAGTTAGATACAAATTTCTGCTAAGAGGTGCGTTTGGACATTTCTCAGTGAATGGGAGCCTATGTTGTAAGGAGAACTCCCTGCTTGTGAAACCAAAACGGAGATACATAACAGAACGGTCTTCAATGTGTGCATTCAACTTACCGAGTTAAACTCGTGTGTTGTAGGGGAAGTCTGCAAACGCTTTCTGTTGAGAGAACTCAAAACAGGCATTTCCATCACTATTCCCGCATATAACGAAATAGCAGTAAAACCCTGCCTAAAACACAGAAGCAACGTATCCTTGAATCTGCTCTGCTGTGCGTTTGTTGAGCTAAGTGAGTTACATCTCCCTTTAGATTCAGGAGTTAGAAACACGTTTCTGCTAAGAGCTGCGTTTGGACATTTCTCAGTGAATTGGAGCCTATGCTGTAAGGAGAACTGTCTGCTTGTGAAACCAAAACGGAGCTACGTAACAGAACGGTCTTCAATGTGTGCATTCAACTTACCGAGTTAAACTCGAGTGTTGAAATGGAAGTCAGGAAACGCGTTCTGTGGAGAGATCTCAAAACAGGATTTCCAGCACTATTCCCGCATATAACGAAATGGCAGTAAAACTCTGCCTAAAACACAGAAGCAACGTATCCTTCAATCTGCTCTGCTGTGCGTTTATTCAGCTAAGTGAGTTAAATCTCCCTTTAGATTCTGGAGTTAGAAACTCGTTTCTGCTAAGAGCTGCGTTGGGACATTTCTCAGTGAATGGGAGCCTACGCTGTAAGGAGAACTGTCTGCTTGTGAAAACAAAACGGAGCTACCTAACAGAACGGTCTTCAATGTGTGCATTCAACTTACCGAGTTAAGCTCGTGTGTTGATGGGGAAGTCTGGAAACGATTTCTGTGGAGAGATCTCAAAACAGGCATTTCCAGCACTATTCCCGCATATAACGACATAGCAGTAAAACTCTGCCTAAAACACAGAAGCAACGTATCCTTCAATCTGCTCTGCTGTGCGTTTGTTCAGCTAAGTGAGTTAAATCTCCCTTTATATTCAGGAGTTATAAACACGTTTCTGCTAAGAGCTGCGTTTGGACATTTCTCAGTGAATGGGAGCCTATGTTGTAAGGAGAACTGCCTGCTTGTGAAACCAAAACGGAGATACATAACAGAACGGTCTTCAATGTGTGCATTCAACTTACCGAGTTAAAGTCGTGTGTTGTAGGGGAAGTCTGGAAACGCTTTCTGTTGAGAGATCTCAAAACAGGCATTTCCATCACTATTCCCGCATATAACGAAATAGCAGTAAAACCCTGCCTAAAACACAGAAGCAACGTATCCTTCAATCTGCTCTGCTGTGCGTTTCTTCAGCTAAGTGAGTTAAATCTAGCTTTAGATTCAGGAGTTAGAAACAGGTTTCTGCTAAGAGCTGCGTTTGGACATTTCTCAGTGAATGGGAACCTATGCTGTAAGGAGAACTGTCTGCTTGTGAAACCAAAACGGAGCTACCTAACAGAACGGTCTTCAATGTGTGCATTCAACTTACCGAGTTAAACTCGTGTGTTGAAGGGGAGGTCTGGAAACGCTTTCTGTGGAGAGATCACAAAACAGGCATTTCCAGCACTATTCCCTCATATAACGAAATAGCAGTAAAACTCTGCCTAAAACACAGAAGAAACGTATCCTTCAATCTGCTCTGCTGTGCGTTTGTTCAGCTAAGTGAGTTAAATCTCCCTTAAGATTCAGGAGTTAGAAACACGTTTCTGCTAAGAGCTGCGTTTGGACATTTCTCATTGAATGGTAGCCTATGCTGTAAGGAGAACTGTCTGCTTGGGAAACCAAAACGGAGCTACCTAACAGAACGGTCTTCAATGTGTGCATTCAACTTACCGAGTTACACTCGTGTGTAGAAGGGGAAGTCTCGAAACGATTTCTGTGGAGAGATCTCAAAACAGGTATTTCCAGCACTATTCCCGCATATAACGAAATTGCTGTAAAACTCTGCCTAAAACACAGAAGCAACGTATCCTTCCATCTGCTTTGCTGTGCGTTTGTTCAGCTAAGTGAGTTAAATCTCCCTATAGATTCAGGAATTAGAAACACGTTTCTGCTAAGAGCTGCGTTAGGACATTGCTCAGTGAATGGGATCCTATGCTGTAAGGAGAACTGTCTGCTTGTGAAACCAAAACGGAGCTACATAACAGAACGGTCTTCAAGGTGTGCATTCAACTTACCGAGTTAAACTCGTGTGTTGAAGGGGAAGTCTGAATACGCTTTCTCTGGAGAGATCTGAAAACAGGCATTTCCAGCACTATTCCCGCATATAACGAAATAGCAGTAAAACTCTGCCTAAAACACAGAAGCAACTTATGCTTCAATCTGCTCTGCTTTGCGTTTGTTCAACTAAGTGAGTTAAATCTCCCCTTAGATTCAGGAGTTAGAAACACGTTTCTGCTAAGAGCTTCGTTTGGACATTTCTCAGTGAATTGGAGCCGATGCTGTAAGGAGAACTGTCTGCTTGTGAAACCAAAACGGAACTACCTAACAGAACGGTCTTCAATGTGTGCATTCAAGTTACCGAGTTAAACTCGAGTGTTGAAATGGAAGTCTCGAAACACGTTCTGTGGAGAGATGTCAAAACAGGCATTTCCAGCACTATTACCGCATATAACGAAATGGCAGTAAAACTCTGCCTAAAACACAGAAGCAACGTATCCTTCCATCTGCTCTGCTGCGGGTTTGCTCAGCTAAGTGTGTTAAACCTCCCTTTAGATTCAGGATTTAGATACAAGTTTCTGCTAAGAGCTGCGTTTGGACATTTCTCAGTGAATGGGAGCCTGTGCTGTAAGGAGAACTGTCTGCTTGTGAATCCAAAACGGAAATATCTAACAGAACGGTCTTCAATGTGTGCATTCAACTTACCGAGTTAAACTCGTGTGTTGTAGAGGAAGTCTGGAAACGCTTTCTGTTGAGAGATCTCAAAACAAGCATTTCCATCACTATACCCGCATATAACGAAATAGCAGTAAAACTCTGCCTAAAACACAGAAGCAACGTTTCATTCAATCTGCTCTGCTGTGCGTTTCTTCAGCTAAGTGAGTTAATTCTCCCTTTAGATTCAGGAGTTAGAAACACGTTTCTGCTAAGAGCTGCGTTTGGACATTTCTCAATGAATGGGAGCCTATGCTGTAAGGAGAACTGTCTGCTTGTGAAACCAAAACGGAGCTAACTAACAGAACGGTCTTCAATATGTGCATTCAACTTACCGAGTTACACTCGTGTGTTGAAAGGGAAGTCTGGAAATGCTTTCTGTGGAGAAATCTCAAAACAGGCATTTTAGCACTATTCCCGCATATAACGAAATAGCAGTAAAACTCTGCCTAAAAAACAGAAGCAACGTATCCTTCAATCTGCTCTGCTGTGCGTTTGTTCAGCTAAGTGAGTTAAATCTCCCTTTAGATTCATGAGTTAGAAACCCGTTTCTTCTAAGTTCTGCGTTACGACATTTCTCAGTGGATGGGAGCCTATGCTGTAGGGAGAACTGTCTGCTTGTGAAACCAAAACGGAGCTACCTAACAGAACGGTCTTCAATGTGTGCATTCACCCTAACGAGTTAAACTCGTGTGATGAAGGGCAAGTCTGGAAACGCTTTCTGTGGAGAGATCTCAAAACAGGCATTTCCAGCACTGTTCCCGCATATAACGAAATAGCAGTAAAACTCTGCCTAAAACACAGAAGCAACGTATCCTTCAATCTGCTCTGCTGTGGCTTTGTTCAGCTAAGTGAGTTAAATCTCCCTTTAGATTCAGGAGTTAGAAACACGTTTCTGCTAAGAGCTGCGATTGGACAATTCTCAGTGAATGGGAGCCTATGCTCGAAAAAGAACTGTCTGCTTGTGAAACCAAAACGGAGCTACCTAACAGAACGGTGTTCAATGTGTGCATTCAACTTACCGAGTTAAAATTCTGTGTTGAAGGGGAATTCTGGAAACGCTTTCTGTGGATAGATTTTAAAACAGGCATTTCCAGCACTATTCCCGCATATAATGAAAGAGCAGTAAAACTATGCCGAAAACACAGAAGCAACGTATGCCTCAATCTGCTCTGCTGTGCGTTTGTTCAGCTAAGTGAGGTAAATCTCCTTGTAGATTCAGGAGTTAGAAACACGTTTCTGCTAAGAGTTGCGTTTGGACATTGCTCAGTGAATGGGAGCCTATGATGTAAGGAGAACTCTCTGCTTGGGAAACCAAAACGGAGCTACCTAACAGAACGGTCTTCAATGTGTGCATTCAACTTACCGAGGTGAACTCGTGTTTTGAAGGGGAAGTCTGGAAACGCTTTCTATGGAGAGATCTCAAAACAGGATTTCCCGCACTAACCCGCATATAACGAAAAAGCAGTAAAACTCTGCCTAAAACACAGAAGCAACGTATTCTTCAATCTCCACTGCTGTGCGTTTGTTTAGCTAAGTGAGTTAAAACTCCGTTTAGATTCAGGAGTTAGAAACACGTTTCTGCTAAGAGCTGCGTTTGGATATTTCTCAGTGAATGGGAGCCTATGCTGTAAGGAGAACTGTGTGCTTGGGAAACCAAAACGGAGCTACATAACAGAACGGTCTTCAATGTGTGCATTCAACTTACCGAGTTACACTCGTGTGTTGAAGGGGAAGTCTGGAAACGCTTTCTGTAAATAGATCTCAAAACAGGAATTTCCATCACTATTCCCGCATATAACGATATAGCAGTAAAACTCTGCCGAAAACACAGAAGCAACGTATCCTTCAATCTGCTCTGCTGTGGCATTGTTCAGCTTAGTGAGTTAAATCTCCCTTTAGAGTCAGGAGTTAGAAACACATTTCTGTTAAGAGCTGCGTTTGGACATTTCTCAGTGAATGGGAGCCTATGCTGTAAGGAGAACTGTCTGCTTGTGAAACCAAAACGGAACTACCTAACAGAACGGTCTTCAATGTGTGCATTCAACTTACCGAGTTAACCTCGCGTGTTGAAATGGAAGTCTGGAAACGCGTTCTGTGGAGAGATCTCAAAACAGGCATTTCAAGCACTATTCCCGCATATAACGAAAGAGCAGTTAATATCTGCCTAAAACACAGAATCAATGTATCCTTCAATCTACTCTGCTGTGCGTTTGATCAGCTAAGTGAGTTAAATCTCCCTTTAGATTCAGGAGTTAGAAACACGTTTCTGCTAAGAGCTGCGTTTGGACATTTCTCAGTGAATGGGAGCCTATGCTGTAAGGAGAACTGTCTGCTTGTGAAACCAAAACGGAGCTACCTAACAGAACGGTCTTCAATGTGTGCATTCAACTTACCGAGATATACTCCTGTGTTGAAGGCGAAGTCTGGAAACGCTTTCTGTGGAGAGATCTCAAAACAGGCATTTCCAGCACTATGCCCGCATATAACAAAATAGCAGTAAAACTCTGCCTAAAACACAGAAGCAACGTATCCTTCAATCTGCTCTGCTGTGCGTTTGTTCAGCTAAGTGAGTTAAATCTCCCTTTAGATTCAGGAGTTAGAAACACGTTTCTGCTAAGAGCTGCGTTAGGACATTTCACAGTGAATGGGAGCCTATGCTGTAAGGAAAACTGTTTGCTTGTGAAACCAAAACGGAGCTACCTAACAGAACGGTCTTCAATGTGTGCATTCAACTTACCGAGTTAAACTCGCGTGTTGAAGGGGAAGTCTGGAAACGCTTTCTGTGCAGAGATCTCAAAACAGGCATTTCCAGCACTATTCCCGCATATAACGAAATAGCAGTAAAACTCTGCCTAAAACACAGAAGCAACGTATCCTTCAATCTGCTCTCCTGTGTGTTTGTTCAGCTACGTGAGTCAAATCTCCCTTTATATTCACGTGTTAGAAACACGTTTCTGCTAAGAGCTGCGTTTGGTCATTTCTCAGTGAATGGGAGCCTATGCTGTAAGGAGAACGGTCTGCTTGTGAAACCAAAACGGAGCTACATAACAGAACGGTCCTCAATGTGTGCATTCAACTTGCCGAGTTATACTCGTGTGTTGAAGGGGAAGTCTGGAACCGCTTTCTGTTGAGAGATCTCAAAACAGGCAATTCCAGCACTATTCCCGCATATAACGAAATAGCACTAAAACTCTGCCTAAAACACAGAAGAAACGTATCCTTCAATCTCCTCTGCTGTGCGTTTGTTCAGCTAAGTGAGTTAAATCTCCCTTTAGATTCAGGAGTTAGAAACACGTTTCTGCTAATAGCTGCGTTTTGTCATTTCTCAGTGAATGGGAGCCTATGCTGTAAGGAGAACTGTCTGCTTGTGAAACCAAAACGGAGCTACCTAACAGAACGGACCTCAATGTGTGCATTCAACGTACCGAGGTATACTCGTGTGTTGAAGGGGAAGTCTGGAAACGCTTTCTGTGGAGAGATCTCAAAACAGGCATTTCCAGCACTATTCCCGCATATAACGAAATAGCAGTAAAACTCTGCCTAAAACACAGAAGCAACGTATCCTTCAATCTGCTCGGCTGTGCGTTTGTTCAGCTAAGTGAGTTAAATCTCCCTTTGGATTCAGGAGTTAGAAAGACGTTTCTGCTAAGAGCTGGGTTTGGACATTTCTCAGTGAATGGGAGCCTATGCTGTAAGGAGAACTGTCTGCTTGGGAAACCAAAACGGAGCTACCTAACAGAACGGTCTTCAATGTGTGCATTCAACTTACCGAGTTACACTCGTGTGTAGAAGGGGAAGTCTCGAAACGATTTCTGTGGAGAGATCTCAAAACAGGCATTTCCAGCACTATTCCCGCATATAACGAAATAGCAGTAAAACTCTGCCTAAAACACAGAAGCAACGTATCCTTCCATCTGCTTTGCTGTGCGTTTGTTCAGCTAAGTGAGTTAAATCTCCCTTTAGATTCAGGAGTTAGAAACACGTTTCTGTTAAGAGCTGCGTTTGGACAATTCTCAGTGAATGGGAGCCTATGCTCTAAAGAGAACTGTCTGCTAGTGAAACCAAAACGGATCTACCTAACAGAACGGTCTTCAATGTGTGCATTCAACTTACCGAGTTAAACTCGTGTGTTGAAGGGGAAGGCTGGAAACGCATTCTGTGGAGAGATCTCAAAACAGGCATTTCCAGCACTATTCCCTCATATAATGAAATAGCAGTAAAACTCTGCCTAAAACACAGAAGCAACGTATCCTTCAATCTGCTCTGCTGTGCGTTTGTTCAGCTAAGTGAGTTAAATCTCCCTTTAGATTCGGGAGTTAGAAGCACGTTTCTGCTAAGAGCTGCGTTTGGACATTTCTCAGTGAATGGGAGCCTATGTTGTAAGGAGAACTGCCTGCTTGTGAAACCAAAACGGAGGTACATAACAGAACGGTCTTCAATGTGTGCATTCAACTTACCGAGTTAAACTCGTGTGTTGTAGGGGAAGTCTGGAAACGATTTCTGTTGAGAGATCTCAAAGCAGGCATTTCCATCACTATTCCCGCATATAACGAAATAGCAGTAAAACCCTGCCTAAAACACAGAAGCAACGTATCCTTCAATCTGATCTGCTGTACGTTTGTTCAGCTAAGGGAGTTAAATCTCCGTTTAGATTCAGGAGTTAGAAACAGGTTTCTGCTAAGAGCTGCGTTTGCACATTTCTCAGTGAGTCGGAGCCTATGCTGTAAGGAGAACTGTCTGCTTGTGAAACCAAAACGGAGCTACCTAACAGAACGGTCTTCAATGTGTGCATTCAACTTACCGAGATATACTCCTGTGTTGAAGGCGAAGTCTGGAAACGCTTTCTGTGGAGAGATCTCAAAACAGGCATTTCCAGCACTATGCCCGCATATAACAAAATAGCAGTAAAACTCTGCCTAAAACACAGAAGCAACGTATCCTTCAATCTGCTCTGCTGTGCGTTTGTTCAGCTAAGTGAGTTAAATCTCCCTTTAGATTCAGGAGTTAGAAACACGTTTCTGCTAAGAGCTGCGTTAGGACATTTCACAGTGAATGGGAGCCTATGCTGTAAGGAAAACTGTTTGCTTGTGAAACCAAAACGGAGCTACCTAACAGAACGGTCTTCAATGTGTGCTTTCAACTTACCGAGTTAAACTCGCGTGTTGAAGGGGAAGTCTGGAAACGCTTTCTGTGCAGAGATCTCAAAACAGGCATTTCCAGCACTATTCCCGCATATAACGAAATAGCAGTAAAACTCTGCCTAAAACACAGAAGCAACGTATCCTTCAATCTGCTCTCCTGTGTGTTTGTTCAGCTACGTGAGTCAAATCTCCCTTTATATTCACGTGTTAGAAACACGTTTCTGCTAAGAGCTGCGTTTGGTCATTTCTCAGTGAATGGGAGCCTATGCTGTAAGGAGAACGGTCTGCTTGTGAAACCAAAACGGAGCTACATAACAGAACGGTCCTCAATGTGTGCATTCAACTTGCCGAGTTATACTCGTGTGTTGAAGGGGAAGTCTGGAACCGCTTTCTGTTGAGAGATCTCAAAACAGGCAATTCCAGCACTATTCCCGCATATAACGAAATAGCACTAAAACTCTGCCTAAAACACAGAAGAAACGTATCCTTCAATCTCCTCTGCTGTGCGTTTGTTCAGCTAAGTGAGTTAAATCTCCCTTTAGATTCAGGAGTTAGAAACACGTTTCTGCTAATAGCTGCGTTTTGTCATTTCTCAGTGAATGGGAGCCTATGCTGTAAGGAGAACTGTCTGCTTGTGAAACCAAAACGGAGCTACCTAACAGAACGGACCTCAATGTGTGCATTCAACGTACCGAGGTATACTCGTGTGTTGAAGGGGAAGTCTGGAAACGCTTTCTGTGGAGAGATCTCAAAACAGGCATTTCCAGCACTATTCCCGCATATAACAATATAGCAGTAAAACTCTGCCTTAAACACAAAAGCAACGTATCCTTCAATCAGCTCTGATGTGCGTTTGTTCAGCTAAGTGAGTTAAATCTCCCTTTAGATTCAGGAGTCAGAAACACGTTTCTGCTAAGAGCTGCGTTTGGACATTTCTCAGTGAATGGGAGCCTATGCTGTAAGGAGAACTCTCTGCTTGTGAAACCAAAACGGAGCTAACTAACAGAACGGTCTTCAATGTGTGCATTCAACTTACCAAGATAAACTCGAGTGTTGAAATGGAAGTCAGGAAAAGCGTTCTGTGGAGAGATCTCAAAACAGGCATTTCCAGCACTATTCCCGCATATAACGAAATAGCAGTAAAACTCTGCCTAAAACACAGAAGCACCATATCCTACAATCTACTCTGCTGTGCGTTTGTTCAGCAAAGTGTGTTAAATCTCCCTTTAGATTCAGGAGTTAGAAACACGTTTCTGCTAAGAGCTGCGTTTGGACATTTCTCAGTGAATGGGAGCCTAGGCTGTAAGGAGAACTCTCTGCTTGTGAAACCAAAACGGAGCTACCTAACAGAACGGTCTTCAATGTGTGCACTCAACTTACCGAGTTGAACTCGAGTGCTGAAATGGAAGTCTGGAAACGCGTTCTGTGGAGAGATCTCAAAACAGGCATTTCCAGCACTATTCCCGCATATAAAGAAATGGCAGTACAACTCTGCCTAAAACACAGAAGCAACGTATCCTTCAATGTGCTCTGCTGTGCGTTTGTTCAGCTAAGTGAGTTAAATCTCCCTTTAGATTCAGGAGTTAGATACAAATTTCTGCTAAGAGGTGCGTTTGGACATTTCTCAGTGAATGGGAGCCTATGTTGTAAGGAGAACTGCCTGCTTGTGAAACCAAAACGGAGATACATAACAGAACGGTCTTCAATGTGTGCATTCAACTTACCGAGTTAAACTCGCGTGTTGTAGGGGAAGTCTGCAAACGCTTTTTGTTGAGAGATCTCAAAACAGGCATTTCCAGCACTATTCCCGCATATAACGAAATAGCAGTTAAACCCTGCCTAAAACAAAGAAGCAACGTATCCTTCAATCTGCTCTGCTGTGCGTTTGTTCAGCTAAGTGAGTTAAATCTCACTTTAGATTCAGGAGTTAGAAACACGTTTCTGCTAAGGGCTGCGTTTGGACATTTCTCAGTGAATGGGAGCCTATGTTGTAAGGAGAACTGCCTGCTTGTGAAAACAAAGCGGAGATACATAACAGAACGGTCTTCAATGTGTGCATTCAACTTACCGAGTTAAACTCGTGTGTTGTAGGGGAAGTCTGGAAACGCTTTCTGCTGAGTGATCTCAAAACAGGCATTTCCATCACTATTCCCGCATATAACGAAATAGCAGTAAAACCCTGCCTAAAACACAGAAGCAACGTATCCTTCAATCTGCTCTGCTGTGCGTTTGTTCAGCTAAGTGAGTTAAATCTCCCTTTAGATTCAGGAGTTAGAAACAGGTTTCTGCTAAGAGCTGCGTTTGGACATTTCTCAGTGAATGGGAACCTATGCTGTAAGGAGAACTGTCTCCTTGTGAAACCAAAACGGAGCTACCTAACAGAACGGTCTTCAATGTGTGCATTCAACTTACCGAGTTAAACTCGTGTGTTGAAGGGGAGGTCTGGAAACGCTTTCTGTGGAGAGATTTCAAAACAGGGATTTCCAGCACTATTCCCGCATATAACGAAATAGCAGTAAAACTCTGCCTAAAACACAGAAGAAACGTATCCTTCAATCTGCTCTGCTGTGCGTTTGTTCAGCTAAGTGAGTTAAATCTCCCTTAAGATTCAGGAGTTAGAAACACGTTTCTGCTAAGAGGTGCATTTGGACATTTCTCAGTGAATGGGAGCCTATGCCGTAAGGAGAACTGTCTGCTTGGGAAACCAAAAAGGAGCTACCTAACAGAACGGTCTTCAATGTGTGCATTCAACTTACCGAGTTACACTCGTGTGTAGAAGGGGAAGTCTCGAAACAATTTCTGTGGAGAGATCTCAAAACAGGTATTTCCAGCACTATTGCCGCATATAACGAAATAGCAGTAAAACTCTGCCTAAAACACAGAAGCAACGTATCCTTCCATCTGCTTTGCTGTGCGTTTGTTCAGCTAAGTGAGTTAAATCTCCCTTTAGATTCAGGAGTTAGAAACACGTTTCTGTTAAGAGCTGCGTTTGGACAATTCTCAGTGAATGGGAGCCTATGCTCTAAAGAGAACTGTCTGCTAGTGCAACCAAAACGGATCTACCTAACAGAACGGTCTTCAATGTGTGCATTCAACTTACCGAGTTAAACTCGGTGTTGAAGGGGAAGGCTGGAAACGCATTCTGTGGAGAGATCTCAAAACAGGCATTTCCAGCACTATTCCCTCATATAACGAAATAGCAGTAAAACTCTGCCTAAAACACAGAAGCAACGTATCCTTCAATCTGCCCTGCTGTGCGTTTGTTCAGCTAAGTGAGTTAAATCTCCCTTTAGATTCGGGAGTTAGAAGCACGTTTCTGCTAAGAGCTGCGTTTGGACATTTCTCAGTGAATGGGAGCCTATGTTGTAAGGAGAACTGCCTGCTTGTGAAACCAAAACGGAGGTATATAACAGAACGGTCTTCAAAGTGTGCATTCAACTTATCGAGTTAAACTCGTGTGTTCTAGGGGAAGTCTGGAAACGATTTCTGTTGAGAGATCTCAAAGCAGGCATTTCCATAAATATTCCCGCATATAACGAAATAGCAGTAAAACCCTGCCTAAAACACAGAAGCAACGTATCCTTCAATCTGATCTGCTGTGCGTTTGTTCAGCTAAGGGAGTTAAATCTCCGTTTAGATTCAGGAGTTAGAAAGAGGTTTCTGCTAAGAGCTGCGTTTGGACATTTCTCAGTGAGTCGGAGCCTATGCTGTAAGGAGAACTGTCTGCTTGTGAAACCAAATCGGAGCTACCTAACAGAACGGTCTTCAATGTGTGCATTCAACTTACCGTGTTAAACTCGTGTGTTGAAGGGGAAGTCTGGAAACGCTTTCTGTGGAGAGATCTCAAAACAGGCATTTCCAGCACTATTCCCGCATATAACGAAAGAGCAGAAAACTCTGCCTAAAACACAGAAGCAACGTATCCTTCAATCTGCTCTGCTGTGTGTTTGTTCAGCTAAGTGAGTCAAATCTCCCTTTAGATTCAGGAGTTAGAAACACGTTTCTGCTAAGAGCTGCGTTTTGTCATTTCTCAGTGAATGGGAGCCTATGCTGTAAGGAGAACTGTCTGCTTGTGAAACCAAAACGGAGCTACCTAACAGAACGGTCTTCAATGCGTGCATTCAACTTACAGAGTTAAATTCGTGTGTTGAAGGGGAAGTCTGGAAACCTTTTCTGTGGAGAGATCTCAAAACAGGCAGTTCCAGCACTATTCCCGCATATAACGAAATAGCAGTAAAACTCTGCCTAAAACACAGAAGCAATGTATCCTTCAATCTGCTCTGCTGTGCGTTCGTTCAGCTAAGTGAGTTAAATCTTCCTTTAGATTCAGGAGTTAGAAACACGTCTCTGCTAAGAGCTGCGTTTGGACATTTCTCATTGAATGGGAGTCTATGCTGTAAGGAGAACTGTCTGCTTGTGAAACCAAAACGGAGCTACCTAACAGAACGGTCTTCAATGTGTGCATTCAATTTACCGAGTTAAATAAGTGTCTTGAAGGGGAAGTCTGGAAACGCTTTCTGTGGAGAGATCTCAAAACAAGCATTTCCAGCATTATTCCCGCATATAACGAAATAGCAGTAAAACTCTGCCTAAAACACAGAAGCAACGAATCCATCAATCTGCTCTGCTGTGGCTTTGTTCATCTAAGTGAATTAAATCTCCCTTTAGATTCAGGAGTTAGAAACACGTTTCTACTAACAGCTGCGGTTGGACATTTCTCAATGAATGGGAGCCTATACTGTAAGGAGAACTGTCTGCTTGTGAAACCAAAATGGAGCTACCTAACATAACGGTCTTCAATGTGTGCATTCAACTTACCGAGTTAAACTCGAGTGTTGAAATGGAAGTCAGGAAACGCGTTCTGTGGAGAGATCTCAAAACATGATTTCCAGCACTATTCCCGCATATAACGAAATGGCAGTAAAACTCTGCCTAAAACACAGAAGCAACGTATCCTTCCATCTGCATTGCTGTGCGTTTGTTCAGCTAAGTGAGTTAAATCTCCCTTTAGATTCAGGAGTTAGAAACACGTTTCTGCTAAGAGCTGCGTTTGGACATTTCTCAGTGAATGGGAGCCTATGCTCTAAGGAGAACTGTCTGCTAGTGAAACCAAAACGGATCTACCTAACAGAACGGTCTTCAATGTGTGCATTCAACTTAACGAGTTAAACTCGTGTGTTGAGGGGGAAGTCAGGAAACGCTTTCTGTGGAGATATCTCAAAACAGGCATTTCCAGCACTATTCCCGCATATAACAAAATAGCAGTAAAACTCTGCCTAAAACACAGAAGCAACGTATCTTTCAATCTGCTCTGCTGTGCGTTTGTTCAGCTAAGTGAGTTAAATCTCACTTTAGATCCAGGAGTTAGAAACACGTTTCTGCTAAGAGCTGCGTTTGGACATTTCTCAGTGAATGGAATCCTATGTTGTAAGGAGAACTGTCTGCTTGTGAAACCAAAACGGATCTACATAACAGAACGGTCTTCAATGTGTGCATTCATTTTACCGAGTTAAACTCTTGTGTTGAAGGGGAAGTCTGGAAATGCTTTCTGTGGAGAGATCTCAAAACAGTCATTTCCAGCACTATTCCCGCATATAACGAAATAGCAGTAAAACTCTGCCTAAAACACAGAAGCAACGTATCCTTCAATCTGCTCTGCTGTGCGTTTGTTCAGCTAAGTGAGTTAAATCTCCCTTTAGATTCAGGAGTTAGAAACACGTTTCTGCTAAGAGCTGCGTTTGGACATTTCATAGTGAATGGGAGCCTATGCTGTAAGGAGAACTGTCTGCTTGTGAAACCAAAACGGAGCTACCTAACAGAACGGTCTTCAATGTGTGCATTCAATTTACCGAGTTAAGCTCGTGTGTTGAAGGGGAAGTCTGGAAACGATTTCTGTGGAGAGATCTCAAAACAGGCATTTCCAGCACTATTCCCGCATATAACGAAATAGCAGTAAAACTCTGCCTAAAACTCAGAAGCAACGTATCCTTCAATCTGCTCTGCTGTGCGTTTGTTCAGCTAAGTGAGTTAAATCTCCCTTTAGATTCAGGAGTTAGAAACACGTTTCTGCTAAGAGCTGCGTTTGGACATTTCTCAGTGAATGGGAGCCTATGTTGTAAGGAGAACTGCCTGCTTGTGAAAACAAAACGGAGATACATAACACAACGGTCTTCAATGTGTGCATTCAACTTACCGAGTTAAACTCGTGTGTTGTAGGGGAAGTCTGGGAACGCTTTCTGTTGAGAGATCTCAAAACAGGCATTTCCATCACTATTCCCGCATATAACGAAATAGCAGTAAAACCCTGCCTAAAACACAGAAGCAACGTATCCTTCAATCTGCTCTGCTGTGAGTTTGTTCAGCTAAGGGGGTTAAATCTCCCTTTAGATTCAGGAGTTAGAAACAGGTTTCTGCTAAGAGCTGCGTTTGGACATTTCTCAGTGAATGGGAGCCTATGCCGTAAGGAGAAGTGTCTGCTTGGGAAACCATAACGGAGCTACCTAACAGAACGGTCTTCAATGTGTGCATTCAACTTACCGAGTTACACTCGTGTGTAGAAGGGGAAGTCTCGAAACGATTTCTGTGGAGAGATCTCAAAACAGGCATTTCCAGCACTATTCCCGCATATAACGAAATAGCAGTAAAACTCTGCCTAAAACACAGAAGCAACGTATCCTTCCATCTGCTTTGCTGTGCGTTTGTTCAGCTAAGTGAGTTAAATCTCCCTTTAGATTCAGGAGTTAGAAACACGTTTCTGTTAAGAGCTGCGTTTGGACAATTCTCAGTGAATGGGAGCCTATGCTCTAAAGAGAACTGTCTGCTAGTGAAACCAAAACGGATCTACCTAACAGAACGGTCTTCAATGTGTGCATTCAACTTACCGAGTTAAACTCTTGTGTTGAAGGGGAAGGCTGGAAACGCATTCTGTGGAGAGATCTCAAAACAGGCATTTCCAGCACTATTCCCTCATATAACGAAATAGCAGTAAAACTCTGCCTAAAACACAGAAGCAACGTATCCTTCAATCTGCTCTGCTGTGCGTTTGTTCAGCTAAGTGAGTTAAATCTCCCTTTAGATTCGGGAGTTAGGAGCACGTTTCTGCTAAGAGCTGCGTTTGGACATTTCTCAGTGAATGGGAGCCTATGTTGTAAGGAGAACTGCCTGCTTGTGAAACCAAAACGGAGGTACATAACAGAACGGTCTTCAATGTGTGCATTCAACTTACCGAGTTAAACTCGTGTGTTGTAGGGGAAGTCTGGAAACGATTTCTGTTGAGAGATCTCAAAGCAGGCATTTCCATCACTATTCCCGCATATAACGAAATAGCAGTAAAACCCTGCCTAAAACACAGAAGCAACGTATCCTTCAATCTGATCTGCTGTACGTTTGTTCAGCTAAGGGAGTTAAATCTCCGTTTAGATTCAGGAGTTAGAAACAGGTTTCTGCTAAGAGCTGCGTTTGCACATTTCTCAGTGAGTCGGAGCCTATGCTGTAAGGAGAACTGTCTGCTTGTGAAACCAAAACGGAGCTACCTAACAGAACGGTCTTCAATGTGTGCATTCAACTTACCGAGATATACTCCTGTGTTGAAGGCGAAGTCTGGAAACGCTTTCTGTGGAGAGATCTCAAAACAGGCATTTCCAGCACTATGCCCGCATATAACAAAATAGCAGTAAAACTCTGCCTAAAACACAGAAGCAACGTATCCTTCAATCTGCTCTGCTGTGCGTTTGTTCAGCTAAGTGAGTTAAATCTCCCTTTAGATTCAGGAGTTAGAAACACGTTTCTGCTAAGAGCTGCGTTAGGACATTTCACAGTGAATGGGAGACTATGCTGTAAGGAAAACTGTTTGCTTGTGAAACCAAAACGGAGCTACCTAACAGAACGGTCTTCAATGTGTGCATTCAACTTACCGAGTTAAACTCGCGTGTTGAAGGGGAAGTCTGGAAACGCTTTCTGTGCAGAGATCTCAAAACAGGCATTTCCAGCACTATTCCCGCATATAACGAAATAGCAGTAAAACTCTGCCTAAAACACAGAAGCAACGTATCCTTCAATCTGCTCTCCTGTGTGTTTGTTCAGCTACGTGAGTCAAATCTCCCTTTATATTCACGTGTTAGAAACACGTTTCTGCTAAGAGCTGCGTTTGGTCATTTCTCAGTGAATGGGAGCCTATGCTGTAAGGAGAACGGTCTGCTTGTGAAACCAAAACGGAGCTACATAACAGAACGGTCCTCAATGTGTGCATTCAACTTGCCGAGTTATACTCGTGTGTTGAAGGGGAAGTCTGGAACCGCTTTCTGTTGAGAGATCTCAAAACAGGCAATTCCAGCACTATTCCCGCATATAACGAAATAGCACTAAAACTCTGCCTAAAACACAGAAGAAACGTATCCTTCAATCTCCTCTGCTGTGCGTTTGTTCAGCTAAGTGAGTTAAATCTCCCTTTAGATTCAGGAGTTAGAAACACGTTTCTGCTAATAGCTGCGTTTTGTCATTTCTCAGTGAATGGGAGCCTATGCTGTAAGGAGAACTGTCTGTTTGTGAAACCAAAACGGAGCTACCTAACAGAACGGACCTCAATGTGTGCATTCAACGTACCGAGGTATACTCGTGTGTTGAAGGGGAAGTCTGGAAACGCTTTCTGTGGAGAGATCTCAAAACAGGCATTTCCAGCACTATTCCCGCATATAACGAAATAGCAGTAAAACTCTGCCTAAAACACAGAAGCAACGTATCCTTCAATCTGCTCGGCTGTGCGTTTGTTCAGCTAAGTGAGTTAAATCTCCCTTTGGATTCAGGAGTTAGAAAGACGTTTCTGCTAAGAGCTGGGTTTGGACATTTCTCAGTGAATGGGAGCCTATGCTGTAAGGAGAACTGTCTGCTTGGGAAACCAAAACGGATCTACCTAACAGAACGGTCTTCAATGTGTGCATTCAACTTACCGAGTTACACTCGTGTGTAGAAGGGGAAGTCTCGAAACGATTTCTGTGGAGAGATCTCAAAACAGGCATTTCCAGCACTATTCCCGCATATAACGAAATAGCAGTAAAACTCTGCCTAAAACACAGAAGCAACGTATCCTTCCATCTGCTTTGCTGTGCGTTTGTTCAGCTAAGTGAGTTAAATATCCCTTTAGATTCAGGAGTTAGAAACACGTTTCTGTTAAGAGCTGCGTTTGGACAATTCTCAGTGAATGGGAGCCTATGCTCTAAAGAGAACTGTCTGCTAGTGAAACCAAAACGGATCTACCTAACAGAACGGTCTTCAATGTGTGCATTCAACTTACCGAGTTAAACTCGTGTGTTGAAGGGGAAGGCTGGAAACGCATTCTGTGGAGAGATCTCAAAACAGGCATTTCCAGCACTATTCCCTCATATAATGAAATAGCAGTAAAACTCTGCCTAAAACACAGAAGCAACGTATCCTTCAATCTGCTCTGCTGTGCGTTTGTTCAGCTAAGTGAGTTAAATCTCCCTTTAGATTCGGGAGTTAGAAGCACGTTTCTGTTAAGAGCTGCGTTTGGACATTTCTCAGTGAATGGGAGCCTATGTTGTAAGGAGAACTGCCTGCTTGTGAAACCAAAACGGAGGTACATAACAGAACGGTCTTCAATGTGTGCATTCAACTTACCGAGTTAAACTCGTGTGTTGTAGGGGAAGTCTGGAAACGATTTCTGTTGAGAGATCTCAAAGCAGGCATTTCCATCACTATTCCCGCATATAACGAAATAGCAGTAAAACCCTGCCTAAAACACAGAAGCAACGTATCCTTCAATCTGATCTGCTGTACGTTTGTTCAGCTAAGGGAGTTAAATCTCCGTTTAGATTCAGGAGTTAGAAACAGGTTTCTGCTAAGAGCTGCGTTTGCACATTTCTCAGTGAGTCGGAGCCTATGCTGTAAGGAGAACTGTCTGCTTTTGAAACCAAAACGGAGCTACCTAACAGAACGGTCTTCAATGTGTGCATTCAACTTACCGAGATATACTCCTGTGTTGAAGGCGAAGTCTGGAAACGCTTTCTGTGGAGAGATCTCAAAACAGGCATTTCCAGCACTATGCCCGCATATAACAAAATAGCAGTAAAACTCTGCCTAAAACACAGAAGCAACGTATCCTTCAATCTGCTCTGCTGTGCGTTTGTTCAGCTAAGTGAGTTACATCTCCCTTTAGATTCAGGAGTTAGAAACACGTTTCTGCTAAGAGCTGCGTTAGGACATTTCACAGTGAATGGGAGCCTATGCTGTAAGGAAAACTGTTTGCTTGTGAAACCAAAACGGAGCTACCTAACAGAACGGTCTTCAATGTGTGCATTCAACTTACCGAGTTAAACTCGCGTGTTGAAGGGGAAGTCTGGAAACGCTTTCTGTGCAGAGATCTCAAAACAGGCATTTCCAGCACTATTCCCGCATATAACGAAATAGCAGTAAAACTCTGCCTAAAACACAGAAGCAACGTATCCTTCAATCTGCTCTCCTGTGTGTTTGTTCAGCTACGTGAGTCAAATATCCCTTTATATTCACGTGTTAGAAACACGTTTCTGCTAAGAGCTGCGTTTGGTCATTTCTCAGTGAATGGGAGCCTATGCTGTAAGGAGAACGGTCTGCTTGTGAAACCAAAACGGAGCTACATAACAGAACGGTCCTCAATGTGTGCATTCAACTTGCCGAGTTATACTCGTGTGTTGAAGGGGAAGTCTGGAACCGCTTTCTGTTGAGAGATCTCAAAACAGGCAATTCCAGCACTATTCCCGCATATAACGAAATAGCACTAAAACTCTGCCTAAAACACAGAAGAAACGTATCCTTCAATCTCCTCTGCTGTGCGTTTGTTCAGCTAAGTGAGTTAAATCTCCCTTTAGATTCAGGAGTTAGAAACACGTTTCTGCTAATAGCTGCGTTTTGTCATTTCTCAGTGAATGGGAGCCTATGCTGTAAGGAGAACTGTCTGCTTGTGAAACCAAAACGGAGCTACCTAACAGAACGGACCTCAATGTGTGCATTCAACGTACCGAGGTATACTCGTGTGTTGAAGGGGAAGTCTGGAAACGCTTTCTGTGGAGAGATCACAAAACAGGCATTTCCAGCACTATTCCCGCATATAACAATATAGCAGAAAAACTCTGCCTAAAACACAAAAGCAACGTATCCTTCAATCAGCTCTGATGTGCGTTTGTTCAGCTAAGTGAGATAAATCTCCCTTTAGATTCAGGAGTCAGAAACACGTTTCTGCTAAGAGCTGCGTTTGGGCATTTCTCAGTGAATGGGAGCCTATGCTGTAAGGAGAACTCTCTGCTTGTGAAACCAAAACGGAGCTAACTAACAGAACGGTCTTCAATGTGTGCATTCAACTTACCAAGTTAAACTCGAGTGTTGAAATGGAAGTCAGGAAAAGCGTTCTGTGGAGAGATCTCAAAACAGGCATTTCCAGCACTATTCCCGCATATAACGAAATAGCAGTAAAACTCTGCCTAAAACACAGAAGCACCATATCCTACAATCTACTCTGCTGTGCGTTTGTTCAGCAAAGTGTGTTAAATCTCCCTTTAGATTCAGGAGTTAGAAACACGTTTCTGCTAAGAGCTGCGTTTGGACATTTCTCAGTGAATGGGAGCCTAGGCTGTAAGGAGAACTCTCTGCTTGTGAAACCAAAACGGAGCTACCTAACAGAACGGTCTTCAATGTGTGCACTCAACTTACCGAGTTGAACTCGAGTGCTGAAATGGAAGTCTGGAAACGCGTTCTGTGGAGATATCTCAAAACAGGCATTTCCAGCACTATTCCCGCATATAAAGAAATGGCAGTAAAACTCTGCCTAAAACACAGAAGCAACGTATCCTTCAATGTGCTCTGCTGTGCGTTTGTTCAGCTAAGTGAGTTAAATCTCCCTTTAGATTCAGGAGTTAGATACAAATTTCTGCTAAGAGGTGCGTTTGGACATTTCTCAGTGAATGGGAGCCTATGTTGTAAGGAGAACTGCCTGCTTGTGAAACCAAAACGGAGATACATAACAGAACGATCTTCAATGTGTGCATTCAACTTACCGAGTTAAACTCGCGTGTTGTAGGGGAAGTCTGCAAACGCTTTCTGTTGAGAGATCTCAAAACAGGCATTTCCATCACTATTCCCGCATATAACGAAATAGCAGTTAAACCCTGCCTAAAACAAAGAAGCAACGTATCCTTCAATCTGCTCTGCTGTGCGTTTGTTCAGCTAAGTGAGTTAAATCTCACTTTAGATTCAGGAGTTAGAAACACGTTTCTGCTAAGGGCTGCGTTTGGACATTTCTCAGTGAATGGGAGCCTATGTTGTAAGGAGAACTGCCTGCTTGTGAAAACAAAGCGGAGATACATAACAGAACGGTCTTCAATGTGTGCATTCAACTTACCGAGTTAAACTCGTGTGTTGTAGGGGAAGTCTGGAAACGCTTTCTGCTGAGTGATCTCAAAACAGGCATTTCCATCACTATTCCCGCATATAACGAAATAGCAGTAAAACCCTGCCTAAAACACAGAAGCAACGTATCCTTCAATCTGCTCTGCTGTGCGTTTGTTCAGCTAAGTGAGTTAAATCTCCCTTTAGATTCAGGAGTTAGAAACAGGTTTCTGCTAAGAGCTGCGTTTGGACATTTCTCAGTGAATGGGAACCTATGCTGTAAGGAGAACTGTCTCCTTGTGAAACCAAAACGGAGCTACCTAACAGAACGGTCTTCAATGTGTGCATTCAACTTACCGAGTTAAACTCGTGTGTTGAAGGGGAGGTCTGGAAACGCTTTCTGTGGAGAGATTTCAAAACAGGCATTTCCAGCACTATTCCCGCATATAACGAAATAGCGGTAAAACTCTGCCTAAAACACAGAAGAAACGTATCCTTCAATCTGCTCTGCTGTGCGTTTGTTCAGCTAAGTGAGTTAAATCTCCCTTAAGATTCAGGAGTTAGAAACACGTTTCTGCTAAGAGGTGCATTTGGACATTTCTCAGTGAATGGGAGCCTATGCCGTAAGGAGAACTGTCTGCTTGGGAAACCAAAACGGAGCTACCTAACAGAACGGTCTTCAATGTGTGCATTCAACTTACCGAGTTACACTCGTGTGTAGAAGGGGAAGTCTCGAAACGATTTCTGTGGAGAGATCTCAAAACAGGTATTTCCAGCACTATTGCCGCATATAACGAAATAGCAGTAAAACTCTGCCTAAAACACAGAAGCAACGTATCCTTCCATCTGCTTTGCTGTGCGTTTGTTCAGCTAAGTGAGTTAAATCTCCCTTTAGATTCAGGAGTTAGAAACACGTTTCTGTTAAGAGCTGCGTTTGGACAATTCTCAGTGAATGGGAGCCTATGCTCTAAAGAGAACTGTCTGCTAGTGCAACCAAAACGGATCTACCTAACAGAACGGTCTTCAATGTGTGCATTCAACTTACCGAGTTAAACTCGGTGTTGAAGGGGAAGGCTGGAAACGCATTCTGTGGAGAGATCTCAAAACAGGCATTTCCAGCACTATTCCCTCATATAACGAAATAGCAGTAAAACTCTGCCTAAAACACAGAAGCAACGTATCCTTCAATCTGCCCTGCTGTGCGTTTGTTCAGCTAAGTGAGTTAAATCTCCCTTTAGATTCGGGAGTTAGAAGCACGTTTCTGCTAAGAGCTGCGTTTGGACATTTCTCAGTGAATGGGAGCCTATGTTGTAAGGAGAACTGCCTGCTTGTGAAACCAAAACGGAGGTATATAACAGAACGGTCTTCAAAGTGTGCATTCAACTTATCGAGTTAAACTCGTGTGTTCTAGGGGAAGTCTGGAAACGATTTCTGTTGAGAGATCTCAAAGCAGGCATTTCCATAACTATTCCCGCATATAACGAAATAGCAGTAAAACCCTGCCTAAAACACAGAAGCAACGTATCCTTCAATCTGATCTGCTGTGCGTTTGTTCAGCTAAGGGAGTTAAATCTCCGTTTAGATTCAGGAGTTAGAAAGAGGTTTCTGCTAAGAGCTGCGTTTGGACATTTCTCAGTGAGTCGGAGCCTATGCTGTAAGGAGAACTGTCTGCTTGTGAAACCAAATCGGAGCTACCTAACAGAACGGTCTTCAATGTGTGCATTCAACTTACCGTGTTAAACTCGTGTGTTGAAGGGGAAGTCTGGAAACGCTTTCTGTGGAGAGATCTCAAAACAGGCATTTCCAGCACTATTCCCGCATATAACGAAAGAGCAGTAAAACTCTGCCTAAAACACAGAAGCAACGTATCCTTCAATCTGCTCTGCTGTGTGTTTGTTCAGCTAAGTGAATCAAATCTCCCTTTAGATTCAGGAGTTAGAAACACGTTTCTGCTAAGAGCTGCGTTTTGTCATTTCTCAGTGAATGGGAGCCTATGCTGTAAGGAGAACTGTCTGCTTGTGAAACCAAAACGGAGCTACCTAACAGAACGGTCTTCAATGCGTGCATTCAACTTACAGAGTTAAATTCGTGTGTTGAAGGGGAAGTCTGGAAACCTTTTCTTTGGAGAGATCTCAAAACAGGCAGTTCCAGCACTATTCCCGCATATAACGAAATAGCAGTAAAACTCTGCCTAAAACACAGAAGCAATGTATCCTTCAATCTGCTCGGCTGTGCGATTGTTCAGCTAAGTGAGTTAAATCTTCCTTTAGATTCAGGAGTTAGAAACACGTCTCTGCTAAGAGCTGCGTTTGGACATTTCTCATTGAATGGGAGTCTATGCTGTAAGGAGAACTGTCTGCTTGTGAAACCAAAACGGAGCTACCTAACAGAACGGTCTTCAATGTGTGCATTCAAGTTACCGAGTTAAATAAGTGTCTTGAAGGGGAAGTCTGGAAACGCTTTCTGTGGAGAGATCTCAAAACAAGCATTTCCAGCATTATTCCCGCATATAACGAAATAGCAGTAAAACTCTGCCTAAAACACAGAAGCAACGAATCCATCAATCTGCTCTGCTGTGGCTTTGTTCATCTAAGTGAATTAAATCTCCCTTTAGATTCAGGAGTTAGAAACACGTTTCTACTAACAGCTGCGGTTGGACATTTCTCAATGAATGGGAGCCTATACTGTAAGGAGAACTGTCTGCTTGTGAAACCAAAATGGAGCTACCTAACATAACGGTCTTCAATGTGTGCATTCAACTTACCGAGTTAAACTCGAGTGTTGAAATGGAAGTCAGGAAACGCGTTCTGTGGAGAGATCTCAAAACATGATTTCCAGCACTATTCCCGCATATAAAGAAATGGCAGTAAAACTCTGCCTAAAACACAGAAGCAACGTATCCTTCCATCTGCTTTGCTGTGCGTTTGTTCAGCTAAGTGAGTTAAATCTCCCTTTAGATTCAGGAGTTAGAAACACGTTTCTGCTAAGAGCTGCGTTTGGACATTTCTCAGTGAATGGGAGCCTATGCTCTAAGGAGAACTGTCTGCTAGTGAAACCAAAACGGATCTACCTAACAGAACGGTCTTCAATGTGTGCATTCAACTTAACGAGTTAAACTCGTGTGTTGAAGGGGAAGTCAGGAAACGCTTTCTGTGGAGATATCTCAAAACAGGCATTTCCAGCACTATTCCCGCATATAACGAAATAGCAGTAAAACTCTGCCTAAAACACAGAAGCAACGTATCTTTCAATCTGCTCTGCTGTGCGTTTGTTCAGCTAAGTGAGTTAAATCTCACTTTAGATCCAGGAGTTAGAAACACGTTTCTGCTAAGAGCTGCGTTTGGACATTTCTCAGTGAATGGAATCCTATGTTGTAAGGAGAACTGTCTGCTTGTGAAACCAAAACGGATCTACATAACAGAACGGTCTTCAATGTGTGCATTCATTTTACCGAGTTAAACTCTTTTGTTGAAGGGGAAGTCTGGAAATGCTTTCTGTGGAGAGATCTCAAAACAGTCATTTCCAGCACTATTCCCGCATATAACGAAATAGCAGTAAAACTCTGCCTAAAACACAGAAGCAACGTATCCTTCAATCTGCTCTGCTGTGCGTTTGTTCAGCTAAGTGAGTTAAATCTCCCTTTAGATTCAGGAGTTAGAAACACGTTTCTGCTAAGAGCTGCGTTTGGACATTTCATAGTGAATGGGAGCCTATGCTGTAAGGAGAACTGTCTGCTTGTGAAACCAAAACGGAGCTACCTAACAGAACGGTCTTCAATGTGTTCATTCAACTTACCGAGTTAAACTCGTGTGTTGAAGGGGAAGTCTGGAAACGATTTCTGTGGAGAGATCTCAAAACAGGCATTTCCAGCACTCTTCCCGCATATAACGAAATAGCAGTAAAACTCTGCCTAAAACACAGAAGCAACGTATCTTTCAATCTGCTCTGCTGTGCCTTTGTTCAGCTAAGTGATTTAAATCTCCCTTTAGATTCAGGAGTCAGAAACACGTTTCTGCTAAGAGCTCCGTTTGGACAATTCTCAGTGAATGGGAGCCTATGCTGTAAGGAGAACTGTCTGCTTGTGAAACCAAAACGGAGCTACCTAACAGAACGGTCTTCAATATGTGCATTCAACTTACCGAGTAAAACTCCTGTGTTGAAGGGGAAGTTTGGAAACGCTTTCTGTTGAGAGATTTCAAAACAGGCATTTCCAGCACTATTCCCGCATATAACGAAAGAGCTGTAAAACTCTGCCTAAAACACAGAAGCAACGTATCCTTCAATCTGCTCTGCTGTGCGTTTGTTCAGCTAAGTGAGTAAAATATCCCTTTAGATTCAGGAGTTAGAAACACGTTTCTGCTAAGAGCTGCGTTTGGACATTTTTCAGTGAATGGGAGCCTATGCTCTAAGGAGAACTGTCTGCTTGTGAAACCAAAACGGAGCTACCTAACAGAACGGTCTTCAATGTGTGCATTCAACTTGCCGAGTTAAACTCGTGTGTTGAAGGGGAAGTCTGGAAACGCTTTTCGTGGAGAGATCTCAAAACAAGCATTTCCAGCACTATTCCCGCATTTAATGAAATAGCAGTAAATCTCTGCCTAAAACACAGAAGCAACGTATCTTTCAATCTGCTCTGCTGTGCGTTTGTTCAGCTAAGTGAGTTAAATATCCCTTTAGATTCAGGAGTTAGAAACACGTTTCTGCTAAGAGCTCCGTTTGGACAATTCTCAGTGAATGGGAGCCTATTCTCTAAGGAGAACTGTCTGCTTGGGAAACCAAAACGGAGCTACCTAACAGAACGGTCTTCAATGTGTGCATTCAACTTACCGAGTTATACTCGTGTGTTGAAGGGGAAGTCTGGAAACGCTTTCTGTGGAGAGATCTCAAAACTGGCAATTCCAGCACTATTCCCGCATATAACGAAATAGCAGTAAAACTCTGCCTAAAACACAGAAGCAACGGATCCTTCAATCTGCTCTGCTGTGCGTTGGTTCAGCTAGGTGAGTTAAATCTCCCTTTAGATTCAGGAGTTAGAAACACGTTTCTGCTAAGAGCTGCGTTTGGTCATTTCTCAGTGAATGGGAGCCTATGCTGTAAGGAGAACTGTCTGCTTGTGAAACCAAAACGGAGCTACGTAACAGAAGGGTCCTCCATGTGTGCATTCAACTTACCGAGTTATACTCGTGTGTTGAAGGGGAAGTTTGGAAACGCTTTCTGTGGAGAGATGTCAAAGCAGGCATTTCCAGCCCTATTCCCGCATATAACGAAAGAACTGTAAAACTCAGCATAAAACACAGTAGCAACGTATGCCTCAATCTGCTCTGCTGTGCGTTTGTTCAGCTAAGTGAGTTAAATCTCCTTTTAGATTCAGGAGTTAGAAACACGTTTCTGCTAAGAGCTGCGTTTGGACTTTTCTCAGTGAATGGGAGCCTATGCTGTAAGGAGAACTGTCGGATTGTGAAAAAAAAAGGGAGCTACCTAACAGAACGGTCTTCAATGAGTGCATTCAACTTACAGAGTTAAACTCGTGTGTTGAAGGGGAAGTCTGGAAACGCTTTCTGTGGAGAGATCTCAAAACAGGCATTTCCAGCACTATTCCTGCATATAATGAAATAGCAGTAAAACTCTGCCTAAAACACAAAAGCAACGTATCCTTCAATCTGCTCTGCTGTGCCTGTGTTCAGCTAAGTGAGTTAAATCTCACTTTATATTCAGGATTTAGAAACACGTTTCTGCTAAGAGCTGCATTTGGACATTTCTCAGTGAATGGGAACCTATACTGTAAGGAGAACTGTCAGCTTGTGAAACCAAAACGGAAAGACATAACAGAATGGTCTTCAATGTGCACATTCAACTTACAGAGTTAAACTCGTGTGTTGAAAGGGAAGTCTGGAAACGCTTTCTGTGGAGAGATCTCAAAACAGGCATTTCCAGCACTATTCCCGCATAAAACGAAATCGCAGTAATACTCTGCCTAAAACAAAGAAGCAACCTGTCATTCAATCTGCTCTGCTGTGCGTTTGTTCACCTAAGTGAGTTAAATCTCTCTTTAGATTCAGGAGTTAGAAACACGTTTCTTCTAAGAGCTGCGTTTCGACATTTCTCAGTGAACGGGAGACTATGCTCTAAGGAGAACTGTCTGCTTGTGAAACCAAAACGGAGCTACTTAACAGAACGGTCTTCAATGTGTGCATTCAACTTACCAAAATAAACTCGTGTGTTAAAGGGAAAGTCTGGAAACGCTTTTCGTGGAGAGATCTCAAAACAGGCATTTCCAGCACTATTCCCGCATATAATGAAATAGCAGTAAAACTCTGCCTAAATCACAGAAGCAATGTATACCTCAATCTGCTCTGCTGTGCGTTTCTTCAGCTAAGTGAGTTAAATCTCCCTTTAGATTCAGGAGTTTGAAACACGTTTCTGCTAAGAGCTGCGTTTGGACATTTCTCAGTGAATGGGAGCCTATGCTGTAAGGAGAACTGTCTGCTTGGGAAACCAAAAGGGAGCTACCTAACACAACGGTCTTCAATGTGTGCATTCAACTTACCGAGTTAAACTCGTGTGTTGAAGGGGAAGTCTGGAAACGCTTTCTGTGGAGAGATCTCAAAACAGGTATTTCCAGCACTATTCCCGCATATAAAGAAATAGCAGTAAAATTCTGCCTAAAACACAGAAGCAACGTATCATTCAATCTGCTCTGCTGTGCGTCTGTTCTGCTAAGTGAGTTGAATCTCCCTTTAGATTCAGGAGTTAGAAACACGTTTCTGCTAAGTGCTGCGTTTGGACATTTCTCAGTGAATGGGAGCCTATGCTGTAAGGAGAACTGTCTGCTTGTGAAACCAAAACGGAGCTACGTAACAGAACGGTCTTCAATGTGTGCACTCAACTTACCGAGTTAAACTCGTGTGTTGAAGGGGAAGTCTGGAAACGGTTTCTTTGGAGAGATCTCAAAACAGGCATTTCCAGCACTATTCCCGCATATAACGAAATAGCAGTAAAACTCTGCCTAAAACACAGAAGCAACGTATCTTTCAATCTGCTCTGATGTGCGTTTGTTCAGCTAAGTGAGTTAAATCTCCCTTTAGATTCAGGAGTTAGAAACACGTATCTGCTAAGAGCTCCCTTTGGACAATTCTCAGTGAATGGGAGCCTATGCTCTAAGGAGAACTGTCTGCTTGTGAAACCAAAACGGAGCTACCTAAGAGAACGGTCTTCAATATGTGCATTCAACTTACCGAGTAAAACTCGTGTGTTGAACGGGAAGTCTGGAAACGCTTTCTGTGGAGAGATTTCAAAAGAGGCATTTCCAGCACTTTTCCCGCATATAACGAAAGAGCTGTAAAACTCTGCCTAAAACACAGAAGCAACGTATCCTTCAATCTGCTCTGCTGCGCGTTTGTTCAGCTAAGTGAGTTAAATCTCCCTTTAGATTCAGGAGTTAGAAACACCTTTCTGCTAAGAGGTGCGTTTGGACATTTCTCAGTGAATGGGAGCTTATGCTGTAAGGAGAACTGTCTGCTTGGGTAACCAAAACGGAGCTACCTAACAGAACGGTCTTCAATGTGTGCATTCAACTTACCGAGTAACACTCGTGTGTTGAAGGGGAAGTCTGGAAACCCTTTCTGTGGAGAGATCTCAGAAGAGGCATTTCCAGCAATATTCCCGTATATAAAGAAATAGCAGTAAAACTCTGCCTAAAACAACGAAGCAACGTATACTACAATCTGCTCCGCTGTGCGTTTGTTCAGCTAAGTGAGTTAAATCTCCCTTTAGATTCAGGAGTTAGAAACACCTTTCTGCTAAGGGCTGCGTTTGGACATTTCTCAGTGAATGGGAGCCTATGCTGTAAGGAGAACTGTCTGCTTGTGAAACCAAAACGGAGCTACCTAACAGAACGGTCTTCAATTTGTGGATTCAACTTACCGAGTAAAACTCGTGTGTTGAATTGGAAGTCTGGAAACACTTTCTCTGGGGAGATCTCAAAACAGGCATTTCCAGCACTATTCCCGCATATAACGAAGTAGCAGTAAAACTCTGCGTAAAACACAGAAGCAACGTAACATTCAATCTGCTCTGCTGTGCGTTTGTTCAGCTAAGTGAGTTAAATCTCCCTTTAGATTCAGGAGTTAGAAGCACGTTTTTGCTAAGAGCTGCGTTTGGACATTTCTCAGTGAATGGGAGCCTATGCTGTAAGGAGAACTGTCTGCTTGTGAAACCAAAACGGAGCTACCTAACAGAACTGTCTTCAAGGTGTGCATTCAACTTACAGATTTAAACTCGTGTGTTGAAGGGGAAGTCTGGAAACGCTTTCTGTGGAGAGATCTCAAAACAGGCATTTCCAGCACTATTCCCGCATATAAGGAAATAGCAGTAAAACTCTGCCTAAAACACAGAAGAAACGTATCATTCAATGTGCTCTGCTGTGCGTTTGTTCAGCTAAGTCAGTTAAATCTCTCTTTAGATTCAGGAGTTAGAAACACGTTTCTGCTAAGGGCTGCCTTTATACATTTCTCAATGAATGGGAGCCTATGCTGTAAGGAGGACTGTCTGCTTTGGAAACCAAAACGGAGATACCTAACAGAACGGTCTTCAATGTGTGCATTCAAATTACCGAGTTAAACTCGTGTGTTGAAGAGGAAGTCTGGAAACGCTTTCTGTGGAGAGATCTCAAAACAGGCATTTCCAGCACTATTCCCGCATATAAGGAAATGGCAGCAAAACTCTGCCTAAAACACAGAAAGAACGTATCCCTCAATCTGCTCTGCTGTGCGTTTGTTCAGCTAAGTGAGTTAAATCTCCCTTTAGATTCAGGAGTTAGAATCACGTTTATGCTAAGAGCTGCGTTTGGACATTTCTCAGTGAATGGGAGCCTAGGCTGTAAGGAGAACTGTATGCTTGGGAAACCAAAACGGAGCTACCCAACAGAACGGTCTTCAAATTGTGCATTGAACTTACCGAGTTAAACTCGTGTGTTGAATGGGAAGTCTGGAAACGCTTTCCGTGGAGAGATCTCAAAACAGGCATTTCCAGAACAATTCCCGCATATAACGAAATAGCAGTAAAACTCTGCCTAAAACACAGAAACAACGTATCTTTCAATCTGCTCTGCTATGCGATGGTTCAGCTGAGTCAGTTAAATCTCCCTTTAGATTCAGGAGTTAGAAACACGTTTCTGCTAACAGCTCCGTTTGGACATTTCTCAGTGAATCGGAGCCTATGCTGTAAGGAGAACTGTCTGCTTGTGAAACCAAAACGGAGCTACCTAACAGAACGGTCTTCAATGTGTGCATTCCACTTACCGAGTTAAACTCCTGTGTTGAAGGGGAAGTCTGGAAACGCTTTCTGTGGAGAGATTTCAAAACACGCATTTCCAGCACTATTCCCGCATATAAGGAAATAGCAGTAAAACTCTGCCGAAAACACCGAAGCAACGTATCCTTCAATCTGCTCTGCTGTGCGTTTGTTCAGCTAAGTGAGTTAAATCTCCCTTTAGATTCAGGAGTTAGAAACACGTTTCTGCTAAGGGATGCGTTTGGACATTTCTCAGAGAATTGGAGCCTATGCTGTAAGGAGAACTGTCTGCTTGGGAAACCAAAACGGAGCTACCTAAAAGAACGGTTTTCAATGTGGGCATTCAACTTACAGAGTTAAACTCGTGTCTTGAAGGGGAAGTCTGGAATCCCTTTCTGTGGAGAGATCTCAATACAGGCATTTCCAGCACTATTCCCGCATATAACGAAATAGCAGTAAACCTCTGCCTAAAACACAGAAGCAACGTATCCTTCAATCTGCTCTGCTGCGCGTTTGTTCAGCTAGGTGAGTTAAATCTCCCTTTAGATTCAGGAGTTAGAAACACGTTTCTGCTAAGAGCTGCGTTTGGACATTTCTCAGTGAATGGGAGCCTATGCTGTAAGGAGAACTGTCTGCTTGGGAAACCAAAACTGAGCTACCTAACAGAACGGTCTTCAATGCGTGCATTAAACTTACCGAGTTAAACTCGTGTGTTGGAGTGGAAGTCTGGAAATGCTTTCTGTGGAAATATTTCAAAACAGGCATTTCCAGCACTATTCAAGCATATAACGAAATAGCAGTAAAACTCTGCCTAAAACACAGAAGCAACGTATCCTTCAATATGCTCTGCAGTGCGTTTGTTCAGCTAAGTGAGTTAAATCTCCCTTTAGATTCAGGAGTTAGAAACACGTTTCTGCTAAGAGCTGCGTTTGGACATTTCTCAGTGCATGGGAGCCTATGCTGTAAGGAGAACTGTCTGCTTGTGAAACCAAAACGGGGCTACCTAACAGAACGGTGTTCAATGTGTGCATTCAACTTACCGAGTTATACTCGTGTGTTGAAGGGGAAGACTGGAAACTCTTTCTGTGGAGAGATCTCAAAACAGGCATTTCCAGCACTATTCCCGCATATAACGAAATAGCAGTAAAACTCTGCCTACAACACAGAAGCAACGTATCCTTCAATCTGCTCTGCTGTGCGTTTTTTCAGCTAAGTGAGTTAAATCTCCCTTTAGATTCAGGAGTTAGAAACACGTTTCTGTTAACAGCTGCGTATGGACATTTCTCAGTGAATGGGAGCCTATGCTGTAAGGAGAACTGTCTGCTTGGGACACCAAAACGGAGCTACCTAACAGAACGGTCTTCAATGTGTGCATTCACCTTACCGAGTTAAACTCGTGTGTTGAAGGGGAAGTCTGGAAACGCTTTCTGTGGAGAGATCTCAAAACAGGCATTTCCAGCACTATTCCCGCATATAACGAAATAGCAGTAAAACTCTGCCTAAAACACAGAAGAAACGTATCATTCAATGTGCTCTGCTGTGCGTTTGTTCAGCTAAGTGAGTTAAATCTCTCTTTAGATTCAGGAGTTAGAAACACGTTTCTGCTAAGGGCTGCCTTTATATATTTCTCAATGAATGGGAGCCTATGCTGTAAGGAGGACTGTCTGCTTGGGAAACCAAAACGGAGATACCTAACAGAACGGTCTTCAATGTGTGCATTCAACTTACCGAGTTAAACTCGTGTGTTGAAGAGGAAGTCTGGAAACGCTTTCTGTGGAGAGATCTCAAAACAGGCATTTCCAGCACTATTCCCGCATATAAGGAAATAGCAGCAAAACTCTGCCTAAAACACAGAAAAAACGAATCCCTCAATCTGCTCTGCTGTGCGTTTGTTCAGCTAAGTGAGTTAAATCTCCCTTTAGATTCAGGAGTTAGAATCACGTTTATGCTAAGAGCTGCGTTTGGACATTTCTCAGTGAATGGGAGCCTAGGCTGTAAGGAGAACTGTATGCTTGGGAAACCAAAACGGAGCTACCCAACAGAACGGTCTTCAAATTGTGCATTGAACTTACCGAGTTAAACTCGTGTGTTGAATGGGAAGTCTGGAAACGCTTTCCGTGGAGAGATCTCAAAACAGGCATTTCCAGAACAATTCCCGCATATAACGAAATAGCAGTAAAACTCTGCCTAAAACACAGAAACAACGTATCTTTCAATCTGCTCTGCTATGCGATGGTTCAGCTAAGTCAGTTAAATCTCCCTTTAGATTCAGGAGTTAGAAACACGTTTCTGCTAACAGCTCCGTTTGGACATTTCTCAGTGAATCGGAGCCTATGCTGTAAGGAGAACTGTCTGCTTGTGAAACGAAAACGGAGCTACCTAACAGAACGGTCTTCAATGTGTGCATTCCACTTACCGAGTTAAACTTCTGTGTTGAAGGGGAAGTCTGGAAACGCTTTCTGTGGAGAGATTTCAAAACAAGCATTTCCAGCACTATTCCCGCATATAACGAAATAGCAGTAAAACTCTGCCGAAAACACCGAAGCAACGTATCCTTCAATCTGCTCTGCTGTGCGTTGGTTCAGCTAAGTGAGTTAAATCTCCCTTTAGATTCAGGAGTTAGAAACACGTTTCTGCTAAGGGATGGGTTTGGACATTTCTCAGAGAATTGGAGCATATGCTGTAAGGAGAACTGTCTGCTTGGGAAACCAAAACGGAGCTACCTAACAGAACGGTTTTCAATGTGGGCATTCAACTTACAGAGTTAAACTCGTGTCTTGAAGGGGAAGTCTGGAAACCCTTTCTGTGGAGAGATCTCAAAACAGGCATTTCCAGCACTATTCCCGCATATAACGAAATAGCAGTAAAACGCTGCCTAAAACACAGATGCAACGTATCCTTCAATCTGCTCTGCTGTTCGTATGTTGAGCTATGTGAGTTAAATCTCCCTTTAGATTCGGGAGTTATAAAAACGTTTCTGCTAAGAGCTGCGTTTGGACATTTCTCAGTGAATGGGAGCCTATGCTGTACGGAGATCTGTCTGCTTGTGAAACCAAAACGGAGCTACCTAACAGAACGGTCTTCAATGTATCCGTTCGACTTACCGAGTTAAACTCGTGTGTTGAAGGGGAAGTCTGGAAACGTTTTCTGTGGGGAGATCTCAAAACAGGCATTTCCAGCACTATTCCCGCATATAACGAAATAGCAGTAAAATTCTGCCTAAAACACAGAAGCAACGTATCCTTCAATCTGCTCTGCTGTGCGTTTGTTCAGCTAAGTGAGTTAAATCTCCCTTTAGATTCAGGAGTTAGAAACACGTTTCTGCTAAGAGCTGCGTTTGGACACTTCTCAGTGAATGGGAGCCTATGCTGTAAGGAAAACCGTCTGCTTGAGAAACCAAAACGGAGCTACCTAACAGAACGGTCTTCAATGTGTCAATTCAACACACCGAATTAAACTCGTGTGTTGAAGGGGAAGTCTGGAAACGCTTTCTGTGGAGAGATCTCAAAACAGGCATTTCCAGCACTATTCCTGCATATAACGAAATCGCAGTAAAACTCTGCCTAAAACACAGTAGCAACGTATCCTTCAATCTGCTCTGCTGTGCGTTTGTTCAGCTAAGTGAGTTAAATCTCCCTTTAGATTCAGGAGTTAGAAACACGTTTCTGCTAAGAGCTGCGTTTGGACATTTCTCAGTGAATTGGAGCCTATGCTGTAAGGAGACCTCTCTGCTTGGGAAACCAAAACGGATCTACCTTACAGAACGGTCTTCAATGTGTGCATTCAACTTACCGAGTTAAACTCGTGTGTTGAAGGGGAAGTCTGGAAACGCTTTCTGTGGAGAGATCTCAGAACAGGCATTTCCAGCACTATTCCCGCATATAACGAAATAGCAGTAAAACTCTGCCTAAAACACAGAAGCAACGTATCCATGAATCTGCTCTGCTGTGCGTTTGTTCAGCTAAGTGAGTTAAATCTCCCTTTAGATTCAGGAGTTACAAACTCTTTTCTGCTAAGAGCTGCGTTTGGACATTTCTCAGTGAATGGGAGCCTATGCTGTAAGGAGAACTGTCTGCTTGTGAACCAAAACAGAGCTACATAACAGAACGGTCTTCAATATGTGCTTTCAGCTTACTGAGATAAACTCTTGTGTTGAAGGGTAAGACTGGAATCGCTTTCTGTGGAGAGATCTCAAAACAGGCATTTCCAGCACTATTCCCGAATATAACGAAATAGCAGTAAAACTCTGCCTAAAACACAGAAGCAACGTATCCGTCAATCTGCCCTGCTGTGCGTTTGTTCAGTTAAGTGAGTTAAATCTCCCTTTAGATTCAGGAGTTAGAATGACGTTTCTGCTAAGTGCTGCGTTTGGACAATTCTCAGTGAATGGGAGCCTATGCTGTAAGGAGAACTGTCTGCTTGTGAAACCAAAACGGAGCTACCAAACAGAACGGTCTTCAATGTGTCCATTCAACACACCGAGTTAAACTCGTGTGTTGAAGGGGAAGTCTGGAAACGCTTTCTGTGGAGAGATCTCAAAACAGGCATTTCCAGCACTATTCCTGCATATAACGAAATTGCAGTAAAACTCTGCCTAAAACACAATAGCAATGTATCCTTCAATCTGCTCGGCTGTGCGTTTGTTCAGCTAAGTGAGTTAAATCTCCCTTTAGATTCAGGAGTTAGAAACACGTTTCTGCTAAGAGCTGCGTTTGGACATTTCTCAGTGAATTGGAGCCTATGCTGTAAGGAGACCTGTCTGCTTGGGAAACCAAAACGGAGCTACCTTACAGAACGGTCTTCAAAGTGTGCATTCAACTTACCGAGTTAAACTCGTGTGTTGAAGGGGAAGTCTGGAAACGCTTTCTGTGGAGAGATCTCAGAACAGGCATTTCCAGCACTATTCCCGCATATAACGAAGTAGCAGTAAAACTCTGCCTAAAACACAGAAGCAACGTATCATTCAATCTGCTCTGCTGTGCGTGTGTTCAGCTATGTGAGTTAAATCTCCCTTTAGATTCAGGAGTTAGAAACACGTTTATGCTAAGAGCTGCCTTTGGACATTTCTCAGTGAATGGGAGCCTATGTTCTAAGGAGAACTGTCTGCTTGTGAAACCAAAACGGAGCTACCTAACAGAACGGTCTTCAATGTGTGCATTCAACTTACAGTGTTAAACTCGTGTGTTGAAGGGGAAGTCTGGAAACGCTTTCTGTGGAGAGATGTCAAAACAGGCATATCCAGCACTATTCCCGCATATAACGAAATAGCAGTAAAACTCTGCCTAAAACACAGAAGCAACGTATCCTTCAATCGGCTCTGCTGTGCGTTTGTTCAGCTAAGTGAGTTATATCTCACTTTAGATTCACGAGTTAGAAACACGTTTCTGCTAAGAGCTGCGTTTGGACATTTCTCAGTGAAAGGGAGCCTATGCTGTAAGGAGAACTGCCTGCTTGTGAAACCAAAACGAAACTACCTAACAGAACGGTCTTCAATGTGTCCATTCAACTTACCGAGTTATACTCGTGTGTTGAAGGGGAAGTCTGGAAACGCTTTCTGTGGAGAGATCTCAAAACATGAATTTCCAGCACTATTCCCGCATATAACGAATTAGCAGTAAAACTCTGCCTAAAACACAGAAGCAACGTATCCTACAATCTGCTCTGCTTTGCGTTGGTTCAACTAAGTGAGTTAAATCTCCCTTTAGATTCAGCAGTTAGAAACACGTTTTTGTTAAGAGCTGCGTTTGGACATTTCTCAGTGAATGGGAGCCTATGCTGTAAAGAGAACTGTCTGCTAGTGAAACCAAAACGGAGCTACCTAACAGAACGGTCATCAATGTGTGCATTCAACTTACCGAGTTAAACTCGTGGGTTGAAGAAGAAGTCTGGAAAATTTTTCTGTACAGAGATCTCAAAACAGGCATTTCCAGCACTATTCCCACATATAACGAAATAGCAGTAAAACTCTGCCTAAAGCACGGAAGAAACGTATCCTTCACTCTGCTCTGCTGTGCGTTTGTTCAGCTAAGTGAGTTAAATCTCCCTTTAGATTCCGGAGTTAGGAACACGTTTCTGCTAAGACCTCCGTTTGGACAATTCTCAGTGAATGGGAGCCTATGCTGTAAGGAGAACTGTCTGCTTGTGAAACCAAAACGGAGCTACCTAACAGAACGGTCTTCAATATGTGCATTCACCTTACCGAGTAAAACTCGTGTGTTGAAGGGGAAGTCTGGAAACGCTTTCTGTGGAAAGATGTCAAAACAGGCATTTCCAGCGCTATTCCCGTATATAACGAAAGAGCTGTAAAACTCAGCATAAAACACAGAAGCAACGTATGCCTCAATCTGCTCTGTTGTGCGTTTGTTCAGCTAAGTGAGTTAAATCTCCTTTTAGATTCAGGAGTTAGAAACACGTTTCTGCTAAGAGCTGCGTTTGGACTTTTCTCAGTGAATGGGAGCCTATGCTGTAAGGAGAACTGTCTGATTGTGAAAAAAAAGGGAGCTACCTAACAGAACGGTCTTCAATGAGTTTATTCAACTTACAGAGTTAAACTCGTGTGTTGAAGGGGAAGTCTGGAAACGCTTTCTGTGGCGAGATCTCAAAACAGGCATTTGCAGCACCATTCCCGCATATAACGAAATAGCAGTAAAACTCTGCCTAAAACACAGAAGCAACGTATCCTTCAATCTGCTCTGCTGTGCCTTTGTTCAGCTAAGTGAGTTAAATCTCCCTTCAGATTCAGGAGTCAGAAACACGTTTCTGCTAAGAGCTCCGTTTGGACAATTCTCAGTGAATGGGAGCCTATGCTGTAAGGAGAACTGTCTGCTTGTGAAACCAAAACGGAGCTACCTAACAGAACGGTCTTCAATATGTGCATTCAACTTACCGAGTAAAACTCCTGTGTTGAAGGGGAAGTCTGGAAACGCTTTCTGTGGAGAGATTACAAAACAGGCATTTCCAGCACTATTCCCGCATATAACGAAAGAGCTGTAAAACTCTGCCTAAAACACAGAAGCAACGTATCCTTCAATCTGCTCTGCTGTGCGTTTGTTCAGCTAAGTGAGTAAAATATCCCTTTAGATTCAGGAGTTAGAAACACGTGTCTGCTAAGAGCTCCGTTTGGACAATTCTCAGTGAATGGGAGCCTATGCTGTAAGGAGAACTGTCTGCTTGTGAAACCAAAACGGAGCTACCTAAGAGAACGGTCTTCAATGTGTGCATTCAACTTACCGAGTTAAACTCGTGTGTGGAAGGGGAAGTCTGGAAACACTTTCTGTGGAGAGATCTCAAAACAGGCCTTTCCAGCAGTATTCCCGCATATAACGAAATAGCAGTAAAACTCTGCCTAAAACACAGAAGCAACGTATCCTCCAATCTGCTCTGCTGTGCGTTTGTTCAGCTAAGTGAGTTAAATCTCCCTTTAGATTCAATAGTTAGAAACACGTTTCTTCTAAGAGCTGCGTTTGGACATTTCTCAGTGAATGGGAGCCTATGCTCTAAGGAGAACTGTCTGCTTGGGAAACCAAAACTGAGCTACCTAACAGAACGGTCTTCAATGTGTGCATTCAACTTACCGAGTTATACTCGTGTGTTGAAGGGGAAGTCTGGAAACGCTTTCTGTGGAGAGATCTCAAAACTGGCAATTCCAGCACTATTCCCGCATATAACGAAATAGCAGTAAAACTCTGCCTAAAACACAGAAGCAACGTATCCTTCAATCTGCTCTGCTGTGCGTTTGTTCAGCTAGGTGAGATAAATCTCCCTTTAGATTCAGGAGTTAGAAACACGTTTCTGCTAAGAGCTGCGTTTGGTCATTTCTCAGTGAATGGGAGCCTATGCTGTAAGGAGAACTGTCTGCTTGTGAAACCAAAACGGAGCTACCTAACAGAAGGGTCCTCAATGTGTGCATTCAACTTACCGAGTTATACTCGTGTGTTGAAGGGGAAGTTTGGAAACGCTATCTGTGGAGAGATCTCAAAACAGGCATTTCCAGCACTATTCCCGCATATAACAAAATAGCAGTAAAACTCTGCCTAAAACACAGAAGCAACGTATCTTTCAGTCTGCTCTGCTGTGCGTTTGTTCAGCTAAGTGAGTTAAATCTCCCTTTAGATTCCGGAGTTAGGAACACGTTTCTGCTAAGAGCTCCGTTTGGACAATTCTCAGTGAATGTGAGCCTATGCTGTAAGGAGAACTGTCTGCTTGTGAAACCAAAACGGAGCTACCTAACAGAACGGTCTTCAATATGTGCATTCACCTTACCGAGTAAAACTCGTGTGTTGAAGGGGAAGTCTGCAAACGCTTTCTGTGGAGAGATGTCAAAACAGGCATTTCCAGCACTATTCCCGCATATAACGAAAGAACTGTAAAACTCAGCATAAAACACAGTAGCAACGTATGCCTCAATCTGCTCTGCTGTGCGTTTGTTCAGCTAAGTGAGTTAAATCTCCTTTTAGATTCAGGAGTTAGAAACACGTTTCTGCTAAGAGCTGCGTTTGGACTTTTCTCAGTGAATGGGAGCCTATGCTGTAAGGAGAACTGTCGGATTGTGAAAAAAAAAGGGAGCTACCTAACAGAACGGTCTTCAATGAGTGCATTCAACTTACAGAGTTAAACTCGTGTGTTGAAGGGGAAGTCTGGAAACGCTTTCTGTGGAGAGATCTCAAAACAGGCATTTCCAGCACTATTCCTGCATATAATGAAATAGCAGTAAAACTCTGCCTAAAACACAAAAGCAACGTATCCTTCAATCTGCTCTGCTGTGCCTGTGTTCAGCTAAGTGAGTTAAATCTCACTTTATATTCAGGAGTTAGAAACACGTTTCTGCTAAGAGCTGCATTTGGACATTTCTCAGTGAATGGGAACCTATACTGTAAGGAGAACTGTCAGCTTGTGAAACCAAAACGGAAAGACATAACAGAATGGTCTTCAATGTGCGCATTCAACTTACAGAGTTAAACTCGTGTGTTGAAGGGGAAGTCTGGAAACGCTTTCTGTGGAGAGATCTCAAAACAGGCATTTCCAGCACTATTCCCGCATAAAACGAAATCGCAGTAATACTCTGCCTAAAACAAAGAAGCAACCTATCATTCAATCTCCTCTGCTGTGCGTTTGTTCACCTAAGTGAGTTAAATCTCCCTTTAGATTCAGGAGTTAGAAACACGTTTCTTCTAAGAGCTGCGTTTCGACATTTCTCAGTGAACGGGAGACTATGCTCTAAGGAGAACTGTCTGCTTGTGAAACCAAAACGGAGCTACTTAACAGAACGGTCTTCAATGTGTGCATTCAACTTACCAAAATAAACTCGTGTGTTAAAGGGAAAGTCTGGAAACGCTTTTCGTGGAGAGATCTCAAAACAGGCATTTCCAGCACTATTCCCGCATATAATGAAATAGCAGTAAAACTCTGCCTAAATCACAGAAGCAATGTATACCTCAATCTGCTCTGCTGTGCGTTTATTCAGCTAAGTGAGTTAAATCTCCCTTTAGATTCAGGAGTTTGAAACACGTTTCTGCTAAGAGCTGCGTTTGGACATTTCTCAGTGAATGGGAGCCTATGCTGTAAGGAGAACTGTCTGCTTGGGAAACCAAAACGGAGCTACCTAACACAACGGTCTTCAATGTGTGCATTCAACTTACCGAGTTAAACTCGTGTGTTGAAGGGGAAGTCTGGAAACGCTTTCTGTGGAGAGATCTCAAAACAGGTATTTCCAGCACTATTCCCGCATATAAAGGAATAGCAGTAAAACTCTGCCTAAAACACAGAAGCAACGTATCATTCAATCTGCTCTGCTGTGCGTCTGTTCTGCTAAGTGAGTTGAATCTCCCTTTAGATTCAGGAGTTAGAAACACGTTTCTGCTAAGTGCTGCGTTTGGACATTTCTCAGTGAATGGGAGCCTATGCTGTAAGGAGAACTGTCTGCTTGTGAAACCAAAACGGAGCTACGTAACAGAACGGTCTTCAATGTGTGCACTCAACTTACCGAGTTAAACTCGTGTGTTGAAGGGGAAGTCTGGAAACGGTTTCTGTGGAGAGATCTCAAAACAGGCATTTCCAGCACTATTCCCGCATATAACGAAATAGCAGTAAAACTCTGCCTAAAACACAGAAGAAACGTATCTTTCAATCTGCTCTGATGTGCGTTTGTTCAGCTAAGTGAGTGAAATCTCCCTGTAGATTCAGGATTTAGAAACACGTTTCTGCTAAGAGCTGCGTTTGGTCATTTCTCAGTGAATGGGAGCCTATGCTGTAAGGAGAACTGTCTGCTTGTGAAACCAAAACGGAGCTACCTAACAGAACGGTCTTCAATGTGTCCATTCAACTTACCGAGTTAAACTCGTGTGTTGAAGGGGAAGTTTGGAAAGGCTTTTCGTGGAGAGATCTCAAAACAGGCATTTCCAGCACTATTCCCGCATTTAATGAAATAGCAGTAAATCTCTGCCTAAAACACAGAAGCAACGTATCTTTCAATGTGCTCTGCTGTGCGTTTGTTCAGCTAAGTGAGTTAAATCTCCCTTTAGATTCAGGAGTTAGAAACACGTATCTGCTAAGAGCTCCCTTTGGACAATTCTCAGTGAATGGGAGCCTATGCTGTAAGGAGAACTGTCTGCTTGTGAAACCAAAACGGAGCTACCTAAGAGAACGGTCTTCAATGTGTGCATTCAACTTACCGAGTTAAACTCGTGTGTTGAAGGGGAAGTCTGGAAACTCTTTGTGTGGAGAGATCTCAAAACAGGCCTTTCCAGCAGTATTTCCGCATATAACGAAATAGCATAAAACTCTGCCTAAAACACAGAAGCAACGTATCCTTCAATCTGCTCTGCTGTGCGTTTGTTCAGCTAAGTGAGTTAAATCTCCCTTTAGATTCAGGAGTTAGAAACACGTTTCTGCTAAGAGCTGCGTTTGGACATTTCTCAGTGAATTGGAGCCTATGCTGTAAGGAGACCTGTCTGCTTGGGAAACCAAAACGGAGCTACCTTACAGAACGGTCTTCAAAGTGTGCATTCAACTTACCGAGTTAAACTCGTGTGTTGAAGGGGAAGTCTGGAAACGCTTTCTGTGGAGAGATCTCAGAACAGGCATTTCCAGCACTATTCCCGCATATAACGAAGTAGCAGTAAAACTCTGCCTAAAACACAGAAGCAACGTATCATTCAATCTGCTCTGCTGTGCGTGTGTTCAGCTATGTGAGTTAAATCTCCCTTTAGATTCAGGAGTTAGAAACACGTTTATGCTAAGAGCTGCCTTTGGACATTTCTCAGTGAATGGGAGCCTATGTTCTAAGGAGAACTGTCTGCTTGTGAAACCAAAACGGAGCTACCTAACAGAACGGTCTTCAATGTGTGCATTCAACTTACAGTGTTAAACTCGTGTGTTGAAGGGGAAGTCTGGAAACGCTTTCTGTGGAGAGATGTCAAAACAGGCATATCCAGCACTATTCCCGCATATAACGAAATAGCAGTAAAACTCTGCCTAAAACACAGAAGCAACGTATCCTTCAATCGGCTCTGCTGTGCGTTTGTTCAGCTAAGTGAGTTATATCTCACTTTAGATTCACGAGTTAGAAACACGTTTCTGGTAAGAGCTGCGTTTGGACATTTCTCAGTGAAAGGGAGCCTATGCTGTAAGGAGAACTGCCTGCTTGTGAAACCAAAACGAAACTACCTAACAGAACGGTCTTCAATGTGTCCATTCAACTTACCGAGTTATACTCGTGTGTTGAAGGGGAAGTCTGGAAACGCTTTCTGTGGAGAGATCTCAAAACATGAATTTCCAGCACTATTCCCGCATATAACGAATTAGCAGTAAAACTCTGCCTAAAACACAGAAGCAACGTATCCTACAATCTGCTCTGCTTTGCGTTGGTTCAACTAAGTGAGTTAAATCTCCCTTTAGATTCAGCAGTTAGAAACACGTTTTTGTTAAGAGCTGCGTTTGGACATTTCTCAGTGAATGGGAGCCTATGCTGTAAAGAGAACTGTCTGCTAGTGAAACCAAAACGGAGCTACCTAACAGAACGGTCATCAATTTGTGCATTCAACTTACCGAGTTAAACTCGTGGGTTGAAGAAGAAGTCTGGAAAATTTTTCTGTACAGAGATCTCAAAACAGGCATTTCCAGCACTATTCCCACATATAACGAAATAGCAGTAAAACTCTGCCTAAAGCACGGAAGAAACGTATCCTTCACTCTGCTCTGCTGTGCGTTTGTTCAGCTAAGTGAGTTAAATCTCCCTTTAGATTCCGGAGTTAGGAACACGTTTCTGCTAAGAGCTCCGTTTGGACAATTCTCAGTGAATGGGAGCCTATGCTGTAAGGAGAACTGTCTGCTTGTGAAACCAAAACGGAGCTACCTAACAGAACGGTCTTCAATATGTGCATTCACCTTACCGAGTAAAACTCGTGTGTTGAAGGGGAAGTCTGGAAACGCTTTCTGTGGAAAGATGTCAAAACAGGCATTTCCAGCGCTATTCCCGCATATAACGAAAGAGCTGTAAAACTCAGCATAAAACACAGAAGCAACGTATGCCTCAATCTGCTCTGTTGTGCGTTTGTTCAGCTAAGTGAGTTAAATCTCCTTTTAGATTCAGGAGTTAGAAACACGTTTCTGCTAAGAGCTGCGTTTGGACTTTTCTCAGTGAATGGGAGCCTATGCTGTAATGAGAACTGTCTGATTGTGAAAAAAAAGGGAGCTACCTAACAGAACGGTCTTCAATGAGTGCATTCAACTTACAGAGTTAAACTCGTGTGTTGAAGGGGAAGTCTGGAAACGCTTTCTGTGGAGAGATCTCAAAACAGGCATTTGCAGCACCATTCCCGCATATAACGAAATAGCAGTAAAACTCTGCCTAAAACACAGAAGCAACGTATCCTTCAATCTGCTCTGCTGTGCCTTTGTTCAGCTAAGTGAGTTAAATCTCCCTTCAGATTCAGGAGTCAGAAACACGTTTCTGCTAAGAGCTCCGTTTGGACAATTCTCAGTGAATGGGAGCCTATGCTGTAAGGAGAACTGTCTGCTTGTGAAACCAAAACGGAGCTACCTAACAGAACGGTCTTCAATATGTGCATTCAACTTACCGAGTAAAACTCCTGTGTTGAAGGGGAAGTCTGGAAACGCTTTCTGTGGAGAGATTACAAAACAGGCATTTCCAGCACTATTCCCGCATATAACGAAAGAGCTGTAAAACTCTGCCTAAAACACAGAAGCAACGTATCCTTCAATCTGCTCTGCTGTGCGTTTGTTCAGCTAAGTGAGTAAAATATCCCTTTAGATTCAGGAGTTAGAAACACGTTTCTGCTAAGAGCTGCGTTTGGACATTTTTCAGTGAATGGGAGCCTATGCTCTAAGGAGAACTGTCTGCTTGTGAAACCAAAACGGAGCTACCTAACGGAACGGTCTTCAATGTGTGCATTCAACTTACCGAGTTAAACTCGTGTGTTGAAGGCGAAGTCTGGAAACGCTTTTCGTGGAGAGATCTCAAAACAAGCATTTCCAGCACTATTCCCGCATTTAATGAAATAGCAGTAAATCTCTGCCTAAAACACAGAAACAACGTATCTTTCAATCTGCTCTGCTGTGCGTTTGTTCAGCTAAGTGAGTTAAATATCCCTTTAGATTCAGGAGTTAGAAACACGTGTCTGCTAAGAGCTCCGTTTGGACAATTCTCAGTGAATGGGAGCCTATGCTGTAAGGAGAACTGTCTGCTTGTGAAACCAAAACGGAGCTACCTAAGAGAACGGTCTTCAATGTGTGCATTCAACTTACCGAGTTAAACTCGTGTGTGGAAGGGGAAGTCTGGAAACACTTTCTGTGGAGAGATCTCAAAACAGGCCTTTCCAGCAGTATTCCCGCATATAACGAAATAGCAGTAAAACTCTGCCTAAAACACAGAAGCAACGTATCCTCCAATCTGCTCTGCTGTGCGTTTGTTCAGCTAAGTGAGTTAAATCTCCCTTTAGATTCAGTAGTTAGAAACACGTTTCTTCTAAGAGCTGCGTTTGGACATTTCTCAGTGAATGGGAGCCTATGCTCTAAGGAGAACTGTCTGCTTGGGAAACCAAAACTGAGCTACCTAACAGAACGGTCTTCAATGTGTGCATTCAACTTACCGAGTTATACTCGTGTGTTGAAGGGGAAGTCTGGAAACGCTTTCTGTGGAGAGATCTCAAAACTGGCAATTCCAGCAGTATTCCCGCATATAACGAAATAGCAGTAAAACTCTGCCTAAAACACAGAAGCAACGTATCCTTCAATCTGCTCTGCTGTGCGTTTGTTCAGCTAGGTGAGTTAAATCTCCCTTTAGATTCAGGAGTTAGAAACACGTTTCTGCTAAGAGCTGCGTTTGGTCATTTCTCAGTGAATGGGAGCCTATGCTGTAAGGAGAACTGTCTGCTTGTGAAACCAAAACGGAGCTACCTAACAGAAGGGTCCTCAATGTGTGCATTCAACTTACCGAGTTATACTCGTGTGTTGAAGGGGAAGTTTGGAAACGCTATCTGTGGAGAGATCTCAAAACAGGCATTTCCAGCACTATTCCCGCATATAACAAAATAGCAGTAAAACTCTGCCTAAAACACAGAAGCAACGTATCTTTCAGTCTGCTCTGCTGTGCGTTTGTTCAGCTAAGTGAGTTAAATCTCCCTTTAGATTCCGGAGTTAGGAACACGTTTCTGCTAAGAGCTCCGTTTGGACAATTCTCAGTGAATGTGAGCCTATGCTGTAAGGAGAACTGTCTGCTTGTGAAACCAAAACGGAGCTACCTAACAGAACGGTCTTCAATATGTGCATTCACCTTACCGAGTAAAACTCGTGTGTTGAAGGGGAAGTCTGCAAACGCTTTCTGTGGAGAGATGTCAAAACAGGCATTTCCAGCACTATTCCCGCATATAACGAAAGAACTGTAAAACTCAGCATAAAACACAGTAGCAACGTATGCCTCAATCTGCTCTGCTGTGCGTTTGTTCAGCTAAGTGAGTTAAATCTCCTTTTAGATTCAGGAGTTAGAAACACGTTTCTGCTAAGAGCTGCGTTTGGACTTTTCTCAGTGAATGGGAGCCTATGCTGTAAGGAGAACTGTCGGATTGTGAAAAAAAAAGGGAGCTACCTAACAGAACGGTCTTCAATGAGTGCATTCAACTTACAGAGTTAAACTCGTGTGTTGAAGGGGAAGTCTGGAAACGCTTTCTGTGGAGAGATCTCAAAACAGGCATTTCCAGCACTATTCCTGCATATAATGAAATAGCAGTAAAACTCTGCCTAAAACACAAAAGCAACGTATCCTTCAATCTGCTCTGCTGTGCCTGTGTTCAGCTAAGTGAGTTAAATCTCACTTTATATTCAGGAGTTAGAAACACGTTTCTGCTAAGAGCTGCATTTGGACATTTCTCAGTGAATGGGAACCTATACTGTAAGGAGAACTGTCAGCTTGTGAAACCAAAACGGAAAGACATAACAGAATGGTCTTCAATGTGCGCATTCAACTTACAGAGTTAAACTCGTGTGTTGAAGGGGAAGTCTGGAAACGCTTTCTGTGGAGAGATCTCAAAACAGGCATTTCCAGCACTATTCCCGCATAAAACGAAATCGCAGTAATACTCTGCCTAAAACAAAGAAGCAACCTATCATTCAATCTGCTCTGCTGTGCGTTTGTTCACCTAAGTGAGTTAAATCTCCCTTTAGATTCAGGAGTTAGAAACACGTTTCTTCTAAGAGCTGCGTTTCGACATTTCTCAGTGAACGGGAGACTATGCTCTAAGGAGAACTGTCTGCTTGTGAAACCAAAACGGAGCTACTTAACAGAACGGTCTTCAATGTGTGCATTCAACTTACCAAAATAAACTCGTGTGTTAAAGGGAAAGTCTGGAAACGCTTTTCGTGGAGAGATCTCAAAACAGGCATTTCCAGCACTATTCCCGCATATAATGAAATAGCAGTAAAACTCTGCCTAAATCACAGAAGCAATGTATACCTCAATCTGCTCTGCTGTGCGTTTATTCAGCTAAGTGAGTTAAATCTCCCTTTAGATTCAGGAGTTTGAAACACGTTTCTGCTAAGAGCTGCGTTTGGACATTTCTCAGTGAATGGGAGCCTATGCTGTAAGGAGAACTGTCTGCTTGGGAAACCAAAACGGAGCTACCTAACACAACGGTCTTCAATGTGTGCATTCAACTTACCGAGTTAAACTCGTGTGTTGAAGGGGAAGTCTGGAAACGCTTTCTGTGGAGAGATCTCAAAACAGGTATTTCCAGCACTATTCCCGCATATAAAGGAATAGCAGTAAAACTCTGCCTAAAACACAGAAGCAACGTATCATTCAATCTGCTCTGCTGTGCGTCTGTTCTGCTAAGTGAGTTGAATCTCCCTTTAGATTCAGGAGTTAGAAACACGTTTCTGCTAAGTGCTGCGTTTGGACATTTCTCAGTGAATGGGAGCCTATGCTGTAAGGAGAACTGTCTGCTTGTGAAACCAAAACGGAGCTACGTAACAGAACGGTCTTCAATGTGTGCACTCAACTTACCGAGTTAAACTCGTGTGTTGAAGGGGAAGTCTGGAAACGGTTTCTGTGGAGAGATCTCAAAACAGGCATTTCCAGCACTATTCCCGCATATAACGAAATAGCAGTAAAACTCTGCCTAAAACACAGAAGCAACGTATCTTTCAATCTGCTCTGATGTGCGTTTGTTCAGCTAAGTGAGTGAAATCTCCCTGTAGATTCAGGATTTAGAAACACGTTTCTGCTAAGAGCTGCGTTTGGTCATTTCTCAGTGAATGGGAGCCTATGCTGTAAGGAGAACTGTCTGCTTGTGAAACCAAAACGGAGCTACCTAACAGAACGGTCTTCAATGTGTCCATTCAACTTACCGAGTTAAACTCGTGTGTTGAAGGGGAAGTTTGGAAAGGCTTTTCGTGGAGAGATCTCAAAACAGGCATTTCCAGCACTATTCCCGCATTTAATGAAATAGCAGTAAATCTCTGCCTAAAACACAGAAGCAACGTATCTTTCAATGTGCTCTGCTGTGCGTTTGTTCAGCTAAGTGAGTTAAATCTCCCTTTAGATTCAGGAGTTAGAAACACGTATCTGCTAAGAGCTCCCTTTGGACAATTCTCAGTGAATGGGAGCCTATGCTGTAAGGAGAACTGTCTGCTTGTGAAACCAAAACGGAGCTACCTAAGAGAACGGTCTTCAATGTGTGCATTCAACTTACCGAGTTAAACTCGTGTGGTGAAGGGGAAGTCTGGAAACTCTTTGTGTGGAGAGATCTCAAAACAGGCCTTTCCAGCAGTATTTCCGCATATAACGAAATAGCATAAAACTCTGCCTAAAACACAGAAGCAACGTATCCTTCAATCTGCTCTGCTGTGCGTTTGTTCAGCTAAGTGAGTTAAATCTCCCTTTATATTCAGGAGTTAGAAACAGGTTTCTGCTAAGAGCTGCGTTTGGACATTTCTCAGTGAATGGGAGCCTATGCTCTAAGGAGAACCCTCTGCTTGGGAAACCAAAACGGAGCTACCTAACAGAACGGTCTTCAATGTGTGCATTCAACTTACCGAGTTAAACTCGTGTGTTGAAGGGGAAGTCTGGAAACCCCTTCTGTGGAGAGATCTCAAAACAGTCATTTCCAGCACTATTCCCGCATATAAAGAAAGAGCAGTAAAACTCTGCCTAAAACACAGAAACAACGTATCCTTCAATCTGCTCTGCTGTGCGTTGGTTCAGCTAAGTGAGTTAAATCTCCCTTTAGATTCAGGAGTTAGAAACACGTTTCTGCTAAGAGCTGTGTTTGGACATTTCTCAGTGAATGGGAGCCTATGCTGTAAGGAGAACTGTCTGCTTGGGAAACCAAAACGGAGCTACCTAACAGAACGGTCTTCAATGTGTGCATTCAACTTACCGAGTTATACTCGTGTGTTGAAGGGGAAGTCTGGAAAGGCTTTCTGTGGATAGACCTCGAAACAGGAATTTCCAGCACTATTCCCGCATATAACGTAATAGCAGTAAAACTCTGCCTAAAACACAGAAGCAACGTATACTTCAATCTTCTCTGGTGTGCGTTTGTTCAGCTAAGTCATTTAAATCTCCCTTTAGATTCAGGAGTTAGAAACACGTTTCTGCTAAGGGCTCCGTTTGGACATTTCTCAGTGAATGGGAGCCTATGCTCTAAGGAGAACTGTCTGCTTGGGAAACCAAAACGGAGCTACCTAACAGAACGGTCTTCAATGTGTGCATTCAACTTACCGAGTTATACTCGTGAGTTGAAGGGGAAGTCTGGAAACGCTTTCTGTGGAGAGATCTCAAAACTGGCAATTCCAGCACTATTCCCGCATATAACGAAATAGCAGTAAAACTCAGCCTAAAACACAGAAGCAACGTATCCTTCAATCTGCTCTGCTGTGCGTTTGTTCAGCTAGGTGAGTTAAATCTCCCTTTAGATTCAGGAGTTAGAAACACGTTTCTGCTAAGAGCTGCGTTTGGTCATTTCTCAGTGAATGGGAGCCTATGCTGTAAGGAGAACTGTCTGCTTGTGAAACCAAAACGGAGCTACCTAAAAGAAGGGTCCTCAATGTGTGCATTCAACTTACCGAGTTATACTCGTGTGTTGAAGGGGAAGTTTGGAAACGCTATCTGTGGAGAGATCTCAAAACAGGCATTTCCAGCACTATTCCCGCATATAACAAAATAGCAGTAAAACTCTGCCTAAAACACAGAAGCAACGTATCTTTCAGTCTGCTCTGCTGTGCGTTTGTTCAGCTAAGTGAGTTAAATCTCCCTTTAGATTCCGGAGTTAGGAACACGTTTCTGCTAAGAGCTCCGTTTGGACAATTCTCAGTGAATGTGAGCCTATGCTGTAAGGAGAACTGTCTGCTTGTGAAACCAAAACGGAGCTACCTAACAGAACGGTCTTCAGTATGTGCATTCACCTTACCGAGTAAAACTCGTGTGTTGAAGGGGAAGTCTGGAAACGCTTTCTGTGGAGAGATGTCAAAACAGGCATTTCCAGCACTATTCCCGCATATAACGAAAGAACTGTAAAACTCAGCATAAAACACAGTAGCAACGTATGCCTCAATCTGCTCTGCTGTGCGTTTGTTCAGCTAAGTGAGTTAAATCTCCTTTTAGATTCAGGAGTTAGAAACACGTTTCTGCTAAGAGCTGCGTTTGGACTTTTCTCAGTGAATGGGAGCCTATGCTGTAAGGAGAACTGTCGGATTGTGAAAAAAAAAGGGAGCTACCTAACAGAACGGTCTTCAATGAGTGCATTCAACTTACAGAGTTAAACTCGTGTGTTGAAGGGGAAGTCTGGAAACGCTTTCTGTGGAGAGATCTCAAAACAGGCATTTCCAGCACTATTCCTGCATATAATGAAATAGCAGTAAAACTCTGCCTAAAACACAAAAGCAACGTATCCTTCAATCTGCTCTGCTGTGCCTGTGTTCAGCTAAGTGAGTTAAGTCTCACTTTATATTCAGGAGTTAGAAACACGTTTCTGCTAAGAGCTGCATTTGGACATTTCTCAGTGAATGGGAACCTATACTGTAAGGAGAACTGTCAGCTTGTGAAACCAAAACGGAAAGACATAACAGAATGGTCTTCAATGTGCGCATTCAACTTACAGAGTTAAACTCGTGTGTTGAAGGGGAAGTCTGGAAACGCTTTCTGTGGAGAGATCTCAAAACAGGCATTTCCAGCACTATTCCCGCATAAAACGAAATCGCAGTAATACTCTGCCTAAAACAAAGAAGCAACCTATCATTCAATCTGCTCTGCTGTGCGTTTGTTCACCTAAGTGAGTTAAATCTCCCTTTAGATTCAGGAGTTAGAAACACGTTTCTTCTAAGAGCTGCGTTTCGACATTTCTCAGTGAACGGGAGACTATGCTCTAAGGAGAACTGTCTGCTTGTGAAACCAAAACGGAGCTACTTAACAGAACGGTCTTCAATGTGTGCATTCAACTTACCAAAATAAACTCGTGTGTTAAAGGGAAAGTCTGGAAACGCTTTTCGTGGAGAGATCTCAAAACAGGCATTTCCAGCACTATTCCCGCATATAATGAAATAGCAGTAAAACTCTGCCTAAATCACAGAAGCAATGTATACCTCAATCTGCTCTGCTGTGCGTTTATTCAGCTAAGTGAGTTAAATCTCCGTTTAGATTCAGGAGTTTGAAACACGTTTCTGCTAAGAGCTGCGTTTGGACATTTCTCAGTGAATGGGAGCCTATGCTGTAAGGAGAACTGTCTGCTTGGGAAACCAAAACGGAGCTACCTAACACAACGGTCTTCAATGTGTGCATTCAACTTACCGAGTTAAACTCGTGTGTTGAAGGGGAAGTCTGGAAACGCTTTCTCTGGAGAGATCTCAAAACAGGTATTTCCAGCACTATTCCCGCATATAAAGAAATAGCAGTAAAACTCTGCCTAAAACACAGAAGCAACGTATCATTCAATCTGCTCTGCTGTGCGTCTGTTCTGCTAAGTGAGTTGAATCTCCCTTTAGATTCAGGAGTTAGAAACACGTTTCTGCTAAGTGCTGCGTTTGGACATTTCTCAGTGAATGGGAGCCTATGCTGTAAGGAGAACTGTCTGCTTGTGAAACCAAAACGGAGCTACGTAACAGAACGGTCTTCAATGTGTGCACTCAACTTACCGAGTTAAACTCGTGTGTTGAAGGGGAAGTCTGGAAACGGTTTCTGTGGAGAGATCTCAAAACAGGCATTTCCAGCACTATTCCCGCATATAACGAAATAGCAGTAAAACTCTGCCTAAAACACAGAAGCAACGTATCTTTCAATCTGCTCTGATGTGCGTTTGTTCAGCTAAGTGAGTGAAATCTCCCTGTAGATTCAGGATTTAGAAACACGTTTCTGCTAAGAGCTGCGTTTGGTCGTTTCTCAGTGAATGGGAGCCTATGCTGTAAGGAGAACTGTCTGCTTGTGAAACCAAAACGGAGCTACCTAACAGAACGGTCTTCAATGTGTCCATTCTACTTACCGAGTTAAACTCGTGTGTTGAAGGGGAAGTTTGGAAACGCTATCTGTGGAGAGATCTCAAAACAGGCATTTCCAGCACTATTCCCGCATATAACAAAATAGCAGTAAAACTCTGCCTAAAACACAGAAGCAACGTATCTTTCAGTCTGCTCTGCTGTGCGTTTGTTCAGCTAAGTGAGTTAAATCTCCCTTTAGATTCCGGAGTTAGGAACACGTTTCTGCTAAGAGCTCCGTTTGGACAATTCTCAGTGAATGTGAGCCTATGCTGTAAGGAGAACTGTCTGCTTGTGAAACCAAAACGGAGCTACCTAACAGAACGGTCTTCAGTATGTGCATTCACCTTACCGAGTAAAACTCGTGTGTTGAAGGGGAAGTCTGGAAACGCTTTCTGTGGAGAGATGTCAAAACAGGCATTTCCAGCACTATTCCCGCATATAACGAAAGAACTGTAAAACTCAGCATAAAACACAGTAGCAACGTATGCCTCAATCTGCTCTGCTGTGCGTTTGTTCAGCTAAGTGAGTTAAATCTCCTTTTAGATTCAGGAGTTAGAAACACGTTTCTGCTAAGAGCTGCGTTTGGACTTTTCTCAGTGAATGGGAGCCTATGCTGTAAGGAGAACTGTCGGATTGTGAAAAAAAAAGGGAGCTACCTAACAGAACGGTCTTCAATGAGTGCATTCAACTTACAGAGTTAAACTCGTGTGTTGAAGGGGAAGTCTGGAAACGCTTTCTGTGGAGAGATCTCAAAACAGGCATTTCCAGCACTATTCCTGCATATAATGAAATAGCAGTAAAACTCTGCCTAAAACACAAAAGCAACGTATCCTTCAATCTGCTCTGCTGTGCCTGTGTTCAGCTAAGTGAGTTAAGTCTCACTTTATATTCAGGAGTTAGAAACACGTTTCTGCTAAGAGCTGCATTTGGACATTTCTCAGTGAATGGGAACCTATACTGTAAGGAGAACTGTCAGCTTGTGAAACCAAAACGGAAAGACATAACAGAATGGTCTTCAATGTGCGCATTCAACTTACAGAGTTAAACTCGTGTGTTGAAGGGGAAGTCTGGAAACGCTTTCTGTGGAGAGATCTCAAAACAGGCATTTCCAGCACTATTCCCGCATAAAACGAAATCGCAGTAATACTCTGCCTAAAACAAAGAAGCAACCTATCATTCAATCTGCTCTGCTGTGCGTTTGTTCACCTAAGTGAGTTAAATCTCCCTTTAGATTCAGGAGTTAGAAACACGTTTCTTCTAAGAGCTGCGTTTCGACATTTCTCAGTGAACGGGAGACTATGCTCTAAGGAGAACTGTCTGCTTGTGAAACCAAAACGGAGCTACTTAACAGAACGGTCTTCAATGTGTGCATTCAACTTACCAAAATAAACTCGTGTGTTAAAGGGAAAGTCTGGAAACGCTTTTCGTGGAGAGATCTCAAAACAGGCATTTCCAGCACTATTCCCGCATATAATGAAATAGCAGTAAAACTCTGCCTAAATCACAGAAGCAATGTATACCTCAATCTGCTCTGCTGTGCGTTTATTCAGCTAAGTGAGTTAAATCTCCGTTTAGATTCAGGAGTTTGAAACACGTTTCTGCTAAGAGCTGCGTTTGGACATTTCTCAGTGAATGGGAGCCTATGCTGTAAGGAGAACTGTCTGCTTGGGAAACCAAAACGGAGCTACCTAACACAACGGTCTTCAATGTGTGCATTCAACTTACCGAGTTAAACTCGTGTGTTGAAGGGGAAGTCTGGAAACGCTTTCTCTGGAGAGATCTCAAAACAGGTATTTCCAGCACTATTCCCGCATATAAAGAAATAGCAGTAAAACTCTGCCTAAAACACAGAAGCAACGTATCATTCAATCTGCTCTGCTGTGCGTCTGTTCTGCTAAGTGAGTTGAATCTCCCTTTAGATTCAGGAGTTAGAAACACGTTTCTGCTAAGTGCTGCGTTTGGACATTTCTCAGTGAATGGGAGCCTATGCTGTAAGGAGAACTGTCTGCTTGTGAAACCAAAACGGAGCTACGTAACAGAACGGTCTTCAATGTGTGCACTCAACTTACCGAGTTAAACTCGTGTGTTGAAGGGGAAGTCTGGAAACGGTTTCTGTGGAGAGATCTCAAAACAGGCATTTCCAGCACTATTCCCGCATATAACGAAATAGCAGTAAAACTCTGCCTAAAACACAGAAGCAACGTATCTTTCAATCTGCTCTGATGTGCGTTTGTTCAGCTAAGTGAGTGAAATCTCCCTGTAGATTCAGGATTTAGAAACACGTTTCTGCTAAGAGCTGCGTTTGGTCGTTTCTCAGTGAATGGGAGCCTATGCTGTAAGGAGAACTGTCTGCTTGTGAAACCAAAACGGAGCTACCTAACAGAACGGTCTTCAATGTGTCCATTCTACTTACCGAGTTAAACTCGTGTGTTGAAGGGGAAGTTTGGAAAGGCTTTTCGTGGAGAGATCTCAAAACAGGCATTTCCAGCACTATTCCCGCATTTAATGAAATAGCAGTAAATCTCTGCCTAAAACACAGAAGCAACGTATCTTTCAATGTGCTCTGCTGTGCGTTTGTTCAGCTAAGTGAGTTAAATCTCCCTTTAGATTCAGGAGTTAGAAACACGTATCTGCTAAGAGCTCCCTTTGGACAATTCTCAGTGAATGGGAGCCTATGCTGTAAGGAGAACTGCCTGCTTGTGAAACCAAAACGGAGCTACCTAAGAGAACGGTCTTCAATGTGTGCATTCAACTTACCGAGTTAAACTCGTGTGTTGAAGGGGAAGTCTGGAAACACTTTGTGTGGAGAGATCTCAAAACAGGCCTTTCCAGCAGTATTTCCGCATATAACGAAATAGCATAAAACTCTGCCTAAAACTCAGAAGCAACGTATCCTTCAATCTGCTCTGCTGTGCGTTTGTTCAGCTAAGTGAGTTAAATCTCCCTTTAGATTCAGGAGTTAGAAACAGGTTTCTGCTAAGAGCTGCGTTTGGACATTTCTCAGTGAATGGGAGCCTATGCTCTAAGGAGAACTCTCTGCTTGGGAAACCAAAACGGAGCTACCTAACAGAACGGTCTTCAATGTGTGCATTCAACTTACAGAGTTAAACTCGTGTGTTGAAGGGGAAGTCTGGAAACCCCTTCTGTGGAGAGATCTCAAAACAGGCATTTCCAGCACTATTCCCGCATATAAAGAAATAGCAGTAAAACTCTGCCTAAAACACAGAAACAACGTATCCTTCAATCTGCTCTGCTGTGCGTTGGTTCAGCTAAGTGAGTTAAATCTCCCTTTAGATTCAGGAGTTAGAAACACGTTTCTGCTAAGAGCTGTGTTTGGACATTTCTCAGTGAATGGGAGCCTATGCTGTAAGGAGAACTGTCTGCTTGGGAAACCAAAACGGAGCTACCTAACAGAACGGTCTTCAATGTGTGCATTCAACTTACCGAGTTATACTCGTGTGTTGAAGGGGAAGTCTGGAAAGGCTTTCTGTGGAGAGATCACAAAACAGGTATTTCCAGCACTATTCCCGCATATAACAATATAGCAGCAAAACTCTGCCTAAAACACAAGAGCAACGTATCCTTCAATCAGCTCTGATGTGCGTTTGTTCAGCTAAGTGAGTTAAATCTCCCTTTAGATTCAGGAGTCAGAAACACGTTTCTGCTAAGAGCTGCGTTTGGACATTTCTCAGTGAATGGGAGCCTATGCTGTAAGGAGAACTCTCTGCTTGTGAAACCAAAACGGAGCTAACTAACAGAACGGTCTTCAATGTGTGCATTCAACTTACCAAGTTAAACTCGAGTGTTGAAATGGAAGTCAGGAAAAGCGTTCTGTGGAGAGATCTCAAAACAGGCATTTCCAGCACTATTCCCGCATATAACGAAATAGCAGTAAAACTCTGCCTAAAACACAGAAGCACCATATCCTACAATCTACTCTGCTGTGCGTTTGTTCAGCAAAGTGTGTTAAATCTCCCTTTAGATTCAGGAGTTAGAAACACGTTTCTGCTAAGAGCTGCGTTTGGACATTTCTCAGTGAATGGGAGCCTATGCTGTAAGGAGAACTCTCTGCTTGTGAAACCAAAACGGAGCTACCTAACAGAACGGTCTTCAATGTGTGCACTCAACTTACCGAGTTAAACTCGAGTGCTGAAATGGAAGTCTGGAAACGCGTTCTGTGGAGAGATCTCAAAACAGGCATTTCCAGCACTATTCCCGCATATAAAGAAATGGCAGTAAAACTCTGCCTAAAACACAGAAGCAACGTATCCTTCAATGTGCTCTGCTGTGCGTTTGTTCAGCTAAGTGAGTTAAATCTCCCTTTAGATTCAGGAGTTAGATACAAATTTCTTCTAAGAGGTGCGTTTGGACATTTCTCAGTGAATGGGAGCCTATGTTGTAAGGAGAACTGCCTGCTTGTGAAACCAAAACGGAGATACATAACAAAACGGTCTTCAATGTGTGCATTCAACTTACCGAGTTAAACTCGTGTGTTGTAGGGGAAGTCTGGAAACGCTTTCTGTTGAGAGATCTCAAAAGAGGCATTTCCATCACTATTCCCGCATATAACGAAATAGCAGTTAAACCCTGCCTAAAACAAAGAAGCAACGTATCCTTCAATCGGCTCTGCTGTGCGTTTGTTCAGCTAAGTGAGTTAAATCTCCCTTTAGATTCAGGAGTTAGAAACACGTTTCTGCTAAGGGCTGCGTTTGGACATTTCTCAGTGAATGGGAGCCTATGCTGTAAGGACAACTGTCTGCTTGTGAAACCAAAACGGAGCTACCTAACAGAACGGTCTTCAATGTGTGCATTCAACTTACCGAGTTAAACTGGTGTGTTGAAGGCGAAGTCTGGAAACGCTTTCTGTGGAGAGATCACAAAACAGGCATTTCCAGCACTATGCCCGCATATAACGAAATAGAAGTAAAACTCTGCCTAAAACACAGAAGCAACGTATCCTTCAATCTGCTCGGCTGTGCGTTTGTTCAGCTAAGTGAGTTAAATCACCCTTTCGATTCAGGAGTTAGAAAGACGTTTCTGCCTAGAGCTGCGTTTGGACATTTCTCAGTGAATGGGAGCCTATGCTGTAAGGAGAACTGTCTGCTTGTGAAACCAAAGCCCAGTTACCTAACAGAACGGCCTTCAATGTGTGCATTCAACTTACAGAGTTAAACTCGTGTTCGGAAGGGGAAGTCAGGAAAAGCGTTCTGTGGAGAGATCTCAAAACAGGCATTTCCAGCACTATTCCCGCATATAACGAAATGGCAGTAAAACCCTGCCTAAAACACAGAAGAAACGTATCCTTCAATCTGCTCTGCTGTGCGTTTGTTCAGCTAAGTGAGTTAATTCTCCCTCTATGTTCAGGAGTTAGATATAAGTTTCTGCTAAGAGCTGCGTTTGGACATTTCTCAGTGAATGGGAGCCTATGCTGTAAGGAGAACTGTCTGCTTGTGAAACCAAAACGGATCTACCTAACAGAACGGTCTTCAATGTGTGCATTCAACTTACCGAGTTAAACTCGTGTGTTGAAGGGGAAGTCTGGAAAAGTGTTGTGTGGAGAGATCTCAAAACAGGCATTTCCAGCACTATTCCCGCATATAACGAAATAGCAGTAAATCTCTGCCTACAACACAGAAGTAACGTATCCTTCAATCTGCTCTGCTGTGCGTTTGTTCAGCTAAGTGAGTTAAATCTCTCTTTAGATTCAGGAGTCAGAAACACGTTTCTGCTAAGAGCTGCGTTTGGACATTTCTTAGTGAATGGGAGCCTATGCTGTAAGGAGAACTGTCTGCTTGTGAAACCAAAACGGAGCTACCTAACAGAACGGTCTTCAATGTGTACATTCAACTTACCGAGTTAAGCTCGTGTGTTGAAGGGGAAGTCTGGAAAAATTTCTGTGGAGAGATCTCAAAACAGGCATTTCCAGCACTATTCCCGCATATAACGAAATAGCAGTAAAACTCTGCCTAAAACACAGAAGCAACGTATCATTCAATCTGCTCTGCTGTGCGTTTGTTCAGCTAAGTGAGTTAAATCTCCCTTTAGATTCAGGAGTTAGAAACACGTTTCTGCTAAGAGCTGCGTTTGGACAATTCTCAGTGAATGGGAGCCTATGTTGTAAGGAGAACTGCCTGCTTGTGAAAACAAAACGGAGATACATGACAGAACGGTCTTCAATGTGTGCATTCAACTTACCGCGTTAAACTCGTGTGTTGTAGGGGAAGTCTGGAAACGCTTTCTGCTGAGTGATCTCAAAACAGGCATTTCCATCACTATTCCCGCATATAACGAAATAGCAGTAAAACCCTGCCTAAAACAGAGAAGCAACGTATCCTTCAATCTGCTCTGCTGTGCGTTTGTTCAGCTAAGTGAGTTAAATCTCCCTTTAGATTCAGGAGTTAGAAACAGGTTTCTGCTAAGAGCTGCGTTTGGACATTTCTCAGTGAATGGGAACCTATGCTGTAAGGAGAACTGTCTGCTTGTGAAACCAAAACGGAGCTACCTAACAGAACGGTCTTCAATGTGTGCATTCAACTTACCGAGTTAAACTCGTGTCTTGAAGGGGAGGTCTGGAAACGCTTTCTGTGGAGAGATTTCAAAACAGGCATTTCCAGCACTATTCCCGCATATAACGAAATAGCAGTAAAACTCTGCCTAAAACACAGAAGCAACGTATCCTTCCATCTGCTTTGCTGTGCGTTTGTTCAGCTAAGTGAGTTAAATCTCCCTTTAGATTCAGGAGTTAGAAACACGTTTCTGCTAAGAGCTGCGTTTGGACATTTCTCAGTGAATGAGAGCCTATGCTGTAAGGAGAACTGTCTGCTTGGGAAACCAAAACGGAGCTACCTAACAGAACGGTCTTCAATGTGTGCATTCAACTTACCGAGTTAAACTCGTGTGTTGAAGGGGAAGTCTGGAAACGCTTTCTGTGGAGAGATCTCAACACAGGCATTTCCAGCACTATTCCCGCATATAAAGAAATAGCAGTAAAACTCTGCCTAAAACACAGAAGCAACGTATCTTTCAATCTGCTCTGCTGTGCGTTTGTTCAGCTAAGTGAGTTAAATCTCCCTTTAGATTCAGGAGTTAGAAACACGTTTCTGCTAAGTGCTGCGTTTGGACATTTCTCAGTGAATGGGAGCCTATGCTGTAAGGAGAACTGTCTGCTTGTGAAACCAAAACGAAGCTACCTAACAGAACGGTCTTCAATGTGTGCATTCAACTTATAGAGTTATACTCGTGTGTTGAAGGGGAAGTCTGGAAACGCTTTCTGTGGAGAGATCTCAAAACAGGCATTTCCAGCACTATTCCCGCATATAACGAAATAGCAGTAAAACTCTGCCTAAAACACAGAAGCAACGTATCTTTCAATCTGCTCTCATGTGCGTTTGTTCAGCTAAGTGAGTTAAATCTCCCTTTAGATTCAGGAGTTTGAAACACGTTTCTGCTAAGAGCTGCGTTTGGTCATTTCTCAGTGAATGGGAGCCTATGCTGTAAGGAGAACTGTCTGCTTGTGAAACCGAAACGGAGCTACCTAACAGAACGGTCTTCAATGTGTGCATTCAACGTATCGAGATATACTCATGCGTTGAAGGGGAAGTATGGAAACGATTTCTGTGGAGAGATCTCAAAACAGGCATTTCCAGCACTATTCCCGCATATAACGAAACAGCCGTAAAACTCTGCCTAAAACACAGAAGCAACGTATCCTTCAATCTGCTCTGCTGTGCCTTTGTTCAGCTAAGTGAGTTAAATCTCCCTTTAGATTCAGGAGTCAGAAACACGTTTCTGCTAAGAGCTCAGTTTGGACAATTCTCAGTGAATGGGAGCCTATGCTGTAAGGAGAACTGTCTGCTTGTGAAACCAAAACGGAGCTACCTAACAGGACGGTCTTCAATATGTGCATTCAACTTACCGAGTAAAACTCCTGTGTTGAAGGGGAAGTCTGGAAACGCTTTCTGTGGAGAGATTTCAAAACAGGCATTTCCAGCACTATTCCCGCATATAACGAAAGAGCTGTAAAACTCTGCCTAAAACACAGAAGCAACGTATCCTTCAATCTGCTCTGCTGTGCGTTTGTTCAGCTAAGTGAGTAAAATATCCCTTTAGATTCATGTTTTAGAAACACGTTTCTGCTAAGAGCTGCGTTTGGACATTTTTCAGTGAATGGGAGCCTATGCTGTAAGCAGAAGTGTCTGCTGTGAAACCAAAACAAAGCTACCTAACAGAACGGTCTTCAATCTGTGCATTCAACTTACCGAGTTAAATTCGTGTGTTGAAGGGGAAGTCTGGAAAGGCTTTCTGTGGAGAGATCTCAAAACAAGCATTTCCAGCATTATTCCCGCATATAACGAAATAGCAGTAAAACTCTGCCTAAAACACAGAAGCAACGAATCCGTCAATCTGCTCTGCTGTGGCTTTGTTCATCTAAGTGAATTAAATCTCCCTTTAGATTCAGGAGATAGAAACACGTTTCTACTAAGAGCTGCGGTTGGACATTTCTCAATGAATGGGAGCCTATGCTGTAAGGAGAACTGTCTGATTGTGAAACCAAAATGGAGCTACCTAACAGAACGGTCTTCAATGTGTGCATTCAACTTACCGAGTTAAACTAGAGTGTTTAAATGGAAGTCTGGAAACGCGTTCTGTGGATAGATCTCAAAACAGGTATTTCCAGCACTATTCCCGCATATGAAGAAATGGCAGTAAAACTCTGCCTAAAACACAGAAGCAACGTATCCTTCAATGCGCTCTGCTGTTCGTTTGTTCAGCTAAGTGAGTTAAATCTCCCTTTAGATTCAGGAGTTAGATACAAATTTCTGCTAAGAGCTGCGTTTGGACATTTCTCAGTGAATGGGAGCCTATGTCGTAAGGAGAACTGCCTGCTTGTGAAACCAAAAGGGAGGTACATAATAGAACGGTCTTCAATGTGTGCATTCAACTTACCGAGTTAAACTCGTGTTTGTAGGGGAAGTCTGGAAACGCTTTCTGTTGAGAGATCTCAAAGCAGGCATTTCCAGCATTATTCCCGCATATAACGAAATAGCAGTAAAACTCTGCCTAAAACACAGCAGCAACGTATCCTTCAATCTTCTCTGCTGTGCGTTTGTTCAGCTAAGTGAGTTAAATCTCCCTTTAGATTCAGGAGTTAGAAACACGTTTCTGCTAAGAGCTGCGTTTGGACATTTCTCAGTGAATGGGAGCCTATGCTGTAAGGAGAACAGTCTGCTTGTGAAACCAAAACGGAGCTACCTAACAGAACGGTCTTCAATGCGTGCATTCAACTTACAGAGTTAAATTCGTGTGTTGAAGGGGAAGTCTGGAAACGTTTTCTGTGGAGAGATCTCAAAACAGGCATTTCCAGCACTATGCCCGCATATAACGAAATAGCAGTAAAACTCCGCCTAAAACACAGAAGCAACGTATCCTTCAATCTGCTCGGCTGTGCGTTTGTTCAGCTAAGTGAGTTAAATCTTCCTTTCGATTCAGGAGTTAGAAAGACGTTTCTGCTAAGTGCTGGGTTTGGACATTTCTCAGTTAATGGGAGCCTATGCAGTAAGGAGAACTGTCTGCTTGTGAAACCAAAGCGCAGCTACCTAACAGAACGGTCTTCAATGTGGGCATTCAACTTACCGAGTAAAACTCGTGTGTTTAAGGGGAAGTCTGGAAACGCTTTCTGTTGAGAGATCTCAAAACAGGCTTTTCCAGCACTATTCCCGCATATAACAATATAGCAGTAAAACTCTGCCTAAAACACAAAGGCAACGTATCCTTCAATCTGCTCTGCTGTGCGTTTGTTCAGCTAAGTGAGTTAAATCTCCCTTTAGATTCAGGAGTCAGAAACACGTTTCTGCTAAGAGCTGCGTTTGGACATTTCTCAGTGAATGGGAGCCTATGCTGTAAGGAGAACTCTCTGCTTGTGAAACCAAAACGGAGCTAACTAACAGAACGGTCTTCAATGTGTGCATTCAACTTACCGAGTAAAACTCGAGTGTTGAAATGGAAGTCAGGAAAAGCGTTCTGTGGAGAGATCTCAAAACAGGCCTTTCCAGCACTATTCCCGCATATAAAGAAATAGCAGTAAAACTCTGCCTAAAACATAGAAGCAACGTATCCTACAATCTGCTCTGCTGTGCGTTTGTTCAGCTAAGTGAGTTAAATCTCCCTTTAGATTCAGGAGTTAGAAACACGTTTCTGCTAAGTGCTCCGTTTGGACAATTCTCAGTGAATGGGAGCCTATGCTGTAAGGAGAACTGTCTGCTTGTGAAACCAAAACGGAGCTACCTAAGAGAACGGTCTTCAATGTATGCATTCAACTTACCGAGTTAAACTCTTGTGTTGAAGGGGAAGTCTGGAAACACTTTCTGTGGAGAGATCTCAAAACAGGCCTTTCCAGCAGTATTCCCGCATATAACGAAATAGCAGTAAAACTCTGCCTAAAACACAGAAGCAACGTATCCTTCAATCTGCACTGCTGTGCGTTTGTTCATCTAAGTGAGTTAAATCTCCCTTTAGATTCAGGAGTTAGAAACACGTTTCTGCTAAGAGCTGCGTTTGGACATTTCTCAGTTAATGGGAGCCTATGCTCTAAGGAGAACAGTCTGCTTGGGAAACAAAAACGGAGCTACCTAACAGAACGGTCTTCAATGTGTGCATTCAACTTACCGAGTTAAACTCGTGTGTTGAAGGGGAAGGCTGGAAACCATTTCTGTGGAGAGATCTCAAAACAGGCATTTCCAGCACTATTCCGGCATATAAAGAAATAGCAGTAAAACTCTGCCTAAAACACAGAAGCAACGTATACTTCAATCTGCTCTGCTGTGCGTTGGTTCAGCTAAGTGAGTTAAATCTCCCTTTAGATTCAGGAGTTAGAAACACGTTTCTGCTAAGAGCTGTGTTTGGACATTTCTCAGTGAATGGGAGCCTATGCTGTAAGGAGAACTGTCTGCTTGTGAAACCAAAACGGAGCTACCTAACAGAACGGTCTTCAATGTGTGCAATCAACTTACCGATTTATACTCGTGTGTTGAAAGGGAAGTCTGGAAACGCTTTCTGTGGATAGATCTCAAAACAGGCATTTCCAGCACTATTCCGGCATATAACGAAATAGCAGTAAAATTCTGCCTAAAACACAGAAGCAACGTATCCTTCAATCTGCTCTCCTGTGCTTTTGTTCAGCTAAGTTTGTTAAATCTCACTTTACATTCAGACGTTAGAAAGACGTTTCTGCTAAGAGCTGCGTTTGCACATTTTCAGTGAATGGGAGCCTATGCTGTAAGGAGAACTGTCTGCTTCTGAATCCAAAACGGAGCTACCTAACAGAACGGACTTCAATGTGTGCATTCAACTTACCGAGTAAAACTCGTGTGTTGAAGGGGAAGTCTGGAAACGCTTTCTGTGGAGAGATTTCAAAACAGGCATTTCCAGCACTATTCCCGCATATAACGAAATAGCAGTAATACTCTGCCTAAAACACAGAAGCAACATATCTTTCAATCTGCTCTGCTGTGCGTCTGTTCAGCTAAGTGAGTTAAATCTCCCTTTAGATTCAGGAGTTAGAAACACGTTTCTGCTAACAGCTGCGTTTGGACATTTCTCAGTGAATGGGAGCCTATGCTCTAAGGAGAACTGTCTGCTTGTGAAACCAAAAAGGAGCTACCTAACAGAACGGTCTTCAATGTGTGCATTCAACTTACCGAGTTAAACTCGTGTGTTGAAGGGGAAGGCTGGAAACCCTTTCTGTGGAGAGATCTCAAAACAGGCATTTCCAGCACTATTCCGTCATATAAAGAAATAGCAGTAAAACTCTGCCTAAAACACAGAAGCAACGTATACTTCAATCTGCTCTGCTGTGCGTTGGTTCAGCTAAGTGAGTTAAATCTCCCTTTAGATTCAGGAGTTAGAAACACGTTTCTGCTAAGAGCTGTGTTTGGACATTTCTCAGTGAATGGGAGCCTATGCTGTAAGGAGAACTGTCTGCTTGTGAAACCAAAACGGAGCTACCTAACAGAACGGTCTTCAATGTGTGCAATCAACTTACCGATTTATACTCGTGTGTTGAAGGGGAAGTCTGGAAACGCTTTCTGTGGATAGATCTCAAAACAGGCATTTCCAGCACTATTCCGGCATATAACGAAATAGCAATAAAACTCTGCCTAAAACACAGAAGCAACGTATCCTTCAATCTGCTCTCCTGTGCTTTTGTTCAGCTAAGTTTGTTAAATCTCACTTTACATTCAGACGTTAGAAAGACGTTTCTGCTAAGAGCTGCGTTTGCACATTTTCAGTGAATGGGAGCCTATGCTGTAAGGAGAACTGTCTGCTTCTGAATCCAAAACGGAGCTACCTAACAGAGCGGTCTTCATTGTGTGCATTCAACTTACGCAGATAAACTCGTGTGTTGAAGGGGAAGTGTGGAAACGCTTTTCGTGGAGAGATCTCAAAACAGGCATTTCCAGCACTATTCCCGCATATAATGAAATAGCAGTAAAACTCTGCCTAAAACACAGAAGCAACGTATACTTCAATCTGCTCTGCTGTGCGATTGTTCAGCTAAGTGAGTTAAATCTCCCTTTAGATTCAGGAGTTAGAGACACGTTTCTGCTAAGAGCTGTGTTTGGACATTTCTCAGTGAATGGGAGCCTATACTGTAAGGAGAAATGTCTGCTTGGGAAAACAAAACGGAGCTACCTAACAGAACGGTCTTCAATATGTGCATTCAACTTACCGAGTAAAACTCCTGTGTTGAAGGGGAAGTTTGGAAACGCTTTCTGTTGAGAGATTTCAAAACAGGCATTTCCAGCACTATTCCCGCATATAACGAAAGAGCTGTAAAACTCTGCCTAAAACACAGAAGCAACGTATCCTTCAATCTGCTCTGCTGTGCGTTTGTTCAGCTAAGTGAGTAAAATATCCCTTTAGATTCAGGAGTTAGAAACACGTTTCTGCTAAGAGCTGCGTTTGGACATTTTTCAGTGAATGGGAGCCTATGCTCTAAGGAGAACTGTCTGCTTGTGAAACCAAAACGGAGCTACCTAACAGAACGGTCTTCAATGTGTGCATTCAACTTGCCGAGTTAAACTCGTGTGTTGAAGGGGAAGTCTGGAAACGCTTTTCGTGGAGAGATCTCAAAACAAGCATTTCCAGCACTATTCCCGCATTTAATGAAATAGCAGTAAATCTCTGCCTAAAACACAGAAGCAACGTATCTTTCAATCTGCTCTGCTGTGCGTTTGTTCAGCTAAGTGAGTTAAATATCCCTTTAGATTCAGGAGTTAGAAACACGTTTCTGCTAAGAGCTCCGTTTGGACAATTCTCAGTGAATGGGAGACTATTCTCTAAGGAGAACTGTCTGCTTGGGAAACCAAAACGGAGCTACCTAACAGAACGGTCTTCAATGTGTACATTCAACTTACCGAGTTATACTCGTGTGTTGAAGGGGAAGTCTGGAAACGCTTTCTGTGGAGAGATCTCAAAACTGGCAATTCCAGCACTATTCCCGCATATAACGAAATAGCAGTAAAACTCTGCCTAAAACACAGAAGCAACGTATCCTTCAATCTGCTCTGCTGTGCGTTTGTTCAGCTAGGTGAGTTAAATCTCCCTTTAGATTCAGGAGTTAGAAACACGTTTCTGCTAAGAGCTGCGTTTGGTCATTTCTCAGTGAATGGGAGCCTATGCTGTAAGGAGAACTGTCTGCTTGTGAAACCAAAACGGAGCTACGTAACAGAAGGGTCCTCCATGTGTGCATTCAACTTACCGAGTTATACTCGTGTGTTGAAGGGGAAGTTTGGAAACGCTATCTGTGGAGAGATCTCAAAACAGGCATTTCCAGCACTATTCCCGCATATAACAAAATAGCAGTAAAACTCTGCCTAAAACACAGAAGCAACGTATCTTTCAGTCTGCTCTGCTGTGCGTTTGTTCAGCTAAGTGAGTTACATCTCCCTTTAGATTCCGGAGTTAGGAACACGTTTCTGCTAAGAGCTCCGTTTGGACAATTCTCAGTGAATGTGAGCCTATGCTGTAAGGAGAACTGTCTGCTTGTGAAACCAAAACGGAGCTACCTAACAGAACGGTCTTCAATATGTGCATTCACCTTACCGAGTAAAACTCGTGTGTTGAAGGGGAAGTCTGGAAACGCTTTCTGTGGAGAGATGTCAAAACAGGCATTTCCAGCACTATTCCCGCATATAACGAAAGAACTGTAAAACTCAGCATAAAACACAGTAGCAACGTATGCCTCAATCTGCTCTGCTGTGCGTTTGTTCAGCTAAGTGAGTTAAATCTCCTTTTAGATTCAGGAGTTAGAAACACGTTTCTGCTAAGAGCTGCGTTTGGACTTTTCTCAGTGAATGGGAGCCTATGCTGTAAGGAGAACTGTCGGATTGTGAAAAAAAAAGGGAGCTACCTAACAGAACGGTCTTCAATGAGTGCATTCAACTTACAGAGCTAAACTCGTGTGTTGAAGGGGAAGTCTGGAAACGCTTTCTGTGGAGAGATCTCAAAACAGGCATTTCCAGCACTATTCCTGCATATAATGAAATAGCAGTAAAACTCTGCCTAAAACACAAAAGCAACGTATCCTTCAATCTGCTCTGCTGTGCCTGTGTTCAGCTAAGTGAGTTAAATCTCACTTTATATTCAGGATTTAGAAACACGTTTCTGCTAAGAGCTGCATTTGGACATTTCTCAGTGAATGGGAACCTATACTGTAAGGAGAACTGTCAGCTTGTGAAACCAAAACGGAAAGACATAACAGAATGGTCTTCAATGTGCGCATTCAACTTACAGAGTTAAACTCGTGTGTTGAAGGGGAAGTCTGGAAACGCTTTCTGTGGAGAGATCTCAAAACAGGCATTTCCAGCACTATTCCCGCATAAAACGAAATCGCTGTAATACTCTGCCTAAAACAAAGAAGCAACCTATCATTCAATCGGCTCTGCTGTGCGTTTGTTCACCTAAGTGAGTTAAATCTCCCTTTAGATTCAGGAGTTAGAAACACGTTTCTTCTAAGAGCTGCGTTTCGACATTTCTCAGTGAACGGGAGACTATGCTCTAAGGAGAACTGTCTGCTTGTGAAACCAAAACGGAGCTACTTAACAGAACGGTCTTCAATGTGTGCATTCAACTTACCAAAATAAACTCGTGTGTTAAGGGAAAGTCTGGAAACGCTTTTCGTGGAGAGATCTCAAAACAGGCATTTCCAGCACTATTCCCGCATATAATGAAATAGCAGTAAAACTCTGCCTAAATCACAGAAGCAATGTATACCTCAATCTGCTCTGCTGTGCGTTTCTTCAGCTAAGTGAGTTAAATCTCCCTTTAGATTCAGGAGTTTGAAACACGTTTCTGCTAAGAGCTGCGTTTGGACATTTCTCAGTGAATGGGAGCCTATGCTGTAAGGAGAACTGTCTGCTTGGGAAACCAAAACGGAGCTACCTAACACAACGGTCTTCAATGTGTGCATTCAACTTACCGAGTTAAACTCGTGTGTTGAAGGGGAAGTCTGGAAACGCTTTCTGTGGAGAGATCTCAAAACAGGTATTTCCAGCACTATTCCCGCATATAAAGAAATAGCAGTAAAACTCTGCCTAAAACACAGAAGCAACGTATCATTCAATCTTCTCTGCTGTGCCTCTGTTCTGCTAAGTGAGTTGAATCTCCCTTTAGATTCAGGAGTTAGAAACACGTTTCTGCTACGTGCTGCGTTTGGACATTTCTCAGTGAATGGGAGCCTATGCTGTAAGGAGAACTGTCTGCTTGTGAAACCAAAACGGAGCTACGTAACAGAACGGTCTTCAATGTGTGCACTCAACTTACCGAGTTAAACTCGTGTGTTGAAGGGGAAGTCTGGAAACGGTTTCTGTGGAGAGATCTCAAAACAGGCATTTCCAGCACTATTCCCGCATATAACGAAATAGCAGTAAAACTCTGCCTAAAACACAGAAGCAACGTATCTTTCAATCTGCTCTGATGTGCGTTTGTTCAGCTAAGTGAGTTAAATCTCCCTGTAGATTCAGGATTTAGAAACACGTTTCTGCTAAGAGCTGCGTTTGGTCATTTCTCAGTGAATGGGAGCTTATGCTGTAAGGAGAACTGTCTGCTTGGGAAACCAAAACGGACCTACCTAACAGAACGGTCTTCAATGTGTGCATTCAACTTACCGAGTTACACTCGTGTGTTGAAGGGGAAGTCTGGAAACCCTTTCTGTGGAGAGATCTCAGAAGAGGCATTTCCAGCAATATTCCCGTATATAAAGAAATAGCAGTAAAACTCTGCCTAAAACAACGAAGCAACGTATACTTCAATCTGCTCTGCTGTGCGTTTTTTCAGCTAAGTGAGTTAAATCTCCCTTTAGATTCAGGAGTTAGAAACACGTTTCTGCTAACAGCTGCGTATGGACATTTCTCAGTGAATGGGAGCCTATGCTGTAAGGAGAACTGTCTGCTTGGGACACCAAAACGGAGCTACCTAACAGAACGGTCTTCAATGTGTGCATTCACCTTACCGAGTTAAACTCGTGTGTTGAAGAAGAAGTCTGGAATATCTTTCTGTGCAGAGATCTCAAAACAGGCATTTCCAGCACTATTCCCGCATATAACGAAATAGCAGTAAAACGCTGCCTAAAACACAGAAGCAACGTATCCTTCAATCTGCTCTGCTGTTCCTATGTTGAGCTATGTGAGTTAAATCTCCCTTTAGATTCGGGAGTTATAAACACATTTCTGCTAAGAGCTGCGTTTGGACATTTCTCAGTGAATGGGAGCCTATGCTGTACGGAGATCTGTCTGCTTGTGAAACCAAAACGGAGCTACGTAACAGAACGGTCTTCAATGTATCCGTTCCACTTACCGAGTTAAACTGGTGTGTTGAAGGGGAAGTCTGGAAATGTTTTCTGTGGGGAGATCTCAAAACAGGCATTTCCAGCACTATTCCCGCATATAACGAAATAGCAGTAAAATTCTGCCTAAAACACAGAAGCAACGTATCCTTCAATCTGCTCTGCTGTGCGTTTGTTCAGCTAAGTGAGTTAAATCTCCCTTTAGATTCAGGAGTTAGAAACACGTTTCTGCTAAGAGCTGCGTTTGGACACTTCTCAGTGAATGGGAGCCTATGCTGTAAGGAGAACCGTCTGCTTGGGAAACCAAAACGGAGCTACCTAACAGAACGGTCTTCAATGTGTCAATTCAACACACCGACTTAAACTCGTGTGTTGAAGGGGAAGTCTGGAAACGCTTTCTGTGGAGAGATCTCAAAACAGGCATTTCCAGCACTATTCCTGCATATAACGAAATCGCATTAAAACTCTGCCTAAAACACAGTAGCAACGTATCCTTCAATCTGCTCTGCTGTGCGTTTGTTCAGCTAAGTGAGTTAAATCTCCCTTTAGATTCAGGAGTTAGAAACACGTTTCTGGTAAGAGCTGCGTTTGGACATTTCTCAGTGAATGGGATTCTATGCCGTAAGGAGAAAAGTCTGCTTCTAAAACCAAAACGAACTACCTAACAGAACGGTTCTCAATGTGTGCATTCAACATACAGAGTTAAACTCGTATGTTTTCGGGTAAGTCAGGAAACGCTTTCTGTGGAGAGATCTCAAAACAGGCATTTCCAGCACTATTCCCGCATATAACGAAATAGCAGTAAAACTCTGCCTAAAACACAGAAGAAACGTATCCTTCAATCTGCTCTGCTGCGAGTTTGTTCAGCTAAGAGACTTAAAACTCCCCTTAGAATCAGGAGTTAGAAACACGTTTCTTCCAAGAGCTGCGTTTCGACATTTTTGAGTGAATGTGAGTCTATGCTGTAAGGAGAACTGTCTGGTTCAAACGCAAAACGGAGCTACCTAACAGAACGGTCTTCAGTGTGTGCATTCAGCTTAAAGTGTTAAAATCGTGTGTTGAAGGGGAAGTCTGGAAAATTTTTCTGTGGAGAGATCTCAAAACAGGCATTTCCGGCACTATTCCCGCATATAACGTAATAGCAGTAAAACTCTGCCTTAAACACAGAAGAAACGTATCCTTCAATCTGCTCTGCTGTGCGATTGTTCAGCTAAATGAGTTAAATCTCCCTTTAGATTCAGGAGTTAGAAACACGTTTCTGCTAAGTGCTGCGTTTGGACATTTCTCAGTGAATGGGAGTCTATGCTGTAAGGAGAACTGTCTGCTTCTAAAAGCAAATCGGAGCTATCTAACAGAACGGTCTTCAATGTGTGCATTCAACTTACAGAGTTAAACTCGTGTGTTCAAGGGGAAGTCTGGATACGCTTTCTGGGGAGAGATCTCAAAACAGGCATTTCCAGCACTATTCCCGCATATAAAGAAATAGCAGTTAAACTCTTCCTAAAACACAGAAGAAACGTATCCTTCAATCTGCTCTGCTTCGTGTTTGTTCAGCTTAGTGAGTTAAAACTCCCCTTAGAATCTGGAGTTAGAAACACGTTTCTTCTAAGAGTTGCGTTTCGAAATTTTTCAGTGAATGTGAGTCTATGCTGTGAGGAGAACTGTCTGGTTCAAACGCAAAACGGAGCTAACTAACAGAACGGTCTTCAGTGTGTGCATTCAGCTTAGAGTTAAAATCGTGTGTTGAAGGGGAAGTCTGGAAATGCTTTCTGTGGAGAGATCTCAAAACAGGCATTTCCGGCACTATTTCCGCATATAACGAAATAGCAGTAAAAATCTGCCTAAAACACAGAAGAAACGTATCCTTCAATCTATTCTGCCGTGCGTTTGTTCAGCTACGTGAGTTAAATCTCCCCTTTGATTCAGGAGTTAGAAACACGTTTCTGCTAAGAGCTGCGTTTGGACATTTCTCAGTGAATGGGAGCCTATGCCGTAAGGAGAACTGTCTGCTTGTGAAACCAAAACGGAGCTACCAAACAGAACGGTCTTCAATGTGTGCATTCAACTTACCTAGTTAAACTCGAGTGTTGAAATGGAAGTCTGGAAACGCGTTCTGTGGAGAGATCTCAAAACAGGTATTTCCAGCACTATTCCCGCATATAACGAAATGGCTGTAAAACTCTGCCTAAAACACAGAAGCAACGTATCCTTCAATCTGGTTTGCTGTACGTTTGTTCAGCTAAGTGAGTTAAATCTCCCTTTAGATTCAGGAGTTAGAAACACGTTTCTGCTAAGAGCTGCGTTTGGACATTTCTCAGTTAATGGGAGCCTATGCTGTAAGGAGAACTGTCTGCTTGTGAAACCAAAACGGAGCTACCTAACAGAACGGTCTTCAATGTGTGCATTCAACTTACCGATTTAAACTCGTGTGTTGAAGGGGAAGTCTGGAAACGCTTTCTGTGGAGAGTTCTCAAAACAGCCATTGCCATGCATTTCCAGCACTATCCCCGCATATAACGAAAGAGCAGTAAAACTCTCCCTAAAACACAAAAAAACGTAACCTTCAATCTGCTCTGCTGTGCGTTTGTTCAGCTAAGTGGGTAAAATCTCCCTTTAGATTCAGGAGTTACAAACACGTTTCTGGTAAGAGCTGCCTTTGGACATATCTCAGTGAATAGGAGTATATGCTGTAAGAAAAACTCTCTGCTTCTAAAATGAAAACGGAGCTAACGAACAGAACCATTGTCAATTTGTGTATTCAACTTACAGGGTTAAACTCGTGTGTTGAATGGGAAGTCTGGAAACGCATCCGTGGAGAGATCTCAAAACAGTCAATTCCAGCACTATTCCCGCATATAAAGAAATAGCAGTAAAACTCTGCCAAAAACACAGAAGAAACGTATCCTTCAATGTGCTCTACTGTGCCTTTGTTCAGCTAAGTGAGTTAAATATTCCTTTAGATTCAGGACTTACAAACACGTTTCTGGTAAGAGCTGCGTTTGGACATTTCTCAGTGAATGGGAGTATATGCTGTAAGGAGAACTCTCTGCTTGTAAAACCAAAACGGATCTACCTATCAGAACGGTTTTCAATGTGTGCATTCAACTTACAGTGGTAAACTCGTGAGTTGAAGGGGATGTTCGGAAACACTTTCTGTGGAGAGATTTCAAAACATGCATTTCCAGCATTATTGCCGCATGTAAAGAAATGGCAGTAAAACTCTGCCTAAAACACAGAAGAAATGTAGCATTCAATCTGCTCTTCTTTGCGTTTGTACCGCTAAGTGAGTTAAATCACCCTTTCAATTGAGGAGTTAGAAACAGTTTTCTGGTAATTGCTGCGTTTGGACATTGCTCAGTAAATGGGAGTTTATGCTGTAGGTAAATCTCTCTGCTTCTAAAACCGAAACGGAGCTAATTAACAGAACGGTTGTCAATGTATTCATTCAAAGTACAGAGTAAAACTCTTGTGTTGAAGGGGAAGTGTGGAAACGCTTTCTGTGGAGTGATCTCAAAACAGGCATTTCCAGGCATTTCCAACACTATTCCCCCATATAACGAAATGGCAGTTAAACTCTGCCTAAAACAAAGAAGAAACGTATCCTTCAAGCTTCTCTGCTGTGCGTTTGTTCAGCTAAGTGAGTTAAATCTCCGGTTACATTCAGGAGTTCGAAACACATTTCTGGTAAGAGCTGCGTTGGGAGATTTCTCAGTGAATGGGTGTATGTGCTTTAAGGAGAATTCTCTGCTTCTAAAACCAAAACGGAGCTACCTAACAGAACGGTTGTCAATGTGTGCATTCAACTAACAGAGATAAACTCGTGTGTAGGACGGGAAGTCTGGAAACGCTTTCTGTGGAGAGACCTCCAAACAGGCATTACCAGGCATATCCAGCACTATTCCCCCATATAACGAAATGGCAGTAAAACTCTGCCTAAAACAAAGAAGAAACGTATCCTTCAATCTGCTCTGCTGTGCGTTTGTTCAGCTAAGTGAGTTAAATCTCCCTTTAGATTCAGGAGTTAAAAACACGTTTCTGGTAAGAGCTGCGTTTGGACATTTCTCAGTGAATGGGATTATATGCTGTAAGGAGAACACTCTGCTTATAAAACCAAAACGGAGCTACCTAACAGAACGGTTGTCAATGTGTGCATTCAACATACAGAGTTAAACTCGAGTGTTGAAGGGGAAGTCTGGAAACGCTTTCCGTGGAGAGATCTAAAGCAGGCATTTCCAAGCATTTCAAGAACTATTCCCCCATAAAACGAAATAGCAGTAAAACTCTGCCTAAAACACAGTAGAAACGTATCCTTCAATCTGCGCTGCTGTGCGTTTGTTCAGCTAAGTGAGTTAAATCTCACTTTAGATACAGGAGTTACAAACACGTTTCTGGAAAGGGCTGCATTTGGACATTTCTAAGTGAATGGGTGGATGTGCTGAAAGAAGAACTCTCTGGTTCTGAAACCAAAACGGAACTGCATAAAAGAACGCTTTTCAATGTGTCCATTCAACTTACAGAGATAAACTCTTGGGTTGGAGGGGAAGTCTGGAAAAGATTTCTGTGGAGAGATCTCAAAGCAGGCATTTCCAGCACTGTTCCCGCAAAGAACGAAATAGCAGTAAAACTCTGCCTAAAACAGAGAAGAAACGTATCTTGCAATCTGCTCTGCTGTGTGTTTGTTCAGCTAAGTGAGTTAAATCTTTCTTTAGATTCAGGAGTTAGAAACGCGTTTTTGGTAAGAGCTGCGTTTGGACATTTCTCAGTGAAAGGGAGTATATGCTGTAAGGAGATCTCTCTGTTCTAAAACCAAAACGGAACTACCTAACAGAGCGGTTGTCAATGTGTACATTCAACTTACAGAATTAAACTCGTGTGTTGAAGGGGAAGTACGGAAACGATTTCTGTGGAGAGAACTCAAAACCGGCATTTCCAGCACTATTCATGCATAGAAAGAAATATCAGTAAAACTCTGCCTAAAACACAGAAGAAACTTAACCTTGAGTCTGCCCTGCTGTGCGTTTGTTCAGCTAAGTGAGTTAAATCTCCCTTTAGATTCAGGAGTTAGGAAGAAGTTTCTGGTCAGAGCTGCGTTTGGACATTTCTCAGTAAATGGGAGTATATAGTGTAAGGAGAACTCTATGCTTCTACAACCAAAATGGAGCTACATAACAGAATGGTTTTCAATGTGTGCATTCAACTTACCGATTTAAACACGTGTGTTGAATGGTAAGTCTGGAAACGCTTTCTGTGTAGAGATCTCTAAACAGGCATTTCCAGGCATTTGCATCACTATTCCCGCATATAACGAAATAGCAGTAAAACTCTTCCTAGAACACAGAAGAAACGTATCCGTCAATCTGCTCTGCTGTGCGTTTGTTCAGCTGAGTTAAATCTCCCTTTAGATTCAGGAGATAGAAACACGTTTCTGCTTAAAGCTGCGTGTGGACATTTCTCAGTGAATGGGAGTCTATGCTGTAAGAAGAAAAGTCTGGTTCAAAAGCAAAACGGAGCTACCTAACAGAACGGTCTTCAGTGTGTGCATTCGGCTTACAGAGTTAAAATCGTGTGTTGAAGGGGAAATCTGGAAACGCTTTCTGTGGAGAGATCTCAAAACAGGCATTTCCAACACTATTCCCGCATAAAACGAAATAGCAGTAAAACTCTGCCTAAAATACAGAAGAAACGTATCCTTCAATCTGCTCTGCTGTGCGTTTGTTCAGCTAAGTGAGTTAAATCTACCCTTAGATTCAGGAGTTAGATACACGTTTCTGCTAAGAGCTGCGCTTGGACATTTCTCAGTGAATGGGAGTCTATGCTGTAAGGAGAACTGTCTCCTTCTAAATGCAAAACGGAGCTACCTAACCGAACGGTCTTCAGTGTGTGCATTCAACTTAGAGAGATAAAGTCGTTTGTCGAACGGGAAGCCTGGAACCGTTTCTGTGGAGAGATCTCAAAACAGGCATTTCCAGCACTATTCCCGCATATAACGATATAGCAGTAAAACTCTGCATAAAACACAGAAGAAACCTATCCTTCAATATGCTCTGCTGTGCTTTTGTTCGGCTAAGTGAGTTAAATCTCCCTTTAGATTCAGGAATTAGGAACACGTTTCTGGTAAGAGCTGCGTTTGGACATTTCTCAGTTAATATGAATCTATGCTGTAAAGAGAACTGTCTGCTTGTTAAACCAAAACGGAGCTACCTAACAGAACGGTCTTCAATGTGTGCATTCAACTTATGGAGTTAAAATCGTGTGTTGAAGGGGACGTCTGGAAACGCTTTCTGTGGATAGATCTCAAAACAGGAATTTCCAGAACTATTCCCGCATATAACGAAATAGCAGAAAAACTCTGCCTTAAACACAGAAGAAACGTATCTTCAATCTGCTCTGTGGTGCGTTTGTTCAGCTAAGTGAGTTAAATTTCCCTTTAGATCAGGAGTTGCAAACACGTTTCTGGTAAGAGCTGGGTTTGGACATTTCTCAGTCAATGGGAGTTTATGCTATAAGGAGAACTCTCTGCTTCTAAAACCAAAACGGAGCTACCTAACAGAACGGTCTTCAGTTTGTGCATTCAGCTTACAGAGTTAAAATCGTGTGTTGACGGAGAAGTCTGGAAACGCTTTCTGGGGAGAGATCTCAAAACACGCATTTCCAGCACTATTCCCGCATATAACGAAATAGCAGTAAAACTATGCCTAAAACACAGAAGAAATGTATCCTTCAATCTACTCTGCTGTGGGATTGTTCAGCTAAGTGAGTTTAATCTCCCTTTAAATTCAGGAGATAGAAACACGTTTCTGGTAAGAGCTGCGTTTGGACATTTCTCAGTGAATGGGATTCTATGCCGTAAGGAGAAAAGTCTGCTTCTAAAACCAAAACGGAACTACCTAACAGAACGGTTCTCAATGTGTGCATTCAACATACACAGTTAAACTCGTGTGTTTTCGGGTAAGTCTGGAAACGCTTTCTGTGGAGAGATCTTAAAACAGGCATTTCCAGCACTATTCCCTCATATAAAGAAATAGCAGTAAAACTCTGCCTAAAACACGGAAGAAACGTTTCCTTCAAACTTCTTTGCTATGCGTTTGTTCAGCTAAGTGAGTTAAATCGAAATTTAGATTCAGGAGTTAGAAACACGTTTCTGGTAAGGGCTGCATTTGGCCAGTTCTCAGTGAATGGGAGTCTATGCTGTTAGGAGTACTGTCTGCTTCTAAACGCAAAACGGAGCTACCTAACAGAATGGTCTTCAATGTGTGCATTCAACTTACAGAGTTAAACTCGTGTGTTGAAGGGGAAGTCTGGAAGCGCTTTCTGTGGAGAGATCTTAAAACAGGCATTTCCAGCACTATTCCCTCATATAACGAAATAGCAGTAAAACTCTGCCTAAAACACGGAAGAAACGTTGCCTTCAAACTTCTCTGCTGTGCGTTTGTTCAGCTAAGCGAATTAAATCGAACCTTAGAATCAGGAGTTAGAAACACGTTTCTGGTAAGAGCTGCATTTGGCCAGTTCTCAGTTAATGGTAGTCTATGCTGTAAGGAGAACTGTCTGCTTCTAAAAGCAAAACGGAGCTACCTAACAGAATGGTCTTCAATGTGTGCATTCAAGTTACAGAGGTAAACTCGTGTGTTGAAGGGGAAGTCTGAAAACGCTTTCTGTGGAGAGATCTCAAAACACGCATTTCCAGCACTATTCCCGCATATAAATAAATAGCAGTAAAACTCTGCCTAAAACACAGAAGAAACGTTTCCTTCAATCTGCTCTGCTGTGCGTTTGTTCAGCTAATTGAGTTAAATCTCCCTTTAAATTCAGGAGTTAGAAACAAGTTTCTGCTAAGTCCTGCGTGTTGACATTTCTCAGTGAATGGGAATCTATGCTGTAAGGAGATCTGTCTGGTTCAAAAACAAAACGGATCTAACTAGCAGAACGGTCTTCAGTGTGTGCATTCAGCTTACAGAGTTAAAATCGTGTGTTGAAGGTGAAGTCTGGAAACGCTTTCTGTGGAGCGATCTCAAAACCGGCATTTCTAGCACTATTCCCGCATATAACGAAATTGCAGTAAAACTCTGCCTAAGACACAGAAGAAACGTATCCTTCAATCTGCTCTGCTGTGTGATTGTTCAGCTAAGTGAGTTAAATCTCCCTTTAGATTCAGGAGATAGAAACACGTTTCTGGTAAGAGCTGCGTTTGGACATTTCTCAGTGAATGGGATTCTATGCTGTAAGGAGAAAAGTCTGCTTCTAAAACCAAAACGGAACTACCTAACAGAACGATCCTCAATGTGTGCGTTCAACATACAGAGTTAAACTCGTGTGTTTTAGGGGAAGTCTGGAAACGCTTTCTGTGGAGAGATCATAAAACAGGCATTTCCAACACTATTCCCTCATATAACGAAATAGCAGTAAAACTCTGCCTAAAACACGGAAGAAACTTTTCCTTCAAACTTCACTGCTCTGCGTTTGTTCAGCTAAGTGAGTTAAATCGAACTTTAGATTCAGGAGTTAGAAACACGTTTCTGGTAAGAGCTGCGTTTGGCCAGTTCTCAGTGAATGGGAGTCTATGCTGTTAGGAGAACTGTCTGCTTCTAAAAGCAAAACGGAACTACCTAACAGAATGGTCTTCAATGTGTGCATTCAACTTACAGAGTTAAACTCGTGTGTTGAAGGGGAAGTCTGGAAACGCCTTCTGTGGAGAGATCTGAAAACAGGAATTTCCAGCACTATTCCCGCATATAACTAAATAGCAGTAAAACTCTGTCTAAAACACAGAAGAAACCTTTCCTCCAATCCGCTCTGCTGTGCGTTTGTTCAGCTAAGTAAGTTAAATCTCCCTTTAGATTCAGGAGTTAGAAAAACTTTTCTGCTTAAAGATGCGTTTGGCCATTTCTCAGTGATTCGGAGTCTATGCTGTAAGGAGAACTGTCTGCTTCTAAAAGCAAAACGGAGCTACCTAAAAGAACGGTCTTCAATGTGTGCATTCAACTTACAGTGTTAAACTGGTGTGTTGAAGGGGAAGGCTGGAAACGCTTTCTGTGGAGAGATCTCAAAACAGTCATTTGCAGCACTATTCCCGCATATAATGAAATAGCAGTAAAACTCTGCCTAAAACACAGAAGGAACGTATCCTTCAATCTCCTCTGCTGTGCGTTTGTTCAGCTAAGTGAGTTAAATCTCCCTTTAAATTCAGGAGTTAGAAACACGTTTCTGCTAAGTCCTGCGTGTGGACATTTCTCAGTGAATGGGAGTCTACGCTGTAAGGAGAACTGTCTGGTTCAAAAGCAAAACGGAGCTACCTAACAAAACGGTCTTCAGTGTGTGCATTCAACTTAGAGAGATAAACTCGTGTGTCGAACGGGAAGCCTGGAAACGCTTTCTTTGGAAAGATCTCAAAACAGGCATTTCCAGCACTATTCCCGCATATAACGATATAGCAGTAAAACTCTGCCTAAAACACAGAAGAAACGTATCCTTCAATCGCCTCTGCTGTGCTTTTGTTCGGCTAAGTGAGTTAAATCTCTTTTTAGATTCAGGAATTAGGAACACGTTTCTGGTAAGAGATGCCTTTGGACATTTCTCAGTTAATATGAATCTATGCTGTAAAGAGAACTGTCTGCTTGTAAAACCAAAACGGAGCTACCGAACAGAACGGTCTTCAATGTGTGCATTCAACTTATGCAGTTAAAATCGAGTGTTGAAGGGGATGTCTGGAAACGCTTTCTGTGGAGAGATCTCAAAACAGGCATTTCCAGAACTATTCCCGCATATAACGAAATAGCTGAAAAACTCTGCTTTAAACACAGAAGAAAAGTATCTTCAATCTGCTCTGTGGTGCGTTTGTTCAGCTAAGTGAGTTAAATCTCCCTTTAGATTCAGGAGCTAGAAACACGTTTCTGCTAAGAGATGCGTTTGGACATTTCTCACTGAATGGGAGTCTATGCTGTAAGGAGAACTGTCTGCTTCTGAAAGCAAATCTGACCTACCTAACAGAACGGTCTTCAATGGGTGCATTCAACTTACAGAGTTAAACTCGTGTGTTCAAGGGGAAGTCTGGATACGCTTTCTGGGGAGAGATCTCAAAACAGGCATTTCCAGCACTATTCCCGCATATAACGAAATAGCAGTAAAACTGTGTCTAAAACACAGAAGAAAACTATCCTTCAATCTGCTCTGCTGTGCGTTTGTTCAGCTAAGTTAGTTAAATCTCCCTTTAGATTCAGGAGTTAGAAACACGTTTCTGGTAAGAGCTGCGTTTGGACATTTCTCAGTGAATGGGATTCTATGCTGTAAGGAGAAAAGTCGGCTTCTAAAACCAAAACGGAACTACCTAACAGAACGGTCCTCAATGTGTGCATTCAGCATACAGAGTTAAACTCGTGTGTTTTAGGGAAAGTCTGGAAACGCTTTCTGTGGAGAGATCTTAAAACAGGCATTTCCAGCACTATTCCCTCATATAACGAAATAGCAGTAAAACTCTGCCTAAAACACGGAAGAATCGTTTCCTTCAAACTTCTCTGCTGTGCCTTGGTTCAGCTAAGTGAGTTAAATCGAACTATAGATTCAGGAGTTAGAAACACGTTTCTGGTAAGAGCTGCATTGGGCCAGTTCTCAGTGAATGGGAGTCTATGCTGTAAGAAGAACTGTCTGCTTCTAAAAGCAAAACGGAGCTACCTAACAGAATGGTCTTCAATGTGTGCATTCAAATTACAGATTTAAACTCGTGTGTTGAAAGGGAAGTCTGGAAACGCGTTCTGTGGAGACATCTCAAAACAGGCATTTCCAGCAGTATCCCCGCATATAACTAAATAGCAGTAAAACTCTGCCTAAAACACAGAAGTAACGTTTCCTTCAATCTGCTCTGCTGTGCGTTTGTTCAGCTAAGTAAGTTAAATCTCCCTTTACATAAAGGAGTTAGAAAATCGTTTCTGCTTAAAGCTGCGTTTGGACATTCTCAGTGATTCGGTGTCTATGCTGTAAGGAGAACTGTCTGCTTCTAAAAGCAAAACGGAGCTACCTAAAAGAACGGTCTTCAATGTGTGCATTCAACTTAGAGTGTTATACTCGTGTTTTGAAGGGGAAGTCTGGAAACGCTTTCTGTGGAGAGATCTCAAAACTGGCATTTGCAGCACTATTCCCGCATATAACGAAATAGCAGTAAAATTCTCCCTAAAACACAGAAGGAACGTATCCTTCAATCTGCTCTGCTGTGCGTTTGTTCAGCTAAGTGAGTTCAATCTCCCCTTAAATCCAGGAGTTAGAAACACGTTTCTGCTAAGACGTGCGTTTGGTTATTTCTCAGGGAATGGGAGTCTATGCTGTAAGGAGAACTGTCTGCTTCTAAAAGCAAATCGGAGCTACCTAAGAGAACGGTCTTCAATTGGTGCATTCAACTTACAGAGTTAAACTCGTGTGTTCAAGGGGAAGTCTGGATACGCTTTCTGGGGAGAGATCTCAAAACAGGCATTTCCAGCACTATTCCCGCATATAACGAAATAGCAGTAAAACTCTGCCTAAAACACAGAAGAAACGTATCCTTCAATCTTCTCTGCTGTGCGTTTATTCAGCTAAGTGAGGTAAATCTCCCTTTAGATTCAGGAGTTAGAAACACGTTTCTGCTAAGAGCTGCGTTTTGATATTTCTCAGTTAATGGGAATCTATGCCGTAAAGAGAACTGTCTGCTTGTAAATCCAAAACGGAGCTACCTAACAGAACGGTCTTCAATGTGTGCATTCAACTTATGGAGTTAAAATCGTGTGTTGAAGGGGACGTCTGGAAACGCTTTCTGTGGATAGATCTCAAAACAGGAATTTCCAGAACTATTCCCGCATATAACGAAATAGCAGAAAAACTCTGCCTTAAACACAGAAGAAACGTATCTTCAATCTGCTCTGTGGTGCGTTTGTTCAGCTAAGTGAGTTAAATTTCCCTTTAGATCAGGAGTTGCAAACACGTTTCTGGTAAGAGCTGGGTTTGGACATTTCTCAGTCAATGGGAGTTTATGCTATAAGGAGAACTCTCTGCTTCTAAAACCAAAACGGAGCTACCTAACAGAACGGTCTTCAGTTTGTGCATTCAGCTTACAGAGTTAAAATCGTGTGTTGACGGAGAAGTCTGGAAACGCTTTCTGGGGAGAGATCTCAAAACACGCATTTCCAGCACTATTCCCGCATATAACGAAATAGCAGTAAAACTATGCCTAAAACACAGAAGAAATGTATCCTTCAATCTACTCTGCTGTGGGATTGTTCAGCTAAGTGAGTTTAATCTCCCTTTAAATTCAGGAGATAGAAACACGTTTCTGGTAAGAGCTGCGTTTGGACATTTCTCAGTGAATGGGATTCTATGCCGTAAGGAGAAAAGTCTGCTTCTAAAACCAAAACGGAACTACCTAACAGAACGGTTCTCAATGTGTGCATTCAACATACACAGTTAAACTCGTGTGTTTTCGGGTAAGTCTGGAAACGCTTTCTGTGGAGAGATCTTAAAACAGGCATTTCCAGCACTATTCCCTCATATAAAGAAATAGCAGTAAAACTCTGCCTAAAACACGGAAGAAACGTTTCCTTCAAACTTCTTTGCTATGCGTTTGTTCAGCTAAGTGAGTTAAATCGAAATTTAGATTCAGGAGTTAGAAACACGTTTCTGGTAAGGGCTGCATTTGGCCAGTTCTCAGTGAATGGGAGTCTATGCTGTTAGGAGTACTGTCTGCTTCTAAACGCAAAACGGAGCTACCTAACAGAATGGTCTTCAATGTGTGCATTCAACTTACAGAGTTAAACTCGTGTGTTGAAGGGGAAGTCTGGAAACGCTTTCTGTGGAGAGATCTTAAAACAGGCATTTCCAGCACTATTCCCTCATATAACGAAATAGCAGTAAAACTCTGCCTAAAACACGGAAGAAACGTTGCCTTCAAACTTCTCTGCTGTGCGTTTGTTCAGCTAAGCGAATTAAATCGAACCTTAGAATCAGGAGTTAGAAACACGTTTCTGGTAAGAGCTGCATTTGGCCAGTTCTCAGTTAATGGTAGTCTATGCTGTAAGGAGAACTGTCTGCTTCTAAAAGCAAAACGGAGCTACCTAACAGAATGGTCTTCAATGTGTGCATTCAAGTTACAGAGGTAAACTCGTGTGTTGAAGGGGAAGTCTGAAAACGCTTTCTGTGGAGAGATCTCAAAACACGCATTTCCAGCACTATTCCCGCATATAAATAAATAGCAGTAAAACTCTGCCTAAAACACAGAAGAAACGTTTCCTTCAATCTTCTCTGCTGTGCGTTTGTTCAGCTAATTGAGTTAAATCTCCCTTTAAATTCAGGAGTTAGAAACAAGTTTCTGCTAAGTCCTGCGTGTTGACATTTCTCAGTGAATGGGAATCTATGCTGTAAGGAGATCTGTCTGGTTCAAAAACAAAACGGATCTAACTAGCAGAACGGTCTTCAGTGTGTGCATTCAGCTTACAGAGTTAAAATCGTGTGTTGAAGGTGAAGTCTGGAAACGCTTTCTGTGGAGCGATCTCAAAACCGGCATTTCTAGCACTATTCCCGCATATAACGAAATTGCAGTAAAACTCTGCCTAAGACACAGAAGAAACGTATCCTTCAATCTGCTCTGCTGTGTGATTGTTCAGCTAAGTGAGTTAAATCTCCCTTTAGATTCAGGAGATAGAAACACGTTTCTGGTAAGAGCTGCGTTTGGACATTTCTCAGTGAATGGGATTCTATGCTGTAAGGAGAAAAGTCTGCTTCTAAAACCAAAACGGAACTACCTAACAGAACGATCCTCAATGTGTGCGTTCAACATACAGAGTTAAACTCGTGTGTTTTAGGGGAAGTCTGGAAACGCTTTCTGTGGAGAGATCATAAAACAGGCATTTCCAACACTATTCCCTCATATAACGAAATAGCAGTAAAACTCTGCCTAAAACACGGAAGAAACTTTTCCTTCAAACTTCACTGCTCTGCGTTTGTTCAGCTAAGTGAGTTAAATCGAACTTTAGATTCAGGAGTTAGAAACACGTTTCTGGTAAGAGCTGCGTTTGGCCAGTTCTCAGTGAATGGGAGTCTATGCTGTTAGGAGAACTGTCTGCTTCTAAAAGCAAAACGGAACTACCTAACAGAATGGTCTTCAATGTGTGCATTCAACTTACAGAGTTAAACTCGTGTGTTGAAGGGGAAGTCTGGAAACGCCTTCTGTGGAGAGATCTGAAAACAGGAATTTCCAGCACTATTCCCGCATATAACTAAATAGCAGTAAAACTCTGTCTAAAACACAGAAGAAACCTTTCCTCCAATCCGCTCTGCTGTGCGTTTGTTCAGCTAAGTAAGTTAAATCTCCCTTTAGATTCAGGAGTTAGAAAAACTTTTCTGCTTAAAGATGCGTTTGGCCATTTCTCAGTGATTCGGAGTCTATGCTGTAAGGAGAACTGTCTGCTTCTAAAAGCAAAACGGAGCTACCTAAAAGAACGGTCTTCAATGTGTGCATTCAACTTACAGTGTTAAACTGGTGTGTTGAAGGGGAAGGCTGGAAACGCTTTCTGTGGAGAGATCTCAAAACAGTCATTTGCAGCACTATTCCCGCATATAATGAAATAGCAGTAAAACTCTGCCTAAAACACAGAAGGAACGTATCCTTCAATCTCCTCTGCTGTGCGTTTGTTCAGCTAAGTGAGTTAAATCTCCCTTTAAATTCAGGAGTTAGAAACACGTTTCTGCTAAGTCCTGCGTGTGGACATTTCTCAGTGAATGGGAGTCTACGCTGTAAGGAGAACTGTCTGGTTCAAAAGCAAAACGGAGCTACCTAACAAAACGGTCTTCAGTGTGTGCATTCAACTTAGAGAGATAAACTCGTGTGTCGAACGGGAAGCCTGGAAACGCTTTCTTTGGAAAGATCTCAAAACAGGCATTTCCAGCACTATTCCCGCATATAACGATATAGCAGTAAAACTCTGCCTAAAACACAGAAGAAACGTATCCTTCAATCGCCTCTGCTGTGCTTTTGTTCGGCTAAGTGAGTTAAATCTCTTTTTAGATTCAGGAATTAGGAACACGTTTCTGGTAAGAGATGCCTTTGGACATTTCTCAGTTAATATGAATCTATGCTGTAAAGAGAACTGTCTGCTTGTAAAACCAAAACGGAGCTACCGAACAGAACGGTCTTCAATGTGTGCATTCAACTTATGCAGTTAAAATCGAGTGTTGAAGGGGATGTCTGGAAACGCTTTCTGTGGAGAGATCTCAAAACAGGCATTTCCAGAACTATTCCCGCATATAACGAAATAGCTGAAAAACTCTGCTTTAAACACAGAAGAAAAGTATCTTCAATCTGCTCTGTGGTGCGTTTGTTCAGCTAAGTGAGTTAAATCTCCCTTTAGATTCAGGAGCTAGAAACACGTTTCTGCTAAGAGATGCGTTTGGACATTTCTCACTGAATGGGAGTCTATGCTGTAAGGAGAACTGTCTGCTTCTGAAAGCAAATCTGACCTACCTAACAGAACGGTCTTCAATGGGTGCATTCAACTTACAGAGTTAAACTCGTGTGTTCAAGGGGAAGTCTGGATACGCTTTCTGGGGAGAGATCTCAAAACAGGCATTTCCAGCACTATTCCCGCATATAACGAAATAGCAGTAAAACTGTGTCTAAAACACAGAAGAAAACTATCCTTCAATCTGCTCTGCTGTGCGTTTGTTCAGCTAAGTTAGTTAAATCTCCCTTTAGATTCAGGAGTTAGAAACACGTTTCTGGTAAGAGCTGCGTTTGGACATTTCTCAGTGAATGGGATTCTATGCTGTAAGGAGAAAAGTCGGCTTCTAAAACCAAAACGGAACTACCTAACAGAACGGTCCTCAATGTGTGCATTCAGCATACAGAGTTAAACTCGTGTGTTTTAGGGAAAGTCTGGAAACGCTTTCTGTGGAGAGATCTTAAAACAGGCATTTCCAGCACTATTCCCTCATATAACGAAATAGCAGTAAAACTCTGCCTAAAACACGGAAGAATCGTTTCCTTCAAACTTCTCTGCTGTGCCTTGGTTCAGCTAAGTGAGTTAAATCGAACTATAGATTCAGGAGTTAGAAACACGTTTCTGGTAAGAGCTGCATTGGGCCAGTTCTCAGTGAATGGGAGTCTATGCTGTAAGAAGAACTGTCTGCTTCTAAAAGCAAAACGGAGCTACCTAACAGAATGGTCTTCAATGTGTGCATTCAAATTACAGATTTAAACTCGTGTGTTGAAAGGGAAGTCTGGAAACGCGTTCTGTGGAGACATCTCAAAACAGGCATTTCCAGCAGTATCCCCGCATATAACTAAATAGCAGTAAAACTCTGCCTAAAACACAGAAGTAACGTTTCCTTCAATCTGCTCTGCTGTGCGTTTGTTCAGCTAAGTAAGTTAAATCTCCCTTTACATAAAGGAGTTAGAAAATCGTTTCTGCTTAAAGCTGCGTTTGGACATTCTCAGTGATTCGGTGTCTATGCTGTAAGGAGAACTGTCTGCTTCTAAAAGCAAAACGGAGCTACCTAAAAGAACGGTCTTCAATGTGTGCATTCAACTTAGAGTGTTATACTCGTGTTTTGAAGGGGAAGTCTGGAAACGCTTTCTGTGGAGAGATCTCAAAACTGGCATTTGCAGCACTATTCCCGCATATAACGAAATAGCAGTAAAATTCTCCCTAAAACACAGAAGGAACGTATCCTTCAATCTGCTCTGCTGTGCGTTTGTTCAGCTAAGTGAGTTCAATCTCCCCTTAAATCCAGGAGTTAGAAACACGTTTCTGCTAAGACGTGCGTTTGGTTATTTCTCAGGGAATGGGAGTCTATGCTGTAAGGAGAACTGTCTGCTTCTAAAAGCAAATCGGAGCTACCTAAGAGAACGGTCTTCAATTGGTGCATTCAACTTACAGAGTTAAACTCGTGTGTTCAAGGGGAAGTCTGGATACGCTTTCTGGGGAGAGATCTCAAAACAGGCATTTCCAGCACTATTCCCGCATATAACGAAATAGCAGTAAAACTCTGCCTAAAACACAGAAGAAACGTATCCTTCAATCTTCTCTGCTGTGCGTTTATTCAGCTAAGTGAGGTAAATCTCCCTTTAGATTCAGGAGTTAGAAACACGTTTCTGCTAAGAGCTGCGTTTTGATATTTCTCAGTTAATGGGAATCTATGCCGTAAAGAGAACTGTCTGCTTGTAAATCCAAAACGGAGCTACCTAACAGAACGGTCTTCAATGTGTGCATTCAACTTATGCAGTTAAAATCGTGTGTTGAAGGGGATGCCTGGAAACGCTTTCTGTGGAGGGATCTCAAAACAGGCATTTCCAGAACTATTCCCGCATATAACGAAATAGCAGTAAAACTCTGCCTTAAACACAGAAGAAACGTATCCTTCAATCTGCTCTTTGGTACGTTTGTTCAGCTAAGTGAGCTAAATCTCCCTTTAGATCAGGAGTTGCAAACACGTTTCTGGTAAGAGCTGCGTTTGGACATTTCTCAGTAAATGGGAGTCCATGCTGTAAGGAGAACACTCTGCTTCTAAAACCAAAACGGAGCTACCTAACAGAACGGCCTTCAGTGTGTGCATTCAACTTACAGAGTTAAACTAGTTTGTTGAAGGGGAAGCCTAGAAACGCTTTCTGTGGAGAGATCTCAAAACAGGCATTTACAGCATTATTCCCGCATAGAACGAAATAGCAGTAAAACTCTGCCTAAAACACAGAAGAAACGTGTCCTTCAATATGCTCTGCTGTGCGTTTGTTCAGCTAAGTGAGTTAAATCTCCCTTTAGATTCAGGAGTTAGAAACACGTTTCTTCTAAAAGCTGCGTTTGGACATTTCTCAGTGAATGGGAGTCTATGCTGTAAGGAGAACTGTCTGTTTCTAAAAGAAAATCGGAGCTACCTAAAAGAACGGTCTTCAATGTGTGCATTCAACTTACAGTGTTAAACTCGTGTTTTGAAGGGGAAGTCTGGAAACGCTTTCTGTGGAGAGATCGCAAAACAGGCATTTGCAGCACTATTCGCGCATATAACGAAATAGCAGTAAAACTCTGCCTAAAACACAGAAGGAACCTATCCTTCAATCTGCTCTGCTGTGCGTTTGTTCAGCTAAGGGAGTTAAATCGAACTTTAGATTCAGGAGTTAGAAACACTTTCTGATAAGACCTGCGTTTGGACCTTTCTCAGTGAATGGGGTCTATAGTGTAAGGAGAACTGTCTGCTTCTAAAAGCAAAAGGGAGCTACCGAACAGAACGGTCTTCAGTGTGGGCATTCAGCTTACAGTGCTAAACTCGTGTGTTGAAGGGGAAGTCTGGAAACGCTTTCTGTTGAGAGATCTCAAAACCGGCATTTCCAGCACTATTCCCGCATATAACGAAATAGCAGTAAAACTCTGCCTAAAACACAGAAGAAACGTATCCTTCAATCTGCTCTGCTGTGCGTTTGTTCAGCTAAGTGAGTTAAATCTCCCTTTAGATTCAGGAGATAGAAACACGTTTCTGGTAAGAGCTGCGTTTGGACGTTTCTCAGTGAATGGGATTCTATGCTGTAAGGAGAAAAGTCTGCTTCTAAAACCAAAACGGAGCTACCTAACAGAACGGTCTTCAATGTGTGCATTCAACTTACATAGTTAAACTCGTGTGTTTTAGGGGAAGTCTGGAAACGCTTTCTGTGGAGAGATCTCAAAATAGGCATTTCCATCACTATTAACTCATATAACGAAATAGCAGTAAAACTCTGCCTAAAACACGGAAGAAACGTTTCCTTCAAACTGCTCTGCTGTGCGTTTGTTCAGCTAAGTGAGTTAAATGGAACTTTAGATTCAGGAGTTAGAAACACGTTTCTGCTTAAAGCTGCGTTTGGACATTTCTCAGTGAATGGGATTCTATGCTGCAAGGAGAACTGTCTGCTTCTAAAAGCAAAACGGATCTACCTAACAGAACGGTCTTCAATGTGTGCATTCAACTTACCGAGTTAAACTCGTGTGTTGAAGGGGACCTCTGGAAACGCTTTCTGTGGAGAGATCTCAAAACAGGCATTTGCTGCACTATTCCCGCATATAACGAAATAGCAGTAAAACTCTGCCTAAAACACAGAAGAAACGTATCCTTCAATCTGCTCTGCTGTCAGTTTGTTCAGCTAAGTGAGTTAAATCTCCCTTTAAATACAGGAGTTAGAAACACGTTTCTGCAAAGACCTGCGTTTGGACATTTCTCAGTGAATGGGAGTCTATGCTGTAAGCAGAACTCTCTGGTTCAAAAGCAAAACGGAGCTACCGAACTGAACGGTCTTCAGTGTGTGCATTCAACTTACAGAATTAAACTCGTGTGTTCAAGGGGAAGTCTGGATACACTTTCTAGGGAGAGATCTCAAAACAGACATTTCCAGCACTATTCCCGCATATAACGAAATAGCAGTAAAACTCTGCCTAAAACACAGAAGAAACGTATCCTTCAATCTGCTCTGCTGCGAGCTTGTTCAGCTAAGAGACTTAAAACTCCCCTTAGAATCAGGAGTTAGAAACACGTTTCTTCCAAGAGCTGCGTTTCGACATTTTTGAGTGAATGTGAGTCTATGCTGTAAGGAGAACTGTCTGGTTCAAACGCAAAACGGAGCTACCTAACAGAACGGTCTTCAGTGTGTGCATTCAGCTTAAAGAGTTAAAATCGTGTGTTGAAGGGGAAGTCTGGAAAATTTTTCTGTGGAGAGATCTCAAAACAGGCATTTCCGGCACTATTCCCGCATATAACGTAATAGCAGTAAAACTCTGCCTTAAACACAGAAGAAACGTATCCTTCAATCCGCTCTGCTGTGCGATTGTTCAGCTAAATGAGTTAAATCTCCCTTTAGATTCAGGAGTTAGAAACACGTTTCTGCTAAGTGCTGCGTTTGGACATTTCTCAGTGAATGGGAGTCTATGCTGTAAGGAGAACTGTCTGCTTCTAAAAGCAAATCGGAGCTATCTAACAGAACGGTCGTCAATGTGTGCATTCAACTTACAGATTAAACTCGTGTGTTCAAGGGGAAGTCTGGATACGCTTTCTGGGGAGAGATCTCAAAACAGGCATTTCCAGCACTATTCCCGCATATAAAGAAATAGCATTTAAACTCTTCCTAAAACACAGAAGAAACGTATCCTTCAATCTGCTCTGCTTCGTGTTTGTTCAGCTTAGTGAGTTAAAACTCCCCTTAGAATCAGGAGTTAGAAACACGTTTCTTCTAAGAGTTGCGTTTCGAAATTTTTCAGTGAATGTGAGTCTATGCTGTGAGGAGAACTGTCTGGTTCAAACGCAAAACTGAGCTAACTAACAGAACGGTCTTCAGTGTGTGCATTCAGCTTACAGAGTTAAAATGGTGTGTTGAAGGGGAAGTCTGGAAATGCTTTCTGTGGAGAGATCTCAAAACAGGCATTTCCGGCACTATTTCCGCATATAACGAAATAGCAGTAAAAATCTGCCTAAAACACAGAAGAAACGTATCCTTCAATCTATTCTGCCGTGCGTTGGTTCAGCTACGTGAGTTAAATCTCCCCTTTGATTCAGGAGTTAGAAACACGTTTCTCCTAAGAGCTGCGTGTGGACATTTCTCAGTGAATGGGAGTCTATGCTGTAAGGAGAACTGTCTGCTTCTAAAAGCAAAACGGAGCTACCGAACAGAACGGTCTTCAGTGTGTGCATTCAGCTTACAAAGGTAAACTCTTGTGTTGAAGGGGAAGTCTGGAAACCTTTTCTGTGGAGAGATCTCAAAACAGGCATTTCCAGCACTATTCCGGCATATAACGAAATAGCAGTAAAACTCGGCCTAAAACACAGAAGAAACGTATCCTTCAATCTGTTCTGCTCTGCGTTTGTTCAGCTAAGTGAGTTAAATCTCCCTTTCGATTCAGGAATTAGAAACACGTTTCTGCTAAGAGCTACATTTGGACATTTCTCAGTGAATTGGAGTCTATGCTGTAAAGAGAACTGTCTGCTTCTAAAAGCAAAACGGAGCAACCTAACACCACGGTCTTCAGTGTGTGCATTCAACCTACAGAGTTAAACTCGTGTGTCGAAGGGGAAGTCTCGAAAACTTTTCTGGGGAGAGATCTTAAAACAGGCATTTCCAGCACTATTCCCGCATATAAAGAAAAAGCAGTAAAACTCTGCCTAAAACTCAGAAGAAACGTATCCTTCAATCTCCTCTGCTGTGCGTTTGTTCAGCTAAGTGAGTTAAATCTCCCTTTACATTCAGGATTTAGAAACACGTTTCTGCTAAGAGCTGCGTTTGGATATTTTTCAGTGAATTGGAATCTATGCTTTAAGGAGAACTTTCTGCTACTAAAAGCAAAATGGAGCTACCTAACAGAACGGTCTTCAGTGTGTGCATTCACCTTAGAGAGTTAAACTCGTGTGTCGAAGGGGAAGCGTGGAAACGCTTTCTGTGGAGTGATCTCAAAACAGGCATTTCCAGCACTATTTCCGCATATAACGAAATAGCAGTAAAACTCTGCCTAAAACACAGAAGAAACATATCCGTCAATCTGCTCTGCTGTGCGTTTGTTCAGCTAAGGAAGTTAAATCTCCCTTTAGATTCAGGAGTTAGAAACACGTTTCTGCTTAAAGCTGCGTTTGAATATTTCTCAGTGAATGGGATTCTATGTTGTAAGGAGAACAGTCTGCTTCTAAAAGCAAAACGGAGCTACATAACAGAACGGTCTTCAATGTGTGCATTCAACTTACAGAGTTAAACACGTGTGTTGAAGGGGAAGTCTTGAAACGCTTTCTGTGGAGAGATCTCAAAACAGGCATTTCCAGCTCTATTCACGCATATTACTAAATAGCAGTAAAACTCTGCAAAAAACACAGAAGAAACGTATCCTTCAACCTGCTCTAGTGTGCATTTGTTCAGCTAAGTGAGTTAAATCTCCCTTTAGATTCAGGAGTTAGAAACACGTTTCTGCTTAAAGCTGCGTTTGGACATTTCTCAGTGAATGGGAGTCTAGGCTGTAAGGAGAACTGTCTGCTTCTAAAAGCAAAACGGAGCTACATAACAGAACGGTCTTCAATGTGTGCATTCAATTTACAGATTTAAACTCGTGTGTTGAAGGGGATGTCTGGAAACCCTTTCTGTGGAGAGATCTCAAAAGAGGCATTTGCAGCACTATTCCCGCATATAACGAAATAGCAGTTAAATTCTGCCTAAAACACAGAAGAAACGTATCCTTCAATCTGCTCTGCTGTGCGTTTGTTCAGCTAAGTGAGTTAAATCTCCCCTTAAATTCAGGAGTTAGAAACTCGTTTCTGCTAAGACCTGCGCTTGGACATTTCTCAGTGAATGTGATTCTATGCTGTAAGGAGAACTGTCTGCTTGTAAAAGCAAAACGGAGCTACCTAACAGAACGGTCTTCAGTGTGTGCATTCAGCTTACAGAGTTAAAATCGTGTGTTGAAGGGGAAGTCTGGAAACGCTTTCTGTGGAGAGATTTCAAAACAGGCATTTCCAGAACTATTCCCGCATATAACGAAATAGCAGTAAAACTCTGCCTAAAACACAGAAGAAACGTATCCTTCAATCTGTTCTGCTGTGCGTTTGTTCAGCTAAGTGAGTTAAATCTCCCTTTCGATTCAGGAATTATAAACACGTTTCTGCTAAGTGCTACGTTTGGACATTTCTCAGTGAATAGGAGTCTATGCTATAAGGAGAACTGTCTGCTTCTAAAAGCAAAACGGAGCAACCTAACAGCACGGTCTTCAGTGTGTGCATTCAATGTACAGAGTTAAACTCGTGTGTTGAAGGGGAAGTCTCGAAACGTTTTCTGTGGAGAGATCTTAAAACAGGTATTTCCATCACTATTCCTGCATATAAAGAAATAGCAGTAAAACTCTGCCTAAAACACAGAAGAAACGTATCCTTCAATATGCTGTGCTGTGCGTTTGTTCAGCTAAGTGAGTTAAATCTCCGTTTAAATACAGGAGTTAGAAACACGTTTCTGCGAAACATGCGTTTGGACATTTCTCAGTGAATGGGAGTCTATGCTGTAAGGAGAACTGTCTGGTTCAAAAGCAAAATGGAGCTACCTAACTGAACGGTTTTCAGTGTGTGCATTCAGCTTACAGAGATAAACTCGTGTGTTGAAGGGGAAGTCTGGAAACGCTTTCTGTTGAGAGATTTCAAAACAGGCATTTCCAGAACTATTCCCGCATATAACGAAATAGCAGTAAAACTCTGCCAAAAACACAGAAGAAACGTATCCTTCAATGTGCTCTACTGTGCCTTTGTTCAGCTAAGTGAGTTAAATATTCCTTTAGATTCAGGACTTACAAACACGTTTCTGGTAAGAGCTGCGTTTGGACATTTCTCAGTGAATGGGAGTATATGCTGTAAGGAGAACTCTCTGCTTGTAAAACCAAAACGGATCTACCTATCAGAACGGTTTTCAATGTGTGCATTCAACTTACAGTGGTAAACTCGTGAGTTGAAGGGGATGTTCGGAAACACTTTCTGTGGAGAGATTTCAAAACATGCATTTCCAGCACTATTGCCGCATGTAAAGAAATGGCAGTAAAACTCTGCCTAAAACACAGAAGAAATGTACCATTCAATCTGCTCTTCTTTGCGTTTGTACCGCTAAGTGAGTTAAATCACCCTTTCAATTGAGGAGTTAGAAACAGTTTTCTGGTAATTGCTGCGTTTGGACATTGCTCAGTAAATGGGAGTTTATGCTGTAGGTAAATCTCTCTGCTTCTAAAACCGAAACGGAGCTAATTAACAGAACGGTTGTCAATGTATTCATTCAAAGTACAGAGTAAAACTCTTGTGTTGAAGGGGAAGTGTGGAAACGCTTTCTGTGGAGTGATCTCAAAATAGGCATTTCCAGGCATTTCCAACACTATTCCCCCATATAACGAAATGGCAGTTAAACTCTGCCTAAAACAAAGAAGAAACGTATCCTTCAAGCTTCTCTGCTGTGCGTTTGTTCAGCTAAGTGAGTTAAATCTCCGGTTACATTCAGGAGTTCGAAACACATTTCTGGTAAGAGCTGCGTTGGGAGATTTCTCAGTGAATGGGTGTATGTGCTTTAAGGAGAATTCTCTGCTTCTAAAACCAAAACGGAGCTACCTAACAGAACGGTTGTCAATGTGTGCATTCAACTAACAGAGATAAACTCGTGTGTAGGACGGGAAGTCTGGAAACGCTTTCTGTGGAGAGACCTCCAAACAGGCATTACCAGGCATATCCAGCACTATTCCCCCATATAACGAAATGGCAGTAAAACTCTGCCTAAAACAAAGAAGAAACGTATCCTTCAATCTGCTCTGCTGTGCGTTTGTTCAGCTAAGTGAGTTAAATCTCCCTTTAGATTCAGGAGTTAGAAACACGTTTCTGCTAAGAGCTGCGTTTGCACATTTCTCAGTGAATGGGAGCCTATGCCGTAAGGAGAACTGTCTGCTTGTGAAACCAAAACGGAGCTACCAAACAGAACGGTCTTCAATGTGTGCATTCAACTTACCTAGTTAACCTCGAGTGTTGAAATGGAAGTCTGGAAACGCGTTCTGTGGAGAGATCTCAAAACACGTATTTCCAGCACTATTCCCGCATATAACGAAATGGCTGTAAAACTCTGCCTAAAACACAGAAGCAATGTATCCTTCAATCTGGTTTGCTGTACGTTTGTTCAGCTAAGTGAGTTAAATCTCCCTTTAGATTCAGGAGTTAGAAACACGTTTCTGCTAAGAGCTGCGTTTGGACATTTCTCAGTTAATGGGAGCCTATGCTGTAAGGAGAACTGTCTGCTTGTGAAACCAAAACGGAGCTACCTAACAGAACGGTCTTCAATGTGTGCATTCAACTTACCGATTTAAACTCGTGTGTTGAAGGGGAAGTCTGGAAACGCTTTCTGTGGAGAGTTCTCAAAACAGGCATTGCCATGCATTTCCAGCACTATCCCCGCATATAACGAAAGAGCAGTAAAACTCTCCCTAAAACACAAAAAAACGTAACCTTCAATCTGCTCTGCTGTGCGTTTGTTCAGCTAAGTGGATAAAATCTCCCTTTAGATTCAGGAGTTATAAACACGTTTCTGGTAAGAGCTGCCTTTGGACATATCTCAGTGAATAGGAGTATATGCTGTAAGAAAAACTCTCTGCTTCTAAAATGAAAACGGAGCTAACGAACAGAACCATTGTCAATTTGTGTATTCAACTTACAGGGTTAAACTCGTGTGTTGAATGGGAAGTCTGGAAACGCATCCGTGGAGAGATCTCAAAACAGTCAATTCCAGCACTATTCCCGCATATAAAGACATAGCAGTAAAACTCTGCCAAAAACACAGAAGAAACGTATCCTTCAATGTGCTCTACTGTGCCTTTGTTCAGCTAAGTGAGTTAAATATTCCTTTAGATTCAGGACTTACAAACACGTTTCTGGTAAGAGCTGCGTTTGGACATTTCTCAGTGAATGGGAGTATATGCTGTAAGGAGAACTCTCTGCTTGTAAAACCAAAACGGATCTACCTATCAGAACGGTTTTCAATGTGTGCATTCAACTTACAGTGGTAAACTCGTGAGTTGAAGGGGATGTTCGGAAACACTTTCTGTGGAGAGATTTCAAAACATGCATTTCCAGCACTATTGCCGCATGTAAAGAAATGGCAGTAAAACTCTGCCTAAAACACAGAAGAAATGTAGCATTCAATCTGCTCTTCTTTGCGTTTGTACCGCTAAGTGAGTTAAATCACCCTTTCAATTGAGGAGTTAGAAACAGTTTTCTGGTAATTGCTGCGTTTGGACATTGCTCAGTAAATGGGAGTTTATGCTGTAGGTAAATCTCTCTGCTTCTAAAACCGAAACGGAGCTAATTAACAGAACGGTTGTCAATGTATTCATTCAAAGTACAGAGTAAAACTCTTGTGTTGAAGGGGAAGTGTGGAAACGCTTTCTGTGGAGTGATCTCAAAACAGGCATTTCCAGGCATTTCCAACACTATTCCCCCATATAACGAAATGGCAGTTAAACTCTGCCTAAAACAAAGAAGAAACGTATCCTTCAAGCTTCTCTGCTGTGCGTTTGTTCAGCTAAGTGAGTTAAATCTCCGGTTACATTCAGGAGTTCGAAACACATTTCTGGTAAGAGCTGCGTTGGGAGATTTCTCAGTGAATGGGTGTATGTGCCTTAAGGAGAATTCTCTGCTTCTAAAACCAAAACGGAGCTACCTAACAGAACGGTTGTCAATGTGTGCATTCAACTAACAGAGATAAACTCGTGTGTAGGACGGGAAGTCTGGAAACGCTTTCTGTGGAGAGACCTCCAAACAGGCATTACCAGGCATATCCAGCACTATTCCCCCATATAACGAAATGGCAGTAAAACTCTGCCTAAAACAAAGAAGAAACGTATCCTTCAATCTGCTCTGCTGTGCGTTTGTTCGGCTATGTGAGTTAAATCTCCCTTTAGATTCAGGAGTTAAAAACACGTTTCTGGTAAGAGCTGCGTTTGGACATTTCTCAGTGAATGGGAGTATATGCTGTAAGGAGAACTCTCTGCTTATAAAACCAAAACGGAGCTACCTAACAGAACGGTTGTCAATGTGTGCATTCAACATACAGAGTTAAACTCGAGTGTTGAAGGGGAAGTCTGGAAACGCTTTCCGTGGAGAGAACTAAAGCAGGCATTTCCAAGCATTTCAAGAACTATTCCCCCATAAAACGAAATAGCAGTAAAACTCTGCCTAAAACACAGTAGAAACGTATCCTTCAATCTGCGCTGCTGTGCGTTTGTTCAGCTAAGTGAGTTAAATCTCACTTTAGATACAGGAGTTACAAACACGTTTCTGGAAAGGGCTGCATTTGGACATTTCTAAGTGAATGGGTGGATGTGCTGAAAGAAGAACTCTCTGGTTCTGAAACCAAAACGGAACTGCATAAAAGAACGCTTTTCAATGTGTCCATTCAACTTACAGAGATAAACTCTTGGGTTGGAGGGGAAGTCTGGAAAAGATTTCTGTGGAGAGATCTCAAAGCAGGCATTTCCAGCACTGTTCCCGCAAAGAACGAAATAGCAGTAAAACTCTGCCTAAAACAGAGAAGAAACGTATCTTGCAATCTGCTCTGCTGTGTGTTTGTTCAGCTAAGTGAGTTAAATCTTTCTTTAGATTCAGGAGTTAGAAACGCGTTTTTGGTAAGAGCTGCGTTTGGACATTTCTCAGTGAAAGGGAGTATATGCTGTAAGGAGATCTCTCTGTTCAAAAACCAAAACGGAACTACCTAACAGAGCGGTTGTCAATGTGTACATTCAACTTACAGAATTAAACTCGTGTGTTGAAGGGGAAGTACGGAAACGATTTCTGTGGAGAGAACTCAAAACCGGCATTTCCAGCACTATTCATGCATAGAAAGAAATATCAGTAAAACTCTGCCTAAAACACAGAAGAAACTTAACCTTGAGTCTGCCCTGCTGTGCGTTTGTTCAGCTAAGTGAGTTAAATCTCCCTTTAGATTCAGGAGTTAGGAAGAAGTTTCTGGTCAGAGCTGCGTTTGGACATTTCTCAGTAAATGGGAGTATATAGTGTAAGGAGAACTCTCTGCTTCTACAACCAAAATGGAGCTACATAACAGAATGGTTTTCAATGTGTGCATTCAACTTACCGATTTAAACACGTGTGTTGAATGGTAAGTCTGGAAACGCTTTCTGTGTAGAGATCTCTAAACAGGCATTTCCAGGCATTTGCATCACTATTCCCGCATATAACGAAATAGCAGTAAAACTCTTCCTAGAACACAGAAGAAACGTATCCGTCAATCTGCTCTGCTGTGCGTTTGTTCAGCTGAGTTAAATCTCCCTTTAGATTCAGGAGATAGAAACACGTTTCTGCTTAAAGCTGCGTGTGGACATTTCTCAGTGAATGGGAGTCTATGCTGTAAGAAGAAAAGTCTGGTTCAAAAGCAAAACGGAGCTACCTAACAGAACGGTCTTCAGTGTGTGCATTCGGCTTACAGAGTTAAAATCGTGTGTTGACGGAGAAGTCTGGAAACGCTTTCTGGGGAGAGATCTCAAAACAGGCATTTCCAGCACTATTCCCGCATATAACGAAATAGCAGTAAAACTATGCCTAAAACACAGAAGAAACGTATCCTTCAATCTACTCTGCTGTGGGATTGTTCAGCTAAGTGAGTTTAATCTCCCTTTAAATTCAGGAGATAGAAACACGTTTCTGGTAAGAGCTGCGTTTGGACATTTCTCAGTGAATGGGATTCTATGCCGTAAGGAGAAAAGTCTGCTTCTAAAACCAAAACGGAACTACCTAACAGAACGGTTCTCAATGTGTGCATTCAACATACAGAGTTAAACTCGTGTGTTTTCGGGTAAGTCTGGAAACGCTTTCTGTGGAGAGATCTTAAAACAGGCATTTCCAGCACTATTCCCTCATATAAAGAAATAGCAGTAAAACTCTGCCTAAAACACGGAAGAAACGTTTCCTTCAAACTTCTTTGCTATGCGTTTGTTCAGCTAAGTGAGTTAAATCGAAATTTAGATTCAGGAGTTAGAAACACGTTTCTGGTAAGGGCTGCATTTGGCCAGTTCTCAGTGAATGGGAGTCTATGCTGTTAGGAGTACTGTCTGCTTCTAAACGCAAAACGGAGCTACCTAACAGAATGGTCTTCAATGTGTGCATTCAACTTACAGAGTTAAACTCGTGTGTTGAAGGGGAAGTCTGGAAACGCTTTCTGTGGAGAGATCTTAAAACAGGCATTTCCAGCACTATTCCCTCATATAACGAAATAGCAGTAAAACTCTGCCTAAAACACGGAAGAAACGTTGCCTTCAAACTTCTCTGCTGTGCGTTTGTTCAGCTAAGCGAATTAAATCGAACCTTAGATTCAGGAGTTAGAAACACGTTTCTGGTAAGAGCTGCATTTGGCCAGTTCTCAGTTAATGGTAGTCTATGCTGTAAGGAGAACTGTCTGCTTCTAAAAGCAAAACGGAGCTACCTAACAGAATGGTCTTCAATGTGTGCATTCAAGTTACAGAAGTAAACTCGTGTGTTGAAGGGGAAGTCTGGAAACGCTTTCTGTGGAGAGATCTCTAAACACGCATTTCCAGCACTATTCCCGCATATAAATAAATAGCAGTAAAACTCTGCCTAAAACACAGAAGAAACGTTTCCTTCAATCTGCTCTGCTGTGCGTTTGTTCAGCTAATTGAGTTAAATCTCCCTTTAAATTCAGGAGTTAGAAACAAGTTTCTGCTAAGTCCTGCGTGTTGACATTTCTCAGTGAATGGGAATCTATGCTGTAAGGAGATCTGTCTGGTTCAAAAACAAAACGGATCTAACTAGCAGAACGGTCTTCAGTGTGTGCATTCAGCTTACAGAGTTAAAATCGTGTGTTGAAGGTGAAGTCTGGAAACGCTTTCTGTGGAGCGATCTCAAAACCGGCATTTCTAGCACTATTCCCGCATATAACGAAATTGCAGTAAAACTCTGCCTAAGACACAGAAGAAACGTATCCTTCAATCTGCTCTGCTGTGTGATTGTTCAGCTAAGTGAGTTAAATCTCCCTTTAGATTCAGGAGATAGAAACACGTTTCTGGTAAGAGCTGCGTTTGGACATTTCTCAGTGAATGGGATTCTATGCTGTAAGGAGAAAAGTCTGCTTCTAAAACCAAAACGGAACTACCTAACAGAACGATCCTCAATGTGTGCGTTCAACATACAGAGTTAAACTCGTGTGTTTTAGGGGAAGTCTGGAAACGCTTTCTGTGGAGAGATCATAAAACAGGCATTTCCAACACTATTCCCTCATATAACGAAATAGCAGTAAAACTCTGCCTAAAACACGGAAGAAACTTTTCCTTCAAACTTCACTGCTCTGCGTTTGTTCAGCTAAGTGAGTTAAATCGAACTTTAGATTCAGGAGTTAGAAACACGTTTCTGGTAAGAGCTGCGTTTGGCCAGTTCTCAGTGAATGGGAGTCTATGCTGTTAGGAGAACTGTCTGCTTCTAAAAGCAAAACGGAACTACCTAACAGAATGGTCTTCAATGTGTGCATTCAACTTACAGAGTTAAACTCGTGTGTTGAAGGGGAAGTCTGGAAACGCCTTCTGTGGAGAGATCTGAAAACAGGAATTTCCAGCACTATTCCCGCATATAACTAAATAGCAGTAAAACTCTGTCTAAAACACAGAAGAAACCTTTCCTCCAATCCGCTCTGCTGTGCGTTTGTTCAGCTAAGTAAGTTAAATCTCCCTTTAGATTCAGGAGTTAGAAAAACTTTTCTGCTTAAAGATGCGTTTGGCCATTTCTCAGTGATTCGGAGTCTATGCTGTAAGGAGAACTGTCTGCTTCTAAAAGCAAAACGGAGCTACCTAAAAGAACGGTCTTCAATGTGTGCATTCAACTTACAGTGTTAAACTGGTGTGTTGAAGGGGAAGGCTGGAAACGCTTTCTGTGGAGAGATCTCAAAACAGTCATTTGCAGCACTATTCCCGCATATAATGAAATAGCAGTAAAACTCTGCCTAAAACACAGAAGGAACGTATCCTTCAATCTCCTCTGCTGTGCGTTTGTTCAGCTAAGTGAGTTAAATCTCCCTTTAAATTCAGGAGTTAGAAACACGTTTCTGCTAAGTCCTGCGTGTGGACATTTCTCAGTGAATGGGAGTCTACGCTGTAAGGAGAACTGTCTGGTTCAAAAGCAAAACGGAGCTACCTAACAAAACGGTCTTCAGTGTGTGCATTCAACTTAGAGAGATAAACTCGTGTGTCGAACGGGAAGCCTGGAAACGCTTTCTTTGGAAAGATCTCAAAACAGGCATTTCCAGCACTATTCCCGCATATAACGATATAGCAGTAAAACTCTGCCTAAAACACAGAAGAAACGTATCCTTCAATCGCCTCTGCTGTGCTTTTGTTCGGCTAAGTGAGTTAAATCTCTTTTTAGATTCAGGAATTAGGAACACGTTTCTGGTAAGAGATGCCTTTGGACATTTCTCAGTTAATATGAATCTATGCTGTAAAGAGAACTGTCTGCTTGTAAAACCAAAACGGAGCTACCGAACAGAACGGTCTTCAATGTGTGCATTCAACTTATGCAGTTAAAATCGAGTGTTGAAGGGGATGTCTGGAAACGCTTTCTGTGGAGAGATCTCAAAACAGGCATTTCCAGAACTATTCCCGCATATAACGAAATAGCTGAAAAACTCTGCTTTAAACACAGAAGAAAAGTATCTTCAATCTGCTCTGTGGTGCGTTTGTTCAGCTAAGTGAGTTAAATCTCCCTTTAGATTCAGGAGCTAGAAACACGTTTCTGCTAAGAGATGCGTTTGGACATTTCTCACTGAATGGGAGTCTATGCTGTAAGGAGAACTGTCTGCTTCTGAAAGCAAATCTGACCTACCTAACAGAACGGTCTTCAATGGGTGCATTCAACTTACAGAGTTAAACTCGTGTGTTCAAGGGGAAGTCTGGATACGCTTTCTGGGGAGAGATCTCAAAACAGGCATTTCCAGCACTATTCCCGCATATAACGAAATAGCAGTAAAACTGTGTCTAAAACACAGAAGAAAACTATCCTTCAATCTGCTCTGCTGTGCGTTTGTTCAGCTAAGTTAGTTAAATCTCCCTTTAGATTCAGGAGTTAGAAACACGTTTCTGGTAAGAGCTGCGTTTGGACATTTCTCAGTGAATGGGATTCTATGCTGTAAGGAGAAAAGTCGGCTTCTAAAACCAAAACGGAACTACCTAACAGAACGGTCCTCAATGTGTGCATTCAGCATACAGAGTTAAACTCGTGTGTTTTAGGGAAAGTCTGGAAACGCTTTCTGTGGAGAGATCTTAAAACAGGCATTTCCAGCACTATTCCCTCATATAACGAAATAGCAGTAAAACTCTGCCTAAAACACGGAAGAATCGTTTCCTTCAAACTTCTCTGCTGTGCCTTGGTTCAGCTAAGTGAGTTAAATCGAACTATAGATTCAGGAGTTAGAAACACGTTTCTGGTAAGAGCTGCATTGGGCCAGTTCTCAGTGAATGGGAGTCTATGCTGTAAGAAGAACTGTCTGCTTCTAAAAGCAAAACGGAGCTACCTAACAGAATGGTCTTCAATGTGTGCATTCAAATTACAGATTTAAACTCGTGTGTTGAAAGGGAAGTCTGGAAACGCGTTCTGTGGAGACATCTCAAAACAGGCATTTCCAGCAGTATCCCCGCATATAACTAAATAGCAGTAAAACTCTGCCTAAAACACAGAAGTAACGTTTCCTTCAATCTGCTCTGCTGTGCGTTTGTTCAGCTAAGTAAGTTAAATCTCCCTTTACATAAAGGAGTTAGAAAATCGTTTCTGCTTAAAGCTGCGTTTGGACATTCTCAGTGATTCGGTGTCTATGCTGTAAGGAGAACTGTCTGCTTCTAAAAGCAAAACGGAGCTACCTAAAAGAACGGTCTTCAATGTGTGCATTCAACTTAGAGTGTTATACTCGTGTTTTGAAGGGGAAGTCTGGAAACGCTTTCTGTGGAGAGATCTCAAAACTGGCATTTGCAGCACTATTCCCGCATATAACGAAATAGCAGTAAAATTCTCCCTAAAACACAGAAGGAACGTATCCTTCAATCTGCTCTGCTGTGCGTTTGTTCAGCTAAGTGAGTTCAATCTCCCCTTAAATCCAGGAGTTAGAAACACGTTTCTGCTAAGACGTGCGTTTGGTTATTTCTCAGGGAATGGGAGTCTATGCTGTAAGGAGAACTGTCTGCTTCTAAAAGCAAATCGGAGCTACCTAAGAGAACGGTCTTCAATTGGTGCATTCAACTTACAGAGTTAAACTCGTGTGTTCAAGGGGAAGTCTGGATACGCTTTCTGGGGAGAGATCTCAAAACAGGCATTTCCAGCACTATTCCCGCATATAACGAAATAGCAGTAAAACTCTGCCTAAAACACAGAAGAAACGTATCCTTCAATCTTCTCTGCTGTGCGTTTATTCAGCTAAGTGAGGTAAATCTCCCTTTAGATTCAGGAGTTAGAAACACGTTTCTGCTAAGAGCTGCGTTTTGATATTTCTCAGTTAATGGGAATCTATGCCGTAAAGAGAACTGTCTGCTTGTAAATCCAAAACGGAGCTACCTAACAGAACGGTCTTCAATGTGTGCATTCAACTTATGGAGTTAAAATCGTGTGTTGAAGGGGACGTCTGGAAACGCTTTCTGTGGATAGATCTCAAAACAGGAATTTCCAGAACTATTCCCGCATATAACGAAATAGCAGAAAAACTCTGCCTTAAACACAGAAGAAACGTATCTTCAATCTGCTCTGTGGTGCGTTTGTTCAGCTAAGTGAGTTAAATTTCCCTTTAGATCAGGAGTTGCAAACACGTTTCTGGTAAGAGCTGGGTTTGGACATTTCTCAGTCAATGGGAGTTTATGCTATAAGGAGAACTCTCTGCTTCTAAAACCAAAACGGAGCTACCTAACAGAACGGTCTTCAGTTTGTGCATTCAGCTTACAGAGTTAAAATCGTGTGTTGACGGAGAAGTCTGGAAACGCTTTCTGGGGAGAGATCTCAAAACACGCATTTCCAGCACTATTCCCGCATATAACGAAATAGCAGTAAAACTATGCCTAAAACACAGAAGAAATGTATCCTTCAATCTACTCTGCTGTGGGATTGTTCAGCTAAGTGAGTTTAATCTCCCTTTAAATTCAGGAGATAGAAACACGTTTCTGGTAAGAGCTGCGTTTGGACATTTCTCAGTGAATGGGATTCTATGCCGTAAGGAGAAAAGTCTGCTTCTAAAACCAAAACGGAACTACCTAACAGAACGGTTCTCAATGTGTGCATTCAACATACACAGTTAAACTCGTGTGTTTTCGGGTAAGTCTGGAAACGCTTTCTGTGGAGAGATCTTAAAACAGGCATTTCCAGCACTATTCCCTCATATAAAGAAATAGCAGTAAAACTCTGCCTAAAACGCGGAAGAAACGTTTCCTTCAAACTTCTTTGCTATGCGTTTGTTCAGCTAAGTGAGTTAAATCGAAATTTAGATTCAGGAGTTAGAAACACGTTTCTGGTAAGGGCTGCATTTGGCCAGTTCTCAGTGAATGGGAGTCTATGCTGTTAGGAGTACTGTCTGCTTCTAAACGCAAAACGGAGCTACCTAACAGAATGGTCTTCAATGTGTGCATTCAACTTACAGAGTTAAACTCGTGTGTTGAAGGGGAAGTCTGGAAACGCTTTCTGTGGAGAGATCTTAAAACAGGCATTTCCAGCACTATTCCCTCATATAACGAAATAGCAGTAAAACTCTGCCTAAAACACGGAAGAAACGTTGCCTTCAAACTTCTCTGCTGTGCGTTTGTTCAGCTAAGCGAATTAAATCGAACCTTAGAATCAGGAGTTAGAAACACGTTTCTGGTAAGAGCTGCATTTGGCCAGTTCTCAGTTAATGGTAGTCTATGCTGTAAGGAGAACTGTCTGCTTCTAAAAGCAAAACGGAGCTACCTAACAGAATGGTCTTCAATGTGTGCATTCAAGTTACAGAGGTAAACTCGTGTGTTGAAGGGGAAGTCTGAAAACGCTTTCTGTGGAGAGATCTCAAAACACGCATTTCCAGCACTATTCCCGCATATAAATAAATAGCAGTAAAACTCTGCCTAAAACACAGAAGAAACGTTTCCTTCAATCTTCTCTGCTGTGCGTTTGTTCAGCTAATTGAGTTAAATCTCCCTTTAAATTCAGGAGTTAGAAACAAGTTTCTGCTAAGTCCTGCGTGTTGACATTTCTCAGTGAATGGGAATCTATGCTGTAAGGAGATCTGTCTGGTTCAAAAACAAAACGGATCTAACTAGCAGAACGGTCTTCAGTGTGTGCATTCAGCTTACAGAGTTAAAATCGTGTGTTGAAGGTGAAGTCTGGAAACGCTTTCTGTGGAGCGATCTCAAAACCGGCATTTCTAGCACTATTCCCGCATATAACGAAATTGCAGTAAAACTCTGCCTAAGACACAGAAGAAACGTATCCTTCAATCTGCTCTGCTGTGTGATTGTTCAGCTAAGTGAGTTAAATCTCCCTTTAGATTCAGGAGATAGAAACACGTTTCTGGTAAGAGCTGCGTTTGGACATTTCTCAGTGAATGGGATTCTATGCTGTAAGGAGAAAAGTCTGCTTCTAAAACCAAAACGGAACTACCTAACAGAACGATCCTCAATGTGTGCGTTCAACATACAGAGTTAAACTCGTGTGTTTTAGGGGAAGTCTGGAAACGCTTTCTGTGGAGAGATCATAAAACAGGCATTTCCAACACTATTCCCTCATATAACGAAATAGCAGTAAAACTCTGCCTAAAACACGGAAGAAACTTTTCCTTCAAACTTCACTGCTCTGCGTTTGTTCAGCTAAGTGAGTTAAATCGAACTTTAGATTCAGGAGTTAGAAACACGTTTCTGGTAAGAGCTGCGTTTGGCCAGTTCTCAGTGAATGGGAGTCTATGCTGTTAGGAGAACTGTCTGCTTCTAAAAGCAAAACGGAACTACCTAACAGAATGGTCTTCAATGTGTGCATTCAACTTACAGAGTTAAACTCGTGTGTTGAAGGGGAAGTCTGGAAACGCCTTCTGTGGAGAGATCTGAAAACAGGAATTTCCAGCACTATTCCCGCATATAACTAAATAGCAGTAAAACTCTGTCTAAAACACAGAAGAAACCTTTCCTCCAATCCGCTCTGCTGTGCGTTTGTTCAGCTAAGTAAGTTAAATCTCCCTTTAGATTCAGGAGTTAGAAAAACTTTTCTGCTTAAAGATGCGTTTGGCCATTTCTCAATGATTCGGAGTCTATGCTGTAAGGAGAACTGTCTGCTTCTAAAAGCAAAACGGAGCTACCTAAAAGAACGGTCTTCAATGTGTGCATTCAACTTACAGTGTTAAACTGGTGTGTTGAAGGGGAAGGCTGGAAACGCTTTCTGTGGAGAGATCTCAAAACAGTCATTTGCAGCACTATTCCCGCATATAATGAAATAGCAGTAAAACTCTGCCTAAAACACAGAAGGAACGTATCCTTCAATCTCCTCTGCTGTGCGTTTGTTCAGCTAAGTGAGTTAAATCTCCCTTTAAATTCAGGAGTTAGAAACACGTTTCTGCTAAGTCCTGCGTGTGGACATTTCTCAGTGAATGGGAGTCTACGCTGTAAGGAGAACTGTCTGGTTCAAAAGCAAAACGGAGCTACCTAACAAAACGGTCTTCAGTGTGTGCATTCAACTTAGAGAGATAAACTCGTGTGTCGAACGGGAAGCCTGGAAACGCTTTCTTTGGAAAGATCTCAAAACAGGCATTTCCAGCACTATTCCCGCATATAACGATATAGCAGTAAAACTCTGCCTAAAACACAGAAGAAACGTATCCTTCAATCGCCTCTGCTGTGCTTTTGTTCGGCTAAGTGAGTTAAATCTCTTTTTAGATTCAGGAATTAGGAACACGTTTCTGGTAAGAGATGCCTTTGGACATTTCTCAGTTAATATGAATCTATGCTGTAAAGAGAACTGTCTGCTTGTAAAACCAAAACGGAGCTACCGAACAGAACGGTCTTCAATGTGTGCATTCAACTTATGCAGTTAAAATCGAGTGTTGAAGGGGATGTCTGGAAACGCTTTCTGTGGAGAGATCTCAAAACAGGCATTTCCAGAACTATTCCCGCATATAACGAAATAGCTGAAAAACTCTGCTTTAAACACAGAAGAAAAGTATCTTCAATCTGCTCTGTGGTGCGTTTGTTCAGCTAAGTGAGTTAAATCTCCCTTTAGATTCAGGAGCTAGAAACACGTTTCTGCTAAGAGATGCGTTTGGACATTTCTCACTGAATGGGAGTCTATGCTGTAAGGAGAACTGTCTGCTTCTGAAAGCAAATCTGACCTACCTAACAGAACGGTCTTCAATGGGTGCATTCAACTTACAGAGTTAAACTCGTGTGTTCAAGGGGAAGTCTGGATACGCTTTCTGGGGAGAGATCTCAAAACAGGCATTTCCAGCACTATTCCCGCATATAACGAAATAGCAGTAAAACTGTGTCTAAAACACAGAAGAAAACTATCCTTCAATCTGCTCTGCTGTGCGTTTGTTCAGCTAAGTTAGTTAAATCTCCCTTTAGATTCAGGAGTTAGAAACACGTTTCTGGTAAGAGCTGCGTTTGGACATTTCTCAGTGAATGGGATTCTATGCTGTAAGGAGAAAAGTCGGCTTCTAAAACCAAAACGGAACTACCTAACAGAACGGTCCTCAATGTGTGCATTCAGCATACAGAGTTAAACTCGTGTGTTTTAGGGAAAGTCTGGAAACGCTTTCTGTGGAGAGATCTTAAAACAGGCATTTCCAGCACTATTCCCTCATATAACGAAATAGCAGTAAAACTCTGCCTAAAACACGGAAGAATCGTTTCCTTCAAACTTCTCTGCTGTGCCTTGGTTCAGCTAAGTGAGTTAAATCGAACTATAGATTCAGGAGTTAGAAACACGTTTCTGGTAAGAGCTGCATTGGGCCAGTTCTCAGTGAATGGGAGTCTATGCTGTAAGAAGAACTGTCTGCTTCTAAAAGCAAAACGGAGCTACCTAACAGAATGGTCTTCAATGTGTGCATTCAAATTACAGATTTAAACTCGTGTGTTGAAAGGGAAGTCTGGAAACGCGTTCTGTGGAGACATCTCAAAACAGGCATTTCCAGCAGTATCCCCGCATATAACTAAATAGCAGTAAAACTCTGCCTAAAACACAGAAGTAACGTTTCCTTCAATCTGCTCTGCTGTGCGTTTGTTCAGCTAAGTAAGTTAAATCTCCCTTTACATAAAGGAGTTAGAAAATCGTTTCTGCTTAAAGCTGCGTTTGGACATTCTCAGTGATTCGGTGTCTATGCTGTAAGGAGAACTGTCTGCTTCTAAAAGCAAAACGGAGCTACCTAAAAGAACGGTCTTCAATGTGTGCATTCAACTTAGAGTGTTATACTCGTGTTTTGAAGGGGAAGTCTGGAAACGCTTTCTGTGGAGAGATCTCAAAACTGGCATTTGCAGCACTATTCCCGCATATAACGAAATAGCAGTAAAATTCTCCCTAAAACACAGAAGGAACGTATCCTTCAATCTGCTCTGCTGTGCGTTTGTTCAGCTAAGTGAGTTCAATCTCCCCTTAAATCCAGGAGTTAGAAACACGTTTCTGCTAAGACGTGCGTTTGGTTATTTCTCAGGGAATGGGAGTCTATGCTGTAAGGAGAACTGTCTGCTTCTAAAAGCAAATCGGAGCTACCTAAGAGAACGGTCTTCAATTGGTGCATTCAACTTACAGAGTTAAACTCGTGTGTTCAAGGGGAAGTCTGGATACGCTTTCTGGGGAGAGATCTCAAAACAGGCATTTCCAGCACTATTCCCGCATATAACGAAATAGCAGTAAAACTCTGCCTAAAACACAGAAGAAACGTATCCTTCAATCTTCTCTGCTGTGCGTTTATTCAGCTAAGTGAGGTAAATCTCCCTTTAGATTCAGGAGTTAGAAACACGTTTCTGCTAAGAGCTGCGTTTTGATATTTCTCAGTTAATGGGAATCTATGCCGTAAAGAGAACTGTCTGCTTGTAAATCCAAAACGGAGCTACCTAACAGAACGGTCTTCAATGTGTGCATTCAACTTATGGAGTTAAAATCGTGTGTTGAAGGGGACGTCTGGAAACGCTTTCTGTGGATAGATCTCAAAACAGGAATTTCCAGAACTATTCCCGCATATAACGAAATAGCAGAAAAACTCTGCCTTAAACACAGAAGAAACGTATCTTCAATCTGCTCTGTGGTGCGTTTGTTCAGCTAAGTGAGTTAAATTTCCCTTTAGATCAGGAGTTGCAAACACGTTTCTGGTAAGAGCTGGGTTTGGACATTTCTCAGTCAATGGGAGTTTATGCTATAAGGAGAACTCTCTGCTTCTAAAACCAAAACGGAGCTACCTAACAGAACGGTCTTCAGTTTGTGCATTCAGCTTACAGAGTTAAAATCGTGTGTTGACGGAGAAGTCTGGAAACGCTTTCTGGGGAGAGATCTCAAAACACGCATTTCCAGCACTATTCCCGCATATAACGAAATAGCAGTAAAACTATGCCTAAAACACAGAAGAAATGTATCCTTCAATCTACTCTGCTGTGGGATTGTTCAGCTAAGTGAGTTTAATCTCCCTTTAAATTCAGGAGATAGAAACACGTTTCTGGTAAGAGCTGCGTTTGGACATTTCTCAGTGAATGGGATTCTATGCCGTAAGGAGAAAAGTCTGCTTCTAAAACCAAAACGGAACTACCTAACAGAACGGTTCTCAATGTGTGCATTCAACATACACAGTTAAACTCGTGTGTTTTCGGGTAAGTCTGGAAACGCTTTCTGTGGAGAGATCTTAAAACAGGCATTTCCAGCACTATTCCCTCATATAAAGAAATAGCAGTAAAACTCTGCCTAAAACACGGAAGAAACGTTTCCTTCAAACTTCTTTGCTATGCGTTTGTTCAGCTAAGTGAGTTAAATCGAAATTTAGATTCAGGAGTTAGAAACACGTTTCTGGTAAGGGCTGCATTTGGCCAGTTCTCAGTGAATGGGAGTCTATGCTGTTAGGAGTACTGTCTGCTTCTAAACGCAAAACGGAGCTACCTAACAGAATGGTCTTCAATGTGTGCATTCAACTTACAGAGTTAAACTCGTGTGTTGAAGGGGAAGTCTGGAAACGCTTTCTGTGGAGAGATCTTAAAACAGGCATTTCCAGCACTATTCCCTCATATAACGAAATAGCAGTAAAACTCTGCCTAAAACACGGAAGAAACGTTGCCTTCAAACTTCTCTGCTGTGCGTTTGTTCAGCTAAGCGAATTAAATCGAACCTTAGAATCAGGAGTTAGAAACACGTTTCTGGTAAGAGCTGCATTTGGCCAGTTCTCAGTTAATGGTAGTCTATGCTGTAAGGAGAACTGTCTGCTTCTAAAAGCAAAACGGAGCTACCTAACAGAATGGTCTTCAATGTGTGCATTCAAGTTACAGAGGTAAACTCGTGTGTTGAAGGGGAAGTCTGAAAACGCTTTCTGTGGAGAGATCTCAAAACACGCATTTCCAGCACTATTCCCGCATATAAATAAATAGCAGTAAAACTCTGCCTAAAACACAGAAGAAACGTTTCCTTCAATCTTCTCTGCTGTGCGTTTGTTCAGCTAATTGAGTTAAATCTCCCTTTAAATTCAGGAGTTAGAAACAAGTTTCTGCTAAGTCCTGCGTGTTGACATTTCTCAGTGAATGGGAATCTATGCTGTAAGGAGATCTGTCTGGTTCAAAAACAAAACGGATCTAACTAGCAGAACGGTCTTCAGTGTGTGCATTCAGCTTACAGAGTTAAAATCGTGTGTTGAAGGTGAAGTCTGGAAACGCTTTCTGTGGAGCGATCTCAAAACCGGCATTTCTAGCACTATTCCCGCATATAACGAAATTGCAGTAAAACTCTGCCTAAGACACAGAAGAAACGTATCCTTCAATCTGCTCTGCTGTGTGATTGTTCAGCTAAGTGAGTTAAATCTCCCTTTAGATTCAGGAGATAGAAACACGTTTCTGGTAAGAGCTGCGTTTGGACATTTCTCAGTGAATGGGATTCTATGCTGTAAGGAGAAAAGTCTGCTTCTAAAACCAAAACGGAACTACCTAACAGAACGATCCTCAATGTGTGCGTTCAACATACAGAGTTAAACTCGTGTGTTTTAGGGGAAGTCTGGAAACGCTTTCTGTGGAGAGATCATAAAACAGGCATTTCCAACACTATTCCCTCATATAACGAAATAGCAGTAAAACTCTGCCTAAAACACGGAAGAAACTTTTCCTTCAAACTTCACTGCTCTGCGTTTGTTCAGCTAAGTGAGTTAAATCGAACTTTAGATTCAGGAGTTAGAAACACGTTTCTGGTAAGAGCTGCGTTTGGCCAGTTCTCAGTGAATGGGAGTCTATGCTGTTAGGAGAACTGTCTGCTTCTAAAAGCAAAACGGAACTACCTAACAGAATGGTCTTCAATGTGTGCATTCAACTTACAGAGTTAAACTCGTGTGTTGAAGGGGAAGTCTGGAAACGCCTTCTGTGGAGAGATCTGAAAACAGGAATTTCCAGCACTATTCCCGCATATAACTAAATAGCAGTAAAACTCTGTCTAAAACACAGAAGAAACCTTTCCTCCAATCCGCTCTGCTGTGCGTTTGTTCAGCTAAGTAAGTTAAATCTCCCTTTAGATTCAGGAGTTAGAAAAACTTTTCTGCTTAAAGATGCGTTTGGCCATTTCTCAGTGATTCGGAGTCTATGCTGTAAGGAGAACTGTCTGCTTCTAAAAGCAAAACGGAGCTACCTAAAAGAACGGTCTTCAATGTGTGCATTCAACTTACAGTGTTAAACTGGTGTGTTGAAGGGGAAGGCTGGAAACGCTTTCTGTGGAGAGATCTCAAAACAGTCATTTGCAGCACTATTCCCGCATATAATGAAATAGCAGTAAAACTCTGCCTAAAACACAGAAGGAACGTATCCTTCAATCTCCTCTGCTGTGCGTTTGTTCAGCTAAGTGAGTTAAATCTCCCTTTAAATTCAGGAGTTAGAAACACGTTTCTGCTAAGTCCTGCGTGTGGACATTTCTCAGTGAATGGGAGTCTACGCTGTAAGGAGAACTGTCTGGTTCAAAAGCAAAACGGAGCTACCTAACAAAACGGTCTTCAGTGTGTGCATTCAACTTAGAGAGATAAACTCGTGTGTCGAACGGGAAGCCTGGAAACGCTTTCTTTGGAAAGATCTCAAAACAGGCATTTCCAGCACTATTCCCGCATATAACGATATAGCAGTAAAACTCTGCCTAAAACACAGAAGAAACGTATCCTTCAATCGCCTCTGCTGTGCTTTTGTTCGGCTAAGTGAGTTAAATCTCTTTTTAGATTCAGGAATTAGGAACACGTTTCTGGTAAGAGATGCCTTTGGACATTTCTCAGTTAATATGAATCTATGCTGTAAAGAGAACTGTCTGCTTGTAAAACCAAAACGGAGCTACCGAACAGAACGGTCTTCAATGTGTGCATTCAACTTATGCAGTTAAAATCGAGTGTTGAAGGGGATGTCTGGAAACGCTTTCTGTGGAGAGATCTCAAAACAGGCATTTCCAGAACTATTCCCGCATATAACGAAATAGCTGAAAAACTCTGCTTTAAACACAGAAGAAAAGTATCTTCAATCTGCTCTGTGGTGCGTTTGTTCAGCTAAGTGAGTTAAATCTCCCTTTAGATTCAGGAGCTAGAAACACGTTTCTGCTAAGAGATGCGTTTGGACATTTCTCACTGAATGGGAGTCTATGCTGTAAGGAGAACTGTCTGCTTCTGAAAGCAAATCTGACCTACCTAACAGAACGGTCTTCAATGGGTGCATTCAACTTACAGAGTTAAACTCGTGTGTTCAAGGGGAAGTCTGGATACGCTTTCTGGGGAGAGATCTCAAAACAGGCATTTCCAGCACTATTCCCGCATATAACGAAATAGCAGTAAAACTGTGTCTAAAACACAGAAGAAAACTATCCTTCAATCTGCTCTGCTGTGCGTTTGTTCAGCTAAGTTAGTTAAATCTCCCTTTAGATTCAGGAGTTAGAAACACGTTTCTGGTAAGAGCTGCGTTTGGACATTTCTCAGTGAATGGGATTCTATGCTGTAAGGAGAAAAGTCGGCTTCTAAAACCAAAACGGAACTACCTAACAGAACGGTCCTCAATGTGTGCATTCAGCATACAGAGTTAAACTCGTGTGTTTTAGGGAAAGTCTGGAAACGCTTTCTGTGGAGAGATCTTAAAACAGGCATTTCCAGCACTATTCCCTCATATAACGAAATAGCAGTAAAACTCTGCCTAAAACACGGAAGAATCGTTTCCTTCAAACTTCTCTGCTGTGCCTTGGTTCAGCTAAGTGAGTTAAATCGAACTATAGATTCAGGAGTTAGAAACACGTTTCTGGTAAGAGCTGCATTGGGCCAGTTCTCAGTGAATGGGAGTCTATGCTGTAAGAAGAACTGTCTGCTTCTAAAAGCAAAACGGAGCTACCTAACAGAATGGTCTTCAATGTGTGCATTCAAATTACAGATTTAAACTCGTGTGTTGAAAGGGAAGTCTGGAAACGCGTTCTGTGGAGACATCTCAAAACAGGCATTTCCAGCAGTATCCCCGCATATAACTAAATAGCAGTAAAACTCTGCCTAAAACACAGAAGTAACGTTTCCTTCAATCTGCTCTGCTGTGCGTTTGTTCAGCTAAGTAAGTTAAATCTCCCTTTACATAAAGGAGTTAGAAAATCGTTTCTGCTTAAAGCTGCGTTTGGACATTCTCAGTGATTCGGTGTCTATGCTGTAAGGAGAACTGTCTGCTTCTAAAAGCAAAACGGAGCTACCTAAAAGAACGGTCTTCAATGTGTGCATTCAACTTAGAGTGTTATACTCGTGTTTTGAAGGGGAAGTCTGGAAACGCTTTCTGTGGAGAGATCTCAAAACTGGCATTTGCAGCACTATTCCCGCATATAACGAAATAGCAGTAAAATTCTCCCTAAAACACAGAAGGAACGTATCCTTCAATCTGCTCTGCTGTGCGTTTGTTCAGCTAAGTGAGTTCAATCTCCCCTTAAATCCAGGAGTTAGAAACACGTTTCTGCTAAGACGTGCGTTTGGTTATTTCTCAGGGAATGGGAGTCTATGCTGTAAGGAGAACTGTCTGCTTCTAAAAGCAAATCGGAGCTACCTAAGAGAACGGTCTTCAATTGGTGCATTCAACTTACAGAGTTAAACTCGTGTGTTCAAGGGGAAGTCTGGATACGCTTTCTGGGGAGAGATCTCAAAACAGGCATTTCCAGCACTATTCCCGCATATAACGAAATAGCAGTAAAACTCTGCCTAAAACACAGAAGAAACGTATCCTTCAATCTTCTCTGCTGTGCGTTTATTCAGCTAAGTGAGGTAAATCTCCCTTTAGATTCAGGAGTTAGAAACACGTTTCTGCTAAGAGCTGCGTTTTGATATTTCTCAGTTAATGGGAATCTATGCCGTAAAGAGAACTGTCTGCTTGTAAATCCAAAACGGAGCTACCTAACAGAACGGTCTTCAATGTGTGCATTCAACTTATGCAGTTAAAATCGTGTGTTGAAGGGGATGCCTGGAAACGCTTTCTGTGGAGGGATCTCAAAACAGGCATTTCCAGAACTATTCCCGCATATAACGAAATAGCAGTAAAACTCTGCCTTAAACACAGAAGAAACGTATCCTTCAATCTGCTCTTTGGTACGTTTGTTCAGCTAAGTGAGCTAAATCTCCCTTTAGATCAGGAGTTGCAAACACGTTTCTGGTAAGAGCTGCGTTTGGACATTTCTCAGTAAATGGGAGTCCATGCTGTAAGGAGAACACTCTGCTTCTAAAACCAAAACGGAGCTACCTAACAGAACGGCCTTCAGTGTGTGCATTCAACTTACAGAGTTAAACTAGTTTGTTGAAGGGGAAGCCTAGAAACGCTTTCTGTGGAGAGATCTCAAAACAGGCATTTACAGCACTATTCCCGCATAGAACGAAATAGCAGTAAAACTCTGCCTAAAACACAGAAGAAACGTGTCCTTCAATATGCTCTGCTGTGCGTTTGTTCAGCTAAGTGAGTTAAATCTCCCTTTAGATTCAGGAGTTAGAAACACGTTTCTTCTAAAAGCTGCGTTTGGACATTTCTCAGTGAATGGGAGTCTATGCTGTAAGGAGAACTGTCTGTTTCTAAAAGAAATTCGGAGCTACCTAAAAGAACGGTCTTCAATGTGTGCATTCAACTTACAGTGTTAAACTCGTGTTTTGAAGGGGAAGTCTGGAAACGCTTTCTGTGGAGAGATCGCAAAACAGGCATTTGCAGCACTATTCGCGCATATAACGAAATAGCAGTAAAACTCTGCCTAAAACACAGAAGGAACCTATCCTTCAATCTGCTCTGCTGTGCGTTTGTTCAGCTAAGGGAGTTAAATCGAACTTTAGATTCAGGAGTTAGAAACACTTTCTGATAAGACCTGCGTTGGGACCTTTCTCAGTGAATGGGGTCTATAGTGTAAGGAGAACTGTCTGCTTCTAAAAGCAAAAGGGAGCTACCGAACAGAACGGTCTTCAGTGTGGGCATTCAGCTTACAGTGCTAAACTCGTGTGTTGAAGGGGAAGTCTGGAAACGCTTTCTGTTGAGAGATCTCAAAACCGGCATTTCCAGCACTATTCCCGCATATAACGAAATAGCAGTAAAACTCTGCCTAAAACACAGAAGAAACGTATCCTTCAATCTGCTCTGCTGTGCGTTTGTTCAGCTAAGTGAGTTAAATCTCCCTTTAGATTCAGGAGATAGAAACACGTTTCTGGTAAGAGCTGCGTTTGGACGTTTCTCAGTGAATGGGATTCTATGCTGTAAGGAGAAAAGTCTGCTTCTAAAACCAAAACGGAGCTACCTAACAGAACGGTCTTCAATGTGTGCATTCAACTTACATAGTTAAACTCGTGTGTTTTAGGGGAAGTCTGGAAACGCTTTCTGTGGAGAGATCTCAAAATAGGCATTTCCATCACTATTAACTCATATAACGAAATAGCAGTAAAACTCTGCCTAAAACACGGAAGAAACGTTTCCTTCAAACTGCTCTGCTGTGCGTTTGTTCAGCTAAGTGAGTTAAATGGAACTTTAGATTCAGGAGTTAGAAACACGTTTCTGCTTAAAGCTGCGTTTGGACATTTCTCAGTGAATGGGATTCTATGCTGCAAGGAGAACTGTCTGCTTCTAAAAGCAAAACGGATCTACCTAACAGAACGGTCTTCAATGTGTGCATTCAACTTACCGAGTTAAACTCGTGTGTTGAAGGGGACCTCTGGAAACGCTTTCTGTGGAGAGATCTCAAAACAGGCATTTGCTGCACTATTCCCGCATATAACGAAATAGCAGTAAAACTCTGCCTAAAACACAGAAGAAACGTATCCTTCAATCTGCTCTGCTGTCAGTTTGTTCAGCTAAGTGAGTTAAATCTCCCTTTAAATACAGGAGTTAGAAACACGTTTCTGCAAAGACCTGCGTTTGGACATTTCTCAGTGAATGGGAGTCTATGCTGTAAGCAGAACTCTCTGGTTCAAAAGCAAAACGGAGCTACCGAACTGAACGGTCTTCAGTGTGTGCATTCAACTTACAGAATTAAACTCGTGTGTTCAAGGGGAAGTCTGGATACACTTTCTAGGGAGAGATCTCAAAACAGACATTTCCAGCACTATTCCCGCATATAACGAAATAGCAGTAAAACTCTGCCTAAAACACAGAAGAAACGTATCCTTCAATCTGCTCTGCTGCGAGCTTGTTCAGCTAAGAGACTTAAAACTCCCCTTAGAATCAGGAGTTAGAAACACGTTTCTTCCAAGAGCTGCGTTTCGACATTTTTGAGTGAATGTGAGTCTATGCTGTAAGGAGAACTGTCTGGTTCAAACGCAAAACGGAGCTACCTAACAGAACGGTCTTCAGTGTGTGCATTCAGCTTAAAGAGTTAAAATCGTGTGTTGAAGGGGAAGTCTGGAAAATTTTTCTGTGGAGAGATCTCAAAACAGGCATTTCCGGCACTATTCCCGCATATAACGTAATAGCAGTAAAACTCTGCCTTAAACACAGAAGAAACGTATCCTTCAATCCGCTCTGCTGTGCGATTGTTCAGCTAAATGAGTTAAATCTCCCTTTAGATTCAGGAGTTAGAAACACGTTTCTGCTAAGTGCTGCGTTTGGACATTTCTCAGTGAATGGGAGTCTATGCTGTAAGGAGAACTGTCTGCTTCTAAAAGCAAATCGGAGCTATCTAACAGAACGGTCGTCAATGTGTGCATTCAACTTACAGATTAAACTCGTGTGTTCAAGGGGAAGTCTGGATACGCTTTCTGGGGAGAGATCTCAAAACAGGCATTTCCAGCACTATTCCCGCATATAAAGAAATAGCATTTAAACTCTTCCTAAAACACAGAAGAAACGTATCCTTCAATCTGCTCTGCTTCGTGTTTGTTCAGCTTAGTGAGTTAAAACTCCCCTTAGAATCAGGAGTTAGAAACACGTTTCTTCTAAGAGTTGCGTTTCGAAATTTTTCAGTGAATGTGAGTCTATGCTGTGAGGAGAACTGTCTGGTTCAAACGCAAAACTGAGCTAACTAACAGAACGGTCTTCAGTGTGTGCATTCAGCTTACAGAGTTAAAATGGTGTGTTGAAGGGGAAGTCTGGAAATGCTTTCTGTGGAGAGATCTCAAAACAGGCATTTCCGGCACTATTTCCGCATATAACGAAATAGCAGTAAAAATCTGCCTAAAACACAGAAGAAACGTATCCTTCAATCTATTCTGCCGTGCGTTGGTTCAGCTACGTGAGTTAAATCTCCCCTTTGATTCAGGAGTTAGAAACACGTTTCTCCTAAGAGCTGCGTGTGGACATTTCTCAGTGAATGGGAGTCTATGCTGTAAGGAGAACTGTCTGCTTCTAAAAGCAAAACGGAGCTACCGAACAGAACGGTCTTCAGTGTGTGCATTCAGCTTACAAAGGTAAACTCTTGTGTTGAAGGGGAAGTCTGGAAACCTTTTCTGTGGAGAGATCTCAAAACAGGCATTTCCAGCACTATTCCGGCATATAACGAAATAGCAGTAAAACTCGGCCTAAAACACAGAAGAAACGTATCCTTCAATCTGTTCTGCTCTGCGTTTGTTCAGCTAAGTGAGTTAAATCTCCCTTTCGATTCAGGAATTAGAAACACGTTTCTGCTAAGAGCTACATTTGGACATTTCTCAGTGAATTGGAGTCTATGCTGTAAAGAGAACTGTCTGCTTCTAAAAGCAAAACGGAGCAACCTAACACCACGGTCTTCAGTGTGTGCATTCAACCTACAGAGTTAAACTCGTGTGTCGAAGGGGAAGTCTCGAAAACTTTTCTGGGGAGAGATCTTAAAACAGGCATTTCCAGCACTATTCCCGCATATAAAGAAAAAGCAGTAAAACTCTGCCTAAAACTCAGAAGAAACGTATCCTTCAATCTCCTCTGCTGTGCGTTTGTTCAGCTAAGTGAGTTAAATCTCCCTTTACATTCAGGATTTAGAAACACGTTTCTGCTAAGAGCTGCGTTTGGATATTTTTCAGTGAATTGGAATCTATGCTTTAAGGAGAACTTTCTGCTACTAAAAGCAAAATGGAGCTACCTAACAGAACGGTCTTCAGTGTGTGCATTCACCTTAGAGAGTTAAACTCGTGTGTCGAAGGGGAAGCGTGGAAACGCTTTCTGTGGAGTGATCTCAAAACAGGCATTTCCAGCACTATTTCCGCATATAACGAAATAGCAGTAAAACTCTGCCTAAAACACAGAAGAAACATATCCGTCAATCTGCTCTGCTGTGCGTTTGTTCAGCTAAGGAAGTTAAATCTCCCTTTAGATTCAGGAGTTAGAAACACGTTTCTGCTTAAAGCTGCGTTTGAATATTTCTCAGTGAATGGGATTCTATGTTGTAAGGAGAACAGTCTGCTTCTAAAAGCAAAACGGAGCTACATAACAGAACGGTCTTCAATGTGTGCATTCAACTTACAGAGTTAAACACGTGTGTTGAAGGGGAAGTCTTGAAACGCTTTCTGTGGAGAGATCTCAAAACAGGCATTTCCAGCTCTATTCACGCATATTACTAAATAGCAGTAAAACTCTGCAAAAAACACAGAAGAAACGTATCCTTCAACCTGCTCTAGTGTGCATTTGTTCAGCTAAGTGAGTTAAATCTCCCTTTAGATTCAGGAGTTAGAAACACGTTTCTGCTTAAAGCTGCGTTTGGACATTTCTCAGTGAATGGGAGTCTAGGCTGTAAGGAGAACTGTCTGCTTCTAAAAGCAAAACGGAGCTACATAACAGAACGGTCTTCAATGTGTGCATTCAATTTACAGATTTAAACTCGTGTGTTGAAGGGGATGTCTGGAAACCCTTTCTGTGGAGAGATCTCAAAAGAGGCATTTGCAGCACTATTCCCGCATATAACGAAATAGCAGTTAAATTCTGCCTAAAACACAGAAGAAACGTATCCTTCAATCTGCTCTGCTGTGCGTTTGTTCAGCTAAGTGAGTTAAATCTCCCCTTAAATTCAGGAGTTAGAAACTCGTTTCTGCTAAGACCTGCGCTTGGACATTTCTCAGTGAATGTGATTCTATGCTGTAAGGAGAACTGTCTGCTTGTAAAAGCAAAACGGAGCTACCTAACAGAACGGTCTTCAGTGTGTGCATTCAGCTTAAAGAGTTAAAATCGTGTGTTGAAGGGGAAGTCTGGAAAATTTTTCTGTGGAGAGATCTCAAAACAGGCATTTCCGGCACTATTCCCGCATATAACGTAATAGCAGTAAAACTCTGCCTTAAACACAGAAGAAACGTATCCTTCAATCTGCTCTGCTGTGCGATTGTTCAGCTAAATGAGTTAAATCTCCCTTTAGATTCAGGAGTTAGAAACACGTTTCTGCTAACTGCTGCGTTTGGACATTTCTCAGTGAATGGGAGTCTATGCTGTAAGGAGAACTGTCTGCTTCTAAAAGCAAATCGGAGCTATCTAACAGAACGGTCGTCAATGTGTGCATTCAACTTACAGATTAAACTCGTGTGTTCAAGGGGAAGTCTGGATACGCTTTCTGGGGAGAGATCTCAAAACAGGCATTTCCAGCACTATTCCCGCATATAAAGAAATAGCATTTAAACTCTTCCTAAAACACAGAAGAAACGTATCCTTCAATCTGCTCTGCTTCGTGTTTGTTCAGCTTAGTGAGTTAAAACTCCCCTTAGAATCAGGAGTTAGAAACACGTTTCTTCTAAGAGTTGCGTTTCGAAATTTTTCAGTGAATGTGAGTCTATGCTGTGAGGAGAACTGTCTGGTTCAAACGCAAAACTGAGCTAACTAACAGAACGGTCTTCAGTGTGTGCATTCAGCTTACAGAGTTAAAATGGTGTGTTGAAGGGGAAGTCTGGAAATGCTTTCTGTGGAGAGATCTCAAAACAGGCATTTCCGGCACTATTTCCGCATATAACGAAATAGCAGTAAAAATCTGCCTAAAACACAGAAGAAACGTATCCTTCAATCTATTCTGCCGTGCGTTTGTTCAGCTACGTGAGTTAAATCTCCCCTTTGATTCAGGAGTTAGAAACACGTTTCTCCTAAGAGCTGCGTGTGGACATTTCTCAGTGAATGGGAGTCTATGCTGTAAGGAGAACTGTCTGCTTCTAAAAGCAAAACGGAGCTACCGAACAGAACGGTCTTCAGTGTGTGCATTCAGCTTACAAAGGTAAACTCTTGTGTTGAAGGGGAAGTCTGGAAACCTTTTCTGTGGAGAGATCTCAAAACAGGCATTTCCAGCACTATTCCGGCATATAACGAAATAGCAGTAAAACTCGGCCTAAAACACAGAAGAAACGTATCCTTCAATCTGTTCTGCTCTGCGTTTGTTCAGCTAAGTGAGTTAAATCTCCCTTTCGATTCAGGAATTAGAAACACGTTTCTGCTAAGAGCTACATTTGGACATTTCTCAGTGAATTGGAGTCTATGCTGTAAAGAGAACTGTCTGCTTCTAAAAGCAAAACGGAGCAACCTAACACCACGGTCTTCAGTGTGTGCATTCAACCTACAGAGTTAAACTCGTGTGTCGAAGGGGAAGTCTCGAAAACTTTTCTGGGGAGAGATCTTAAAACAGGCATTTCCAGCACTATTCCCGCATATAAAGAAAAAGCAGTAAAACTCTGCCTAAAACTCAGAAGAAACGTATCCTTCAATCTCCTCTGCTGTGCGTTTGTTCAGCTAAGTGAGTTAAATCTCCCTTTACATTCAGGATTTAGAAACACGTTTCTGCTAAGAGCTGCGTTTGGATATTTTTCAGTGAATTGGAATCTATGCTTTAAGGAGAACTTTCTGCTACTAAAAGCAAAATGGAGCTACCTAACAGAACGGTCTTCAGTGTGTGCATTCACCTTAGAGAGTTAAACTCGTGTGTCGAAGGGGAAGCGTGGAAACGCTTTCTGTGGAGTGATCTCAAAACAGGCATTTCCAGCACTATTTCCGCATATAACGAAATAGCAGTAAAACTCTGCCTAAAACACAGAAGAAACATATCCGTCAATCTGCTCTGCTGTGCGTTTGTTCAGCTAAGGAAGTTAAATCTCCCTTTAGATTCAGGAGTTAGAAACACGTTTCTGCTTAAAGCTGCGTTTGAATATTTCTCAGTGAATGGGATTCTATGTTGTAAGGAGAACAGTCTGCTTCTAAAAGCAAAACGGAGCTACATAACAGAACGGTCTTCAATGTGTGCATTCAACTTACAGAGTTAAACACGTGTGTTGAAGGGGAAGTCTTGAAACGCTTTCTGTGGAGAGATCTCAAAACAGGCATTTCCAGCTCTATTCACGCATATTACTAAATAGCAGTAAAACTCTGCAAAAAACACAGAAGAAACGTATCCTTCAACCTGCTCTAGTGTGCATTTGTTCAGCTAAGTGAGTTAAATCTCCCTTTAGATTCAGGAGTTAGAAACACGTTTCTGCTTAAAGCTGCGTTTGGACATTTCTCAGTGAATGGGAGTCTAGGCTGTAAGGAGAACTGTCTGCTTCTAAAAGCAAAACGGAGCTACATAACAGAACGGTCTTCAATGTGTGCATTCAATTTACAGATTTAAACTCGTGTGTTGAAGGGGATGTCTGGAAACCCTTTCTGTGGAGAGATCTCAAAAGAGGCATTTGCAGCACTATTCCCGCATATAACGAAATAGCAGTTAAATTCTGCCTAAAACACAGAAGAAACGTATCCTTCAATCTGCTCTGCTGTGCGTTTGTTCAGCTAAGTGAGTTAAATCTCCCCTTAAATTCAGGAGTTAGAAACTCGTTTCTGCTAAGACCTGCGCTTGGACATTTCTCAGTGAATGTGATTCTATGCTGTAAGGAGAACTGTCTGCTTGTAAAAGCAAAACGGAGCTACCTAACAGAACGGTCTTCAGTGTGTGCATTCAGCTTACAGAGTTAAAATCGTGTGTTGAAGGGGAAGTCTGGAAACGCTTTCTGTGGAGAGATTTCAAAACAGGCATTTCCAGAACTATTCCCGCATATAACGAAATAGCAGTAAAACTCTGCCTAAAACACAGAAGAAACGTATCCTTCAATCTGTTCTGCTGTGCGTTTGTTCAGCTAAGTGAGTTAAATCTCCCTTTCGATTCAGGAATTATAAACACGTTTCTGCTAAGTGCTACGTTTGGACATTTCTCAGTGAATAGGAGTCTATGCTATAAGGAGAACTGTCTGCTTCTAAAAGCAAAACGGAGCAACCTAACAGCACGGTCTTCAGTGTGTGCATTCAATGTACAGAGTTAAACTCGTGTGTTGAAGGGGAAGTCTCGAAACGTTTTCTGTGGAGAGATCTTAAAACAGGTATTTCCATCACTATTCCTGCATATAAAGAAATAGCAGTAAAACTCTGCCTAAAACACAGAAGAAACGTATCCTTCAATATGCTGTGCTGTGCGTTTGTTCAGCTAAGTGAGTTAAATCTCCGTTTAAATACAGGAGTTAGAAACACGTTTCTGCGAAACATGCGTTTGGACATTTCTCAGTGAATGGGAGTCTATGCTGTAAGGAGAACTGTCTGGTTCAAAAGCAAAATGGAGCTACCTAACTGAACGGTTTTCAGTGTGTGCATTCAGCTTACAGAGATAAACTCGTGTGTTGAAGGGGAAGTCTGGAAACGCTTTCTGTTGAGAGATTTCAAAACAGGCATTTCCAGAACTATTCCCGCATATAACGAAATAGCAGTAAAACTCTGCCAAAAACACAGAAGAAACGTATCCTTCAATGTGCTCTACTGTGCCTTTGTTCAGCTAAGTGAGTTAAATATTCCTTTAGATTCAGGACTTACAAACACGTTTCTGGTAAGAGCTGCGTTTGGACATTTCTCAGTGAATGGGAGTATATGCTGTAAGGAGAACTCTCTGCTTGTAAAACCAAAACGGATCTACCTATCAGAACGGTTTTCAATGTGTGCATTCAACTTACAGTGGTAAACTCGTGAGTTGAAGGGGATGTTCGGAAACACTTTCTGTGGAGAGATTTCAAAACATGCATTTCCAGCACTATTGCCGCATGTAAAGAAATGGCAGTAAAACTCTGCCTAAAACACAGAAGAAATGTACCATTCAATCTGCTCTTCTTTGCGTTTGTACCGCTAAGTGAGTTAAATCACCCTTTCAATTGAGGAGTTAGAAACAGTTTTCTGGTAATTGCTGCGTTTGGACATTGCTCAGTAAATGGGAGTTTATGCTGTAGGTAAATCTCTCTGCTTCTAAAACCGAAACGGAGCTAATTAACAGAACGGTTGTCAATGTATTCATTCAAAGTACAGAGTAAAACTCTTGTGTTGAAGGGGAAGTGTGGAAACGCTTTCTGTGGAGTGATCTCAAAATAGGCATTTCCAGGCATTTCCAACACTATTCCCCCATATAACGAAATGGCAGTTAAACTCTGCCTAAAACAAAGAAGAAACGTATCCTTCAAGCTTCTCTGCTGTGCGTTTGTTCAGCTAAGTGAGTTAAATCTCCGGTTACATTCAGGAGTTCGAAACACATTTCTGGTAAGAGCTGCGTTGGGAGATTTCTCAGTGAATGGGTGTATGTGCTTTAAGGAGAATTCTCTGCTTCTAAAACCAAAACGGAGCTACCTAACAGAACGGTTGTCAATGTGTGCATTCAACTAACAGAGATAAACTCGTGTGTAGGACGGGAAGTCTGGAAACGCTTTCTGTGGAGAGACCTCCAAACAGGCATTACCAGGCATATCCAGCACTATTCCCCCATATAACGAAATGGCAGTAAAACTCTGCCTAAAACAAAGAAGAAACGTATCCTTCAATCTGCTCTGCTGTGCGTTTGTTCAGCTAAGTGAGTTAAATCTCCCTTTAGATTCAGGAGTTAGAAACACGTTTCTGCTAAGAGCTGCGTTTGCACATTTCTCAGTGAATGGGAGCCTATGCCGTAAGGAGAACTGTCTGCTTGTGAAACCAAAACGGAGCTACCAAACAGAACGGTCTTCAATGTGTGCATTCAACTTACCTAGTTAACCTCGAGTGTTGAAATGGAAGTCTGGAAACGCGTTCTGTGGAGAGATCTCAAAACACGTATTTCCAGCACTATTCCCGCATATAACGAAATGGCTGTAAAACTCTGCCTAAAACACAGAAGCAATGTATCCTTCAATCTGGTTTGCTGTACGTTTGTTCAGCTAAGTGAGTTAAATCTCCCTTTAGATTCAGGAGTTAGAAACACGTTTCTGCTAAGAGCTGCGTTTGGACATTTCTCAGTTAATGGGAGCCTATGCTGTAAGGAGAACTGTCTGCTTGTGAAACCAAAACGGAGCTACCTAACAGAACGGTCTTCAATGTGTGCATTCAACTTACCGATTTAAACTCGTGTGTTGAAGGGGAAGTCTGGAAACGCTTTCTGTGGAGAGTTCTCAAAACAGGCATTGCCATGCATTTCCAGCACTATCCCCGCATATAACGAAAGAGCAGTAAAACTCTCCCTAAAACACAAAAAAACGTAACCTTCAATCTGCTCTGCTGTGCGTTTGTTCAGCTAAGTGGATAAAATCTCCCTTTAGATTCAGGAGTTATAAACACGTTTCTGGTAAGAGCTGCCTTTGGACATATCTCAGTGAATAGGAGTATATGCTGTAAGAAAAACTCTCTGCTTCTAAAATGAAAACGGAGCTAACGAACAGAACCATTGTCAATTTGTGTATTCAACTTACAGGGTTAAACTCGTGTGTTGAATGGGAAGTCTGGAAACGCATCCGTGGAGAGATCTCAAAACAGTCAATTCCAGCACTATTCCCGCATATAAAGACATAGCAGTAAAACTCTGCCAAAAACACAGAAGAAACGTATCCTTCAATGTGCTCTACTGTGCCTTTGTTCAGCTAAGTGAGTTAAATATTCCTTTAGATTCAGGACTTACAAACACGTTTCTGGTAAGAGCTGCGTTTGGACATTTCTCAGTGAATGGGAGTATATGCTGTAAGGAGAACTCTCTGCTTGTAAAACCAAAACGGATCTACCTATCAGAACGGTTTTCAATGTGTGCATTCAACTTACAGTGGTAAACTCGTGAGTTGAAGGGGATGTTCGGAAACACTTTCTGTGGAGAGATTTCAAAACATGCATTTCCAGCACTATTGCCGCATGTAAAGAAATGGCAGTAAAACTCTGCCTAAAACACAGAAGAAATGTAGCATTCAATCTGCTCTTCTTTGCGTTTGTACCGCTAAGTGAGTTAAATCACCCTTTCAATTGAGGAGTTAGAAACAGTTTTCTGGTAATTGCTGCGTTTGGACATTGCTCAGTAAATGGGAGTTTATGCTGTAGGTAAATCTCTCTGCTTCTAAAACCGAAACGGAGCTAATTAACAGAACGGTTGTCAATGTATTCATTCAAAGTACAGAGTAAAACTCTTGTGTTGAAGGGGAAGTGTGGAAACGCTTTCTGTGGAGTGATCTCAAAACAGGCATTTCCAGGCATTTCCAACACTATTCCCCCATATAACGAAATGGCAGTTAAACTCTGCCTAAAACAAAGAAGAAACGTATCCTTCAAGCTTCTCTGCTGTGCGTTTGTTCAGCTAAGTGAGTTAAATCTCCGGTTACATTCAGGAGTTCGAAACACATTTCTGGTAAGAGCTGCGTTGGGAGATTTCTCAGTGAATGGGTGTATGTGCCTTAAGGAGAATTCTCTGCTTCTAAAACCAAAACGGAGCTACCTAACAGAACGGTTGTCAATGTGTGCATTCAACTAACAGAGATAAACTCGTGTGTAGGACGGGAAGTCTGGAAACGCTTTCTGTGGAGAGACCTCCAAACAGGCATTACCAGGCATATCCAGCACTATTCCCCCATATAACGAAATGGCAGTAAAACTCTGCCTAAAACAAAGAAGAAACGTATCCTTCAATCTGCTCTGCTGTGCGTTTGTTCGGCTATGTGAGTTAAATCTCCCTTTAGATTCAGGAGTTAAAAACACGTTTCTGGTAAGAGCTGCGTTTGGACATTTCTCAGTGAATGGGAGTATATGCTGTAAGGAGAACTCTCTGCTTATAAAACCAAAACGGAGCTACCTAACAGAACGGTTGTCAATGTGTGCATTCAACATACAGAGTTAAACTCGAGTGTTGAAGGGGAAGTCTGGAAACGCTTTCCGTGGAGAGAACTAAAGCAGGCATTTCCAAGCATTTCAAGAACTATTCCCCCATAAAACGAAATAGCAGTAAAACTCTGCCTAAAACACAGTAGAAACGTATCCTTCAATCTGCGCTGCTGTGCGTTTGTTCAGCTAAGTGAGTTAAATCTCACTTTAGATACAGGAGTTACAAACACGTTTCTGGAAAGGGCTGCATTTGGACATTTCTAAGTGAATGGGTGGATGTGCTGAAAGAAGAACTCTCTGGTTCTGAAACCAAAACGGAACTGCATAAAAGAACGCTTTTCAATGTGTCCATTCAACTTACAGAGATAAACTCTTGGGTTGGAGGGGAAGTCTGGAAAAGATTTCTGTGGAGAGATCTCAAAGCAGGCATTTCCAGCACTGTTCCCGCAAAGAACGAAATAGCAGTAAAACTCTGCCTAAAACAGAGAAGAAACGTATCTTGCAATCTGCTCTGCTGTGTGTTTGTTCAGCTAAGTGAGTTAAATCTTTCTTTAGATTCAGGAGTTAGAAACGCGTTTTTGGTAAGAGCTGCGTTTGGACATTTCTCAGTGAAAGGGAGTATATGCTGTAAGGAGATCTCTCTGTTCAAAAACCAAAACGGAACTACCTAACAGAGCGGTTGTCAATGTGTACATTCAACTTACAGAATTAAACTCGTGTGTTGAAGGGGAAGTACGGAAACGATTTCTGTGGAGAGAACTCAAAACCGGCATTTCCAGCACTATTCATGCATAGAAAGAAATATCAGTAAAACTCTGCCTAAAACACAGAAGAAACTTAACCTTGAGTCTGCCCTGCTGTGCGTTTGTTCAGCTAAGTGAGTTAAATCTCCCTTTAGATTCAGGAGTTAGGAAGAAGTTTCTGGTCAGAGCTGCGTTTGGACATTTCTCAGTAAATGGGAGTATATAGTGTAAGGAGAACTCTCTGCTTCTACAACCAAAATGGAGCTACATAACAGAATGGTTTTCAATGTGTGCATTCAACTTACCGATTTAAACACGTGTGTTGAATGGTAAGTCTGGAAACGCTTTCTGTGTAGAGATCTCTAAACAGGCATTTCCAGGCATTTGCATCACTATTCCCGCATATAACGAAATAGCAGTAAAACTCTTCCTAGAACACAGAAGAAACGTATCCGTCAATCTGCTCTGCTGTGCGTTTGTTCAGCTGAGTTAAATCTCCCTTTAGATTCAGGAGATAGAAACACGTTTCTGCTTAAAGCTGCGTGTGGACATTTCTCAGTGAATGGGAGTCTATGCTGTAAGAAGAAAAGTCTGGTTCAAAAGCAAAACGGAGCTACCTAACAGAACGGTCTTCAGTGTGTGCATTCGGCTTACAGAGTTAAAATCGTGTGTTGACGGAGAAGTCTGGAAACGCTTTCTGGGGAGAGATCTCAAAACAGGCATTTCCAGCACTATTCCCGCATATAACGAAATAGCAGTAAAACTATGCCTAAAACACAGAAGAAACGTATCCTTCAATCTACTCTGCTGTGGGATTGTTCAGCTAAGTGAGTTTAATCTCCCTTTAAATTCAGGAGATAGAAACACGTTTCTGGTAAGAGCTGCGTTTGGACATTTCTCAGTGAATGGGATTCTATGCCGTAAGGAGAAAAGTCTGCTTCTAAAACCAAAACGGAACTACCTAACAGAACGGTTCTCAATGTGTGCATTCAACATACAGAGTTAAACTCGTGTGTTTTCGGGTAAGTCTGGAAACGCTTTCTGTGGAGAGATCTTAAAACAGGCATTTCCAGCACTATTCCCTCATATAAAGAAATAGCAGTAAAACTCTGCCTAAAACACGGAAGAAACGTTTCCTTCAAACTTCTTTGCTATGCGTTTGTTCAGCTAAGTGAGTTAAATCGAAATTTAGATTCAGGAGTTAGAAACACGTTTCTGGTAAGGGCTGCATTTGGCCAGTTCTCAGTGAATGGGAGTCTATGCTGTTAGGAGTACTGTCTGCTTCTAAACGCAAAACGGAGCTACCTAACAGAATGGTCTTCAATGTGTGCATTCAACTTACAGAGTTAAACTCGTGTGTTGAAGGGGAAGTCTGGAAACGCTTTCTGTGGAGAGATCTTAAAACAGGCATTTCCAGCACTATTCCCTCATATAACGAAATAGCAGTAAAACTCTGCCTAAAACACGGAAGAAACGTTGCCTTCAAACTTCTCTGCTGTGCGTTTGTTCAGCTAAGCGAATTAAATCGAACCTTAGATTCAGGAGTTAGAAACACGTTTCTGGTAAGAGCTGCATTTGGCCAGTTCTCAGTTAATGGTAGTCTATGCTGTAAGGAGAACTGTCTGCTTCTAAAAGCAAAACGGAGCTACCTAACAGAATGGTCTTCAATGTGTGCATTCAAGTTACAGAAGTAAACTCGTGTGTTGAAGGGGAAGTCTGGAAACGCTTTCTGTGGAGAGATCTCTAAACACGCATTTCCAGCACTATTCCCGCATATAAATAAATAGCAGTAAAACTCTGCCTAAAACACAGAAGAAACGTTTCCTTCAATCTGCTCTGCTGTGCGTTTGTTCAGCTAATTGAGTTAAATCTCCCTTTAAATTCAGGAGTTAGAAACAAGTTTCTGCTAAGTCCTGCGTGTTGACATTTCTCAGTGAATGGGAATCTATGCTGTAAGGAGATCTGTCTGGTTCAAAAACAAAACGGATCTAACTAGCAGAACGGTCTTCAGTGTGTGCATTCAGCTTACAGAGTTAAAATCGTGTGTTGAAGGTGAAGTCTGGAAACGCTTTCTGTGGAGAGATCTCAAAACAGGCATTTCCAGCACTATTCCCGCATATAACGAAATTGCAGTAAAACTCTGCCTAAGACACAGAAGAAACGTATCCTTCAATCTGCTCTGCTGTGTGATTGTTCAGCTAAGTGAGTTAAATCTCCCTTTAGATTCAGGAGATAGAAACACGTTTCTGGTAAGAGCTGCGTTTGGACATTTCTCAGTGAATGGGATTCTATGCTGTAAGGAGAAAAGTCTGCTTCTAAAACCAAAACGGAACTACCTAACAGAACGATCCTCAATGTGTGCGTTCAACATACAGAGTTAAACTCGTGTGTTTTAGGGGAAGTCTGGAAACGCTTTCTGTGGAGAGATCATAAAACAGGCATTTCCAACACTATTCCCTCATATAACGAAATAGCAGTAAAACTCTGCCTAAAACACGGAAGAAACTTTTCCTTCAAACTTCACTGCTCTGCGTTTGTTCAGCTAAGTGAGTTAAATCGAACTTTAGATTCAGGAGTTAGAAACACGTTTCTGGTAAGAGCTGCGTTTGGCCAGTTCACAGTGAATGGGAGTCTATGCTGTTAGGAGAACTGTCTGCTTCTAAAAGCAAAACGGAACTACCTAACAGAATGGTCTTCAATGTGTGCATTCAACTTACAGAGTTAAACTCGTGTGTTGAAGGGGAAGTCTGGAAACGCCTTCTGTGGAGAGATCTGAAAACAGGAATTTCCAGCACTATTCCCGCATATAATTAAATAGCAGTAAAACTCTGTCTAAAACACAGAAGAAACCTTTCCTCCAATCCGCTCTGCTGTGCGTTTGTTCAGCTAAGTAAGTTAAATCTCCCTTTAGATTCAGGAGTTAGAAAAACTTTTCTGCTTAAAGATGCGTTTGGCCATTTCTCAGTGATTCGGAGTCTATGCTGTAAGGAGAACTGTCTGCTTCTAAAAGCAAAACGGAGCTACCTAAAAGAACGGTCTTCAATGTGTGCATTCAACTTACAGTGTTAAACTCGTGTGTTGAAGGGGAAGGCTGGAAACGCTTTCTGTGGAGAGATCTCAAAACAGGCATTTGCAGCACTATTCCCGCATATAAGGAAATAGCAGTAAAACTCTGCCTAAAACACAGAAGGAACGTATCCTTCAATCTCCTCTGCTGTGCGTTTGTTCAGCTAAGTGAGTTAAATCTCCCTTTAAATTCAGGAGTTAGAAACACGTTTCTGCTAAGTCCTGCGTGTGGACATTTCTCAGTGAATGGGAGTCTATGCTGTAAGGAGAACTGTCTGGTTCAAAAGCAAAACGGAGCTACCTAACAAAACGGTCTTCAGTGTGTGCATTCAACTTAGAGAGATAAACTCGTGTGTCGAACGGGAAGCCTGGAAACGCTTTCTTTGGAAAGATCTCAAAACAGGCATTTCCAGCACTATTCCCGCATATAACGATATAGCAGTAAAACTCTGCCTAAAACACAGAAGAAACGTATCCTTCAATCGCCTCTGCTGTGCTTTTGTTCGGCTAAGTGAGTTAAATCTCTTTTTAGATTCAGGAATTAGGAACACGTTTCTGGTAAGAGATGCCTTTGGACATTTCTCAGTTAATATGAATCTATGCTGTAAAGAGAACTGTCTGCTTGTAAAACCAAAACGGAGCTAGCTAACAGAACGGTCTTCAATGTGTGCATTCAACTTATGCAGTTAAAATCGTGTGTTGATGGGGATGTCTGGAAACGCTTTCTGTGGAGAGATCTCAAAACAGGCATTTCCAGAACTATTCCCGCATATAACGAAATAGCTGAAAAACTCTGCTTTAAACACAGAAGAAACGTATCTTCAATCTGCTCTGTGGTGCGTTTGTTCAGCTAAGTGAGTTAAATCTCCCTTTAGATTCAGGATTTAGAAACACGTTTCTGCTAAGAGATGCGTTTGGACATTTCTCACTGAATGGGAGTCTATGCTGTAAGGAGAACTGTCTGCTTCTGAAAGCAAATCGGACCTACCTAACAGAACGGTCTTCAATGGGTGCATTCAACTTACAGGTTTAAACTCGTGTGTTCAATGGGAAGTCTGGATACGCTTTCTGGGGAGAGATCTCAAAACAGGCATTTCCAGCACTATTCCCGCATAAAACGAAATAGCAGTAAAACTCTGCCTAAAATACAGAAGAAACGTATCCTTCAATCTGCTCTGCTGTGCGTTTGTTCAGCTAAGTGAGTTAAATCTACCCTTAGATTCAGGAGTTAGATACACGTTTCTGCTAAGAGCTGCGTTTGGACATTTCTCAGTGAATGGGAGTCTATGCTGTAAGGAGAACTGTCTCCTTCTAAATGCAAAACGGAGCTACCTAACCGAACGGTCTTCAGTGTGTGTATTCAACTTAGAGAGATAAAGTCGTTTGTCGAACGGGAAGCCTGGAACCGTTTCTGTGGAGAGATCTCAAAACAGGCATTTCCAGCACTATTCCCGCATATAACGATATAGCAGTAAAACTCTGCATAAAACACAGAAGAAACGTATCCTTCAATATGCTCTGCTGTGCTTTTGTTCGGCTAAGTGAGTTAAATCTCCCTTTAGATTCAGGAATTAGGAACACGTTTCTGGTAAGAGCTGCGTTTGGACATTTCCCAGTTAATATGAATCTATGCTGTAAAGAGAACTGTCTGCTTGTAAAACCAAAACGGAGCTACCTAGCAGAACGGTCTTCAATGTGTGCATTCAACTTATGGAGTTAAAATCGTGTGTTGAAGGGGATGTCTGGAAATGCTTTCTGTGGATAGATCTCAAAACAGGAATTTCCAGAACTATTCCCGCATATAACGAAATAGCAGAAAAACTCTGCCTTAAACACAGAAGAAACGTATCTTCAATCTGCTCTGTGGTGCGTTTGTTCAGCTAAGTGAGTTAAATTTCCCTTTAGATCAGGAGTTGCAAACACGTTTCTGGTAAGAGCTGGGTTTGGACATTTCTCAGTCAATGGGAGTTTATGCTATAAGGAGAACTCTCTGCTTCTAAAACCAAAACGGAGCTACCTAACAGAACGGTCTTCAGTTTGTGCATTCAGCTTACAGAGTTAAAATCGTGTGTTGACGGAGAAGTCTGGAAACGCTTTCTGGGGAGAGATCTCAAAACAGGCATTTCCAGCACTATTCCCGCATATAACGAAATAGCAGTAAAACTATGCCTAAAACACAGAAGAAACGTATCCTTCAATCTACTCTGCTGTGGGATTGTTCAGCTAAGAGAGTTTAATCTCCCTTTAAATTCAGGAGATAGAAACACGTTTCTGGTAAGAGCTGCGTTTGGACATTTCTCAGTGAATGGGATTCTATGCCGTAAGGAGAAAAGTCTGCTTCTAAAACCAAAACGGAACTACCTAACAGAACGGTTCTCAATGTGTGCATTCAACATACACAGTTAAACTCGTGTGTTTTCGGGTAAGTCTGGAAACGCTTTCTGTGGAGAGATCTTAAAACAGGCATTTCCAGCACTATTCCCTCATATAAAGAAATAGCAGTAAAACTCTGCCTAAAACACGGAAGAAACGTTTCCTTCAAACTTCTTTGCTATGCGTTTGTTCAGCTAAGTGAGTTAAATCGAAATTTAGATTCAGGAGTTAGAAACACGATTCTGGTAAGGGCTGCATTTGGCCAGTTCTCAGTGAATGGGAGTCTATGCTGTTAGGAGTACTGTCTGCTTCTAAACGCAAAACGGAGCTACCTAACAGAATGGTCTTCAATGTGTGCATTCAACTTACAGAGCTAAACTCGTGTGTTGAAGGGGAAGTCTGGAAACGCTTTCTGTGGAGAGATCTTAAAACAGGCATTTCCAGCACTATTCCCTCATATAACGAAATAGCAGTAAAACTCTGCCTATAACACGGAAGAAACGTTGCCTTCAAACTTCTCTGCTGTGCGTTTGTTCAGCTAAGCGAATTAAATCGAACCTTAGATTCAGGAGTTAGAAACACGTTTCTGGTAAGAGCTGCATTTGGCCAGTTCTCAGTTAATGGTAGTCTATGCTGTAAGGAGAACTGTCTGCTTCTAAAAGCAAAACGGAGCTACCTAACAGAATTGTCTTCAATGTGTGCATTCAAGTTACAGAGGTAAACTCGTGTCTTGAAGGGGAAGTCTGGAAACGCTTTCTGTGGAGAGATCTCAAAACACGCATTTCCAGCACTATTCCCGCATATAAATAAATAGCAGTAAAACTCTGCCTAAAACACAGAAGAAACGTTTCCTTCAATCTGCTCTGCTGTGCGTTTGTTCAGCTAATTGAGTTAAACCTCCCTTTAAATTCAGGAGTTAGAAACAAGTTTCTTGTAAGTCCTGCGTGTTGACATTTCTCAGTGAATGGGAATCTATGCTGTAAGGAGATCTGTCTGGTTCAAAAACAAAACGGATCTAACTAGCAGAACGGTCTTCAGTGTGTGCATTCAGCTTACAGAGTTAAAATCGTGTGTTGAAGGTGAAGTCTGGAAACGCTTTCTGTGGAGAGATCTCAAAACAGGCATTTCCAGCACTATTCCCGCATATAACGAAATTGCAGTAAAACTCTGCCTAAGACACAGAAGAAACGTATCCTTCAATCTGCTCTGCTGTGTGATTGTTCAGCTAAGTGAGTTAAATCTCACTTTAGATTCAGGAGATAGAAACACGTTTCTGGTAAGAGCTGCGTTTGGACATTTCTCAGTGAATGGGATTCTATGCTGTAAGGAGAAAAGTCTGCTTCTAAAACCAAAACGGAACTACCTAACAGAACGATCCTCAATGTGTGCGTTCAACATACAGAGTTAAACTCGTGTGTTTTAGGGGAAGTCTGGAAACGCTTTCTGTGGAGAGATCATAAAACAGGCATTTCCAACACTATTCCCTCATATAACGAAATAGCAGTAAAACTCTGCCTAAAACACGGAAGAAACTTTTCCTTCAAACTTCACTGCTCTGCGTTTGTTCAGCTAAGTGAGTTAAATCGAACTTTAGATTCAGGAGTTAGAAACACGTTTCTGGTAAGAGCTGCGTTTGGCCAGTTCTCAGTGAATGGGAGTCTATGCTGTTAGGAGAACTGTCTGCTTCTAAAAGCAAAACGGAACTACCTAACAGAATGGTCTTCAATGTGTGCATTCAACATACAGAGTTAAACTCGTGTGTTGAAGGGGAAGGCTGGAAACGCTTTCTGTGGAGAGATCTCAAAACAGGCATTTGCAGCACTTTTCCCGCATATAATGAAATAGCAGTAAAACTCTGCCTAAAACACAGAAGGAACGTATCCTTCAATCTCCTCTGCTGTGCGTTTGTTCAGCTAAGTGAGTTAAATCTCCCTTTAAATTCAGGAGTTAGAAACACGTTTCTGCTAAGTCCTGCGTGTGGACATTTCTCAGTGAATGGGAGTCTATGCTGTAAGGAGAACTGTCTGGTTCAAAAGCAAAACGGAGCTACCTAACAAAACGGTCTTCAGTGTGTGCATTCAACTTAGAGAGATAAACTCGTGTGTCGAACGGGAAGCCTGGAAACGCTTTCTTTGGAAAGATCTCAAAACAGGCATTTCCAGCACTATTCCCGCATATAACGATATAGCAGTAAAACTCTGCCTAAAACACAGAAGAAACGTATCCTTCAATCGCCTCTGCTGTGCTTTTGTTCGGCTAAGTGAGTTAAATCTCTTTTTAGATTCAGGAATTAGGAACACGTTTCTGGTAAGAGATGCCTTTGGACATTTCTCAGTTAATATGAATCTATGCTGTAAAGAGAACTGTCTGCTTGTAAAACCAAAACGGAGCTAGCTAACAGAACGGTCTTCAATGTGTGCATTCAACTTATGCAGTTAAAATCGTGTGTTGATGGGGATGTCTGGAAACGCTTTCTGTGGAGAGATCTCAAAACAGGCATTTCCAGAACTATTCCCGCATATAACGAAAGAGCTGAAAAACTCTGCTTTAAACACAGAAGAAACGTATCTTCAATCTGCTCTGTGGTGCGATTGTTCAGCTAAGTGAGTTAAATCTCCCTTTAGATTCAGGAGTTAGAAACACGTTTCTGCTAAGAGATGCGTTTGGACATTTCTCACTGAATGGGAGTCTATGCTGTAAGGAGAACTGTCTGCTTCTGAAAGCAAATCGGACCTACCTAACAGAACGGTCTTCAATGGGTGCATTCAACTTACAGAGTTAAACTCGTGTGTTCAATGGGAAGTCTGGATACGCTTTCTGGGGAGAGATCTCAAAACAGGCATTTCCAGCACTATTCCCGCATATAACGAAATAGCAGTAAAACTGTGTCTAAAACACAGAAGAAAATTATCCTTCAATCTGCTCTGCTGTGCGTTTGTTCAGCTAAGTTAGTTAAATCTCCCTTTAGATTCAGGAGTTAGAAACACGTTTCTGGTAAGAGCTGCGTTTGGACATTTCTCAGTGAATGGGATTCTATGCTGTAAGGAGAAAAGTCGGCTTCTAAAACCAAAACGGAACTACCTAACAGAACGGTCCTCAATGTGTGCATTCAGCATACAGAGTTAAACTCGTGTGTTTTAGGGAAAGTCTGGAAACGCTTTCTGTGGAGAGATCTTAAAACAGGCATTTCCAGCACTATTCCCTCATATAACGAAATAGCAGTAAACTCTGCCTAAAACACGGAAGAATCGTTTCCTTCAAACTTCTCTGCTGTGCCTTGGTTCAGCTAAGTGAGTTAAATCGAACTATAGATTCAGGAGTTAGAAACACGTTTCTGGTAAGAACTGCATTGGGCCAGTTCTCAGTGAATGGGAGTCTATGCTGTAAGAAGAACTGTCTGCTTCTAAAAGCAAAACGGAGCTACCTAACAGAATGGTCTTCAATGTGTGCATTCAAATTACAGATTTAAACTCGTGTGTTGAAAGGGAAGTCTGGAAACGCGTTCTGTGGAGACATCTCAAAACAGGCATTTCCAGCAGTATCCCCGCATATAACTAAATAGCAGTAAAACTCTGCCTAAAACACAGAAGTAACGTTTCCTTCAATCTGCTCTGCTGTGCGTTTGTTCAGCTAAGTAAGTTAAATCTCCCTTTAGATTCAGGAGTTAGAAAATCGTTTCTGCTTAAAGCTGCGTTTGGACATTCTCAGTGATTCGGAGTCTATGCTGTAAGGAGAACTGTCTGCTTCTAAAAGCAAAACGGAGCTACCTAAAAGAACGGTCTTCAATGTGTGCATTCAACTTAGAGTGTTAAACTCGTGTTTTGAAGGGGAAGTCTGGAAACGCTTTCTGTGGAGAGATCTCAAAACTGGCATTTGCAGCACGATTCCCGCATATAACGAAATAGCAGTAAAATCCTCCCTAAAACACAGAAGGAACGTATCCTTCAATCTGCTCTGCTGTGCGTTTGTTCAGCTAAGTGAGTTCAATCTCCACTTAAATTCAGGAGTTACAAACACGTTTCTGCTAAGACGTGCGTTTGGTTATTTCTCAGGGAATGGGAGTCTATGCTGTAAGGAGAACTGTCTGCTTCTAAAAGCAAATCGGAGCTACCTAAGAGAACGGTCTTCAATTGGTGCATTCAACTTACAGAGTTAAACTCGTGTGTTCAAGGGGAAGTCTGGATACGCTTTCTGGGGAGAGATCTCAAAACAGGCATTTCCAGCACTATTCCCGCATATAACGAAATAGCAGTAAAACTCTGCCTAAAACACAGAAGAAACGTATCCTTCAATCTTCTCTGCTGTGCGTTTATTCAGCTAAGTGAGGTAAATCTCCCTTTAGATTCAGGAGTTAGAAACACGTTTCTGCTAAGAGCTGCGATTTGATATTTCTCAGTTAATGGGAATCTATGCCGTAAAGAGAACTGTCTGCTTGTAAATCCAAAACGGAGCTACCTAACAGAACGGTCTTCAATGTGTGCATTCAACTTATGCAGTTAAAATGGTGTGTTGAAGGGGATGCCTGGAAACGCTTTCTGTGGAGGGATCTCAAAACAGGCATTTCCAGAACTATTCCCGCATATAACGAAATAGCAGTAAAACTCTGCCTTAAACACAGAAGAAACGTATCCTTCAATCTGCTCTTTGGTACGTTTGTTCAGCTAAGTGAGCTAAATCTCCCTTTAGATCAGGAGTTGCAAACACGTTTCTGGTAAGAGCTGCGTTTGGACATTTCTCAGTAAATGGGAGTCCATGCTGTAAGGAGAACACTCTGCTTCTAAAACCAAAACGGAGCTACCTAACAGAACGGCCTTCAGTGTGTGCATTCAACTTACAGAGTTAAACTAGTTTGTTGAAGGGGAAGCCTAGAAACGCTTTCTGTGGAGAGATCTCAAAACAGGCATTTACAGCACTATTCCCGCATAGAACGAAATAGCAGTAAAACTCTGCCTAAAACACAGAAGAAACGTGTCCTTCAATATGCTCTGCTGTGCGTTTGTTCAGCTAAGTGAGTTAAATCTCCCTTTAGATTCAGGAGTTAGAAACACGTTTCTTCTAAAAGCTGCGTTTGGACATTTCTCAGTGAATGGGAGTCTATGCTGTAAGGAGAACTGTCTGTTTCTAAAAGAAAATCGGAGCTACCTAAAAGAACGGTCTTCAATGTGTGCATTCAACTTACAGTGTTAAACTCGTGTTTTGAAGGCGAAGTCTGGAAACGCTTTCTGTGGAGAGATCGCAAAACAGGCATTTGCAGCACTATTCCCGCATATAACGAAATAGCAGTAAAACTCTGCCTAAAACACAGAAGGAACCTATCCTTCAATCTGCTCTGCTGTGCGTTTGTTCAGCTAAGGGAGTTAAATCGAACTTTAGATTCAGGAGTTAGAAACACTTTCTGATAAGACCTGCGTTTGGACCTTTCTCAGTGAATGGGGTCTATACTGTAAGGAGAACTGTCTGCTTCTAAAAGCAAAAGGGAGCTACTGAACAGAACGGTCTTCAGTGTGGGCATTCAGCTTACAGTGCTAAACTCGTGTGTTGAAGGGGAAGTCTGGAAACGCTTTCTGTTGAGAGATCTCAAAACCGGCATTTCCAGCACTATTCCCGCATATAACGAAATAGCAGTAAAACTCTGCCTAAAACACAGAAGAAACGTATCCTTCAATCTGCTCTGCTGTGCGTTTGTTCAGCTAAGTGTGTTAAATCTCCCTTTAGATTCAGGAGATAGAAACACGTTTCTGGTAAGAGCTGCGTTTGGACATTTCTCAGTGAATGGGATTCTATGCTGTAAGGAGAAAAGTCTGCTTCTAAAACCAAAACGGAGCTACCTAACAGAACGGTCTTCAATGTGTGCATTCAACTTACATAGTTAAACTCGTGTGTTTTAGGGGAAGTCTGGAAACGCTTTCTGTGGAGAGATCTCAAAATAGGCATTTCCATCACTATTAACTCATATAACGAAATAGCAGTAAAACTCTGCCTAAAACACGGAAGAAACGTTTCCTTCAAACTGCTCTGCTGTGCGTTTGTTCAGCTAAGTGAGTTAAATGGAACTTTAGATTCAGGAGTTAGAAACACGTTTCTGCTTAAAGCTGCGTTTGGACATTTCTCAGTGAATGGGATTCTATGCTGCAAGGAGAACTGTCTGCTTCTAAAAGCAAAACGGAGCTACCTAACAGAACGGTCTTCAATGTGTGCATTCAACTACCCGAGTTAAACTCGTGTGTTGAAGGGGACCTCTGGAAACGCTTTCTCTGGAGAGATCTCAAAACAGGCATTTGCTGCACTATTCCCGCATATAACGAAATAGCAGTAAAACTCTGCCTAAAACACAGAAGAAACGTATCCTTCAATCTCCTCTCCTGTCAGTTTGTTCAGCTAAGTGAGTTAAATCTCCCTTTAAATACAGGAGTTAGAAACACGTTTCTGCAAAGACCTGCGTTTGGACATTTCTCAGTGAATGGGAGTCTATGCTGTAAGCAGAACTCTCTGGTTCAAAAGCAAAACGGAGCTACCGAACTGAACGGTCTTCAGTGTGTGCATTCAACTTACAGAATTAAACTCGTGTGTTCAAGGGGAAGTCTGGATACACTTTCTAGGGAGAGATCTCAAAACAGACATTTCCAGCACTATTCCCGCATATAACGAAATAGCAGTAAAACTCTGCCTAAAACACAGAAGAAACGTATCCTTCAATCTGCTCTGCTGCGAGTTTGTTCAGCTAAGAGACTTAAAACTCCCCTTAGAATCAGGAGTTAGAAACACGTTTCTTCCAAGAGCTGCGTTTCGACATTTTTGAGTGAATGTGAGTCTATGCTGTAAGGAGAACTGTCTGGTTCAAACGCAAAACGGAGCTACCTAACAGAACGGTCTTCAGTGTGTGCATTCAGCTTAAAGAGTTAAAATCGTGTGTTGAAGGGGAAGTCTGGAAAATTTTTCTGTGGAGAGATCTCAAAACAGGCATTTCCGGCACTATTCCCGCATATAACGTAATAGCAGTAAAACTCTGCCTTAAACACAGAAGAAACGTATCCTTCAATCTGCTCTGCTGTGCGATTGTTCAGCTAAATGAGTTAAATCTCCCTTTAGATTCAGGAGTTAGAAACACGTTTCTGCTAAGTGCTGCGTTTGGACATTTCTCAGTGAATGGGAGTCTATGCTGTAAGGAGAACTGTCTGCCTCTAAAAGCAAATCGGAGCTATCTAACAGAACGGTCTTCAATGTGTGCATTCAACTTACAGAGTTAAACTCGTGTGTCCAAGGGGAAGTCTGGATACGCTTTCTGGGGAGAGATCCCAAAACAGGCATTTCCAGCACTATTCCCGCATATAAAGAAATAGCATTTAAACTCTTCCTAAAACACAGAAGAAACGTATCCTTCAATCTGCTCTGCTTCGTGTTTGTTCAGCTTAGTGAGTTAAAACTCCCCTTAGAATCAGGAGTTAGAAACACGTTTCTTCTAAGAGTTGCGTTTCGAAATTTTTCAGTGAATGTGAGTCTATGCTGTGAGGAGAACTGTCTGGTTCAAAAACAAAACGGATCTAACTAGCAGAACGGTCTTCAGTGTGTGCATTCAGCTTACAGAGTTAAAATCGTGTGTTGAAGGGGAACTCTGGAAATGCATTCTGTGGAGAGATCTCAAAACAGGCATTTCCGGCACTATTTCCGCATATAACGAAATAGCAGTAAAAATCTGCCTAAAACACAGAAGAAACGTATCCTTCAATCTATTCTGCCGTGCGTTTGTTCAGCTACGTGAGTTAAATCTCCCCTTTGATTCAGGAGTTAGAAACACGTTTCTCCTAAGAGCTGCGTGTGGACATTTCTCAGTGAATGGGAGTCTATGCTGTAAGGAGAACTGTCTGCTTCTAAAAGCAAAACGGAGCTACCGAACAGAACGGTCTTCAGTGTGTGCATTCAGCTTACAAAGGTAAACTCTTGTGTTGAAGGGGAAGTCTGGAAACCTTTTCTGTGGAGAGATCTCAAAACAGGCATTTCCAGCACTATTCCGGCATATAACGAAATAGCAGTAAAACTCTGCCTAAAACACAGAAGAAACGTATCCTTCAATCTGTTCTGCTCTGCGTTTGTTCAGCTAAGTGAGTTAAATCTCCCTTTCGATTCAGGAATTAGAAACACGTTTCTGCTAAGAGCTACATTTGGACATTTCTCAGTGAATTGGAGTCTATGCTGTAAAGAGAACTGTCTGCTTCTAAAAGCAAAACGGAGCAACCTAACACCACGGTCTTCAGTGTGTGCATTCAACCTACAGAGTTAAACTCGTGTGTCGAAGGGGAAGTCTCGAAACCTTTTCTGGGGAGAGATCTTAAAACAGGCATTTCCAGCACTATTCCGGCATATAACGAAATAGCAGTAAAACTCTGCCTAAAACACAGAAGAAACGTATCCTTCAATCTCCTCTGCTGTGCGTTTGTTCAGCTAAGTGAGTTAAATCTCCCTTTACATTCAGGATTTAGAAACACGTTTCTGCTAAGAGCTGCGTTTGGATATTTTTCAGTGAATTGGAATCTATGCTTTAAGGAGAACTTTCTGCTACTAAAAGCAAAATGGAGCTACCTAACAGAACGGTCTTCAGTGTGTGCATTCACCTTAGAGAGTTAAACTCGTGTGCCGAAGGGGAAGCGTGGAAACGCTTTCTGTGGAGTGATCTCAAAACAGGCATTTCCAGCACTATTTCCGCATATAACGAAATAGCAGTAAAACTCTGCCTAAAACACAGAAGAAACATATCCTTCAATCTGCTCTGCTGTGCGTTTGTTCAGCTAAGGAAGTTAAATCTCCCTTTAGATTCAGGAGTTAGAAACACGTTTCTGCTTAAAGCTGCGTTTGGATATTTCTCAGTGAATGGGATTCTATGTTGTAAGGAGAACAGTCTGCTTCTAAAAGCAAAACGGAGCTACATAACAGAACGGTCTTCAATGTGTGCATTCAACTTACAGAGTTAAACACGTGTGTTGAAGGGGAAGTCTTGAAACGCTTTCTGTGGAGAGATCTCAAAACAGGCATTTCCAGCTCTATTCACGCATATTACTAAATAGCAGTAAAACTCTGCATAAAACACAGAAGAAACGTATCCTTCAACCTGCTCTAGTGTGCGTTTGTTCAGCTAAGTGAGTTAAATCTCCCTTTAGATTCAGGAGTTAGAAACACGTTTCTGCTTAAAGCTGCGTTTGGACATTTCTCAGTGAATGGGAATCTAGGCTGTAAGGAGAACTGTCTGCTTCTAAAAGCAAAACGGAGCTACATAACAGAACGGTCTTCAATGTGTGCATTCAATTTACAGATTTAAACTCGTGTGTTGAAGGGGATGTCTGGAAACGCTTTCTGTGGAGAGATCTCAAAAAAGGCATTTGCAGCACTATTCCCGCATATAACGAAATAGCAGTTAAATTCTGCCTAAAACACAGAAGGAACGAATCCTTCAATCTGCTCTGCTGTGCGTTTGTTCAGCTAAGTGAGTTAAATCTCCCCTTAAATTCAGGAGTTAGATACTCGTTTCTGCTAAGACCTGCGCTTGGACATTTCTCAGTGAATGGGATTCTATGCTGTAAGGAGAACTGTCTGCTTGTAAAAGCAAAACGGAGCTACCTAACAGAACGGTCTTCAGTGTGTGCATTCAGCTTAGAGAGTTAAAATCGTGTGTTGAAGGGGAAGTCTGGAAACGCTCTCTGTGGAGAGATTTCAAAACAGGCATTTCCAGAACTATTCCCGCATATAACGAAATAGCAGTAAAACTCTGCCTAAAACACAGAAGAAACGTATCCTTCAATCTGTTCTGCTGTGCGTTTGTTCAGCTAAGTGAGTTAAATCTCCCTTTCGATTCAGGAATGATAAACACGTTTCTGCTAAGTGCTACGTTTGGACATTTCTCAGTGAATAGGAGTCTATGCTATAAGGAGAACTGTCTGCTTCTAAAAGCAAAACGGAGCAACCTAACAGCACGGTCTTCAGTGTGTTCATTCAATGTACAGAGTTAAACTCGTGTGTTGAAGGGGAAGTCTCGAAACGTTTTCTGTGGAGAGATCTTAAAACAGGCATTTCCATCACTATTCCCGCATATAAAGAAATAGCAGTAAAACTCTGCCTAAAACACAGAAGAAACGTATCCTTCAATATGCTCTGCTGTGCGTTTGTTCAGCTAAGTGAGTTAAATCTCCGTTTAAATACAGGAGTTAGAAACACGTTTCTGCGAAACATGCGTTTGGACATTTCTCAGTGAATGGGAGTCTATGCTGAAAGGAGAACTGTGTGGTTCAAAAGCAAAATGGAGCTACCTAACTGAACGGTTTTCAGTGTGCGCATTCAGCTCACAGAGATAAACTCGTGTGTTGAAGGGGAAGTCTGGAAACGCTTTCTGTTGAGAGATTTCAAAACAGGCATTTCCAGAACTATTCCCGCATATAACGAAATAGCAGTAAAACTCTGCCTAAAACACAGAAGAAACGTATCCTTCAATCTGTTCTGCTGTGCCTTTGTTCAGCTAAGTGAGTTAAATCTCCCTTTCAATTCAGGAATTATAAACACGTTTCTGCTAAGTGCTACGTTTGGACATTTCTCAGTGAATAGGAGTCTATGCTATAAGGAGAACTGTCTGCGTGTAAAAGCAAAACGGAGCAACGTAAAAGCACGGTCTTCAGTGTGTGCATTCAATGTACAGAGTTAAACTCGTGTGTTGAAGGGGAAGTCTCGAAACGTTTTCTGTGGAGAGATCTTAAAACAGGCATTTCCATCACTATTCCCGCATATAAAGAAATAGCAGTAAATCTCTGCCTAAAACACAGAAGAAACGTATCCTTCAATCTGCTCTGCTGTGCCTTTGTTCAGCTAAGTGAGTTAAATCTCCCTTTAGATTCAGGAGTTAGAAAAACGTTTCTGCTAAGAGCTGCGTTTGGACATTTCTCAGTGAATAGGAGTCTAGGCTGTAAGGAGAACTTTCTGCTACTAAAAGCAAAATGGAGCTACCTAACAGAACGGTCTTCAATGTGTGCATTCAACTTAGAGATTTAAACTCGTGTGTCGAAGGGGAAGCGTGTAAACGCTTTCTGTGGAGAGATCTCAAAACAGGCATTTCCAGGACTATTTCCGCATATAACGAAATAGCAGTAAAACTCTGCTTGAAACACAGAAGAAACGTATCCTTCAATCTGCTCTGCTGTGCGTTTGTTCAGCTAAGTAAGTTAAATCTCCCTTTAGATTCAGGAGTTAGAAACACGTTTCGGCTTAAAGCTGCGTTTGGACATTTCTCAGTGAATGGGATTCTATGCTGCAAGGAGAACTGTCTGCTTCTAAAAGCAAAACGGAGCTACCTAACAGAACGGTCTTCAATGTGTGCATTCAACTTACCGAGTTAAACTCGTGTGTTGAAGGGGACGTCTGGAAACGCTTTCTGTGGAGAGATCTCAAAACAGGCATTTGCTGCACTATTCCCGCATATAACGAAATAGCAGTAAAAGTCTGCCTAAAACACAGAAGAAACGTATCCTTCAATCTGCTCTGCTGTCAGGTTGTTCAGCTAAGTGAGTTAAATCTCCCTTTAAATACAGGAGTTAGAAACACGTTTCTGCAAAGACCTGCGTTTGGACATTTCTCAGTGAATGGGAGTCTATGCTGTAAGCAGAACTGTCTGGTTCAAAAGCAAAACGGAGCTACCGAACTGAACGGTCTTCAGTGTGTGCATTCAACTTACAGAGTTAAACTCGTGTGTTCAAGGGGAAGTCTGGATACACTTTCTAGGGAGAGATCTCAAAACAGACATTTCCAGCACTATTCCCGCATGTAACGAACTAGCAGTAAAACTCTGCCTAAAACACAGAAGAAACGTATACTTCAATCTGCTCTGCTGCGAGTTTGTTCAGCTAAGTGACTTAAAACTCCCCTTAGAATCAGTAGTTAGAAATACGTTACTTCCAAGAGCTGCGTTTCGACATTTTTCAGTGAATGTGAGTCTATGCTGTAAGGAGAACTGTCTGGTTCAAACGCAAAACGGAGCTAACTAACAGAACGGTCTTCAGTGTGTGCATTTAGCTTACAGAGTTAAAATCGTGTGTTGAAGGGGAAGTCTGGAAAGGTTTTCTGTGGAGAGATCTCAAAACAGGCATTTCCGGCACTATTCCCGCATATAACCTAATAGCAGTAAAACTCTGCCTAAAACACAGAAGAAACGTATCCTTCAATCTGCTCTGCTGTGCGATTGTTCAGCTAAATGAGTTAAATCTCCCTTTAGAATCAGGAGTTAGAAACACGTTTCTGCTAAGTGCTGCGTTTGGACATTTCTCAGTGAATGGGAGTCTATGCTGTCAGGAGAACTGTCTGCTTCTAAAAGCAAATCGGAGCTATCTAACAGAACGGTCTTCAATGTGTGCATTCAACGTACAGAGTTAAAATCGTGTGTTCAAGGGAAAGTCTGGATACGCTTTCTGGGGAGAGATCTCAAAACTGGCATTTCCAGCACTATTCCCGCATATAAAGAAATAGCAGTTAAACTCTGCCTAAAACACAGAAGAAACGTATCCTTCAATCCGTTCTGCTCTGCGTTTGTTCAGCTAAGTGAGTTAAATCTCCCTTTCGATTCAGGAATTAGAAACACGTTTCGGCTAAGAGCTACATTTGGACATTTCTCAGTGAATGGGAGTCTATGCTGTAAGGAGAGCTGTCTGCTTCTAAAAGCAAAACGGAGCAACCTAACACCACGGTCTTCAGTGTGTGCATTCAACCTACAGAGTTAAACTCGTGTGTTCAAGGGGAAGTCTGGATACGCTTTCTGGGGAGAGATCTCAAAACAGGCATTTCCAGCACTATTCCCGCATATAAAGAAATAGCAGTTAAACTCTTCCTAAAACACAGAAGAAACGTATCCTTCAATCTGCTCTGCTGTGCGATTGTTCAGCTACGTGAGTTAAATCTACCCTTAGATTCAGGAGTTAGAATCACGTTTCTCCTAAGAGCTGCGTGTGGACATTTCTCAGTGAATGGGAGTCTATGCTCTAAGGAGAACTGTCTGCTTCTAAAAGCAAAACGGAGCTACCGAACAGAATGGTCTTCAGTGTGTGCATTCATCTTAGAGAGGTAAACTCTTGAGTTGAAGGGGAAGTCTGGAAACCTTTTCTGTGGAGAGATCTCAAAACAGGCATTTCGAGCACTATCCCGGCATATAACGAAATAGCAGTAAAACTCTGCCTAAAACACAGAAGAAACGTATCCTTCAATCCGTTCTGCTGTGCGTTTGTTCAGCTAAGTGATTTAAATCTCCCTTTCGATTCAGGAATTAGAAACACTTTTCTGCTAAGAGCTGCATTTGGACATTTCTCAGTGAATGGGAGTCTATGCTGTAAGGAGAACTGTCTGCTTCTAAAAGAAAAACGGAGCAACCTAACAGCACGGTCTTCAGTGTGTGCATTCAACGTACAGAGTTAAACTCGTGTCTTGAAGGGGAAGTCTGGAAACGCTTTCTGCAGAGAGATCTCAAAACAGGCCTTTCCGGCTCTATTCCCGCATATAACGAAATAGCAGTAAAACTCTGCCTAAAACACAGAAGAAACGTATCCTTCAATCTGCTCTGATGTGCCATTGTTCAGCTAAGTGAGTTAAATCTCCCTTTAGATTCAGGAGTTAGAAACACGTTTCTGCTAAGAGCTGCGTTTGGACATTTCTCAGTGAATGGGAGTCTATGCTGTAAGGAGAACTGTCTGCTTCTAAAAGCAAATCAGAGCTATCTAACAGAACGGTCTTCAATGTGTGCATTCAACTTACAGAGTTAAACTCGTGTGTTCAAGGGGAAGTCTGGATACGCTTTCTGGGGAGAGATCTCATCACAGGCATTTCCAGCACTATTCCCTCATAAAAAGAAATAGCAGTTAAACTCTTCCTAAAACACAGAAGAAACGTATTTTTCAATCTGCTCTGCTGTGACATTGTTCAGCTACGTGAGTTAAATCTCCCCTTAGATTCAGGAGTTAGAAACACGTTTCTGCTAAGAGCTACATTTGGACATTTCACAGTGAATGGGAGTCTATGCTGTAAGGAGAACTGTCTGCTTCTAAAACAAAACGGAACAACCTAACAGCACGGTCTTCAGTGTGTGCATTCAACCTACAGAGTTAAACTCGTGTGTTGAAGGGGAAGTCTGGATACAATTTCGGGGGAGAGATCTCAAAACAGACATTTCCAGCACTATTCCCGCATATAACGAAATAGCAGTAAAACTCTGCCTAAAACAAAGAAGAAACGTATCCTTCAATCCGCTCTGCTGCGCGTTTGTTCAGCTAAGTGAGTTAAAACTCCCCTTAGAATCAGGAGTTAGAAACACGTTTCTGCTAAGAGCTGCGTTACAACATTTTTCAGTGAATGTGAGTCTATGCTGTAAGGAGATCTGTCTGGTTCAAACGCAAAACGGAGCTACCTACCAGAACGGTCTTCAGTGTGTCCATTCAGCTTACAGAGTTAAAATCGTGTGTCGAAGGGGAAGCGTGGAAACGCTTTCTGTGGAGAGATCTAAAAACAGGCATTTCCAGAACTATTTCCGCATATAACGAATTAGCAGTAAAACTCTGCCTAAAACACAGAAGTAACGTATCCTTCAATCTGCTCTGCTGTGGGTTTGTTCAGCTAAGTGAGTTAAATCTCCCTTTAGATTCAGGAGTTAGAAACACGTTTCTGCTAATAGCTGCGTTTGGACATTTCTCAGTGAATGGGAGTCTATGCTGTAAGGAGAACTTTCTGCTACTAAAAGCAAAATGGAGCTACATAACAGAACGGTCTTCAGTGTGTGAATTCAACTTAGAGAGTTAAACTCGTGTGTCGAAGGGGAAGCGTGGAAACGCTTTCTGTGGAGAGGTCTAAAAACAGGCATTTCCAGAACTATTTCCGCATATAATGAATTAGCAGTAAAACTCTGCCTAAAACAGACAAGAAACGTATCCTTCAATCTGCTTTGCTGTGCGTTTGTTCAGCTAAGTAAGTTAAATCTCCCTTTAGATTCAGGAGTTAGAAACACGTTTCTGCTTAAAGCTGCGTTTGGAAATTTCTCAGTGAATGGGATTCTATGCTGTAAGGAGAACTGTCTGCTTCTAAAAGCAAAACGGAGCTACCTAACAGAACGGTCTTCAATTTGTGCATTCAACTTACAGACTTAAACTCGTGTGTTCAAGGGGAAGTCTGGATACGCTTTCTGGGGAGAGATCTCAAAACAGGCATTTCCAGCACTATTCCCGCATATAAAGAAATAGCAGTTAAACTCTTCCTAAAACACAGAAGAAACGTATCCTTCAATCTGCTCTGCTCTGCGTTTGTTCAGCTACGTGAGTTAAATCTCCCCTTAGATTCAGGAGTTAGAACCACGTTTCACCTAAGAGCTGCGTGTGGACATTTCTCAGTGAATGGGAGTCTATGCTGTAAGGAGAACTGTCTGCTTCTAAAAGCAAAATGGAGCTACCTAACAGAACGGTCTTCAATGTGTGCATTCAACTTACAGAGTTAAACTCGTGTGTTGAAGGGGACGTCTGGAAACGCTTTCTGTGGAGAGATCTCAAAACAGGTATTTGCAGCATTATTCCCACATATAACGAAATAGCAGTAAAACTCTGCCTACAACACAGAAGAAACCTATCCTTCAATCTGCTCTGCTGTGCGTTTGTTCAGCTAAGTAAGTTAAATCTCCCTTTAAATACAGGATTTAGGAACACGTTTCTGCAAAGGCCTGCCTTTGGACATTTCTCAGTGAATGGGAGTCTATGCTGTAAGCAGAATTGTCTGGTTCAAAAGCAAAACGGAGCTACCGAACTGAACGGTCTTCAGTGTGTGCATTCAACTTACAGAGTTAAACTCGTGTGTTCAAGGGGAAGTCTGGATACACTTTCTGGGGGGAGATCTCAAAACAGACATTTCCAGCACTATTCCCACATATAACGAAATAGCAGTAAAACTCTGCCTAAAACACAGAAGAAACGTATCCTTCAATCTGCTCTGCTGCGCGTTTGTTCAGCTAAGTGAGTTAAAACTCCCCTTAGAATCAGGAGTTAGAAACACGTTTCTGCTAAGAGCTGCGTTTCAACATTTTTCAGTGAATGTGAGTCTATGCTATAAGGAGAACTGTCTGGTTCAAACGCAAAACGGAGCTACCTAACAGAACGGTCTTCAGTGTGTGCATTCAGCTTACAGAGTTAAAATCGTGTGTTGAAGGGGAAGTCTGGAAACGCTTTCTGTGGAGAGATCTCAAAACAGACATTTCCGGCACTATTCCCGCATATAACGAAATAGCAGTAAAACTCTGCCTAAAACACAGAAGAAACGTATCCTTCAATCTGCTCTGCTGTGCGATTGTTCAGCTACGTGAGTTAAATCTCCCTTTAGATTCAGGAGTTAGAAACACGTTTCTGCTAAGTGCTGCGTTTGGACATTTCTCAGTGAATGGGAGTCTATGCTGTATGGAGAAATGTCTGCTTCTAAAAGCAAATCGGAGCTATCTAACAGAACGGTCTTCAATGTGTGCATTCAACTTACAGAGTTAAACTCGTGTGTTCCAGGGGAAGTCTGGATACGCTTTCTGTGAAGAGATCTCAACACAGGCATTTCCAGCACTATTCCCTCATATAAAGAAATAGCAGTTAAACTCTTCCTAAAACACAGAAGAAACGTATCCTTCAATCTGCTCTGCTGTGCAATTGTTCAGCTACGTGAGTTAAATGTCCACTTAGATTCAGGAGTTAGAAACACGTTTCTCCTAAGAGCTACGTGTGGACATTTCACAGTGAATGGGAGTCTATGCTGTAAGGAGACCTGTCTGCTTCTAAAAGAAAAACGGAGCTACCGAACAGAACGGTCTTCACTGTGTGCATTCAACTTAGATAGTTAAACTCGTGTGTCGAAGGGGAAGCGTGGAAACGCTTTCTGTGGAGAGATCTAAAAACAGGCATTTCCAGGACTATTTCCGCATATAACGAAATAGCAGTAAAACTCTGCCTAAAACACAGAAGAAACGTATCCTTCAATCTGCTCTGCTGTGCGTTTGTTCAGCTAAGTAAGTTAAATCTCCCTTTAGATTCAGGAGTTTGAAACAAGTTTCTGCTTAAAGCTGCTTTTGGAAATTTCTCAGTGAATGGGATTCTATGCTGTAAGGAGAACTGTCTCCTTCTAAAAGCAAAACGGAGCTACCGAACAGAACGGTCTTCAATGTGTGCATTCAACTTACAGAGTTAAACTCGTGTGTTGAAGGGGACGTCTGGAAACGCTTTCTGTGGAGAGATCTCAAAACAGGCATTTGCAGTACTATTCCCGCATATAACGAAATAGCAGTAAAACTCTGCCTAAAACACAGAAGAAACGTATCCTTCAATCTGCTCTGCTGTCCGTTTGTTCAGCTAAGTGAGTTAAATCTCCCTTTAAATACAGGAGTTAGAAACACGTTTCTGCAAAGACCTGCCTTTGGACATTTCTCAGTGAATGGGAGTCTATGCATTAAGCAGAACTGTCTGGTTCAAAAGCAAAACGGAGCTACCGAACTGAACGGTCTTCAGTGTGTGCATTCAACTTACAGTGTTAATCTCGTGTGTTCTGGGGGAAATCTGGATACACTTTCTGGGGAGAGATCTCAAAACTGACTTTTCCAGCAGTATTTCCGCATATAACGAAATAGCAGTAAACCTCTGCCTAAAACACAGAAGAAACGTATCCTTCAATCTGCTCTGCTGCGCGTTTGTTCAGCTAAGTGAGTTAAAACTCCCCTTAGAATCAGGAGTTAGAAACACGTTTCTGCTAAGAGCTGCGTTTCAACATATTTCAGTGAATGTGAGTCTATGCTATAAGGGGAACTGTCTGGTTCAAACGCAAAACGGAGCTACCTAACAGAACGGTCTACAGTGTGTGCATTCACCTTACAGAGGTAAACTCGTGTGTTGAAGGGGAAGTCTGGAAACCTTTTCTGTGGAGAGATCTCAAAACAGGCATTTCCAGCACTATTCCGGCATACAACGAAATAGCAGTAAAACTCTGCCTAAAACACAGAAGAAACGTATCCTTCAATCTGCTCTGCTGTGCTTTTGTTCAGCTAAGTGAGTTAAAACTCCCTTTATATTCAGGAAATAGAAACACGTTTCTGCTAAGACCTGCGTTTGGACGTTTCTCTGTGAATGGGAGTCTATGCTGTAAGCAGAACTGTCTGCTTCTAAAAGCAAAACGGAGCTACATAACAGAACGGTCTTCAATGTGTGCATTCAACTTACAGAGTTAATCTCGTGTGTTGAAGGGGAAGTCTGGAAACGCTTTCTGCGGAGAGATCTCAAAACAGGCATTTCCAGCACTATTCCCGCGTATAACGAAATAGCAGTAAAACTCTGCCTAAAACACAGAAGAAACGTATCCTTCAATCTGCTCTGCTGTGCGTTTATTCAGCTAAGTGAGTTAAATCTCCCTTTAGATTCAGGAGTTAGAAACACGTTTCTGCTAATAGCTGCGTTTGGACATTTCTCAGTGAATGGGGGTCTATGCTCTAAGGAGAACTTTCTGCTACTAAAAGCAAAATCGAGCTACCTAACAGAACGGTCTTCAGTGTGTGCATTCAACTTAGAGAGGTAAACTCGTGTGTCAAAGGGGAAGCGTGGAAACGCTTTCTGTGGAGAGATCTCAAAACAGGCATTTCCAGGACTATTTCCGCATATAACGAAATAGCAGTAAAACTCTGCCTAAAACACAGAAGAAACGTATCCATCAGTCTGCTCTGCTGTCCGTTTGTTCAGCTAAGTGAGTTAAATCTCCCTTTAAATACAGGAGTTAGAAACACGTTTCTGCAAAGACCTGCGTTTGGACATTTCTCAGTGAATGGGTGTCTATGCTGTAAGCAGAACTGTTTGGTTCAAAAGCAAAACGGAGCTACCGAACTGAACGGTCTTCAGTGTGTGCATTCAACTTACAGAGTTAAACTCGTGTTTTCAAGGGGAAGTCTGGATACACTTTCTGGGGAGAGATCTCAAAACAGACATTTCCAGCACTATTCCCGCATATAACGAAATAGCAGTAAAACTCTGCCTAAAACACAGAAGAAACGTATCCTTCAATCTGCTCTGCTGCGGATTTGTTCAGCTCAGTGAGTTAAAACTCCCCTTAGAATCAGGAGTTAGAAACACGTTTCTGCTAAGAGCTGCGTTTCAACATTTTTCAGTGAATGTGAGTCTATGCTGTAAGGAGAACTGTCTGGTTCAAACGCAAAACGGAGCTACGTAACAGAACGGTCTTCAGTGTGTGCATTCAGCTTACAGAGTTAAAATCGTGTGTCGAAGGGGAAGTCTGGAAACGCTTTCTGCGGAGAGATCTCAAAACAGGCATTTCCGACACTATTCCCGCATGTAACGAAATAGCAGTAAATCTCTGCCTAAAACACAGAAAAAACGTATCCTTCAATCTGCTCTGCTGTGCGATTGTTCAGCTAAGTGAGTTAAATCTCCCTTTAGATTCAGGAGTTAGAAACACGTTTCTGCTAAGAGCTGCGTTTGGACATTTCTCAGTGAATGGGAGTCTATGCTGTAAGTAGAACTGTCTGCTTCTAAAAGCAAATCGGAGCTATCTAACAGAACGGTCTTCAATGTGTGCTTTCAACTTACAGAGTTAAACTCCTGTGTTCAAGGGGAAGTCTGGATACGCTTTCTGGGGAGAGATCTAAAAACAGGCATTTCCAGCACAATTCCCGCATATAAAGAAATAGCAGTTAATCTCTTCCTAAAACTCAGAAGAAACGTATCCTTCAATCTACTCTGCTGTGCGATTGTTCAGCTACGTGAGTTAAATCTCCCCTTAGTTTCAGGAGTTAGAAACACGTTTCTCCTAAAAGCTGCTTGTGGATATTTCTCAGTGAATGGGAGTCTATGCTGTAAGCAGAACTGTCTGCTTCTAAAAGCAAAACGGAGCTACCGAACAGAATGGTCTTCAGTGTGTGCATTCATCTTAGAGAGGTAAACTCTTGAGTTGAAGGGGAAGTCTGGAAACCTTTTCTGTGGAGAGATCTCAAAACAGGCATTTCGAGCACTATCCCGGCATATAACGAAATAGCAGTAAAACTCTGCCTAAAACACAGAAGAAACGTATCCTTCAATCCGTTCTGCTGTGCGTTTGTTCAGCTAAGTGATTTAAATCTCCCTTTCGATTCAGGAATTAGAAACACTTTTCTGCTAAGAGCTGCATTTGGACATTTCTCAGTGAATGGGAGTCTATGCTGTAAGGAGAACTGTCTGCTTCTAAAAGAAAAACGGAGCAACCTAACAGCACGGTCTTCAGTGTGTGCATTCAACGTACAGAGTTATACTCGTGTCTTGAAGGGGAAGTCTGGAAACGCTTTCTGCAGAGAGATCTCAAAACAGGCCTTTCCGGCTCTATTCCCGCATATAACGAAATAGCAGTAAAACTCTGCCTAAAACACAGAAGAAACGTATCCTTCAATCTGCTCTGATGTGCCATTGTTCAGCTAAGTGAGTTAAATCTCCCTTTAGATTCAGGAGTTAGAAACACGTTTCTGCTAAGAGCTGCGTTTGGACATTTCTCAGTGAATGGGAGTCTATGCTGTAAGGAGAACTGTCTGCTTCTAAAAGCAAATCAGAGCTATCTAACAGAACGGTCTTCAATGTGTGCATTCAACTTACAGAGTTAAACTCGTGTGTTCAAGGGGAAGTCTGGATACGCTTTCTGGGGAGAGATCTCATCACAGGCATTTCCAGCACTATTCCCTCATAAAAAGAAATAGCAGTTAAACTCTTCCTAAAACACAGAAGAAACGTATTTTTCAATCTGCTCTGCTGTGACATTGTTCAGCTACGTGAGTTAAATCTCCCCTTAGATTCAGGAGTTAGAAACACGTTTCTGCTAAGAGCTACATTTGGACATTTCACAGTGAATGGGAGTCTATGCTGTAAGGAGAACTGTCTGCTTCTAAAACAAAACGGAACAACCTAACAGCACGGTCTTCAGTGTGTGCATTCAACCTACAGAGTTAAACTCGTGTGTTGAAGGGGAAGTCTGGATACAATTTCTGGGGAGAGATCTCAAAACAGACATTTCCAGCACTATTCCCGCATATAACGAAATAGCAGTAAAACTCTGCCTAAAACAAAGAAGAAACGTATCCTTCAATCCGCTCTGCTGCGCGTTTGTTCAGCTAAGTGAGTTAAAACTCCCCTTAGAATCAGGAGTTAGAAACACGTTTCTGCTAAGAGCTGCGTTACAACATTTTTCAGTGAATGTGAGTCAATGCTGTAAGGAGATCTGTCTGGTTCAAACGCAAAACGGAGCTACCTAACAGAACGGTCTTCAGTGTGTCCATTCAGCTTACAGAGTTAAAATCGTGTGTCGAAGGGGAAGCGTGGAAACGCTTTCTGTGGAGAGATCTAAAAACAGGCATTTCCAGAACTATTTCCGCATATAACGAATTAGCAGTAAAACTCTGCCTAAAACACAGAAGTAACGTATCCTTCAATCTGCTCTGCTGTGGGTTTGTTCAGCTAAGTGAGTTAAATCTCCCTTTAGATTCAGGAGTTAGAAACACGTTTCTGCTAATAGCTGCGTTTGGACATTTCTCAGTGAATGGGAGTCTATGCTGTAAGGAGAACTTTCTGCTACTAAAAGCAAAATGGAGCTACATAACAGAACGGTCGTCAGTGTGTGAATTCAACTTAGAGAGTTAAACTCGTGTGTCGAAGGGGAAGCGTGGAAACGCTTTCTGTGGAGAGGTCTAAAAACAGGCATTTCCAGAACTATTTCCGCATATAACGAATTAGCAGTAAAACTCTGCCTAAAACACAGAAGAAACGTATCCTTCAATCTGCTTTGCTGTCCGTTTGTTCAGCTAAGTAAGTTAAATCTCCCTTTAGATTCAGGAGTTAGAAACACGTTTCTGCTTAAAGCTGCGTTTGGAAATTTCTCAGTGAATGGGATTCTATGATGTAAGGAGAACTGTCTGCTTCTAAAAGCAAAACGGAGCTACCTAACAGAACGGTCTTCAATTTGTGCATTCAACTTACAGACTTAAACTCGTGTGTTCAAGGGGAAGTCTGGATACGCTTTCTGGGGAGAGATCTCAAAACAGGCATTTCCAGCACTATTCCCGCATATAAAGAAATAGCAGTTAAACTCTTCCTAAAACACAGAAGAAACGTATCCTTCAATCTGCTCTGCTCTGCGTTTGTTCAGCTACGTGAGTTAAATCTCCCCTTAGATTCAGGAGTTAGAACCACGTTTCACCTAAGAGCTGCGTGTGGACATTTCTCAGTGAATGGGAGTCTATGCTGTAAGGAGAACTGTCTGCTTCTAAAAGCAAAACGGAGCTACCTAACAGAACGGTCTTCAATGTGTGCATTCAACTTACAGAGTTAAACTCGTGTGTTGAAGGGGACGTCTGGAAACGCTTTCTGTGGAGAGATCTCAAAACAGGTATTTGCAGCATTATTCCCACATATAACGAAATAGCAGTAAAACTCTGCCTACAACACAGAAGAAACCTATCCTTCAATCTGCTCTGCTGTGCGTTTGTTCAGCTAAGTAAGTTAAATCTCCCTTTAAATACAGGATTTAGGAACACGTTTCTGCAAAGGCCTGCCTTTGGACATTTCTCAGTGAATGGGAGTCTATGCTGTAAGCAGAATTGTCTGGTTCAAAAGCAAAACGGAGCTACCGAACTGAACGGTCTTCAGTGTGTGCATTCAACTTACAGAGTTAAACTCGTGTGTTCAAGGGGAAGTCTGGATACACTTTCTGGGGGGAGATCTCAAAACAGACATTTCCAGCACTATTCCCAGTTATAACGAAATAGCAGTAAAACTCTGCCTAAAACACAGAAGAAACGTATCCTTCAATCTGCTCTGCTGCGCGTTTGTTCAGCTAAGTGAGTTAAAACTCCCCTTAGAATCAGGAGTTAGAAACACGTTTCTGCTAAGAGCTGCGTTTCAACATTTTTCAGTGAATGTGAGTCTATGCTATAAGGAGAACTGTCTGGTTCAAACGCAAAACGGAGCTACCTAACAGAACGGTCTTCAGTGTGTGCATTCAGCTTACAGAGTTAAAATCGTGTGTTGAAGGGGAAGTCTGGAAAAGCTTTCTGTGGAGAGATCTCAAAACAGACATTTCCGGCACTATTCCCGCATATAACGAAATAGCAGTAAAACTCTGCCTAAAACACAGAAGAAACGTATCCTTCAATCTGCTCTGCTGTGCGATTGTTCAGCTACGTGAGTTAAATCTCCCTTTAGATTCAGGAGTTAGAAACACGTTTCTGCTAAGTGCTGCGTTTGGACATTTCTCAGTGAATGGGAGTCTATGCTGTAAGGAGAAATGTCTGCTTCTAAAAGCAAATCGGAGCTATCTAACAGAACGGTCTTCAATGTGTGCATTCAACTTACAGAGATAAACTCGTGTGTTCCAGGGGAAGTCTGGATACGCTTTCTGTGAAGAGATCTCAACACAGGCATTTCCAGCACTATTCCCTCATATAAAGAAATAGCAGTTAAACTCTTCCTAAAACACAGAAGAAACGTATCCTTCAATCTGCTCTGCTGTGCAATTGTTCAGCTACGTGAGTTAAATGTCCACTTAGATTCAGGAGTTAGAAACACGTTTCTCCTAAGAGCTACGTGTGGACATTTCACAGTGAATGGGAGTCTATGCTGTAAGGAGACCTGTCTGCTTCTAAAAGAAAAACGGAGCTACCGAACAGAACGGTCTTCAGTGTGTGCATTCAACTTAGATAGTTAAACTCGTGTGTCGAAGGGGAAGCGTGGAAACGCTTTCTGTGGAGAGATCTAAAAACAGGCATTTCCAGGACTATTTCCGCATATAACGAAATAGCAGTAAAACTCTGCCTAAAACACAGAAGAAACGTATCCTTCAATCTGCTCTGCTGTGCGTTTGTTCAGCTAAGTAAGTTAAATCTCCCTTTAGATTCAGGAGTTTGAAACAAGTTTCTGCTTAAAGCTGCTTTTGGAAATTTCTCAGTGAATGGGATTCTATGCTGTAAGGAGAACTGTCTCCTTCTAAAAGCAAAACGGAGCTACCGAACAGAACGGTCTTCAATGTGTGCATTCAACTTACAGAGTTAAACTCGTGTGTTGAAGGGGACGTCTGGAAACGCTTTCTGTGGAGAGATCTCAAAACAGGCATTTGCAGTACTATTCCCGCATATAACGAAATAGCAGTAAAACTCTGCCTAAAACACAGAAGAAACGTATCCTTCAATCTGCTCTGCTGTCCGTTTGTTCAGCTAAGTGAGTTGAATCTCCCTTTAAATACAGGAGTTAGAAACACGTTTCTGCAAAGACCTGCCTTTGGACATTTCTCAGTGAATGGGAGTCTATGCATTAAGCAGAACTGTCTGGTTCAAAAGCAAAACGGAGCTACCGAACTGAACGGTCTTCAGTGTGTGCATTCAACTTACAGTGTTAATCTCGTGTGTTCTGGGGGAAATCTGGATACACTTTCTGGGGAGAGATCTCAAAACTGACTTTTCCAGCAGTATTTCCGCATATAACGAAATAGCAGTAAACCTCTGCCTAAAACACAGAAGAAACGTATCCTTCAATCTGCTCTGCTGCGCGTTTGTTCAGCTAAGTGAGTTAAAACTCCCCTTAGAATCAGGAGTTAGAAACACGTTTCTGCTAAGAGCTGCGTTTCAACATATTTCAGTGAATGTGAGTCTATGCTATAAGGGGAACTGTCTGGTTCAAACGCAAAACGGAGCTACCTAACAGAACGGTCTACAGTGTGTGCATTCACCTTACAGAGGTAAACTCGTGTGTTGAAGGGGAAGTCTGGAAACCTTTTCTGTGGAGAGATCTCAAAACAGGCATTTCCAGCACTATTCCGGCATATAACGAAATAGCAGTAAAACTCTGCCTAAAACACAGAAGAAACGTATCCTTCAATCTGCTCTGCTGTGCTTTTGTTCAGCTAAGTGAGTTAAAACTCCCTTTATATTCAGGAAATAGAAACACGTTTCTGCTAAGACCTGCGTTTGGACGTTTCTCTGTGAATGGGAGTCTATGCTGTAAGCAGAACTGTCTGCTTCTAAAAGCAAAACGGAGCTACATAACAGAACGGTCTTCAATGTGTGCATTCAACTTACAGAGTTAATCTCGTGTGTTGAAGGGGAAGTCTGGAAACGCTTTCTGCGGAGAGATCTCAAAACAGGCATTTCCGGCACTATTCCCACGTATAACGAAATAGCAGTAAAACTCTGCCTAAAACACAGAAGAAACGTATCCTTCAATCTGCTCTGCTGTGCGTGTGTTCAGCTATGTGAGTTAAATCTCCCTTTAGATTCAGGAGTTAGAAACACGTTTCTGCTTAAAGCTGCGTTTGGACATTTCTCAGTGAATGGGAGTCTAGGCTGTAAGGAGAACTGTCTGCTTCTAAAAGCAAAACGGAGTTTCATAACAGAACGGTCCTCAATGTGTGCATTCAATTTACAGATTTAAACTCGTGTGTTGAAGGGGATGTCTGGAAACGCTTTCTGTGGAGAGTACTCAAAAGAGGCATTTGCAGCACTATTCCCGCATATAACGAAATACCAGTTAAATTCTGCCTAAAACACAGAAGAAACCTATCCTTCAATCTGCTCTGTTGTGCGTTTGTTCAGCTAAGTGAGTTAAATCTCCCCTTAAATTCAGGAGTTAGAAACTCGTTTCTGCTAAGACCTGCGCTTGGACAATTCTCAGTGAATGGGATTCTATGCTGTAAGGAGAACTGTCTTCTTGTAAAAGCAAAACGGAGCTACGTAACAGAACGGTCTTCAGTGTGTGCATTCAGCTTACAGAGTTAAAATCTTGTGTTGAAGGGGAAGTCTGGAAACGCTTTCTGTGGAGAGATTTCAAAACAGGCATTTCCAGAACTATTCCCGCATATAACGAAATAGCAGTAAAACTCTGCCTAAAACATAGAAATAACGTATCATTCAATCTGTTCTGCTGTGCGTTTGTTCAGCTAAGTGATTTAAATCTCCCTTTCGATTCAGGAATTATAAACACGTTTCTGCTAAGTGCTACGTTTGGACATTTCTCAGTGAATAGGAGTCTATGCTATAAGGAGAACAGTCTGCTTCTAAAAGCATAACGTAGCAACATAACAGCACGGTCTTCAGTGTGTGCATTCAATGTACAGAGGTAAACTCGTGTGTTGAAAGGGAAGTCTCGAAACGTTTTCTGTGGAGAGATCTTAAAACAGGCATTTCCATCACTATTCCCGCATATAAAGAAATAGCAGTAAAACTCTGCCTAAAACACGGAAGAAACTTATCTTACAATCTGCTCTGCTTTGGGTATGTTCAGCTAAGTGAGTTAAAGGTCCATTTAGATTCAGAAGATAGAAACACATTTCTGGTAAGAGCTGCGTTTGGACATTTCTCAGTGAATGGGATTCTATGCTGTAAGGAGAAAAGTCTTCTTCTAAAAGCAAAACGGAGCTACCTAACATAACGGTCTTCAATGTGTGCATTCAACTTACAGTGTTAAACTCGTGTGTTGTTGGGGAAGTCTGGAAACGCTTTCTGTGGAGAAGTCTCAAACCAGGCATTTGCAGCACTATTCCCGCATATAACGAAATAGCAATAAAACTCTGCCTAAAACACAGAAGAAACGTATCCTTCAATCTGCTCTGCTGTGCGTTTGTTCAGCTAAGCGAGTTAAATCTCCCTTTAGATTCAGGAGTTAGAAAGACGTTTCTGCTAAGTGCTGCATTTGGACATTTCTCAGGGAATGAGAGTCTATGCTGTAAAAAGAACTGTCTGCTTCTAAAAGCAAAACGGAGCTACCTAACAGAACGGTCTTCAATTTGTGCATTCAACTTACAGACGTAAACTCGTGTGTTCAAGGGGAAGTCTGGATACGCTTTCTGGGGAGAGATCTCAAAACAGGCATTTCCAGCACTATTCCCGCATATAAAGAAATAGCAGTTAAACTCTTCCTAAAACACAGAAGAAACGTATCCTTCAATCTGCTCTGCTCTGCGTTTGTTCAGCTACGTGAGTTAAATCTCCCCTTAGATTCAGGAGTTAGAACCACGTTTCACCTAAGAGCTGCGTGTGGACATTTCTCAGTGAATGGGAGTCTATGCTGTAAGGAGAACTGTCTGCTTCTAAAAGCAAAACGGAGCTACCTAACAGAACGGTCTTCAATGTGTGCATTCAACTTACAGAGTTAAACTCGTGTGTTGAAGGGGACGTCTGGAAACGCTTTCTGTGGAGAGATCTCAAAACAGGTATTTGCAGCATTATTCCCACATATAACGAAATAGCAGTAAAACTCTGCCTACAACACAGAAGAAACGTATCCTTCAATCTGCTCTGCTGTGCGTTTGTTCAGCTAAGTAAGTTAAATCTCCCTTTAAATACAGGATTTAGGAACACGTTTCTGCAAAGGCCTGCCTTTGGACATTTCTCAGTGAATGGGAGTCTATGCTGTAAGGAGAATTGTCTGGTTCAAAAGCAAAACGGAGCTACCGAACTGAACGGTCTTCAGTGTGTGCATTCAACTTACAGAGTTAAACCCCTGTGTTCAAGGGGAAGTCTGGATACACTTTCTGGGGGGAGATCTCAAAACAGACATTTCCAGCACTATTCCCACATATAACGAAATAGCAGTAAAACTCTGCCTAAAACACAGAAGAAACGTATCCTTCAATCTGCTCTGCTGCGCGTTTGTTCAGCTAAGTGAGTTAAAACTCCCCTTAGAATCAGGAGTTAGAAACACGTTTCTGCTAAGAGCTGCGTTTCAACATTTTTCAGTGAATGTGAGTCTATGCTATAAGGAGAACTGTCTGGTTCAAACGCAAAACGGAGCTACCTAACAGAACGGTCTTCAGTGTGTGCATTCAGCTTACAGAGTTAAAATCATGTGTTGAAGGGGAAGTCTGGAAACGCTTTCTGTGGAGAGATCTCAAAACAGGCATTTCCGGCACTATTCCCGCATATAACGCAATAGCAGTAAAACTCTGCCTAAAACACAGAAGAAACGTATCCTTCAATCTGCTCTGCTGTGCGTTTGTTCAGCTAAGTGAGTTAAATCTCCCTTTAGATTCAGGAGTTAGAAAGACGTTTCTGCTTAAAGCTGCGTTTGGACATTTCTCAGTGAATGGGAGTCTAGGCTGTAAGGAGAACTGTCTGCTTCTAAAAGCAAAACGGAGCTTCATAACAGAACGGTCCTCAACGTGTGCATTCAATTTACAGATTTAAACTCGTGTGTTGAAGGGGATGTCTGGAAACGCTTTCTGTGGAGAGTACTCAAAAGAGGCATTTGCAGCACTATTCCCGCATATAACGAAATACCAGTTAAATTCTGCCTAAAACACAGAAGAAACCTATCCTTCAATCTGCTCTGTTGTGCGTTTGTTCAGCTAAGTGAGTTAAATCTCCCCTTAAATTCAGGAGTTAGAAACTCGTTTCTGCTAAGACCTGCGCTTGGACAATTCTCAGTGAATGGGATTCTATGCTGTAAGGAGAACTGTCTTCTTGTAAAAGCAAAACGGAGCTACGTAACAGAACGGTCTTCAGTGTGTGCATTCAGCTTACAGAGTTAAAATCTTGTGTTGAAGGGGAAGTCTGGAAACGCTTTCTGTGGAGAGATTTCAAAACAGGCATTTCCAGAACTATTCCCGCATATAACGAAATAGCAGTAAAACTCTGCCTAAAACATAGAAGAAACGTATCATTCAATCTGTTCTGCTGTGCGTTTGTTCAGCTAAGTGATTTAAATCTCCCTTTCGATTCAGGAATTATAAACACGTTTCTGCTAAGTGCTACGTTTGGACATTTCTCAGTGAATAGGAGTCTATGCTATAAGGAGAACAGTCTGCTTCTAAAAGCATAACGTAGCAACATAACAGCACGGTCTTCAGTGTGTGCATTCAATGTACAGAGGTAAACTCGTGTGTTGAAAGGGAAGTCTCGAAACGTTTTCTGTGGAGAGATCTTAAAACAGGCATTTCCATCACTATTCCCGCATATAAAGAAATAGCAGTAAAACTCTGCCTAAAACACAGAAGAAACATATCTTACAATCTGCTCTGCTTTGGGTATGTTCAGCTAAGTGAGTTAAAGGTCCATTTAGATTCAGAAGATAGAAACACATTTCTGGTAAGAGCTGCGTTTGGACATTTCTCAGTGAATGGGATTCTATGCTGTAAGGAGAAAAGTCTTCTTCTAAAAGCAAAACGGAGCTACCTAACATAACGGTCTTCAATGTGTGCATTCAACTTACAGTGTTAAACTCGTGTGTTGTTGGGGAAGTCTGGAAACGCTTTCTGTGGAGAAGTCTCAAACCAGGCATTTGCAGCACTATTCCCGCATATAACGAAATAGCAATAAAACTCTGCCTAAAACACAGAAGAAACGTATCCTTCAATCTGCTCTGCTGTGCGTTTGTTCAGCTAAGCGAGTTAAATCTCCCTTTAGATTCAGGAGTTAGAAAGACGTTTCTGCTAAGTGCTGCATTTGGACATTTCTCAGGGAATGAGAGTCTATGCTGTAAAAAGAACTGTCTGCTTCTAAAAGCAAAACGGAGATACCTAACAGAACGGTATTCAGTTGGTGCATTCAACTTACATAGGTAAACTCGTGTGTTGAAGGGGAAGTCTTGAAACGCTTTCTGTGGAGAGATCTCAAAACAGGCATTTCCAGCGTTATTCCCGCATATAAAGAAATAGCAGTAAATCTCTGCCTAAAACACAGAAGAAACCTGTCCTTCAACCTGCTCTGCTGTGCGTTTGTTCAGCTAAGTGAGTTAAATCACCCTTTAGATTCAGGAGTTAGAAACACGTTTCTGGTAAGAGCTGCGTTTGGACAATTCTCAGTGAATGGGAGTCTATGCTGTAAGGAGAGCTGTCTGCTTCTAAAAGCAAAACGGAGCTACCTAACAGAACGGTCTTCAATGTGTGCATTCAACTTACAGAGTTAAACTCGTGCGTTGTAGGGGAAGTCTGGAAACGCTTTCTGTGGAGAGATCTCAAAACAGGCATTTCCAGCACTATTCCCTCATATAAAGAAATAGCAGTAAAACTCTGCCTAAAACACGGAAGAAACGTTTGCTTCAAACTGCTCTGCTGTGCGTTTTTTCATCTAAGTGAGTTAAGTCGAACTTTAGATTCAGGAGTTAGAAACACGTTTCTGGTAAGAGCTGCGTTTGGCCAGTTCTCAGTGAATGGGAGTCTATGCTGTAAGGAGAACGGTCTGCTTCTAAAAGCAATACGGAGCTACCTAACAGAACGGTCTTCAAAGTGTTCATTCAACTTACAGAGTTAAACTCGTGTGTTGAAGGGGATGTCTGGAAACGCTTTCTGTGGAGAGATCTCAAAACAGGCATTTCCATCACTAATCCCGCATATAACTAATTAGCAGTAAAACTCTGCATAAAACACAGAAGAAACGTATCCTTCACTCTGCTCTGCTGTGCGTTCGTTCAGCTAAGTGAGTTAAATCTCCCCTTAGATTCAGGAGTTAGAAACACGTTTCTGCTAAGAGCTGCGTTTGTACATTTCTCAGTGAACGCGAGTCTATGCTGTAAGGAGAACTGTCTGCTTCTAAAGGAAAAACGGAGCTACCTAACAGAACGGTCTTCAATGTGTGCATTCAACTTACAGAGTAAAACTCGTGTGTTGAAGGGGAAGTCTGGAAACGCTTTCTGTGGAGAGATCTCAATACAGGCATTTCCAGCACTATTCCCGCATATAACGAAATAGCCGTAAAACTCTGCCTAAAACGCAGAAGAAACGTATCCTTCAATCTGCTCTGCTGTGCGTTTGTTCAGCTAAGTGAGTTAAATCTCACTTTAGATTCAGGAGTTAGAAACACGTTTCTGCTAAGAGCTGCGTTTGGATATTTCTCAGTGAATTGGAGTCTATGCTGTAAGGAGAACAGTCTGCTTCTAAAAGCAAATCGGAGCTACCTAACACAACGGTCTTCAATGTGTGATTTCAACTTACAGGGTTAAACTCGTGTTTGGAAGGGGAAGTCTGGAAACGCTTTCTGTGGAGAGATCTCAAAACAGGCATTTCCAGCACTATTCCCGCATATAACAAAATAGCAGTAAAATTCTGCCTAAAACACAGAAGAAACGTATCCTTCAATCTGCTCTGCTGTGCGTTTGTTCAGCTAAGTGAGTTAAATATCCCTTTAGATTCAGGAGTTAGAAACACGTGTCTGCTAAGAGCTCCGTTTGGACAATTCTCAGTGAATGGGAGCCTATGCTGTAAGGAGAACTGTCTGCTTGTGAAACCAAAACGGAGCTACCTAAGAGAACGGTCTTCAATGTGTGCATTCAACTTACCGAGTTAAACTCGTGTGTTGAAGGGGAAGTCTGGAAACACTTTCTGTGGAGAGATCTCAAAACAGGCCTTTCCAGCAGTATTCCCGCATATAACGAAATAGCAGTAAAACTCTGCCTAAAACACAGAAGCAACGTATCCTCCAATCTGCTCTGCTGTGCGTTTGTTCAGCTAAGTGAGTTAAATCTCCCTTTAGATTCAGTAGTTAGAAACACGTTTCTTCTAAGAGCTGCGTTTGGACATTTCTCAGTGAATGGGAGCCTATGCTCTAAGGAGAACTGTCTGCTTGGGAAACCAAACCTGAGCTACCTAACAGAACGGTCTTCAATGTGTGCATTCAACTTACCGAGTTATACTCGTGTGTTGAAGGGGAAGTCTGGAAACGCTTTCTGTGGAGAGATCTCAAAACTGGCAATTCCAGCACTATTCCCGCATATAACGAAATAGCAGTAAAACTCTGCCTAAAACACAGAAGCAACGTATCCTTCAATCTGCTCTGCTGTGCGTTTGTTCAGCTAGGTGAGTTAAATCTCCCTTTAGATTCAGGAGTTAGAAACACGTTTCTGCTAAGAGCTGCGTTTGGTCATTTCTCAGTGAATGGGAGCCTATGCTGTAAGGAGAACTGTCTGCTTGTGAAACCAAAACGGAGCTACCTAACAGAAGGGTCCTCAATGTGTGCATTCAACTTACCGAGTTATACTCGTGTGTTGAAGGGGAAGTTTGGAAACGCTATCTGTGGAGAGATCTCAAAACAGGCATTTCCAGCACTATTCCCGCATATAACAAAATAGCAGTAAAACTCTGCCTAAAACACAGAAGCAACGTATCTTTCAGTCTGCTCTGCTGTGCGTTTGTTCAGCTAAGTGAGTTAAATCTCCCTTTAGATTCCGGAGTTAGGAACACGTTTCTGCTAAGAGCTCCGTTTGGACAATTCTCAGTGAATGTGAGCCTATGCTGTAAGGAGAACTGTCTGCTTGTGAAACCAAAACGGAGCTACCTAACAGAACGGTCTTCAATATGTGCATTCACCTTACCGAGTAAAACTCGTGTGTTGAAGGGGAAGTCTGCAAACGCTTTCTGTGGAGAGATGTCAAAACAGGCATTTCCAGCACTATTCCCGCATATAACGAAAGAACTGTAAAACTCAGCATAAAACACAGTAGCAACGTATGCCTCAATCTGCTCTGCTGTGCGTTTGTTCAGCTAAGTGAGTTACATCTCCTTTTAGATTCAGGAGTTAGAAACACGTTTCTGCTAAGAGCTGCGTTTGGACTTTTCTCAGTGAATGGGAGCCTATGCTGTAAGGAGAACTGTCGGATTGTGAAAAAAAAAGGGAGCTACCTAACAGAACGGTCTTCAATGAGTGCATTCAACTTACAGAGTTAAACTCGTGTGTTGAAGGGGAAGTCTGGAAACGCTTTCTGTGGAGAGATCTCAAAACAGGCATTTCCAGCACTATTCCTGCATATAATGAAATAGCAGTAAAACTCTGCCTAAAACACAAAAGCAACGTATCCTTCAATCTGCTCTGCTGTGCCTGTGTTCAGCTAAGTGAGTTAAATCTCACTTTATATTCAGGAGTTAGAAACACGTTTCTGCTAAGAGCTGCATTTGGACATTTCTCAGTGAATGGGAACCTATACTGTAAGGAGAACTGTCAGCTTGTGAAACCAAAACGGAAAGACATAACAGAATGGTCTTCAATGTGCGCATTCAACTTACAGAGTTAAACTCGTGTGTTGAAGGGGAAGTCTGGAAACGCTTTCTGTGGAGAGATCTCAAAACAGGCATTTCCAGCACTATTCCCGCATAAAACGAAATCGCAGTAATACTCTGCCTAAAACAAAGAAGCAACCTATCATTCAATCTGCTCTGCTGTGCGTTTGTTCACCTAAGTGAGTTAAATCTCCCTTTAGATTCAGGAGTTAGAAACACGTTTCTTCTAAGAGCTGCGTTTCGACATTTCTCAGTGAACGGGAGACTATGCTCTAAGGAGAACTGTCTGCTTGTGAAACCAAAACGGAGCTACTTAACAGAACGGTCTTCAATGTGTGCATTCAACTTACCAAAATAAACTCGTGTGTTAAAGGGAAAGTCTGGAAACGCTTTTCGTGGAGAGATCTCAAAACAGGCATTTCCAGCACTATTCCCGCATATAATGAAATAGCAGTATAACTCTGCCTAAATCACAGAAGCAATGTATACCTCAATCTGCTCTGCTGTGCGTTTATTCAGCTAAGTGAGTTAAATCTCCCTTTAGATTCAGGAGTTTGAAACACGTTTCTGCTAAGAGCTGCGTTTGGACATTTCTCAGTGAATGGGAGCCTATGCTGTAAGGAGAACTGTCTGCTTGGGAAACCAAAACGGAGCCACCTAACACAACGGTCTTCAATGTGTGCATTCAACTTACCGAGTTAAACTCGTGTGTTGAAGGGGAAGTCTGGAAACGCTTTCTGTGGAGAGATCTCAAAACAGGTATTTCCAGCACTATTCCCGCATATAAAGAAATAGCAGTAAAACTCTGCCTAAAACACAGAAGCAACGTATCATTCAATCTGCTCTGCTGTGCGTCCGTTCTGCTAAGTGAGTTGAATCTCCCTTTAGATTCAGGAGTTAGAAACACGTTTCTGCTAAGTTCTGCGTTTGGACATTTCTCAGTGAATGGGAGCCTATGCTGTAAGGAGAACTGTCTGCTTGTGAAACCAAAACGGAGCTACGTAACAGAACGGTCTTCAATGTGTGCACGCAACTTACCGAGTTAAACTCGTGTGTTGAAGGGGAAGTCTGGAAACGGTTTCTGTGGAGAGATCTCAAAACAGGCATTTCCAGCACTATTCCCGCATATAACGAAATAGCAGTAAAACTCTGCCTAAAACACAGAAGCAACGTATCTTTCAATCTGCTCTGATGTGCGTTTGTTCAGCTAAGTGAGTTAAATCTCCCTGTAGATTCAGGATTTAGAAACACGTTTCTGCTAAGAGCTGCGTTTGGTCATTTCTCAGTGAATGGGAGCCTATGCTGTAAGGAGAACTGTCTGCTTTTGAAACCAAAACGGAGCTACCTAACAGAACGGTCTTCAATGTGTGCATTCAACTTACCGAGTTAAACTCGTGTGTTGAAGGGGAAGTTTGGAAAGGCTTTTCGTGGAGAGATCTCAAAACAGGCATTTCCAGCACTATTCCCGCATTTAATGAAATAGCAGTAAATCTCTGCCTAAAACACAGAAGCAACGTATCTTTCTATGTGCTCTGCTGTGCGTTTGTTCAGCTAAGTGAGTTAAATCTCCCTTTAGATTCAGGAGTTAGAAACACGTATCTGCTAAGAGCTCCCTTTGGACAATTCTCAGTGAATGGGAGCCTATGCTGTAAGGAGAACTGTCTGCTTGTGAAACCAAAACGGAGCTACCTAAGAGAACGGTCTTCAATGTGTGCATTCAACTTACCGAGTTAAACTCGTGTGTTGAAGGGGAAGTCTGGAAACACTTTGTGTGGAGAGATCTCAAAACAGGCCTTTCCAGCAGTATTTCCGCATATAACGAAATAGCATAAAACTCTGCCTAAAACACAGAAGCAACGTATCCTTCAATCTGCTCTGCTGTGCGTTTGTTCAGCTAAGTGAGTTAAATCTCCCTTTAGATTCAGGAGTTAGAAACAGGTTTCTGCTAAGAGCTGCGTTTGGACATTTCTCAGTGAATGGGAGCCTATGCTCTAAGGAGAACTCTCTGCTTGGGAAACCAAAACGGAGCTACCTAACAGAACGGTCTTCAATGTGTGCATTCAACTTACAGAGTTAAACTCGTGTGTTGAAGGGGAAGTCTGGAAACCCCTTCTGTGGAGAGATCTCAAAACAGGCATTTCCAGCACTATTCCCGCATATAAAGAAATAGCAGTAAAACTCTGCCTAAAACACAGAAACAACGTATCCTTCAATCTGCTCTGCTGTGCGTTGGTTCAGCTAAGTGAGTTAAATCTCCCTTTAGATTCAGGAGTTAGAAACACGTTTCTGCTAAGAGCTGTGTTTGGACATTTCTCAGTGAATGGGAGCCTATGCTGTAAGGAGAACTGTCTGCTTGGGAAACCAAAACGGAGCTACCTAACAGAACGGTCTTCAATGTGTGCATTCAACTTACCGAGTTATACTCGTGTGTTGAAGGGGAAGTCTGGAAAGGCTTTCTGTGGAGAGATCACAAAACAGGTATTTCCAGCACTATTCCCGCATATAACAATATAGCAGTAAAACTCTGCCTAAAACACAAAAGCAACGTATCCTTCAATCAGCTCTGATGTGCGTTTGTTCAGCTAAGTGAGTTAAATCTCCCTTTAGATTCAGGAGTCAGAAACACGTTTCTGCTAAGAGCTGCGTTTGGACATTTCTCAGTGAATGGGAGCCTATGCTGTAAGGAGAACTCTCTGCTTGTGAAACCAAAACGGAGCTAACTAACAGAACGGTCTTCAATGTGTGCATTCAACTTACCAAGTTAAACTCGAGTGTTGAAATGGAAGTCAGGAAAAGCGTTCTGTGGAGAGATCTCAAAACAGGCATTTCCAGCACTATTCCCGCATATAACGAAATAGCAGTAAAACTCTGCCTAAAACACAGAAGCACCATATCCTACAATCTACTCTGCTGTGCGTTTGTTCAGCAAAGTGTGTTAAATCTCCCTTTAGATTCAGGAGTTAGAAACACGTTTCTGCTAAGAGCTGCGTTTGGACATTTCTCAGTGAATGGGAGCCTATGCTGTAAGGAGAACTCTCTGCTTGTGAAACCAAAACGGAGCTACCTAACAGAACGGTCTTCAATGTGTGCACTCAACTTACCGAGTTAAACTCGAGTGCTGAAATGGAAGTCTGGAAACGCGTTCTGTGGAGAGATCTCAAAACAGGCATTTCCAGCACTATTCCCGCATATAAAGAAATGGCAGTAAAACTCTGCCTAAAACACAGAAGCAACGTATCCTTCAATGTGCTCTGCTGTGCGTTTGTTCAGCTAAGTGAGTTAAATCTCCCTTTAGATTCAGGAGTTAGATACAAATTTCTGCTAAGAGGTGCGTTTGGACATTTCTCAGTGAATGGGAGCCTATGTTGTAAGGAGAACTGCCTGCTTGTGAAACAAAAACGGAGATACATAACAAAAGGGTCTTCAATGTGTGCATTCAACTTACCGAGTTAAACTCGTGTGTTGTAGGGGAAGTCGGGAAACGCTTTCTGTTGAGAGATCTCAAAACAGGCATTTCCATCACTATTCCCGCATATAACGAAATAGCAGTTAAACCCTGCCTAAAACAAAGAAGCAACGTATCCTTCAATCGGCTCTGCTGTGCGTTTGTTCAGCTAAGTGAGTTAAATCTCCCTTTAGATTCAGGAGTTAGAAACACGTTTCTGCTAAGGGCTGCGTTTGGACATTTCTCAGTGAATGGGAGCCTATGCTGTAAGGACAACTGTCTGCTTGTGAAACCAAAACGGAGCTACCTAACAGAACGGTCTTCAATGTGTGCATTCAACTTACCGAGTTAAACTCGTGTGTTGAAGGCGAAGTCTGGAAACGCTTTCTGTGGAGAGATCACAAAACAGGCATTTCCAGCACTATGCCCGCATATAACGAAATAGAAGTAAAACTCTGCCTAAAACACAGAAGCAACGTATCCTTCAATCTGCTCGGCTGTGCGTTTGTTCAGCTAAGTGAGTTAAATCACCCTTTCGATTCAGGAGTTAGAAAGACGTTTCTGCCTAGAGCTGCGTTTGGACATTTCTCAGTGAATGGGAGCCTATGCTGTAAGGAGAACTGTCTGCTTGTGAAACCAAAGCCCAGTTACCTAACAGAACGGCCTTCAATGTGTGCATTCAACTTACAGAGTTAAACTCGTGTTCGGAAGGGGAAGTCAGGAAAAGCGTTCTGTGGAGAGATCTCAAAACAGGCATTTCCAGCACTATTCCCGCATATAACGAAATGGCAGTAAAACCCTGCCTAAAACACAGAAGAAACGTATCCTTCAATCTGCTCTGCTGTGCGTTTGTTCAGCTAAGTGAGTTAAATCTCCCTCTATGTTCAGGAGTTAGATATAAGTTTCTGCTGAGAGCTGCGTTTGGACATTTCTCAGTGAATGGGAGCCTATGCTGTAAGGAGAACTGTCTGCTTGTGAAACCAAAACGGATCTACCTAACAGAACGGTCTTCAATGTGTGCATTCAACTTACCGAGTTAAACTCGTGTGTTGAAGGGGAAGTCTGGAAAAGTGTTGTGTGGAGAGATCTCAAAACAGGCATTTCCAGCACTATTCCCGCATATAACGAAATAGCAGTAAATCTCTGCCTACAACACAGAAGTAACGTATCCTTCAATCTGCTCTGCTGTGCGTTTGTTCAGCTAAGTGAGTTAAATCTCCCTTTAGATTCAGGAGTCAGAAACACGTTTCTGCTAAGAGCTGCGTTTGGACATTTCTTAGTGAATGGGAGCCTATGCTGTAAAGAGAACTGTCTGCTTGTGAAACCAAAACGGAGCTACCTAACAGAACGGTTTTCAATGTGTGCATTCAACTTACCGAGTTAAGCTCGTGTGTTGAAGGGGAAGTCTGGAAAAATTTCTGTGGAGAGATCTCAAAACAGGCATTTCCAGCACTATTCCCGCATATAACGAAATAGCAGTAAAACTCTGCCTAAAACACAGAAGCAACGTATCCTTCAATCTGCTCTGCTGTGCGTTTGTTCAGCTAAGTGAGTTAAATCTCCCTTTAGATTCAGGAGTTAGAAACACGTTTCTGCTAAGAGCTGCGTTTGGACAATTCTCAGTGAATGGGAGCCTATGTTGTAAGGAGAACTGCCTGCTTGTGAAAACAAAACGGAGATACATAACAGAACGGTCTTCAATGTGTGCATTCAACTTACCGAGTTAAACTCGTGTGTTGTAGGGGAAGTCTGGAAACGCTTTCTGCTGAGTGATCTCAAAACAGGCATTTCCATCACTATTCCCGCATATAACGAAATAGCAGTAAAACCCTGCCTAAAACAGAGAAGCAACGTATCCTTCAATCTGCTCTGCTGTGCGTTTGTTCAGCTAAGTGAGTTAAATCTCCCTTTAGATTCAGGAGTTAGAAACAGGTTTCTGCTAAGAGCTGCGTTTGGACATTTCTCAGTGAATGGGAACCTATGCTGTAAGGAGAACTGTCTGCTTGTGAAACCAAAACGGAGCTACCTAACAGAACGGTCTTCAATGTGTGCATTCAACTTACCGAGTTAAACTCGTGTGTTGAAGGGGAGGTCTGGAAACGCTTTCTGTGGAGAGATTTCAAAACAGGCATTTCCAGCACTATTCCCGCATATAACGAAATAGCAGTAAAACTCTGCCTAAAACACAGAAGCAACGTATCCTTCCATCTGCTTTGCTGTGCGTTTGTTCAGCTAAGTGAGTTAAATCTCCCTTTAGATTCAGGAGTTAGAAACACGTTTCTGCTAAGAGCTGCGTTTGGACATTTCTCAGTGAATGAGAGCCTATGCTGTAAGGAGAACTGTCTGCTTGGGAAACCAAAACGGAGCTACCTAACAGAACGGTCTTCAATGTGTGCATTCAACTTACCGAGTTAAACTCGTGTGTTGAAGGGGAAGTCTGGAAACGCTTTCTGTGGAGAGATCTCAACACAGGGATTTCCAGCACTATTCCCGCATATAAAGAAATAGCAGTAAAACTCTGCCTAAAACACAGAAGCAACGTATCTTTCAATCTGCTCTGCTGTGCGTTTGTTCAGCTAAGTGAGTTAAATCTCCCTTTAGATTCAGGAGTTAGAAACACGTTTCTGCTAAGTGCTGCGTTTGGACATTTCTCAGTGAATGGGAGCCTATGCTGTAAGGAGAACTGTCTGCTTGTGAAACCAAAACGAAGCTACCTAACAGAACGGTCTTCAATGTGTGCATTCAACTTATAGAGTTATACTCGTGTGTTGAAGGGGAAGTCTGGAAACGCTTTCTGTGGAGAGATCTCAAAACAGGCATTTCCAGCACTATTCCCGCATATAACGAAATAGCAGTAAAACTCTGCCTAAAACACAGAAGCAACGTATCTTTCAATCTGCTCCCATGTGCGTTTGTTCAGCTAAGTGAGGTAAATCTCCCTTTAGATTCAGGAGTTTGAAACACGTTTCTGCTAAGAGCTGCGTTTGGTCATTTCTCAGTGAATGGGAGCCTATGCTGTAAGGAGAACTGTCTGCTTGTGAAACCGAAACGGAGCTACCTAACAGAACGGTCTTCAATGTGTGCATTCAACTTATCGAGATATACTCATGCGTTGAAGGGGAAGTATGGAAACGATTTCTGTGGAGAGATCTCAAAACAGGCATTTCCAGCACTATTCCCGCATATAACGAAACAGCCGTAAAACTCTGCCTAAAACACAGAAGCAACGTATCCTTCAATCTGCTCTGCTGTGCCTTTGTTCAGCTAAGTGAGTTAAATCTCCCTTTAGATTCAGGAGTCAGAAACACGTTTCTGCTAAGAGCTCCGTTTGGACAATTCTCAGTGAATGGGAGCCTATGCTGTAAGGAGAACTGTCTGCTTGTGAAAACAAAACGGAGCTACCTAACAGGACGGTCTTCAATATGTGCATTCAACTTACCGAGTAAAACTCCTGTGTTGAAGGGGAAGTCTGGAAACGCTTTCTGTGGAGAGATTTCAAAACAGGCATTTCCAGCACTATTCCCGCATATAACGAAAGAGCTGTAAAACTCTGCCTAAAACACAGAAGCAACGTATCCTTCAATCTGCTCTGCTGTGCGTTTGTTCAGCTAAGTGAGTAAAATATCCCTTTAGATTCAGGTTTTAGAAACACGTTTCTGCTAAGAGCTGCGTTTGGACATTTTTCAGTGAATGGGAGCCTATGCTGTAAGCAGAAGTGTCTGCTGTGAAACCAAAACAAAGCTACCTAACAGAACGGTCTTCAATCTGTGCATTCAACTTACCGAGTTAAATTCGTGTGTTGAAGGGGAAGTCTGGAAAGGCTTTCTGTGGAGAGATCTCAAAACAAGCATTTCCAGCATTATTCCCGCATATAACGAAATAGCAGTAAAACTCTGCCTAAAACACAGAAGCAACGAATCCGTCAATCTGCTCTGCTGTGGCTTTGTTCATCTAAGTGAATTAAATCTCCCTTTAGATTCAGGAGATAGAAACACGTTTCTACTAAGAGCTGCGGTTGGACATTTCTCAATGAATGGGAGCCTATGCTGTAAGGAGAACTGTCTGATTGTGAAACCAAAATGGAGCTACCTAACAGAACGGTCTTCAATGTGTGCATTCAACTTACCGAGTTAAACTAGAGTGTTTAAATGGAAGTCTGGAAACGCGTTCTGTGGATAGATCTCAAAACAGGTATTTCCAGCACTATTCCCGCATATGAAGAAATGGCAGTAAAACTCTGCCTAAAACACAGAAGCAACGTATCCTTCAATGCGCTCTGCTGTTCGTTTGTTCAGCTAAGTGAGTTAAATCTCCCTTTAGATTCAGGAGTTAGATACAAATTTCTGCTAAGAGCTGCGTTTGGACATTTCTCAGTGAATGGGAGCCTATGTCGTAAGGAGAACTGCCTGCTTGTGAAACCAAAAGGGAGGTACATAATAGAACGGTCTTCAATGTGTGCATTCAACTTACCGAGTTAAACTCGTGTTTGTAGGGGAAGTCTGGAAACGCTTTCTGTTGAGAGATCTCAAAGCAGGCATTTCCAGCATTATTCCCGCATATAACGAAATAGCAGTAAAACTCTGCCTAAAACACAGCAGCAACGTATCCTTCAATCTTCTCTGCTGTGCGTTTGTTCAGCTAAGTGAGTTAAATCTCCCTTTAGATTCAGGAGTTAGAAACACGTTTCTGCTAAGAGCTGCGTTTGGACATTTCTCAGTGAATGGGAGCCTATGCTGTAAGGAGAACAGTCTGCTTGTGAAACCAAAACGGAGCTACCTAACAGAACGGTCTTCAATGCGTGCATTCAACTTACAGAGTTAAATTCGTGTGTTGAAGGGGAAGTCTGGAAACGTTTTCTGTGGAGAGATCTCAAAACAGGCATTTCCAGCACTATGCCCGCATATAACGAAATAGCAGTAAAACTCCGCCTAAAACACAGAAGCAACGTATCCTTCAATCTGCTCGGCTGTGCGTTTGTTCAGCTAAGTGAGTTAAATCTTCCTTTCGATTCAGGAGTTAGAAAGACGTTTCTGCTAAGTGCTGGGTTTGGACATTTCTCAGTTAATGGGAGCCTATGCAGTAAGGAGAACTGTCTGCTTGTGAAACCAAAGCGCAGCTACCTAACAGAACGGTCTTCAATGTGGGCATTCAACTTACCGAGTAAAACTCGTGTGTTTAAGGGGAAGTCTGGAAACGCTTTCTGTTGAGAGATCTCAAAACAGGCTTTTCCAGCACTATTCCCGCATATAACAATATAGCAGTAAAACTCTGCCTAAAACACAAAGGCAACGTATCCTTCAATCTGCTCTGCTGTGCGTTTGTTCAGCTAAGTGAGTTAAATCTCCCTTTAGATTCAGGAGTCAGAAACACGTTTCTGCTAAGAGCTGCGTTTGGACATTTCTCAGTGAATGGGAGCCTATGCTGTAAGGAGAACTCTCTGCTTGTGAAACCAAAACGGAGCTAACTAACAGAACGGTCTTCAATGTGTGCATTCAACTTACCGAGTAAAACTCGAGTGTTGAAATGGAAGTCAGGAAAAGCGTTCTGTGGAGAGATCTCAAAACAGGCCTTTCCAGCACTATTCCCGCATATAAAGAAATAGCAGTAAAACTCTGCCTAAAACATAGAAGCAACGTATCCTACAATCTGCTCTGCTGCGCGTTTGTTCAGCTAAGTGAGTTAAATCTCCCTTTAGATTCAGGAGTTAGAAACACGTTTCTGCTAAGTGCTCCGTTTGGACAATTCTCAGTGAATGGGAGCCTATGCTGTAAGGAGAACTATCTGCTTGTGAAACCAAAACGGAGCTACCTAAGGGAACGGTCTTCAATGTATGCATTCAACTTACCGAGTTAAACTCGTGTGTTGAAGGGGAAGTCTGGAAACACTTTCTGTGGAGAGATCTCAAAACAGGCCTTTCCAGCAGTATTCCCGCATATAACGAAATAGCAGTAAAACTCTGCCTAAAACACAGAAGCAACGTATCCTTCAATCTGCACTGCTGTGCGTTTGTTCATCTAAGTGAGTTAAATCTCCCTTTAGATTCAGGAGTTAGAAACACGTTTCTGCTAAGAGCTGCGTTTGGACATTTCTCAGTGAATGGGAGCCTATGCTCTAAGGAGAACAGTCTGCTTGGGAAACAAAAACGGAGCTACCTAACAGAACGGTTTTCAATGTGTGCATTCAACTTACCGAGTTAAACTCGTGTGTTGAAGGGGAAGGCTGGAAACCCTTTCTGTGGAGAGATCTCAAAACAGGCATTTCCAGCACTATTCCGGCATATAAAGAAATAGCAGTAAAACTCTGCCTAAAACACAGAAGCAACGTATACTTCAATCTGCTCTGCTGTGCGTTGGTTCAGCTAAGTGAGTTAAATCTCCCTTTAGATTCAGGAGTTAGAAACACGTTTCTGCTAAGAGCTGTGTTTGGACATTTCTCAGTGAATGGGAGCCTATGCTGTAAGGAGAACTGTCTGCTTGTGAAACCAAAACGGAGCTACCTAACAGAACGGTCTTCAATGTGTGGAATCAACTTACCGATTTATACTCGTGTGTTGAAGGGGAAGTCTGGAAACGCTTTCTGTGGATAGATCTCAAAACAGGCATTTCCAGCACTATTCCGGCATATAACGAAATAGCAGTAAAACTCTGCCTAAAACACAGAAGCAACGTATCCTTCAATCTGCTCTCCTGTGCTTTTGTTCAGCTAAGTGAGTTAAATCTCACTTTACATTCAGAAGTTAGAAAGACGTTTCTGCTAAGAGCTGCGTTTGCACATTTTCAGTGAATGGGAGCCTATGCTGTAAGGAGAACTGTCTGCTTCTGAATCCAAAACGGAGCTACCTAACAGAACGGACTTCAATGTGTGCATTCAACTTACCGAGTAAAACTCGTGTGTTGAAGGGGAAGTCTGGAAACGCTTTCTGTGGAGAGATTTCAAAACAGGCATTTCCAGCACTATTCCCGCATATAACGAAATAGCAGTAATACTCTGCCTAAAACACAGAAGCAACATATCTTTCAATCTGCTCTGCTGTGCGTCTGTTCAGCTAAGTGAGTTAAATCTCCCTTTAGATTCAGGAGTTAGAAACACGTTTCTGCTAACAGCTGCGTTTGGACATTTCTCAGTGAATGGGAGCCTATGCTCTAAGGAGAACTGTCTGCTTGTGAAACCAAAACGGAGCTACCTAACAGAACGGTCTTCAATGTGTGCATTCAACTTACCGAGTTAAACTCGTGTGTTGAAGGGGAAGGCTGGAAACCCTTTCTGTGGAGAGATCTCAAAACAGGCATTTCCAGCACTATTCCGGCATATAAAGAAATAGCAGTAAAACTCTGCCTAAAACACAGAAGCAACGTATACTTCAATCTGCTCTGCTGTGCGTTGGTTCAGCTAAGTGAGTTAAATCTCCCTTTAGATTCAGGAGTTAGAAACACGTTTCTGCTAAGAGCTGCGTTTGGACATTTCTCAGTGAATGGGAGCCTATGCTGTAAGGAGAACTGTCTGCTTGGGAAACCAAAACAAAGCTACCTAACAGAACGGTCTTCAATGTGAGCATTCAACTTAAGGAGTTACACTCGTGTGTTGAAAAGGAAATCTGGAAACTCTTTCTGTGGAGGGATCTCAAAACAGGCATTTCCAGCACTATTCCCGCATATAACGAAATAGCAGTAAAACTCTGCCAAAAACAGAGAAGCACCGTATCCTTCAATCTGCTCTGCTCTGGGTTTGTTCTGCTAAGTGAGTTAAATCTCCCTTTAGATTCAGGAGTTAGAAACACGTTTCTGCTAAGAGCTGCGTTTGGACAATTTCCAGTGAATGGGATCCTATGCTCTAAGGAGAACTGTCTGCTTGTGAAACCAAAACGGAGCTACCTAACAGAGCGGTCTTCATTGTGTGCATTCAACTTACGCAGATAAACTCGTGTGTTGAAGGGGAAGTGTGGAAACGCTTTTCGTGGAGAGATCTCAAAACAGGCATTTCCAGCACTATTCCCGCATATAATGAAATAGCAGTAAAACTCTGCCTAAAACACAGAAGCAACGTATACTTCAATCTGCTCTGCTGTGCGATTGTTCAGCTAAGTGAGTTAAATCTCCCTTTAGATTCAGGAGTTAGAGACACGTTTCTGCTAAGAGCTGTCTTTGGACATTTCTCAGTGAATGGGAGCCTATACTGTAAGGAGAAATGTCTGCTTGGGAAACCAAAACGGAGCTACCTAACAGAACGGTCTTCAATGACTGCCTTCAACTTACCGAGTTAAACCCGTGTGTTGAAGGGGAAGTCTGGAAACGGTTTCTGTGGAGAGATCCCAAAACAGGCATTTCCACCACTATACCCGCATATAACGAAATAGCAGTAATACTCTGCCTAAAACACAGAAGCAACGTATCCTTCAATCTGCGCTACTGTGCGTTTGTTCAGCTAAGTGAGTTAAATCTCCCTTTAGATTCAGGAGTTAGAAACACGTTTCTGCTAAGAGCTGCGTTTGGACATTTCTCAGTTAATGGGAGCCTATGCCGTAAGGAGAACTGTCTGCTTGGGAAACCAAAACGGAGCTACCTAACAGAACGGTCTTCAATGTGTGCATTCAACTTACCGAGTTACACTCGTGTGTTGAAGGGGAAGTCTGGAAACGCTTTCTGTGGAGAGATCTCAAAACAGGCATTTCCAGCACTATTCCCGCATATAACGAAATAGCAGTAAATCTCTGCCTAAAACACAGAAGCAACGTATCCTTCAATCTGCTCTGCTGTGCGTTTGTTCAGCTAAGTGAGTTAAATCTCCCTTTCGATTCAGGAGTTAGAAACAACTTTCTGCTAAGAGCTGCGTTTGGACATTTCTCAGGGAATGGGAGCCTATGCTGTAAAGAGAACTGTCTGCTTGTGAAACCAAAACGGAGATACTTAACAGAACGGTCTTCAATGTGTGCATTCAACTTACCGAGTTAAACTCGTGTGTTGAAGGGGAAGTCTGGAAACGGTTTCTGTGGAGAGATCCCAAAACAGGCATTTCCAGCACTATACCCGCATATAACGAAATAGCAGTAATACTCTGCCTAAAACACAGAAGCAACGTATCTTTCAATCTGCGCTGCTGTGCGTTTGTTCAGCTAAGTGAGTTAAATCTCCCTTTAGATTCAGGAGTTAGAAACACGTTTCTGCTAAGAGCTTCGTTTGGACATTTCTCAGTGAACGGGAGCCTATGCTGTAAGGAGAACTGTCTGCTTGTGAAACCAAAACGGAACTACCTAACAGAACGGTCTTCAATGCGTGCATTCAACTTAAGGAGTTACACTCTTGTGTTGATGAGGAAGTCTGGAAACGCTTTCTGTGGAGAGATCTCAAAACAGGCATTTCCAGCACTATTCCCGCATATAACGAAATAGCAGTAAAACTCTGCCTAAAACACAGAAGCAACGTATCCTTCAATCTGCTCTGCTGTGCGTTTGTTCACCTAAGTGAGTTAAATGCCCCTTTAGATTCAGGAGTTAGAAACACGTTTCTGCTAAGTGCTGCGTTTGGACATTTCTCAGTGAATGGGAGCCTATGCTGTAAGGAGAACTCTCTGCTTGTGAAACCAAAACGGAGCTACCTAACAAAACGGTCTTCAATGTGTTCATTCAACTCACCGAGTTAAACACGTGTTTTGAAGGGGAAGTCTGCAAAGGCTTTCTGTGGAGAGATCTCAAAACAGGCATTCACAGCACTATTCCCGCATTTAACGAAATAGCAGTAAACCTCTGCCTAAAACACAGAAGCAACGTATGCTTCAATCTGCTCTGCTGTGCGTTTGTTCAGCTAAGTGAGTTAAATCTCCCTTTAGATTCAGGAGTTAGAAACACGTTTCTGCTAAGAGCTGCGTTTGGACATTTCTCAGTGAATGGGAGCCTATGCTGTAAGGAGAACTGTCTGCTTGTGAAACCAAAATGGAGCTACCTAACAGAACGGTCTTCAATGATTGCATTCAACTTACCGGGTTAAACTCGTGTATTGAAGTGGAAGTCTGGAAACGCTTTCTGTGGAGAGATCTCAAAGCAGGGATTTCCAGCACTATTCCCGCATATAACGAATTAGCAGTAAAACTCTGCCTAAAACACAGAAGCAACATATTCTTCAATCTGCTCTGCTGTGCGTTTGTTTAGCTAAGTGAGTTAAATCTCCCTTTAGATTCAGGAGTTAGAATAAGGTTTCTTCTAAGAGCTGCGTTTGGACATTTCTCAGTGAATGGGAGCCTATGCTGTAAGGAGAACTGTCTGCTTGGAAAACCGAAAGGGAGCGACATAACAGAACGGTCTTCAATGTGTGCATTCAACTTACTGAGTTAAACTCGTGTGTTGAAGGGGAAGTCTGGAAACGCTTTCTGTGGAGAGATCTCAAAACAGGCATTTCCAGCACGATTCCGGCATATAACGAAATAGCAGTAAAACTCTGCCTAAAACACAGAAGCAACGGATACTTCAATCTGCTCTGCTTTGCGTTTGTTCAGCTAAGTGAGTTAAATCTCCCTTTAGATTCAGGAGTTAGAAACACGTTTCTGCTAAGGGCTGCGTTTGGACATTTCTCAGTGAATGGGAGCCTATGCTGTAAGGAGAACTGTCTTCTTGGGAAACCAAAACGGAGCTACGTAAGAGAACGGTCTTCATTGTGTGCATTCAACTTAACGAGTTAAACTCGTGTGTTGAAGGGGAAGTCGGGAAAGGCTTTCTGTGGAGAGATCTCAAAACAGGCATTTCCAGCACGATTCCGGCATATAACGAAATAGCAGTAAAATTCTGCCTAAAACACAGAAGCAACGGATCCTTCAATCTGCTCTGCTGTGCGTCTGTTCAGCTAAGTGAGATAAGTCTCCCTTTAGATTCAGGAGTTAGAAACACTTTTCTGCTAAGAGTTGCGTTTGGATATTTCTCAGTGAATGGGAGCCTATGCTGTAAGGAGAACTGTCAGCTTGGGAAACCAAAACGGAGCTACCTAACAGAACGGTCTTCAATGTGTGCACTCAACTTACCGATTTAAACTCGGGTGTTGAAGGGGAAGTCTGGAAACGTTTTCTGTGGAGAGATCTCAAAACAGGCATTTCCAGCACTATTCCCGCATATAAGGAAATAGCAGTAAAACTCTGCCTAAAACACAGAAGCAAGGTATACATCAATCTGCTCTGCTTTGCGTTTGTTCACCTAAGTGAGTTAAATCTCCCTTTAGATTCAGCAGTTAGAAACACGTTTCTGCTAAGTGCTGCGTTTGGACATTTCTCAGTGAATGGGAGCCTATGCTGTAAGGAGAACTGTCTGCTTGTGAAACCAAAACAGAGCTACCAAACAGAACGGTCTTCAATGTGTGCATTCAACTTACCGGGTTAAACTCGTGTGTTGAAGTGGAAGTCTGGAAACGCTTTCTGTGGAGAGATCTCAAAACAGGCATTTCCAGCACTATTCCTGCATATAAAGAAATTGCAGTAAAACTCTTCCTTAAACACAGAAGCAACGTGTCCTTCAATCTGCTCTGCTGTGCGTATGTTCAGGTAAGTGAGTTAAATCTCCCTTTAGATTCAGGAATTAGAAACACGTTTCTGCTAAGGGCTGCGTTTGGACATTTCTCAGTGAATGGGAGCCTATGCTATAAGGAGAACTGTCTGCTTGGGAAACCAAAACGGAGCTACCTAACAGAACGGTCTTCAATGTGTGCATTCAACTTACCGAGTTAAACTCGTGTGTTGAAGGGGAAGTCTGGAAAGGCTTTCTGTGGAGAGATCTCAAAACAGGCATTTCCAGCACGATTCCCGCATATAACGAAATAGCAGTAAAATTCTGCCTAAAACACAGAAGCAACGGATCCTTCAATCTGCTCTGCTGTGCGTCTGTTCAGCTAAGTGAGATAAGTCTCCCTTTAGATTCAGGAGTTAGAAACACGTTTCTGCTAAGAGTTGCGTTTGGATATTTCTCAGTGAATGGGAGCCTATGCTGTAAGGAGAACTGTCTGCTCATGAAAACAAAACGGAGCTACCTAACAGAACGGTCTTCAATGTGTGCATTCAACTTACCGAGTTAAACTCGTGTGTTGAAGGGGAAGTCTGGAAACGCTTTCTGTGGAGAGATCTCAAAACAGGCATTTCCAACACTATTCCCCCATATAACGAAATAGCAGTAAAACTCTGCCTAAAACACAGAAGCAACGTATCCTTCAATCTGCTCTGCTGTGCGTTTGTTCAGCTAAGTGAGTTAAATCTCCCTTTAGATTCAGGAGTTAGAAACAAGTTTCTGCTAAGAGCTGCGTTTGGACATTTCTCAGTGAATTGGAGCCTTTGCTGTAAGGAGAACTGTCTGCTTGGGAAACCAAAACGGAGCTACCTAACAGAACGGTCTTCAAAGTGTTCATTCAACTTACCGAGTTAAACTCGTGTGTTCAAGGGGAAGTCTGGAAACGCTTTCGGTGGAGACATCTCAAAACAGGCATTTCCAGGACTATTCCCGCATATAACGAAATTGCAGTAAAACTCTGCCTAAAACACAGAAGGAACCTATCCTTCAATCTGCTCTTCTGTGCGTTTGTTCAGCTAAGTGAGTTAAATCTCCCTTTAGATTCAGGAGTTAGAAACAGGTTTCTGCTAAGAGCTGCGTTTCGACATTTCTCAGTGAATGGGATCCTATGCTGTAAGGAGAACTGTCTGCTTGTGAAACCAAAACGGAGCTACCTAACAGAACGGTCTTCAATGTGTGCATTCAACTTACCGGGTTAAACTCGTGTGTTGACGTGGAAGTCTGGAAACGCTTTCTGTGGAAAGATCTCAAAACAGGCATTTCCAGCACTATTCCCGCATATAACGAAATAGCAGTAAAACTCTTCTTAAAACACAGAAGCAACGTATCCTTCAATCTGCTCTGTTGTGCGTATGTTCAGCTAAGTGAGTTAAATCTCCCTTTAGATTCAGGAGTTAGAAAATGGTTTCTTCTAAGAGTTCCGTTTGGACATTTCTCAGTGAATGGGAGCCTATGCTGTAAGGAGAACTGTCTGCTTGGGAAACCAAAAGGGAGCGACATAACAGAACGGTCTTCAATGTGTGCATTCAACTTACATAGTTAAACTCGTGTGTTGAAGGGGAAGTCTGGAAAGGCTTTCTGTGGAGAGATCTCAAAACAGGCATTTCCAGCACTATTCCCCCATATAACGAAATAGCAGTAAAACTCTGCCTAAAAGACAGAAGCAACGTATCCTTCAATCTGCTCTGCTGTGCGTTTGTTCAGCTAAGTGAGTTAAATCTCCCTTTAGATTCAGGAGTTAGAAACAAGTTTCTGCTAGGAGCTGCGTTTGGATATTTCTCAGTGAATTGGAGCCTATGCTGTAAGGAGAACGGTCTGCTTGGAAACCAAAACAGAGCTACCTAACAGAACGGTCTTCAATGTGTGCATTCAACTTACCGAGTTAAACCCGTGTGTTGAATGGGAAGTCTGGAAACACTTTCTGTGGAGAGATTTCAAAACAGGCATTTCCAGCACGATTCCCACATACAACGAAATAGCAGTTAAACTCTGCCTAAAACACAGAAGCAACGTATCCTTCAATCTGCTCTGGTGTGCGTTTGTTCAGCTAAGTGAGGTAAATCTCCCTTTAGATTCAGGAGATAGAAACACGTTTCTGCTAAGAGCTGCGTTTGGACATTTCTCAGTGAATGGGAGCCTATGCTATAAGGAGAACTCTCTGCTTGGGAAACCAAAACGGAGCTACCTAACAGTACGGTTTTCAATGTGTGCATTGAACTTACCGAGTTAAACTCGTGTGATGAAGGGGAAGTCTGGAAAGCCTTTCTGTGGAGAGATCTCAAAACAGGCATTTCCAGCACTATTCCCGAATATAACGAAATAGCAGTAAAACTCTGCCTAAAACACAGAAGCAACGGATACTTCAATCTGCTCTGCTGTGCGTTTGTTCAGCTAAGTGGGATAAGTCTCCCTTTAGATTCAGGAGTTAGAAACACGTTTCTGCTAAGAGTTGCGTTTGGACATTTCTCAGTGAATGGGAGCCTATGCTGTAAGGAGAACTGTCTGCTTGGGAATCCAAAACGGAGTTACCTAACAGAACGGTCTTCAATGTGTGAATTCAACTTACCGAGTTAAACTCGTGTGTTGAAGGGGAAGTCTGGAAACGCTTTCTGTGGAGAGATCTCAAAACAGGCATTTCCAGCACTATTCCCGCATATAAGGAAATAGCAGTAAAACTCTGCCTAAAACACAGAAGCAACGTATACATCAATCTGCTCTGCTTTGCGTTTGTTCACCTAAGTGAGTTAAATCTCCCTTTAGATTCAGGAGTTAGAAAGACGTTTCTGCTAAGAGCTGCGTTTGGACATTTCTCAGTGAATGGGAGGCTATGCTGTAAGGAGAACTGTCTGCTTGGGAAACCAAAACGGAGCTACCTAACAGAGCGGTCTTCAATGTGTGCATTCAACTTACCGAGTTAAACTGGTTTGTTGAAGGGGAAGTCTGGAAACGATTTCTGTGGAGAGATCTCAAAACAGGAATTTCTAGCACTATTCACGCATATAACGAAATAGCGGTAAAACTCTGCCTAAAACACAGAAGCAACGTATCCTTCAATCCCCTCTACCCTGCGTTTGTTCAGCTAAGTGAGTCAAATCTCCCTTTAGATTCAGGAGTTAGAAACACGTTTCTGCTAATAGCTGCGTTTGGACATTTCTCAGTGAATTGGAGCATATGCTGTAAGGAGAACTGTCTGCTTGTGAAACCAAAACGGAGCTACCGTACAGAACGGTCTTCAATGGTGCATTCAACTTACCGAGTTAAACTCGTGTGTTGAAGGGGAAGTCTGGAAACGATTTCTGTGGAGAGATCTCAAAACAGGCATTTCCAGCACTATTCCTGCATATAACGAAATAGCAGTAAAACTCTGCCTAAAACACAGAAGCAACGTATACTTCAATCTGCTCTGCTGTGCGTTTGTTCAGCTAAGTGAGTTAAATCTCCCTTTCTATTCAGGAGTTAGAAACACGTTTCTGCTAAGAGCTGCGTTTGGACATTTCTCAGTGAATGGGAGCCTATGCTGTAAGGAGAACTGTCTGCTTGTGAAACCAAAGCGCAGCTACCTAACAGAACGGTCTTCAATGTGTGCATTCAACTTACAGAGTTAAACTCGTGTTTTGAAGGGGAAGTCTGGAAACGCTTTCTGTGGAGAGATCTCAAAACACGCATTTCCAGCACTATTCCCGCATATAACGAAATAGCAGTAAAACTCTGCCTAAAACACAGAAGCAACGTATCCTTCAATCACCTCTGCTGTGCGTTTATTCAGCTAAGTGAGTTAAATCTCTCTTTAGATTCAGGAGTCAGAAACACCTTTCTGCTAAGAGCTGCGTTTGGACATTTCTCAGTGAATGGGAGCCTATGCCGTAAGGAGAACTGTCTGCTTGGGAAACCAAAACGGAGCTACCTAACAGAACGGTCTTCAATGTGTGCATTCAACTTACCGAGTTACACTCGTGTGTTGAAGGGGAAGTCTGGAAACGCTTTCTGTGGAGAGATCTCAAAACAGGCATTTCCAGCACTATTCCCGCATATAACGAAATAGCAGTAAATCTCTGCCTAAAACACAGAAGCAACGTATCCTTCAATCTGCTCTGCTGTGCGTTTGTTCAGCTAAGTGAGTTAAATCTCCCTTTCGATTCAGGAGTTAGAAACAACTTTCTGCTAAGAGCTGCGTTTGGACATTTCTCAGGGAATGGGAGCCTATGCTGTAAAGAGAACTGTCTGCTTGTGAAACCAAAACGGAGATACTTAACAGAACGGTCTTCAATGTGTGCATTCAACTTACCGAGTTAAACTCGTGTGTTGAAGGGGAAGTCTGGAAACGGTTTCTGTGGAGAGATCCCAAAACAGGCATTTCCAGCACTATACCCGCATATAACGAAATAGCAGTAATACTCTGCCTAAAACACAGGAGCAACGTATCTTTCAATCTGCGCTGCTGTGCGTTTGTTCAGCTAAGTGAGTTAAATCTCCCTTTAGATTCAGGAGTTAGAAACACGTTTCTGCTAAGAGCTTCGTTTGGACATTTCTCAGTGAACGGGAGCCTATGCTGTAAGGAGAACTGTCTGCTTGTGAAACCAAAACGGAACTACCTAACAGAACGGTCTTCAATGCGTGCATTCAACTTAAGGAGTTACACTCGTGTGTTGATGAGGAAGTCTGGAAACGCTTTCTGTGGAGAGATCTCAAAACAGGCATTTCCAGCACTATTCCCGCATATAACGAAATAGCAGTAAAACTCTGCCTAAAACACAGAAGCAACGTATACTTCAATCTGCTCTGCTGTGCGTTTGTTCACCTAAGTGAGTTAAATGCCCCTTTAGATTCAGGAGTTAGAAACACGTTTCTGCTAAGTGCTGCGTTTGGACATTTCTCAGTGAATGGGAGCCTATGCTGTAAGGAGAACTCTCTGCTTGTGAAACCAAAACGGAGCTACCTAACAAAACGGTCTTCAATGTGTTCATTCAACTCACCGAGTTAAACACGTGTTTTGAAGGGGAAGTCTGCAAAGGCTTTCTGTGGAGAGATCTCAAAACAGGCATTCACAGCACTATTCCCGCATTTAACGAAATAGCAGTAAACCTCTGCCTAAAACACAGAAGCAACGTATCCTTCAATCTGCTCTGCTGTGCGTTTGTTCAGCTAAGTGAGTTAAATCTCCCTTTAGATTCAGGAGTTAGAAACACGTTTCTGCTAAGAGCTGCGTTTGGACATTTCTCAGTGAATGGGAGCCTATGCTGTAAGGAGAACTGTCTGCTTGTGAAACCAAAACGGAGCTACCTAACAGAACGGTCTTCAATGATTGCATTCAACTTACCGGGTTAAACTCGTGTATTGAAGTGGAAGTCTGGAAACGCTTTCTGTGGAGAGATCTCAAAGCAGGGATTTCCAGCACTATTCCCGCATATAACGAATTAGCAGTAAAACTCTGCCTAAAACACAGAAGCAACATATTCTTCAATCTGCTCTGCTGTGCGTTTGTTTAGCTAAGTGAGTTAAATCTCCCTTTAGATTCAGGAGTTAGAATAAGGTTTCTTCTAAGAGCTGCGTTTGGACATTTCTCAGTGAATGGGAGCCTATGCTGTAAGGAGAACTGTCTGCTTGGAAAACCGAAAGGGAGCGACATAACAGAACGGTCTTCAATGTGTGCATTCAACTTACTGAGTTAAACTCGTGTGTTGAAGGGGAAGTCTGGAAACGCTTTCTTTGGAGAGATCTCAAAACAGGCATTTCCAGCACGATTCCGGCATATAACGAAATAGCAGTAAAACTCTGCCTAAAACACAGAAGCAACGGATACTTCAATCTGCTCTGCTGTGCCTTTGTTCAGCTAAGTGAGTTAAATCTCCCTTTAGATTCAGGAGTTAGAAACACGTTTCTGCTAAGGGCAGCGTTTGGACATTTCTCAGTGAATGGGAGCCTATGCTATAAGGAGAACTGTCTGCTTGTGAAACCAAAACGGAGCTACCTAACAGAACGGTCTTCAATGTGTGCATTCAACTTACCGACTTAAACTCGTGTGTTGAAGGGGAAGTCTGGAAAGGCTTTCTGTGGAGAGATCTCAAAACAGGAATTTCCAGCACGATTCCCGCATATAACGAAATAGCAGTAAAATTCTGCCTAAAACACAGAAGCAACGGATCCTTCAATCTGCTCTGTTGTGCGTATGTTCAGCTAAGTGAGTTAAATCTCCCTTTAGATTCAGGAGTTAGAAAATGGTTTCTTCTAAGAGTTCCGTTTGGACATTTCTCAGTGAATGGGAGCCTATGCTGTAAGGAGAACTGTCTGCTTGGGAAACCAAAAGGGAGCGACATAACAGAACGGTCTTCAATGTGTGCATTCAACTTACATAGTTAAACTCGTGTGTTGAAGGGGAAGTCTGGAAAGGCTTTCTGTGGAGAGATCTCAAAACAGGCATTTCCAGCACTATTCCCCCATATAACGAAATAGCAGTAAAACTCTGCCTAAAAGACAGAAGCAACGTATCCTTCAATCTGCTCTGCTGTGCGTTTGTTCAGCTAAGTGAGTTAAATCTCCCTTTAGATTCAGGAGTTAGAAACAAGTTTCTGCTAGGAGCTGCGTTTGGATATTTCTCAGTGAATTGGAGCCTATGCTGTAAGGAGAACGGTCTGCTTGGAAACCAAAACAGAGCTACCTAACAGAACGGTCTTCAATGTGTGCATTCAACTTACCGAGTTAAACCCGTGTGTTGAATGGGAAGTCTGGAAACACTTTCTGTGGAGAGATTTCAAAACAGGCATTTCCAGCACGATTCCCACATACAACGAAATAGCAGTTAAACTCTGCCTAAAACACAGAAGCAACGTATCCTTCAATCTGCTCTGGTGTGCGTTTGTTCAGCTAAGTGAGGTAAATCTCCCTTTAGATTCAGGAGATAGAAACACGTTTCTGCTAAGAGCTGCGTTTGGACATTTCTCAGTGAATGGGAGCCTATGCTATAAGGAGAACTCTCTGCTTGGGAAACCAAAACGGAGCTACCTAACAGTACGGTTTTCAATGTGTGCATTGAACTTACCGAGTTAAACTCGTGTGATGAAGGGGAAGTCTGGAAAGCCTTTCTGTGGAGAGATCTCAAAACAGGCATTTCCAGCACTATTCCCGAATATAACGAAATAGTAGTAAAACTCTGCCTAAAACACTGAAGCAACGGATACTTCAATCTGCTCTGCTGTGCGTTTGTTCAGCTAAGTGGGATAAGTCTCCCTTTAGATTCAGGAGTTAGAAACACGTTTCTGCTAAGAGTTGCGTTTGGACATTTCTCAGTGAATGGGAGCCTATGCTGTAAGGAGAACTGTCTGCTTGGGAATCCAAAACGGAGTTACCTAACAGAACGGTCTTCAATGTGTGAATTCAACTTACCGAGTTAAACTCGTGTGTTGAAGGGGAAGTCTGGAAACGCTTTCTGTGGAGAGATCTCAAAACAGGCATTTCCAGCACTATTCCCGCATATAAGGAAATAGCAGTAAAACTCTGCCTAAAACACAGAAGCAACGTATACATCAATCTGCTCTGCTTTGCGTTTGTTCACCTAAGTGAGTTAAATCTCCCTTTAGATTCAGGAGTTAGAAAGACGTTTCTGCTAAGAGCTGCGTTTGGACATTTCTCAGTGAATGGGAGGCTATGCTGTAAGGAGAACTGTCTGCTTGGGAAACCAAAACGGAGCTACCTAACAGAGCGGTCTTCAATGTGTGCATTCAACTTACCGAGTTAAACTGGTTTGTTGAAGGGGAAGTCTGGAAACGATTTCTGTGGAGAGATCTCAAAACAGGAATTTCTAGCACTATTCACGCATATAACGAAATAGCGGTAAAACTCTGCCTAAAACACAGAAGCAACGTATCCTTCAATCCCCTCTACCCTGCGTTTGTTCAGCTAAGTGAGTCAAATCTTTCTTTAGATTCAGGAGTTAGAAACACGTTTCTGCTAATAGCTGCGTTTGGACATTTCTCAGTGAATTGGAGCATATGCTGTAAGGAGAACTGTCTGCTTGTGAAACCAAAACGGAGCTACCGTACAGAACGGTCTTCAATGGTGCATTCAACTTACCGAGTTAAACTCGTGTGTTGAAGGGGAAGTCTGGAAACGATTTCTGTGGAGAGATCTCAAAACAGGCATTTCCAGCACTATTCCTGCATATAACGAAATAGCAGTAAAACTCTGCCTAAAACACAGAAGCAACGTATACTTCAATCTGCTCTGCTGTGCGTTTGTTCAGCTAAGTGAGTTAAATCTCCCTTTCGATTCAGGAGTTAGAAACACGTTTCTGCTAAGAGCTGCGTTTGGACATTTCTCAGTGAATGGGAGCCTATGCTGTAAGGAGAACTGTCTGCTTGTGAAACCAAAGCGCAGCTACCTAACAGAACGGTCTTCAATGTGTGCATTCAACTTACAGAGTTAAACTCGTGTTTTGAAGGGGAAGTCTGGAAACGCTTTCTGTGGAGAGATCTCAAAACACGCATTTCCAGCACTATTCCCGCATATAACGAAATAGCAGTAAAACTCTGCCTAAAACACAGAAGCAACGTATCCTTCAATCACCTCTGCTGTGCGTTTATTCAGCTAAGTGAGTTAAATCTCTCTTTAGATTCAGGAGTCAGAAACACCTTTCTGCTAAGAGCTGCGTTTGGACATTTCTCAGTGAATGGGAGCCTATGCTGTAAGGAGAACTGTCTGCTTGTGAAACCAAAACGGAGCTACCTAACAGAACGGTCTTCAATGTGTGCATTCAACTTACCGAGTTAAACCCGTGTGTTGAAGGGGAAGTCTGGAAACGGTTTCTGTGGAGAGATCCCAAAACAGGCATTTCCACCACTATACCCGCATATAACGAAATAGCAGTAATACTCTGCCTAAAACACAGAAGCAACGTATCCTTCAATCTGCGCTACTGTGCGTTTGTTCAGCTAAGTGAGTTAAATCTCGCTTTAGATTCAGGAGTTAGAAACACGTTTCTGCTAAGAGCTGCGTTTGGACATTTCTCAGTTAATGGGAGCCTATGCCGTAAGGAGAACTGTCTGCTTGGGAAACCAAAACGGAGCTACCTAACAGAACGGTCTTCAATGTGTGCATTCAACTTACCGAGTTACACTCGTGTGTTGAAGGGGAAGTCTGGAAACGCTTTCTGTGGAGAGATCTCAAAACAGGCATTTCCAGCACTATTCCCGCATATAACGAAATAGCAGTAAATCTCTGCCTAAAACACAGAAGCAACGTATCCTTCAATCTGCTCTGCTGTGCGTTTGTTCAGCTAAGTGAGTTAAATCTCCCTTTCGATTCAGGAGTTAGAAACAACTTTCTGCTAAGAGCTGCGTTTGGACATTTCTCAGGGAATGGGAGCCTATGCTGTAAAGAGAACTGTCTGCTTGTGAAACCAAAACGGAGATACTTAACAGAACGGTCTTCAATGTGTGCATTCAACTTACCGAGTTAAACTCGTGTGTTGAAGGGGAAGTCTGGAAACGGTTTCTGTGGAGAGATCCCAAAACAGGCATTTCCAGCACTATACCCGCATATAACGAAATAGCAGTAATACTCTGCCTAAAACACAGAAGCAACGTATCTTTCAATCTGCGCTGCTGTGCGTTTGTTCAGCTAAGTGAGTTAAATCTCCCTTTAGATTCAGGAGTTAGAAACACGTTTCTGCTAAGAGCTTCGTTTGGACATTTCTCAGTGAACGGGAGCCTATGCTGTAAGGAGAACTGTCTGCTTGTGAAACCAAAACGGAACTACCTAACAGAACGGTCTTCAATGCGTGCATTCAACTTAAGGAGTTACACTCTTGTGTTGATGAGGAAGTCTGGAAACGCTTTCTGTGGAGAGATCTCAAAACAGGCATTTCCAGCACTATTCCCGCATATAACGAAATAGCAGTAAAACTCTGCCTAAAACACAGAAGCAACGTATCCTTCAATCTGCTCTGCTGTGCGTTTGTTCACCTAAGTGAGTTAAATGCCCCTTTAGATTCAGGAGTTAGAAACACGTTTCTGCTAAGTGCTGCGTTTGGACATTTCTCAGTGAATGGGAGCCTATGCTGTAAGGAGAACTCTCTGCTTGTGAAACCAAAACGGAGCTACCTAACAAAACGGTCTTCAATGTGTTCATTCAACTCACCGAGTTAAACACGTGTTTTGAAGGGGAAGTCTGCAAAGGCTTTCTGTGGAGAGATCTCAAAACAGGCATTCACAGCACTATTCCCGCATTTAACGAAATAGCAGTAAACCTCTGCCTAAAACACAGAAGCAACGTATGCTTCAATCTGCTCTGCTGTGCGTTTGTTCAGCTAAGTGAGTTAAATCTCCCTTTAGATTCAGGAGTTAGAAACACGTTTCTGCTAAGAGCTGCGTTTGGACATTTCTCAGTGAATGGGAGCCTATGCTGTAAGGAGAACTGTCTGCTTGTGAAACCAAAATGGAGCTACCTAACAGAACGGTCTTCAATGATTGCATTCAACTTACCGGGTTAAACTCGTGTATTGAAGTGGAAGTCTGGAAACGCTTTCTGTGGAGAGATCTCAAAGCAGGGATTTCCAGCACTATTCCCGCATATAACGAATTAGCAGTAAAACTCTGCCTAAAACACAGAAGCAACATATTCTTCAATCTGCTCTGCTGTGCGTTTGTTTAGCTAAGTGAGTTAAATCTCCCTTTAGATTCAGGAGTTAGAATAAGGTTTCTTCTAAGAGCTGCGTTTGGACATTTCTCAGTGAATGGGAGCCTATGCTGTAAGGAGAACTGTCTGCTTGGAAAACCGAAAGGGAGCGACATAACAGAACGGTCTTCAATGTGTGCATTCAACTTACTGAGTTAAACTCGTGTGTTGAAGGGGAAGTCTGGAAACGCTTTCTGTGGAGAGATCTCAAAACAGGCATTTCCAGCACGATTCCGGCATATAACGAAATAGCAGTAAAACTCTGCCTAAAACACAGAAGCAACGGATACTTCAATCTGCTCTGCTTTGCGTTTGTTCAGCTAAGTGAGTTAAATCTCCCTTTAGATTCAGGAGTTAGAAACACGTTTCTGCTAAGGGCTGCGTTTGGACATTTCTCAGTGAATGGGAGCCTATGCTGTAAGGAGAACTGTCTTCTTGGGAAACCAAAACGGAGCTACGTAAGAGAACGGTCTTCATTGTGTGCATTCAACTTAACGAGTTAAACTCGTGTGTTGAAGGGGAAGTCGGGAAAGGCTTTCTGTGGAGAGATCTCAAAACAGGCATTTCCAGCACGATTCCGGCATATAACGAAATAGCAGTAAAATTCTGCCTAAAACACAGAAGCAACGGATCCTTCAATCTGCTCTGCTGTGCGTCTGTTCAGCTAAGTGAGATAAGTCTCCCTTTAGATTCAGGAGTTAGAAACACTTTTCTGCTAAGAGTTGCGTTTGGATATTTCTCAGTGAATGGGAGCCTATGCTGTAAGGAGAACTGTCAGCTTGGGAAACCAAAACGGAGCTACCTAACAGAACGGTCTTCAATGTGTGCACTCAACTTACCGATTTAAACTCGGGTGTTGAAGGGGAAGTCTGGAAACGTTTTCTGTGGAGAGATCTCAAAACAGGCATTTCCAGCACTATTCCCGCATATAAGGAAATAGCAGTAAAACTCTGCCTAAAACACAGAAGCAAGGTATACATCAATCTGCTCTGCTTTGCGTTTGTTCACCTAAGTGAGTTAAATCTCCCTTTAGATTCAGCAGTTAGAAACACGTTTCTGCTAAGTGCTGCGTTTGGACATTTCTCAGTGAATGGGAGCCTATGCTGTAAGGAGAACTGTCTGCTTGTGAAACCAAAACAGAGCTACCAAACAGAACGGTCTTCAATGTGTGCATTCAACTTACCGGGTTAAACTCGTGTGTTGAAGTGGAAGTCTGGAAACGCTTTCTGTGGAGAGATCTCAAAACAGGCATTTCCAGCACTATTCCTGCATATAAAGAAATTGCAGTAAAACTCTTCCTTAAACACAGAAGCAACGTGTCCTTCAATCTGCTCTGCTGTGCGTATGTTCAGGTAAGTGAGTTAAATCTCCCTTTAGATTCAGGAATTAGAAACACGTTTCTGCTAAGGGCTGCGTTTGGACATTTCTCAGTGAATGGGAGCCTATGCTATAAGGAGAACTGTCTGCTTGGGAAACCAAAACGGAGCTACCTAACAGAACGGTCTTCAATGTGTGCATTCAACTTACCGAGTTAAACTCGTGTGTTGAAGGGGAAGTCTGGAAAGGCTTTCTGTGGAGAGATCTCAAAACAGGCATTTCCAGCACGATTCCCGCATATAACGAAATAGCAGTAAAATTCTGCCTAAAACACAGAAGCAACGGATCCTTCAATCTGCTCTGCTGTGCGTCTGTTCAGCTAAGTGAGATAAGTCTCCCTTTAGATTCAGGAGTTAGAAACACGTTTCTGCTAAGAGTTGCGTTTGGATATTTCTCAGTGAATGGGAGCCTATGCTGTAAGGAGAACTGTCTGCTCATGAAAACAAAACGGAGCTACCTAACAGAACGGTCTTCAATGTGTGCATTCAACTTACCGAGTTAAACTCGTGTGTTGAAGGGGAAGTCTGGAAACGCTTTCTGTGGAGAGATCTCAAAACAGGCATTTCCAACACTATTCCCCCATATAACGAAATAGCAGTAAAACTCTGCCTAAAACACAGAAGCAACGTATCCTTCAATCTGCTCTGCTGTGCGTTTGTTCAGCTAAGTGAGTTAAATCTCCCTTTAGATTCAGGAGTTAGAAACAAGTTTCTGCTAAGAGCTGCGTTTGGACATTTCTCAGTGAATTGGAGCCTTTGCTGTAAGGAGAACTGTCTGCTTGGAAACCAAAACAGAGCTACCTAACAGAACGGCCTTCAATGTGTGCATTCAACTTACCGAGTTAAACTCGTGTGTTGAATGGGAAGTCTGGAAACACTTTCTGTGGAGAGATCTCAAAACAATCATTTCCAGCACGATTCCCGCATACAACGAAATAGCAGTTAAACTCTGCCTAAAACACAGAAGCAACGTATCCTTCAATCTGCTCTGCTGTGCCTTTGTTCAGCTAAGTGAGTTAAATCTCCCTTTAGATTCAGGAGTTAGAAACACGTTTCTGCTAAGGGCAGCGTTTGGACATTTCTCAGTGAATGGGAGCCTATGCTATAAGGAGAAATGTCTGCTTGTGAAACCAAAACGGAGCTACCTAACAGAACGGTCTTCAATGTGTGCATTCAACTTACCGACTTAAACTCGTGTGTTGAAGGGGAAGTCTGGAAAGGCTTTCTGTGGAGAGATCTCAAAACAGGAATTTCCAGCACGATTCCCGCATATAACGAAATAGCAGTAAAATTCTGCCTAAAACACAGAAGCAACGGATCCTTCAATCTGCTCTGTTGTGCGTATGTTCAGCTAAGTGAGTTAAATCTCCCTTTAGATTCAGGAGTTAGAAAATGGCTTCTTCTAAGAGTTCCGTTTGGACATTTCTCAGTGAATGGGAGCCTATGCTGTAAGGAGAACTGTCTGCTTGGGAAACCAAAAGGGAGCGACATAACAGAACGGTCTTCAATGTGTGCATTCAACTTACATAGTTAAACTCGTGTGTTGAAGGGGAAGTCTGGAAAGGCTTTCTGTGGAGAGATCTCAAAACAGGCATTTCCAGCACTATTCCCCCATATAACGAAATAGCAGTAAAACTCTGCCTAAAAGACAGAAGCAACGTATCCTTCAATCTGCTCTGCTGTGCGTTTGTTCAGCTAAGTGAGTTAAATCTCCCTTTAGATTCAGGAGTTAGAAACAAGTTTCTGCTAGGAGCTGCGTTTGGATATTTCTCAGTGAATTGGAGCCTATGCTGTAAGGAGAACGGTCTGCTTGGAAACCAAAACAGAGCTACCTAACAGAACGGTCTTCAATGTGTGCATTCAACTTACCGAGTTAAACCCGTGTGTTGAATGGGAAGTCTGGAAACACTTTCTGTGGAGAGATCTCAAAACAGGCATTTCCAGCACGATTCCCACATACAACGAAATAGCAGTTAAACTCTGCCTAAAACACAGAAGCAACGTATCCTTCAATCTGCTCTGGTGTGCGTTTGTTCAGCTAAGTGAGGTAAATCTCCCTTTAGATTCAGGAGTTAGAAACACGTTTCTGCTAAGAGCTGCGTTTGGACATTTCTCAGTGAATGGGAGCCTATGCTATAAGGAGAACTCTCTGCTTGGGAAACCAAAACGGAGCTACCTAACAGTACGGTCTTCAATGTGTGCATTGAACTTACCGAGTTAAACTCGTGTGATGAAGGGGAAGTCTGGAAAGCCTTTCTGTGGAGAGATCTCAAAACAGGCATTTCCAGCACTATTCCCGAATATAACGAAATAGCAGTAAAACTCTGCCTAAAACACAGAAGCAACGGATACTTCAATCTGCTCTGCTGTGCGTTTGTTCAGCTAAGTGGGATAAGTCTCCCTTTAGATTCAGGAGTTAGAAACACGTTTCTGCTAAGAGTTGCGTTTGGACATTTCTCAGTGAATGGGACCCTATGCTGTAAGGAGAACTGTCTGCTTGGTAATCCAAAACGGAGTTACCTAACAGAACGGTCTTCAATGTGTGAATTCAACTTACCGAGTTAAACTCGTGTGTTGAAGGGGAAGTCTGGAAACGCTTTCTGTGGAGAGATCTCAAAACAGGCATTTCCAGCACTATTCCCGCATATAAGGAAATAGCAGTAAAACTCTGCCTAAAACACAGAAGCAACGTATACATCAATCTGCTCTGCTTTGCGTTTGTTCACCTAAGTGAGTTAAATCTCCCTTTAGATTCAGGAGTTAGAAACACGTTTCTGCTAATAGCTGCGTTTGGACATTTCTCAGTGAATTGGAGCATATGCTGTAAGGAGAACTGTCTGCTTGTGAAACCAAAACGGAGCTACCGTACAGAACGGTCTTCAATGGTGCATTCAACTTACCGAGTTAAACTCGTGTGTTGAAGGGGAAGTCTGGAAACGCTTTCTGTGGAGAGATCTCAAAACAGGCATTTCCAGCACTATTCCTGCATATAACGAAATAGCAGTAAAACTCTGCCTAAAACACAGAAGCAACGTATACTTCAATCTGCTCTGCTGTGCGTTTGTTCAGCTAAGTGAGTTAAATCTCCCTTTCGATTCAGGAGTTAGAAACACGTTTCTGCTAAGAGCTGCGTTTGGACATTTCTCAGTGAATGGGAGCCTATGCTGTAAGGAGAACTGTCTGCTTGTGAAACCAAAGCGCAGCTACATAACAGAACGGTCTTCAATGTGTGCATTCAACTTACAGAGTTAAACTCGTGTTTTGAAGGGGAAGTCTGGAAACGCTTTCTGTGGAGAGATCTCAAAACACGCATTTCCAGCACTATTCCCGCATATAACGAAATAGCAGTAAAACTCTGCCTAAAACACAGAAGCAACGTATCCTTCAATCACCTCTGCTGTGCGTTTATTCAGCTAAGTGAGTTAAATCTCTCTTTAGATTCAGGAGTCAGAAACACCTTTCTGCTAAGAGCTGCGTTTGGACATTTCTCAGTGAATGGGAGCCTATGCTGTAAGGAGAACTGTCTGCTTGTGAAACCAAAACGGAGCTACCTAACAGAACGGTCTTCAATGTGTGCATTCAACTTACCGAGTTACACTCGTGTGTTGAAGGGGAAGTCTGGAAACGGTTTCTGTGGAGAGATCCCAAAACAGGCATTTCCACCACTATACCCGCATATAACGAAATAGCAGTAATACTCTGCCTAAAACACAGAAGCAAGGTATCCTTCAATCTGCGCTACTGTGCGTTTGTTCAGCTAAGTGAGATAAATCTCCCTTTAGATTCAGGAGTTAGAAACACGTTTCTGCTAAGAGCTGCGTTTGGACATTTCTCAGTTAATGGGAGCCTATGCCGTAAGGAGAACTGTCTGCTTGGGAAACCAAAACGGAGCTACCTAACAGAACGGTCTTCAATGTGTGCATTCAACTTACCGAGTTACACTCGTGTGTTGAAGGGGAAGTCTGGAAACGCTTTCTGTGGAGAGATCTCAAAACAGGCATTTCCAGCACTATTCCCGCATATAACGAAATAGCAGTAAATCTCTGCCTAAAACACAGAAGCAACGTATCCTTCAATCTGCTCTGCTGTGCGTTTGTTCAGCTAAGTGAGTTAAATCTCCCTTTCGATTCAGGAGTTAGAAACAACTTTCTGCTAAGAGCTGCGTTTGGACATTTCTCAGGGAATGGGAGCCTATGCTGTAAAGAGAACTGTCTGCTTGTGAAACCAAAACGGAGATACTTAACAGAACGGTCTTCAATGTGTGCATTCAACTTACCGAGTTAAACTCGTGTGTTGAAGGGGAAGTCTGGAAACGGTTTCTGTGGAGAGATCCCAAAACAGGCATTTCCAGCACTATACCCGCATATAACGAAATAGCAGTAATACTCTGCCTAAAACACAGAAGCAACGTATCTTTCAATCTGCGCTGCTGTGCGTTTGTTCAGCTAAGTGAGTTAAATCTCCCTTTAGATTCAGGAGTTAGAAACACGTTTCTGCTAAGAGCTTCGTTTGGACATTTCTCAGTGAACGGGAGCCTATGCTGTAAGGAGAACTGTCTGCTTGTGAAACCAAAACGGAACTACCTAACAGAACGGTCTTCAATGCGTGCATTCAACTTAACGAATTACACTCGTGTGTTGAAGAGGAAGTCTGGAAACGCTTTCTGTGGAGAGATCTCAAAACAGGCATTTCCAGCACTATTCCCGCATATAACGAAATAGCAGTAAAACTCTGCCTAAAACACAGAAGCAACGTATCCTTCAATCTGCTCTGCTGTGCGTTTGTTCAGCTAAGTGAGTTAAATCTCCCTTTAGATTCAGGAGTTAGAAACACGTTTCTGCTAAGAGCTGCGTTTGGACATTCCTCAGTGAATGGGAGCCTATGCTGTAAGGAGAACTGTCTGCTTGTGAAACCAAAACGGAGCTACCTAACAGAACGGTTTTCAATGATTGCATTCAACTTACCGGGTTAAACTCGTGTATTGAAGTGGAAGTCTGGAAACGCTTTCTGTGGAGAGATCTCAAAGCAGGGATTTCCAGCACTATTCCCGCATATAACGAATTAGCAGTAAAACTCTGCCTAAAACACAGAAGCAACATATTTTTCAATCTGCTCTGCTGTGCGTTTGTTTAGCTAAGTGAGTTAAATCTCCCTTTAGATTCAGGAGTTAGAATAAGGTTTCTTCTAAGAGCTGCGTTTGGACATTTCTCAGTGAATGGGAGCCTATGCTGTAAGGAGAACTGTCTGCTTGGAAAACCGAAAGGGAGCGACATAACAGAACGGTCTTCAATGTGTGCATTCAACTTACTGAGTTAAACTCGTGTGTTGAAGGGGAAGTCTGGAAACGCTTTCTGTGGAGAGATCTCAAAACATGCATTTCCAGCACTATTCCCACATATAACGAAATAGCAGTAAAACTCTGCCTAAAACACAGAAGCAACGTATCCTTCAATATGCTCTGCTGTGCGTTTGTTCAGCTAAGTGAGATAAATCTCCCTTTAGATTCAGGAGTTAGAAACAAGTTTCTGCTAAGTGCTGCCTTTGGACATTTCTCAGTGAATTGGAGCCTATGCTGTAAGGAGAACTGTCTGCTTGGAAACCAAAACGGAGCTACCTAACTGAACGGTCTTCAGTGTGTGCATTCAACTTACCGAGTTAAAATCGTGTGTTGAATGGAAAGTCTGGAAACAGTTTCTGTGGAGAGATCTCAAAACAGGCATTTCCAGCACGATTCACGCATACAACGAAATAGCAGTTAAACTCTGCCTAAAACACAGAAGCAACGTATCCTTCAATCTGCTCTGCTGTGCGTTTGTTCAGCTAAGTGAGTTAAATCTCCCTTTAGATTCAGGAGTTAGAAACACGTTTCTGCTAAGAGCTGCGTTTGGACATTTCTCAGTGAATGGGAGCCTATGCTGTAAGGAGAACTCTCTGCTTGGGAAACCAAAACGGAGCTACCTAACAGAACGGTCTTCAATGTGTGCATTCAACTTACCGAGTTAAACTCGTGTGTTGAATGGGAAGTCTGGAAAGGCTTTCTGTGGAGAGATCTCAAAACAGGCATTTCCAGCACTATTCCCGCATATAATGAAATAGCAGTAAAACTCTGCCTAAAACACAGAAGCAACGGATACTTCAATCTGCTCTGCTGTGCGTTTGTTCAGCTAAGTGAGTTAAATCTCCCTTTAGATTCAGGAGTTAGAAACACGTTTCTGCTAAGGGCTGCGTTTGGACATTTCTCAGTGAATGGGAGCCTATGCTATAAGGAGAACTGTCTGCTTGGGAAACCAAAACGGAGCTACCTAACAGAACGGTCTTCAATGTGTGCATTCAACTTACCGAGTTAAACTCGTGTGTTGAAGGGGAAGTCTGGAAAGGCTTTCTGTGGAGAGATCTCAAAACAGGCATTTCCAGCACGATTCCCGCATATAACGAAATAGCAGTAAAATTCTGCCTAAAACACAGAAGCAACGGATCCTTCAATCTGCTCTGCTGTGCGTCTGTTCAGCTAAGTGAGGTAAGTCTCCCTTTAGATTCAGGAGTTAGAAACACGTTTCTGCTAAGAGTTGCGTTTGGATATTTCTCAGTGAATGGGAGCCTATGCTGTAAGGAGAACTGTCTGCTCATGAAAACAAAACGGAGCTACCTAACAGAACGGTCTTCAATGTGTGCATTCAACTTACCGAGTTAAACTCGTGTGTTGAAGGGGAAGTCTGGAAACGCTTTCTGTGGAGAGATCTCAAAACAGGCATTTCCAACACTATTCCCCCATATAACGAAATAGCAGTAAAACTCTGCCTAAAACACAGAAGCAACGTATCCTTCAATCTGCTCTGCTGTGCCTTTGTTCAGCTAAGTGAGTTAAATCTCCCTTTAGATTCAGGAGTTAGAAACACGTTTCTGCTAAGGGCAGCGTTTGGACATTTCTCAGTGAATGGGAGCCTATGCTATAAGGAGAACTGTCTGCTTGTGAAACCAAAACGGAGCTACCTAACAGAACGGTCTTCAATGTGTGCATTCAACTTTCCGACTTAAACTCGTGTGTTGAAGGGGAAGTCTGGAAAGGCTTTCTGTGGAGAGATCTCAAAACAGGAATTTCCAGCACGATTCCCGCATATAACGAAATAGCAGTAAAATTCTGCCTAAAACACAGAAGCAACGGATCCTTCAATCTGCTCTGCTGTGCGTCTGTTCAGCTAAGTGAGATAAGTCTCCCTTTAGATTCAGGAGTTAGAAACACGTTTCTGCTAAGAGTTGCGTTTGGATATTTCTCAGTGAATGGGAGCCTATGCTGTAAGGAGAACTGTCTGCTTGGGAAACCAAAACGGAGCTACCTAACAGAACGGTCTTCAATGTGTGCATTCAACTTACCGAGTTAAACTCGTGTGTTGAAGGGGAAGTCTGGAAACGCTTTCTGTGGAGAAATCTCAAAACAGTCATTTCCAGCACTATTCCCGCATATAACGAAATAGCAGTAAAATTCTGCCTAAAACACAGAAGCAACCTATCCTTCAATCTGCTCTGCTGTGCGTTTGTTCAGCTAAGTGAGTTAAATCTCCCTTTAGATTCAGGAGTTAGAAACAGGTTTCTGCTAAGAGTAGCGTTTCGACATTTCTCAGTGAATGGGAGCCTATGCTGTAAGGAGAACTGTCTGCTTCGGAAACCAAAAGGGAGCGACATAACAGAACGGTCTTAAATGTGTGCATTCAACTTACTGAGTTAAACTCGTGTGTTGAAGGGGAAGTCTGGAAAGGCTTTCTGTGGGGAGATCTCAAAACAGGCATTACCAGCACTATTCCCCCATATAACGTAATAGCAGTAAAACTCTGCCTAAAACACAGAAGCAACGTATCCTTCAATCTGCTCTGCTGTGCGTTTGTTCAGCTAAGTGAGTTAAATCTCCCTTTAGATTCAGGAGTTAGAAACAAGTTTCTGCTAAGAGCTGCGTTTGGATATTTCTCAGTGAATTGGAGCCTATGCTGTAAGGAGAACTGTCTGCTTGGAAACCAAAACTGAGCTACCTAACAGAACGGCCTTCAATGTGTGCATTCAACTTACCGAGTTAAACTCGTGTGTTGAATGGGAAGTCTGGAAACACGTTCTGTGGAGAGATCTCAAAACAGGCATTTCCAGCACGATTCCCGCATACAACGAAATAGCAGTTAAACTCTGCCTAAAACACAGAAGCAACTTATCCTTCAATCTGCTCTGCTGTGCCTTTGTTCAGCTAAGTGAGTTAAATCTCCCTTTAGATTCAGGAGTTAGAAACACGTTTCTGCTAAGGGCTGTGTTTGGACATTTCTCAGTGAATGGGAGCCTATGCTATAAGGAGAACTGTCTGCTTGGGAAACCAAAACGGAGCTACCTAACAGAACGGTCTTCAATGTGTGCATTCAACTTAGCGAGTTAAACTCGTGTGTTGAAGGGGAAGTCTGGAAAGGCTTTCTGTGGAGAGATCTCAAAACAGGCATTTCCAGCACGATTCCCGCATATAACGAAATAGCAGTAAAATTCTGCCTAAAACACAGAAGCAACGAATCCTTCAATCTGCTCTGCTGTGCGTCTGTTCAGCTAAGTGACATAAGTCTCCCTATAGATTCAGGAGTTAGAAACACGTTTCTGCTAAGAGTTGCCTTTGGATATTTCTCAGTGAATGGGAGCCTATGCTGTAAGGAGAACTGTCTGCTTGGGAAACCAAAAGGGAGCGACATAACAGAACGGTCTTCAATGTGTGCATTCAACTTACTGAGTGAAACTCGTGTGTTGAAGGGGAAGTCTGGAAACGCTTTCTGTGGAGAGATCTCAAAACAGGCATTTCCAGCACTATTCCCGCATATAACGAAATAGCGGTAAAACTCTGCCTAAAACACAGAAGCAACGTATCCTTCAATCTGCTCTGTTGTGCGTATGTTCAGCTAAGTGAGTAAAATCTCCCTTTAGATTCAGGAGTTAGAAAAAGGTTTTTTCTAAGAGCTGCGTTTGGACATTTCTCAGTGAATGGGAGCCTATGCTGTAAGGAGAACTGTCTGTTTGGGAAACCAAAAGGGAGCGACATAACAGAACGGTCTTCAATGTGTGCATTCAACTTACCGAGTTAAACTCGTGTGTTGAAGGGGAAGTCTGGAAACGCTTTCTGTGGAGAGATCTCTAAACAGACATTTCCAGCACTATTCCCGCATATAACGAAATACCAGTAAAATTCTGCCTAAAACACAGAAGCAACCTATCCATCAATCTGCTCTGCTGTGCGTTTGTTCAGCTAAGTGAGTTAAATCTCCCTTTAGATTCAGGAGTTAGAAACAGGTTTCTGCTAAGAGCTGCGTTTCGACATTTCTCAGTGAATGGGAGCCTATGCTGTAAGGAGAACTGTCTGCTTGGGAAACCAAAAGGGAGCAACATAACAGAACGGTCTTCAATGTGTGCATTGAACTTCCTGAGTTAAACTCGTGTGTTGAAGGGGAAGTCTGGAAACGCTTTTTGTGGAGAGATCTCAAAACAGGCATTTCCAGCACTATTCCCGCATATAACGAAATAGCGGTAAAACTCTGCCTAAAACACAGAAGCAACGTGTCCTTCAATCTGCTTTGCTGTGCGTATGTTCAGGTAAGTGAGTTAAATCTCCCTTTAGATTCAGGAATTAGAAACACGTTTCTGCTAAGGGCTGCGTTTGGACATTTCTCAGTGAATGGGAGCCTATGCTATATGGAGAACTGTCTGCTTGGGAAACCAAAACGGAGCTACCTAACAGGACGGTCTTCAATGTGTGCATTCAACTTAACAAGTTAAACTCGTGTGTTGAAGGGGAAGTCTGGAAAGGCTTTCTGCGGAGAGATCTCAATACAGGCATTTCCAGCACGATTCCCGCATATAACGAAATAGCAGTAAAATTCTGCCTAAAACACAGAAGCAACCTATCCTTCAATCTGCTCTGCTGTGCGTTTGTTCAGCTAAGTGAGTTAAATCTCCCTTTAGATTCAGGAGTTAGAAACAGGTTTCTGCTAAGTGCTGCGTTTCGACATTTCTCAGTGAATGGGAGCCTATGCTGTAAGGAGAACTGTCTGCTTGGGAAAACAAAAGGGAGCGACATAACAGAACGGTCTTCAATGTGTGCATTCAACTTACTGAGTTAAACTCTTGTGTTGAAGGGGAAGTCTGGAAACGCTTTCTCTGGAGAGATCTCAAAACAGGCATTTCCAGCACTATTCCCGCATATAACGAAATAGCGGTAAAACTCTGCCTAAAACACAGAAGCAACGTATCCTTCAATCTGCTCTGGTGTGCGTTTGTTCAGCTAAGTGAGGTAAATCTCCCTTTAGATTCAGGAGTTAGAAACACGTTTCTGCTAAGAGCTGCGTTTGGACATTTCTCAGTGAATGGGAGCCTATGCTATAAGGAGAACTCTCTGCTTGGGAAACCAAAACGGAGCTACCTAACAGTACGGTCTTCAATGTGTGCATTGAACTTACCGAGTTAAACTCGTGTGATGAAGGGGAAGTCTGGAAAGCCTTTCTGTGGAGAGATCTCAAAACAGGCATTTCCAGCACTATTCCCGAATATAACGAAATAGCAGTAAAACTCTGCCTAAAACACGGAAGCAACGGATACTTCAATCTGCTCTGCTGTGCGTTTGTTCAGCTAAGTGGGATAAGTCTCCCTTTAGATTCAGGAGTTAGAAACACGTTTCTGCTAAGAGTTGCGTTTGGACATTTCTCAGTGAATGGGAGCCTATGCTGTAAGGAGAACTGTCTGCTTGGGAATCCAAAACGGAGTTACCTAACAGAACGGTCTTCAATGTGTGAATTCAACTTACCGAGTTAAACTCGTGTGTTGAAGGGGAAGTCTGGAAACGCTTTCTGTGGAGAGATCTCAAAACAGGCATTTCCAGCACTATTCCCGCATATAAGGAAATAGCAGTAAAACTCTGCCTAAAACACAGAAGCAACGTATACATCAATCTGCTCTGCTTTGCGTTTGTTCACCTAAGTGAGTTAAATCTCCCTTTAGATTCAGGAGTTAGAAACACGTTTCTGCTAATAGCTGCGTTTGGACATTTCTCAGTGAATTGGAGCATATGCTGTAAGGAGAACTGTCTGCTTGTGAAACCAAAACGGAGCTACCGTACAGAACGGTCTTCAATGGTGCATTCAACTTACCGAGTTAAACTCGTGTGTTGAAGGGGAAGTCTGGAAACGCTTTCTGTGGAGAGATCTCAAAACAGGCATTTCCAGCACTATTCCTGCATATAACGAAATAGCAGTAAAACTCTGCCTAAAACACAGAAGCAACGTATACTTCAATCTGCTCTGCTGTGCGTTTGTTCAGCTAAGTGAGTTAAATCTCCCTTTCGATTCAGGAGTTAGAAACACGTTTCTGCTAAGAGCTGCGTTTGGACATTTCTCAGTGAATGGGAGCCTATGCTGTAAGGAGAACTGTCTGCTTGTGAAACCAAAGCGCAGCTACCTAACAGAACGGTCTTCAATGTGTGCATTCAACTTACAGAGTTAAACTCGTGTTATGAAGGGGAAGTCTGGAAACGCTTTCTGTGGAGAGATCTCAAAACACGCATTTCCAGCACTATTCCCGCATATAACGAAATAGCAGTAAAACTCTGCCTAAAACACAGAAGCAACGTATCCTTCAATCACCTCTGCTGTGCGTTTATTCAGCTAAGTGAGTTAAATCTCTCTTTAGATTCAGGAGTCAGAAACACCTTTCTGCTAAGAGCTGCGTTTGGACATTTCTCAGTGAATGGGAGCCTATGCTGTAAGGAGAACTGTCTGCTTGTGAAACCAAAACGGAGCTACCTAACAGAACGGTCTTCAATGTGTGCATTCAACTTACCGAGTTACACTCGTGTGTTGAAGGGGAAGTCTGGAAACGGTTTCTGTGGAGAGATCCCAAAACAGGCATTTCCACCACTATACCCGCATATAACGAAATAGCAGTAATACTCTGCCTAAAACACAGAAGCAACGTATCCTTCAATCTGCGCTACTGTGCGTTTGTTCAGCTAAGTGAGTTAAATCTCCCTTTAGATTCAGGAGTTAGAAACACGTTTCTGCTAAGAGCTGCGTTCGGATATTTCTCAGTTAATGGGAGCCTATGCCGTAAGGAGAACTGTCTGCTTGGGAAACCAAAACGGAGCTACCTAACAGAACGGTCTTCAATGTGTGCATTCAACTTACCGAGTTACACTCGTGTGTTGAAGGGGAAGTCTGGAAACGCTTTCTGTGGAGAGATCTCAAAACAGGCATTTCCAGCACTATTCCCGCATATAACGAAATAGCAGTAAATCTCTGCCTAAAACACAGAAGCAACGTATCCTTCAATCTGCTCTGCTGTGCGTTTGTTCAGCTAAGTGAGTTAAATCTCCCTTTCGATTCAGGAGTTAGAAACAACTTTCTGCTAAGAGCTGCGTTTGGACATTTCTCAGGGAATGGGAGCCTATGCTGTAAAGAGAACTGTCTGCTTGTGAAACCAAAACGGAGATACTTAACAGAACGGTCTTCAATGTGTGCATTCAACTTACCGAGTTAAACTCGTGTGTTGAAGGGGAAGTCTGGAAACGGTTTCTGTGGAGAGATCCCAAAACAGGCATTTCCAGCACTATACCCGCATATAAAGAAATAGCAGTAATACTCTGCCTAAAACACAGAAGCAACGTATCTTTCAATCTGCGCTGCTGTGCGTTTGTTCAGCTAAGTGAGTTAAATCTCCCTTTAGATTCAGGAGTTAGAAACACGTTTCTGCTAAGAGCTTCGTTTGGACATTTCTCAGTGAACGGGAGCCTATGCTGTAAGGAGAACTGTCTGCTTGTGAAACCAAAACGGAACTACCTAACAGAACGGTCTTCAATGCGTGCATTCAACTTAACGAATTACACTCGTGTGTTGAAGAGGAAGTCTGGAAACGCTTTCTGTGGAGAGATCTCAAAACAGGCATTTCCAGCACTATTCCCGCATATAACGAAATAGCAGTAAAACTCTGCCTAAAACACAGAAGCAACGTATCCTTCAATCTGCTCTGCTGTGCGTTTGTTCAGCTAAGTGAGTTAACTCTCCCTTCCGATTCAGGAGTTAGAAACAACTTTCTGCTAAGAGCTGCGTTTGGACATTTCTCAGTGAATGGGAGCCTATGCTGTAAAGAGAACTGTCTGCTTGTGAAACCAAAACGGAGATACTTAACAGAACGGTCTTCAATGTGTGCATTCAACTTACCGAGTTAAACTCGTGTGTTGAAGGGGAAGTCTGGAAACGGTTTCTGTGGAGAGATCCCAAAACAGGCATTTCCAGCACTATACCCGCATATAACGAAATAGCAGTAATACTCTGCCTAAAACACAGAAGCAACGTATCCTTCAATCTGCGCTGCTGTGCGTTTGTTCAGCTAAGTGAGTTAAATCTCCCTTTAGATTCAGGAGTTAGAAACACGTTTCTGCTAAGAGCTTCGTTTGGACATTTCTCAGTGAACGGGAGCCTATGCTGTAAGGAGAACTGTCTGCTTGTGAAACCAAAACGGAACTACCTAACAGAACGGTCTTCAATGCGTGCATTCAACTTAAGGAGTTACACTCGTGTGTTGATGAGGAAGTCTGGAAACGCTTTCTGTGGAGAGATCTCAAAACAGGCATTTCCAGCACTATTCCCGCATATAACGAAATAGCAGTAAAACTCTGCCTAAAACACAGAAGCAACGTATCCTTCAATCTGCTCTGCTGTGCGTTTGTTCACCTAAGTGAGTTAAATGCCCCTTTAGATTCAGGAGTTAGAAACACGTTTCTGCTAAGTGCTGCGTTTGGACATTTCTCAGTGAATGGGAGCCTATGCTGTAAGGAGAACTGTCTGCTTGTGAAACCAAAACGGAGCTACCTAACAAAACGGTCTTCAATGTGTTCATTCAACTCACCGAGTTAAACACGTGTTTTGAAGGGGAAGTCTGCAAAGGCTTTCTGTGGAGAGATCTCAAAACAGGCATTCACAGCACTATTCCCGCATTTAACGAAATAGCAGTAAACCTCTGCCTAAAACACAGAAGCAACGTATCCTTCAATCTGCTCTGCTGTGCGTTTGTTCAGCTAAGTGAGTTAAATCTCCCTTTAGATTCAGGAGTTAGAAACACGTTTCTGCTAAGAGCTGCGTTTGGACATTCCTCAGTGAATGGGAGCCTATGCTGTAAGGAGAACTGTCTGCTTGTGAAACCAAAACGGAGCTACCTAACAGAACGGTCTTCAATGATTGCATTCAACTTACCGGGTTAAACTCGTGTATTGAAGTGGAAGTCTGGAAACGCTTTCTGTGGAGAGATCTCAAAGCAGGGATTTCCAGCACTATTCCTGCATATAACGAATTAGCAGTAAAACTCTGCCTAAAACACAGAAGCAACATATTTTTCAATCTGCTCTGCTGTGCGTTTGTTTAGCTAAGTGAGTTAAATCTCCCTTTAGATTCAGGAGTTAGAATAAGGTTTCTTCTAAGAGCTGCGTTTGGACATTTCTCAGTGAATGGGAGCCTATGCTGTAAGGAGAACTGTCTGCTTGGAAAACCGAAAGGGAGCGACATAACAGAACGGTCTTCAATGTGTGCATTCAACTTACTGAGTTAAACTCGTGTGTTGAAGGGGAAGTCTGGAAACGCTTTCTGTGGAGAGATCTCAAAACATGCATTTCCAGCACTATTCCCACATATAACGAAATAGCAGTAAAACTCTGCCTAAAACACAGAAGCAACGTATCCTTCAATCTGCTCTGCTGTGCGTTTGTTCAGCTAAGTGAGATAAATCTCCCTTTAGATTCAGGAGTTAGAAACAAGTTTCTGCTAAGTGCTGCCTTTGGACATTTCTCAGTGAATTGGAGCCTATGCTGTAAGGAGAACTGTCTGCTTGGAAACCAAAACGGAGCTACCTAACTGAACGGTCTTCAGTGTGTGCATTCAACTTACCGAGTTAAAATCGTGTGTTGAATGGAAAGTCTGGAAACAGTTTCTGTGGAGAGATCTCAAAACAGGCATTTCCAGAACGATTCACGCATACAACGAAATAGCAGTTAAACTCTGCCTAAAACACAGAAGCAACGTATCCTTCAATCTGCTCTGCTGTGCGTTTGTTCAGCTAAGTGAGTTAAATCTCCCTTTAGATTCAGGAGTTAGAAACACGTTTCTGCTAAGAGCTGCGTTTGGACATTTCTCAGTGAATGGGAGCCTATGCTGTAAGGAGAACTCTCTGCTTGGGAAACCAAAACGGAGCTACCTAACAGAACGGTCTTCAATGTGTGCATTCAACTTACCGAGTTAAACTCGTGTGTTGAATGGGAAGTCTGGAAAGGCTTTCTGTGGAGAGATCTCAAAACAGGCATTTCCAGCACTATTCCCGCATATAATGAAATAGCAGTAAAACTCTGCCTAAAACACAGAAGCAACGGATACTTCAATCTGCTCTGCTGTGCGTTTGTTCAGCTAAGTGAGTTAAATCTCCCTTTAGATTCAGGAGTTAGAAACACGTTTCTGCTAAGGGCTGCGTTTGGACATTTCTCAGTGAATGGGAGCCTATGCTGTAAGGAGAACTGTCTTCTTGGGAAACCAAAACGGAGCTACCTAACAGAACGGTCTTCAATGTGTGCATTCATCTTACCGAGTTAAACTCGTGTGTTGAAGGGGAAGTCGGGAAAGGCTTTCTGTGGAGAGATCTCAAAACAGGCATTTCCAGCACGATTCCGGCATATAACGAAATAGCAGTAAAATTCTGCCTAAAACACAGAAGCAACGGATCCTTCAATCTGCTCTGCTGTGCGTCTGTTCAGCTAAGTGAGATAAGTCTCCCTTTAGATTCAGGAGTTAGAAACACTTTTCTGCTAAGAGTTGCGTTTGGATGTTTCTCAGTGAATGGGAGCCTATGCTGTAAGGAGAACTGTCAGCTTGGGAAACCAAAACGGAGCTACCTAACAGAACGGTCGTCAATGTGTGCACTCAACTTACCGATTTAAACTCGGGTGTTGAAGGGGAAGTCTGGAAACGTTTTCTGTGGAGAGATCTCAAAACAGGCATTTCCAGCACTATTCCCGCATATAAGGAAATAGCAGTAAAACTCTGCCTAAAACACAGAAGCAAGGTATACATCAATCTGCTCTGCTTTGCGTTTGTTCACCTAAGTGAGTTAAATCTCCCTTTAGATTCAGCAGTTAGAAACACGTTTCTGCTAAGAGCTGCGTTTGGACATTTCTCAGTGAATGGGAGCCTATGCTGTAAGGAGAACTGTCTGCTTGTGAAACCAAAACAGAGCTACCAAACAGAACGGTCTTCAATGTGTGCATTCAACTTACCGGGTTAAACTCGTGTGTTGAAGTGGAAGTCTGGAAACGCTTTCTGTGGAGAGATCTCAAAACAGGCATTTCCAGCACTATTCCTGCATATAAAGAAATTGCAGTAAAACTCTTCCTTAAACACAGAAGCAACGTGTCCTTCAATCTGCTCTGCTGTGCGTATGTTCAGGTAAGTGAGTTAAATCTCCCTTTAGATTCAGGAATTAGAAACACGTTTCTGCTAAGGGCTGCGTTTGGACATTTCTCAGTGAATGGGAGCCTATGCTATAAGGAGAACTGTCTGCTTGGGAAACCAAAACGGAGCTACCTAACAGAACGGTCTTCAATGTGTGCATTCAACTTACCGAGTTAAACTCGTGTGTTGAAGGGGAAGTCTGGAAAGGCTTTCTGTGGAGAGATCTCAAAACAGGCATTTCCAGCACGATTCCCGCATATAACGAAATAGCAGTAAAATTCTGCCTAAAACACAGAAGCAACGGATCCTTCAATCTGCTCTGCTGTGCGTCTGTTCAACTAAGTGAGGTAAGTCTCCCTTTAGATTCAGGAGTTAGAAACACGTTTCTGCTAAGAGTTGCGTTTGGATATTTCTCAGTGAATGGGAGCCTATGCTGTAAGGAGAACTGTCTGCTCATGAAAACAAAACGGAGCTACCTAACAGAACGGTCTTCAATGTGTGCATTCAACTTACCGAGTTAAACTCGTGTGTTGAAGGGGAAGTCTGGAAACGCTTTCTGTGGAGAGATCTCAAAACAGGCATTTCCAACACTATTCCCCCATATAACGAAATAGCAGTAAAACTCTGCCTAAAACACAGAAGCAACGTATCCTTCAATCTGCTCTGCTGTGCCTTTGTTCAGCTAAGTGATTTAAATCTCCCTTTAGATTCAGGAGTTAGAAACACGTTTCTGCTAAGGGCAGCGTTTGGACATTTCTCAGTGAATGGGAGCCTATGCTATAAGGAGAACTGTCTGCTTGTGAAACCAAAACGGAGCTACCTAACAGAACGGTCTTCAATGTGTGCATTCAACTTACCGACTTAAACTCGTGTGTTGAAGGGGAAGTCTGGAAAGGCTTTCTGTGGAGAGATCTCAAAACAGGCATTTCCAGCACGATTCCCGCATATAACGAAATAGCAGTAAAATTCTGCCTAAAACACAGAAGCAACGGATCCTTCAATCTGCTCTGCTGTGCGTCTGTTCAGCTAAGTGACATAAGTCTCCCTTTAGATTCAGGAGTTAGAAACACGTTTCTGCTAAGAGTTGCGTTTGGATATTTCTCAGTGAATGGGAGCCTATGCTGTAAGGAGAACTGTCTGCTTGGGAAACCAAAAGGGAGCGACATAACAGAACGGTCTTCAATGTGTGCATTCAACTTACTGAGTTAAACTCGTGTGTTGAAGGGGAAGTCTGGAAACGCTTTCTGTGGAGAGATCTCAAAACAGGCATTTCCAGCACTATTCCCGCATATAACGAAATAGCGGTAAAACTCTGCCTAAAACACAGAAGCAACGTATCCTTCAATCTGCTCTGTTGTGCGAATGTTCAGCTAAGTGAGTAAAATCTCCCTTTAGATTCAGGAGTTAGAAAAAGGTTTTTTCTAAGAGCTGCGTTTGGACATTTCTCAGTGAATGGGAGCCTATGCTGTAAGGAGAACTGTCTGTTTGGGAAACCAAAAGGGAGCGACATAACAGAACGGTCTTCAATGTGTGCATTCAACTTACTGATTTAAACTCGTGTGTTGAAGGGGAAGTCTGGAAACGCTTTCTGTGGAGAGATCTCAAAACAGGCATTTCCAGCACTATTCCCCCATATAACGAAATAGCAGTAAAACTCTGCCTAAAACACAGAAGCAACGTATCCTTCAATCTGCTCTGCTGTGGGTTTGTTCAGCTATGTGAGTTAAATCTCCCTTTAGATTCAGGAGTTAGAAACAAGTTTCTGCTAAGAGCTGCGTTTGGACATTTCTCAGTGAATTGGAGCCTATGCTGTAAGGAGAACTGCCTGCTTGGAAACCAAAACGGAGCTACCTAACAGAACGGCCTTCAATGTGTGCATTCAACTTACCGAGTTAAACTCGTGTGTTGAATGGGAAGTCTGGAAACACGTTCTGTGGAGAGATCTCAAAACAGGCATTTCCAGCACGATTCCCGCATACAACGAAATAGCAGTTAAACTCTGCCTAAAACACAGAAGCAACGTATCCTTCAATCTGCTCTGCTCTGCCTTTGTTCAGCTAAGTGAGTTAAATCTCCCTTTAGATTCAGGAGTTAGAAACACGTTTCTGCTAAGGGCTGCGTTTGGACATTTCTCAGTGAATGGGAGCCTATGCTATAAGGAGAACTGTCTGCTTGGGAAACCAAAACGGAGCTACCTAACAGAACGGTCTTCAATGTGTGCATTCAACTTAGCGAGTTAAACTCGTGTGTTGAAGGGGAAGTCTGGAAAGGCTTTCTGTGGAGAGATCTCAAAACAGGCATTTCCAGCACGATTCCCGCATATAACGAAATAGCAGTATAATTCTGCCTAAAACACAGAAGCAACGGATCCTTCAATCTGCTCTGCTGTGCGTCTGTTCAGCTAAGTGAGATAAGTCTCCCTTTAGATTCAGGAGTTAGAAACACGTTTCTGCTAAGAGTTGCGTTTGGATATTTCTCAGTGAATGGGAGCCTATGCTGCAAGGAGAACTGTCAGCTTGGGAAACCAAAACGGAGCTACCTAACAGAACGGTCTTCAATGTGTGCACTCAACTTACTGAGTTAAACTCGTGTGTTGAAGGGGAAGTCTGGAAACGCTTTCTGTGGAGAGATCTCAAAACAGGCATTTGCAGCACTATTCCCGCATATAAGGAAATAGCAGTAAAACTCTGCCTAAAACACAGAAGCAACGTATACATCAATCTGCCCTGCTTTGCGTTTGTTCACCTAAGTGAGTTAAATCTATCCTTTAGATTCAGGAGTTAGAAACACGTTTCTGCTAAGAGCTGCGTTTGGACATTTCTCAGTGAATGGGAGCCTATGCTGTAAGGAGAACTGTCTGCTTGTGAAACCAAAACAGAGCTACCTAACAGAACGGTCTTCAATGTGTGCATTCAACTTACCGGGTTAAACTCGTGTGTTGAAGTGGAAGTCTGGAAACGCTTTCTGTGGAGAGATCTCAAAACAGGCATTTCCAGCACTATTCCTGCATATAACGAAATTGCAGTAAAACTCTTCCTAAAACACAGAAGCAACGTGTCCTTCAATCTGCTCTGCTGTGCGTATGTTCAGGTAAGTGAGTTAAATCTCCCTTTAGATTCAGGAATTAGAAACACGTTTCTGCTAAGGGCTGCGTTTGGACATTTCTCAGTGAATGGGAGCCTATGCTATAAGGAGAACAGTCTGCTTGGGAAACCAAAACGGAGCTACCTAACAGAACGGTCTTCAATGTGTGCATTCAACTTACCGAGTTAAACTCGTGTGTTGAAGGGGAAGTCTGGAAAGGCTTTCTGTGGAGAGATCTCAAAACAGGCATTTCCAGCACGATTCCCGCATATAACGAAATAGCAGTAAAATTCTGCCTAAAACACAGAAGCAACGGATCCTTCAATCTGCTCTGCTGTGCGTCTGTTCAGCTAAGTGAGATAAGTCTCCCTTTAGATTCAGGAGTTAGAAACACGTTTCTGCTAAGAGTTGCGTTTGGATATTTCTCAGTGAATGGGAGCCTATGCTGTAAGGAGAACTGTCTGCTTGGGAAACCAAAACGGAGCTACCTAACACAACGGTCTTCAATGTGTGCACTCAACTTACCGAGTTAAACTCGTGTGTTGAAGGGGAAGTCTGGAAACGCTTTCTGTGGAGAGATCTCAAAACAGGCATTTTCAGCACTATTCCCCATATAAGGAAATAGCAGTAAAACTCTGCCTAAACCACAGAAGCAACGTATACATCAATCTGCCCTGCTTTGCGTTTGTTCACCTAAGTGAGTTAAATCTCCCTTTAGATTCAGGAGTTAGAAACACGTTTCTGCTAAGAGCTGCGTTTGGACATTTCTCAGTGAATGGGAGCCTATGCTGTAAGGAGAACTGTCTGCTTGGGAAACCAAAACGGAGCTACCTAACAGAACGGTCTTCAATGTGTGCATTCAACTTACCGAGTTAAACTCGTGTGTTGAAGGGGAAGTCTGGAAACGCTTTCTGTGGAGAGATCTCTAAACAGACATTTCCAGCACTATTCCCGCATATAACGAAATACCAGTAAAATTCTGCCTAAAACACAGAAGCAACCTATCCATCAATCTGCTCTGCTGTGCGTTTGTTCAGCTAAGTGAGTTAAATCTCCCTTTAGATTCAGGAGTTAGAAACAGGTTTCTGCTAAGAGCTGCGTTTCGACATTTCTCAGTGAATGGGAGCCTATGCTGTAAGGAGAACTGTCTGCTTGGGAAATCAAAAGGGAGCGACATAACAGAACGGTCTTCAATGTGTGCATTGAACTTCCTGAGTTAAACTCGTGTGTTGAAGGGGAAGTCTGGAAACGCTTTTTGTGGAGAGATCTCAAAACAGGCATTTCCAGCACTATTCCCGCATATAACGAAATAGCGGTAAAACTCTGCCTAAAACACAGAAGCAACGTGTCATTCAATCTGCTTTGCTGTGCGTATGTTCAGGTAAGTGAGTTAAATCTCCCTTTAGATTCAGGAATTAGAAACACGTTTCTGCTAAGGGCTGCGTTTGGACATTTCTCAGTGAATGGGGGCCTATGCTATATGGAGAACTGTCTGCTTGGGAAACCAAAACGGAGCTACCTAACAGAACGGTCTTCAATGTGTTCATTCAACTTAACAAGTTAAACTCGTGTGTTGAAGGGGAAGTCTGGAAAGGCTTTCTGCGGAGAGATCTCAAAACAGGCATTTCCAGCACGATTCCCGCATATAACGAAATAGCAGTAAAATTCTGCCTAAAACACAGAAGCAACGGATCCTTCAATCTGCTCTGCTGTGCGTCTGTTCAGCTAAGTGAGATAAGTCTCCCTTTAGATTCAGGAGTTAGAAACACGTTTCTGCTAAGAGTTGCGTTTGGATATTTCTCAGTGAAAGGGAGCCTATGCTGTAAGGAGAACTGTCTGCTTGGGAAACCAAAACGGATCTACCTAACAGAACGGTCTTCAATGTGTGCATTCAACTTACGGAGTTAAACTCGTGTGTTGAAGGGGAAGTCTGGAAACGCTTTCTGTGGAGAAATCTCAAAACAGTCATTTCCAGCACTATTCCCGCATATAACGAAATAGCAGTAAAATTCTGCCTAAAACACAGAAGCAACCTATCCTTCAATCTGCTCTACTGTGCGTTTGTTCAGCTAAGTGAGTTAAATCTCCCTTTAGATTCAGGAGTTAGAAACAGGTTTCTGCTAAGTGCTGCGTTTCGACATTTCTCAGTGAATGGGAGCCTATGCTGTAAGGAGAACTGTCTGCTTGGGAAAACAAAAGGGAGCGACATAACAGAACGGTCTTCAATGTGTGCATTCAACTTACTGAGTTAAACTCTTGTGTTGAAGGGGAAGTCTGGAAACGCTTTCTCTGGAGAGATCTCAAAACAGGCATTTCCAGCACTATTCCCCCATATAACGAAATAGCGGTAAAACTCTGCCTAAAACACAGAAGCAACGTATCCTTCAATCTGCACTGTTGTGCGTATGTTCAGCTAAGTGAGTTAAATCTCCCTTTACATTCAGGAGTTAGAAAAAGGTTTTTTCTAAGAGCTGCGTTTGGACATTTCTCAGTGAATGGGAGCCTATGCTGTAAGGAGGACTGTCTGTTTGGGAAAACAAAAGGGACCGACATAACAGAACGGTCTTCAATGTGTGCATTCAACTTACTGATTTAAACTCGTGTGTTGAAGGGGAAGTCTGGAAACGCTTTCTGTGGAGAGATCTCAAAACAGGCATTTCCAGCACTATTCCCCCATATAACGAAATATCAGTAAAACTCTGCCTAAAACACAGAAGCAACGTATCCTTCAATCTGCTCTGCTGTGCGTTTGTTCAGCTAAGTGAGTTAAATCTCCCTTTAGATTCAGGAGTTAGAAACAAGTTTCTGCTAAGAGCTGCGTATGGACATTTCTCAGTGAATTGGAGCCTATGCTGTAAGGAGAACTGTCTGCTTGGAAACCAAAACGGAGCTACCTAACAGAACGGCCTTCAATGTGTGCATTCAACTTACCGATTTAAACTCGTGTGTTGAATGGGAAGTCTGGACACAGGTTCTGTGGAGAGATCTCAAAACAGGCATTTCCAGCACGATTCCCGCATACAACGAAATAGCAGTTAAACTCTGCCTAAATCACAGAAGCAACGTATCCTTCAATCTGCTCTGCTGTGCCTTTGTTCAGCTAAGTGAGTTAAATCTCCCTTTAGATTCAGGAGTTAGAAACACGTTTCTGCTAAAGGCTGCGTTTGGACATTTCTCAGTGAATGGGAGCCTATTCTATAAGGAGAACTGTCTGCTTGGGAAACCAAAACGGAGCTACCTAACAGAACGGTCTTCAATGTGTGCATTCAACTTAGCGAGTTAAACTCGTGTGTTGAAAGGGAAGTCTGGAAAGGATTTCTGTGGAGAGATCTCAAAACAGGCATTTCCAGCACGATTCCCGCATATAACGAAATAGCAGTAAAATTCTGCCTAAAACACAGAAGCAACGGATCCTTCAATCTGCTCTGCTGTGCGTCTGTTCAGCTAAGTGAGATAAGTCTCCCTTTAGATTCAGGAGTTAGAAACACGTTTCTGCTAAGAGTTGCGTTTGGATATTTCTCAGTGAATGGGAGCCTATGCTGTAAGGAGAACTGTCAGCTTGGGAAACCAAAACGGAGCTACCTAACAGAGCGGTCTTCAATGTGTGCACTCAACTTACCGAGTTAAACTCGTGTGTTGAAGGGGAAGTCTGGAAACGCTTTCTGTGGAGAGATCTCAAAACAGGCATTTCCAGCACTATTCCCGCATATAAGGAAATAGCAGTAAAACTCTGCCTAAAACACAGAAGCAACGTATACATCAATCTGCTCTGCTTTGCGTTTGTTCACCTAAGTGAGTTAAATCTCCCTTTAGATTCAGGAGTTAGAAACACGTTTCTGCTAAGAGCTGCGTTTGGACATTTCTCAGTGAATGGGAGCCTATGCTGTAAGGAGAACTGTCTGCTTGTGAAACCAAAACAGAGCTACCTAACAGAACGGTCTTCAATGTGTGCATTCAACTTACCGGGTTAAACTCGTGTGTTGAAGTGGAAGTCTGGAAACGCTTTTTGTGGAGAGATCTCAAAACAGGCATTTCAAGCACTATTCCTGCATATAACGAAATTGCAGTAAAACTCTTCCTAAAACACAGAAGCAACGTGTCCTTCAATCTGCTCTGCTGTGCGTATGTTCAGGTAAGTGAGTTAAATCTCCCTTTCGATTCAAGAATTAGAAACACGTTTCTGCTAAGGGCTGCGTTTGGACATTTCTCAGTGAATGGGAGCCTATGCTATAAGGAGAACTGTCTTCTTGGGAAACCAAAACGGAGCTACCTAACAGAAGGGTCTTCAATGTGTGCATTCAACTTACGGAGTTAAACTCGTGTGTTGAAGGGGAAGTCTGGAAAGGCTTTCTGTGGAGAGATCTCAAAACAGGCATTTCCAGCACGATTCCCGCATATAACGAAATAGCAGTAAAATTCTGCCTAAAACACAGAAGCAACGGATCCTTCAATCTGCTCTGCTGTGCGTCTGTTCAGCTAAGTGAGATAAGTCTCCCTTTAGATTCAGGAGTTAGAAACACGTTTCTGCTAAGAGTTGCGTTTGGATATTTCTCAGTGAATGGGAGCCTATGCTGTAAGGAGAACTGTCTGCTTGGGAAACCAAAACGGAGCTACCTAACAGAACGGTCTTCAATGTGTGCACTCAACTTACCGAGTTAAACTCGTGTGTTGAAGGGGAAGTCTGGAAACGCTTTCTGTGGAGAGATCTCAAAACAGGCATTTTCAGCACTATTCCCGCATATAAGGAAATAGCAGTAAAACTCTGCCTAAAACACAGAAGCAACGTATACATCAATCTGCCCTGCTTTGCGTTTGTTCACCTAAGTGAGTTAAATCTCCCTTTAGATTCAGGAGTTAGAAACACGTTTCTGCTAAGAGCTGCGTTTCGACATTTCTCAGTGAATGGGAGCCTATGCTGTAAAGAGAACTGTCTGCTTGTGAAACCAAAACGGAGCTACCAAACAGAACGGTCTTCAATGATTGCATTCAACGTACCGGGTTAAACTCGTGTGTTGAAGTGGAAGTCTGGAAACGCTTTCTGTGGAGAGATCTCAAAGCAGGGATTTCAAGCACTATTCCCGCATATAACGAATTAGCAGTAAAACTTTGCCTAAAACACAGAAGCAACATATTCTTCAATCTGCTCTGCTGTGCGTTTGTTCAGCTAACTGAGTTAAATCTCCCTTTAGATTCAGGAAGTGGAAACACGTTTCTGCTAATAGATGCGTTTGGACATTTCTCAGTGAATGGGAGCCGATGCTCTAAGGAGAACTGTCTGCTTGGGAAACCAAAACGGAGCTACCTAACAGAACGGTCTTCAATGTGTGCATTCAACTTACCGAGTTAAACTCGAGTGTTGAAGGGGAAGTCTGGAAAAACTTTCTGTGGAGAGATCTCAAAACAGGCATTTCCAGCACTATTCCCGCATATAAGGAAATAGCAGTAAAACTCTGCCTAAAACACAGAAGCAACGTATCCTTCAATCTGCTCTGCTGTGCGTTTGTTCAGCTAAGTGAGTTAAATCTCCGTTTAGATTCAGGAGTTAGAAACACGTTTCTGCTAAGAGCTGCGTTTGGACATTTCTCAGTGAATGGGAGCCTATGCTGCAAGGAGAACTGTCTGCTTGGGAAACCAAAACGGAGCTACCTAACAGAACGGTCTTCAATGCGTGCATTCAACTTACCGAGTTAAACTCGTGTGTTGAAGGGGAAGTCTGGAAACGCTTTCTGTGGAGAGATCTCAAAACAGGCATTTCCAGCACTATTCCCGCATATAAGGAAATAGCAGTAAAACTCTGCCAAAAACACAGAAGCAACGTATCCTTCAATCCGCTCTGCTGTGCGTTTGTTCAGCTAAGTGAGTTAAATCTCACTTTAGATTCAGGAGTTAGAAACAGGTTTATTCTAAGAGCTGCGCTTGGACATTTCTCAGTTAATGGGAGCCTATGCTGTAAGGAGAACTGTCTGCTTGGGAAAGCAAAAGGGGGCTACATAACAGAACGGTCTTCAATGTGTGCATTCAACTTACCGAGTTAAAATCGTGTGTTGAAGGGGAAGTCTGGAAAGCCTTTCTGTGGAGAGATCTCAAAACAGGCATTTCCAGCACTATTCCCGCATATAAGGAAATAGCAGTAAAACTCTGCCTAAAACACAGAAGCAACGTATCCTTCAATATGCTCTGCTGTGCGTTTGTTCAGCCAAGTGAGTTAAATCTCCCTTTAGATTCAGGAGTTAGAAACACGTTTCTGCAAAGAGCTCCGTTTGGACATTTCTCAGTGAATGGAAGCCTATGCTGTAAGCAGAACTGTCTGCTTGGGAAACCAAAACGGATCTACTTAACAGAACGGTCTTCAATGTGTGCATTCAAATTACAGAGTTAAACTCGTGTGTTGAAGGGGAAGTCTGGAAACGCTTTCTGTGGAGAAATCTCAAAACAGGCATTTCCAGCACTATTCCCGCATATAACGAAATACCAGTAAAACTCTGCCTAAAACACACAAGCAACGTATCCTTCAATCTGCTCTGCTGTGCGTTGGTTCAGCTAAGTGAGTTAAATCTCCCTTTAGATTCAGGAAGTGGAAGCACGTTTCTGCTAAGAGCTGCGTTTGGACATTTCTCAGTGAATGGGAGCCTAGGCTGTAAGGAGAACTGTCTGCTTGGGAAACCAAAACGGAGCTACCTAACAGAACGGTCTTCAATGTGTTCATTCAACTTACCGAGTTAAACTCGTGTGTTCAAGGGGAAGTCTGGAAACGCTTTCTGTGGAGAAATCTCAAAACAGGCATTTCCAGCACTATTCCCGCATATAACGAAATTGCAGTAAAACTCTGCCTAAAACACAGAAGGAACCTATCCTTCAATCTGCTCTTCTGTGCGTTTGTTCAGCTAAGTGAGTTAAATCTCCCTTTAGATTCAGGAGTTAGAAACAGGTTTCTGCTAAGAGCTGCGTTTCGACATTTCTCAGTGAATGGGAGCCTATGCTGTAAGGAGAACTGTCTGCTTGTGAAGCCAAAACGGAGCTACCTAACAGAACGGTCTTCAATGTGTGCATTCAACTTACCGGGTTAAACTCGTGTGTTGACGTGGAAGTCTGGAAACGCTTTCTGTGGAAAGATCTCAAAACAGGCATTTCCAGCACTATTCCCGCATATAACGAAATAGCAGTAAAACTCTTCTTAAAACACAGAAGCAACGTATCCTTCAATCTGCTCTGTTGTGCGTATGTTCAGCTAAGTGAGTTAAATCTCCCTTTAGATTCAGGAGTTAGAAAGACGTTTCTGCTAAGAGCTGCGTTTGGACATTTCTCAGTGAATGGGAGGCTATGCTGTAAGGAGAACTGTCTGCTTGGGAAACCAAAACGGAGCTACCTAACAGAGCGGTCTTCAATGTGTGCATTCAACTTACCGAGTTAAACTGGTTTGTTGAAGGGGAAGTCTGGAAACGCTTTCTGTGGAGAGATCTCAAAACAGGAATTTCTAGCACTATTCACGCATATAACGAAATAGCGGTAAAACTCTGCCTAAAACACAGAAGCAACGTATCCTTCAATCCCCTCTGCCCTGCGTTTGTTCAGCTAAGTGAGTTAAATCTCCCTTTAGATTCAGGAGTTAGAAACACGTTTCTGCTAATAGCTGCGTTTGGACATTTCTCAGTGAATTGGAGCATATGCTGTAAGGAGAACTGTCTGCTTGTGAAACCAAAACGGAGCTACCGAACAGAACGGTCTTCAATGGTGCATTCAACTTACCGATTTAAACTCGTGCGTTGAAGGGGAAGTCTGGAAACGCTTTCTGTGGAGAGATCTCAAAACAGGCATTTCCAGCACTATTGCCGCATATAACGAAATAGCAGTAAAACTCTGCCTAAAACACAGAAGCAACATATCCTTCAATCTGCTCTGCCGTGCGTTTGTTCAGCTAAGTGAGTTAAATCTCCCTTTCGATTCAGGAGTTAGAAACACGTTTCTGCTAAGAGCTGCGTTTGGACATTTCTCAGTGAATGGGAGCCTATGCTGTAAGGAGAACTGTCTGCTTGTGAAACCAAAGCGCAGCTACCTAACAGAACGGTCTTCAATGGGTGCATTCAACTTACAGAGTTAAACTCGTGTTTTGAAGGGGAAGTCTGGAAACGCTTTCTGTGGAGAGATCTCAAAACACGCATTTCCAGCACTATTCCAGCATATAACGAAATAGCAGTAAAACTCTGCCTAAAACACAGAAGCAACGTATCCTTCAATCACCTCTGCTGTGCGTTTATTCAGCTAAGTGAGTTAAATCTCTCTTTAGATTCAGGAGTCAGAAACACGTTTCTGCTAAGAGCTGCGTTTGGACATTTCTCAGTGAATGGGAGCCTATGCTGTAAGGAGAACTGTCTGCTTGTGAAACCAAAACGGATCTACCTAACAGAACGGTCTTCAATGTGTGCATTCAACTTACCGAGTTAAACTCGTGTGTTGAAGGGGAAGTCTGGAAACTGTTTCTGTGGAGAGATCCCAAAACAGGCATTTCCAGCACTATACCAGCATATAACGAAATAGCAGTAATACTTTGCCTAAAACACAGAAGCAACGTATCCTTCAATCTGCGCTGCTGTGCGTTTGTTCAGCTAAGTGAGTTAAATTTCCCTTTAGATTCAGGAGTTAGAAGCACGTTTCTGCTAAGAGCTGCGTTTGGGCATTTCTCAGTGAATGGGAGCCTGTGCTTTAAGGAGAACAGTCTGCTTGTGAAACCAAAACGGAACTACCTAACAGAACGGTCTTCAGTGTGTTCATTCAACTTACCGATTTAAACGCTTGTGTTGAAGGGGAAGTCTGGAAACGCTTTCTGTAGAGAGATCAAATAACAGGCATTTCCAGTACTATTCCCGCATATAACGAAATAGCAGTAAAATTCTGCCTAAAACACAGAAGCAACGTATCCTTCAATCTGCTCTGCTGTGCGTTTGTTCAGCTAAGTGAGTTAAATCTCCCTTTAGATTCAGGGTTCAGAAACACGTTTCTGCTAAGAGCTGCGTTTGGACATTACACAGTGAATGGGAGACTATGCTGTAAGAAGAACTGTCTGCTTGTGAAACCAAAACGGGGCCACCTAACAGAACGGTCTTCAATGTGTGCATTCAACTTACCGAGTTAAACTCATGTGTGGAAGGGGAAGTCTGGAAACGCTTTCTGTGGAGAGATCTCAAAACAGGCATTTCCAGCACTATTCCCGCATATAACGAAATAGCAGTAAAATTCTGCCTAAAACAAAGAAGCAATGTATCCTTCAATCTGCTCTGCTCTGGGTTTGTTCAGCTAAGTGAGTTAAATCTCCCTTTACATTCAGGAGTTAGAAACACTTTTCTGCTAAGAACTGCGTTTGGACATTTCTCAGTGAATGGGAGCCTATGCTGTAATGAGAACTGTCTGCTTGTGAAACCAAAACGGAGCTACCTAACAGAAAGGTCTTCAATGTGTGCGTTAAACTTACTGAGTTGACCTCGTGTGTTGAAGGGGAGGTCTGGAAGCGCTTTCTGTAGAGAGATCTCAAAACAGGCATTTCCATCACTATTACTGCATATAACGAAATAGCAGTAAATCTCTGCCTAAAACACAGAAGCAACGTATCCTTCAATCTGCTCTGCTGTTCGTTTGTTCAGCTAAGTGAGTTAAATCTCCCTTTCGATTCAGGAGTTAGAAACAACTTTCTGCTAAGAGCTGCGTTTCGACATTTCTCAGTGAATGGGAGCCTATGCTGTAAAGAGAACTGTCTGCTTGTGAAACCAAAACGGAGATACATAACAGAACGGTCTTCAATGTGTGCATTCAACTTACCGAGTTAAACTCGTGTGTTGAAGGGGAAGTCTGGAAACGGTTTCTGTGGAGAGATCCCAAAACAGGCATTTCCAGCACTATACCCGCATATAACGAAATAGCAGTAATACTCTGCCTAAAACACAGAAGCAACGTATCCTTCAATCTGCGCTGCTGTGCGTTTGTTCAGCTAAGTGAGTTAAATCTCCCTTTAGATTCAGGAGTTAGAAACACGTTTCTGCTAAGAGCTAAGTTTGGATATTTCTCAGTGAACGGGAGCCTATGCTGTAAGGAGAACTGTCTGCTTGTGAAACCAAAACGGAACTACCTAACAGAACGGTCTTCAATGCGTGCATTCAACTTAACGAGTTACACTCGTGTGTTGAAGAGGAAGTCTGGAAACGCTTTCTGTGGAGAGATCTCAAAACAGGCATTTCCAGCACGATTCCCGCATATAACGAAATAGCAGTAAAATTCTGCCTAAAACACAGAAGCAACGGATCCTTCAATCTGCTCTGCTGTGCGTCTGTTCAGCTAAGTGAGATAAGTCTCCCTTTAGATTCAGGAGTTAGAAACACGTTTCTGCTAAGAGTTGCGTTTGGATATTTCTCAGTGAATGGGAGCCTATGCTGTAAGGAGAACTGTCTGCTTGGGAAACCAAAACGGAGCTACCTAACAGAACGGTCTTCAATGTGTGCACTCAACTTACCGAGTTAAACTCGTGTGTTGAAGGGGAAGTCTGGAAACGCTTTCTGTGGAGAGATCTCAAAACAGGCATTTTCAGCACTATTCCCGCATATAAAGAAATAGCAGTAAAACCCTGCCTAAAACACAGAAGCAACGTATACATCAATCTGCCCTGCTTTGCGTTTGTTCACCTAAGTGAGTTAAATCTCCCTTTAGATTCAGGAGTTAGAAACACGTTTCTGCTAAGAGCTGCGTTTCGACATTTCTCAGTGAATGGGAGCCTATGCTGTAAGGAGAACTGTCTGCTTGTGAAACCAAAACGGAGCTACCAAACAGAACGGTCTTCAATGATTGCATTCAACGTACCGGGTTAAACTCGTGTGTTGAAGTGGAAGTCTGGAAACGCTGTCTGTGGAGAGATCTCAAAGCAGGGATTTCAAGCACTATTCCCGCATATAACGAATTAGCAGTAAAACTCTGCCTAAAACACAGAAGCAACATATTCTTCAATCTGCTCTGCTGTGCGTTTGTTCAGCTAACTGAGTTAAATCTCCCTTTAGATTCAGGAAGTGGAAACACGTTTCTGCTAAGAGATGCGTTTGGACATTTCTCAGTGAATGGGAGCCGATGCTCTAAGGAGAACTGTCTGCTTGGGAAACCAAAACGGAGCTACCTAACAGAACGGTCTTCAATGTGTGCATTCAACTTACCGAGTTAAACTCGAGTGTTGAAGGGGAAGTCTGGAAAAACTTTCTGTGGAGAGATCTCAAAACAGGCATTTCCAGCACTATTCCCGCATATAAGGAAATAGCAGTAAAACTCTGCCTAAAACACAGAAGCAACGTATCCTTCAATCTGCTCTGCTGTGCGTTTGTTCAGCTAAGTGAGTTAAATCTCCGTTTAGATTCAGGAGTTAGAAACACGTTTCTGCTAAGAGCTGCGTTTGGACATTTCTCAGTGAATGGGAGCCTATGCTGCAAGGAGAACTGTCTGCTTGGGAAACCAAAACGGAGCTACCTAACAGAACGGTCTTCAATGTGTGCATTCAACTTACCGAGTTAAACTCGTGTGTTGAAGGGGAAGTCTGGAAACGCTTTCTGTGGAGAGATCTCAAAACAGGCATTTTCAGCACTATTCCCGCATATAAGGAAATAGCAGTAAAACTCTGCCTAAAACACAGAAGCAACGTATACATCAATCTGCCCTGCTTTGCGTTTGCTCACCTAAGTGAGTTAAATCTCCCTTTAGATTCAGGAGTAAGAAACACGTTTCTGCTAAGAGCTGCGTTTGGACATTTCTCAGTGAATGGGAGCCTATGCTGTAAGGAGAACTGTCTGCTTGGGAAACCAAAACGGAGCTACCTAACAGAACGGTCTTCAATGTGTGCATTCAACTTACCGAGTTAAACTCGTGTGTTGAAGGGGAAGTCTGGAAACGCTTTCTGTGGAGAGATCTCTAAACAGACATTTCCAGCACTATTCCCGCATATAACGAAATACCAGTAAAATTCTGCCTAAAACACAGAAGCAACCTATCCATCAATCTGCTCTGCTGTGCGTTTGTTCAGCTAAGTGAGTTAAATCTCCCTTTAGATTCAGGAGTTAGAAACAGGTTTCTGCTAAGAGCTGCGTTTCGACATTTCTCAGTGAATGGGAGCCTATGCTGTAAGGAGAACTGTCTGCTTGGGAAATCAAAAGGGAGCGACATAACAGAACGGTCTTCAATGTGTGCATTGAACTTCCTGAGTTAAACTCGTGTGTTGAAGGGGAAGTCTGGAAACGCTTTTTGTGGAGAGATCTCAAAACAGGCATTTCCAGCACTATTCCCGCATATAACGAAATAGCGGTAAAACTCTGCCTAAAACACAGAAGCAACGTGTCATTCAATCTGCTTTGCTGTGCGTATGTTCAGGTAAGTGAGTTAAATCTCCCTTTAGATTCAGGAATTAGAAACACGTTTCTGCTAAGGGCTGCGTTTGGACATTTCTCAGTGAATGGGGGCCTATGCTATATGGAGAACTGTCTGCTTGGGAAACCAAAACGGAGCTACCTAACAGAACGGTCTTCAATGTGTTCATTCAACTTAACAAGTTAAACTCGTGTGTTGAAGGGGAAGTCTGGAAAGGCTTTCTGCGGAGAGATCTCAAAACAGGCATTTCCAGCACGATTCCCGCATATAACGAAATAGCAGTAAAATTCTGCCTAAAACACAGAAGCAACGGATCCTTCAATCTGCTCTGCTGTGCGTCTGTTCAGCTAAGTGAGATAAGTCTCCCTTTAGATTCAGGAGTTAGAAACACGTTTCTGCTAAGAGTTGCGTTTGGATATTTCTCAGTGAAAGGGAGCCTATGCTGTAAGGAGAACTGTCTGCTTGGGAAACCAAAACGGATCTACCTAACAGAACGGTCTTCAATGTGTGCATTCAACTTACGGAGTTAAACTCGTGTGTTGAAGGGGAAGTCTGGAAACGCTTTCTGTGGAGAAATCTCAAAACAGTCATTTCCAGCACTATTCCCGCATATAACGAAATAGCAGTAAAATTCTGCCTAAAACACAGAAGCAACCTATCCTTCAATCTGCTCTACTGTGCGTTTGTTCAGCTAAGTGAGTTAAATCTCCCTTTAGATTCAGGAGTTAGAAACAGGTTTCTGCTAAGTGCTGCGTTTCGACATTTCTCAGTGAATGGGAGCCTATGCTGTAAGGAGAACTGTCTGCTTGGGAAAACAAAAGGGAGCGACATAACAGAACGGTCTTCAATGTGTGCATTCAACTTACTGAGTTAAACTCTTGTGTTGAAGGGGAAGTCTGGAAACGCTTTCTCTGGAGAGATCTCAAAACAGGCATTTCCAGCACTATTCCCCCATATAACGAAATAGCGGTAAAACTCTGCCTAAAACACAGAAGCAACGTATCCTTCAATCTGCACTGTTGTGCGTATGTTCAGCTAAGTGAGTTAAATCTCCCTTTACATTCAGGAGTTAGAAAAAGGTTTTTTCTAAGAGCTGCGTTTGGACATTTCTCAGTGAATGGGAGCCTATGCTGTAAGGAGGACTGTCTGTTTGGGAAAACAAAAGGGACCGACATAACAGAACGGTCTTCAATGTGTGCATTCAACTTACTGATTTAAACTCGTGTGTTGAAGGGGAAGTCTGGAAACGCTTTCTGTGGAGAGATCTCAAAACAGGCATTTCCAGCACTATTCCCCCATATAACGAAATATCAGTAAAACTCTGCCTAAAACACAGAAGCAACGTATCCTTCAATCTGCTCTGCTGTGCGTTTGTTCAGCTAAGTGAGTTAAATCTCCCTTTAGATTCAGGAGTTAGAAACAAGTTTCTGCTAAGAGCTGCGTATGGACATTTCTCAGTGAATTGGAGCCTATGCTGTAAGGAGAACTGTCTGCTTGGAAACCAAAACGGAGCTACCTAACAGAACGGCCTTCAATGTGTGCATTCAACTTACCGATTTAAACTCGTGTGTTGAATGGGAAGTCTGGACACAGGTTCTGTGGAGAGATCTCAAAACAGGCATTTCCAGCACGATTCCCGCATACAACGAAATAGCAGTTAAACTCTGCCTAAATCACAGAAGCAACGTATCCTTCAATCTGCTCTGCTGTGCCTTTGTTCAGCTAAGTGAGTTAAATCTCCCTTTAGATTCAGGAGTTAGAAACACGTTTCTGCTAAAGGCTGCGTTTGGACATTTCTCAGTGAATGGGAGCCTATTCTATAAGGAGAACTGTCTGCTTGGGAAACCAAAACGGAGCTACCTAACAGAACGGTCTTCAATGTGTGCATTCAACTTAGCGAGTTAAACTCGTGTGTTGAAAGGGAAGTCTGGAAAGGATTTCTGTGGAGAGATCTCAAAACAGGCATTTCCAGCACGATTCCCGCATATAACGAAATAGCAGTAAAATTCTGCCTAAAACACAGAAGCAACGGATCCTTCAATCTGCTCTGCTGTGCGTCTGTTCAGCTAAGTGAGATAAGTCTCCCTTTAGATTCAGGAGTTAGAAACACGTTTCTGCTAAGAGTTGCGTTTGGATATTTCTCAGTGAATGGGAGCCTATGCTGTAAGGAGAACTGTCAGCTTGGGAAACCAAAACGGAGCTACCTAACAGAGCGGTCTTCAATGTGTGCACTCAACTTACCGAGTTAAACTCGTGTGTTGAAGGGGAAGTCTGGAAACGCTTTCTGTGGAGAGATCTCAAAACAGGCATTTCCAGCACTATTCCCGCATATAAGGAAATAGCAGTAAAACTCTGCCTAAAACACAGAAGCAACGTATACATCAATCTGCTCTGCTTTGCGTTTGTTCACCTAAGTGAGTTAAATCTCCCTTTAGATTCAGGAGTTAGAAACACGTTTCTGCTAAGAGCTGCGTTTGGACATTTCTCAGTGAATGGGAGCCTATGCTGTAAGGAGAACTGTCTGCTTGTGAAACCAAAACAGAGCTACCTAACAGAACGGTCTTCAATGTGTGCATTCAACTTACCGGGTTAAACTCGTGTGTTGAAGTGGAAGTCTGGAAACGCTTTTTGTGGAGAGATCTCAAAACAGGCATTTCAAGCACTATTCCTGCATATAACGAAATTGCAGTAAAACTCTTCCTAAAACACAGAAGCAACGTGTCCTTCAATCTGCTCTGCTGTGCGTATGTTCAGGTAAGTGAGTTAAATCTCCCTTTCGATTCAAGAATTAGAAACACGTTTCTGCTAAGGGCTGCGTTTGGACATTTCTCAGTGAATGGGAGCCTATGCTATAAGGAGAACTGTCTTCTTGGGAAACCAAAACGGAGCTACCTAACAGAAGGGTCTTCAATGTGTGCATTCAACTTACGGAGTTAAACTCGTGTGTTGAAGGGGAAGTCTGGAAAGGCTTTCTGTGGAGAGATCTCAAAACAGGCATTTCCAGCACGATTCCCGCATATAACGAAATAGCAGTAAAATTCTGCCTAAAACACAGAAGCAACGGATCCTTCAATCTGCTCTGCTGTGCGTCTGTTCAGCTAAGTGAGATAAGTCTCCCTTTAGATTCAGGAGTTAGAAACACGTTTCTGCTAAGAGTTGCGTTTGGATATTTCTCAGTGAATGGGAGCCTATGCTGTAAGGAGAACTGTCTGCTTGGGAAACCAAAACGGAGCTACCTAACAGAACGGTCTTCAATGTGTGCACTCAACTTACCGAGTTAAACTCGTGTGTTGAAGGGGAAGTCTGGAAACGCTTTCTGTGGAGAGATCTCAAAACAGGCATTTTCAGCACTATTCCCGCATATAAGGAAATAGCAGTAAAACTCTGCCTAAAACACAGAAGCAACGTATACATCAATCTGCCCTGCTTTGCGTTTGTTCACCTAAGTGAGTTAAATCTCCCTTTAGATTCAGGAGTTAGAAACACGTTTCTGCTAAGAGCTGCGTTTCGACATTTCTCAGTGAATGGGAGCCTATGCTGTAAAGAGAACTGTCTGCTTGTGAAACCAAAACGGAGCTACCAAACAGAACGGTCTTCAATGATTGCATTCAACGTACCGGGTTAAACTCGTGTGTTGAAGTGGAAGTCTGGAAACGCTTTCTGTGGAGAGATCTCAAAGCAGGGATTTCAAGCACTATTCCCGCATATAACGAATTAGCAGTAAAACTTTGCCTAAAACACAGAAGCAACATATTCTTCAATCTGCTCTGCTGTGCGTTTGTTCAGCTAACTGAGTTAAATCTCCCTTTAGATTCAGGAAGTGGAAACACGTTTCTGCTAATAGATGCGTTTGGACATTTCTCAGTGAATGGGAGCCGATGCTCTAAGGAGAACTGTCTGCTTGGGAAACCAAAACGGAGCTACCTAACAGAACGGTCTTCAATGTGTGCATTCAACTTACCGAGTTAAACTCGAGTGTTGAAGGGGAAGTCTGGAAAAACTTTCTGTGGAGAGATCTCAAAACAGGCATTTCCAGCACTATTCCCGCATATAAGGAAATAGCAGTAAAACTCTGCCTAAAACACAGAAGCAACGTATCCTTCAATCTGCTCTGCTGTGCGTTTGTTCAGCTAAGTGAGTTAAATCTCCGTTTAGATTCAGGAGTTAGAAACACGTTTCTGCTAAGAGCTGCGTTTGGACATTTCTCAGTGAATGGGAGCCTATGCTGCAAGGAGAACTGTCTGCTTGGGAAACCAAAACGGAGCTACCTAACAGAACGGTCTTCAATGCGTGCATTCAACTTACCGAGTTAAACTCGTGTGTTGAAGGGGAAGTCTGGAAACGCTTTCTGTGGAGAGATCTCAAAACAGGCATTTCCAGCACTATTCCCGCATATAAGGAAATAGCAGTAAAACTCTGCCAAAAACACAGAAGCAACGTATCCTTCAATCCGCTCTGCTGTGCGTTTGTTCAGCTAAGTGAGTTAAATCTCACTTTAGATTCAGGAGTTAGAAACAGGTTTATTCTAAGAGCTGCGCTTGGACATTTCTCAGTTAATGGGAGCCTATGCTGTAAGGAGAACTGTCTGCTTGGGAAAGCAAAAGGGGGCTACATAACAGAACGGTCTTCAATGTGTGCATTCAACTTACCGAGTTAAAATCGTGTGTTGAAGGGGAAGTCTGGAAAGCCTTTCTGTGGAGAGATCTCAAAACAGGCATTTCCAGCACTATTCCCGCATATAAGGAAATAGCAGTAAAACTCTGCCTAAAACACAGAAGCAACGTATCCTTCAATATGCTCTGCTGTGCGTTTGTTCAGCCAAGTGAGTTAAATCTCCCTTTAGATTCAGGAGTTAGAAACACGTTTCTGCAAAGAGCTCCGTTTGGACATTTCTCAGTGAATGGAAGCCTATGCTGTAAGCAGAACTGTCTGCTTGGGAAACCAAAACGGATCTACTTAACAGAACGGTCTTCAATGTGTGCATTCAAATTACAGAGTTAAACTCGTGTGTTGAAGGGGAAGTCTGGAAACGCTTTCTGTGGAGAAATCTCAAAACAGGCATTTCCAGCACTATTCCCGCATATAACGAAATACCAGTAAAACTCTGCCTAAAACACACAAGCAACGTATCCTTCAATCTGCTCTGCTGTGCGTTGGTTCAGCTAAGTGAGTTAAATCTCCCTTTAGATTCAGGAAGTGGAAGCACGTTTCTGCTAAGAGCTGCGTTTGGACATTTCTCAGTGAATGGGAGCCTAGGCTGTAAGGAGAACTGTCTGCTTGGGAAACCAAAACGGAGCTACCTAACAGAACGGTCTTCAATGTGTTCATTCAACTTACCGAGTTAAACTCGTGTGTTCAAGGGGAAGTCTGGAAACGCTTTCTGTGGAGAAATCTCAAAACAGGCATTTCCAGCACTATTCCCGCATATAACGAAATTGCAGTAAAACTCTGCCTAAAACACAGAAGGAACCTATCCTTCAATCTGCTCTTCTGTGCGTTTGTTCAGCTAAGTGAGTTAAATCTCCCTTTAGATTCAGGAGTTAGAAACAGGTTTCTGCTAAGAGCTGCGTTTCGACATTTCTCAGTGAATGGGAGCCTATGCTGTAAGGAGAACTGTCTGCTTGTGAAGCCAAAACGGAGCTACCTAACAGAACGGTCTTCAATGTGTGCATTCAACTTACCGGGTTAAACTCGTGTGTTGACGTGGAAGTCTGGAAACGCTTTCTGTGGAAAGATCTCAAAACAGGCATTTCCAGCACTATTCCCGCATATAACGAAATAGCAGTAAAACTCTTCTTAAAACACAGAAGCAACGTATCCTTCAATCTGCTCTGTTGTGCGTATGTTCAGCTAAGTGAGTTAAATCTCCCTTTAGATTCAGGAGTTAGAAAGACGTTTCTGCTAAGAGCTGCGTTTGGACATTTCTCAGTGAATGGGAGGCTATGCTGTAAGGAGAACTGTCTGCTTGGGAAACCAAAACGGAGCTACCTAACAGAGCGGTCTTCAATGTGTGCATTCAACTTACCGAGTTAAACTGGTTTGTTGAAGGGGAAGTCTGGAAACGCTTTCTGTGGAGAGATCTCAAAACAGGAATTTCTAGCACTATTCACGCATATAACGAAATAGCGGTAAAACTCTGCCTAAAACACAGAAGCAACGTATCCTTCAATCCCCTCTGCCCTGCGTTTGTTCAGCTAAGTGAGTTAAATCTCCCTTTAGATTCAGGAGTTAGAAACACGTTTCTGCTAATAGCTGCGTTTGGACATTTCTCAGTGAATTGGAGCATATGCTGTAAGGAGAACTGTCTGCTTGTGAAACCAAAACGGAGCTACCGAACAGAACGGTCTTCAATGGTGCATTCAACTTACCGATTTAAACTCGTGCGTTGAAGGGGAAGTCTGGAAACGCTTTCTGTGGAGAGATCTCAAAACAGGCATTTCCAGCACTATTGCCGCATATAACGAAATAGCAGTAAAACTCTGCCTAAAACACAGAAGCAACATATCCTTCAATCTGCTCTGCCGTGCGTTTGTTCAGCTAAGTGAGTTAAATCTCCCTTTCGATTCAGGAGTTAGAAACACGTTTCTGCTAAGAGCTGCGTTTGGACATTTCTCAGTGAATGGGAGCCTATGCTGTAAGGAGAACTGTCTGCTTGTGAAACCAAAGCGCAGCTACCTAACAGAACGGTCTTCAATGGGTGCATTCAACTTACAGAGTTAAACTCGTGTTTTGAAGGGGAAGTCTGGAAACGCTTTCTGTGGAGAGATCTCAAAACACGCATTTCCAGCACTATTCCAGCATATAACGAAATAGCAGTAAAACTCTGCCTAAAACACAGAAGCAACGTATCCTTCAATCACCTCTGCTGTGCGTTTATTCAGCTAAGTGAGTTAAATCTCTCTTTAGATTCAGGAGTCAGAAACACGTTTCTGCTAAGAGCTGCGTTTGGACATTTCTCAGTGAATGGGAGCCTATGCTGTAAGGAGAACTGTCTGCTTGTGAAACCAAAACGGATCTACCTAACAGAACGGTCTTCAATGTGTGCATTCAACTTACCGAGTTAAACTCGTGTGTTGAAGGGGAAGTCTGGAAACTGTTTCTGTGGAGAGATCCCAAAACAGGCATTTCCAGCACTATACCAGCATATAACGAAATAGCAGTAATACTTTGCCTAAAACACAGAAGCAACGTATCCTTCAATCTGCGCTGCTGTGCGTTTGTTCAGCTAAGTGAGTTAAATTTCCCTTTAGATTCAGGAGTTAGAAGCACGTTTCTGCTAAGAGCTGCGTTTGGGCATTTCTCAGTGAATGGGAGCCTGTGCTTTAAGGAGAACAGTCTGCTTGTGAAACCAAAACGGAACTACCTAACAGAACGGTCTTCAGTGTGTTCATTCAACTTACCGATTTAAACACTTGTGTTGAAGGGGAAGTCTGGAAACGCTTTCTGTAGAGAGATCAAATAACAGGCATTTCCAGTACTATTCCCGCATATAACGAAATAGCAGTAAAATTCTGCCTAAAACACAGAAGCAACGTATCCTTCAATCTGCTCTGCTGTGCGTTTGTTCAGCTAAGTGAGTTAAATCTCCCTTTAGATTCAGGGTTCAGAAACACGTTTCTGCTAAGAGCTGCGTTTGGACATTACACAGTGAATGGGAGACTATGCTGTAAGAAGAACTGTCTGCTTGTGAAACCAAAACGGGGCCACCTAACAGAACGGTCTTCAATGTGTGCATTCAACTTACCGAGTTAAACTCATGTGTGGAAGGGGAAGTCTGGAAACGCTTTCTGTGGAGAGATCTCAAAACAGGCATTTCCAGCACTATTCCCGCATATAACGAAATAGCAGTAAAATTCTGCCTAAAACAAAGAAGCAATGTATCCTTCAATCTGCTCTGCTCTGGGTTTGTTCAGCTAAGTGAGTTAAATCTCCCTTTACATTCAGGAGTTAGAAACACTTTTCTGCTAAGAACTGCGTTTGGACATTTCTCAGTGAATGGGAGCCTATGCTGTAATGAGAACTGTCTGCTTGTGAAACCAAAACGGAGCTACCTAACAGAAAGGTCTTCAATGTGTGCGTTAAACTTACTGAGTTGACCTCGTGTGTTGAAGGGGAGGTCTGGAAGCGCTTTCTGTAGAGAGATCTCAAAACAGGCATTTCCATCACTATTACTGCATATAACGAAATAGCAGTAAATCTCTGCCTAAAACACAGAAGCAACGTATCCTTCAATCTGCTCTGCTGTTCGTTTGTTCAGCTAAGTGAGTTAAATCTCCCTTTCGATTCAGGAGTTAGAAACAACTTTCTGCTAAGAGCTGCGTTTCGACATTTCTCAGTGAATGGGAGCCTATGCTGTAAAGAGAACTGTCTGCTTGTGAAACCAAAACGGAGATACATAACAGAACGGTCTTCAATGTGTGCATTCAACTTACCGAGTTAAACTCGTGTGTTGAAGGGGAAGTCTGGAAACGGTTTCTGTGGAGAGATCCCAAAACAGGCATTTCCAGCACTATACCCGCATATAACGAAATAGCAGTAATACTCTGCCTAAAACACAGAAGCAACGTATCCTTCAATCTGCGCTGCTGTGCGTTTGTTCAGCTAAGTGAGTTAAATCTCCCTTTAGATTCAGGAGTTAGAAACACGTTTCTGCTAAGAGCTAAGTTTGGATATTTCTCAGTGAACGGGAGCCTATGCTGTAAGGAGAACTGTCTGCTTGTGAAACCAAAACGGAACTACCTAACAGAACGGTCTTCAATGCGTGCATTCAACTTAACGAGTTACACTCGTGTGTTGAAGAGGAAGTCTGGAAACGCTTTCTGTGGAGAGATCTCAAAACAGGCATTTCCAGCACTATTCCCGCATATAACGAAATAGCAGTAAAACTCTGCCTAAAACACAGAAGCAACGTATCCTTCAATCTGCCCTGCTGTGCGTTTGTTCACCTAAGTGAGTTAAATGCCCCTTTAGATTCAGGAGTTAGAAACACGTTTCTGCTAAGAGCTGCGTTTGGACATTTCTCAGTGAATGGGAGCCTATGCTGTAAGGAGAACTGTCTGCTTGGGAAACCAAAACGGAGCTACCTAACACAACGCTCTTCAATGTGTGCATTCAACTTACCGAGATAAACTCGTGTGTTGAAGGGGAAGTCTGGAAACGCTTTCTGTGGAGAGATCTCAAAACAGGCATTTCCAGCACTATTCCCGCATATAACGAAATAGCAGTAAAACTCTGCCTAAAACAAAGAAGCAACGTATCCTTCAATCTGCTCTGCTCTGCGTTTGTTCAGCTGAGTGAGTTAAATCTCCCTTTAGATTCAGGAGATAGAAACACGTTTCTGCTAAGAGCTGCGTTTGCACATTTCTCAGTGAATGGGAGCCTATGCTGTAAGGAGAACTGTCTGCTTGTGAAACCAAAACGGAGCTACCTAACAAAACGGTTTTCAATGTGTTCATTCAACTTACCGAGTTAAACACGTGTGTTGAAGGGGAAGTCTGCAAACGGTTTCTGTGGAGAAATCTCAAAACAGGCATTTCCAGCACTATTCCCGCATATAACGAAATAGCAGTAAAACTCTGCCTAAAACACAGAAGCAACGTATTCTTCAATCTGCTCTGCTGTGCGTTTGTTCAGCTAAGTGAGTTAAATCTCCCTTTAGATTCAGGAGTTAGAAACACGTTTCTGCTAAGAGCTGCGTTTGAACATTTCTCAGTTAATGGGAGCCTATGCCGTAAGGAGAACTGTCTGCTTGGGAAACCAAAACGGAGCTACCTAACAGAACGGTCTTCAATGTGTGCATTCAACTTACCGAGTTACACTCGTGTGTTGAACGGGAAGTCTGGAAACGCTTTCTTTGGAGAGATCTCAAAACAGGCATTTCCAGTACTATTCCCGTATATAACGAAATAGCAGTAAATCTCTGCCTAAAACACAGAAGCAACGTATCCTTCAATCTGCTCTGCTGTGCGTTTGTTCAGCTAAGTGAGTTAAATCTCCCTTTCGATTCAGGAGTTAGAAACAACTTTCTGCTAAGAGCTGCGTTTGGACATTTCTCAGTGAATGGGAGCCTATGCTGTAAAGAGAACTGTCTGCTTGTGAAACCAAAACGGAGATACTTAACAGAACGGTCTTCAATGTGTGCATTCAACTTACCGATTTAAACTCGTGTGTTGAAGGGGAAGTCTGGAAACGGTTTCTGTGGAGAGATCCCAAAACAGGCATTTCCAGCACTATACCCGCATATAACGAAATAGCAGTAATACTCTGCCTAAAACACAGAAGCAACGTATCCTTCAATCTGCGCTGCTGTGCGTTTGTTCAGCTAAGTGAGTTAAATCTCCCTTTAGATTCAGGAGTTAGAAACACGTTTCTGCTAAGAGCTTCGTTTGGACATTTCTCCGTGAACGGGAGCCTATGCTGTAAGGAGAACTGTCTGCTTGTGAAACCAAAACGGAACTACCTAACAGAACGGTCTTCAATGCGTGCATTCAACTTAACGAGTTACACTCGTGTGTTGAAGAGGAAGTCTGGAAACGGTTTCTGTGGAGAGATCCCAAAACAGGCATTTCCAGCACTATTCCCGCATATAACGAAATAGCAGTAAAATTCTGCCTAAAACACAGAAGCAACCTATCCTTCAATCTGCTCTGCTGTGCGTTTGTTCTGCAAAGTGAGTTAAATCTCCCTTTAGATTCAGGAGATAGAAACACGTTTCTGCTAAGAGCTGCGATTGGACATTTTTCAGTGAATGGGAAACTATGCTCTAAGGAGAACTGTCTGCTTGGGAAACCAAAACGGAGCTACCTAACAGAACGGTCTTCAATGTGTGCATTCAACTTACCGAGTTAAACTCGTGTGTTGAAGGGGAAGTCTGGAAACGTTTTCTGTGGAGAGATCCAAAAACAGGCATTTCCAGCACTATTCCCGCATATAACGAAATAGCAGTAACATTCTGCCTAAAACACAGAAGCAACGTATCCTTCAATCTGCTCTGCTGTGCGTTTGTTCTGCTAAGTGAGTTAAATCTCCCTTTAGATTCAGGAGATAGAAACACGTTTCTGCTAAGAGCTGCGTTTGGACATTTCTCAGTGAATGGGAGCCTATGCTCTAAGGAGAACTGTCTGCTTGTGAAACCAAAACGGAGCTACCAAATAGAACGGACTTCAATATGTGCATTCAACTTACCGAGATAAAATCATGTGCTGAAGGGGAAGTCTGGAAACGCTTTCTGTGGAGAGATCTCAAAACAGGAATTTCTAGCACTATTCACGCATATAACGAAATAGCGGTAAAACTCTGCCTAAAACACAGAAGCAACGTATCCTTCAATCCCCTCTGCCCTGCGTTTGTTCAGCTAAGTGAGATAAATCTCCCTTTAGATTCAGGAGTTAGAAACACGATTCTGCTAATAGCTGCGTTTGGACATTTCTCAGTGAATTGGAGCATATGCTGTAAGGTGAACTGTCTGCTTGTGAAACCAAAACGGAGCTACCGAACAGAACGGTCTTCAATGGTGCATTCAACTTACCGAGTTAAACTCGTGTGTTGAAGGGGAAGTCTGGAAACGCTTTCTGTGGAGAGATCTCAAAACAGGCATTTCCAGCACTATTCCCGCATATAACGAAATAGCAGTAAAACTCTGCCTAAAACACAGAAGCAACGTATCCTTCAATCTGCTCTGCTGTGCGTTTGTTCAGCTAAGTGAGTTAAATCTCCCTTTCGATTCAGGAGTTAGAAACACGTTTCTGCTAAGAGCTGCGTTTGGACATTTCTCAGTGAATGGGAGTCTATGCTGTAAGGAGAACTGTCTGCTTGTGAAACCAAAGCGCAGCTACATAACAGAACGGTCTTCAATGTGTGCATTCAACTTACCGAGTGAAACTCGTGTGTTGAAGGGGAAGTCTGAAAACCTTTTCTGTGGAGAGATCTCAAAACAGGCATTTCCAGTACTATTCCCGCATATAACGAAATGGTTGTATAACTCTGCCTAAAACACAGAAGCAACGTATCCTTCCATCTGCTTTGCTGTGCGTTTGTTCAGCTAAGTGAGTTAAATCTCCCTTTAGATTCAGGAGTTAGAAACACGTTTCTGCTAAGGGCTGCGTTTGGACATTTCCCAGTGAATGGGAGCCTATGCTGTAAGGAGAACTGTCTGCTTGTGAAACCAAAACGGATCTACCTAACAGAACGGTCTTCAATGTGTGCATTCAACTTACCGAGTTAAACTCGTGTTGAAGGGGAAGTCTGGAAACACTTCCTGTGGAGAGATCTCAAAACAGGCATTTCCAGCACTATTCCCGCATATAACGAAATAGCAGTAAAACTCTGCCTAAAACACAGAAGCAACGTATCCTTCAATCTGCTCTGCTCTGCGTTTGTTCAGCTAAGTGAGTTAAATCTCCCTTTAGATTCAGGAGTTAGAAACACGTTTCTGCTAAGAGCTGCGTTTGGACATTTCTCAGTGAATGGGAGCCTATGCCGTAAGGAGAACTGTCTGCTTGTGAAACCAAAACGGAGCTACCTAACAGATCGGTCTTCAATGTGTTCATTCAACTTACCGAGTTAAACTCGAGTGTTGAAATGGAAGTCTGGAATCGCGTTCTGTGGAGAGATCTCAAAAGAGGTATTTCCAGCACTATTCCCGCATATAACGAAATGGCTGTAAAACTCTGCCTAAAACACAGAAGCAACGTATCCTTCAATGGGCTCTGCTGCACGTTTGTTCAGCTAAGTGAGTTAAATCTCCCTTTAGATTCAGGAGTTAGATACAAATTTCTGCTAAGGGCTGCGTTTGGACATTTCTCAGTGAATGGGAGCCTATGTTGTAAGGAGAACTGCCTGCTTGGGAAACCAAAACGGAGGTACATAACAGAACGGTCTTCAATGTGTGCATTCAACTTACCTAGATAAACTCGTGTGTTGAAGGGGAAGTCTGGGAACGCTTTCTGTGGAGAGATCTCAAAACAGGCATTTCCAGCACTATTCCCGCATATAACGAAATAGCAGTAAAACTCTGCCTAAAACACAGAAAAAACCTATCCTTCAATCTGCTCTGCTGTGCGTTTGTTCAGCTAAGTGAGTTAAATCTCCCTTTAGATTCAGGAGTTAGAAACACGTTTCTGCTAAGAGCTGCGTTTGGACATTTCTCAGTGAATGGGAGCCTGTGCTGTAAGGAGAACAGTCTGCTTGTGAAACCAAAACGGAGCTACATAACAGAACGGTCTTCAATGTGTTCATTCAACTTACCGATTTAAACACTTGTGTTGAAGGGGAAGTCTGGAAACGCTTTCTGTGGAGAGATCAAATAACAGGCATTTCCAGTACTATTCCCGCATATAACGAAATAGCAGTAAAATTCTGCCTAAAACACAGAAGCAACGTATCCTTCAATCTGCTCTGCTGTGCGTTTGTTCAGCTAAGTGAGATAAATCTCCCTTTAGATTCAGGGTTCAGAAACACGTTTCTGCTAAGATCTGCGTTTGGACATTTCTCAGTGAATGGGAGCCTATGCCGTAAGGAGAACTGTCTGCTTGTGAAACCAAAACGGAGCTACCTAACAGAACAGTCTTCAATGTGTGCATTCAACTTACCGAGTTAAACTCGAGTGTTGAAATGGAAGTCTGGAAACGCGTTCTGTGGAGAGATCTCAAAAGAGGTATTTCCAGCACTATTCCCACATATAACGAAATGGCTGTAAAACTCTGCCTAAAACACAGAAGCAACGTATCCTTCAATGGGCTCTGCTGTACGTTTGTTCAGCTAAGTGAGTTAAATCTCCCTTTAGATTCAGGAGTTAGATACAAATTTCTGCTAAGGGCTGCGTTTGGACATTTCTCAGTGAATGGGAGCCTATGTTGTAAGGAGAACTGCCTGCTTGGGAAACCAAAACGGAGGTACATAACAGAACGGTCTTCAATGTGTGCATTCAACTTACCGAGTTAAACTCGTGTGTTGTAGGGGAAGTCTGTAACCGCTTTCTGTTGAGAGATCTCAAAACAGGCATTTCCATCACTATTCCCGCATATAACGAAATAGCAGTAAAACCCGGCCTGAAACAGAGAAGCAACGTATCCTTCAATCTGCTCTGCTGTGCGTTTGTTCAGCTAAGTGAGTTAAATCTCCCTTTAGATTCAGGAGTTAGAAACAGGTTTCTGCTAAGAGCTGCGTTTGGACATTTCTCAGTGAATGGGAGCCTATGCTGTAAGGAGAACTGTCTGCTTGTTAAACCAAAACGGAGCTACCAAACAGAACGGTCTTCAATGTGTGCATTCAACTTACCGAGATAAACTCGTGTGTTGAAGGGGAAGTCTGGGAACGCTTTCTGTGGAGAGATCTCAAAACAGGCATTTCCAGCACTATTCCCGTATATAACGAAATAGCAGTAAAACTCTGCATAAAACACAGAAAAAACGTATCCTTCAATCTGCTCTGCTGTGCGTTTGTTCAGCTAAGTGAGTTAAATTTCCCTTAAGATTCAGGAGTTAGAAACACGTTTCTGCTAAGAGCTGCGTTTGGACATTTCTCAGTGAATGGGAGCCTGTGCTGTAAGGAGAACAGTCTGCTTGTGAAACCAAAACGGAGCTACCTAACAGAACGGTCTTCAGTGTGTTCATTCAACTTACCGATATAAACACTTGTGTTGAAGGGGAAGTCTGGAAACGCTTTCTGTGGAGAGATCAAATAACAGGCATTTCCAGTACTATTCCCGCATATAACGAAATAGCAGTAAAATTCTGCCTAAAACACAGAAGCAACGTATCCTTCAATCTGCTCTGCTGTGCGTTTGTTCAGCTAAGTGAGTTAAATCTCCCTTTAGATTCAGGGTTCAGAAACACGTTTCTGCTAAGAGCTGCGTTTGGACATTACACAGTGAATGGGAGACTATGCTGTAAGAAGAACTGTCTGCTTGTGAAACCAAAACGGGGCCACATAACAGAACGGTCTTCAATGTGTGCATTCGACTTACCGAGTTAAACTCGTGTGTGGAGGGGGAAGTCTGGAAACGCTTTCTGTGGAGAGTCTCAAAACAGGCATTTCCAGCACTATTCCCGCATATAACGAAATGGTTGTATAACTCTGCCTAAAACACAGAAGCAACGTATCCTTCCATCTGCTTTGCTGTGCGTTTGTTCAGCTAAGTGAGTTAAATCTCCCTTTAGATTCAGGAGTTAGAAACACGTTTCTGCTAAGGGCTGCGTTTGGACATTTCTCAGTGAATGGGAGCCTTTGCTGTAAGGAGAACTGTCTGCTTGTGAAACCAAAACGGATCTACCTAACAGAACGGTCTTCAATGTGTGCATTCAACTTACCGAGTTAAACTCGTGTTGAAGGGGAAGTCTGGAAACACTTTCTGTGGAGAGATCTCAAAACAGGCATTTCCATCACTATTCCCGCATATAACGAAATAGCAGTAAAACTCTGCCTAAAACACAGAAGCAACGTATCCTTCAATCTACTCTGCTGTGCGTTTGTTCAGCTAAGTGAGTTAAATCTCCCTTTAGATTCAGAAGTTAGAAACACGTTTCTGCTAAGAGTTGCGTTTGGACATTTCTCAGTGAATGGGAGCCTATGCCGTAAGGAGAACTGTCTGCTTGTGAAACCAAAACGGAGCTACCTAACAGAACGGTCTTCAATGTGTGCATTCAACTTACCGAGTTAAACTCGAGTGTTGAAATGGAAGTCTGGAAACGCGTTCTGCGGAGAGATCTCAAAAGAGGTATTTCCAGCACTATTCCCACATATAACGAAATGGCTGTAAAACTCTGCCTAAAACACAGAAGCAACGTAGCCTTCAATGGGCTCTGCTGTACGTTTGTTCAGCTAAGTGAGTTAAATCTCCCTTTAGATTCAGGATTTAGATACAAATTTCTGCTAAGGGCTGCGTTTGGACATTTCTCAGTGAATGGGATCCTATGTTGTAAGGAGAACTGCCTGCTTGGGAAACCAAAACGGAGGTACATAACAGAACGGTCTTCAATGTGTGCATTCAACTTACCGAGTTAAACTCGTGTGTTGTAGGGGAAGTCTGGAAACGCTTTCTGTTCAGAGATTTCAAAACAGGCATTTCCATCACTATTCCCGCATATAACGAAATAGCAGTAAAACCCGGCCTAAAACAGAGAAGCAACGTATCCTTCAATCTGCTCTGCTGTGCGTTTGTTCAGCTAAGTGACTTAAATCTCCCTTTAGATTCAGGAGTTAGATACAAATTTCTGCTAAGGGCTGCGTTTGGACATTTCTCAGTGAATGGGAGCCTATGTTGTAAGGAGAACTGCCTGCTTGTGAAACCAAAACGGATGTACATAACAGAACGGTCTTCAATGCGTGCATTCAACTTACAGAGTTAAACTCGTGTGTTGTAGGGGAAGTCTGGAAACGCTTTCTGTAGAGAGATCTCAAAACAGGCATTTCCAGCACTATTCCCGCATATAACGGAAGAGCAGTAAAACTCTGCTTAACACACAGAAGCAATGTATCCTTCAATCTGCTCTGCTGTGCATTTGTTCAGCTAAGTAAGTTAAATCTCCCTTTATATTCAGGAGTTAGAAACACTTTTCTGCTAAGAGCTGCGTTTGGACATTTTTCAGTGAATGGGAACCTACGCTGTAAGGAGAACTGTCTGCTTGGGAAACAAAAACGGAGCTACCTAACAGAACGGTCTTCAATGTGTGCATTCAACTTACCTAGTTATACTCGTGTGTTGAAGGGGAAGTCTGGAAACGCTTTCTGTGGAGAGATCTCAAAACAGGCATTTCCATCACTATTCCCGCATATAACGAAATAGCAGTAAAACTATGCCTAAAACACAGAAGCAACGTATCCTTCAATCTGCTCTGCTGTGCATTTGTTCAGCTAAGTGAGTTAAATCTCCCTTTAGATTCAGAGGTTAGAAACACGTTTCTGCTAACAGCTGCGTTTGGACATTACACAGTGAATGGGAGACTATGCTGTAAGAAGAACTGTCTGCTTGTGAAACCAAAACGGGGCCACCTAACAGAACGGTCTTCAATGTGTGCATTCAACTTACCGAGTTAAACTCGTGTGTGGAAGGGGAAGTCTGGAAACGCTTTCTGTGGAGAGATCTCAAAACAGGCATTTCCAGCACTATTCCCGCATATAACGAAATGGTTGTATAACTCTGCCTAAAACACAGAAGCAACGTATCCTTCCATCTGCTTTGCTGTGCGTTTGTTCAGCTAAGTGAGTTAAATCTCCCTTTAGATTCAGGAGTTAGAAACACGTTTCTGCTAAGGGCTGCGTTTGGACATTTCTCAGTGAATGGGAGCCTTTGCTGTAAGGAGAACTGTCTGCTTGTGAAACCAAAACGGATCTACCTAACAGAACGGTCTTCAATGTGTGCATTCAACTTACCGAGTTAAACTCGTGTTGAAGGGGAAGTCTGGAAACACTTTCTGTGGAGAGATCTCAAAACAGGCATTTCCATCACTATTCCCGCATATAACGAAATAGCAGTAAAACGCTGCCTAAAACACAGAAGCAACGTATCCTTCAATCTGCTCTGCTGTGCGTTTGTTCAGCTAAGTGAGTTAAATCTCCCTTTAGATTCAGGACTTAGAAACACGTTTCTGCTAAGGGCTGCGTTTGGACATTTCTCAGTGAATGGGAGCCTATGCTGTAAGGAGAACTGTCTGCTTGTGAAACCAAAGCGCAGCTACCTAACAGAACGGTCTTCAATGTGTGCATTCAACTTACAGAGTTAAACTCGTGTTTTGAAGGGGAAGTCTGGAAACGCTTTCTGTGGAGAGATCTCAAAACACGCATTTCCAGCACTATTCCCGCATATAACGAAATAGCAGTAAAACTCTGCCTAAAACACAGAAGGAATGTATCCTTCAATCACCTCTGCTGTGCGTTTATTCAGCTAAGTGTGTTAAATCTCTCTTTAGATTCAGGAGTCAGAAACACGTTTCTGCTAAGAGCTGCGTTTGGCCATTTCTCAGTGAATGGGAGCCTGTGCTGTAAGGAGAACTGTTTGCTTGTAAAACCAAAACGGAGCTACCTAACAGAACGGTCTTCAATGTGTGCATTCAACTTACCGAGTTAAACTCGTGTGTTGAAGGGGAAGTCTGGAAACGGTTTCTGTGGAGAGATCCCAAAACAGGCATTTCCAGCACTATACCCGCATATAACGAAATAGCAGTAATACTCTGCCTAAAACACAGAAGCAACGTATACTTCAATCTGCGCTGCTCTGCGTTTGTTCAGCTAAGTGAGTTAAATCTCCCTTTAGATTCAGGAGTTAGAAACACGTTTCTGCTAACAGCTGCGTTTATACATTTCTCAGTTAATGGGAGCCTATGCCGTAAGGAGAACTGTCTGCTTGGGAAACCAAAACGGAGCTACCTAACAGAACGGTCTTCAATGTGTGCATTCAACTTACCGAGTTACACTCGTGTGTTGAAGGGAATTCTGGAAACGCTTTCTGTGGAGAGATCTCAAAACAGGCATTTCCAGCACTATTCCCGCATATAACGAAATAGCAGTAAATCTCTGCCTAAAACACAGAAGCAACGTATCCTTCAATCTGCTCTGCTGTTCGTTTGTTCAGCTAAGTGAGTTAAATCTCCCTTTCGATTCAGGAGTTAGAAACAACTTTCTGCTAAGAGCTGCGTTTCGACATTTCTCAGTGAATGGGAGCCTATGCTGTAAAGAGAACTGTCTGCTTGTGAAACCAAAACGGAGATACATAACAGAACGGTCTTCAATGTGTGCATTCAACTTACCGAGTTAAACTCGTGTGTTGAAGGGGAAGTCTGGAAACGGTTTCTGTGGAGAGATCCCAAAACAGGCATTTCCAGCACTATACCCGCATATAACGAAATAGCAGTAATACTCTGCCTAAAACACAGAAGCAACGTATCCTTCAATCTGCGCTGCTGTGCGTTTGTTCAGCTAAGTGAGTTAAATCTCCCTTTAGATTCAGGAGTTAGAAACACGTTTCTGCTAAAAGCTTCGTTTGGATATTTCTCAGTGAACGGGAGCCTATGCTGTAAGGAGAACAGTCTGCTTGTGAAACCAAAACGGAACTACCTAACAGAACGGTCTTCAATGCGTGCATTCAACTTAACGAGTTACACTCGTGTGTTGAAGAGGAAGTCTGGAAACGCTTTCTGTGGAGAGATCTCAAAACAGGCATTTCCAGCACTATTCCCGCATATAACGAAATAGCAGTAAAACTCTGCCTAAAACACAGAAGCAACGTATCCTTCAATCTGCCCTGCTGTGCGTTTGTTCACCTAAGTGAGTTAAATGCCCCTTTAGATTCAGGAGTTAGAAACACGTTTCTGCTAAGAGCTGCGTTTGGACATTTCTCAGTGAATGGGAGCCTATGCTGTAAGGAGAACTGTCTGCTTGGGAAACCAAAACGGAGCTACCTAAGACAACGCTCTTCAATGTGTGCATTCAACTTACCGAGATAAACTCGTGTGTTGAAGGGGAAGTCTGGAAACGCTTTCTGTGGAGAGATCTCAAAACAGGCATTTCCAGCACTATTCCCGCATATAACGAAATAGCAGTAAAACTCTGCCTAAAACAAAGAAGCAACGTATCCTTCAATCTGCTCTGCTCTGCGTTTGTTCAGCTGAGTGAGTTAAATCTCCCTTTAGATTCAGGAGATAGAAACACGTTTCTGCTAAGAGCTGCGTTTGCACATTTCTCAGTGAATGGGAGCCTATGCTGTAAGGAGAACTGTCTGCTTGTGAAACCAAAACGGAGCTACCTAACAAAACGGTTTTCAATGTGTTCATTCAACTTACCGAGTTAAACACGTGTGTTGAAGGGGAAGTCTGCAAACGGTTTCTGTGGAGAAATCTCAAAACAGGCATTTCCAGCACTATTCCCGCATATAACGAAATAGCAGTAAAACTCTGCCTAAAACACAGAAGCAACGTATTCTTCAATCTGCTCTGCTGTGCGTTTGTTCAGCTAAGTGAGTTAAATCTCCCTTTCGATTCAGGAGTTAGAAACACGTTTCTGCTAAGAGCTGCGTTTGGACATTTCTCAGTGAATGGGAGCCTATGCTGTAAAGAGAACTGTCTGCTTGTGAAACCAAAACGGATATACTTAACAGAACGGTCTTCAATGTGTGCATTCAACTTACCGATTTAAACTCGTGTGTTGAAGGGGAAGTCTGGAAACGGTTTCTGTGGAGAGATCCCAAAACAGGCATTTCCAGCACTATACCCGCATATAACGAAATAGCAGTAATACTCTGCCTAAAACACAGAAGCAACGTATCCTTCAATCTGCGCTGCTGTGCGTTTGTTCAGCTAAGTGAGTTAAATCTCCCTTTAGATTCAGGAGTTAGAAACACGTTTCTGCTAAGAGCTTCGTTTGGACATTTCTCCGTGAACGGGAGCCTATGCTGTAAGGAGAACTGTCTGCTTGTGAAACCAAAACGCAACTACCTAACAGAACGGTCTTCAATGCGTGCATTCAACTTAACGAGTTACACTCGTGTGTTGAAGAGGAAGTCTGGAAACGCTTTCTGTGGAGAGATCTCAAAACAGGCATTTCCAGCACTATTCCCGCATATAACGAAATAGCAGTAAAACTCTGCCTAAAACACAGAAGCAACCTATCCTTCAATCTGCTCTGCTGTGCGTTTGTTCACCTAAGTGAGTTAAATGCCCCTTTAGATTCAGGAGTTAGAAACACGTTTCTGCTAAGAGCTGCGTTTGGACATTTCTCAGTGAATGGGAGCCTATGCTGTAAGGAGAACTGTCTGCTTGGAAACCAAAACGGAGCTACCTAACACAACGCTCTTCAATGTGTGCATTCAACTTACCGAGATAAACTCGTGTGTTGAAGGGGAAGTCTGGAAACGCTTTCTGTGGAGAGATCTCAAAACATGCATTTCCAGCACTATTCCCGCATATAACGAAATAGCAGTAAAACTCTGCCTAAAACAAAGAAGCAACGTATCCTTCAATCTGCTCTGCTCTGCGTTTGTTCAGCTGAGTGAGTTAAATCTCCCTTTAGATTCAGGAGATAGAAACACGTTTCTGCTAAGAGCTGCGTTTGGACATTTCTCAGTGAAAGGGAGCCTATGCTGTAAGGAGAACTGTCTGCTTGTGAAACCAAAACGGAGCTACCTAACAAAACGGTTTTCAATGTGTTCATTCAACTTACCGAGTTAAACACGTGTGTTGAAGGGGAAGTCTGCAAACGCTTTCTGTGGAGAAATCTCAAAACAGGCATTTCCAGCACTATTCCCGCATATAACGAAATAGCAGTAAAACTCTGCCTAAAACACAGAAGCAACGTATCCTTCAATCTGCGCTGCTGTGCGTTTGTTCAGCTAAGTGAGTTAAATCTCCCTTTAGATTCAGGAGTTAGAAACACGTTTCTGCTAAGAGCTGCGTTTGGACATTTCTCAGTGAATGGGAGCCTATGCTGTAAGGAGAACTGTCTGCTTGGGAAACCAAAACGGAGCTACCTAACACAACGCTCTTCAATGTGTGCATTCAACTTACGGAGATAAACTCGTGTGTTGAAGGGGAAGTCTGGAAACTCTTTATGTGGAGAGATCTCAAAACAGGCATTTCCAGCACTATTCCCGCATATAACGAAATAGCAGTAAAACTCTGCCTAAAACACAGAAGCAACCTATCCTTCAATCTGCACTGCTGTGCGTTTGTTTAGCTAAGTGAGTTAAAACTCCCTTTAGATTCAGGAGTTAGAAACACGTTTCTGCTAAGAGCTGCGTATGGACATTTCTCAGTTAATGGGAGCCTATGCTGTAAGGAGAACTGTCTGGTTGGGAAACCAAAACGGAGGTACCAAACAGAACGGTCTTCCATGTGTGCATTCAACTTACCGAGTTAAACTCGTGTGTTGAAGGGGAAGTCTGGAAACGGTTTCTGTGGAGAGATCCCAAAACAGGCATTTCCAGCACTATTCCCGCATATAACGAAATAGCAGTAAAATTCTGCCTAAAACACAGAAGCAACCTATCCTTCAATCTGCTCTGCTGTGCGTTTGTTCTGCAAAGTGTGTTAAATCTCCCTTTAGATTCAGGAGATAGAAACACGTTTCTGCTAAGAGCTGCGATTGGACATTTTTCAGTGAATGGGAAACTATGCTCTAAGGAGAACTGTCTGCTTGGGAAACCAAAACGGAGCTACCTAACAGAACGGTCTTCAATGTGTGCATTCAACTTACCGAGTTAAACTCGTGTGTTGAAGGGGAAGCCTGGAAACGTTTTCTGTGGAGAGATCCAAAAACAGGCATTTCCAGCACTATTCCCGCATATAACGAAATAGCAGTAAAACTCTGCCTAAAACACAGAAGCAACGTATTCTTCAATCTGCTCTGCTGTGCGTTTGTTCAGCTAAGTGAGTTAAATCTCCCTTTAGATTCAGGAGTTAGAAACACGTTTCTGCTAAGAGCTGCGTTTGGACATTTCTCAGTTAATGGGAGCCTATGCCGTAAGGAGAACTGTCTGCTTGGGAAACCAAAACGGAGCTACCTAACAGAACGGTCTTCAATGTGTGCATTCAACTTACCGAGTTACACTCGTGTGTTGAACGGGAAGTCTGGAAACGCTTTCTTTGGAGAGGTCTCAAAACAGGCATTTCCAGTACTATTCCCGCATATAACGAAATAGCAGTAAATCTCTGCCTAAAACACAGAAGCAACGTATCCTTCAATCTGCTCTGCTGTGCGTTTGTTCAGCTAAGTGAGTTAAATCTCCCTTTCGATTCAGGAGTTAGAAACAACTTTCTGCTAAGAGCTGCGTTTGGACATTTCTCAGTGAATGGGAGCCTATGCTGTAAAGAGAACTGTCTGCTTGTGAAACCAAAACGGAGATACTTAACAGAACGGTCTTCAATGTGTGCATTCAACTTACCGATTTAAACTCGTGTGTTGAAGGGGAAGTCTGGAAACGGTTTCTGTGGAGAGATCCCAAAACAGGCATTTCCAGCACTATACCCGCATATAACGAAATAGCAGTAATACTCTGCCTAAAACACAGAAGCAACGTATCCTTCAATCTGCACTGCTGTGCGTTTGTTCAGCTAAGTGAGTTAAATCTCCCTTTAGATTCAGGAGTTAGAAACACGTTTCTGCTAAGAGCTTCGTTTGGACATTTCTCCGTGAACGGGAGCCTATGCTGTAAGGAGAACAGTCTGCTTGTGAAACCAAAACGGAACTACCTAACAGAACGGTCTTCAATGCGTGCATTCAACTTAACGAGTTACACTCGTGTGTTGAAGAGGAAGTCTGGAAACGGTTTCTGTGGAGAGATCCCAAAACAGGCATTTCCAGCACTATTCCCGCATATAACGAAATAGCAGTAAAATTCTGCCTAAAACACAGAAGCAACCTATCCTTCAATCTGCTCTGCTGTGCGTTTGTTCTGCAAAGTGAGTTAAATCTCCCTTTAGATTCAGGAGATAGAAACACGTTTCTGCTAAGAGCTGCGATTGGACATTTTTCAGTGAATGGGAAACTATGCTCTAAGGAGAACTGTCTGCTTGGGAAACCAAAACGGAGCTACCTAACAGAACGGTCTTCAATGTGTGCATTCAACTTACCGAGTTAAACTCGTGTTTTGAAGGGGAAGTCTGGAAACGTTTTCTGTGGAGAGATCCAAAAACAGGCATTTCCAGCACTATTCCCGCATATAACGAAATAGCAGTAACATTCTGCCTAAAACACAGAAGCAACGTATCCTTCAATCTGCTCTGCTGTGCGTTTGTTCTGCTAAGTGAGTTAAATCTCCCTTTAGATTCAGGAGATAGAAACACGTTTCTGCTAAGAGCTGCGTTTGGACATTTCTCAGTGAATGGGAGCCTATGCTCTAAGGAGAACTGTCTGCTTGTGAAACCAAAACGGAGCTACCAAATAGAACGGACTTCAATATGTGCATTCAACTTACCGAGATAAAATCATGTGCTGAAGGGGAAGTCTGGAAACGCTTTCTGTGGAGAGATCTCAAAACAGGAATTTCTAGCACTATTCACGCATATAACGAAATAGCGGTAAAACTCTGCCTAAAACACAGAAGCAAAGTATCCTTCAATCCCCTCTGCCCTGCGTTTGTTCAGCTAAGTGAGATAAATCTCCCTTTAGATTCAGGAGTTAGAAACACGATTCTGCTAATAGCTGCGTTTGGACATTTCTCAGTGAATTGGAGCATATGCTGTAAGGTGAACTGTCTGCTTGTGAAACCAAAACGGAGCTACCGAACAGAACGGTCTTCAATGGTGCATTCAACTTACCGAGTTAAACTCGTGTGTTGAAGGGGAAGTCTGGAAACGCTTTCTGTGGAGAGATCTCAAAACAGGCATTTCCAGCACTATTCCCGCATATAACGAAATAGCAGTAAAACTCTGCCTAAAACACAGAAGCAACGTATCCTTCAATCTGCTCTGCTGTGCGTTTGTTCAGCTAAGTGAGTTAAATCTCCCTTTCGATTCAGGAGTTAGAAACACGTTTCTGCTAAGAGCTGCGTTTGGACATTTCTCAGTGAATGGGAGTCTATGCTGTAAGGAGAACTGTCTGCTTGTGAAACCAAAGCGCAGCTACATAACAGAACGGTCTTCAATGTGTGCATTCAACTTACCGAGTGAAACTCGTGTGTTGAAGGGGAAGTCTGAAAACCTTTTCTGTGGAGAGATCTCAAAACAGGCATTTCCAGTACTATTCCCGCATATAACGAAATGGTTGTATAACTCTGCCTAAAACACAGAAGCAACGTATCCTTCCATCTGCTTTGCTGTGCGTTTGTTCAGCTAAGTGAGTTAAATCTCCCTTTAGATTCAGGAGTTAGAAACACGTTTCTGCTAAGGGCTGCGTTTGGACATTTCCCAGTGAATGGGAGCCTATGCTGTAAGGAGAACTGTCTGCTTGTGAAACCAAAACGGATCTACCTAACAGAACGGTCTTCAATGTGTGCATTCAACTTACCGAGTTAAACTCGTGTTGAAGGGGAAGTCTGGAAACACTTCCTGTGGAGAGATCTCAAAACAGGCATTTCCAGCACTATTCCCGCATATAACGAAATAGCAGTAAAACTCTGCCTAAAACACAGAAGCAACGTATCCTTCAATCTGCTCTGCTCTGCGTTTGTTCAGCTAAGTGAGTTAAATCTCCCTTTAGATTCAGGAGTTAGAAACACGTTTCTGCTAAGAGCTGCGTTTGGACATTTCTCAGTGAATGGGAGCCTATGCCGTAAGGAGAACTGTCTGCTTGTGAAACCAAAACGGAGCTACCTAACAGATCGGTCTTCAATGTGTTCATTCAACTTACCGAGTTAAACTCGAGTGTTGAAATGGAAGTCTGGAATCGCGTTCTGTGGAGAGATCTCAAAAGAGGTATTTCCAGCACTATTCCCGCATATAACGAAATGGCTGTAAAACTCTGCCTAAAACACAGAAGCAACGTATCCTTCAATGGGCTCTGCTGCACGTTTGTTCAGCTAAGTGAGTTAAATCTCCCTTTAGATTCAGGAGTTAGATACAAATTTCTGCTAAGGGCTGCGTTTGGACATTTCTCAGTGAATGGGAGCCTATGTTGTAAGGAGAACTGCCTGCTTGGGAAACCAAAACGGAGGTACATAACAGAACGGTCTTCAATGTGTGCATTCAACTTACCTAGATAAACTCGTGTGTTGAAGGGGAAGTCTGGGAACGCTTTCTGTGGAGAGATCTCAAAACAGGCATTTCCAGCACTATTCCCGCATATAACGAAATAGCAGTAAAACTCTGCCTAAAACACAGAAAAAACCTATCCTTCAATCTGCTCTGCTGTGCGTTTGTTCAGCTAAGTGAGTTAAATCTCCCTTTAGATTCAGGAGTTAGAAACACGTTTCTGCTAAGAGCTGCGTTTGGACATTTCTCAGTGAATGGGAGCCTGTGCTGTAAGGAGAACAGTCTGCTTGTGAAACCAATACGGAGCTACATAACAGAACGGTCTTCAATGTGTTCATTCAACTTACCGATTTAAACACTTGTGTTGAAGGGGAAGTCTGGAAACGCTTTCTGTGGAGAGATCAAATAACAGGCATTTCCAGTACTATTCCCGCATATAACGAAATAGCAGTAAAATTCTGCCTAAAACACAGAAGCAACGTATCCTTCAATCTGCTCTGCTGTGCGTTTGTTCAGCTAAGTGAGATAAATCTCCCTTTAGATTCAGGGTTCAGAAACACGTTTCTGCTAAGATCTGCGTTTGGACATTTCTCAGTGAATGGGAGCCTATGCCGTAAGGAGAACTGTCTGCTTGTGAAACCAAAACGGAGCTACCTAACAGAACAGTCTTCAATGTGTGCATTCAACTTACCGAGTTAAACTCGAGTGTTGAAATGGAAGTCTGGAAACGCGTTCTGTGGAGAGATCTCAAAAGAGGTATTTCCAGCACTATTCCCACATATAACGAAATGGCTGTAAAACTCTGCCTAAAACACAGAAGCAACGTATCCTTCAATGGGCTCTGCTGTACGTTTGTTCAGCTAAGTGAGTTAAATCTCCCTTTAGATTCAGGAGTTAGATACAAATTTCTGCTAAGGGCTGCGTTTGGACATTTCTCAGTGAATGGGAGCCTATGTTGTAAGGAGAACTGCCTGCTTGGGAAACCAAAACGGAGGTACATAACAGAACGGTCTTCAATATGTGCATTCAACTTACCGAGTTAAACTCGTGTGTTGTAGGGGAAGTCTGGAACCGCTTTCTGTTGAGAGATCTCAAAACAGGCATTTCCATCACTATTCCCGCATATAACGAAATAGCAGTAAAACCCGGCCTAAAACAGAGAAGCAACGTATCCTTCAATCTGCTCTGCTGTGCGTTTGTTCAGCTAAGTGAGTTAAATCTCCCTTTAGATTCAGGAGTTAGAAACAGGTTTCTGCTAAGAGCTGCGTTTGGACATTTCTCAGTGAATGGGAGCCTATGCTGTAAGGAGAACTGTCTGCTTGTTAAATCAAAACGGAGCTACCAAACAGAACGGTCTTCAATGTGTGCATTCAACTTACCGAGATAAACTCGTGTGTTGAAGGGGAAGTCTGGGAACGCTTTCTGTGGAGAGATCTCAAAACAGGCATTTCCAGCACTATTCCCGTATATAACGAAATAGCAGTAAAACTCTGCCTAAAACACAGAAAAAACCTATCCTTCAATCTGCTCTGCTGTGCGTTTGTTCAGCTAAGTGAGTTAAATTTCCCTTAAGATTCAGGAGTTAGAAACACGTTTCTGCTAAGAGCTGCGTTTGGACATTTCTCAGTGAATGGGAGCCTGTGCTGTAAGGAGAACAGTCTGCTTGTGAAACCAAAACGGAGCTACCTAACAGAACGGTCTTCAGTGTGTTCATTCAACTTACCGATATAAACACTTGTGTTGAAGGGGAAGTCTGGAAACGCTTTCTGTGGAGAGATCAAATAACAGGCATTTCCAGTACTATTCCCGCATATAACGAAATAGCAGTAAAATTCTGCCTAAAACACAGAAGCAACGTATCCTTCAATCTGCTCTGCTGTGCGTTTGTTCAGCTAAGTGAGTTAAATCTCCCTTTAGATTCAGGGTTCAGAAACACGTTTCTGCTAAGAGCTGCGTTTGGACATTACACAGTGAATGGGAGACTATGCTGTAAGAAGAACTGTCTGCTTGTGAAACCAAAACGGGGCCACATAACAGAACGGTCTTCAATGTGTGCATTCGACTTACCGAGTTAAACTCGTGTGTGGAGGGGGAAGTCTGGAAACGCTTTCTGTGGAGAGATCTCAAAACAGGCATTTCCAGCACTATTCCCGCATATAACGAAATGGTTGTATAACTCTGCCTAAAACACAGAAGCAACGTATCCTTCCATCTGCTTTGCTGTGCGTTTGTTCAGCTAAGTGAGTTAAATCTCCCTTTAGATTCAGGAGTTAGAAACACGTTTCTGCTAAGGGCTGCGTTTGGACATTTCTCAGTGAATGGGAGCCTTTGCTGTAAGGAGAACTGTCTGCTTGTGAAACCAAAACGGATCTACCTAACAGAACGGTCTTCAATGTGTGCATTCAACTTACCGAGTTAAACTCGTGTTGAAGGGGAAGTCTGGAAACACTTTCTGTGGAGAGATCTCAAAACAGGCATTTCCATCACTATTCCCGCATATAACGAAATAGCAGTAAAACTCTGCCTAAAACACAGAAGCAACGTATCCTTCAATCTACTCTGCTGTGCGTTTGTTCAGCTAAGTGAGTTAAATCTCCCTTTAGATTCAGAAGTTAGAAACACGTTTCTGCTAAGAGTTGCGTTTGGACATTTCTCAGTGAATGGGAGCCTATGCCGTAAGGAGAACTGTCTGCTTGTGAAACCAAAACGGAGCTACCTAACAGAACGGTCTTCAATGTGTGCATTCAACTTACCGAGTTAAACTCGAGTGTTGAAATGGAAGTCTGGAAACGCGTTCTGCGGAGAGATCTCAAAAGAGGTATTTCCAGCACTATTCCCACATATAACGAAATGGCTGTAAAACTCTGCCTAAAACACAGAAGCAACGTAGCCTTCAATGGGCTCTGCTGTACGTTTGTTCAGCTAAGTGAGTTAAATCTCCCTTTAGATTCAGGATTTAGATACAAATTTCTGCTAAGGGCTGCGTTTGGACATTTCTCAGTGAATGGGAGCCTATGTTGTAAGGAGAACTGCCTGCTTGGGAAACCAAAACGGAGGTACATAACAGAACGGTCTTCAATGTGTGCATTCAACTTACCGAGTTAAACTCGTGTGTTGTAGGGGAAGTCTGGAAACGCTTTCTGTTCAGAGATTTCAAAACAGGCATTTCCATCACTATTCCCGCATATAACGAAATAGCAGTAAAACCCGGCCTAAAACAGAGAAGCAACGTATCCTTCAATCTGCTCTGCTGTGCGTTTGTTCAGCTAAGTGACTTAAATCTCCCTTTAGATTCAGGAGTTAGATACAAATTTCTGCTAAGGGCTGCGTTTGGACATTTCTCAGTGAATGGGAGCCTATGTTGTAAGGAGAACTGCCTGCTTGTGAAACCAAAACGGATGTACATAACAGAACGGTCTTCAATGCGTGCATTCAACTTACAGAGTTAAACTCGTGTGTTGTAGGGGAAGTCTGGAAACGCTTTCTGTAGAGAGATCTCAAAACAGGCATTTCCAGCACTATTCCCGCATATAACGGAAGAGCAGTAAAACTCTGCTTAACACACAGAAGCAATGTATCCTTCAATCTGCTCTGCTGTGCATTTGTTCAGCTAAGTAAGTTAAATCTCCCTTTATATTCAGGAGTTAGAAACACTTTTCTGCTAAGAGCTGCGTTTGGACATTTTTCAGTGAATGGGAACCTACGCTGTAAGGAGAACTGTCTGCTTGGGAAACAAAAACGGAGCTACCTAACAGAACGGTCTTCAATGTGTGCATTCAACTTACCTAGTTATACTCGTGTGTTGAAGGGGAAGTCTGGAAACGCTTTCTGTGGAGAGATCTCAAAACAGGCATTTCCATCACTATTCCCGCATATAACGAAATAGCAGTAAAACTCTGCCTAAAACACAGAAGCAACGTATCCTTCAATCTGCTCTGCTGTGCATTTGTTCAGCTAAGTGAGTTAAATCTCCCTTTAGATTCAGAGGTTAGAAACACGTTTCTGCTAACAGCTGCGTTTGGACATTACACAGTGAATGGGAGACTATGCTGTAAGAAGAACTGTCTGCTTGTGAAACCAAAACGGGGCCACCTAACAGAACGGTCTTCAATGTGTGCATTCAACTTACCGAGTTAAACTCGTGTGTGGAAGGGGAAGTCTGGAAACGCTTTCTGTGGAGAGATCTCAAAACAGGCATTTCCAGCACTATTCCCGCATATAACGAAATGGTTGTATAACTCTGCCTAAAACACAGAAGCAACGTATCCTTCCATCTGCTTTGCTGTGCGTTTGTTCAGCTAAGTGAGTTAAATCTCCCTTTAGATTCAGGAGTTAGAAACACGTTTCTGCTAAGGGCTGCGTTTGGACATTTCTCAGTGAATGGGAGCCCTTGCTGTAAGGAGAACAGTCTGCTTGTGAAACCAAAACGGATCTACCTAACAGAACGGTCTTCAATGTGTGCATTCAACTTACCGAGTTAAACTCGTGTTGAAGGGGAAGTCTGGAAACACTTTCTGTGGAGAGATCTCAAAACAGGCATTTCCATCACTATTCCCGCATATAACGAAATAGCAGTAAAACGCTGCCTAAAACACAGAAGCAACGTATCCTTCAATCTGCTCTGCTGTGCGTTTGTTCAGCTAAGTGAGTTAAATCTCCCTTTAGATTCAGGACTTAGAAACACGTTTCTGCTAAGAGCTGCGTTTGGACATTTCTCAGTGAATGGGAGCCTATGCTGTAAGGAGAACTGTCTGCTTGTGAAACCAAAGCGCAGCTACCTAACAGAACGGTCTTCAATGTGTGCATTCAACTTACAGAGTTAAACTCGTGTTTTGAAGGGGAAGTCTGGAAACGCTTTCTGTGGAGAGATCTCAAAACACGCATTTCCAGCACTATTCCCGCATATAACGAAATAGCAGTAAAACTCTGCCTAAAACACAGAAGGAATGTATCCTTCAATCTCCTCTGCTGTGCGTTTATTCAGCTAAGTGTGTTAAATCTCTCTTTAGATTCAGGAGTCAGAAACACGTTTCTGCTAAGAGCTGCGTTTGGCCATTTCTCAGTGAATGGGAGCCTATGCTGTAAGGAGAACTGTTTGCTTGTAAAACCAAAACGGAGCTACCTAACAGAACGGTCTTCAATGTGTGCATTCAACTTACCGAGTTAAACTCGTGTGTTGAAGGGGAAGTCTGGAAACGGTTTCTGTGGAGAGATCCCAAAACAGGCATTTCCAGCACTATACCCGCATATAACGAAATAGCAGTAATACTCTGCCTAAAACACAGAAGCAACGTATACTTCAATCTGCGCTGCTCTGCGTTTGTTCAGCTAAGTGAGTTAAATCTCCCTTTAGATTCAGGAGTTAGAAACACGTTTCTGCTAACAGCTGCGTTTATACATTTCTCAGTTACTGGGAGCCTATGCCGTAAGGAGAACTGTCTGCTTGGGAAACCAAAACGGAGCTACCTAACAGAACGGTCTTCAATGTGTGCATTCAACTTACCGAGTTACACTCGTGTGTTGAAGGGGAATTCTGGAAACGCTTTCTGTGGAGAGATCTCAAAACAGGCATTTCCAGCACTATTCCCGCATATAACGAAATAGCAGTAAATCTCTGCCTAAAACACAGAAGCAACGTATCCTTCAATCTGCTCTGCTGTTCGTTTGTTCAGCTAAGTGAGTTAAATCTCCCTTTCGATTCAGGAGTTAGAAACAACTTTCTGCTAAGAGCTGCGTTTCGACATTTCTCAGTGAATGGGAGCCTATGCTGTAAAGAGAACTGTCTGCTTGTGAAACCAAAACGGAGATACATAACAGAACGGTCTTCAATGTGTGCATTCAACTTACCGAGTTAAACTCGTGTGTTGAAGGGGAAGTCTGGAAACGGTTTCTGTGGAGAGATCCCAAAACAGGCATTTCCAGCACTATACCCGCATATAACGAAATAGCAGTAATACTCTGCCTAAAACACAGAAGCAACGTATCCTTCAATCTGCGCTGCTGTGCGTTTGTTCAGCTAAGTGAGTTAAATCTCCCTTTAGATTCAGGAGTTAGAAACACGTTTCTGCTAAAAGCTTCGTTTGGATATTTCTCAGTGAACGGGAGCCTATGCTGTAAGGAGAACAGTCTGCTTGTGAAACCAAAACGGAACTACCTAACAGAACGGTCTTCAATGCGTGCATTCAACTTAACGAGTTACACTCGTGTGTTGAAGAGGAAGTCTGGAAACGCTTTCTGTGGAGAGATCTCAAAACAGGCATTTCCAGCACTATTCCCGCATATAACGAAATAGCAGTAAAACTCTGCCTAAAACACAGAAGCAACGTATCCTTCAATCTGCCCTGCTGTGCGTTTGTTCACCTAAGTGAGTTAAATGCCCCTTTAGATTCAGGAGTTAGAAACACGTTTCTGCTAAGAGCTGCGTTTGGACATTTCTCAGTGAATGGGAGCCTATGCTGTAAGGAGAACTGTCTGCTTGGGAAACCAAAACGGAGCTACCTAACACAACGCTCTTCAATGTGTGCATTCAACTTACCGAGATAAACTCGTGTGTTGAAGGGGAAGTCTGGAAACGCTTTCTGTGGAGAGATCTCAAAACAGGCATTTCCAGCACTATTCCCGCATATAACGAAATAGCAGTAAAACTCTGCCTAAAACAAAGAAGCAACGTATCCTTCAATCTGCTCTGCTCTGCGTTTGTTCAGCTGAGTGAGTTAAATCTCCCTTTAGATTCAGGAGATAGAAACACGTTTCTGCTAAGAGCTGCGTTTGCACATTTCTCAGTGAATGGGAGCCTATGCTGTAAGGAGAACTGTCTGCTTGTGAAACCAAAACGGAGCTACCTAACAAAACGGTTTTCAATGTGTTCATTCAACTTACCGAGTTAAACACGTGTGTTGAAGGGGAAGTCTGCAAACGGTTTCTGTGGAGAAATCTCAAAACAGGCATTTCCAGCACTATTCCCGCATATAACGAAATAGCAGTAAAACTCTGCCTAAAACACAGAAGCAACGTATTCTTCAATCTGCTCTGCTGTGCGTTTGTTCAGCTAAGTGAGTTAAATCTCCCTTTCGATTCAGGAGTTAGAAACACGTTTCTGCTAAGAGCTGCGTTTGGACATTTCTCAGTGAATGGGAGCCTATGCTGTAAAGAGAACTGTCTGCTTGTGAAACCAAAACGGAGATACTTAACAGAACGGTCTTCAATGTGTGCATTCAACTTACCGATTTAAACTCGTGTGTTGAAGGGGAAGTCTGGAAACGGTTTCTGTGGAGAGATCCCAAAACAGGCATTTCCAGCACTATACCCGCATATAACGAAATAGCAGTAATACTCTGCCTAAAACACAGAAGCAACGTATCCTTCAATCTGCGCTGCTGTGCGTTTGTTCAGCTAAGTGAGTTAAATCTCCCTTTAGATTCAGGAGTTAGAAACACGTTTCTGCTAAGAGCTTCGTTTGGACATTTCTCCGTGAACGGGAGCCTATGCTGTAAGGAGAACTGTCTGCTTGTGAAACCAAAACGGAACTACCTAACAGAACGGTCTTCAATGCGTGCATTCAACTTAACGAGTTACACTCGTGTGTTGAAGAGGAAGTCTGGAAACGCTTTCTGTGGAGAGATCTCAAAACAGGCATTTCCAGCACTATTCCCGCATATAACGAAATAGCAGTAAAACTCTGCCTAAAACACAGAAGCAACCTATCCTTCAATCTGCTCTGCTGTGCGTTTGTTCACCTAAGTGAGTTAAATGCCCCTTTAGATTCAGGAGTTAGAAACACGTTTCTGCTAAGAGCTGCGTTTGGACATTTCTCAGTGAATGGGAGCCTATGCTGTAAGGAGAACTGTCTGCTTGGAAACCAAAACGGAGCTACCTAACACAACGCTCTTCAATGTGTGCATTCAACTTACCGAGATAAACTCGTGTGTTGAAGGGGAAGTCTGGAAACGCTTTCTGTGGAGAGATCTCAAAACATGCATTTCCAGCACTATTCCCGCATATAACGAAATAGCAGTAAAACTCTGCCTAAAACAAAGAAGCAACGTATCCTTCAATCTGCTCTGCTCTGCGTTTGTTCAGCTGAGTGAGTTAAATCTCCCTTTAGATTCAGGAGATAGAAACACGTTTCTGCTAAGAGCTGCGTTTGGACATTTCTCAGTGAAAGGGAGCCTATGCTGTAAGGAGAACTGTCTGCTTGTGAAACCAAAACGGAGCTACCTAACAAAACGGTTTTCAATGTGTTCATTCAACTTACCGAGTTAAACACGTGTGTTGAAGGGGAAGTCTGCAAACGCTTTCTGTGGAGAAATCTCAAAACAGGCATTTCCAGCACTATTCCCGCATATAACGAAATAGCAGTAAAACTCTGCCTAAAACACAGAAGCAACGTATCCTTCAATCTGCGCTGCTGTGCGTTTGTTCAGCTAAGTGAGTTAAATCTCCCTTTAGATTCAGGAGTTAGAAACACGTTTCTGCTAAGAGCTGCGTTTGGACATTTCTCAGTGAATGGGAGCCTATGCTGTAAGGAGAACTGTCTGCTTGGGAAACCAAAACGGAGCTACCTAACACAACGCTCTTCAATGTGTGCATTCAACTTACCGAGATAAACTCGTGTGTTGAAGGGGAAGTCTGGAAACTCTTTATGTGGAGAGATCTCAAAACAGGCATTTCCAGCACTATTCCCGCATATAACGAAATAGCAGTAAAACTCTGCCTAAAACACAGAAGCAACCTATCCTTCAATCTGCACTGCTGTGCGTTTGTTTAGCTAAGTGAGTTAAAACTCCCTTTAGATTCAGGAGTTAGAAACACGTTTCTGCTAAGAGCTGCGTATGGACATTTCTCAGTTAATGGGAGCCTATGCTGTAAGGAGAACTGTCTGGTTGGGAAACCAAAACGGAGGTACCAAACAGAACGGTCTTCCATGTGTGCATTCAACTTACCGAGTTAAACTCGTGTGTTGAAGGGGAAGTCTGGAAACGGTTTCTGTGGAGAGATCCCAAAACAGGCATTTCCAGCACTATTCCCGCATATAACGAAATAGCAGTAAAATTCTGCCTAAAACACAGAAGCAACCTATCCTTCAATCTGCTCTGCTGTGCGTTTGTTCTGCAAAGTGTGTTAAATCTCCCTTTAGATTCAGGAGATAGAAACACGTTTCTGCTAAGAGCTGCGATTGGACATTTTTCAGTGAATGGGAAACTATGCTCTAAGGAGAACTGTCTGCTTGGGAAACCAAAACGGAGCTACCTAACAGAACGGTCTTCAATGTGTGCATTCAACTTACCGAGTTAAACTCGTGTGTTGAAGGGGAAGCCTGGAAACGTTTTCTGTGGAGAGATCCAAAAACAGGCATTTCCAGCACTATTCCCGCATATAACGAAATAGCAGTAACATTCTGCCTAAAACACAGAAGCAACGTATCCTTCAATCTGCTCTGCTGTGCGTTTGTTCTGCTAAGTGAGTTAAATCTCCCTTTAGATTCAGGAGATAGAAACACGTTTCTGCTAAGAGCTGCGTTTGGACATTTCTCAGTGAATGGGAGCCTATGCTCTAAGGAGAACTGTCTGCTTGTGAAACCAAAACGGTGCTACCAAATAGAACGGACTTCAATATGTGCATTCAACTTACCGAGATAAAATCATGTGCTGAAGGGGAAGTCTGGAAACGCTTTCTGTGGAGAGATCTCAAAACAGGAATTTCTAGCACTATTCACGCATATAACGAAATAGCGGTAAAACTCTGCCTAAAACACAGAAGCAACGTATCCTTCAATCCCCTCTGCCCTGCGTTTGTTCAGCTAAGTGAGATAAATCTCCCTTTAGATTCAGGAGTTAGAAACACGATTCTGCTAATAGCTGCGTTTGGACATTTCTCAGTGAATCGGAGCATATGCTGTAAGGTGAACTGTCTGCTTGTGAAACCAAAGCGCAGCTACATAACAGAACGGTCTTCAATGTGTGCATTCAACTTACCGAGTGAAACTCGTGTGTTGAAGGGGAAGTCTGAAAACCTTTTCTGTGGAGAGATCTCAAAACATGCATTTCCAGTACTATTCCCGCATATAACGAAATGGTTGTATAACTCTGCCTAAAACACAGAAGCAACGTATCCTTCCATCTGCTTTGCTGTGCGTTTGTTCAGCTAAGTGAGTTAAATCTCCCTTTAGATTCAGGAGTTAGAAACACGTTTCTGCTAAGGGCTGCGTTTGGACATTTCCCAGTGAATGGGAGCCTATGCTGTAAGGAGAACTGTCTGCTTGTGAAACCAAAACGGATCTACCTAACAGAACGGTCTTCAATGTGTGCATTCAACTTACCGAGTTAAACTCGTGTTGAAGGGGAAGTCTGGAAACACTTCCTGTGGAGAGATCTCAAAACAGGCATTTCCAGCACTATTCCCGCATATAACGAAATAGCAGTAAAACTCTGCCTAAAACACAGAAGCAACGTATCCTTCAATCTGCTCTACTCTGCGTTTGTTCAGCTAAGTGAGTTAAATCTCCCTTTAGATTCAGGAGTTAGAAACACGTTTCTGCTGAGAGCTGCGTTTGGACATTTCTCAGTGAATGGGAGCCTATTCCGTAAGGAGAACTGTCTGCTTGTGAAACCAAAACGGAGCTACCTAACAGAACGGTCTTCAATGTGTTCATTCAACTTACCGAGTTAAAATCGAGTGTTGAAATGGAAGTCTGGAATCGCGTTCTGTGGAGAGATCTCAAAAGAGGTATTTCCAGCACTATTCCCGCATATAACGAAATGGCTGTAAAACTCTGCCTAAAGCACAGAAGCAACGTATCCTTCAATGGGCTCTGCTGCACGTTTGTTCAGCTAAGTGAGTTAAATCTCCCTTTAGATTCAGGAGTTAGATACAAATTTCTGCTAAGGGCTGCGTTTGGACATTTCTCAGTGAATGGGAGCCTATGTTGTAAGGAGAACTGCCTGCTTGGGAAACCAAAACGGAGGTACATAACAGAACGGTCTTCAATGTGTGCATTCAACTTACCGAGTTAAACTCGTGTGTTGTAGGGGAAGTCTGGAAACGCTTTCTGTTGAGAGATCTCAAAACAGGCATTTCCATCACTATTCCCGCATATAACGAAATAGCAGTAAAACCCGGCCTAAAACAGAGAAGCAACGTATCCTTCAATCTGCTCTGCTGTGCGTTTGTTCAGCTAAGTGAGTTAAATCTCCCTTTAGATTCAGGAGTTAGAAACAGGTTTCTGCTAAGAGCTGCGTTTGGACATTTCTCAGTGAATGGGAGCCTATGCTGTAAGGAGAACTGTCTGCTTGTGAAACCAAAACGGAGCTACCTAACAGAACGGTCTTCAATGTGTGCATTCAACTTACCTAGATAAACTCGTGTGTTGAAGGGGAAGTCTGGGAACGCTTTCTGTGGAGAGATCTCAAAACAGGCATTTCCAGCACTATTCCCGCATATAACGAAATAGCAGTAAAACTCTGCCTAAAACACAGAAAAAACCTATCCTTCAATCTGCTCTGCTGTGCGTTTGTTCAGCTAAGTGAGTTAAATCTCCCTTTAGATTCAGGAGTTAGAAACACGTTTCTGCTAAGAGCTGCGTTTGGACATTTCTCAGTGAATGGGAGCCTGTGCTGTAAGGAGAACAGTCTGCTTGTGAAACCAAAACGGAGCTACCTAACAGAACGGTCTTCAATGTGTTCATTCAACTTACCGATTTAAACACTTGTGTTGAAGGGGAAGTCTGGAAACGCTTTCTGTGGAGAGATCAAATAACAGGCATTTCCAGTACTATTCCCGCATATAACGAAATAGCAGTAAAATTCTGCCTAAAACACAGAAGCAACGTATCCTTCAATCTGCTCTGCTGTGCGTTTGTTCAGCTAAGTGAGATAAATCTCCCTTTAGATTCAGGGTTCAGAAACACGTTTCTGCTAAGAGCTGCGTTTGGACATTACACAGTGAATGGGAGACTATGCTGTAAGGAGAACTGTCTGCTTGTGAAACCAAAACGGTGCCACCTAAAAGAACGGTCTTCAATGTGTGCATTCAACTTACCGAGTTAAACTCGTGTGTGGAAGGGGAAGTCTGGAAACGCTTTCTGTGGAGAGATCTCAAAACAGGCATTTCCAGCACTATTCCCGCATATAACGAAATGGTTGTATAACTCTGCCTAAAACACAGAAGCAACGTATCCTTCCATCTGCTTTGCTGTGCGTTTGTTCAGCTAAGTGAGTTAAATCTCCCTTTAGATTCAGGAGTTAGAAACACGTTTCTGCTAAGGGCTGCGTTTGGACATTTCTCAGTGAATGGGAGCCTGTGCTGTAAGGAGAACAGTCTGCTTGTGAAACCAAAACGGAGCTACCTAACAGAACGGTCTTCAGTGTGTTCATTCAACTTACCGATATAAACACTTGTGTTGAAGGGGAAGTCTGGAAACGCTTTCTGTGGAGAGATCAAATAACAGGCATTTCCAGTACTATTCCCGCATATAACGAAATAGCAGTAAAATTCTGCCTAAAACACAGAAGCAACGTATCATTCAATCTGCTCTGCTGTGCGTTTGTTCAGCTAAGTGAGTTAAATCTCCCTTTAGATTCAGGGTTCAGAAACACGTTTCTGCTAAGAGCTGCCTTTGGACATTACACAGTGAATGGGAGACTATGCTGTAAGAAGAACTGTCTGCTTGTGAAACCAAAACGGGGCCACATAACAGAACGGTCTTCAATGTGTGCATTCGACTTACCGAGTTAAACTCGTGTGTGGAGGGGGAAGTCTGGAAACGCTTTCTGTGGAGAGATCTCAAAACAGGCATTTCCAGCACTATTCCCGCATATAACGAAATGGTTGTATAACTCTGCCTAAAACACAGAAGCAACGTATCCTTCCTTCTGCTTTGCTGTGCGTTTGTTCAGCTAAGTGAGTTAAATCTCCCTTTAGATTCAGGAGTTAGAAACACGTTTCTGCTAAGGGCTGCGTTTGGACATTTCTCAGTGAATGGGAGCCTTTGCTGTAAGGAGAACTGTCTGCTTGTGAAACCAAAACGGATCTACCTAACAGAACGGTCTTCAATGTGTGCATTCAACTTACCGAGTTAAACTCGTGTTGAAGGGGAAGTCTGGAAACACTTTCTGTGGAGAGATCTCAAAACAGGCATTTCCATCACTATTCCCGCATATAACGAAATAGCAGTAAAACTCTGCCTAAAACACAGAAGCAACGTATCCTTCAATCTGCTCTGCTGTGCGTTTGTTCAGCTAAGTGAGTTAAATCTCCCTTTAGATTCAGAAGTTAGAAACACGTTTCTGCTAAGAGTTGCGTTTGGAAATTTCTCAGTGAATGGGAGCCTATGCCGTAAGGAGAACTGTCTGCTTGTGAAACCAAAACGGAGCTACCTAACAGAACGGTCTTCAATGTGTGCATTCAACTTACCGAGTTAAACTCGAGTGTTGAAATGGAAGTCTGGAAACGCGTTCTGCGGGGAGATCTCAAAAGAGGTATTTCCAGCACTATTCCCACATATATCGAAATGGCTGTAAAACTCTGCCTAAAACACAGAAGCAACGTAGCCTTCAATGGGCTCTGCTGTACGTTTGTTCAGCTAAGTGAGTTAAATCTCCCTTTAGATTCAGGAGTTAGATACAAATTTCTGCTAAGGGCTGCGTTTGGACATTTCTCAGTGAATGGGAGCCTATGTTGTAAGGAGAACTGCCTGCTTGGGAAACCAAAACGGAGGTACATAACAGAACGGTCTTCAATGTGTGCATTCAACTTACCGAGTTAAACTCGTGTGTTGTAGGGGAAGTCTGGAAACGCTTTCTGTTCAGAGATCTCAAAACAGGCATTTCCATCACTATTCCCGCATATAACGAAATAGCAGTAAAACCCGGCCTAAAACAGAGAAGCAACGTATCCTTCAATCTGCTCTGCTGTGCGTTTGTTCAGCTAAGTGACTTAAATCTCCCTTTAGATTCAGGAGTTAGATACAAATTTCTGCGAAGGGCTGCGTTTGGACATTTCTCAGTGAATGGGAGCCTATGTTGTAAGGAGAACTGCCTGCTTGTGAAACCAAAACGGATGTACATAACAGAAAGGTCTTCAATGCGTGCATTCAACTTACAGAGTTAAACTCGTGTGTTGTAGGGGAAGTCTGGAAACGCTTTCTGTAGAGAGATCTCAAAACAGGCATTTCCAGCACTATTCCCGCATATAACGAAAGAGCAGTAAAACTCTGCTTAACACACAGAAGCAATGTATCCTTCAATCTGCTCTGCTGTGCATTTGTTCAGCTAAGTAAGTTAAATCTCCCTTTATATACAGGAGTTAGAAACACTTTTCTGCTAAGAGCTGCGTTTGGACATTTTTCAGTGAATGGGAACCTACGCTGTAAGGAGAACTGTCTGCTTGGGAAACAAAAACGGAGCTACCTAACAGAACGGTCTTCAATGTGTGCATTCAACTTACCTAGTTATACTCGTGTGTTGAAGGGGAAGTCTGGAAACGCTTTCTGTGGAGAGATCTCAAAACAGGCATTTCCATCACTATTCCCGCATATAACGAAATAGCAGTAAAACTCTGCCTAAAACACAGAAGCAACGTATCCTTCAATCTGCTCTGCTGTGCATTTGTTCAGCTAAGTGAGTTAAATCTCCCTTTAGATTCAGAGTTTAGAAACACATTTCTGCTAACAGCTGCGTTTGGACATTACACAGTGAATGGGAGACTATGCTGTAAGAAGAACTGTCTGCTTGTGAAACCAAAACGGGGCCACCTAACAGAACGGTCTTCAATGTGTGCATTCAACTTACCGAGTTAAACTCGTGTGTGGAAGGGGAAGTCTGGAAACGCTTTCTGTGGAGAGATCTCAAAACAGGCATTTCCAGCACTATTCCCGCATATAACGAAATGGTTGTATAACTCTGCCTAAAACACAGAAGCAACGTATCCTTCCATCTGCTTTGCTGTGCGTTTGTTCAGCTAAGTGAGTTAAATCTCCCTTTAGATTCAGGAGTTAGAAACACGTTTCTGCTAAGGGCTGCGTTTGGACATTTCTCAGTGAATGGGAGCCTTTGCTGTAAGGAGAACTGTCTGCTTGTGAAACCAAAACGGATCTACCTAACAGAACGGTCTTCAATGTGTGCATTCAACTTACCGAGTTAAACACGTGTTGAAGGGGAAGTCTGGAAACACTTTCTGTGGAGAGATCTCAAAACAGGCATTTCCATCACTATTCCCGCATATAACGAAATAGCAGTAAAACTCTGCCTAAAACACAGAAGCAACGTATCCTTCAATCTGCTCTGCTGTGCGTTTGTTCAGCTAAGTGAGTTAAATCTCCCTTTAGATTCAGGAGTTAGAAACACGTTTCTGCTAAGAGTTGCGTTTGGACATTTCTCAGTGAATGGGAGCCTATGCCGTAAGGAGAACTGTCTGCTTGTGAAACCAAAACGGAGCTACCTAACAGAACGGTCTTCAATGTGTGCATTCAACTTACCGAGTTAAACTCGAGTGTTGAAATGGAAGTCTGGAAACGCGTTCTGCGGAGAGATCTCAAAAGAGGTATTTCCAGCACTATTCCCACATATAACGAAATGGCTGTAAAACTCTGCCTAAAACACAGAAGCAACGTAGCCTTCAATGGGCTCTGCTGTACGTTTGTTCAGCTAAGTGAGTTAAATCTCCCTTTAGATTCAGGAGTTAGATACAAATTTCTGCTAAGGGCTGCGTTTGGACATTTCTCAGTGAATGGGAGCCTATGTTGTAAGGAGAACTGCCTGCTTGGGAAACCAAAACGGAGGTACATAACAGAACGGTCTTCAATGTGTGCATTCAACTTACCGAGTTAAACTCGTGTGTTGTAGGGGAAGTCTGGAAACGCTTTCTGTTGAGAGATCTCAAAACAGGCATTTCCATCACTATTCCCGCATATAACGAAATAGCAGTAAAACCCGGCCTAAAACAGACAAGCAACGTATCCTTCAATCTGCTCTGCTGTGCGTTTGTTCAGCTAAGTGACTTAAATCTCCCTTTAGATTCAGGAGTTAGATACAAATTTCTGCTAAGGGCTGCGTTTGGACATTTCTCAGTGAATGGGAGCCTATGTTGTAAGGAGAACTGCCTGCTTGTGAAACCAAAACGGATGTACATAACAGAACGGTCTTCAATGTGTGCATTCAACTTACAGAGTTAAACTCGTGTGTTGTAGGGGAATTCTGGAAACGCTTTCTGTAGAGAGATCTCAAAACAGGCATTTCCAGCACTATTCCCGCATATAACGAAAGAGCAGTAAAACTCTGCTTAACACACAGAAGCAATGTATTCTTCAATCTGCTCTGCTGTGCATTTGTTCAGCTAAGTAAGTTAAATCTCCCTTTATATTCAGGAGTTAGAAACACTTTTCTGCTAAGAGCTGCGTTTGGACATTTTTCAGTGAATGGGAACCTACGCTGTAAGGAGAACCGTCTGCTTGGGAAACAAAAACGGAGCTACCTAACAGAACGGTCTTCAATGTGTGCATTCAACTTACCTAGTTATACTCGTGTGTTGAAGGGGAAGTCTGGAAACGCTTTCTGTGGAGAGATCTCAAAACAGGCATTTCCATCACTATTCCCGCATATAACGAAATAGCAGTAAAACTCTGCCTAAAACACAGAAGCAACGTATCCTTCAATCTGCTCTGCTGTGCATTTGTTCAGCTAAGTGAGTTAAATCTCCCTTTAGATTCAGAGGTTAGAAACACGTTTCTGCTAAGAGCTGCGTTTGGACATTTCTCAGTGAATGGGAGCATATGCTGTAAGGAGAACTGTCTGGTTGTAAAACCAAAACGGAGCTACCTAACAGAACGGTCTTCAAAGTGTGCATTCAACTTACCGAGTTAAACCCGTGTGTTGAAGGGGAAGTCTGGAAACGCTTTCTGTGGAGAGATCTCAAAACAGGCATTTCCAGCACTATTCCCGCATATAACGAAATAGCAGTAACATTCTGCCTAAAACACAGAAGCAACGTATCCTTCAATCTGCTCTGCTGTGCGTTTGTTCTGCTAAGTGAGTTAAATCTCCCTTTAGATTCAGGAGATAGAAACACGTTTCTGCTAAGAGCTGCGTTTGGACATTTCTCAGTGAATGGGAGCCTATGCTCTAAGGAGAACTGTCTGCTTGTGAAACCAAAACGGTGCTACCAAATAGAACGGACTTCAATATGTGCATTCAACTTACCGAGATAAAATCATGTGCTGAAGGGGAAGTCTGGAAACGCTTTCTGTGGAGAGATCTCAAAACAGGAATTTCTAGCACTATTCACGCATATAACGAAATAGCGGTAAAACTCTGCCTAAAACACAGAAGCAACGTATCCTTCAATCCCCTCTGCCCTGCGTTTGTTCAGCTAAGTGAGATAAATCTCCCTTTAGATTCAGGAGTTAGAAACACGATTCTGCTAATAGCTGCGTTTGGACATTTCTCAGTGAATCGGAGCATATGCTGTAAGGTGAACTGTCTGCTTGTGAAACCAAAGCGCAGCTACATAACAGAACGGTCTTCAATGTGTGCATTCAACTTACCGAGTGAAACTCGTGTGTTGAAGGGGAAGTCTGAAAACCTTTTCTGTGGAGAGATCTCAAAACATGCATTTCCAGTACTATTCCCGCATATAACGAAATGGTTGTATAACTCTGCCTAAAACACAGAAGCAACGTATCCTTCCATCTGCTTTGCTGTGCGTTTGTTCAGCTAAGTGAGTTAAATCTCCCTTTAGATTCAGGAGTTAGAAACACGTTTCTGCTAAGGGCTGCGTTTGGACATTTCCCAGTGAATGGGAGCCTATGCTGTAAGGAGAACTGTCTGCTTGTGAAACCAAAACGGATCTACCTAACAGAACGGTCTTCAATGTGTGCATTCAACTTACCGAGTTAAACTCGTGTTGAAGGGGAAGTCTGGAAACACTTCCTGTGGAGAGATCTCAAAACAGGCATTTCCAGCACTATTCCCGCATATAACGAAATAGCAGTAAAACTCTGCCTAAAACACAGAAGCAACGTATCCTTCAATCTGCTCTACTCTGCGTTTGTTCAGCTAAGTGAGTTAAATCTCCCTTTAGATTCAGGAGTTAGAAACACGTTTCTGCTGAGAGCTGCGTTTGGACATTTCTCAGTGAATGGGAGCCTATTCCGTAAGGAGAACTGTCTGCTTGTGAAACCAAAACGGAGCTACCTAACAGAACGGTCTTCAATGTGTTCATTCAACTTACCGAGTTAAAATCGAGTGTTGAAATGGAAGTCTGGAATCGCGTTCTGTGGAGAGATCTCAAAAGAGGTATTTCCAGCACTATTCCCGCATATAACGAAATGGCTGTAAAACTCTGCCTAAAGCACAGAAGCAACGTATCCTTCAATGGGCTCTGCTGCACGTTTGTTCAGCTAAGTGAGTTAAATCTCCCTTTAGATTCAGGAGTTAGATACAAATTTCTGCTAAGGGCTGCGTTTGGACATTTCTCAGTGAATGGGAGCCTATGTTGTAAGGAGAACTGCCTGCTTGGGAAACCAAAACGGAGGTACATAACAGAACGGTCTTCAATGTGTGCATTCAACTTACCGAGTTAAACTCGTGTGTTGTAGGGGAAGTCTGGAAACGCTTTCTGTTGAGAGATCTCAAAACAGGCATTTCCATCACTATTCCCGCATATAACGAAATAGCAGTAAAACCCGGCCTAAAACAGAGAAGCAACGTATCCTTCAATCTGCTCTGCTGTGCGTTTGTTCAGCTAAGTGAGTTAAATCTCCCTTTAGATTCAGGAGTTAGAAACAGGTTTCTGCTAAGAGCTGCGTTTGGACATTTCTCAGTGAATGGGAGCCTATGCTGTAAGGAGAACTGTCTGCTTGTGAAACCAAAACGGAGCTACCTAACAGAACGGTCTTCAATGTGTGCATTCAACTTACCTAGATAAACTCGTGTGTTGAAGGGGAAGTCTGGGAACGCTTTCTGTGGAGAGATCTCAAAACAGGCATTTCCAGCACTATTCCCGCATATAACGAAATAGCAGTAAAACTCTGCCTAAAACACAGAAAAAACCTATCCTTCAATCTGCTCTGCTGTGCGTTTGTTCAGCTAAGTGAGTTAAATCTCCCTTTAGATTCAGGAGTTAGAAACACGTTTCTGCTAAGAGCTGCGTTTGGACATTTCTCAGTGAATGGGAGCCTGTGCTGTAAGGAGAACAGTCTGCTTGTGAAACCAAAACGGAGCTACCTAACAGAACGGTCTTCAATGTGTTCATTCAACTTACCGATTTAAACACTTGTGTTGAAGGGGAAGTCTGGAAACGCTTTCTGTGGAGAGATCAAATAACAGGCATTTCCAGTACTATTCCCGCATATAACGAAATAGCAGTAAAATTCTGCCTAAAACACAGAAGCAACGTATCCTTCAATCTGCTCTGCTGTGCGTTTGTTCAGCTAAGTGAGATAAATCTCCCTTTAGATTCAGGGTTCAGAAACACGTTTCTGCTAAGAGCTGCGTTTGGACATTACACAGTGAATGGGAGACTATGCTGTAAGGAGAACTGTCTGCTTGTGAAACCAAAACGGTGCCACCTAAAAGAACGGTCTTCAATGTGTGCATTCAACTTACCGAGTTAAACTCGTGTGTGGAAGGGGAAGTCTGGAAACGCTTTCTGTGGAGAGATCTCAAAACAGGCATTTCCAGCACTATTCCCGCATATAACGAAATGGTTGTATAACTCTGCCTAAAACACAGAAGCAACGTATCCTTCCATCTGCTTTGCTGTGCGTTTGTTCAGCTAAGTGAGTTAAATCTCCCTTTAGATTCAGGAGTTAGAAACACGTTTCTGCTAAGGGCTGCGTTTGGACATTTCTCAGTGAATGGGAGCCTGTGCTGTAAGGAGAACAGTCTGCTTGTGAAACCAAAACGGAGCTACCTAACAGAACGGTCTTCAGTGTGTTCATTCAACTTACCGATATAAACACTTGTGTTGAAGGGGAAGTCTGGAAACGCTTTCTGTGGAGAGATCAAATAACAGGCATTTCCAGTACTATTCCCGCATATAACGAAATAGCAGTAAAATTCTGCCTAAAACACAGAAGCAACGTATCATTCAATCTGCTCTGCTGTGCGTTTGTTCAGCTAAGTGAGTTAAATCTCCCTTTAGATTCAGGGTTCAGAAACACGTTTCTGCTAAGAGCTGCCTTTGGACATTACACAGTGAATGGGAGACTATGCTGTAAGAAGAACTGTCTGCTTGTGAAACCAAAACGGGGCCACATAACAGAACGGTCTTCAATGTGTGCATTCGACTTACCGAGTTAAACTCGTGTGTGGAGGGGGAAGTCTGGAAACGCTTTCTGTGGAGAGATCTCAAAACAGGCATTTCCAGCACTATTCCCGCATATAACGAAATGGTTGTATAACTCTGCCTAAAACACAGAAGCAACGTATCCTTCCATCTGCTTTGCTGTGCGTTTGTTCAGCTAAGTGAGTTAAATCTCCCTTTAGATTCAGGAGTTAGAAACACGTTTCTGCTAAGGGCTGCGTTTGGACATTTCTCAGTGAATGGGAGCCTTTGCTGTAAGGAGAACTGTCTGCTTGTGAAACCAAAACGGATCTACCTAACAGAACGGTCTTCAATGTGTGCATTCAACTTACCGAGTTAAACTCGTGTTGAAGGGGAAGTCTGGAAACACTTTCTGTGGAGAGATCTCAAAACAGGCATTTCCATCACTATTCCCGCATATAACGAAATAGCAGTAAAACTCTGCCTAAAACACAGAAGCAACGTATCCTTCAATCTGCTCTGCTGTGCGTTTGTTCAGCTAAGTGAGTTAAATCTCCCTTTAGATTCAGAAGTTAGAAACACGTTTCTGCTAAGAGTTGCGTTTGGAAATTTCTCAGTGAATGGGAGCCTATGCCGTAAGGAGAACTGTCTGCTTGTGAAACCAAAACGGAGCTACCTAACAGAACGGTCTTCAATGTGTGCATTCAACTTACCGAGTTAAACTCGAGTGTTGAAATGGAAGTCTGGAAACGCGTTCTGCGGGGAGATCTCAAAAGAGGTATTTCCAGCACTATTCCCACATATATCGAAATGGCTGTAAAACTCTGCCTAAAACACAGAAGCAACGTAGCCTTCAATGGGCTCTGCTGTACGTTTGTTCAGCTAAGTGAGTTAAATCTCCCTTTAGATTCAGGAGTTAGATACAAATTTCTGCTAAGGGCTGCGTTTGGACATTTCTCAGTGAATGGGAGCCTATGTTGTAAGGAGAACTGCCTGCTTGGGAAACCAAAACGGAGGTACATAACAGAACGGTCTTCAATGTGTGCATTCAACTTACCGAGTTAAACTCGTGTGTTGTAGGGGAAGTCTGGAAACGCTTTCTGTTCAGAGATCTCAAAACAGGCATTTCCATCACTATTCCCGCATATAACGAAATAGCAGTAAAACCCGGCCTAAAACAGAGAAGCAACGTATCCTTCAATCTGCTCTGCTGTGCGTTTGTTCAGCTAAGTGACTTAAATCTCCCTTTAGATTCAGGAGTTAGATACAAATTTCTGCGAAGGGCTGCGTTTGGACATTTCTCAGTGAATGGGAGCCTATGTTGTAAGGAGAACTGCCTGCTTGTGAAACCAAAACGGATGTACATAACAGAAAGGTCTTCAATGCGTGCATTCAACTTACAGAGTTAAACTCGTGTGTTGTAGGGGAAGTCTGGAAACGCTTTCTGTAGAGAGATCTCAAAACAGGCATTTCCAGCACTATTCCCGCATATAACGAAAGAGCAGTAAAACTCTGCTTAACACACAGAAGCAATGTATCCTTCAATCTGCTCTGCTGTGCATTTGTTCAGCTAAGTAAGTTAAATCTCCCTTTATATACAGGAGTTAGAAACACTTTTCTGCTAAGAGCTGCGTTTGGACATTTTTCAGTGAATGGGAACCTACGCTGTAAGGAGAACTGTCTGCTTGGGAAACAAAAACGGAGCTACCTAACAGAACGGTCTTCAATGTGTGCATTCAACTTACCTAGTTATACTCGTGTGTTGAAGGGGAAGTCTGGAAACGCTTTCTGTGGAGAGATCTCAAAACAGGCATTTCCATCACTATTCCCGCATATAACGAAATAGCAGTAAAACTCTGCCTAAAACACAGAAGCAACGTATCCTTCAATCTGCTCTGCTGTGCATTTGTTCAGCTAAGTGAGTTAAATCTCCCTTTAGATTCAGAGTTTAGAAACACATTTCTGCTAACAGCTGCGTTTGGACATTACACAGTGAATGGGAGACTATGCTGTAAGAAGAACTGTCTGCTTGTGAAACCAAAACGGGGCCACCTAACAGAACGGTCTTCAATGTGTGCATTCAACTTACCGAGTTAAACTCGTGTGTGGAAGGGGAAGTCTGGAAACGCTTTCTGTGGAGAGATCTCAAAACAGGCATTTCCAGCACTATTCCCGCATATAACGAAATGGTTGTATAACTCTGCCTAAAACACAGAAGCAACGTATCCTTCCATCTGCTTTGCTGTGCGTTTGTTCAGCTAAGTGAGTTAAATCTCCCTTTAGATTCAGGAGTTAGAAACACGTTTCTGCTAAGGGCTGCGTTTGGACATTTCTCAGTGAATGGGAGCCTTTGCTGTAAGGAGAACTGTCTGCTTGTGAAACCAAAACGGATCTACCTAACAGAACGGTCTTCAATGTGTGCATTCAACTTACCGAGTTAAACACGTGTTGAAGGGGAAGTCTGGAAACACTTTCTGTGGAGAGATCTCAAAACAGGCATTTCCATCACTATTCCCGCATATAACGAAATAGCAGTAAAACTCTGCCTAAAACACAGAAGCAACGTATCCTTCAATCTGCTCTGCTGTGCGTTTGTTCAGCTAAGTGAGTTAAATCTCCCTTTAGATTCAGGAGTTAGAAACACGTTTCTGCTAAGAGTTGCGTTTGGACATTTCTCAGTGAATGGGAGCCTATGCCGTAAGGAGAACTGTCTGCTTGTGAAACCAAAACGGAGCTACCTAACAGAACGGTCTTCAATGTGTGCATTCAACTTACCGAGTTAAACTCGAGTGTTGAAATGGAAGTCTGGAAACGCGTTCTGCGGAGAGATCTCAAAAGAGGTATTTCCAGCACTATTCCCACATATAACGAAATGGCTGTAAAACTCTGCCTAAAACACAGAAGCAACGTAGCCTTCAATGGGCTCTGCTGTACGTTTGTTCAGCTAAGTGAGTTAAATCTCCCTTTAGATTCAGGAGTTAGATACAAATTTCTGCTAAGGGCTGCGTTTGGACATTTCTCAGTGAATGGGAGCCTATGTTGTAAGGAGAACTGCCTGCTTGGGAAACCAAAACGGAGGTACATAACAGAACGGTCTTCAATGTGTGCATTCAACTTACCGAGTTAAACTCGTGTGTTGTAGGGGAAGTCTGGAAACGCTTTCTGTTGAGAGATCTCAAAACAGGCATTTCCATCACTATTCCCGCATATAACGAAATAGCAGTAAAACCCGGCCTAAAACAGACAAGCAACGTATCCTTCAATCTGCTCTGCTGTGCGTTTGTTCAGCTAAGTGACTTAAATCTCCCTTTAGATTCAGGAGTTAGATACAAATTTCTGCTAAGGGCTGCGTTTGGACATTTCTCAGTGAATGGGAGCCTATGTTGTAAGGAGAACTGCCTGCTTGTGAAACCAAAACGGATGTACATAACAGAACGGTCTTCAATGTGTGCATTCAACTTACACAGTTAAACTCGTGTGTTGTAGGGGAATTCTGGAAACGCTTTCTGTAGAGAGATCTCAAAACAGGCATTTCCAGCACTATTCCCGCATATAACGAAAGAGCAGTAAAACTCTGCTTAACACACAGAAGCAATGTATTCTTCAATCTGCTCTGCTGTGCATTTGTTCAGCTAAGTAAGTTAAATCTCCCTTTATATTCAGGAGTTAGAAACACTTTTCTGCTAAGAGCTGCGTTTGGACATTTTTCAGTGAATGGGAACCTACGCTGTAAGGAGAACCGTCTGCTTGGGAAACAAAAACGGAGCTACCTAACAGAACGGTCTTCAATGTGTGCATTCAACTTACCTAGTTATACTCGTGTGTTGAAGGGGAAGTCTGGAAACGCTTTCTGTGGAGAGATCTCAAAACAGGCATTTCCATCACTATTCCCGCATATAACGAAATAGCAGTAAAACTCTGCCTAAAACACAGAAGCAACGTATCCTTCAATCTGCTCTGCTGTGCATTTGTTCAGCTAAGTGAGTTAAATCTCCCTTTAGATTCAGAGGTTAGAAACACGTTTCTGCTAAGAGCTGCGTTTGGACATTTCTCAGTGAATGGGAGCATATGCTGTAAGGAGAACTGTCTGGTTGTAAAACCAAAACGGAGCTACCTAACAGAACGGTCTTCAAAGTGTGCATTCAACTTACCGAGTTAAACCCGTGTGTTGAAGGGGAAGTCTGGAAACGCTTTCTGTGGAGAGATCTCAAAACAGGCATTTCCAGCACTATTCCCGCATATAATGAAATAGCAGTAAAACTCTGCCTAAAACACAGAAGCAACGTATCCTTCAATCTGCTCTGCTGTGCGTTTGTTCAGCTAAGTGAGTTAAATCTCCCTTTAGATTCAGGAGTTAGAAACACGTTTCTGCGAAGAGCTGCGTTTGCACATTTCTCCGTGAATGGGAGCCTATGCTGTAAGGAGAACTGTCTGCTTGGGAAACCAAAACGGAGCTACCTAACAGAACGGTCTTCAATGTGTGCATTCAACTTACCGAGTTAAACTCGTGTGTTGAAGGGGAAGTCTGGAAACGCTTTCTGTGGAGAGATCTCAAAACAGGCATTTCCAGCACTATTCCCGCATATAAAGAAATAGCATTAAAACTCTGCCTAAAACACAGAAGCAACGTATCCTTCAATATGCTCTGCTGTGAGTTTGTTCAGCTAAGTGAGTTAAATCTCCCTTTAGATTCAGGAGTTTGAAACACGTTTCTTCTAAGAGCTGCGTTTGGACATAGCTCCGTTAAAGGAGCCTATGCTGTAAGGAGAACTGTCTGCTTGTGAAACCAAAACGGAGCTACCTAACAGAACGGACTTCAAAGTGTGCATTCAACTTACCGAGTTAAACCCGTGTGTTGAAGGGGAAGTCTGGAAACGCTTTCTGTAGAGTGATCTCAAAACAGGCATTTCCAGCACTATTCCCGCATATAACGAAATAGCAGTAAAACTCTGCCTAAAACACAGAAGCAACGTATCCTTCAATCTGCTCTGCTGTGCATTTGTTCAGCTAAGTGAGTTAAATCTCCGTTTAGATTCAGGAGTTAGAAACACGTTTCTGCTAAGAGCTGCGTTTGGACATTTCTCAGTGAATGGGAGCCTATGCCGTAAGGAGAACTGTCTGCTTGTGAAACCAAAACGGAGCTACCTAACAGAACGGTCTTCAATGTGTGCATTCAACTTACCGAGTTAAACTCGAGTGTTGAAATGGAAGTCTGGAAACGCGTTCTGTGGAGAGATCTCAAAAGAGGTATTTCCAGCATTATTCCCGCATATAACGAAATGGCTGTAAAACTCTGCCTAAAACACAGAGGCAACGTATCATTCAATGGGCTCTGCTGTACGTTTGTTCAGCTAAGTGAGTTAAATCTCCCTTTAGATTCAGGAGTTAGATACAAATTTCTGCTAAGGGCTGCGTTTGGACATTTCTCAGTGAATGGGAGCCTATGTTGTAAGGAGAACTGCCTCCTTGTGAAACCAAAAGGGAGCTACCTAACAGAACGGTCTTCAATGTGTTCATTCAACTTACCGATTTAAACACATGTGTTGAAGGGGAAGTCTGGAAACGCTTTCTGTGGAGAGATCAAAAAACAGGCATTTCCAGCACTATTCCCGCATATAACGAAATAGCAGTAAAACTCTGCCTAAAACACAGAAGCAACGTATCTTTCAATCTGCTCTGCTGTGCGTTTGTTCAGCTAAGTGAGTTAAATCTCACTTTAGAGTCAGGAGTTAGAAACACGTTTCTGCTAACAGCTGCGTTTTGACATTTCTCAGTGAATGGGAGCCTATGTTGTAAGGAGAACTGCCTGCTTGTGAAACCAAAACGGATGTACATAACAGAACGGTCTTCAATGCGTGCATTCAACTTACAGAGTTAAACTCGTGTGTTGTAGGGGAAGTCTGGAAACGCTTTCTGTAGAGAGATCTCAAAACAGGCATTTCCAGCACTATTCCCGCATATAACGAAAGAGCAGTAAAACTCTGCTTAACACACAGAAGCAATGTATCCTTCAATCTGCTCTGCTGTGCATTTGTTCAGCTAAGTAAGTTAAATCTCCCTTTATATTCAGGAGTTAGAAACACTTTTCTGCTAAGAGCTGCGTTTGGACATTTTTCAGTGAATGGGAACCTACGCTGTAAGGAGAACTGTCTGCTTGGGAAACAAAAACGGAGCTACCTAACAGAACGGTCTTCAATGTGTGCATTCAACTTACCTAGTTATACTCGTGTGTTGAAGGGGAAGTCTGGAAACGCTTTCTGTGGAGAGATCTCAAAACAGGCATTTCCATCACTATTCCCGCATATAACGAAATAGCAGTAAAACTCTGCCTAAAACACAGAAGCAACGTATCCTTCAATCTGCTCTGCTGTGCATTTGTTCAGCTAAGTGAGTTAAATCTCCCTTTAGATTCAGAGGTTAGAAACACGTTTCTGCTAACAGCTGCGTTTGGACATTACACAGTGAATGGGAGACTATGCTGTAAGAAGAACTGTCTGCTTGTGAAACCAAAACGGGGCCACCTAACAGAACGGTCTTCAATGTGTGCATTCAACTTACCGAGTTAAACTCGTGTGTGGAAGGGGAAGTCTGGAAACGCTTTCTGTGGAGAGATCTCAAAACAGGCATTTCCAGCACTATTCCCGCATATAACGAAATGGTTGTATAACTCTGCCTAAAACACAGAAGCAACGTATCCTTCCATCTGCTTTGCTGTGCGTTTGTTCAGCTAAGTGAGTTAAATCTCCCTTTAGATTCAGGAGTTAGAAACACGTTTCTGCTAAGGGCTGCGTTTGGACATTTCTCAGTGAATGGGAGCCTTTGCTGTAAGGAGAACTGTCTGCTTGTGAAACCAAAACGGATCTACCTAACAGAACGGTCTTCAATGTGTGCATTCAACTTACCGAGTTAAACTCGTGTTGAAGGGGAAGTCTGGAAACACTTTCTGTGGAGAGATCTCAAAACAGGCATTTCCATCACTATTCCCGCATATAACGAAATAGCAGTAAAACTCTGCCTAAAACACAGAAGCAACGTATCCTTCAATCTGCTCTGCTGTGCGTTTGTTCAGCTAAGTGAGTTAAATCTCCCTTTAGATTCAGGAGTTAGAAACACGTTTCTGCTAAGAGCTGCGTTTGGACATTTCTCAGTGAATGGGAGCCTATGCTGTAAGGAGAACTGTCTGCTTGTGAAACCAAAGCGCAGCTACCTAACAGAACGGTCTTCAATGTGTGCATTCAACTTACAGAGTTAAACTCGTGTTTTGAAGGGGAAGTCTGGAAACGCTTTCGGTGGAGAGATCTCAAAACACGCATTTCCAGCACTATTCCCGCATATAACGAAATAGCAGTAAAACTCTGCCTAAAACACAGAAGGAATGTATCCTTCAATCACCTCTGCTGTGCGTTTATTCAGCTAAGTGTGTTAAATCTCTCTTTAGATTCAGGAGTCAGAAACACGTTTCTGCTAAGAGCTGCGTTTGGCCATTTCTCAGTGAATGGGAGCCTATGCTGTAAGGAGAACTGTTTGCTTGTGAAACCAAAACGGAGCTACCTAACAGAACGGTCTTCAATGTGTGCATTCAACTTACCGAGTTAAACTCGTGTGTTGAAGGGGAAGTCTGGAAACGGTTTCTGTGGAGAGATCCCAAAACAGGCATTTCCAGCACTATACCCGCATATAACGAAATAGCAGTAATACTCTGCCTAAAACACAGAAGCAACGTATACTTCAATCTGCGCTGCTCTGCGTTTGTTCAGCTAAGTGAGTTAAATCTCCCTTTAGATTCAGGAGTTAGAAACACGTTTCTGCTAACAGCTGCGTTTATACATTTCTCAGTTAATGGGAGCCTATGCCGTAAGGAGAACTGTCTGCTTGGGAAACCAAAACGGAGCTACCTAACAGAACGGTCTTCAATGTGTGCATTCAACTTACCGAGTTACACTCCTGTGTTGAAGGGGAATTCTGGAAACGCTTTCTGTGGAGAGATCTCAAAACAGGCATTTCCAGCACTATTCCCGCATATAACGAAATAGCAGTAAATCTCTGCCTAAAACACAGAAGCAACGTATCCTTCAATCTGCTCTGCTGTTCGTTTGTTCAGCTAAGTGAGTTAAATCTCCCTTTCGATTCAGGAGTTAGAAACAACTTTCTGCTAAGAGCTGCGTTTCGACATTTCTCAGTGAATGGGAGCCTATGCTGTAAAGAGAACTGTCTGCTTGTGAAACCAAAACGGAGATACATAACAGAACGGTCTTCAATGTGTGCATTCAACTTACCGAGTTAAACTCGTGTGTTGAAGGGGAAGTCTGGAAACGGTTTCTGTGGAGAGGTCCCAAAACAGGCATTTCCAGCACTATACCCGCATATAACGAAATAGCAGTAATACTCTGCCTAAAACACAGAAGCAACGTATCCTTCAATCTGCGCTGCTGTGCGTTTGTTCAGCTAAGTGAGTTAAATCTCCCTTTAGATTCAGGAGTTAGAAACACGTTTCTGCTAAAAGCTTCGTTTGGATATTTCTCAGTGAACGGGAGCCTATGCTGTAAGGAGAACTGTCTGCTTGTGAAACCAAAACGGAACTACCTAACAGAACGGTCTTCAATGCGTGCATTCAACTTAACGAGTTACACTCGTGTGTTGAAGAGGAAGTCTGGAAACGCTTTCTGTGGAGAGATCTCAAAACAGGCATTTCCAGCACTATTCCCGCATATAACGAAATAGCAGTAAAACTCTGCCTAAAACACAGAAGCAACGTATCCTTCAATCTGCCCTGCTGTGCGTTTGTTCACCTAAGTGAGTTAAATGCCCCTTTAGATTCAGGAGTTAGAAACACGTTTCTGCTAAGAGCTGCGTTTGGACATTTCTCAGTGAATGGGAGCCTATGCTGTAAGGAGAACTGTCTGCTTGTGAAACCTAAACGGAGATACTTAACAGAACGGTCTTCAATGTGTGCATTCAACTTACCGATTTAAACTCGTGTGTTGAAGGGGAAGTCTGGAAACGGTTTCTGTGGAGAGATCCCAAAACAGGCATTTCCAGCACTATACCCGCATATAACGAAATAGCAGTAATACTCTGCCTAAAACACAGAAGCAACGTATCCTTCAATCTGCGCTGCTGTGCGTTTGTTCAGCTAAGTGAGTTAAATCTCCCTTTAGATTCAGGAGTTAGAAACACGTTTCTGCTAAGAGCTTCGTTTGGACATTTCTCCGTGAACGGGAGCCTATGCTGTAAGGAGAACTGTCTGCTTGTGAAACCAAAACGGAACTACCTAACAGAACGGTCTTCAATGCGTGCATTCAACTTAACGAGTTACACTCGTGTGTTGAAGAGGAAGTCTGGAAACGCTTTCTGTGGAGAGATCTCAAAACAGGCATTTCCAGCACTATTCCCGCATATAACGAAATGGTTGTATAACTCTGCCTAAAACACAGAAGCAACGTATCCTTCAATCTGCTCTGCTGTGCGTTTGTTCACCTAAGTGAGTTAAATGCCCCTTTAGATTCAGGAGTTAGAAACACGTTTCTGCTAAGAGCTGCGTTTGGACATTTCTCAGTGAATGGGAGCCTATGCTGTAAGGAGAACTGTCTGCTTGGAAACCAAAACGGAGCTACCTAACGCAACGCTCTTCAATGTGTGCATTCAACTTACCGAGATAAACTCGTGTGTTGAAGGGGAAGTCGGGAAACGCTTTCTGTGGAGAGATCTCAAAACAGGCATTTCCAGCACTATTCCCGCATATAACGAAATAGCAGTAAAACTCTGCCTAAAACAAAGAAGCAACGTATCCTTCAATCTGCGCTGCTGTGCGTTTGTTCAGCTGAGTGAGTTAAATCTCCCTTTAGATTCAGGAGATAGAAACACGTTTCTGCTAAGAGCTGCGTTTGGACATTTCTCAGTGAATGGGAGCCTATGCTGTAAGGAGAACTGTCTGCTTGGGAAACCAAAACGGAGCTACCTAACACAACGCTCTTCAATGTGTGCATTCAACTTACCGAGATAAACTCGTGTGTTGAAGGGGAAGTCTGGAAACTCTTTATGTGGAGAGATCTCAAAACAGGCATTTCCAGCACTATTCCCGCATATAACGAAATAGCAGTAAAACTCTGCCTAAAACACAGAAGCAACCTATCCTTCAATCTGCTCTGCTGTGCGTTTGTTCTGCAAAGTTAGTGAAATCTCCCTTTAGATTCAGGAGATAGAAACACGTTTCTGCTAAGAGCTGCGATTGGACATTTTTCAGTGAATGGGAAACTATGCTCTAAGGAGAACTGTCTGCTTGGGAAACCAAAACGGAGCTACCTAACAGAACGGTCTTCAATGTGTGCAGTCAACTTACCGAGTTAAACTCGTGTGTTGAAGGGGAAGCCTGGAAACGTTTTCTGTGGAGAGATCAAAAAACAGGCATTTCCAGCACTATTCCCGCATATAACGAAATAGCAGTAACATTCTGCCTAAAACACAGAAGCAACGTATCCTTCAATCTGCTCTGCTGTGCGTTTGTTCTGCTAAGTGAGTTAAATCTCCCTTTAGATTCAGGAGATAGAAACACGTTTCTGCTAAGAGCTGCGTTTGGACATTTCTCAGTGAATGGGAGCCTATGCTCTAAGGAGAACTGTCTGCTTGTGAAACCAAAACGGAGCTACCAAATAGAACGGACTTCAATATGTGCATTCAACTTACCGAGATAAAATCATGTGCTGAAGGGGAAGTCTGGAAACGCTTTCTGTGGAGAGATCTCAAAACAGGAATTTCTAGCACTATTCACGCATATAACGAAATAGCGGTAAAACTCTGCCTAAAACACAGAAGCAACGTATCCTTCAATCCCCTCTGCCCTGCGTTTGTTCAGCTAAGTGAGATAAATCTCCCTTTAGATTCAGGAGTTAGAAACACGATTCTGCTAATAGCTGCGTTTGGACATTTCTCAGTGAATCGGAGCATATGCTGTAAGGTGAACTGTCTGCTTGTGAAACCAAAACGGAGCTACCGAACAGAACGGTCTTCAATGGTGCATTCAACTTACCGAGTTAAACTCGTGTGTTGAAGGGGAAGTCTGGAAACGCTTTCTGTGGAGAGATCTCAAAACAGGCATTTCCAGCACTATTCCCGCATATAACGAAATAGCAGTAAAACTCTGCCTAAAACACAGAAAAAACCTATCCTTCAATCTGCTCTGCTGTGCGTTTGTTCAGCTAAGTGAGTTAAATCTCCATTTAGATTCAGGAGTTAGAAACACGTTTCTGCTAAGAGCTGCGTTTGGACATTTCTCAGTGAATGGGAGCCTGTGCTGTAAGGAGAACAGTCTGCTTGTGAAACCAAAACGGAGCTACCTAACAGAACGGTCTTCAATGTGTTCATTCAACTTACAGATTTAAACACTTGTGTTGAAGGGGAAGTCTGGAAACGCTTTCTGTGGAGAGATCAAATAACAGGCATTTCCAGTACTATTCCCGCATATAACGAAATAGCAGTAAAATTCTGCCTAAAACACAGAAGCAACGTATCCTTCAATCTGCTATGCTGTGCGTTTGTTCAGCTAAGTGAGATAAATCTCCCTTTAGATTCAGGGTTCAGAAACACGTTTCTGCTAAGAGCTGCGTTTGGACATTACACAGTGAATGGGAGATTATGCTGTAAGGAGAACTGTCTGCTTGTGAAACCAAAACGGTGCCACCTAAAAGAACGGTCTTCAATGTGTGCATTCAACTTACCGAGTTAAACTCGTGTGTGGAAGGGGAAGTCTGGAAACGCTTTCTGTGGAGAGATCTCAAAACAGGCATTTCCAGCACTATTCCCGCATATAACGAAATGGTTGTATAACTCTTCCTAAAACACAGAAGCAACCTATCCTTCCATCTGCTTTGCTGTGCGTTTGTTCAGCTAAGTGAGTTAAATCTCCCTTTAGATTCAGGAGTTAGAAACACGTTTCTGCTAAGGGCTGCGTTTGGACATTTCTCAGTGAATGGGAGCCTATGCTGTAAGGAGAACTGTCTGCTTGTGAAACCAAAACGGATCTACCTAACAGAACGGTCTTCAATGTGTGCATTCAACTTACCGAGTTAAACTCGTGTTGAAGGGGAAGTCTGGAAACACTTTCTGTGGAGAGATCTCAAAACAGGCATTTCCAGCACTATTCCCGCATATAACGAAATAGCAGTAAAACTCTGCCTAAAACACAGAAGCAACGTATCCTTCAATCTGCTCTGCTGTGCGTTTGTTCAGCTAAGTGAGTTAAATCTCCCTTTAGATTCAGGAGTTAGAAACACGTTTCTGCTAAGAGCTGCATTTGGACATTTCTCAGTGAATGGGAGCCTATGCCGTAAGGAGAACTGTCTGCTTGTGAAACCAAAACGGAGCTACCTAACAGAACAGTCTTCAATGTGTGCATTCAACTTACCGAGTTAAACTCGAGTGTTGAAATGGAAGTCTGGAAACGCGTTCTGTGGAGAGATCTCAAAAGAGGTATTTCCAGCACTATTCCCACATATAACGAAATGGCTGTAAAACTCTGCCTAAAACACAGAAGCAACGTATCCTTCAATGGGCTCTGCTGTACGTTTGTTCAGCTAAGTGAGTTAAATCTCCCTTTAGATTCAGGAGTTAGATACAAATTTCTGCTAAGGGCTGCGTTTGGACATTTCTCAGTGAATGGGAGCCTATGTTGTAAGGAGAACTGCCTGCTTGGGAAACCAAAACGGAGGTACATAACAGAACGGTCTTCAATGTGTGCATTCAACTTACCGTGTTAAACTCGTGTGTTGTAGGGGAAGTCTGGAAACGCTTTCTGTTGAGAGATCTCAAAACAGGCATTTCCATCACTATTCCCGCATATAACGAAATAGCAGTAAAACCCGGCCTAAAACAGAGAAGCAACGTATCCTTCAATCTGCACTGCTGTGCGTTTGTTCAGCTAAGTGAGTTAAATCTCCCTTTAGATTCAGGAGTTAGAAACAGGTTTCTGCTAAGAGCTGCGTTTGGACATTTCTCAGTGAATGGGAGCCTATGCTGTAAGGAGAACTGTCTGCTTGTTAAACCAAAACGGAGCTACCTAACAGAACGGTCTTCAATGTGTGCATTCAACTTACCGAGATAAACTCGTGTGTTGAAGGGGAAGTCTGGGAACGCTTTCTGTGGAGAGATCTCAAAACAGGCATTTCCAGCACTATTCCCGCATATAACGAAATAGCAGTAAAACTCTGCCTAAAACACAGAAAAAACGTATCCTTCAATCTGCTCTGCTGTGCGTTTGTTCAGCTAAGTGAGTTAAATTTCCCTTTAGATTCAGGAGTTAGAAACACGTTTCTGCTAAGAGCTGCGTTTGGACATTTCTCAGTGAATGGGAGCCTGTGCTGTAAGGAGAACAGTCTGCTTGTGAAACCAAAACGGAGCTACCTAACAGAACGGTCTTCAGTGTGTTCATTCAACTTACCGATATAAACACTTGTGTTGAAGGGGAAGTCTGGAAACGCTTTCTGTGGAGAGATCAAATAACAGGCATTTCCAGTACTATTCCCGCATATAAGGAAATAGCAGTAAAATTCTGCCTAAAACACAGAAGCAACGTATCCTTCAATCTGCTCTGCTGTGCGTTTGTTCAGCTAAGTGAGTTAAATCTCCCTTTAGATTCAGGGTTCAGAAACACGTTTCTGCTAAGAGCTGCGTTTGGACATTACACAGTGAATGGGAGACTATGCTGTAAGAAGAACTGTCTGCTTGTGAAACCAAAACGGGGCCACATAACAGAACGGTCTTCAATGTGTGCATTCGACTTACCGAGTTAAACTCGTGTGTGGAGGGGGAAGTCTGGAAACGCTTTCTGTGGAGAGATCTCAAAACAGGCATTTCCAGCACTATTCCCGCATATAACGAAAGGGTTGTATAACTCTGCCTAAAACACAGAAGCAACGTATCCTTCCATCTGCTTTGCTGTGCGTTTGTTCAGCTAAGTGAGTTAAATCTCCCTTTAGATTCAGGAGTTAGAAACACGTTTCTGCTAAGGGCTGCGTTTGGACATTTCTCAGTGAATGGGAGCCTTTGCTGTAAGGAGAACTGTCTGCTTGTGAAACCAAAACGGATCTACCTAACAGAACGGTCTTCAATGTGTGCATTCAACTTACCGAGTTAAACTCGAGTGTTGAAATGGAAGTCAGGAAACGCGTTCTGTGGAGAGAACTCAAAACAGGATTTCCAGCACTATTCCCGCATATAACGAAATGGCAGTAAAACTCTGCCTAAAACACAGAAGCAACGTATCCGTCAATCTGCTCTGCTGCGCGTTTGTTCAGCTAAGTGAGTTAAATCTCCCTTTAGATTCAGGAGTTAGATACAAGTTTCTGCTAAGAGCTGCGTTTGGACATTTCTCAGTGAATGGGAGCCTATGCTGTAAGGAGAACTGTCTGCTTGTGAAACCAAAACGGAGGTACCTAACAGAACGGTCTTCAATGTGTGCATTCAACTTACCGTGTTAAACTCGTGTGTTGTAGGGGAAATCTGGAAACGCTTTCTGTTGAGAGATCTCAAAACAGGCATTTCCATCACTATTCCCTCATATAACGAAATAGCAGTAAAACTCTGCCTAAAACACAGAAGGAACGTATCCTTCAATCTGCTCTGCTGTGCGTTTGTTCAGCTAAGTGAGTTAAATCTCCCTTTAGATTCAGGAGTTAGAAACACGTTTCTGCTAAGTGTTGCGTTTGGACATTTCTCAGTGAATGGGAGCCTATGGTGTAAGGAGAACTGTCTGCTTGTGAAACCAAAACGGAGCTACCTAACAGAACGGTCTTCAATGTGTGCATTCAACTTACCGAGTTAAGCACGTGTGTTGAAGGGGAAGTCTGGAAACGATTTCTGTGGAGAGATCTCAAAACAGGCATTTCCAGCACTATTCCCGCATATAACGAAATAGAAGTAAAACTCTGCCTAAAACACAGAAGCAACGTATCCTTCAATCTGCTCTGCGGTGCGTTTGTTCAGCTAAGTGAGTTAAATCTCCCTTTAGATTCAGGAGTTAGAAACACTTTTCTGCTAAGAGCTGCGTTTGGACATTTCTCAGTGAATGGGATCCTATGCCGTAAGGAGAACTGTCTGCTTGTGAAACCAAAACGGAGCAACCTAACAGAACGGTCTTCAATGTGTGCATTCAACTTACCGAGTTAAACTGGTGTGTTGAAGGGGAACTCTGGAAACGCTTTCTGTGGAGAGATCTCAAAACAGGCATTTCCAGCACTATTCCCGCATATAACTTAATAGCAGTAAAACTCTGTCTAAAACACAGAAGCAACGTATCCTTCAATCTGCTCTGCTGTGCGTTTGTTCAGCTAAGTGAGTTAAATCTCCCTTTAGATTCAGGAGTTAGAAAAACGTTTCTGCTAAGGGCTGCGTTTGGACATTTCTCAGTGAATGGAATCCTATGTTGTAAGGAGAACTGTCTGCTTGTGAAACCAAAACGGATCTACCTAACAGAACGGTCTTCAATGTGTGCATTCATTTTACCGAGTTAAACTTGTGTGTTGAAGGGGAAGTCTGGAAAAGCTTTCTGTGGAGAGATCTCAAAACAGGCATTTCCAGCACTATTCCCGCATATAAGGATGTAGCAGTAAAACTCTGCCTAAAACACAGAAGCAACATATCCTACAATCTGTTCTGCTGTGCGTTTGTTCAGCTAAGTGTGTTAAATCTCCCTTTAGATTCAGGAGTTAGAAACACGTTTCTCCTAAGTGCTGCGTTTGGACATTTCTCAGTGAATGGGAGCCTATGCTGTAAGGAGAACTCTCTGCTTGTGAAACCAAAACGGAGCTACCTAACAGAACGGTCTTCAATGTGTGCACTCAACTTACCGAGTTAAACTCGAGTGCTGAAATGGAAGTCTGGAAACGCATTCTGTGGAGAGATCTCAAAACAGGCATTTCCAGCACTATTCCCGCATATAAAGAAATGGCAGTAAAACTCTGCCTAAAACACAGAAGCAACGTATCGTTCAATGTGCTCTGCTGTGCGTTTGTTCAGCTAAGTGAGTTAAATCTCCCTTTAGTTTCAGGAGTTTGATACAAATTTCTGCTAATAGCTGCGTTTGGACATTTCTCAGTGAATGGGAGCCTATGCTGTAAGGAGAACTGTCTGCTTGTGAAACCAAAACGGAGCTACCTAACAGAACGGTCTCCAATGTGTGCATTCAACTTACCCAGTTAAACTCGTGTGTTGAAGGGGAAGTCTGGAAACGCTTTCTGTGGAGAGATCCCAAAACAGGCATTTCCAGCACTATTCCCGCATATAACGAAATAGCAGTACAACTCTGCCTAAAACACAGAAGCAACGTATCCTTGAATCTGCTCTGCTGTGCGTTTGTTCAGCTAAGTGAGTTAAATCTCCCTTTAGATTCAGGAGTTAGAAACACGTTTCTGCTAAGAGCTGCGTTGGGACAATTCTCAGTGAATGGGAGCCTATGCTGTAAGGAGAACTGTATGCTTGTGAAACCAAAACGGAGCTACCTAACAGAACGGTCTTCAATGTGTGCATTCAACTTACCGAGTTAAACTCGTGTGTTGAAGGGGAAGTCTGGAAACGCTTTCTGTGTAGAGATCTCAAAACAGGCATTTCCAGCACTATTCCCGCATATAACGAAATAGCAGTAAAGCTCTGCCTAAAACACAAAAGCAACGTATCCATCAATCTGCTCTGCTGCGGCTTTGTTCAGCTAAGTGAGATAAATCTCCCTGTAGATTCAGGAGTTAGAAACACGTTTCTGCTAAGAGCTGCGTTTGGACATTTCTCAGTGAATGGGAGCCTACGCTCTAAGGAGAACTCTCTGCTAGTGAAACCAAAACGGATCAACCTAACAGAACGGTCTTCAATGTGTGCATTCAACTACCGAGTTAAACTCGTGTGTTGAAGGGGAAGTCTGGAAACGCTTTCTGTGGAGAGATCTCAAAACAGGCATTTCCAGCATTATTCCCGAATATAACGAAATAGCAGTAAAACTCTGCCTAAAACACAGCAGCAACGTATCCTTCAATCTGCTCTGCTGTGCGTTTGTTCAGCTAAGTGAGTTAAATCTCCCTTTAGATTCAGGAGTTAGAAACAAGTTTCTGCTAAGAGGTGCGTTTGGACATTTCTCAGTGAATGGAATCCTAAGTTGTAAGGAGAACTGTCTGCTTGTGAAACCAAAACGGATCTACCTAACAGAACGGTCTTCAATGTGTGCATTCATTTTACCGAGTTAAACTCGTGTGTTGAAGGGGAAGTCTGGAAAAGATTTCTGTGGAGAGATCTCAAAACAGGCATTTCCAGCACTATTCCCGCATATAACGAAATAGCAGTAAAATTCTGCCTAAAACACAGAAGCAACATATCCCACAATCTGCTCTGCTGTGCGTTTGTTCAGCTAAGTGATTTAAATCTCCCTTTAGATTCAGGAGTTAGAAACACGTTTCTGCTAAGAGCTGCGTTTCGACATTTCTCAGTGAATGGGAGCTTATGCTGTAAGCAGAACTGTCTGCTTGTGAAACCAAAACAAAGCTACCTAACAGAACGGACTTCAATGTGGGCATTCAACTTACCGAGTTAAATTAGTGTGTGGAAGGGGAAGTCTGGAAACGTTTTCTGTGGAGAGATCTCAAAACAAGCATTTTCAGCATTATTCCCGCATATAACGAAATAGCAGTAAAACTCTGCCTAAAACACAGAAGCAACGAATCCATCAATCTGCTCTTCTGCGGCTTTGTTCTGCTAAGTGAGATAAATCTCCCTGTAGATTCAGGAGTTAGAAACACGTTTCTCCTAAGAGCTGCGTTTGGACATTTCTCAGTGAATGGGAGCGTATGCTGTAAGGAGAGCTGTCTGCTTTTGAAACCAAAACGGAGCTACCTAACAGAACGGTCTTCAATGCGTGCATTCAACTTACCGAGTTAAATTCGTGTGTTGAAGGGGAAGTCTGGAAAAGTTTTCTGTGGACAGATCTCAAAACAGGAATTTCCAGCACTGTTCCCACATATAACGAAATATCAGTAAAACTCTGCCTAAAACACAGAAGCAACGTATCCCTAAATCTGCTCTGCTGTGGCTTTGTTCAGCTAAGTGAGTTAAATCTCCCTTTAGAATCAGGAGTTAGAAACACCTTTCTGCTAAGAGCTGCGTTTGGACATTTGTCAGTGAATGGGAGCCTATGCAGTAAGCAGAACTGTCTGCTTGCGAAACCAAAACAAAGCTACCTAACAGAACGGTCTTCAATGTGTGCATTCAACTTACCGAGTTAAATTAGTGTGTTGAAGGGGAAGTCTGGAAACGATTTCTGTGGAGAGATCTCAAAACAAGCATTTCCAGCATTATTCCCGCATATAACGAAATAGCAGTAAAACTCTGCCTAAAACACAGAAGCAACGTATCCATCAATCTGCTCTGCTGTGGCTTTGTTCAGCTAAGTGAATTAAATCTCGCTTTAGATTCAGGAGTTAGAAACACGTTTCTACTAAGAGCTGCGGTTGGACATTTCTCAATGAATGGGAGCCTATGTTGTAAGGAGAACTGTCTGCTTGTGAAACCAAAACGGAGCTACCTAACAGAACGGTCTTCAATGTGGGCATTCAACTTACTGATTTAAGCACGTGTGTTGAAGGGGAAGTCTGGAAACGATTTCTGTGGAGAGATCTCAAAACAGGCATTTCCAGCACTATTCCCGCATATAACGAAAAAGCAGTAAAACCCTGCCTAAAACACTGAAGCAACGTATCCTTCAATCTGCTCTGCTGTGCGTTTGTTCAGCTAAGTGAGTTAAATCTCCCTTTAGATTCAGGAGTTAGAAACACGTTTCTGCTAAGAGCTGCGTTTGGACATTTCTCAGTGAATGGGAGCCTATGCCGTAAGGAGACCTGTCTGCTTGTGAAACCAAAACGGAGCTACCTAACAGAACGGTCTTCAATGTGTGCATTCAGCTTTCCGTGTTAAACTCGTGTGTTGTAGGGGAAGTCTGGAAACGCTTTCTGTTGAGAGATCTCAAAACAGGCATTTCCATCCCTGTTCCCTCATATTACGAAATAGCAGTAAAACTCTGCCTACAACACAGAAGCAACGTATCCTTCAATCTGCTCTGCTGTGCGTTTGTTAAGCTAAGTGAGTTAAATCTCCCTTTAGATTCAGGAGTCAGAAACACGTTTCTGCTTAGAGCTGCGTTTGGACATTTCTCAGTGAATGGGAGCCTATGGTGTAAGGAGAACTGTCTGCTTGTGAAACCAAAACGGAGCTACCTAACAGAACGGTCTTCAATGTGTGCATTCAACTTACCGTGTTAAGCACGTGTGTTGAAGGGGAAGTCTGGAAACGATTTCTGTGGAGAGATCTCAAAACAGGCATTTCCAGCACTATTCCCGCATATAACGAAATAGCAGTAAAAACCTGCCTAAAACACAGAAGCAACGTATCCTTCAATCTGCTCTGCTGTGCGTTTGTTCAGCTAAGTGAGTTAAATCTCCCTTTAGATTCAGGAGTTAGAAACACGTTTCTGCAAAGAGCTGCGTTTGGACATTTCTCAGTGAATGGGAGCCTATGCCGTAAGGAGAACTGTCTGCTTGTGAAACCAAAACGGATCTACCTAACAGAACGGTCTTCAATGTGTGCATTCAACTTACCGAGCTAAACTCGTGTGTTGTAGGGGAAGTCTGGAAACGCTTTCTGTTGAGAGATCTCAAAACAGGCATTTCCATCAGTATTCCCTCATATTACGAAATAGCAGTAAAACTCTGCCTAAAACACAGAAGCCACGTATCATTCAATCGGCTCTGCTGTGCGTTTGTTCAGCGAAGGGAGTTAAATCTCTCTTTAGATTCAGGAGTTAGAAACATGTTTCTGCTAAGAGCTGTGTTTGGACATTTCTCAGCGAATGGGAGCCTTTGCTGTAAGAAGAAGTGTCTCCTTGTGAAACCAAAACGGAGCTACCTAACAGAACGGTCCTCAATGTGTGCATTCAACTTACCGAGTTAAACTCGTGTGTTGAAGGGAAGTCTGGAAACGCTTTCTGTGGAGAGATCCCAAAACAAGCAATTCCAGAATTATTCCCGCATATAACGAAATAGCAGTAAAACTCTGCCTAAAACACAAAAGCAACGTATCCATCAATCTGCTCTGCTGCGGCTTTGTTCAGCTAAGTGAGATAAATCTCCCTGTAAATTCAGGAGTTAGAAACACGTTTCTGCTAAGAGCTGCGTTTAGATATTTCTCAGTGAATGGGAGCCTACGCTCTAAGGAGAATTGTCTGCAAGTGAAACCAAAACGGATCTACCTAACAGAACGGTCTTCAATGTGTGCATTCAACTTACCGAGTTAAACTCGTGTGTTGTAGGGGAAGTTTGGAAACGCTTTCTGTGGAGAGATCTCAAAACAGGCATTTCCAGCACTATTCCCGCATATAACGAAATAGAAGTAAAACTGTGCCTAAAACACAGAAGCAACGTATCCTTCAATCTGCTCTGCTGTGCGTTTGTTCAGCTAAGTGAGTTAAATCTCCCTTTAGATTCAGGAGTTTGAAACACGTTTCTGCTAAGAGGTGCGTTTGGACATTTCTCAGTGAATGGAATCTTATGTTGTAAGGAGAAATGTCTGCTTGTGAAACCAAAACGGATCTACCTAACAGAACGGTCTTCAATGTGTGCATTCATTTTACCGAGTTAAACTCGTGTGTTGAAGGGGAAGTCTGGAAATGCTTTCTGTGGAGAGATCTCAAAACAGGCATTTCCAGCACTATTCCCGCATATAACGAAATAGCAGTAAAACTCTGCCTAAAACACAGAAGCAACATATCCTACAATCTGCTCTGCTGTGCGTTTGTTCAGCTAAGTGTGTTAAATCTCCCTTTAGATTCAGGAGTTAGAAACACGTTTCTGCTAAGTGCTGCGTTTGGACATTTCTCAGTGAATGGGAGCCTATGCTGTAAGGAGAACTCTCTGCTTGTGAAACCAAAACGGAGCTACCTAACAGAACGGTCTTCAAAGTGTGCACTCAACTTACCGAGTTAAACTCGAGTGCTGAAATGGAAGTCTGGAAACGCGTTCTGTGGAGAGATCTCAAAACAGGCATTTCCAGCACTATTCCCGCATATAACGAAATAGCAGTAAAACTCTGCCTAAAACACAGAAGCAACATATCCTTCAATCTGCTCTGCTGTGCGTTTGTTCAGCTAAGTGAGTTAAATCTCCCTTTAGATTCAGGAGTCAGAAACACGTTTCTGCTAAGAGCTGCGTTTGGACATTTCTTAGTGAATGGGAGCCTATGCTGTAAGGAGAACTGTCTGCTTGTGAAACCAAAACGGAGCTACCTAACAGAACGGTCTTCAATGTGTGCATTCAACTTACCGAGTTAAACTCGAGTGTTGAAACGGAAGTCAGGAAACGCGTTCTGTGGAGAGAACTCAAAACAGGATTTCCAGCACTATTCCCGCATATAAGGAAATGGCAGTAAAACTCTGCCTAAAACACAGAAGCAACGTATCCTTCAATCTGCTGTGCTGCGCGTTTGTTCAGCTAAGTGACTTAAATCTCCCTTTAGATTCAGGAGTTAGATACAAGTTTCTGCTAAGAGCTGCGTTTGGACATTTCTCAGTGAATGGAAGCCTATGCTGTAAGGAGAACTGTCTGCTTGTGAAACCAAAACGGAGGTACCTAACAGAACGGTCTTCAATGTGTGCATTCAACTTACCGAGTTAAACTCGTGTGTTGAAGGGGAAGTCTGGAAACGCTTTCTGTGGAGAGATCTCAAAACAGGCATTTCCAGCACTATTCCCGCATATAACGAAATGGCAGTAAAACTCTGTCTAAAACACAGTAGCAACGTATCCTTCAATGTGCTCTGCTGTGCGTTTGTTCAGCTAAGTGAGTTAAACCTCCCTTTAGATTCAGGAGTTAGATACAAATTTCTGCTAATAGCTGCGTTTGGAGATTTCTCAGTGAATGGGAGCCTATGTTGTAAGGAGAACTGCCTGCTTGTGAATCCAAAACGAAGGTACATAACAGAACGGTCTTCAATGTGTGCATTCAACTTACCGAGTTATACTCGTGTGTTGTAGGAGAAGGCTGGAAACGTTTTCTGTTGAGAGATCTCAAAACTGGCATTTCCATCACTATTCCCGCATATAACGAAATAGCAGTAAAACCCTGCCTAAAACACAGAAGCAACTTATCCTTCAATCTGCTCTGCTGTGCGTTTGTTCAGCTAAGTGATTTAAGTCTCCCTTTAGATTCAGGATTTAGAAACAGGTTTCTGCTAAGAGCTGCGTTTGGACATTTCTCAGTGAGTCGGAGCCTATGCTGTAAGGAGAACTGTCTGCCTGTGAAACCAAAGCGCAACTACTTAACAGAACGGTCTTCAATGTGTGCATTCAACTTACAGAGTTAAACTCGTGTTTTGAAGGGGAAGTCTGGAAACGATTTCTGTGGAGAGATCTCAAAACAGGCATTTCCAGCACTATTCCCGCATATAACAAAATAGCAGTAAAACTCTGCCTAAAACACAGAAGCAACGTATCCTTCAATCTGCTCTGCTGTGCGTTTGTTCAGCTAAGTGAGTTAAATCTCCCTTTAGATTCAGGAGTTAGATACAAGTTTCTGCTAAGAGCTGCGTTTGGACAATTCTCAGTGAATGGGAGCCTATGCTGTAAGGAGAACTGTCTGCTTGTGAAACCGAAACGGAGCTACCTAACAGAACGGTCTTCAATGTGTGCATTCAACTTACCGAGTTAAGCTCGTGTGTTGAAAGGGAAGACTGGAAACGCTTTCGGTGGAGAGATCTCAAAACAGGCATTTCCAGCACTATTCCCGCATATAACGAAATAGCAGTAAAACTCTGCCTAAAACACAGAAGAAACATATCCGTCAATCTGCTGTGCTGTGCGTTTTTTCAGCTAAGTGAGTTAAATCTCCCTTTAGATTCAGGAGTTAGAAACACGTTTCTGCTAAGAGCTGCGTTTGGACATTTCTCAGTGAATGGGAGCCTATGCTCTAAGGAGAAATGTCTGCTAGTGAAACCAAAACGCATCAACATAACAGAACGGTCTTCAATGTGTGCATTCATCTTACTGAGATAAACTCGTGTGTTGAAGGGGAAGTCTGGAAACGATTTCTGTTGAGAGATCTCAAAACAGGCTTTTCCAGCACTATTCCCTCATATAAAGAAATAGCAGTAAAACTCTGCCTAAAACACAGAAGCAACGTATCCTTCAATCTGCTCTGCTGTGCGTGTGTTCAGCTAAGTGAGTTAAATCTCTCTTTAGATTCAGGAGTTAGAAACACGTTTCTGCTAAGAGCTGCGTTTGGACATTTCTCAGTGAATGGAATCCTATGTTGTAAGGAGAACGGTCTGCTTGTGAAACCAAAACGGATCTACCTAACAGAACGGTCTTGAATGTGTGCATTCAACATACCGAGTTACACTCGTGTGTTGAAGGGGAAGTCTGGAAACGCTTTCTGTGGAGAGATCTCAAAAGAGGCATTTCCAGCACTATTCCCGCATATAACGAAATAGCACTAAATCTCTGCCTAAAACAAAGAAGCAACGTATCCTTCAATCTGCTCTCCTGCGCGTTTGTTCAGCTAAGTGAGTTAAATCTCCCTTTAGATTCAGGAGTTAGAAACACGTTTCTGCTAAGTGCTGCGTTTGGACATTTCTCAGTGAATGGGAGCCTATGCTGTAAGGAGAACAGTCTGCTTCTGAAACCAAAACGGAGCTACCTAACAGAACGGTCTTCAATGTGTGCATTCAACGTACCGAGTTAAACACGTGTGTTGAAGGGGAAGTCTGGAAAGGCTTTCTGTGGAGAGATCTCAAAACAGGCATTTCCAGCACTATTCCCGCATATAACGAAATAGCAGTAAAACTCTGCCTAAAACACAGAAGCAACATATCCTTCAATCTGCTCTGCTCTGCGTTTGTTCAGCTAAGTGAGTTAAATCTCCCTTTAGATTCAGGAGTTAGAAACACGTTTCTGTTAAGGGCTGTGTTTGGACATTTCTCAGTGAATGGGAGCCTATGTAGTAAGGGGAACTGTCTGCTTGGGAAACCAAAACGGAGCTACCTAACAGGACGGTCTTCAATGTGTGCATTCAACTTACCGAGTTAAACTCGTGTGTTGAAGGGGAAGTCTGGAAACGTTTTCTGTGGAGAGATCTCTAAACAGGCATTTCCAGCACTATTCCCGCATATAACGAAATAGCAGTAAAACTCGGCCTAAAACACAGAAGCAACGTATCCTTCAATCTGCTCTAATGTGCGGTTGTTCAGCTACGTGAGTTAAATCTCCCTTTAGATTCAGGAGTTAGAAACACGTTTCTGCTAAGAGCTGCGTTTGGACATTTCTCAGTGAATCGGAGCGTATGTTGTAAGGAGAACTGTCTGCTTCTGAAACCAAAACGGAGCTACCTAACAGAACGGTCTTCAATGTGTGCATTCAACTTACCTTGTTAAACTCCTGTGTTGAATGGGAAGTCTGGAAACGCTTTCTGTGGAGAGATCTCAAAACAGGCATTTCCAGCACTATTCCCGCATATAACGAAAGAGCAGTAAAACTCTGCCTAAAACACAGAAGCAAGGTATGCTTCAATCTGCTCTGCTGTGCGTTTGTTCAGCTAATTGAGTTAAATCACCCTATAGATTCAGGAGTTAGAAACACGTTTCTGCTAAGAGCTGCGTTTGGACATTTCTCAGTGAATGGGTGCCTATGCTTTAAGGAGAACTGTCTGCTTGGGAAACCAAAACGGGTCTACCTAACAGAACGGTCTTCAATGTGTGCATTCAACTTACCGAGTTAAACTCGTGTGTTGAAGGGGAAGTCTGGAAACGCTTTCTGTGGAGAGATCTCAAAACAGGCATTTCCAGCACTATTCCCGCATATAACGAAATAGCAGTAAAACTCTGCCTAAAACACAGAAGCAACGTATCTTTCAATCTGCTCTGCTGTGCGTTTGTTCAGCTAAGTGAGTTAAATCTCCCTTTAGATTCAGGAGTTAGAAACACGTTTCTGCTAAGAGCTCCGTTTGGACAGTTCTCAGTTAATGGGAGCCTACGCTGTAAGGAGAACTGTCTGCTTGTGAAACCAAAACGGAGCTACCTAACAGAAAGGTCTTCAATGTTTGCATTCAACTTACCGAGTTATACTCGTGTGTTGAAGGGGAAGTCTGGAAACGCTTTCTGTGGAGAGATCTCAAAACAGGCATTTCCAGCACTATTCCCGCATATAACGAAATAGCAGTAAAACTCTGCCTAAAACACAGAAGCAACATATCCTTCAATCTGCTCTGCTCTGCGATTGTTCAGCTAAGTGAGTTAAATCTCCCTTTAGATTCAGGAGTTAGAAACACGTTTCTGCTTAGGGCTGTGTTTGGACATTTCTCAGTGAATGGGAGCCTATGTTGTAAGGGGAACTGTCTGCTTGGGAAACCAAAACGGAGCTACCTAACAGGACGGTCTTCAATGTGTGCATTCAACTTACCGAGTTCAACTCGTGTGTTGAAGGGGAAGTCTGGAAACGTTTTCTGTGGAGAGATCTCTAAACAGGCATTTCCAGCACTATTCTCGCATATAACGAAATAGCAGTAAAACTCTGCCTAAAACACAGAAGCAACGTATCCTTCAATCTGCTCTAATGTGCATTTGTTCAGCTAAGTGAGTTAAATCTCCCTTTTGATTCAGGAGTTAGATACACGTTTCTGCTAAGAGCTGCGTTTGGACATTTCTCAGTGAATCGGAGCGTATGCTGTAAGGAGAACTGTCTGCTTGTGAAACCAAAACGGAGCTACCTAACAGAACGGTCTTCAATGTGTGCATTCAACTTACCGTGTTAATCTCCTGTGTTGAATGGGAAGTCTGGAAACGCTTTCTGTGGAGAGATCTCAAAACAGACATTTCCAGCACTATTCCCGCATATAACGAAATAGCAGTAAAACTCTGCCTAAAACACAGAAGCAACGTATCCTTCAATCTCCTCTGCTGTGCGTTTGTTCAGCTAAGTGAGTTAAATCTCCCTTTAGATTCAGGAGTTAGAAACACGTTTCTGCAAAGAGCTGCGTTTGGACATTTCTCAGTGAATGGGAGCCTATGCCGTAAGGAGAACTGTCTGCTTGTGAAACCAAAACGGATCTACCTAACAGAACGGTCTTCAATGTGTGCATTCAACTTACCGAGCTAAACTCGTGTGTTGTAGGGGAAGTCTGGAAACGCTTTCTGTTGAGAGATCTCAAAACAGGCATTTCCATCAGTATTCCCTCATATTACGAAATAGCAGTAAAACTCTGCCTAAAACACAGAAGCCACGTATCATTCAATCGGCTCTGCTGTGCGTTTGTTCAGCGAAGGGAGTTAAATCTCTCTTTAGATTCAGGAGTTAGAAACATGTTTCTGCTAAGAGCTGTGTTTGGACATTTCTCAGCGAATGGGAGCCTTTGCTGTAAGAAGAAGTGTCTCCTTGTGAAACCAAAACGGAGCTACCTAACAGAACTGTCCTCAATGTGTGCATTCAACTTACCGAGTTAAACTCGTGTGTTGAAGGGAAGTCTGGAAACGCTTTCAATGGAGAGATCCCAAAACAAGCAATTCCAGAATTATTCCCGCATATAACGAAATAGCAGTAAAACTCTGCCTAAAACACAAAAGCAACGTATCCATCAATCTGCTCTGCTGCGGCTTTGTTCAGCTAAGTGAGATATATCTCCCTGTAAATTCAGGAGTTAGAAACACGTTTCTGCTAAGAGCTGCGTTTAGATATTTCTCAGTGAATGGGAGCCTACGCTCTAAGGAGAATTGTCTGCAAGTGAAACCAAAACGGATCTACCTAACAGAACGGTCTTCAATGTGTGCATTCAACTTACCGAGTTAAACTCGTGTGTTGTAGGGGAAGTTTGGAAACGCTTTCTGTGGAGAGATCTCAAAACAGGCATTTCCAGCACTATTCCCGCATATAACGAAATAGAAGTAAAACTGTGCCTAAAACACAGAAGCAACGTATCCTTCAATCTGCTCTGCTGTGCGTTTGTTCAGCTAAGTGAGTTAAATCTCCCTTTAGATTCAGGAGTTTGAAACACGTTTCTGCTAAGAGGTGCGTTTGGACATTTCTCAGTGAATGGAATCTTATGTTGTAAGGAGAAATGTCTGCTTGTGAAACCAAAACGGATCTACCTAACAGAACGGTCTTCAATGTGTGCATTCATTTTACCGAGTTAAACTCGTGTGTTGAAGGGGAAGTCTGGAAATGCTTTCTGTGGAGAGATCTCAAAACAGGCATTTCCAGCACTATTCCCGCATATAACGAAATAGCAGTAAAACTCTGCCTAAAACACAGAAGCAACATATCCTACAATCTGCTCTGCTGTGCGTTTGTTCAGCTAAGTGTGTTAAATCTCCCTTTAGATTCAGGAGTTAGAAACACGTTTCTGCTAAGTGCTGCGTTTGGACATTTCTCAGTGAATGGGAGCCTATGCTGTAAGGAGAACTCTCTGCTTGTGAAACCAAAACGGAGCTACCTAACAGAACGGTCTTCAAAGTGTGCACTCAACTTACCGAGTTAAACTCGAGTGCTGAAATGGAAGTCTGGAAACGCGTTCTGTGGAGAGATCTCAAAACAGGCATTTCCAGCACTATTCCCGCATATAACGAAATAGCAGTAAAACTCTGCCTAACACACAGAAGCAACATATCCTTCAATCTGCTCTGCTGTGCGTTTGTTCAGCTAAGTGAGTTAAATCTCCCTTTAGATTCAGGAGTCAGAAACACGTTTCTGCTAAGAGCTGCGTTTGGACATTTCTTAGTGAATGGGAGCCTATGCTGTAAGGAGAACTGTCTGCTTGTGAAACCAAAACGGAGCTACCTAACAGAACGGTCTTCAATGTGTGCATTCAACTTACCGAGTTAAACTCGAGTGTTGAAACGGAAGTCAGGAAACGCGTTCTGTGGAGAGAACTCAAAACAGGATTTCCAGCACTATTCCCGCATATAAGGAAATGGCAGTAAAACTCTGCCTAAAACACAGAAGCAACGTATCCTTCAATCTGCTGTGCTGCGCGTTTGTTCAGCTAAGTGACTTAAATCTCCCTTTAGATTCAGGAGTTAGATACAAGTTTCTGCTAAGAGCTGCGTTTGGACATTTCTCAGTGAATGGAAGCCTATGCTGTAAGGAGAACTGTCTGCTTGTGAAACCAAAACGGAGGTACCTAACAGAACGGTCTTCAATGTGTGCATTCAACTTACCGAGTTAAACTCGTGTGTTGAAGGGGAAGTCTGGAAACGCTTTCTGTGGAGAGATCTCAAAACAGGCATTTCCAGCACTATTCCCGCATATAACGAAATGGCAGTAAAACTCTGTCTAAAACACAGTAGCAACGTATCCTTCAATGTGCTCTGCTGTGCGTTTGTTCAGCTAAGTGAGTTAAACCTCCCTTTAGATTCAGGAGTTAGATACAAATTTCTGCTAATAGCTGCGTTTGGAGATTTCTCAGTGAATGGGAGCCTATGTTGTAAGGAGAACTGCCTGCTTGTGAATCCAAAACGAAGGTACATAACAGAACGGTCTTCAATGTGTGCATTCAACTTACCCAGTTATACTCGTGTGTTGTAGGAGAAGGCTGGAAACGTTTTCTGTTGAGAGATCTCAAAACTGGCATTTCCATCACTATTCCCGCATATAACGAAATAGCAGTAAAACCCTGCCTAAAACACAGAAGCAACTTATCCTTCAATCTGCTCTGCTGTGCGTTTGTTCAGCTAAGTGATTTAAGTCTCCCTTTAGATTCAGGATTTAGAAACAGGTTTCTGCTAAGAGCTGCGTTTGGACATTTCTCAGTGAGTCGGAGCCTATGCTGTAAGGAGAACTGTCTGCCTGTGAAACCAAAGCGCAACTACTTAACAGAACGGTCTTCAATGTGTGCATTCAACTTACAGAGTTAAACTCGTGTTTTGAAGGGGAAGTCTGGAAACGATTTCTGTGGAGAGATCTCAAAACAGGCATTTCCAGCACTATTCCCGCATATAACAAAATAGCAGTAAAACTCTGCCTAAAACACAGAAGCAACGTATCCTTCAATCTGCTCTGCTGTGCGTTTGTTCAGCTAAGTGAGTTAAATCTCCCTTTAGATTCAGGAGTTAGATACAAGTTTCTGCTAAGAGCTGCGTTTGGACAATTCTCAGTGAATGGGAGCCTATGCTGTAAGGAGAACTGTCTGCTTGTGAAACCGAAACGGAGCTACCTAACAGAACGGTCTTCAATGTGTGAATTCAACTTACCGAGTTAAGCTCGTGTGTTGAAAGGGAAGACTGGAAACGCTTTCGGTGGAGAGATCTCAAAACAGGCATTTCCAGCACTATTCCCGCATATAACGAAATAGCAGTAAAACTCTGCCTAAAACACAGAAGAAACATATCCGTCAATCTGCTGTGCTGTGCGTTTTTTCAGCTAAGTGAGTTAAATCTCCCTTTAGATTCAGGAGTTAGAAACACGTTTCTGCTAAGAGCTGCGTTTGGACATTTCTCAGTGAATGGGAGCCTATGCTCTAAGGAGAAATGTCTGCTAGTGAAACCAAAACGCATCAACATAACAGAACGGTCTTCAATGTGTGCATTCATCTTACTGAGATAAACTCGTGTGTTGAAGGGGAAGTCTGGAAACGATTTCTGTTGAGAGATCTCAAAACAGGCTTTTCCAGCACTATTCCCTCATATAAAGAAATAGCAGTAAAACTCTGCCTAAAACACAGAAGCAACGTATCCTTCAATCTGCTCTGCTGTGCGTGTGTTCAGCTAAGTGAGTTAAATCTCTCTTTAGATTCAGGAGTTAGAAACACGTTTCTGCTAAGAGCTGCGTTTGGACATTTCTCAGTGAATGGAATCCTATGTTGTAAGGAGAACGGTCTGCTTGTGAAACCAAAACGGATCTACCTAACAGAACGGTCTTGAATGTGTGCATTCAACATACCGAGTTACACTCGTGTGTTGAAGGGGAAGTCTGGAAACGCTTTCTGTGGAGAGATCTCAAAAATGGCATTTCCAGCACTATTCCCGCATATAACGAAATAGCACTAAATCTCTGCCTAAAACAAAGAAGCAACGTATCCTTCAATCTGCGCTCCTGCGCGTTTGTTCAGCTAAGTGAGTTAAATCTCCCTTTAGATTCAGGAGTTAGAAACACGTTTCTGCTAAGTGCTGCGTTTGGACATTTCTCAGTGAATGGGAGCCTATGCTGTAAGGAGAACAGTCTGCTTCTGAAACCAAAACGGAGCTACCTAACAGAACGGTCTTCAATGTGTGCATTCAACGTACCGAGTTAAACACGTGTGTTGAAGGGGAAGTCTGGAAAGGCTTTCTGTGGAGAGATCTCAAAACAGGCATTTCCAGCACTATTCCCGCATATAACGAAATAGCAGTAAAACTCTGCCTAAAACACAGAAGCAACATATCCTTCAATCTGCTCTGCTCTGCGTTTGTTCAGCTAAGTGAGTTAAATCTCCCTTTAGATTCAGGAGTTAGAAACACGTTTCTGTTAAGGGCTGTGTTTGGACATTTCTCAGTGAATGGGAGCCTATGTAGTAAGGGGAACTGTCTGCTTGGGAAACCAAAACGGAGCTACCTAACAGGACGGTCTTCAATGTGTGCATTCAACTTACCGAGTTAAACTCGTGTGTTGAAGGGGAAGTCTGGAAACGTTTTCTGTGGAGAGATCTCTAAACAGGCATTTCCAGCACTATTCCCGCATATAACGAAATAGCAGTAAAACTCGGCCTAAAACACAGAAGCAACGTATCCTTCAATCTGCTCTAATGTGCGGTTGTTCAGCTACGTGAGTTAAATCTCCCTTTAGATTCAGGAGTTAGAAACACGTTTCTGCTAAGAGCTGCGTTTGGACATTTCTCAGTGAATCGGAGCGTATGTTGTAAGGAGAACTGTCTGCTTCTGAAACCAAAACGGAGCTACCTAACAGAACGGTCTTCAATGTGTGCATTCAACTTACCTTGTTAAACTCCTGTGTTGAATGGGAAGTCTGGAAACGCTTTCTGTGGAGAGATCTCAAAACAGGCATTTCCAGCACTATTCCCGCATATAACGAAAGAGCAGTAAAACTCTGCCTAAAACACAGAAGCAAGGTATGCTTCAATCTGCTCTGCTGTGCGTTTGTTCAGCTAATTGAGTTAAATCACCCTATAGATTCAGGAGTTAGAAACACGTTTCTGCTAAGAGCTGCGTTTGGACATTTCTCAGTGAATGGGTGCCTATGCTTTAAGGAGAACTGTCTGCTTGGGAAACCAAAACGGGTCTACCTAACAGAACGGTCTTCAATGTGTGCATTCAACTTACCGAGTTAAACTCGTGTGTTGAAGGGGAAGTCTGGAAACGCTTTCTGTGGAGAGATCTCAAAACAGGCATTTCCAGCACTATTCCCGCATATAACGAAATAGCAGTAAAACTCTGCCTAAAACACAGAAGCAACGTATCTTTCAATCTGCTCTGCTGTGCGTTTGTTCAGCTAAGTGAGTTAAATCTCCCTTTAGATTCAGGAGTTAGAAACACGTTTCTGCTAAGAGCTCCGTTTGGACAGTTCTCAGTTAATGGGAGCCTACGCTGTAAGGAGAACTGTCTGCTTGTGAAACCAAAACGGAGCTACCTAACAGAAAGGTCTTCAATGTTTGCATTCAACTTACCGAGTTATACTCGTGTGTTGAAGGGGAAGTCTGGAAACGCTTTCTGTGGAGAGATCTCAAAACAGGCATTTCCAGCACTATTCCCGCATATAACGAAATAGCAGTAAAACTCTGCCTAAAACACAGAAGCAACATATCCTTCAATCTGCTCTGCTCTGCGATTGTTCAGCTAAGTGAGTTAAATCTCCCTTTAGATTCAGGAGTTAGAAACACGTTTCTGCTTAGGGCTGTGTTTGGACATTTCTCAGTGAATGGGAGCCTATGTTGTAAGGGGAACTGTCTGCTTGGGAAACCAAAACGGAGCTACCTAACAGGACGGTCTTCAATGTGTGCATTCAACTTACCGAGTTCAACTCGTGTGTTGAAGGGGAAGTCTGGAAACGTTTTCTGTGGAGAGATCTCTAAACAGGCATTTCCAGCACTATTCTCGCATATAACGAAATAGCAGTAAAACTCTGCCTAAAACACAGAAGCAACGTATCCTTCAATCTGCTCTAATGTGCATTTGTTCAGCTAAGTGAGTTAAATCTCCCTTTAGATTCAGGAGTTAGATACACGTTTCTGCTAAGAGCTGCGTTTGGACATTTCTCAGTGAATCGGAGCGTATGCTGTAAGGAGAACTGTCTGCTTGTGAAACCAAAACGGAGCTACCTAACAGAACGGTCTTCAATGTGTGCATTCAACTTACCGTGTTAAACTCCTGTGTTGAATGGGAAGTCTGGAAACGCTTTCTGTGGAGAGATCTCAAAACAGACATTTCCAGCACTATTCCCGCATATAACGAAATAGCAGTAAAACTCTGCCTAAAACACAGAAGCAACGTATCCTTCAATCTCCTCTGCTGTGCGTTTGTTCAGCTAAGTGAGTTCAATCTCCCTTTAGATTCAGGAGTTAGAAACACGTTTCTGCTAAGAGCTGCGTTTGGACATTTCTCAATGAATGGGAGCCTATGCTGTAAGGGGAAATGTCTGCTTGTGAAACCGAAACGGGGCTACCTACCAGAACGGTCTTCAATGTGTGCATTCAACTTACAGAATTATACTCGTGTGTTGAAGGGGAAGTCTGGAAACGCTTTCTGTGGAGAGATCTCAAAACAGGCATTTCCAGCACTATTCCCCGCATATAACGAAATAGCAGTAAAACTCTGCCTAAAACACAGAAGAAACGTATACTTCAATCTGCTCTGCTGTGCGTCTGTTCAGCTAAGTGAATTAAATCTCCCTTTAGATTCAGGAGTTAGAAACACGTTTCTGCTAAGAGATGTGTTTGGACATTTCTCAGTGAATGGGAGCCTATGCTGTAAGGAGAACTGTCTGCTTGTGAAACCAAAACGGAGCTACATAACCGAACGGTCTTCAATGTGTGCATTCAACTTACAGAGTTAAACACGTGTGTTGAAGGGGAAGTCCGGACACGATTTCTGTGGAGAGATATCAAAACAGGCATTTCCAGCACTATTCCCGCATATAACGAAATAGCAGTAAAACTCTGCCTAAAACACAGAAGCCACGTATACTTCGATCTGCTCTGCTGTGCGTTTGTTCAGCTATGTGAGTTAAATCTCCCTTTAGATTCAGGAGTTAGAATCACGTTTCTGCTAAGAGCTGCGTTTGGACAATTCTTAGTGAATGGGAGCCTATGCTGTAAGGAGAACTGTCTGCTTGGGAAACCAAAACGGAGCTACCTAACAGAACGGTCTTCAAAGTGTGCATTGAACTTACTGAGTTAAACTCGTGTGTTGAATGGGAAGTCTGGAAACGCTTTCTGTGGAGAGATCTCAAAACAGGCATTTCCAGAACTATTCCCGCATATAACGAAATAGCAGTAAAACTCTGCCTAAAACACAGAAACAACGTACCTTTCAATTTGCTCTGCAGTGCGATGGTTCAGCTAAGTCAGTTAAATCTGCCTTTAGATCCAGGAGTTAGAAACACGTTTCTGCTAACTGCTCCGTTTGGACATTGCTCAGTGCACGGGAGCCTATGCTGTAAGGAGAAATTTCTGCTTGGAAACCAAAACGTGGCTACATAACAGAACGGTCTTGAATGTGTGCATTCAACTTTCCGAGTTACACTCGTGTGTTGAAGGGGAAGTTTGGATACGATTTATGTGGAGAGATCTCAAAACAGGCATTTCCAGCACTATTCCCGCATATAACGAAATAGCAGTAAAACTCTGCCTAAAACACATAAGCAACGTATCCTTCAATCTGCTCTGCTGCGCGTTTGTTCAGCTAAGTGAGTTAAATCTCCCTTTAGATTCAGGAGTTAGAAACACGTTTCTGCTAAGTGCTGCGTTTGGACATTTCTCAGTGAATGGGAGCCTATGCTGTAAGGAGAACTGTCCGCTTGTGAAACCAAAACGGAGATACCTAACAGAACGGTCTTCAATGTGTGCATTCAACTTACCGAGTTAAACTCCTGTGTTGAAGGGGAAGTATGGAAACGCTTTCTGTGGAGAGATTTCAAAACAGGCATTTCCAGCACTATTCCCACATATAACGAAAGAGCAGTATAACTCTGCCTAAAACACAGAAGCAACGTATCCTTCAATCTGCTCTGCTGTGCGTTTGTTCAGCTAAGTGAGTTAAATCTCCCTTTAGATTCAGGAGTTAGAAACACGTTTCTGCTAATAGCTGGGTTTGCATATTTCTCAGTGAATGGGAGCCTATGCTGTAAGGGGAACTGTCTGCTTGGGAAACCAAAACGGAGCTACCTAACAGAACGGTCTTCAATGTGTGGATTCAACTTACAGAGTTACACTCGTGGGTTGAAGGGGAAGTCTGGAAACGCTTTCTGTGGAGAGATCTCAAAACAGGCATTTCCAGCACTATTCCCGCATATAACGAAATAGCAGTAAAACTCTGCCTAAAACACAGAAGCAACGTATCCTTCAATCTTCTCTGCTGTGCGTTTGTTCAGCTAAGTGAGTTAAATCTCCCTTTAGATTCAGGAGTTAGAAACACGTTTCTGCTAAAAGTTGCGTTTGGACATTTCTCGGTGAATGTTAGCCTATACTGAAAGGAGAACTGTCTGCTTGTGAAAGAAAAACGGAGGTACCTAACAGAACGGCCTTCAATGTGTGCATTCAACTTACCAAGATAAATCCGTGTGTTGAAGGGGAAGTCTGGAAACGCTTTCTGTGGAGAGATCTCAAAACAGGCATTTCCAGCACTATTCCCACATATAACGAAATAGCAGTAAAACTCTGCCTAAAACACAGAAGCAACGTATCCTTCAATCTGATCTGCTGTGCGATTCTTCAGCTAAGTGAGTTAAATCTCCCTTTAGATTCAGGAGTTAGAAACACGTTTCTCCTAAGAGCTGTGTTTGGACATTTCTCAGTGAATGGGAGCCTATGCTGTAAGGAGAACTGTCTGCTTGGGAAACCAAAACGGAGCTACCTCACAGAACGGTCTTCAATGTGTGCATTCAACTTACCGAGTTAAACTCGTCTGTTGTAGGGGAAGTCTGGAAACGCTTTCTGTGGAGAGATCTCAAAACAGGCATTTCCAGCAGTATTCCCGCAAATAACGAAATAGCAGCAAAACTCTGCCTAAAACACAGAAAAAACGTATCCCTCAATCTGCTCTGCTGTGCGTTTGTTCAGCTAAGTGAGTTAAATCTCCCTTTAGATTCAGGAGTTAGAAACACGTTTCCGCTAAGAGCTGCATTTGGACATTTCTCAGTGAATGGGAGCCTATGCTGTAAGGAGAACTGTCTGCTTGTGAAACAAAAACGGAACTACCTAACAGAACGGCCTTCAATGTGTGCATTCAACTTACAAAGTTAAACCCGTGTGTTGAAGGGGAAGTCTGGAAACGCTTTCTGTGGAGAGATATCAAAACAGGCATTTCCAGCACTATTCCCGCATATAACGAAATAGCAGTAAAACTCTGCCTAAAACACAGAAGCCACGTATCCTTCGATCTGCTCTGCTGTGCGTTTGTTCAGCTAAGTGAGTTAAATCTCCCTTTAGATTCAGGAGTTAGAATCAGCTTTCAGCTAAGAGCTGCGTTTGGACATTTCTCAGTGAATGGGAGCCTATTCTGTAAGGAGAACTATCTGCTTGTGAAACCAAAACGGATCTACCTAACACAACGGTCTTCAATGTTTGCATTCAACTTACCGAATTAATCTTGTGTGTTCAAGGGTAAGTCTGGAAACGCTTTCTGTGGAGAGATCTCAAAACAGGCATTTCCAGCACTATTCCCGCATATAACGAAAGAGCAGTAAAACTCTGCCTAAAACACAGAAGCAACGTATCCGTCAATCTGCTCTGCTGTGCGTTTGTTCAGCTAAGTGAGTTAAATCTCCTTTTAGATTCAGGAGTTAGAAACACGTTTCGGCTAAGAGCTGTGTTTGGACATTTCTCAGTGAATGGGAGTCTATGCTGTAAGGAGAACTGTCTGCTTGTGAAACCAAAACGGAGCTACCTAACAGAACGTTCTTCAATGCGTGCATTCAACTTACCGAGTTAAACTCGTGCGTTGAAGTGGAAGTCTGGAAACGCTTTCTGTGGATATATCTCAAAACAGGCATTTCCAGCACTATTCAAGCATATAAAAAAATAGCAGTAAAACCCTGCCTAAAACAACAAAGCAACGTATCCTTCAATCTGCTCTGCTGTGCGATTGTTTAGCTAAGTGAGTTGAATCTCCCTTTAGATTCAGGAGTTAGAAACACGTTTCTGCTACGAGCTGCGTTTGGACATTTCTCAGTGAATGGGAGCCTATGCTGTAAGGAGAACTGTCTGCTTGTGAAACCAAAATGGAGCGACCTAACAGAACGGTCTTCAATGTGTGCATTACACTTACCGAGTTACACACGTGTGTTGAAGGGGAAATCTGGAAACGCTTTCTGTGGAAGGATCTCAATACAGGCATTTCCAGCACTATTCCCGCATATAACGAAATAGCAGTAAAACTCTGCCTAAAACACAGAAGTAACGTATCCTTCAATATACTCTGCAGTGCGTTTGTTCAGCTAAGTGAGTTAAATCTCCCTTTAGATTCAAGAGTTAGAAACACGTTTCTGCTAAGAGCTGCGTTTGGACATTTCTCAGTGCATGGAAGCCTATGCTGTAAGGAGAACCGTCTGCTTGTGAAACCAAAACGGGGCTACCTAACAGAACGGTCTTCAATGTGTGCATTCAACTTACCGAGTTATACTCGTGTGTTGAAGGGGAAGTCTGGAAATTCCTTCTGTGGAGAGATCTCAAAACAGGCATTTCCAGCACTATTCCCGCATATAACGAAATAGCATTATAACTCTGCCTAAAACACAGAAGCAACGTAGCCTTCAATCTGCTCTGCCGTGCGTTTGTTCAGCTAAGTGAGTTAAATCTCACTTTAGATTCAGGAGTTAGAAACACGTTTCTGCTAAGACTTGCGTTTGGACATTTCTCAGTGAATGGGACCCTATGCTTTAAGGAGAACTGTCTGCTTGTGAAACCAAAACGGGGCTACCTAACACAACGGTCTTCAATGTGTGCACTCAACTTACCGAGTTATACTCGTGTGTTGAAGGGGAAGTCTGGAAACTCTTTCTGTGGAGAGATCTAAAAACAGGCATTTCCAGCACTATTCCCGCATATAACGAAATAGCAGTAAAACTCTGCCTAAAACACAGAAGAAACGTATACTTCAATCTACTCTGCTGTGCGTTTGTTCAGCTAAGTGAATTAAATCTCCCTTTAGATTCAGGAGTTAGAAACACGTTTCTGCTAAGAGATGTGTTTGGACATTTCACAGTGAATGGGAGCCTATGCTGTAAGGAGAACTGTCTGCTTGTGAAACCAAAACGGAGCTACCTAACAGAACGGTCTTCAATGTGTGCATTCAACGTACCGAGTTAAACTCGTGTGTTGAAGGGGAAGTCTGGAAACGCTTTCTGTGAAGATATCTCATAACAGGCATTTTCAGCACTATTCCCGCATATAACGAAATAGCAGTAAAACTCTGCCTAAAACACATAAGCAACGTATCCTTCAATCTGCTCTGCTGTGCCTTGGTTCAGCTAAGTGAGTTAAATCTCCCTTTAGATTCAGGAGTTAGAAACACGTTACTGCTAAGTGCTGCGTTTGGACATTTCTCAGTGAATGGGAGCCTATGCTGTAAGGAGAACTGTCCGCTTGTGAAACCAAAACGGAGCTACCTAACAGAACGGTCTTCAATGTGTGCATTGAACTTACCAAGTTAAACTCCTGTGTTGAAGGGGAAGTCTGGAAACGCTTTCCGTGGAGAGATTTCAAAACAGGCATTTCCAGCATTATTCCCGCATATAACGAAAGAGCAGTAAAACTCTGCCTAAAACACAGAAGCAACGTATCCTTCAATCTGCTCTGCTGTGCGTTTGTTCAGCTAAGTGAGTTAAGTCTCCCTTTAGATTCAGGAGTTAGAAACACGTTTTTGCTAAGAGCTGCGTATGGACATTTCTCAGTGAATGGGAGCCTATGCTGTAAGGAGAAATGTCTGCTTGTGAAACCAAAACGGGGCTACCTAACAGAACGTCCTTCAATGTGTGCATTCAGCTTACCGAGTTATACTCGTGTGTTGAAGGGGAAGTCTGGAAACTCTTTCTGTGGAGAGATCTCAAAACAGGCATTTCCAGCACTATTCCCGCATATAACGAAAGAGCAGTAAAACTCTGCCTCAAACACAGAAGCAACGTATCCTTCAATGTGCTCTGCAGTGCGTTTGTTCAGCTAAGTGAGTTAAATCTCCCTTTAGATTCAGGAGTTAGAAACACGTTTCTGCTAAGAGCTGCGTTTGGACAATTCTCAGTGCATGGGAGCCTATGCTGTAAGGAGAACCTTCTGCTTGTGAAACAAAAACGGGGCTACCTAACAGAACGGTCTTCAATGTGTGCATTCAACTTACCGAGTTACACTCGTGTGTTGAAGGGGAAGACTGGAAACTCCTTCTGTGGAGAGATCTCAAAACAAGCATTTCCAGCACTATTCCCGCATATAACGAAATAGCAGTAAAACTCTGCCTAAAACACAGAAGCAACGTATCCTTCAATCTGCTCTGCTGTGCGTTTGCTCAGCTAAGTGAGATAAATCTCCCTTTAGATTCAGGAGTTAGAAACACGTTTCTGCTAATAGCTGCGTATGGACATTTCTCAGTGAATGGGAGCCTATGCTGTAAGGAGAACTCTCTGCTTGGGAAACCAAAACGGAGCTACCTAACAGAACGGTCTTCAATGTGTGCATTCACCTTACCGAGTTAAACTCGTGTGTTGAAGAAGATGTCTGGAATATCTTTCTGTGGAGAGATCTCAAAACAGGCATTTCCAGCACTATTCCCGCATATAACGAAGTAGCAGTAAAACTCTGCGTAAAACACAGAAGCAACGTAAACTTCAATCTGCTCTGCTGTGCGTTTGTTCAGCTAAGTGAGTTAAATCTCCCTTTAGATTCAGGAGTTAGAAACACGTTTCTGCTAGGAGCTGCGTTTGGACATTTCCCAGTGAATGGGAGCCTATGCTGTAAGGAGAACTGTCTGCTTGTGAAACCAAAACGGAGCTACCTAACAGAACGGTCTTCAATGTGTGCATTCAACTTACCGAGATAAACTCGAGTGTCTAAGGGGAAGTTTGGAAACGCTTTCTTTGAAGAGATCTCAAAACAGTCATTTCCAGCACTATTCCTGCATATAACGAAAGAGCAGTAAAACTCTGCCTAAAACACAGAAGCAACGAATCCTTCAATCTGCTCTACTGTGCGTTTGTTCAGCTAAGTGAGTTAAATCTCCCTTTAGATTCAGGAGTTAGAAACACGTTTCTGCTAAGAGCTGCGTTTGGACATTTCTCAGTGAATGGGAGCCTATGCTGTAAGGAGAACTGTCTGCTTGGGAAACCAAAACGGAGCTACCTAGCAGAACGGTCTTCAATGTGTGCATTCAACTTACAGAGTTAAACTCGTGTGTTTAAAGGGAAGTCTGGAAACGCTTTCTGTGGAGAGATCTCAAAATAGGCATTTCCAGCACTATTCCCGCATATAACGAAATAGCAGTAAAATTCTGCCTAAAACACAGAAGCAACGTATCATTCAACCTCCTCCGCTGTGTGTTTGTTCAGCTAAGTGTGTTAAATCTCCCTTTAGATTCAGGAGTTAGAAACACGTTTCTGCTAAAAGCTGCGTTTTTACATTTCTCAGTGAATGGGACCCTATGCCTTAAGGAGAACTGTCTGCTTGTGAAAAAAAAACGGAGCTACCTAACACAACTGTCTTCAATGTGTGCATTCAACTTACCGAGTTAAACTCGTGTGTTGAAGGGGAAGTATGGAAACGCTTTCTGTGGAGAGATCTCAAAACAGGCATTTCCAGCACTATTCCCGCATATAACGAAATAGCAGTAAAACTCTGCCTAAAACACAGAAGCAACGTATCCTTCAATCTGCTCTGCTCTGCGTTAGTTCAGCTAAGTGAGTTAAATCTCCCTTTAGATTCAGGAGTTAGAAACACGTTTCTGCTAAGTGCTGCGTTTGCACATTACTCAGTGAATGGGAGCCTATGCTGTAAGGAGAACTGTCTGCGTGTGAAACCAAAACGGAGCTACCTAACAGAACGGTCTTCAATGTGTGCATTAAACTTACCGACTTAAACACGTGTCTTGAAGGGGAAGTCTGGAAACGCTTTCTGTGGAGAGATCTCAAAACAGGCATTTCCAGCAGTATTCCCGCATATAAAGAAATAGAAGTAAAACTCTGCCTAAAACACAGAAGAAACTTATCCTTCAATCTGCTCTGCTGTGCGTTTGTTCAGCTAAATTATGTAAATCTCCCTTTAGATTCAGGAGTTAGAAACACGTTTCTGCTACGAGCTGCCTTTGGACATTTCTCAGTGAATGGGAGCCTATGATGTAAGGAGAACTCTCTGCTTGTGAAACCAAAACGGACCGACCTAACAGAACGGTCTTCAATGTGTGCATTCCACTTACCGAGTTAAACACGTGTGTTGAAGGGGAAGTCTGGAAACGCTTTCTGTGGAGAGATCTCAATACAGGCATTTCCAGCACTATTCCCGCATATAACGAAATAGCAGTAAAACTCTGCCTAAAACACAGAAGCAACGTATCCTTCAATATGCTCTGCAGTGCGCTTGTTCAGCTAAGTGAGTTAAATCTCCATTTAGATTCAGGAGTTAGAAACACGTTTCTGCTAAGAGCTGCGTTTGGACATTTTCACAGTGCATGGGAGCCTATGCTGTAAGGAGAACCGTCTGCTTGTGAAACCAAAACGGGGCTACCTAACAGAACGGTCTTCAATGTGTGCATTCAACTTACCGAGTTATACTCGTGTGTTGAAGGGTATGACTGGAAATTCCTTCTGTGGAGAGATCTCAAAACAGGCATTTCCAGCACTATTCCCGCATATAACGAAATAGCAGTAAAACTCTGCCTAAAACACAGAAGCAACGTAGCCTTCAATCTGCTCTGCTGTGCGTTTGTTCAGCTAAGTGAGTTAAATCTCCCTTTAGATTCAGGAGTTAGAAACACGTTTCTGCTAAGAGCTGCGTTTGGACATTTCTCAGTGAATGGGAGCCTATGCTCTAAGGAGAACTGTCTGCTTGGGAAACCAAAACGGGGCTACCTAACAGAACGGCCTTCAATGTGTGCATTCAACTTACCGAGTTATACTCGTGTGTTGAAGGGGAAGTCTGGAAACTCTTTCTGTGGAGAGATCTCAAAACAGGCATTTCCAGCACTATTCCCGCATATAACGAAATAGCAGTAAAACTCTGCCTAAAACACAGAAGAAACGTATACTTCAATCTGCTCTGCTGTGCGTTAGTTCAGCTAAGTGAATTAAATCTCCCTTTAGATTCAGGAGTTAGAAACACGTTTCTGCTAACAGATGTTTTTGGACATTTCTCAGTGAATGGGAGCCTATGCTGTAAGGAGAACTGTCTGCTTGTGAAACCAAAACGGAGCTACCTAACAGAACGGTCTTCAATGTGTGCATTCAACTTACCGAGTTAAACTCGTGTGTTGAAGGGGAAGTCTGGAAACGCTTTCTGTGAAGAGATCTCAAAACAGGCATTTCCAGCACTATTCCCGCATATAACGAAATAGCAGTAAAACTCTGCCTAAAACACAGAAGCAACGTATCCTTCAATCTGCTGTGCTGTGCGTTTGTTCAGCTAAGTGAGTTAAATCTCCCTTTAGATTCAGGAGTTAGAAACACGTTTCTGCTAATGGCTGCGTTTGGACATTTCTCAGAGAATTGGAGCCTATGCTGTAAGGAGAACTGTCTGCTTAGGAAACCAAAACGGAGCTACCTAACAGAACGGTTTTCAATGTGGGCATTCAACATACAGAATTAAACTCGTGCCTTGAAGGGGAAGTCTGGAAACGCTTTCTGTGGAGAGATATCAAAACAGGCATTTCCAGCACTATTCCCGCATATAACGAAATAGCAGTAAACCTCTGCCTAAAACACAGAAGCAACGTATCCTTCAATCTGCTCTGCTATGCGTTGGTTCAGCTAAGTGAGTTAAATCTCCCTTTAGATTCAGGAGTTAGAAACACGTTTCTACTAAGAGCTGCATTTGGACATTTCTAAGTGAATGGGAGCCTATGCTGTAAGGAGAACAGTCTGCTTGGGATACCAAAACGGAGGTACCTAACAGAACGGTCTTCAATGTGTGCATTCAACTTACAGAGTTACACTCGTGTGTTGAAGGGGAATTCTGGAAACCCTTTCTGTGCAGAGATCTCAGAAGAGGCATTTCCAGCAATATTCCCGTATATAAAGAAATAGCAGTAAAACTCTGCCTAAAACAACGAAGCAACGTATCCTTCTATCTGCTCTGCTGTGCGTTTGTTCAGCTAAGTGAGTTAAATCTCCCTTTAGATTCAGGAGTTAGAAAAACGTTTCTGCTAAGAGCTGCGTTTGGACATTTCTCAGTGAATGGGAGCCTATGCTGTAAGGAGAACTATCTGCTTGTGAAACAAAAACGGATCTACCTAACACAACGGTCTTCAATGTTTGCATTCAACCTACCGTGTTAAACTTGTTGGTTGAAGGGGAAGTCTGGAAACGCTTTCTGTGGAGAGATCTCAAAACAGGCATTTCCAGCACTATTCCCGCATATAACGAAAGAGCAGTAAAACTCTGCCTAAAACACAGAAGCAACGTATCCTTCAATCTGCTCTGCTGTGCGTTTGTTCAGCTAAGTGAGTTAAATCTCCCTTTAGATTCAGGAGGTAGAAACACGTTTCGGCTAAGAGCTGTGTTTGGACATTTCTCAGTGAATGGGAGCCTATGCTGTAAGGAGAACTGTCTGCTTGGGAAACCAAAACGGAGCTACCTAACAGAACGGTCTTCAATGCGTGCATTCAACTTACCGAGTTAAACTCGTGTGTTGAAGTGGAAGTCTGGAAACGCTTTCTGTGGAAATATCTCAAAACAGGCATTTCCAGCACTATTCAAGCATATAACAAAATAGCAGTAATACCCTGCCTAAACAACGAAACAACGTATCCTTCAATCTGCTCTGCTGTGCGTTTGGTCAGCTAAGTGAGTTGAATCTCCCTTTAGATTCAGGAGTTAGAAACACGTTTCTGCTACGACCTGCGTTTGGACATTTCTCCGTGAATGGGAGCCTATGCTGTAAGGAGAACTCTCTGCTTGTGAAACCAAAACGGAGCGACCTAACAGAACGGTCTTCAATGTGTGCATTCCACTTACCGAGTTAAACTCGTGTGTTGAAGGGGAAGTCTGGAAACGCTTTCTGTGGAGAGATCTCAATACAGGCATTTCCAGCACTATTCCCGCATATAACGAAATAGCAGTAAAACTCTGCCTAAAACACAGAAGCAACGTATCCTTCAATGTGCTCTGCAGTGCGTTTGTTCAGCTAAGTGAGTTAAATCTCCCTTTAGATTCAGGAGTTAGAAACACGTTTCTGCTAAGAGCTGCGTTTGGACAATTCTCAGTGCATGGGAGCCTATGCTGTAAGGAGAACCGTCTGCTTGTGAAACAAAAACGGGGCTACCTAACAGAACGGTCTTCAATGTGTGCATTCAACTTACCGAGTTACACTCGTGTGTTGAAGGGGAAGACTGGTAACTCCTTCTGTGGAGAGATCTCAAAACAGGCATTTCCAGCACTATTCCCGCATATAACGAAATAGCAGTAAAACTCTGCCTAAAACACAGAAGCAACGTATCCTTCAATCTGCTCTGCTGTGCGTTTGTTCAGCTAAGTGAGTTAAATCTCCCTTTAATTTCAGGAGTTAGAAACACGTTTCTGCTAGGAGCTGCGTTTGGACATTTCTCAGTGAATGGGAGCCTATGCTGTAAGGAGAACTGTCTGCTTGTGAAACCAAAACGGAGCTACCTAACAGAACGGCCTTCAATGTGTGCATTCAACTTACCGAGATAAACTCGAGTGTTTAAGGGGAAGTTTGGAAACGCTTTCTGTGAAGAGATCTCAAAAGAGTCATTTCCAGCACTATTCCTGCATATAACGAAAGAGCAATAAAACTCTGCCTAAAACACAGAAGAAACTTATCTTTCAATCTCCTCCGCTGTGCGTTTGTTCAGCTAAGTGAGTTAAATCTCCCTTTAGATTCAGGAGTTAGAAACACGTTTCTGCTAAGAGCTGCGTTTTTACATTTCTCAGTGAATGGGACCCCATGCCTTAAGGAGAACTGTCTGCTTGTGAAAAAAAACGGAGCTACCTAACACAACTGTCTTCAATGTGTGCATTCAGCTTACCGAGTTAAACTCGTGTGTTGAAGGGGAAGTCTGGAAACGCTTTCTGTGGAGAGATCTCAAAACAGGCATTTCCAGCACTATTCCCGCATATAACGAAATAGCAGTAAAACTCTGCCTAAAACACAGAAGCAACGTATCCTTCAATCTGCTCTGCTGTGCGTTTGTTCAGCTAAGTGAGTTAAATCTCCCTTTAGATTCAGGAGTTAGAAACACGTTTCTGCTAAGTGCTGCGTTTGGACATTACTCAGTGAATGGGAGCCTATGCTGTAAGGAGAACTGTCTGCGTGTGAAACCAAAACGGAGCTACCTAACAGAACGGTCTTCAATGTGTGCATTCACCTTACCGAGTTAAACTCGTGTGTTGAAGAAGATGTCTGGAATATCTTTCTTTGGAGAGATCCCAAAACAGGCATTTCCAGCACTATTCCCGCATATAACGATATAGCAGTAAAACTCTGCCTAAAACACAGAAGAAACTTATCTTTCAATCTGTTCTGCTGTGCGTTTGTTCAGCTAAGTGAGTTAAATCTCCCTTTAGATTCAGGAGTTAGAAACACGTTTCTGCTAAGAGCTGCGTTTGGATATTTCTCAGTGAATGGGAGCCCATGCTGTAAGGAGAACTGTCTGCTTGTGAAACCAAAACGGGGCTACCTAACAGAACGGTCTTCAATGTGTGCATTCAACTTACCGAGTTAAACTCGTGTGTTGAAGGGAAAGTCTGGAAACGCTTTCTGTGGAGAGATCTCAAAACAGGCATTTCCAGCACTATTCCCGCATATAACGAAATAGCAGTAAAACGCTGCCTAAAACACAGAAGCAACGTATCCTTCAATCTGCTCTGCTGTTCGTTTGTTGAGCTATGTGAGTTAAATCTCCCTTTAGATTCGGGAGTTAGAAACACGTTTCTGCTAAGAATTGCGTTTGGACATTTCTCAGTGAATGGGAGCCTATGCTGTACGGAGAACTGTCTGCTTGTGAAACCAAAACGGAACTACCTAACAGAACGGTCTTCAATGTGTCTGTTCAACTTACCGAGTTAAACTCGTGTGTTGAAGGGGAAGTCTGGAAACGCTTTCTGTGGAGAGATCTCAAAACAGGCATTTCCAGCACTATTCCCGCATATAACGAAATAGCAGTAAAACTCTGCCTAAAACACAGAAGCAACGTATCCTTCAATCTACTCTGCTGTGCCTTTGTTCAGCTAAGTGAGTTAAATCTCCCTTTAGATTCAAGACTTAGAAACACGTTTCTGCTAAGAGCTGCGTTTGGACAATTCTCCGTGCATGGGAGCCTATGCTGTAAGGAGAACCGTCTGCTTGTGAAACAAAAACGGGGCTACCTAACAGAACGGTCTTCAATGTGTGCATTCAACTTACCGAGTTACACTCGTGTGTTGAAGGGGAAGACTGGAAACTCCTTCTGTGGAGAGATCTCAAAACAGGCATTTCCAGCACTATTCCCGCATATAACGAAATAGCAGTAAAACTCTGCCTAAAACACAGAAGCAACCTATCCTTCAATCTGCTCTGCTGTGCGTTTGTTCAGCTAAGTGAGTTAAATCTCCCTTTAGATTCAGGAGTTAGAAACACGTTTCTGCTAGGAGCTGCGTTTGGACATTTCTCAGTGAATGGGAGCCTATGCTGTAAGGAGAACTGTCTGCTTGTGAAACCAAAACGGAGCTACCTAACAGAACGGTCTTCAATGTGTGCATTCAACTTACCGAGATAAACTCGAGTGTCTAAGGGGAAGTTTGGAAACGCTTTCTTTGAAGAGATCTCAAAACAGTCATTTCCAGCACTATTCCTGCATATAACGAAAGAGCAGTAAAACTCTGCCTAAAACACAGAAGCAACGAATCCTTCAATCTGCTCTACTGTGCGTTTGTTCAGCTAAGTGAGTTAAATCTCCCTTTAGATTCAGGAGTTAGAAACACGTTTCTGCTAAGAGCTGCGTTTGGACATTTCTCAGTGAATGGGAGCCTATGCTGTAAGGAGAACTGTCTGCTTGGGAAACCAAAACGGAGCTACCTAGCAGAACGGTCTTCAATGTGTGCATTCAACTTACAGAGTTAAACTCGTGTGTTTAAAGGGAAGTCTGGAAACGCTTTCTGTGGAGAGATCTCAAAATAGGCATTTCCAGCACTATTCCCGCATATAACGAAATAGCAGTAAAACTCTGCCTAAAACACAGAAGCAACGTATCATTCAACCTCCTCCGCTGTGCGTTTGTTCAGCTAACTGAGTTAAATCTCCCTTTAGATTCAGGAGTTAGAAACACGTTTCTGCTAAAAGCTGCGTTTTTACATTTCTCAGTGAATGGGACCCTATGCCTTAAGGAGAACTGTCTGCTTGTGAAAAAAAAACGGAGCTACCTAACACAACTGTCTTCAATGTGTGCATTCAACTTACCGAGTTAAACTCGTGTGTTGAAGGGGAAGTCTGGAAACGCTTTCTGTGGAGAGATCTCAAAACAGGCATTTCCAGCACTATTCCCGCATATAACGAAATAGCAGTAAAACTCTGCCTAAAACACAGAAGCAACGTATCCTTCAATCTGCTCTGCTCTGCGTTAGTTCAGCTAAGTGAGTTAAATCTCCCTTTAGATTCAGGAGTTAGAAACACGTTTCTGCTAAGTGCTGCGTTTGCACATTACTCAGTGAATGGGAGCCTATGCTGTAAGGAGAACTGTCTGCGTGTGAAACCAAAACGGAGCTACCTAACAGAACGGTCTTCAATGTGTGCATTAAACTTACCGACTTAAACACGTGTCTTGAAGGGGAAGTCTGGAAACGCTTTCTGTGGAGAGATCTCAAAACAGGCATTTCCAGCAGTATTCCCGCATATAAAGAAATAGAAGTAAAACTCTGCCTAAAACTCAGAAGAAACTTATCCTTCAATCTGCTCTGCTGTGCGTTTGTTCAGCTAAATTATGTAAATCTCCCTTTAGATTCAGGAGTTAGAAACACGTTTCTGCTACGAGCTGCCTTTGGACATTTCTCAGTGAATGGGAGCCTATGATGTAAGGAGAACTCTCTGCTTGTGAAACCAAAACGGACCGACCTAACAGAACGGTCTTCAATGTGTGCATTCCACTTACCGAGTTAAACACGTGTGTTGAAGGGGAAGTCTGGAAACGCTTTCTGTGGAGAGATCTCAATACAGGCATTTCCAGCACTATTCCCGCATATAACGAAATAGCAGTAAAACTCTGCCTAAAACACAGAAGCAACGTATCCTTCAATATGCTCTGCAGTGCGTTTGTTCAGCTAAGTGAGTTAAATCTCCATTTAGATTCAGGAGTTAGAAACACGTTTCTGCTAAGAGCTGCGTTTGGACATTTTCACAGTGCATGGGAGCCTATGCTGTAAGGAGAACCGTCTGCTTGTGAAACCAAAACGGGGCTACCTAACAGAACGGTCTTCAATGTGTGCATTCAACTTACCGAGTTATACTCGTGTGTTGAAGGGGATGACTGGAAATTCCTTCTGTGGAGAGATCTCAAAACAGGCATTTCCAGCACTATTCCCGCATATAACGAAATAGCAGTAAAACTCTGCCTAAAACACAGAAGCAACGTAGCCTTCAATCTGCTCTGCTGTGCGTTTGTTCAGCTAAGTGAGTTAAATCTCCCTTTAGATTCAGGAGTTAGAAACACGTTTCTGCTAAGAGCTGCGTTTGGACATTTCTCAGTGAATGGGAGCCTATGCTCTAAGGAGAACTGTCTGCTTGGGAAACCAAAACGGGGCTACCTAACAGAACGGCCTTCAATGTGTGCATTCAACTTACCGATTTATACTCGTGTGTTGAAGGGGAAGTCTGGAAACTCTTTCTGTGGAGAGATCTCAAAACAGGCATTTCCAGCACTATTCCCGCATATAACGAAATAGCAGTAAAACTCTGCCTAAAACACAGAAGAAACGTATACTTCAATCTGCTCTGCTGTGCGTTAGTTCAGCTAAGTGAATTAAATCTCCCTTTAGATTCAGGAGTTAGAAACACGTTTCTGCTAAGAGATGTTTTTGGACATTTCTCAGTGAATGGGAGCCTATGCTGTAAGGAGAACTGTCTGCTTGTGAAACCAAAACGGAGCTACCTAACAGAACGGTCTTCAATGTGTGCATTCAACTTACCGAGTTAAACTCGTGTGTTGAAGGGGAAGTCTGGAAACGCTTTCTGTGAAGAGATCTCAAAACAGGCATTTCCAGCACTATTCCCGCATATAACGAAATAGCAGTAAAACTCTGCCTAAAACACAGAAGCAACGTATCCTTCAATCTGCTGTGCTGTGCGTTTGTTCAGCTAAGTGAGTTAAATCTCCCTTTAGATTCAGGAGTTAGAAACACGTTTCTGCTAATGGCTGCGTTTGGACATTTCTCAGAGAATTGGAGCCTATGCTGTAAGGAGAACTGTCTGCTTAGGAAACCAAAACGGAGCTACCTAACAGAACGGTTTTCAATGTGGGCATTCAACATACAGAATTAAACTCGTGCCTTGAAGGGGAAGTCTGGAAACGCTTTCTGTGGAGAGATATCAAAACAGGCATTTCCAGCACTATTCCCGCATATAACGAAATAGCAGTAAACCTCTGCCTAAAACACAGAAGCAACGTATCCTTCAATCTGCTCTGCTATGCGTTGGTTCAGCTAAGTGAGTTAAATCTCCCTTTAGATTCAGGAGTTAGAAACACGTTTCTACTAAGAGCTGCATTTGGACATTTCTCAGTGAATGGGAGCCTATGCTGTAAGGAGAACAGTCTGCTTGGGATACCAAAACGGAGGTACCTAACAGAACGGTCTTCAATGTGTGCATTCAACTTACAGAGTTACACTCGTGTGTTGAAGGGGAATTCTGGAAACCCTTTCTGTGCAGAGATCTCAGAAGAGGCATTTCCAGCAATATTCCCGTATATAAAGAAATAGCAGTAAAACTCTGCCTAAAACACAGAAGCAACGTATCCTTCAATCTGCTGTGCTGTGCGTTTGTTCAGCTAAGTGAGTTAAATCTCCCTTTAGATTCAGGAGTTAGAAACACGTTTCTGCTAAGGGCTGCTTTAGGACATTTCTCAGAGAATGGGAGCCTATGCTGTAAGGAGAACTGTCTGCTTAGGAAACCAAAACGGAGCTACCTAACAGAACGGTTTTCAATGTGGGCATTCAACCTACCGTGTTAAACTTGTTTGTTGAAGGGGAATTCTGGAAACGCTTTCTGTGGAGAGATATCAAAACAGGCATTTCCAGCACTATTCCCGCATATAACGAAAGAGCAGTAAAACTCTGCCTAAAACACAGAAGCAACGTATCCTACAATCTGCTCTGCTGTGCGTTGGTTCAGCTAAGTGAGTTAAATCTCCCTTTAGATTCAGGAGTTAGAAACACGTTACTGCTAAGAGCTGCGTTTGGACAATTCTCAGTGCATGGGAGCGTATGCTGTAAGGAGAACCGTCTGCTTGTGAAACAAAAACGGGGCTACCTAACAGAACGGTCTTCAATGTGTGCATTCAACTTACCGAGTTACACTCGTGTGTTGAAGGGGAAGACTGGAAACTCCTTCTGTGGAGAGATCTCAAAACAGGCATTTCCAGCACTATTCCCGCATATAACGAAATAGCAGTAAAACTCTGCCTAAAACACAGAAGCAACGTATCCTTCAATCGGCTCTGCTGTGCGTTTGCTCAGCTAAGTGAGTTATATCTCCCTTTAGATTCAGGAGTTAGAAACACGTTTCTGCTAAGAGCTGCGTATGGACATTTCTCAGTGAATGGGAGCCTATGCTGTAAGGAGAACTGTCTGCTTGGGAAACCAAAAAGGAGCTACCTAACAGAACGGTCTTAAATGTGTGCATTCACCTTACCGAGTTAAACTCGTGTGTTGAAGAAGATGTCTGGAATATCTTTCTGTGGAGAGATCTCAAAACAGGCATTTCCAGCACTATTCCCGCATATAACGAAGTAGCAGTAAAACTCTGCGTAAAACACAGAAGCAACGTAACCTTCAATCTGCTCTGCTGTGCGTTTGTTCAGCTAAGTGAGTTAAATCTCCCGTTAGATTCAGGAGTTAGAAACACGTTTCTGCTAAGAGCTGCGTTTGGACATTTCTCAGTGAATGGGAGCCTATGCTGTAAGGAGAACTGTCTGCTTGTGAAACCAAAACGGAGCTACCTAACAGAACGGTCTTCAATGTGTGCATTCAACTTACCGAGATAAACTCGAGTGTTTAAGGGGAAGTTTGGAAACGCTTTCTGTGAAGAGATCTCAAAACAGTCATTTCCAGCACTATTCCTGCATATAACGAAAGAGGAGTAAAACTCTGCCTAAAACACAGAAGCAACGAATCCTTCAATCTGCTCTACTGTGCGTTTGTTCAGCTAAGTGAGTTAAATCTCCCTTTAGATTCAGGAGTTAGAAACACGTTTCTGCTAAGAGCTGCGTTTGGACATTTCTCAGTGAATTGGAGCCTATGCTGTAAGGAGAACTGTCTGCTTGGGAAACCAAAACGGAGCTACCTAGCAGAACGGTCTTCAATGTGTGCATTCAACTTACAGAGTTAAACTCGTGTGTTGAAAGGGAAGTCTGGAAACGCTTTCTGTGGAGAGATCTCAAAACAGGCATTTCCAGCACTATTCCCGCATATAAGGATATAGCAGTAAAACTCTGCCTAAAACACAGAAGCAACGTATCATTCAATCTCCTCCGCTGTGCGTTTGTTCAGCTAAGTGAGTTAAAACTCCCTTTAGATTCAGGAGTTAGAAACACGTTTCTGCTAAGAGCTGCGTTTTTACATTTCTCAGTGAAAGGGACCCTATGCCTTAAGGAGAACTGTCTGCTTGTGAAAAAAAAACGGAGCTACCTAACACAACTGTCTTCAATGGTGCATTCAACTTACCGAGTTAAACTCGTGTTTTGAAGGGGAAGTCTGGAAACGCTTTCTGTGGAGAGATCTCAAAACAGGCATTTCCAGCACTATTCCCGCCTATAACGAAATAGCAGTAAAACTCTGCCTAAAACACAGAAGCAACGTATCCTTCAATCTGCTCTGCTGTGCGTTTGTTCAGCAAAGTGAGTTAAATCTCCCTTTAGATTCAGGAGTTAGAAACACGTTTCTGCTAAGAGCTGCGTTTGGACATTTCTCAGGGAATGGGAGCCTATGCTGTAAGGAGAAATGTCTGCTTGTGAAACGAAAACGGAGCTACTTATCAGAACGGTCTTCAATGTGTGCATTCAACTTACCGACTTAAACACGTGTGTTGCAAGGGAAGTCTGGGAACGCTTTCTGTGGACAGATCTCAAAACAGGCATATCCAGCATTATTCCCTCATATAACAAAATAGCAGTAAAACTCTGCCTAAAACACAGAAGAAACGTATCCTTCAATCTGCTCTGCTGTGCGTTTGTTCAGCTAAATGAGTTAAATCTCCCTTTAGATTCAGGAGTTAGAAACACGTTTCTGCTAACCTCTGTGTTTGGACATTTCTCAGTGAATGGGAGCCTATGCTGAAAGGAGAACTGTCTGCTTGTGAAACAAAAATGGAGCTACCTAACAGAACGGTCTTCAATGTGTGCATTCAACTTACAGAGTTAAACACGTGTGTTGAATGGGAAGTCTGGTAACGCTTTCTGTGGAGAGATTTCAAAACAGGCATTTCCAGCACTATTCCCGCATATAACGAAATAGCAGTAAAACTCTGCCTAAAACACAGAAGCAACGTATCCTTCAATCTGTTCTGCTGTGCGTTAGTTCAGCTAAGTGAGTTAAATCTCCCTTTAGATTCAGGAGTTAGAAAGACGTTTCTGCTAAGTGCTGCGTTTGGACATTACTCAGTGAATGGGAGCCTATGCTGTAAGGAGAACTGTCTGCTTGGGAAACCAAAACGGAGCTACCTAACAGAACGGTCTTCAATGTGTGCATTAAACTTACCGACTTAAACCCGTGTCTTGAAGGGGAAGTCTGGAAACGCTTTCTGTGGAGAGATCTCAAAACAGGCATTTCCAGCACTATTCCCGCATATAACGAAATAGCAGTAAAACTCTGCCTAAAACACAGAAGAAACGTATCCTTCAATCTGCTCTGCTGTGCGTTTGTTCAGCTAAATTAGTTAAATATCCCTTTAGATTCAGGAGTTAGAAACACGTTTCTGCTAACCGCTGTGTTTGGACATTTCTCAGTGAATGGGAGCCTATGCTGTAAGGAGAACTGTCTGCTTGTGAAACCAAAACGGAGCTACCTAACAGAACGCTCTTCAATGTGTGCATTCAACTTACCGAGTTAAAATCGTGTGTTGAAGGGGATGTCTTGAAATGCTCTCTGTGGAGAGATCTCAAAACAGGCATTTCCATCACTATTCCCGCATATAACGAAATAGCAGTAAAACTCTGCCTAAAACACAGAAGCAACGTATCCTTCAATCTGCTCTGCTGTGCATTTGTTCAGCTAAGTGAGTTAAATCTCCCTTTAGATTCAGGAGTTAGAAACACGTTTCTGCTAAGAGCTGCGTTTGGACATTTCTCAGTGAATGGGAGCCTATGCTGTAAGGAGGACTGTCTGCTTGGGAAACCAAAACGGAGCTACCTAACAGAACAGTCTTCAATGTGTGCATTCAATTTACAGAGTTAAACTCGTGTGTTGAATGGGAAGTCTGGAAACGCTTTCTCTGGAGAGATCTCAAAACAGGCATTTCCAGCACTATTCCCGCATATAACGAAATAGCAGTAAAACTCTGCCTAAAACACAGAAGTAACGTATCCTTCAATCTTCTCTGCTGTGCGTTTGTTCAGCTAAGTGAGTTAAATCTCCCTTTAGATTCAGGAGTTAGAAACACATTTCTGCTAAGAGTTGCGTTTGGACATTTCTCGGTGAATGTTAGCCTATACTGAAAGGAGAACTGTCTGCTTGTGAAAGAAAAACGGAGGTACCTAAGAGAACGGCCTTCAATGCGTGCATTCAACTTACAAATATAAATCCGTGTGTTGAAGGGGAAGTCTGGAAACGCTTTCTGTGGAGAGATCTCAAAACAAGCATTTCCAGCACTATTCCCACATATAACGAAATAGCAGTAAAACTCTGCCTAAAACACAGAAGCAACGTATCCTTCAATCTGATCTGCTGTGCGTTTCTTCAGCTAAGTGAGTTAAATCTCCCTTTAGATTCAGGAGTTAGAAACACGTTTCTCCTAAGAGCTGTGTTTGGACATTTCTCAGTGAATGGGAGCCTATGCTGTAAGGAGAACTGTCTGCTTGGGAAACCAAAACGGAGCTACCTCACAGAACGGTCTTCAATGTGTGCATTCAACTTACCGAGTTAAACTCGTCTGTTGAAGGGGAAGTCTGTAAACGCTTTCTGTGGAGAGATCTCAAAACAGGCATTTCCAGCACTATTCACGCAAATAAAGAAATAGCAGCAAAACTCTGCCTAAAACACAGAAAAAACGTATCCCTCAATCTGCTCTGCTGTGCGTTTGTTCAGCTAAGTGAGTTATATCTCCCTTTAGATTCAGGAGTTAGAAACACGTTTCCGCTAAGAGCTGCATTTGGACATTTCTCAGTGAATGGGAGCCTATGCTGTAAGGAGAACTGTCTGCTTGTGAAACAAAAACGGATCTACCTAACAGAACGGCCTTCAATGTGTGCATTCAACTTACAAAGTTAAACCCGTGTGTTGAATGGGAAGTCTGGAAACGTTTTCTGTGGAGATATATCAAAACAGGCATTTCCAGCACTATTCCCGCATATAACGATATAGCAGTAAAACTCTGCCTAAAACACAGAAGCCACGTATCCTTCGATCTGCTCTGCTGTGCGTTTGTTCAGCTAAGTGAGTTAAATCTCCCTTTAGATTCAGGAGTTAGAATCACGTTTCTGCTAAGAGCTGCGTTTGGACATTTCTCAGTGAATGGGAGCCTATTCTGTAAGGAGAACTATCTGCTTGTGAAACCAAAACGGATCTACCTAACACAACGGTCTTCAATGTTTGCATTCAACTTACCGAATTAAACTCGTGTGTTGAAGGGGAAGACTGGAACCTCCTTCTGTGGAGGGATCTCAAAACAGGCATTTCCAGCACTATTCCCGCATATAACGAAATAGCAGTATAACTCTGCCTAAAACACAGAAGAAACGTAGCCTTCAATCGGCTCTGCTGTGCGTTTGTTCAGCTAAGTGTGTTAAATCTCCCTTTAGATTCAGGAGTTAGAATCACGTTTCTGCTAAGAGCTGCGTTTGGACATTTCTCAGTGAATGGGAGCCTATTCTGTAAGGAGAACTATCTGCTTGTGAAACCAAAACGGATCTACCTAACACAACGGTCTTCAATGTTTGCATTCAACTTACCGAATTAAACTCGTGTGTTGAAGGGGAAGACTGGAAACTCCTTCTGTGGAGAGATCTCAAAACAGGCATTTCCAGCACTATTCCCGCATATAACGAAATAGCAGTATAACTCTGCCTAAAACACAGAAGCAACGTAGCCTTCACTCTGCTCTGCTGTGCGTTTGTTCAGCTAAGTGAGTTAAATCTCCCTTTAGATTCAGGAGTCAGAAACACGTTTCTGCTAAGAGCTGCGTTTGGACATTTCTCAGTGAATGGGAGCCTATTCTGTAAGGAGAACTATCTGCTTGTGAAACCAAAACGGATCTACCTAACACAACGGTCTTCAATGTTTGCATTCAAGTTACCGAATTAAACTCGTGTGTTGAAGGGGAAGACTGGAAACTCCTTCTGTGGAGGGATCTCAAAACAGGCATTTCCAGCACTATTCCCGCATATAACGAAATAGCAGTATAACTCTGCCTAAAACACAGAAGCAACGTAGCCTTCAATCGGCTCTGCTGTGCGTTTGTTCAGCTAAGTGAGTTAAATCTCCCTTTAGATTCAGGAGTTAGAATCACGTTTCTGCTAAGAGCTGCGTTTTTACATTTCTCAGTGAATGGGACCCTATGCCTTAAAGAGAACTGTCTGCTTGTGAAAAAAAAACGGAGCTACCTAACACAACTGTCTTCAATGTGTGCATTCAACTTACCGAGTTCAACTCCTGTGTTGAAGTGGAAGTCTGGAAACGCTTTCTGTGGAGAGATCTCAAAACAGGCATTTCCAGCACTATTCCCGCATATAACGAAATAGCAGTAAAACTCTGCCTAAAACACAGAAGCAACGTATCCTTCAATCTGCTCTGCTGTGCGTTTGTTCAGCTAAGTGAGTTAAATCTCCCTTTAGATTCAGGAGTTAGAAACACGTTTCTGCTAAGAGCTGCGTTTGGACATTTCTCAGTGAATGGGAGCCTATGCTGTAAGGAGAACTGTCTGCGTGTGAAACCAAAACGGAGCTACCTAACAGAACGGTCTTCAATGTGTGCATTAAACTTACCGACTTAAACCCGTGTCTTGAAGGGGAAGTCTGGAAACGCTTTCTGTGGAGAGATCTCAAAACAGGCATTTCCAGCACTATTCCCGCATATAACGAAATAGCAGTAAAACTCTGCCTAAAACACAGAAGAAACGTATCCTTCAATCTGCTCTGCTGTGCGTTTGTTCAGCTAAATTAGTTAAATCTCCCTTTAGATTCAGGAGTTAGAAACACGTTTCTGCTATCCGCTGTGTTTGGACATTTCTCAGTGAATGGGAGCCTATGCTGTAAGGAGAACTGTCTGCTTGTGAAATCAAAACGGAGCTACCTAACAGAACGCTCTTCAATGTGTGCATTCAACTTACCGAGTTAAAATCGTGTTTTGAAGGGGATGTCTTGAAATGCTCTCTGTGGAGAGATCTCAAAACAGGCATTTCCAGCAATATTCCCGCATATAACGAAATAGCAGTAAAACTCTGCCTAAAACACAGAAGCAACGTATCCTTCAATCTGCTCTGCTGTGCATTTGTTCAGCTAAGTGAGTTAAATATCCCTTTAGATTCTGGAGTTAGAAACACGTTTCTGCTAAGAGCTGCGTTTGGACATTTCTCAGTGAATGGGAGCCTATGCTGTAAGGAGGACTGTCTGCTTGGGAAACCAAAACGGAGCTACCTAACAGAACAGTCTTCAATGTGTGCATTCAATTTACAGAGTTAAACTCGTGTGTTGAATGGGAAGTCTGGAAACGCTTTCTGTGGAGAGATCTCAAAACAGGCATTTCCAACACTATTCCCGCATATAACGAAATAGCAGTAAAATTCTGCCGAAAACACAAAAGCAACGTATCCTTCAAAATGATCTGCTATGAGTTTGTTCAGCTAAGTGAGTTAAATCTCCCTTTAGATTCAGGAGTTATAAACACGTTTCTGCTAAGAGCTGCGTGTGGACATTTGTCAGTGAATGGGAGCCTATGCTGTAAGGAGAACTGTCTGCTTATGAAACCAAAACGGAGCTACTTAACAGAACGGTCTTCAATGTGTGCATTCAACTTACCGACTTAAACCCGTGTGTTGCAGGGGAAGTCTGGAAACGCTTTCAGTGGAGAGATCTCAAACAGGCATTTCCAGCACTATTCCCGCATATAAAGAAATAGCAGTAAAACTCTGACTAAAAGACAGAAGAAACGTATCCTTCACTCTGCTCTGCTGTGCGTTTGTTCACCTAAATGAGTTAAATCTCCCTTTAGATTCAGGAGTTAGAAACACGTTTCTGCTAACCGCTGTGTTTGGACATTTCTCAGTGAATGGGAGCCTATGCTGTAAGGAGAACTGTCTGCTTGTGAAACAAATACGGAGCTCCTAACAGAACGGTCTTCAATGTGTGCATTCAACTTACAGAGTTAAACTCGTGTGTTGAAGGGGAAGTCTGGAAACGATTTCTGTGGAGAGATCTCAAAACAGGCATTTCCAGCACTATTCCCGCATGTAACGAAATAGCAGTAAAACTCTGCTAAAACACAGAAGCAACGTATCCTTCAATCTGCTCTGCTGTGCGTTTGTTCAGCTAAGTGAGTTAAATCTCCCTTTAGATTCAGGAGTTAGAAACACTTTTCTGCTAAGAGCTGCGTTTGGACATTTCTCAGTGAATGGGAGCCTATGCTGTAAAGAAAACTGTCTGCTTGTGAAACCAAAATGGAGCTTCGTAACAGAACGATCTTTAATGTGTGCATTCAACTTACCGAGTTAAACTCGTGTGTTGAAGGGGAAGACTGGAAATGGTTTCTGTGGAGAGATCACAATACAGGCATTTCCAGCACTATTCCAGCATATAAAGAAATAGCAGTAAATCTCTGCCTTGAACACAGAAGCAACGTATCCTTCAATCTGCTCTGCTCTGCGTTTGTTCAGCTAAGTGAGTTAAATCTCCCTTTAGATTCAGGAGTTAGAAACACGTTTCTGCTAAGGACGGCATTTGGACATTTCTCAGTGAATGGGAGCCTATGCTGTAAGGAGAATTGTCTGCATAGGAAACCAAAACGGAGCTACCTAAGAGAACGGTCTTCAGTGTGTGCATTCAACTTACCGAGTTAAACTCGTGTGTTGAATTGGAAGTCTGGAAACACTTTCTCTGGGGAGATCTCAAAACAGGCATTTCCAGCACTATTCCCGCATATAACGAAATAGCAGTAAAACTCTGCCGAAAACACAGAAGAAACGTATTCTTCAATCTGCTCTGCTGTGCGTTTGTTCAGCTAAGTGAGTTAAATCTCCCTTTAGATTCAGGAGTAAGAAACAAGTTTCTGCTAAGAGCTGCGTTTGGACATTACTCAGTGAATGGGAGCCTATGCTGTAAGGAGAACTGTCTGCTTGAGAAACCAAAACGGAGCTACCTAACAGAACGGTCTTGAATGTGTGCATTCAACATACCGACATAAACCCGTGTGTTGAAGGGGAAGTCTGGAAACGCTTTCTGTGGAGAGATCTCAAAACAGGCATTTCCAGCACTATTCCCGCATATAACGAAATATCAGTAAAATTCTGCCTAAAACACAGAAGAAACGTATCCTTCACTCTGCTCTGCTGTGCGTTTGTTCAGCTAAATGAGTTAAATCTCCCTTTAGATTCAGGAGTTAGAAACACGTTTCTGCTAACCGCTGTGTTTGGACATTTCTCAGTGAATGGGAGCCTATGCTGTAAGGAGAACTGTCTGCTTGTGAAACCAATACGGAGCTCCTAACAGAACGGTCTTCAATGTGTGCATTCAACTTACAGAGTTAAACTCGTGTGTTGAAGGGGAAGTCTGGAAACGATTTCTGTGGAGAGATCTCAAAACAGGCATTTCCAGCACTATTCCCGCATATAACGAAATAGCAGTAAAACTCTGCTAAAACACAGAAGCAACGTATCCTTCAATCTGCTCTGCTGTGCGTTTGTTCAGCTAAGTGAGTTAAATCTCCCTTTAGATTCAGGAGTTGGAAACACTTTTCTGCTGAGAGCTGCGTTTGGACATTTCTCAGTGAATGGGAGCCTATGCTGTAAAGAAAACTGTCTGCTTGTGAAACCAAAATGGAGCTTCGTAACAGAACGATCTTTAATGTGTGCATTCAACTTACCGAGTTAAACTCGTGTGTTGAGGGGGAAGACTGGAAATGCTTTCTGTGGAGAGATCACAATACAGGCATTTCCAGCACTGTTCCAGCATATAACGAAATAGCAGTAAATCTGTGCCTTGAACACAGAAGCAACGTATCCTTCAATCTGCTCTGCTCTGCGTTTGTTCAGCTAAGTGAGTTAAATCTCCCTTTAGATTCAGGAGTTAGAAATACGTTTCTCCTAAGAGCTGCGTTTGGACATTTCTCAGTGAATGGGAGCCTATGCTGTAAGGAGAACTGTCTGCGTGTGAAACCAAAACGGAGCTACCTAACAGAACGGTCTTCAATGTGTGCATTAAACTTACCGACTTAAACCCGTGTCTTGAAGGGGAAGTCTGGAAACGCTTTCTGTGGAGAGATCTCAAAACAGGCATTTCCAGCACTATTCCCGCATATAAAGAAATAGCAGTAAAACTCTGCCTAAAACACAGAAGAAACGTATCCTTCAATCTGCTCTGCTGTGCGTTTGTTCAGCTAAATTAGTTAAATCTCCCTTTAGATTCAGGAGTTAGAAACAAGTTTCTGCTAACCGCTGTGTTTGGACATTTCTCAGTGAATGGGAGCCTATGCTGTAAGGAGAACTGTCTGCTTGTGAAACCAAAACGGAGCTACCTAACAGAACGCTCTTCAATGTGTGCATTCAACTTACCGAGTTAAAATCGTGTGTTGAAGGGGATGTCTTGAAATGCTCTCTGTGGAGAGATCTCAAAACAGGCATTTCCAGCACTATTCCCGCCTATAACGAAATAGCAGTAAAACTCTGCCTAAAACACAGAAGCAACGTATCCTTCAATCTGCTCTGCTGTGCATTTGTTCAGCTAAGTGAGTTAAATATCCCTTTAGATTCTGGAGTTAGAAACACGTTTCTGCTAAGAGCTGCGTTTGGACATTTCTCAGTGAATGGGAGCCTATGCTGTAAGGAGGACTGTCTGCTTGGGAAACCAAAACGGAGCTACCTAACAGAACAGTCTTCAATGTGTGCATTCAATTTACAGAGTTAATCTCGTGTGTTGAATGGGAAGTCTGGAAACGCTTTCTGTGGAGAGATCTCAAAACAGGCATTTCCAACACTATTCCCGCATATAACGAAATAGCAGTAAAATTCTGCCGAAAACACAAAAGCAACGTATCCTTCAAAATGATCTGCTATGAGTTTGTTCAGCTAAGTGAGTTAAATCTCCCTTTAGATTCAGGAGTTATAAACACGTTTCTGCTAAGAGCTGCGTGTGGACATTTGTCAGTGAATGGGAGCCTATGCTGTAAGGAGAACTGTCTGCTTATGAAACCAAAACGGAGCTACTTAACAGAACGGTCTTCAATGTGTGCATTCAACTTACCGACTTAAACCCGTGTGTTGCAGGGGAAGTCTGGAAACGCTTTCAGTGGAGAGATCTCAAACAGGCATTTCCAGCACTATTCCCGCATATAAAGAAATAGCAGTAAAACTCTGACTAAAAGACAGAAGAAACGTATCCTTCACTCTGCTCTGCTGTGCGTTTGTTCAGCTAAATGAGTTAAATCTCCCTTTAGATTCAGGAGTTAGAAACACGTTTCGGCTAACCGCTGTGTTTGGACATTTCTCAGTGAATGGGAGCCTATGCTGTAAGGAGAACTGTCTGCTTGTGAAACAAATACGGAGCTCCTAACAGAACGGTCTTCAATGTGTGCATTCAACTTACAGAGTTAAACTCGTGTGTTGAAGGGGAAGTCTGGAAACGATTTCTGTGGAGAGATCTCAAAACAGGCATTTCCAGCACTATTCCCGCATATAACGAAATAGCAGTAAAACTCTGCTAAAACACAGAAGCAACGTATCCTTCAATCTGCTCTGCTGTGCGTTTGTTCAGCTAAGTGAGTTAAATCTCCCTTTAGATTCAGGTGTTAGAAACACCTTTCTGCTACGGGCTGCGTTTGGACATTTCTCAGTGAATGGGAGCCTATGCTGTAAGGAGAACTCTCTGCTTGTGAAACCAAAACGGAGCTACCTAACAGAACGGTCTTCTATGTGTGCATTCAACTTACAGAGTTAAACTTTTGTGTTGAAAGGGAAGACTGGAAACGCTTTCTGTGGAGAGATCTCAAAACCGGCATTTCCAGCACTATTCCCGCATATAACGATATAGCAGTAAAATTCTGCCTAAAACGCAGAAGCAACGTATCCGTCAATCTGCCCTGCTGTGCGTTTGTTCAGTTAAGTGAGTTAAATCTCACTTTAGATTCAGGAGTTAGAAACACGTTTCTGCTAAGGGCTGCGTTTGGACATTTCTCAGTGAATGGGAGCCTATGCTGTAAGGAGAACTGTCTGCTTATGAAAACAAAACGGAGCTACATAACAGAACGGTCTTCAATGTGTGCATTCAACTTACCTAGGTAAACCCGTGTCTTGATGGGAAAGTCTGAAAACGCTTTCTGTGGAGAGATCTCAAAACAGGCATTTCCAACACTATTCCCTCATATAACGAAATAGCAGTAAAACTCTGCCTAAAACACAGAAGCAACGTATCCTTCAATCTGCTCTGCTGTGCGTTTGTTCAGATAAGTGAGTTAAATGTCCCTTTAGATTCAGGAGTTAGAAACACGTTTCTGCTGAGAGCTGCGTTTGGACATTTCTCAGTGAATGGGAGCCTATGCTGTAAAGAGAACTGTCTGCTAGTGGAACCAAAACGGAGCTACCTAACAGAACGGTCTTCAATGTGTGAATTCAACTTACCGAGTTAAACTCGTGTGTTGAAGAAGAAGTCTGGAAAATCTTTCTGTGGAGAGATCTCAAAACAGGCATTTTCAGCACTATTCCCGCATATAACGAAATAGCAGTAAAACTCTGCCTAAAACACAGAAGCAACGTAGCCTTCAATCTGCTCTGCTGTGCCTTTGTTCAGCTAAGTGATTTAAATCTCCCTTTAGATTCAGGAGGTAGAAACACGTTTCTGCTCAGAGCTGCGTTTGGACATTTCTCAGTGAATGGGAGCCTATGCTGTAAGGAGAACTGTGTGCTTGGGAAACCAAAACGGAGCTACCTAACAGAACGGTCTTCAATGTGTGCATTCAACTTACCGAGTTATACTCGTGTGCTGAATGGGAAGTCTGGAAACGCTTTCATTGGAGAGATCTCAAAACAGGCATTTCCAGCACTATTCCCGCATATAACGAAATAGCAGTAAAACTCTGCCTAAAACACAGAAGCAACGTATCCTTCAATATGCTCTGCTGTGCGTTTGTTCAGCTAAGTGAGTTAAATCTCCCTTTAGATTCACGAGTTAGAAACACGTTTCTCCTAAGAGCTGCGTTTGGACATTTCTCAGTGAATGGGAGCCTAGGCTGTAAGGAGAACTGCCTGCTTGTGAAACCAATAGGAAGCTACATAACAGAAGGGTCTTCAATGTGTCCATTCAACTTACCGAGTTAAACTCGTGTGTTGAAGGGGAAGTCTGGAAACGCTTTCTGTGGAGAGATCTCAAAACAGGAATTTCCAGCACTATTCCCGCATATAACGAAGTAGCAGTAAAACTCTGCCTAAAACACAGAAGCAACGTATCCTTCAATCAGCTCTGCTGTTCGTTTGTTCAACTAAGTGAGTTAAATCTCCCTGTAGATACAGGAGTTAGAAACACGTTTCTGCTACGAGCTGCGTTTGGACATTTCTCAGTGAATGGGAGCCTATGCTGTAAGGAGAACTGTCTGCTTGTGAAACCAAACGGAGCTACCTAACAGAACGGTCTTCAATGTGTGCATTAAACTTACCGACTTAAACCCGTGTCTTGAAGGGGAAGTCTGGAAACGCTTTCTGTGGAGAGATCTCAAAACAGGCATTTCCAGCACTATTCCCGCATATAACGAAATAGCAGTAAAACTCTGCCTAAAACACAGAAGAAACGTATCCTTCAATCTGCTCTGCTGTGCGTTTGTTCAGCTAAATTAGTTAAATATCCCTTTAGATTCAGGAGTTAGAAACACGTTTCTGCTAACCGCTGTGTTTGGACATTTCTCAGTGAATGGGAGCCTATGCTGTAAGGAGAACTGTCTGCTTCTGAAACCAAAACGGAGCTACCTAACAGAACGCTCTTCAATGTGTGCATTCAACTTACCGAGTTAAAATCGTGTGTTGAAGGGGATGTCTTGAAATGCTCTCTGTGGAGAGATTTCAAAACAGGCATTTCCATCACTATTCCCGCATATAACGAAATAGCAGTAAAACTCTGCCTAAAACACAGAAGCAACGTATACTTCAATCTGCTCTGCTGTGCATTTGTTCAGCTAAGTGAGTTAAATCTCCCTTTAGATTCAGGAGTTAGAAACACGTTTCTGCTAAGAGCTGCGTTTGGACATTTCTCAGTGAATGGGAGCCTATGCTGTAAGGAGGACTGTCTGCTTGGGAAACCAAAACGGAGCTACCTAACAGAACAGTCTTCAATGTGTGCATTCAATTTACAGAGTTAAACTCGTGTGTTGAATGGGAAGTCTGGAAACGCTTTCTGTGGAGAGATCTCAAAACAGGCATTTCCAGCACTATTCCCGCATATAACGAAATAGCAGTAAAACTCTGCCTAAAACACAGAAGTAACGTATCCTTCAATCTTCTCTGCTGTGCGTTTGTTCAGCTAAGTGAGTTAAATCTCCCTTTAGATTCAGGAGTTAGAAACACATTTCTGCTAAGAGTTGCGTTTGGACATTTCTCGGTGAATGTTAGCCTATACTGAAAGGAGAACTGTCTGCTTGTGAAAGAAAAACGGAGGTACCTAAGAGAACGGCCTTCAATGTGTGCATTCAACTTACCAATATAAATCCGTGTGTTGAAGGGGAAGTCTGGAAACGCTTTCTGTGGAGAGATCTCAAAACAAGCATTTCCAGCACTATTCCCACATATAACGAAATAGCAGTAAAACTCTGCCTAAAACACAGAAGCAACGTATCCTTCAATCTGATCTGCTGTGCGTTTCTTCAGCTAAGTGAGTTAAATCTCCCTTTAGATTCAGGAGTTAGAAACACGTTTCTCCTAAGAGCTGTGTTTGGACATTTCTCAGTGAATGGGAGCCTATGCTGTAAGGAGAACTGTCTGCTTGGGAAACCAAAACGGAGCTACCTCACAGAACGGTCTTCAATGTGTGCATTCAACTTGCCGAGTTAAACTCGTCTGTTGAAGGGGAAGTCTGTAAACGCTTTCTGTGGAGAGATCTCAAAACAGGCATTTCCAGCACTATTCACGCAAATAAAGAAATAGCAGCAAAACTCTGCCTAAAACACAGAAAAAACGTATCCCTCAATCTGCTCTGCTGTGCGTTTGTTCAGCTAAGTGAGTTATATCTCCCTTTAGATTCAGGAGTTAGAAACACGTTTCCGCTAAGAGCTGCATTTGGACATTTCTCAGTGAATGGGAGCCTATGCTGTAAGGAGAACTGTCTGCTTGTGAAACAAAAACGGAACTACCTAACAGAACGGCCTTCAATGTGTGCATTCAACTTACAAAGTTGAACCCGTGTGTTGAATGGGAAGTCTGGAAACGTTTTCTGTGGAGATATATCAAAACAGGCATTTCCAGCACTATTCCCGCATATAACGAAATAGCAGTAAAACTCTGCCTAAAACACAGAAGCCACGTATCCTTCGATCTGCTCTGCTGTGCGTTTGTTCAGCTAAGTGAGTTAAATCTCCCTTTAGATTCAGGAGTTAGAATCACGTTTCTGCTAAGAGCTGCGTTTGGACATTTCTCAGTGAATGGGAGCCTATTCTGTAAGGAGAACTATCTGCTTGTGAAACCAAAACGGATCTACCTAACACAACGGTCTTCAATGTTTGCATTCAACTTACCGAAATAAACTCGTGTGTTGAAGGGGAAGACTGGAACCTCCTTCTGTGGAGGGATCTCAAAACAGGCATTTCCAGCACTATTCCCGCATATAACGAAATAGCAGTATAACTCTGCCTAAAACACAGAAGCAATGTAGCCTTCAATCGGCTCTGCTGTGCGTTTGTTCAGCTAAGTGTGTTAAATCTCCCTTTAGATTCAGGAGTTAGAATCACGTTTCTGCTAAGAGCTGCGTTTGGACATTTCTCAGTGAATGGGAGCCTATTCTGTAAGGAGAACTATCTGCTTGTGAAACCAAAACGGATCTACCTAACACAACGGTCTTCAATGTTTGCATTCAACTTACCGAATTAAACTCGTGTGTTGAAGGGGAAGACTGGAAACTCCTTCTGTGGAGAGATCTCAAAACAGGCATTTCCAGCACTATTCCCGCATATAACGAAATAGCAGTATAACTCTGCCTAAAACACAGAAGCAACGTAGCCTTCACTCTGTTCTGCTGTGCGTTTGTTCAGCTAAGTGAGTTAAATCTCCCTTTAGATTCAGGAGTCAGAAACACGTTTCTGCTAAGAGCTGCGTTTGGACATTTCTCAGTGAATGGGAGCCTATTCTGTAAGGAGAACTATCTGCTTGTGAAACCAAAACGGATCTACCTAACACAACGGTCTTCAATGTTTGCATTCAACTTACCGAATTAAACTCGTGTGTTGAAGGGGAAGACTGGAAACTCCTTCTGTGGAGGGATCTCAAAACAGGCATTTCCAGCACTATTCCCGCATATAACGAAATAGCAGTATAACTCTGCCTAAAACACAGAAGCGACGTAGCCTTCAATCGGCTCTGCTGTGCGTTTGTTCAGCTAAGTGAGTTAAATCTCCCTTTAGATTCAGGAGTTAGAATCACGTTTCTGCTAAGAGCTGCGTTTTTACATTTCTCAGTGAATGGGACCCTATGCCTTAAAGAGAACTGTCTGCTTGTGAAAAAAAAACGGAGCTACCTAAGACAACTGTCTTCAATGTGTGCATTCAACTTACCGAGTTCAACTCGTGTGTTGAAGTGGAAGTCTGGAAACGCTTTCTGTGGAGAGATCTCAAAACAGGCATTTCCAGCACTATTCCCGCATATAACGAAATAGCAGTAAAACTCTGACTAAAAGACAGAAGAAACGTATCCTTCACTCTGCTCTGCTGTGCGTTTGTTCACCTAAATGAGTTAAATCTCCCTTTAGATTCAGGAGTTAGAAACACGTTTCTGCTAACCGCTGTGTTTGGACATTTCTCAGTGAATGGGAGCCTATGCTGTAAGGAGAACTGTCTGCTTGTGAAACAAATACGGAGCTCCTAACAGAACGGTCTTCAATGTGTGCATTCAACTTACAGAGTTAAACTCGTGTGTTGAAGGGGAAGTCTGGAAACGATTTCTGTGGAGAGATCTCAAAACAGGCATTTCCAGCACTATTCCCGCATATAACGAAATAGCAGTAAAACTCTGCTAAAACACAGAAGCAACGTATCCTTCAATCTGCTCTGCTGTGCGTTTGTTCAGCTAAGTGAGTTAAATCTCCCTTTAGATTCAGGAGTTAGAAACACTTTTCTGCTAAGAGCTGCGTTTGGACATTTCTCAGTGAATGGGAGCCTATGCTGTAAAGAAAACTGTCTGCTTGTGAAACCAAAATGGAGCTTCGTAACAGAACGATCTTTAATGTGTGCATTCAACTTACCGAGTTAAACTCGTGTGTTGAAGGGGAAGACTGGAAATGGTTTCTGTGGAGAGATCACAATACAGGCATTTCCAGCACTATTCCAGCATATAACGAAATAGCAGTAAATCTCTGCCTTGAACACAGAAGCAACGTATCCTTCAATCTGCTCTGCTCTGCGTTTGTTCAGCTAAGTGAGTTAAATCTCCCTTTAGATTCAGGAGTTAGAAATACGTTTCTCCTAAGAGCTGCGTTTGGACATTTCTCAGTGAATGGGAGCCTATGCTGTAAGGAGAACTGTCTGCGTGTGAAACCAAAACGGAGCTACCTAACAGAACGGTCTTCAATGTGTGCATTAAACTTACCGACTTAAACCCGTGTCTTGAAGGGGAAGTCTGGAAACGCTTTCTGTGGAGAGATCTCAAAACAGGCATTTCCAGCACTATTCCCGCATATAACGAAATAGCAGTAAAACTCTGCCTAAAACACAGAAGAAACGTATCCTTCAATCTGCTCTGCTGTGCGTTTGTTCAGCTAAATTAGTTAAATCTCCCTTTAGATTCAGGAGTTAGAAACAAGTTTCTGCTAACCGCTGTGTTTGGACATTTCTCAGTGAATTGGAGCCTATGCTGTAAGGAGAACTGTCTGCTTGTGAAACCAAAACGGAGCTACCTAACAGAACGCTCTTCAATGTGTGCATTCAACTTACCGAGTTAAAATCGTGTGTTGAAGGGGATGTCTTGAAATGCTCTCTGTGGAGAGATCTCAAAACAGGCATTTCCAGCACTATTCCCGCCTATAACGAAATAGCAGTAAAACTCTGCCTAAAACACAGAAGCAACGTATCCTTCAATCTGCTCTGCTGTGCATTTGTTCAGCTAAGTGAGTTAAATATCCCTTTAGATTCTGGAGTTAGAAACACGTTTCTGCTAAGAGCTGCGTTTGGACATTTCTCAGTGAATGGGAGCCTATGCTGTAAGGAGGACTGTCTGCTTGGGAAACCAAAACGGAGCTACCTAACAGAACAGTCTTCAATGTGTGCATTCAATTTACAGAGTTAAACTCGTGTGTTGAATGGGAAGTCTGGAAACGCTTTCTGTGGAGAGATCTCAAAACAGGCATTTCCAACACTATTCCCGCATATAACGAAATAGCAGTAAAATTCTGCCGAAAACACAAAAGCAACGTATCCTTCAAAATGATCTGCTATGAGTTTGTTCAGCTAAGTGAGTTAAATCTCCCTTTAGATTCAGGAGTTATAAACACGTTTCTGCTAAGAGCTGCGTGTGGACATTTGTCAGTGAATGGGAGCCTATGCTGTAAGGAGAACTGTCTGCTTATGAAACCAAAACGGAGCTACTTAACAGAACGGTCTTCAATGTGTGCATTCAACTTACCGACTTAAACCCGTGTGTTGCAGGGGAAGTCTGGAAACGCTTTCAGTGGAGAGATCTCAAACAGGCATTTCCAGCACTATTCCCGCATATAAAGAAATAGCAGTAAAACTCTGACTAAAAGACAGAAGAAACGTATCCTTCACTCTGCTCTGCTGTGCGTTTGTTCAGCTAAATGAGTTAAATCTCCCTTTAGATTCAGGAGTTAGAAACACGTTTCGGCTAACCGCTGTGTTTGGACATTTCTCAGTGAATGGGAGCCTATGCTGTAAGGAGAACTGTCTGCTTGTGAAACAAATACGGAGCTCCTAACAGAACGGTCTTCAATGTGTGCATTCAACTTACAGAGTTAAACTCGTGTGTTGAAGGGGAAGTCTGGAAACGATTTCTGTGGAGAGATCTCAAAACAGGCATTTCCAGCACTATTCCCGCATATAACGAAATAGCAGTAAAACTCTGCTAAAACACAGAAGCAACGTATCCTTCAATCTGCTCTGCTGTGCGTTTGTTCAGCTAAGTGAGTTAAATCTCCCTTTAGATTCAGGTGTTAGAAACACCTTTCTGCTACGGGCTGCGTTTGGACAATTCTCAGTGAATGGGAGCCTATGCTGTAAGGAGAACTCTCTGCTTGTGAAACCAAAACGGAGCTACCTAACAGAACGGTCTTCTATGTGTGCATTCAACTTACAGAGTTAAACTTTTGTGTTGAAAGGGAAGACTGGAAACGCTTTCTGTGGACAGATCTCAAAACCGGCATTTCCAGCACTATTCCCGCATATAACGATATAGCAGTAAAATTCTGCCTAAAACGCAGAAGCAACGTATCCGTCAATCTGCCCTGCTGTGCGTTTGTTCAGTTAAGTGAGTTAAATCTCACTTTAGATTCAGGAGTTAGAAACACGTTTCTGCTAAGGGCTGCGTTTGGACATTTCTCAGTGAATGGGAGCCTATGCTGTAAGGAGAACTGTCTGCTTATGAAAACAAAACGGAGCTACATAACAGAACGGTCTTCAATGTGTGCATTCAACTTACCTAGGTAAACCCGTGTCTTGATGGGAAAGTCTGGAAACGGTTTCTGTGGAGAGATCTCAAAACAGGCATTTCCAACACTATTCCCTCATATAACGAAATAGCAGTAAAACTCTGCCTAAAACACAGAAGCAACGTATCCTTCAATCTGCTCTGCTGTGCGTTTGTTCAGATAAGTGAGTTAAATGTCCCTTTAGATTCAGGAGTTAGAAACACGTTTCTGCTGAGAGATGCGTTTGGACATTTCTCAGTGAAAGGGAGCCTATGCTGTAAAGAGAACTGTCTGCTAGTGGAACCAAAACGGAGCTACCTAACAGAACGGTCTTCAATGTGTGAATTCAACTTACCGAGTTAAACTCGTGTGTTGAAGAAGAAGTCTGGAAAATCTTTCTGTGGAGAGATCTCAAAACAGGCATTTTCAGCACTATTCCCGCCTATAACGAAGTAGCAGTAAAACTCTGCCTAAAACACAGAAGCAACGTATCCTTCAATCTGCTCTGCTGTTCGTTTGTTCAACTAAGTGAGTTAAATCTCCCTGTAGATACAGGAGTTAGAAACACGTTTCTGCTACGAGCTGCGTTTGGACATTTCTCAGTGAATGGGAGCCTATGCTGTAAGGAGAACTGTCTGCTTGTGAAACCAAACGGAGCTACCTAACAGAGCGGTCTTCAATGTGTGCATTCAACTTACCTAGATAAACTCGTGTGTTTAAGGAAAAGTTTGGAAACGCGTTCTGTGGAGAGATCTCAAAACAGGCATTTCCAGCACTATTCCCGCATATAACGAAATAGCAGTAAAACTCTGCCTAAAACACAGAAGCAACGTATCCTTCAATCTGCTCTGCTGTGCGTTTGTTCAGCTAAGTGAGTTAAATCTCCCTTTAGATTCAGGAGTTAGAAACACGTTTCTGCTAAGAGCTGCATTTGGACATTTCTCAGTGAATGGGAGCCTATGCTGTAAGGAGAACTCTCTGCTTGGGAAACCAAAACGGAGCTACCTAACAGAACGGTCTTCAATGCATGCATTCAACTTACCGAGTTAAAGTCGTGTGTTGAAAGGGAAGTCTGGAAACGCTTTCTGTGGAGAGATCTCAAAACAGGCATTTCCAGCACTATTCCCGCATATAACGAAATAGCAGTAAAACTCTGCCTAAAACACAGAAGCAACGTATCCTTCAATCTGCTCTGCTGTGCGTTTGTTCAGCTAAGTGACTTAAATCTCCCTTTAGATTCAGGAGTTAGAAACACGTTTCTGCTAAGAGTTGCGTTTGGACATTTCTCAATGAATGGGAGCATATGCTGTAAGGAGAACTGTCTGCTTGGTTAACTATAACCGAGCTACCTAACAGAACGGTCTTCAATGTGTGCATTCAACGTACCGAGTTAAATTCGTGTGTTGAAGGGGAAGTCTGGAAACGCTTTCTGCGGCGAGATCTCAAAACAGGCATTTCCAACACTATTCCCTCATATAACGAAATAGCAGTAAAACTCTGCCTAAAACACAGAAGAAACGTATCCTTCAGTCTGCTCTGCTGTGCGTTTGTTCAGATAAGTGAGATAAAACTCCCTTTAGATTCAGGAGTTAGAAACACGTTTCTGCTAACCGCTGTGTTTGGACATTTCTCAGTGAATGGGAGCCTATGCTGTAAGGAGAACTGTCTGCTTGTGAAACCAAAACGGAGCTACCTAACAGAACGGTCTTCAATGTGTGCATTCAACTTACAGATTTAAACTCGTGTGTTGAAGGGGAAGTCTGGAAACGCTTTCTGTGGAGAGATCTGAAAACAGGCATTTCCAGCACTATTCCGGCATATAAAGAAATAGCAGTAAAACTCTGCCTAAAACACAGAAGCAACGCATCCTTCAATCTGCTCTGCTGTGCCTTTGTTCAGCTAAGTGAGTTAAATCTCCCTTTAGATTCAGGAGTTAGAAACACGTTTCTGTTAAGAGCTACGTTGAGACATTTCTCAGTGAATGGAAGCCCATGCTGTAAGGAGAACTGTCTGCGTGTGAAACCTAAACAGAGCTACCTAACAGAACGGTCTTCAATGTGTGCATTCAACTTACCGAGTTAAACTCGTGTGTTGAAGGGGAAGTCTGGAAACACTTTCTGTGGGGAGATCTCAGAACAGGCATTTCCAGGACTATTCCCGCATATAATGAAGTAGCAGTAAATCTCTGCCTAAAACACAGAAGCAACGTATCCTTCAATCTGCTCTGCTGTGCGTTTGTTCAGCTAAGTGAGTTAAATCTCCCTTTAGATTCAGGAGTTAGAAACACCTTTCTGCTAAGGGCTGCGTTTGGACATTTCTCAGTGAATGGGAGCCTATGCTGTAAGGAGAACTCTCTGCTTGTGAAACCAAAACGGAGCTACCTAACAGAACGGTCTTCAATGTGTGCCTTCAACTTACAGAGTTAAACATTTGTGTTGAAAGGGAAGACTGGAAACGCTTTCTGTGGAGAGATCTCAAAACCGGCATTTCCAGCACTATTCCCGCATATAACGATATAGCAGTAAATTTCTGCCTAAAACACAGAAGCAACGTATCCGTCTATCTGCCCTGCTGTGCGTTTGTTCAGTTAAGTGAGTTAAATCTCACTTTAGATTCAGGAGTTAGAAACACGTTTCTGCTAAGGGCTGCGTTCGGACATTTCTCAGTGAATGGGAGCCTATGCTGTAAGGAGAACTGTCTGCTTATGAAAACAAAACAGAGCTACATAACAGAACGGTCTTCAATGTGTGCATTCAACTTACCTAGGTAAACCCGTGTCTTGATGGGAAAGTCTGGAAACGCTTTCTGTGGAGAGATCTCAAAACAGGCATTTCCAACACTATTCCCTCATATAACGAAATAGCAGTAAAACTCTGCCTAAAACACAGAAGCAACGTATCCTTCAATCTGCTCTGCTGTGCGTTTGTTCAGATAAGTGAGTTAAATGTCCCTTTAGATTCAGGAGTTAGAAACACGTTCCTGCTAAAAGCTGCGTTTGGACATTTCTCAGTGAATTGGAGCCTATGCTGTAAGGAGACCTGTCTGCTTGGGAAACCAAAACGGAGCTACCTTACAGAACGGTCTTCAACCTGTGCATTCACCTTATCGAGTTAAACTCGTGTGTTGAAGGGGAAGTCTGGAAACACTTTTTGTGGGGATATCTCAGAACAGGCATTTCCAGCACTATTCCCGCATATAACGAAGTAGCAGTAAAACTCTGCCTAAAACACAGAAGCAACGTATCCTTCCATCTGCTCTGCTGTGCGTTTGTTCAGTTAAGTGAGTTAAATCTCCCTTTAGATTCAGGAGTTAGAAACACGTTTCTGATGAGAGCTGCGTTTGGACATTTCTCAGTGAATGGGAGCCTATGCTTTAAGGAGAACTGTCTGCTTGTGAAACCAAAACAGAGCTACCTAACAGAACGGTCTTCAATGTGTGCATTCAACTTACAGAATTATACTCGTGTGTTGAAGGGGAAGTCTGGCAACGCTTTCTGTGGAGAGATATCAAAACAGGCATTTCCAGCACTATTCCCGCATATAACGAAATAGCAGTAAAACTCTGCCTAAAACACAAAAGCAACGTATCCTTCAATCTGCTCTGCTGTGCGATTGTTCAGCTAAGTGAGTTAAATCTCACTTTAGATTCAGGAGTTAGAAACACGTTTCTGCTCAGAGCTGCGTTTGGACATTTCTCAGTGAATGGGAACCTATGCTGTAAGGAGAACTGTGTGCTTGGGAAACCAAATCGGAGCTACCTTACAGAACGGTCTTCAATGTGTGCATTCAACTTACCGAGTTAAACTCGTGTGTTGAAGGGAAAGTCTGGAAACACTTTCTGTGGAGAGATCTCAGAACAGGCATTTCCAGCACTATTTCCGCATATAACGAAATAGCAGTAAAACTCTGCCTAAAACACAGAAGCAACGTATCCTTCAATCTGCTCTGCTGTGCGTTTGTTCAGCTAAGTGAGTTAAATCTCCCTTTAGATTCACGATTTAGAAACACGTTTCTGCTAAGGGCTGCCTTTGGACATTTCTCAGTGAATGGGAGCCTATGCTGTAAGGAGAACTGCCTGCTTGTGAAACCAAAACGGAGCTACATAACAGAACGGTCTTCAATGTGTCTATTCAACTTACCGAGTAAAACTCGTGTGTTGAAGGGGGAGTCAGGAAACGCTTTCTGTGGAGAGATCTCAAAACAAGAATTTCCAGCACTATTCCCGCATATAACGAAATAGCAGTAAAACTCTGCCTAAAACACTGAAGCAACGTATCCTTCAATCTGCTCTGCTGTGCGTTTGTTCAACTAAGTGAGTTAAATCTCCCTTTAAATTCAGGATTTAGAAATACGTTTCTGCTGAGAGCTGCGTTTGGACATTTCTCAGTGAATGGGAGCCTATGCTGTAAAGAGAACTGTCTGCTAGTGAAACCAAAACGGAGCTACCTAACAGAACGGTCTTCAATGTGTGAATTCAACTTACCGAGTTAAACTCGTGTGTTGAAGAAGAAGTCTGGAAAATCTTTCTGTGGAGAGATCTCAAAACAGGCATTTTCTGCACTATTCCCGCATATAACGAAATAGCAGTAAAACTCTGCCTAAAACACAGAAGCAACGTAGCCTTCAATCTGCTCTGCTGTGCCTTTGTTCAGCTAAGTGATTTAAATCTCCCTTTAGATTCAGGAGGTAGAAACACGTTTCTGCTCAGAGCTGCGTTTGGACATTTCTCAGTGAATGGGAGCCTATGCTGTAAGGAGAACTGTGTGCTTGGGAAACCAAAACGGAGCTACCTAACAGAACGGTCTTCAATGTGTGCATTCAACTTACCGAGTTAAACTCGTGTGCTGAATGGGAAGTCTGGAAACGCTTTCTTTGGAGAGATCTCAAAACAGGCATTTCCAGCACTATTCCCGCATATAACGAAATAGCAGTAAAACTCTGCCTAAAACACAGAAGCAACGTATCCTTCAATATGCTCTCCTGTGCGTTTGTTCAGCTAAGTGAGTTAAATCTCCCTTTAGATTCACGAGTTAGAAACACGTTTCTCCTAAAAGCTGCGTTTGGACATTTCTCAGTGAATGGGAGCCTATGCTGTAAGGAGAACTGCCTGCTTGTGAAACCAATAGGGAGCTACATAACAGAAGGGTCTTCAATGTGTCCATTCAACTTACTGAGTTAAACTCGTGTGTTGAAGGGGAAGTCTGGAAACGCTTTCTGTGGAGAGATCTCAAAACAGGAATTTCCAGCACTATTCCCGCATATAACGAAGTAGCAGTAAAACTCTGCCTAAAACACAGAAGCAACGTATCCTTCAATGTACTCTGCTGTTCGTTTGTTCAACTAAGTGAGTTAAATCTCCCTTTAGATACAGGAGTTAGAAACACGTTTCTGCTACGAGCTGCGTTTGGACATTTCTCAGTGAATGGGAGCCTATGCTGTAAGGAGAACTGTCTGCTTGTGAAACCAAAACGGAGCTACCTAACAGAGCGGTCTTCAATGTGTGCATTCAACTTACCTAGATAAACTCGTGTGTTTAAGGAAAAGTTTGGAAACGCGTTCTGTGGAGAGATCTCAAAACAGGCATTTCCAGCACTATTCCCGCATATAACGAAATAGCAGTAAAACTCTGCCTAAAACACAGAAGCAACGTATCCTTCAATCTGCTCTGCTGTGCGTTTGTTCAGCTAAGTGACTTAAATCTCCCTTTAGATTCAGGAGTTAGAAACACGTTTCTGCTAAGAGCTGCGTTTGGACATTTCTCAATGAATGGGAGCATATGCTGTAAGGAGAACTGTCTGCTTGGTTAACTAAAACCGAGCTACCTAACAGAACGGTCTTCAATGTGTGCATTCAACTTACCGAGTTAAAATCGTGTGTTGAATGGGACGTCTTGAAATGCTCTGTGTGGAGAGATCTCAAAATAGGCATTTCCAGCACTATTCCCACATATAAAGGAATAGCAGTAAAACTCTGCCTAAAACACAGAAGCAACGTATTCTTCAATGTGCTCTGCTGTGCATTTGTTCAGCTAAGTGAGTTAAATCTCCCTTTAGATTCAGGAGTTAGAAATACGTTTCTGCTAAGAGCTGCGTTTGTACATTTCTCAGTGAATGGGAGCCTATGCTGTAAAGAGGACTGTCTGCTTGGGAAACCGAAACGGAGCTACCTAACAGAACAGTCTTCAATGTGTGCATTCAATTTACAGAGTTAAACTCGTGTGTTGAATGGGAAGTCTGGAAACGCTTTCGGTGGAGAGATCTCAAAACAGGCATTTCCAGCACTATTCCCGCATATAACGAAATAGCAGTAAAATTCTGCCGAAAACACAGAAGCAACGTATCCTTCAATCTGATCTGCTATGCGTTTGTTCAGCTAAGTGAGTTAAATCTCCCTTTAGATTCAGGAGTTAGAAACACGTTTCTGCTAAGAGCTGCGTTTGGACATTTCTCAGTGAATGGGAGCCTATGCTGTAAGGAGAACTGTCTGCTTGTGAAACCAAAACGGAGCTACTTAACAGAACGGTTTCCAATGTGTGCATTCAACTTACCGACTTAAACCCGTGTGTTGCAGGGGAAGTCTGGAAACGCTTTCAGTGGAGAGATCTCAAACAGGTATTTCCAGCACTATTCCCGCATATAACGAAACAGCAGTAAAACTCTGGCTAAAACACAGAAGAAACGTATCCTTCACTCTGCTCTGCTGTGCGTTTGTTCAGCTAAATGAGTTAAATCTCCCTTTAGATTCAGGAGTTAGAAACACGTTTCTGCCAAGAGATGCTTTTGGACATTTCTCAGTGAATGGGAGCCTATGCTGGAAGGAGAACTGTCTGCTTGTGAAACCCAAACGGAGCTACCTAACAGAACGGCCTTCCATGTGTGCATTCAACTTACCGATTTAAACTCGTGTGTTGAAGGGGAAGTCTGGAAACGATTTCTGTGGAGAAATCCCAAAACAGGCATTTCCAGCACTATTCCCGCATATAACGAAATAGCAGTAAAACTCTGCCTAAAACACAGAAGCAACGTATCCTTCCATTTGCTATGCTGTGCGTTTGTTCAGCTAAATGAGTTAAATCTCCCTTTAGATTCAGGAGTTAGAAACACTTTTCTGCTAAGTGCTGCGTTTGGACATTTCTCAGTGAATGGGAGCCTATGCTGTAAAGAGAACTGTCTGTGAAACCAGAATGGAGCTACCTAACAGAACGGTCTTCAATGTGTGCATTCAACTTACCGAGTTAAACTCGTGTGTTGAAGGGGAAGTCTGGAAACGCTTTCTGTGGATAGATCTCAAAACAGGCATTTCCAGCACTATTCCCGCATATTACGAAATAGAAGTAAACCTCTGCCGAAAACACAGAAGAAACGTATGCTTCAATCTGCTCTGCTGTGCGTTTATTCAGCTAAGTGTGTTAAATCCCCCTTTACATTCAGGAGTTAGAAACAGGTTTCTGCTAAGGACGGCATTTGGACATTTCTCAGTGAATGGGAGCCTATGCTGTAAGGAGAACTGTCTGCTTGGGAAACCAAAACGGAGCTACTTAACAGAACAGTCTTCAATGTGTGCATTCAAGTTACCGAGTTAAACTCGTGTGTTGAATTGGAAGTCTGGAAACACTTTCTCTGGGGAGATCTCGAAACAGGCATTTCCAGCACTATTCCCGCATATAAAGAAGTAGGAGTAAAACTCTGCGTAAAACACAGAAGCAACGTAACCTTCAATCAGCTCTGCTGTGCGTTTGTTCAGATAAGTGAGTTAAATCTCCCTTTAGATTCAGGAGTTAGAAACACGTTTCTGCTAAGGGCTGCGTTTGGACATTTCTCAGTGAATGGGAGCCTATGCTGTAAGGAGAACTGTCTGCTTGTGAAACCAAAACGGAACTACCTAACAGAACGGTCTTCAATGTGTGCATTCAACTTACCGAGAAAAACTCGTTTGTTTAAGGGGAAGTTTGGAAACGCTTTCTGTGGAGAGATCTCAAAAGAGGCATTTCCAGCACTACTCTCGCATATAACGAAATAGCAGTAAAACTCCGCCTAAAACACAGAAGCAACATATCCTTCAATCTGCTCTGCTGTGCGTTTGTTCAGCTAAGTGAGTTAAATCTCCCTTTCGATTCAGGAGTTAGAAACACGTTTCTGCTAAGAGCTGTGTTTGGACATTTCTCAGTGAATGGGAGCCTATGCTGTAAGGAGAACTATCTGCTTGGGAAAACAAAACGGAGCTACCTAGCAGAACGGTCTTCAATGCGTGCATTCAGCTTACAGAGTTAAACTCGTGTGTTGAAAGGGAAGTCTGGAAACGCTTTCTGTGGAGAGATCTCAAAACAGGAATTTCCAGCACTATTCCCGCATATAACGAAATAGCAGTAAAACTCTGCCTAAAACACAGAAGCAACGTATCATTCAATCTGCTCTGCAGTGCGTTTGTTCAGCTAAGTGAGTTAAATCTCCCTTTATATTCAGGAGTTAGAAACACGTTTCTGCTAAGAGCTGCGTTTGGACATTTCTCAGTTAATGGGAGCCTACGCTGTAAGGAGAACTGTCTGCTAGTGAAACCAAAACGGAGCTACCTAACAGAACGGCCTTCAATGTGTGCATTCAACTTACCGAGTTAAACTCGTGTTTTAAAGGGGAAGTCTTGAAACGCTTTCTGTTGAGAGATCTCAAGACAGGCATTTCCAGCACTATTCCCGCATATAACGAAATAGCAGTAAAACTCTGCCTAAAACACAGAAGGAACGTATTCTTCAATATGCTATGCTGTGCGTGTGTTCAGCTACGTGAGGTAAATCTCCCTGTAGATTCAGGAGTTAGAAACACGTTTCTGCTAAGACCTGCGTTTGGACATTTCTCAGTGAATGGGAGCCTATGCTCTAAGGCGAACTGTCTGCTTGTGAAACCAAAACGGGGCTACCTAAGAGAACGGTCTTCAATGTGTGCATTCAACTTACCGAGTTAAACTCGTGTGCTGAATGGGAAGTCTGGAAACGCTTTCTTTGGAGAGATCTCAAAACAGGCATTTCCAGCACTATTCCCGCATATAACGAAATAGCAGTAAAACTCTGCCTAAAACACAGAAGCAACGTATCCTTCAATATGCTCTGCTGTGCGTTTGTTCAGCTAAGTGAGTTAAATCTCCCTTTAGATTCACGAGTTAGAAACACGTTTCTCCTAAGAGCTGCGTTTGGACATTTCTCAGTGAATGGGAGCCTATGCTGTAAGGAGAACTGCCTGCTTGTGAAACCAATAGGGAGCTACATAACAGAAGGGTCTTCAATGTGTCCATTCAACTTACCGAGTTAAACTCGTGTGTTGAAGGGGAAGTCTGGAAACGCTTTCTGTGGAGAGATCTCAAAACAGGAATTTCCAGCACTATTCCCGCATATAACGAAGTAGCAGTAAAACTCTGCCTAAAACACAGAAGCAACGTATCCTTCAATGTACTCTGCTGTTCGTTTGTTCAACTAAGTGAGTTAAATCTCCCTTTAGATACAGGAGTTAGAAACACGTTTCTGCTACGAGCTGCGTTTGGACATTTCTCAGTGAATGGGAGCCTATGCTGTAAGGAGAACTGTCTGCTTGTGAAACCAAAACGGAGCTACCTAACAGAGCGGTCTTCAATGTGTGCATTCAACGTACCTAGATAAACTCGTGTGTTTAAGGAAAAGTTTGGAAACGCGTTCTGTGGAGAGATCTCAAAACAGGCATTTCCAGCACTATTCCCGCATATAACGAAATAGCAGTAAAACTCTGCCTAAAACACAGAAGCAACGTATCCTTCAATCTGCTCTGCTGTGCGTTTGTTCAGCTAAGTGACTTAAATCTCCCTTTAGATTCAGGAGTTAGAAACACGTTTCTGCTAAGAGCTGCGTTTGGACATTTCTCAATGAATGGGAGCATATGCTGTAAGGAGAACTGTCTGCTTGGTTAACTAAAACCGAGCTACCTAACAGAACGGTCTTCAATGTGTGCATTCAACTTACCGAGTTAAAATCGTGTGTTGAATGGGACGTCTTGAAATGCTCTGTGTGGAGAGATCTCAAAATAGGCATTTCCAGCACTATTCCCACATATAAAGGAATAGCAGTAAAACTCTGCCTAAAACACAGAAGCAACGTATTCTTCAATGTGCTCTGCTGTGCATTTGTTCAGCTAAGTGAGTTAAATCTCCCTTTAGATTCAGGAGTTAGAAATACGTTTCTGCTAAGAGCTGCGTTTGTACATTTCTCAGTGAATGGGAGCCTATGCTGTAAAGAGGACTGTCTGCTTGGGAAACCGAAACGGAGCTACCTAACAGAACAGTCTTCAATGTGTGCATTCAATTTACAGAGTTAAACTCGTGTGTTGAATGGGAAGTCTGGAAACGCTTTCGGTGGAGAGATCTCAAAACAGGCATTTCCAGCACTATTCCCGCATATAACGAAATAGCAGTAAAATTCTGCCGAAAACACAGAAGCAACGTATCCTTCAATCTGATCTGCTATGCGTTTGTTCAGCTAAGTGAGTTAAATCTCCCTTTAGATTCAGGAGTTAGAAACACGTTTCTGCTAAGAGCTGCGTTTGGACATTTCTCAGTGAATGGGAGCCTATGCTGTAAGGAGAACTGTCTGCTTGTGAAACCAAAACGGAGCTACTTAACAGAACGGTTTCCAATGTGTGCATTCAACTTACCGACTTAAACCCGTGTGTTGCAGGGGAAGTCTGGAAACGCTTTCAGTGGAGAGATCTCAAACAGGTATTTCCAGCACTATTCCCGCATATAACGAAACAGCAGTAAAACTCTGGCTAAAACACAGAAGAAACGTATCCTTCACTCTGCTCTGCTGTGCGTTTGTTCAGCTAAATGAGTTAAATCTCCCTTTAGATTCAGGAGTTAGAAACACGTTTCTGCCAAGAGATGCTTTTGGACATTTCTCAGTGAATGGGAGCCTATGCTGGAAGGAGAACTGTCTGCTTGTGAAACCCAAACGGAGCTACCTAACAGAACGGCCTTCCATGTGTGCATTCAACTTACCGATTTAAACTCGTGTGTTGAAGGGGAAGTCTGGAAACGATTTCTGTGGAGAAATCCCAAAACAGGCATTTCCAGCACTATTCCCGCATATAACGAAATAGCAGTAAAACTCTGCCTAAAACACAGAAGCAACGTATCCTTCCATTTGCTATGCTGTGCGTTTGTTCAGCTAAATGAGTTAAATCTCCCTTTAGATTCAGGAGTTAGAAACACTTTTCTGCTAAGTGCTGCGTTTGGACATTTCTCAGTGAATGGGAGCCTATGCTGTAAAGAGAACTGTCTGTGAAACCAGAATGGAGCTACCTAACAGAACGGTCTTCAATGTGTGCATTCAACTTACCGAGTTAAACTCGTGTGTTGAAGGGGAAGTCTGGAAACGCTTTCTGTGGATAGATCTCAAAACAGGCATTTCCAGCACTATTCCCGCATATTACGAAATAGAAGTAAACCTCTGCCGAAAACACAGAAGAAACGTATGCTTCAATCTGCTCTGCTGTGCGTTTATTCAGCTAAGTGTGTTAAATCCCCCTTTACATTCAGGAGTTAGAAACAGGTTTCTGCTAAGGACGGCATTTGGACATTTCTCAGTGAATGGGAGCCTATGCTGTAAGGAGAACTGTCTGCTTGGGAAACCAAAACGGAGCTACTTAACAGAACAGTCTTCAATGTGTGCATTCAAGTTACCGAGTTAAACTCGTGTGTTGAATTGGAAGTCTGGAAACACTTTCTCTGGGGAGATCTCGAAACAGGCATTTCCAGCACTATTCCCGCATATAAAGAAGTAGGAGTAAAACTCTGCGTAAAACACAGAAGCAACGTAACCTTCAATCAGCTCTGCTGTGCGTTTGTTCAGATAAGTGAGTTAAATCTCCCTTTAGATTCAGGAGTTAGAAACACGTTTCTGCTAAGGGCTGCGTTTGGACATTTCTCAGTGAATGGGAGCCTATGCTGTAAGGAGAACTGTCTGCTTGTGAAACCAAAACGGAACTACCTAACAGAACGGTCTTCAATGTGTGCATTCAACTTACCGAGAAAAACTCGTTTGTTTAAGGGGAAGTTTGGAAACGCTTTCTGTGGAGAGATCTCAAAAGAGGCATTTCCAGCACTACTCTCGCATATAACGAAATAGCAGTAAAACTCCGCCTAAAACACAGAAGCAACATATCCTTCAATCTGCTCTGCTGTGCGTTTGTTCAGCTAAGTGAGTTAAATCTCCCTTTCGATTCAGGAGTTAGAAACACGTTTCTGCTAAGAGCTGTGTTTGGACATTTCTCAGTGAATGGGAGCCTATGCTGTAAGGAGAACTATCTGCTTGGGAAAACAAAACGGAGCTACCTAGCAGAACGGTCTTCAATGCGTGCATTCAGCTTACAGAGTTAAACTCGTGTGTTGAAAGGGAAGTCTGGAAACGCTTTCTGTGGAGAGATCTCAAAACAGGAATTTCCAGCACTATTCCCGCATATAACGAAATAGCAGTAAAACTCTGCCTAAAACACAGAAGCAACGTATCATTCAATCTGCTCTGCAGTGCGTTTGTTCAGCTAAGTGAGTTAAATCTCCCTTTATATTCAGGAGTTAGAAACACGTTTCTGCTAAGAGCTGCGTTTGGACATTTCTCAGTTAATGGGAGCCTACGCTGTAAGGAGAACTGTCTGCTAGTGAAACCAAAACGGAGCTACCTAACAGAACGGCCTTCAATGTGTGCATTCAACTTACCGAGTTAAACTCGTGTTTTAAAGGGGAAGTCTTGAAACGCTTTCTGTTGAGAGATCTCAAGACAGGCATTTCCAGCACTATTCCCGCATATAACGAAATAGCAGTAAAACTCTGCCTAAAACACAGAAGGAACGTATTCTTCAATATGCTATGCTGTGCGTGTGTTCAGCTACGTGAGGTAAATCTCCCTGTAGATTCAGGAGTTAGAAACACGTTTCTGCTAAGACCTGCGTTTGGACATTTCTCAGTGAATGGGAGCCTATGCTCTAAGGCGAACTGTCTGCTTGTGAAACCAAAACGGGGCTACCTAAGAGAACGGTCTTCAATGTGTGCATTCAACTTACCGAGTTAAACTCGTGTGCTGAATGGGAAGTCTGGAAACGCTTTCTTTGGAGAGATCTCAAAACAGGCATTTCCAGCACTATTCCCGCATATAACGAAATAGCAGTAAAACTCTGCCTAAAACACAGAAGCAACGTATCCTTCAATATGCTCTGCTGTGCGTTTGTTCAGCTAAGTGAGTTAAATCTCCCTTTAGATTCACGAGTTAGAAACACGTTTCTCCTAAGAGCTGCGTTTGGACATTTCTCAGTGAATGGGAGCCTATGCTGTAAGGAGAACTGCCTGCTTGTGAAACCAATAGGGAGCTACATAACAGAAGGGTCTTCAATGTGTCCATTCAACTTACCGAGTTAAACTCGTGTGTTGAAGGGGAAGTCTGGAAACGCTTTCTGTGGAGAGATCTCAAAACAGGAATTTCCAGCACTATTCCCGCATATAACGAAGTAGCAGTAAAACTCTGCCTAAAACACAGAAGCAACGTATCCTTCAATGTACTCTGCTGTTCGTTTGTTCAACTAAGTGAGTTAAATCTCCCTTTAGATACAGGAGTTAGAAACACGTTTCTGCTACGAGCTGCGTTTGGACATTTCTCAGTGAATGGGAGCCTATGCTGTAAGGAGAACTGTCTGCTTGTGAAACCAAAACGGAGCTACCTAACAGAGCGGTCTTCAATGTGTGCATTCAACGTACCTAGATAAACTCGTGTGTTTAAGGAAAAGTTTGGAAACGCGTTCTGTGGAGAGATCTCAAAACAGGCATTTCCAGCACTATTCCCGCATATAACGAAATAGCAGTAAAACTCTGCCTAAAACACAGAAGCAACGTATCCTTCAATCTGCTCTGCTGTGCGTTTGTTCAGCTAAGTGACTTAAATCTCCCTTTAGATTCAGGAGTTAGAAACACGTTTCTGCTAAGAGCTGCGTTTGGACATTTCTCAATGAATGGGAGCATATGCTGTAAGGAGAACTGTCTGCTTGGTTAACTAAAACCGAGCTACCTAACAGAACGGTCTTCAATGTGTGCATTCAACTTACCGAGTTAAAATCGTGTGTTGAATGGGACGTCTTGAAATGCTCTGTGTGGAGAGATCTCAAAATAGGCATTTCCAGCACTATTCCCACATATAAAGGAATAGCAGTAAAACTCTGCCTAAAACACAGAAGCAACGTATTCTTCAATGTGCTCTGCTGTGCATTTGTTCAGCTAAGTGAGTTAAATCTCCCTTTAGATTCAGGAGTTAGAAACACGTTTCTGCTAAGAGCTGCATTTGTACATTTCTCAGTGAATGGGAGCCTATGCTGTAAAGAGGACTGTCTGCTTGGGAAACCGAAACAGAGCTACCTAACAGAACAGTCTTCAATGTGTGCATTCAATTTACAGTGTTAAACTCGTGTGTTGAATGGGAAGTCTGGAAACGCTTTCGGTGGAGAGATCTCAAAACAGGCATTTCCAGCACTATTCCCGCATATAACGAAATAGCAGTAAAATTCTGCCGAAAACACAGAAGCAACGTATCCTTCAATCTGATCTGCTATGCGTTTGTTCAGCTAAGTGAGTTAAATCTCCCTTTAGATTCAGGAGTTAGAAACACGTTTCTGCTAAGAGCTGCGTTTGGACATTTCTCAGTGAATGGGAGCCTATGCTGTAAGGAGAACTGTCTGCTTGTGAAACCAAAACGGAGCTACTTAACAGAACGGTTTCCAATGTGTGCATTCAACTTACCGACTTAAACCCGTGTGTTGCAGGGGAAGTCTGGAAACGCTTTCAGTGGAGAGATCTCAAACAGGTATTTCCAGCACTATTCCCGCATATAACGAAACAGCAGTAAAACTCTGGCTAAAACACAGAAGAAACGTATCCTTCACTCTGCTCTGCTGTGCGTTTGTTCAGCTAAATGAGTTAAATCTCCCTTTAGATTCAGGAGTTAGAAACACGTTTCTGCCAAGAGATGCTTTTGGACATTTCTCAGTGAATGGGAGCCTATGCTGGAAGGAGAACTGTCTGCTTGTGAAACCCAAACGGAGCTACCTAACAGAACGGCCTTCCATGTGTGCATTCAACTTACCGATTTAAACTCGTGTGTTGAAGGGGAAGTCTGGAAACGATTTCTGTGGAGAAATCCCAAAACAGGCATTTCCAGCACTATTCCCGCATATAACGAAATAGCAGTAAAACTCTGCCTAAAACACAGAAGCAACGTATCCTTCCATTTGCTATGCTGTGCCTTTGTTCAGCTAAATGAGTTAAATCTCCCTTTAGATTCAGGAGTTAGAAACACTTTTCTGCTAAGTGCTGCGTTTGGACATTTCTCAGTGAATGGGAGCCTATGCTGTAAAGAGAACTGTCTGTGAAACCAGAATGGAGCTACCTAACAGAACGGTCTTCAATGTGTGCATTCAACTTACCGAGTTAAACTCGTGTGTTGAAGGGGAAGTCTGGAAACGCTTTCTGTGGATAGATCTCAAAACAGGCATTTCCAGCACTATTCCCGCATATTACGAAATAGAAGTAAACCTCTGCCGAAAACACAGAAGAAACGTATGCTTCAATCTGCTCTGCTGTGCGTTTATTCAGCTAAGTGTGTTAAATCCCCCTTTACATTCAGGAGTTAGAAACACGTTTCTGCTAAGGACGGCATTTGGACATTTCTCAGTGAATGGGAGCCTATGCTGTAAGGAGAACTGTCTGCTTGGGAAACCAAAACGGATTTTCTTAACAGAACTGTCTTCAATGTGTGCATTCAACTTACCGACTTAAACCCGTGTGTTGCAGCGGAAGTCTGGAATCGCTTCCTGTGGAGAGATCTCAAACAGGCATTTCCAGCACTATTCCCGCATATAACGAAATAGCAGTAAAACTCTGCCTAAAACACAGAAGCAACGTATCCTTCAATCTGCTCTGCTGTGCGTTTGTTCAGCTAAGTGAGTTAAATCTCCCTTTAGATTCAGGAGTTAGAAACACGTTTCTGTTAAGAGCTACATTTAGACATTTCTCAGTGAATGGGAGCCCATGCTGTAAGGAGAACTGTCTGCGTGTGAAACCTAAACGGAGCTACCTAACAGAACGGTCTACAATGTGTGCATTCAACTTACCGATTTAAACTCGTGTGTTGAAAGGGAAGTCTGGAAACGCGTTCTGTGGAGAGATCTCAAAACAGGCATTTCCAGAACTATTCACGCATATAACGAAATAGCAGTATAACTCTGCCTAAAACACAGAAGCAACGTATCCTTCAATCTGCTCTGCTGTGCGTTTGTTCAGCTAAGTGAGTTAAATCTCCCTTTAGATTCAGGAGTTAGAAACACGTTTCTGCTAAGAGCTGCGTTTGGACATTTCTCAGTGAATGGGAGCCTATGCTGTAAAGAGAACTGTCTGCTTGTGAAACCAAAACGGAGCTACCTAACAGAACGGTCTTCAATATGAGCATTCAACATACAGAGTTAAACTCGTGTGTTGAATTGGAAGTCTGGAAAAACTTTCTCTGGGGAGATCTCAAAACAGGCAGTTCCAGCACTATTTCCGCATATAACGAAGTAGCAGTAAAACTCTGCGTAAAACACAGAAGCAAGGTAACCTCCAATCTGGTCTGCTGTGCGTTTCTTCAGCTAAGTGAGTTAAATCTCCCTTTAGATTCAGGAGTAAGAAACACGTTTCTGCTAAGAGCTGCGTTTGGACATTTCTCAGTGAATGGGAGCCTATGCTGTAAGGAGAACTGTCTGCTTGTGAAACCAAAAGGGAACTACCTATCAGAACGGTCTTCAATGTGTGCATTCAACTTACCGAGTTAAAATCGTGTGTTGAAGGGGACGTCTTGAAATGCTCTGTGTGGAGAGATTTCAAAACAGGCATTTCCAGCACTATTCCAACATATAAAGAAATAGCAGTAAAACTCTGCCTAAAACACAGAAGCAACGTATCCTTCAATGTGCTCTGCTGTGCATTTGTTCAGCTAAGTAATTTAAATCTCCCTTTAGATTCAGGAGTTAGAAACACGTTTCTGCTAAGAGCTGCGTTTGTACATTTCTCAGTGAATTGGAGCCTATGCTGTAAGGAGGACTGTCTGCTTGGGAAACCGAAACGGAGCTACCTAACAGAACAGTCTTCAATGTGTGCATTCAATTTACAGAGTTAAACTCGTGTGTTGAATGGGAAGTCTGGAAACGCTTTTGGTGGAGAGATCTCAAAACAGGCATTTCCAGCACTATTCCCGCATATAACAAAATAGCAGTAAAATTCTGCCGAAAACACAGAAGCAACGTATCCTTCAATCTGATCTGCTATGCGTTTGTTCAGCTAAGTGAGTTAAATCTCCCTTTAGATTCAGGAGTTAGAAACACGTTTCTGCTAAGAGCTGCGTTTGGACATTTCTCAGTGAATGGGAGCCTATGCTGTAAGGAGAACTGTCTGCTTGTGAAACCAAAACGGAGCTACTTAACAGAACGGTTTTCAATGTGTGCATTCAACTTACCGACTTAAACCCGTGTGTTGCAGGGGAAGTCTGGATCCGCGTTCAGTGGAGAGATCTCAAACAGGTATTTCCAGCACTATTCCCGCATATAACGAAATAGCAGTTAAACTCTGCCTAAAACACAGAAGCAACGTATCCTTCCATTTGCTCTACTGTGCGTTTCTTCAGCTAAGTGAGTTAAATCTCCCTTTAGATTCAGGAGTTCGAAACACGTTTCTGCTAAGAGCTGCCTTTGGACATTTCTCAGTGAATGGGAGCGTATGCTGTAAGGAGAACTGTCTGCTTGGGAAACCAAAACGGAGCTACCTAACAGAACGGTTTCAATGTGAGCATTCAACTTACCGAGATAAACTCGTGTGTTGAAGGGGAAGTCTGGAAACGCTTTCTGTGGAGAGATCTCAAAACAGGCATTTCCAGCACTATTCCGGCATATAAAGAAAGAGCAGTAAAACTCTGCCTAAAACACAGAAGCAACGTATCCTTCAATCTGATCTGCTGTGCGTTTGTTCAGCTAAGTGAGTTAAATCTCCCTTTAGATTCAGGAGTTAGAAACACGTTTCTGTTAAGAGCTACGTTTAGACATTTCTCAGTGAATGGGAGCCCATGCTGTAAGGAGAACTGTCTGCGTGTGAAACCTAAACGGAGCTACCTAACAGAACGGTCTTCAATGTGTGCATTCAACTTACCGATTTAAACTCGTGTGTTGAAGGGGAAGTCTGGAAACGCTTTCTGTGGAGAGATCTCAAAACACGCATTTCCAGAACTATTCACGCATATAACGAAATAGCAGTATAACTCTGCCTAAAACACAGAAGCAACGTATCCTTCAATCTGCTCTGCTGTGCGTTTGTTCAGCTAAGTGAGTTAAATCTCCCTTTAGATTCAGGAGTTAGAAACACGTTTCTGTTAAGAGCTGCGTTTGGACATTTCTCAGTGAATGGGAGCCTATGCTGTAAAGAGAACTGTCTGCTTGTGAAACCAAAACGGAGCTACCTAACAGAACGGTCTTCAATGTGTGCATTCAACTTACAGAGTTAAACTCGTGTGTTGAATTGGAAGTCTGGAAAAACTTTCTCTGGGGAGATCTCAAAACAGGCAGTTCCAGCACTATTCCCGCATATAACGAAGTAGCAGTAAAACTCTGCGTAAAACACAGAAGCAAGGTAACCTCCAATCTGCTCTGCTGTGCGTTTCTTCAGCTAAGTGAGTTAAATCTCCCTTTAGATTCACGAGTTAGAAACACGTTTCTGCTAAGAGCTGCGTTTGGACATTTCTCAGTGAATGGGAGCCTATGCTGTAAGGAGAACTGTCTGCTTGTGAAACCAAAAGGGAACTACCTAACAGAACGGTCTTCAATGTGTGCATTCAACTTACCGAGTTAAAATCGTGTGTTGAATGGGACGTCTTGAAATGCTCTGTGTGGAGAGATCTCAAAATAGGCATTTCCAGCACTATTCCCACATATAAAGAAATAGCAGTAAAACTCTGCTTAAAACACAGAAGCAACTTATTCTTCAATGTGCTCTGCTGTGCATTTGTTCAGCTAAGTGAGTTAAATCTCCCTTTAGATTCAGGAGTTAGAAACACGTTTCTGCTAAGAGCTGCGTTTGTACATTTCTCAGTGAATGGGAGCCTATGCTGTAAAGAGGACTGTCTGCTTGGGAAACCGAAACGGAGCTACCTAACAGAACAGTCTTCAATGTGTGCATTCAATTTACAGAGTTAAACTCGTGTGTTGAATGGGAAGTCTGGAAACGCTTTCGGTGGAGAGATCTCAAAACAGGCATTTCCAGCACTATTCCCGCATATAACGAAATAGCAGAAAATTCTGCCGAAAACACAGAAGCAACGTATCCTTCAATCTGATCTGCTATGCGTTTGTTCAGCTAAGTGAGTTAAATCTCCCTTTAGATTCAGGAGTTAGAAACACGTTTCTGCTAAGAGCTGCGTTTGGACATTTCTCAGTGAATGGGAGCCTATGCTGTAAGGAGAACTGTCTGCTTGTGAAACCAAAACGGAGCTACTTAACAGAACGGTTTCCAATGTGTGCATTCAACTTACCGACTTAAACCCGTGTGTTGCAGGGGAAGTCTGGAAACGCTTTCAGTGGAGAGATCTCAAACAGGTATTTCCAGCACTATTCCCGCATATAACGAAACAGCAGTAAAACTCTGGCTAAAACACAGAAGAAACGTATCCTTCACTCTGCTCTGCTGTGCGTTTGTCCAGCTAAATGAGTTAAATCTCCCTTTAGATTCAGGAGTTAGAAACACGTTTCTGCTAACCGCTGTGTTTGGACATTTCTCAGTGAATGGGAGCCTATGCTGTAAGGAGAACTGTCTGCTTGTGAAGCCAATACGGAGCTCCTAACAGCACGGTGTTCAATGTGTGCATTCAACTTACAGAGTTAAAGTCGTGTGTTGAAGGGGAAGTCTGGAAACGCTTTCTGTGGAGAGATCTCAAAACAGGCATTTCCAGCACTATTCCCGCATATAACGAAATAGCAGTAAAACTCTGCCTAAAACACAGAAGCAACGTATCCTTCAATATGCTCTGCTGTGCGTTTGTTCAGCTAAGTGAGTTAAATCTCCCTTTAGATTCAGGAGTTAGAAACACGTTTCTGCTAAGAGCTGCGTTTGGACATTTCTCAGTGAATGGGAGCCTATGCTGTAAAGAGAACTGTCTGCTTGTGAAACCAAAACGGAGCTACCTAACAGAACGGTCTTCAATGTGTGCATTCAACTTACCGAGTTAAACTCGTGTGTTGAATTGGAAGTCTGGAAACACTTTCTCTGGGGAGATCTCAAAACAGGCTTTTCCAGCACTATTCCCACATATAACGAAGTAGCAGTAAAACTCTGCATAAAACACAGAAGCAACGTAACCTTCAATCTGCTCTGCTGTGCGTTTGTTCAGCTAAGTGAGTTAAATCTGCCTTTAGATTCAGGAGTTAGAAACACGTTTCTGCTAAGAGCTGCGTTTGGACATTTTTCAGTGAATGGGAGCCTGTGCTGTAAGGAGAACTGTCTGCTGGTGAAACCAATACGGAGCTCCTAACAGAACGGTCTTCAATGTGTGCATTCAACTTACAGAGTTAAAGTCGTGTGTTGAAGGGGAAGTCTGGAAACGCTTTCTGTGGAGAGATCTCAAAACAGGCATTTCCAGCACTATTCCCGCATATAACGAAATAGCAGTAAAACTCTGCCTAAAACACAGAAGCAACGTATCCTTCAATATGCTCTGCTGTGCGTTTGTTCAGCTAAGTGAGTTAAATCTCCCTTTAGATTCAGGAGTTAGAAACACTTTTCTGCTAAGAGCTGCGTTTGGACATTTCTCAGTTAATGGGAGCCTACGCTGTAAGGAGAACTGTCTGCTTGTGAGACCAAAACGGAGCTACCTAACAGAACGGTCTTCAATGTGTGCATTCAACTTACCGAGTTAAACTCGTGTTTTAAAGGGGAAGTCTTGAAACGCTTTCTGTTGAGAGATCTCAAGACAGGCATTTCCAGCACTATTCCCGCATATAACGAAATAGCAGTAAAATTCTGCCTAAAACACAGAAGGAACGTATCCTTCAATATGCTCTTCTGTGCGTGTGTTCAGCTACGTGAGGTAAATCTCCCTGTAGATTCAGGAGGTAGAAACACGTTTCTGCTAAGACCTGCGTTTGGACATTTCTCAGTGAATGGGAGCCTATGCTCTAAGGAGAAATGTCTGCTGGTGAAACCAAAACGGGGCTACCAAACAGAACGGTCTTCAATGTGTGCATTCAACTTACCGAGTTATACTCGTGTTTTGAAGGGGAAGTCTGGAAACTCTTTCTGTGGAGAGATCTCAAAACAGGCATTTCCAGCACTATTCCCGCATATAACGAAATAGCAGTAAAACTCTGCCTAAAACACAGAAGAAACGTATACTTCAATATGCTCTGCTGTGCGTTTGTTCAGCTAAGTGAATTAAATCTCCCTTTAGATTCAGGAGTTAGAAACACTTTCTACTAAGAGATGTGTTTGGACATTTCTCAGTGAATGGGAGTCTATGCTGTAAGGAGAAGTGCCTGCTTGTGAAACCTAAACGGAGCTACCTAACAGAACGGTCTTCAATGTGTGCATTCAACTTACAGAGTTAAGCTCGTGTGTTGAAGGGGAAGTCTGGAAAGGCTTTCTGTGGAGAGATCTCAAAACAGGCATTTCCAGCACTATTCCCACGTATAATGAAAGAGCAGTAAAACTCTGCATAAAACCCAGAAGCATCCTATCCTTCAATCTTCTCTGCTGTGCGTTTGTTCAGCTAAATGAGTTAAATCTCCTTTTAGATTCAGGAGTTAGAAACACGTTTCTGCTAAGAGCTGTGTTTGGACATTTCTCTGTGAATGGGAGCCTATGCTGTAAGGAGAACTGTCTGCTTGTGAAACCAAAACGGCGCTACCTAACAGAACGGTCTTCAATGCGTGCATTCAACTTACCGAGTTAAACTCGTGTGTTGAAGGGGAAGTCTGGAAACGCTTTCTGTGGAGAGATCTCAAAACAGGCATTTCCAGCACTATTCCCGCATATAACGAAATAGCAGTAAAACTCTGCCTAAAACACAGAAGCAACGTATCCTTCAATCTGCTCTGCTGTGCATTAGTTCAGCTAAGTGAGTTAAATCTCCCTTTAGATTCAGGAGTTAGAAACACGTTTCTGCTAAGAGCTGCGTTTGGACATTTGTCAGTGAATGGGAGCCTATGCTGTAAGGAGAACTGTCTGCTTGTGAAACCAAAACGGATCTACTTAACAGAACGGTCTTCAATGTGTGCATTCAACTTACCGACTTAAACCCGTGTGTTGCAGGGGAAGTCTGGAAACGCTTTCAGTGGAGAGATCTCAAACAGGCATTTCCAGCACTATTCCCGCATATAACGAAATAGCAGTAAAACTCTGCCTAAAACACAGAAGCGACGTATCCTTCAATATGCTCTGCTGTGCGTTTGTTCAGCTAAGTGAGTTAAATCTCCCTTTAGATTCAGGAGTTAGAAACACTTTTCTGCTAAGAGCTGCGTTTGGACATTTCTCAGTGAATGGGAGCCTATGCTGTAAAGAAAACTGTCTGCTTGTGAAACCAAAACGGAGCTACCTAACAGAACGGACTTCAATGTGTGCATTCAACTTACCGAGTTAAACTCGTGTGTTGAATTGGAAGTCTGGAAACACTTTCTCTGGGGAGATCTCAAAACAGGCATTTCCAGCACTATTCCCGCATATAACGAAGTAGCAGTAAAACTCTGCGTAAAACACAGAAGCAACGTAACCTTCAATCTGCTCTGCTGTGCGTTTGTTCAGCTAAGTGAGTTAAATCTCCCATTAGATTCAGGAGTTAGAAACACGTTTCTGCTAAGAGCTGCGTTTGGACATTTCTCAGTGAATGGGGCCTATGCTGGAAGGAGAACTGTCTGCTTGTGAAACCCAAACGGATCTACCTAACAGAACGGTCTTCCATGTGTGAATTCAACTTACCGAGTTAAACTCGTGTGTTGAAGGGGAAGTCTGGAAACGATTTCTGTGGAGAGATCCCAAAACAGGCATTTCCAGCACTATTCCCGCATATAACGAAATAGAAGTAAAACTCTGCCTAAAACACAGAAGCAACGTATCCTTCCATTTGCTCTGCTGTGCGTTTGTTCAGCTAAGTGAGTTAAATCTCGCTTTAGATTCAGGAGTTAGAAACACGTTTCTACTAAGAGATGCGTTTGGACATTTCTCAGTGAATGGGACCCTATGCTGTAAGGAGAACTGTCTGCTTGGGAAACCAAAACGGAACTACCTAACAGAACGGTCCTCAATGTGAGCATTCAACTTACCGAGATAAACTCGTGTGTTGAAGGGGAAGTCTGGAAACGCTTTCTGTGGAGAGATCTCAAAACAGGCATTTCCAGCACTATTCCCGCATATAACGAAATAGCAGTAAAACTCGGCCTAAAACACAGAAGCAACGTATCCTTCAATCTGCTCTGCTGTGCGTTTGTTCAGCTAAGTGAGTTAAATCTCCCTTTAGATTCAGGAGTTAGAAACACTTTTCTGCTAAGTGCTGCGTTTGGACATTTTTCAGTGAATGGGAGCCTATGCTGTAAAGAGAACTGTCTGTTTGTGAAACCAGAATGGATCTACCTAACAGAACGGTCTTCAATGTGTGCATTCAACTTACCGAGTTAAACTCGTGTGTTGAAGGGGAAGTCTGGAAACGCTTTCTGTGGATAGATCTCAAAACAGGCATTTCCAGCACTATTCCCGCATATAACGAAATAGAAGTAAAACTCTGCCGAAAACACAGAAGAAACGTATGCTTCAATCTCCTCTGCTGTGCGTTTGTTCAGCTAAGTGAGTTAAATCTCCCTTTAGATTCAGGAGTTAGAAACACGTTTCTGCTAAGGACGGCATTTGGACATTTCTCAGTGAATGGGAGCCTATGCTGTAAGGAGAACAGTCTGCTTGGGAAACCAAAACGGAGCTACTTAACAGAACGGTCTTCAATGTGTACATTCAATTTACCGAGTTAAACTAGTGTGTTGAATTGGAAGTCTGGAAAAACTTTCTCTGGGGAGATCTCGAAACAGGCATTTCCAGCACTATTCCCGCATATAACGAAGTAGCAGTAAAACTCTGCGTAAAACACAGAAGCAACGTAACCTTCAATCTGCTCTGCTGTACGTTTGTTCAGCTAAGTGAGTTAAATCTCCCTTTAGATTCAGGAGTTAGAAACACGTTTCTGCTAAGGGCTGCGTTTGGACATTTCTCAGTGAATGGGAGCCTATGCTGTAAGGAGAACTGTCTGCTTGTGAAACCAAAACGGAACTACCTAACAGAACGGTCTTCAATGTGTGCATTCAACTTACCGAGATAAACTCGTGTGTTTAAGGGGAAGTTTGGAAACGCTTTCTGTGGAGAGATCTCAAAACAGGCATTTCCAGCACTATTCCCGCATATAACGAAATAGCAGTAAAACTCTGCCTAAAACACAGAAGCAACGTATCCTTCAATCTGCTCCGCTGTGCATTTGTTCAGCTAAGTGAGTTAAATCTCCCTTTAGATTCAGGAGTTAGAAACACGTTTCTGCTAAGAGCTGCGTTTGTACATTTCTCAGTGAATGGGAGACTATGCTGTAAGGAGGACTGTCTGCTTGGGAAACCAAAACGGAGCTACCTAACAGAACAGTCTTCAATGTTTGCATTCAATTTACAGATTTAAACTCGTGTGTTGAATGGGAAGTCTGGAAACGCTTTCGGTGGAGAGATCTCAAAACAGGCATTTCCAGCACTATTCCCGCATATAACGAAATAGCAGTAAAACTCTGCCTAAAACACAGAAGCAACGTATCCTTCAATCTGCTCTGCTGTGCGTTTGTTCAGCTAAGTGAGTGAAATCTCCCTTTAAATTCAGGTGTTAGAAATACGTTTCTGCTAAGTGCTGCGTTTGGACATTTCTCCGTGAATGGGAGCCTATGCTATAAGGAGAACTGTCTGCTTGTGAAACCAAAACGGAGCTACCTAACAGAACGGTCTTCAATGTGTGCATTCAACTTACCGAGTTAAAATCGTGTGTTGAAGGGGATGTCTTGAAATGATCTCTGTGGAGAGATCTCAAAACAGGCTTTTCCAGCACTATTCCCGCATATAACGAAATAGCAGTAAAACTCTGCCTAAAACACAGAATCAACGTATCCTTCAATCTGCTCTGCTGTGCGTTTGTTCAGCTAAGTGAGTTAAATCTCCCTTTAGATTCAGAAGTTAGAAATACGTTTCTGCTAAGAGCTGCGTTTGGACATTTCTCCGTGAATGGGAGCCTATGCTGTAAGGAGAACTGTCTCCTTGTGAAACCAAAACGGAGCTACCTAACAGAACGGCCTTCAATGTGTGCATTCAACTTACAGAGTTAAAATCGTGTGTTGAAGGGGATGTCTTCAAATGATCTCTATGGAGAGATCTCAAAACAGGCATTTCCAGCACTATTCCCGCATATAACGAAATAGCAGTAAAACTCTGCCTAAAACACCGAAGCAACTTATCCTTCAATCTTCTCTGCAGTGCGTTTGTTCAGCTAAGTGAGTTAAATCTCCCTTTAGATTCAGGATTTAGAAAAACGTTTCTGCTAAGAGCTGCGTTTGGACATTTCTCAGTGAATGGGGCCTATGCTGGAAGGAGAACTGTCTGCTTGTGAAACCCAAACGGATCTACCTAACAGAACGGTCTTCCATGTGTGAATTCAACTTACCGAGTTAAACTCGTGTGTTGAAGGGGAAGTCTGGAAACGATTTCTGTGGAGAGATCCCAAAACAGGCATTTCCAGCACTATTCCCGCATATAACGAAATAGCAGTAAAACTCTGCCTAAAACACAGAAGCAACGTATCCTTCCATTTGCTCTGCTGTGCGTTTGTTCAGCTAAGTGAGTTAAATCTCCCTTTAGATTCAGGAGTTAGAAACACGTTTCTACTAAGAGATGCGTTTGGACATTTCTCAGTGAATGGGACCCCATGCTGTAAGGAGAACTGTCTGCTTGGGAAACCAAAACGGATCTACCTAACAGAACGGTCCTCAATGTGAGCATTCAACTTACCGAGATAAACTCGTGTGTTGAAGGGGAAGTCTGGAAACGCTTTCTGTGGAGAGATCTCAAAACAGGCATTTCCAGCACTATTCCCGAATATAACGAAATAGCAGTAAAACTCGGCCTAAAACACAGAAGCAACGTATCCTTCAATCTGCTCTGCTGTGCGTTTGTTCAGCTAAGTGAGTTAAATCTCCCTTTAGATTCAGGAGTTAGAAACACTTTTCTGCTAAGTGCTGCGTTTGGACATTTTTCAGTGAATGGGAGCCTATGCTGTAAAGAGAACTGTCTGTTTGTGAAACCAGAATGGATCTACCTAACAGAACGGTCTTCAATGTGTGCATTCAACTTACCGAGTTAAACTCGTGTGTTGAAGGGGAAGTCTGGAAACGCTTTCTGTGGATAGATCTCAAAACAGGCATTTCCAGCACTATTCCCGCATATAACGAAATAGCAGTAAAACTCTGCCGAAAACACAGAAGAAACGTATGCTTCAATCTCCTCTGCTGTGCGTTTGTTCAGCTAAGTGAGTTAAATCTCCCTTTAGATTCAGGAGTTAGAAACACGTTTCTGCTAAGGACGGCATTTGGACATTTCTCAGTGAATGGTAGCCTATGCTGTAAGGAGAACTGTCTGCTTGGGAAACCAAAACGGAGCTACTTAACAGAACGGTCTTCAATGTGTGCATTCAATTTACCGAGTTAAACTAGTGTGTTGAATTTGAAGTCTGGAAAAATTTTCTCTGGGGAGATCTCGAAACAGGCATTTCCAGCACTATTCCCGCATATAACGAAGTAGCAGTAAAACTCTGCGTAAAACACAGAAGCAACGTAACCTTCAATATGCTCTGCTGTACGTTTGTTCAGCTAAGTGAGTTAAATCTCCCTTTAGATTCAGGAGTTAGAAACACGTTTCTGCTAAGGGCTGCGTTTGGACATTTCTCAGTGAATGGGAGCCTATGCTGTAAGGAGAACTGTCTGCTTGTGAAACCAAAACGGAACTACCTAACAGAACGGTCTTCAATGTGTGCATTCAACATACCGAGATAAACTCGTGTGTTTAAGGGGAAGTTTGGAAACGCTTTCTGTGGAGAGATCTCAAAACAGGCATTTCCAGCACTATTCCCGCATATAACGAAATAGCAGTAAAACTCTGCCTAAAACACAGAAGCAACGTATCTTTCAATCTGCTCCGCTGTGCATTTGTTCAGCTAAGTGAGTTAAATCTCCCTTTAGATTCAGGAGTTAGAAACACGTTTCTGCTAAGAGCTGCGTTTGTACATTTCTCAGTGAATGGGAGCCTATGCTGTAAGGAGGACTGTCTGCTTGGGAAACCAAAACGGAGCTACCTAACAGAACAGTCTTCAATGTGTGCATTCAATTTACAGATTTAAACTCGTGTGTTGAATGGGAAGTCTGGAAACGCTTTCGGTGGAGAGATCACAAAACAGGCATTTCCAGCACTATTCCCGCATATAACGAAATAGCAGTAAAACTCTGCCTAAAACACAGAAGCAACGTATCCTTCAATCTGCTCTGCTGTGCGTTTGTTCAGCTAAGTGAGTGAAATCTCCCTTTAAATTCAGGTGTTAGAAATACGTTTCTGCTAAGAGCTGCGTTTGGACATTTCTCCGTGAATGGGAGCCTATGCTATAAGGAGAACTGTCTGCTTGTGAAACCAAAACGGAGCTACCTAACAGAACGGTCTTCAATGTGTGCATTCAACTTACCGAGTTAAAATCGTGTGTTGAAGGGGATGTCTTGAAATGATCTCTGTGGAGAGATCTCAAAACAGGCTTTTCAAGCACTATTCCCGCATATAACGAAATAGCAGTAAAACTCTGCCTAAAACACAGAAGCAACGTATCCTTCAATCTGCTCTGCTGTGCGTTTGTTCAGCTAAGTGAGTAAAATCTCCCTTTAGATTCAGAAGTTAGAAATACGTTTCTGCTAAGAGCTGCGTTTGGACATTTCTCCGTGAATGGGAGCCTATGCTGTAAGGAGAACTGTCTGCTTGTGAAACCAAAACGGAGCTACCTAACAGAATGGCCTTCAATGTGTGCATTCAACTTACCGAGTTAAAATCGTGTGTTGAAGGGGATGTCTTGAAATGATCTCTATGGAGAGATCTCAAAACAGGCATTTCCAGCACTATTCCCGCATATAACGAAATAGCAGTAAAACTCTGCCTAAAACACCGAAGCAACTTATCCTTCAATCTTCTCTGCAGTGCGTTTGTTCAGCTAAGTGAGTTAAATCTCCCTTTAGATTCAGGATTTAGAAAAACGTTTCTGCTAAGAGCTGCGTTTGGACATTTCTCAGTGAATGGGAGCCTATGCTCTAAGGAGAACTATCTGCTTGGTAAACCAAAACGGAGCTACCTAACAGAACGGTATTAAATGTGTGCATTCAACTTACAGAATTAAACTCGTGTGTTGAAGGGGATGTCTGGAAACGCTTTCTGTGGAGAGATTTCAAAACAGGAATTTCCAGCACTATTCCCGCATATAACGAAATAGCAGTAAAACTCTGCCTAAAACACAGAAGCAACGTATCCTTCAATCTGCTCTGCTCTTCGTTTGTTCTGCTTAGTGAGTTAAATCTCCCTTTAGATTCAGGAGTTAGAAACACGTTTGTGCTACGTGCTGCGTTTGGACATTTCTCAGTGAATTGGAGCCTATGCTGTAAGGAGAACTGTCTGCTTGTGAAACCAAGATGGAGCTACCTAACAGAAAGGTCTTCAATGTGTGCATTCAACTTACCGAGTTAAACCCGTGTGTTGAAGGGGAAGTCTGGAAACGCTTTCTGTGGAGAGATTTCAAAACAGGCATTTCCAGCACTATTCCCGCATATAACGAAATAGCAGTAAAACTCTGCCTAAAACACAGAAGCAACGTATCCTTCAATATGCTCTGCTATGCGTTTGTTCAGCTAAGTGAGTTAAATCTCCCATTAGTTTCAGGAGTTAGAAACAAGTTTCTGCTAAGAGCTGCGTTTGGACATTTCTCAGTGAATGGGAGCCTATGCTGTAAGGAGAACTGTCTGCTTGTGAAACCAATACGGAGCGACCTAACAGAACGGTCTTCAATGTGTGCATTCAACTTACCGAGTTAAAATCGTGTGTTGAAGGGGAGGTCTTGAAACGCTCTCTGTGGAAAGATCTCAAAACAGGCATTTCCAGCACTCTTCCCGCATATAACGAAATAGCAGTAAAACTCTGCCTAAAACACAGAAGCAACGTATCCTTCAATCTGCCCTGCTCTGCGTTTGTTCAGCTAAGTGAGTTAAATCTCACTTTAGAGTCAGGGGTTAGAAACACGTTTCTGCTAAGAGCTGCGTTTGGTCATTTCTCTGTGAATGGGTGCCTATGCTGTAAGGAGAACTGTCTGCTTGGGAAACCAAAACGGAGCTACCTAACAGAAAGGTCTTCAATGTTTGCATTGAACTTACCGAGTTAAACCCGTGTGTTGAAGGGGAAGTCTGGAAATGCATTCTGTGGAGAGATCTCAAAACAGGCATTTCCAACACTATTCCCGCATATAACGATACAGCAGTAAAACTCTGCCTAAAACATAGAAGCAAGGTATCATTCAATCTTCTCTGCTGTGCGATTGTTCATCTAAGTGAGTTAAATCTCCCTTTAGATTCAGGTGTTAGAAACACGTTGCTGGTAAGAGCTTCGTTTGGACATTTCTCAGTGAATGGGGGCCTATGCTGTAAGGACAACTGTCTGCTTGTGAAACCAAAACGGAGCTACCTAACAGAACGGTCTTCAATGAGTGCAGTCAACTTACCGAGTTAAACTCCTGTGTTGAAGCGGAAGTCTGCAAAGGCTTTCTGTGGAGAGATTTCAAAACAGACATTTCCAGCACTATTCCCGCATATAACGAAATAGCATTAAAACTCTGCCGAAAACACAGAAGCAACGTATACTTCAATCTGCTCTGCTGTGCGTTTGTTCAGCTAAGTGAGTTAATTCTCCCTTTAGATTCAGGAGTTAGAAACACGTTTCTGCTAAGGGCTGCGTTTGGACATTTCTGAGAGAATTGGAACCTATGCTGTAAGGAGAACTCTCTGCTTGTGAAACCAAAACGGAGCGACCTAACAGAACGGTCTTCAGTGTGTGCATTCCACTTACCGAGATAAACTCGTGTGTTGAAGGGGAAGTCTGGAAACGCTTTCTGTGGAGAGATCTCAAAACAGGCATTTTCAGCAATATTCCGGCATGTAACGAAATAGCAGTAAAACTCTGACTAAAACACAGAAGCAACGTATCCTTCAATCTGCTCTGCTCTGCGTTTGTTCTGCTAAGTGAGCTGAATCTCCCTTTAGATTCAGGAGTTAGAAACACGTTTCTTCTAAGTGATGCGTTTGGACATTTCTCAGTGCATGGGAGCCTTTGCTGTAAAGAGAACTGTCTGCTTGTGAAACCAAAATGGAGCTACCTAACAGAACGGTCTTCAATGGGTGCATTCAACTTACCGAGATAAACTCGTGTGTTTAAGGGGAAGTTTGGAAACGCTTTCTGTGGAGAGATCTCAAAACAGGCATTTCCAGCACTATTCCAGCATATAACAAAATAGCAGTAAAACTCTTCCTAAAACACAGAAACAACGTATCCTTCAATCTGCTCTGCTGTGCGTTTGTTCAGCTAAGTGACTTAAATCTCCCTTTAGATTCAGGAGTTAGAAACACGTTTCTGCTAAGAGCTGCGTTTGGACATTTCTCAGTGAATGGGAGCATATGCTGTAAGGAGAACTGTCTGCTTGGGAAACTAAAACCGAGCTACCTAACAGAACGGTCTTCAATGTGTGCATTCAACGTACCGAGTTAATTTCGTGTGTTGAAGGGGAAGTCTGGAAAAGCTTTCTGTGGAGAGATCTCACAACAGGCATTTCCAGCACTATTCCCTCATATAACGAAATAGAAGTAAAACTCTGCCTAAAACACAGAAGAAACGTATCCTTCAATCTGCTCTGCTGTGCGTTTGTTCAGATAAGTGAGTTAAATCTCACTTTAGATTCAGGAGTTAGAAACACGTTTCTGCTAAGAGCTGCGTTTGGACATTTCTCAGTGAATGTGAGCCTATGCTGAAAGGAGGACTGTCTGCTTGGGAAACCAAAACGGAGCTACCTAACAGAACAGTCTTCAATGTGTGCATTCAATTTACAGAGTTAAACTCGTGTGTTGAATTGGAAGTCTGGAAACACTTTCTCTGGGGAGATCTCGAAACAGGCATTTCCAGCACTATTCCCGCATATAACGAAGTAGCAGTAAAACTCTGCCTAACACACAGAAGCAACTTAGCCTTCAATCTGCTCTGCTGTGCCTTTGTTCAGCTAAGTGAGTTAAATCTCCCTTTAGATTCAGGAGTTAGAAACACGTTTCTGCTCAGAGCTGCGTTTGGACATTTCTCAGTGAATGGGAGCCTATGCTGTAAGGAGAACAGTCTGCTTGTGAAACCAAGATGGAGCTACCTAACAGAAAGGTCTTCAATGTGTGCATTCAACTTACCGAGTTAAACCCGTGTGTTGAAGGGGAAGTCTGGAAACGCTTTCTGTGGAGAGATTTCAAAACAGGCATTTCCAGCACTATTCCCGCATATAACGAAATAGCAGTAAAACTCTGCCTAAAACACAGAAGCAACGTATCCTTCAATATGCTCTGCTATGCGTTTGTTCAGCTAAGTGAGTTAAATCTCCCATTAGTTTCAGGAGTTAGAAACAAGTTTCTGCTAAGAGCTGCGTTTGGACATTTCTCAGTGAATGGGAGCCTATGCTGTAAGGAGAACTGTCTGCTTGTGAAACCAATACGGAGCGACCTAACAGAACGGTCTTCAATGTGTGCATTCAACTTACCGAGTTAAAATCGTGTGTTGAAGGGGAGGTCTTGAAACGCTCTCTGTGGAAAGATCTCAAAACAGGCATTTCCAGCACTCTTCCCGCATATAACGAAATAGCAGTAAAACTCTGCCTAAAACACAGAAGCAACGTATCCTTCAATCTGCCCTGCTCTGCGTTTGTTCAGCTAAGTGAGTTAAATCTCACTTTAGAGTCAGGGGTTAGAAACACGTTTCTGCTAAGAGCTGCGTTTGGTCATTTCTCAGTGAATGGGTGCCTATGCTGTAAGGAGAACTGTCTGCTTGGGAAACCAAAACGGAGCTACCTAACAGAAAGGTCTTCAATGTTTGCATTGAACTTACCGAGTTAAACCCGTGTGTTGAAGGGGAAGTCTGGAAATGCATTCTGTGGAGAGATCTCAAAACAGGCATTTCCAACACTATTCCCGCATATAACGATACAGCAGTAAAACTCTGCCTAAAACATAGAAGCAAGGTATCATTCAATCTTCTCTGCTGTGCGATTGTTCATCTAAGTGAGTTAAATCTCCCTTTAGATTCAGGTGTTAGAAACACGTTGCTGGTAAGAGCTTCGTTTGGACATTTCTCAGTGAATGGGGGCCTATGCTGTAAGGACAACTGTCTGCTTGTGAAACCAAAACGGAGCTACCTAACAGAACGGTCTTCAATGAGTGCAGTCAACTTACCGAGTTAAACTCCTGTGTTGAAGCGGAAGTCTGCAAAGGCTTTCTGTGGAGAGATTTCAAAACAGACATTTCCAGCACTATTCCCGCATATAACGAAATAGCATTAAAACTCTGCCGAAAACACAGAAGCAACGTATACTTCAATCTGCTCTGCTGTGCGTTTGTTCAGCTAAGTGAGTTAATTCTCCCTTTAGATTCAGGAGTTAGAAACACGTTTCTGCTAAGGGCTGCGTTTGGACATTTCTGAGAGAATTGGAACCTATGCTGTAAGGAGAACTCTCTGCTTGTGAAACCAAAACGGAGCGACCTAACAGAACGGTCTTCAGTGTGTGCATTCCACTTACCGAGATAAACTCGTGTGTTGAAGGGGAAGTCTGGAAACGCTTTCTGTGGAGAGATCTCAAAACAGGCATTTTCAGCAATATTCCGGCATGTAACGAAATAGCAGTAAAACTCTGACTAAAACACAGAAGCAACGTATCCTTCAATCTGCTCTGCTCTGCGTTTGTTCTGCTAAGTGAGCTGAATCTCCCTTTAGATTCAGGAGTTAGAAACACGTTTCTTCTAAGTGATGCGTTTGGACATTTCTCAGTGCATGGGAGCCTTTGCTGTAAAGAGAACTGTCTGCTTGTGAAACCAAAATGGAGCTACCTAACAGAACGGTCTTCAATGGGTGCATTCAACTTACCGAGATAAACTCGTGTGTTTAAGGGGAAGTTTGGAAACGCTTTCTGTGGAGAGATCTCAAAACAGGCATTTCCAGCACTATTCCAGCATATAACAAAATAGCAGTAAAACTCTTCCTAAAACACAGAAACAACGTATCCTTCAATCTGCTCTGCTGTGCGTTTGTTCAGCTAAGTGACTTAAATCTCCCTTTAGATTCAGGAGTTAGAAACACGTTTCTGCTAAGAGCTGCGTTTGGACATTTCTCAGTGAATGGGAGCATATGCTGTAAGGAGAACTGTCTGCTTGGGAAACTAAAACCGAGCTACCTAACAGAACGGTCTTCAATGTGTGCATTCAACGTACCGAGTTAATTTCGTGTGTTGAAGGGGAAGTCTGGAAAAGCTTTCTGTGGAGAGATCTCACAACAGGCATTTCCAGCACTATTCCCTCATATAACGAAATAGAAGTAAAACTCTGCCTAAAACACAGAAGAAACGTATCCTTCAATCTGCTCTGCTGTGCGTTTGTTCAGATAAGTGAGTTAAATCTCACTTTAGATTCAGGAGTTAGAAACACGTTTCTGCTAAGAGCTGCGTTTGGACATTTCTCAGTGAATGTGAGCCTATGCTGAAAGGAGGACTGTCTGCTTGGGAAACCAAAACGGAGCTACCTAACAGAACAGTCTTCAATGTGTGCATTCAATTTACAGAGTTAAACTCGTGTGTTGAATTGGAAGTCTGGAAACACTTTCTCTGGGGAGATCTCGAAACAGGCATTTCCAGCACTATTCCCGCATATAACGAAGTAGCAGTAAAACTCTGCCTAACACACAGAAGCAACTTAGCCTTCAATCTGCTCTGCTGTGCCTTTGTTCAGCTAAGTGAGTTAAATCTCCCTTTAGATTCAGGAGTTAGAAACTCGTTTCTGCTCAGAGCTGCGTTTGGACATTTCTCAGTGAATGGGAGCCTATGCTGTAAGGAGAACAGTCTGCTTGTGAAACCAAAACGGAGCTACCTAACAGAACGGTCTTCAATGTGTGCATTCAACTTACCGAGATAAACTCGTGTGTTGAAGGGGAAGTTTGGAAACGCTTTCTGTGGAGAGATCTCAAAACAGGCGTTTCCAACACTATTCCCGCATATAACGAAATAGCAGTAAAACTCTGCCTAAAACACAGAAGCAACGTATCCGTAAATCTGCTCTGCTGTGCGTTTGTTCAGCTAAGTGAGTTAAATCTCCCTTTAGATTCCGGAGTTAGAAACACGTTTCTGCTAAGAGCTGCGTTTGGACATTTCTCAGTTAATGGGAGCCTATGCTGTAAGGAGAACTGTCTGCTTGTGAAACCAAAACGGAGCTACCTAACAGAACGGTCTTCAATGTGTGCATTCAACATACCGAGTTAAACTCGTGTGTTGAAGAAGAAGTCTGGAAAATCTTTCTGTACAGAGATCTCAAAACTGGCATTTCCAGCACTATTCCTGCATATAACGAAATAGCAGTAAAACTCTGCCTAACACACAGAAGCAACTTAGCCTTCAATCTGCTCTGCTGTGCCTTTGTTCAGCTAAGTGAGTTAAATCTCCCTTTAGATTCAGGAGTTAGAAACACGTTTCTTCTCAGAGCTGCGTTTGGACATTTCTCAGTGAATGGGAGCCTATGCTGTAAGGAGAACTGTGTGCTTGGGAAACCAAAACGGAGCTACCTAACAGAACGGTCTTCAATGTGTGCCTTCAAATTACCGAGATAAACTGGTGTGTTGAAGGGGAAGTCTGGAAACGCTTTCTGTGGAGAGATCTCAAAACAGGAATTTCCAGCACTATTCTCGCATATAAGGAAATAGCAGTAAAACTCTGCCTAAAACACAGAAGCAACGTATCCTTCAGTCTGCTCTTCTGTGCGTTTGTTCAGCTAAGTGAGTTAAATCTCCATTTAGATTCACGAGTTAGAAACACGTTTTTGCTAAGGGCTGCCTTTGGACATATCTCAGTGAATGGGAGCCTATGCTGTAAGGAGAACTGCCTGCTTGTGAAACCAAAACGGAACTACCTAACAGAACGGTCTTCAATGTGTCCATTCAACTTACCGAGTTAAACTCGTGTGTTGAAGGGGAAGTCTGGAAACGCTTTCTGTGGAGAGATCTCAAAACAGGAATTTCCCGCACTATTCCCGCATATAAAGAAATAGCAGTAAATCTCTGCCTAAGACACAGAAGCAACGTAGCCTTCAATATGCTCTGCTGTGCCTTTCTTCAGCTGAGTTAAATCTCCCTTTAGTTTCAGGAGTTAGAAACACGTTTCTGCTCAGAGCTGCGTTTGGACATTTCTCAGTGAATGGGAGCCTATGCTGTAAGGAGAAATGTGTGCTTGTGAAACCAAAACGGAGCTACCTAACAGAACGGTCTTCAATGTGTGCATTCAACTTACCGAGTTAAACTCGTGTGTTGAAGGGGAAGTCTGGAAACGCTTTCTGTGGAGAGATCTCAAAACAGGCATTTCCTGCACTATTCCCGCATATAACGAAATAGCAGCAAAACGCTGCCTAAAACCCAGAAGCAACGTATCCTTCAATCGGCACTGCTGTGCCTTTGTTCAGCCAAGTGAGTTAAATCTCCCTTTAGATTCAGCAGTTAGAAACACGTTTCTGCTAAGGGCTGCGTTTGGACATTTCTCAGGCAATGGGAGCCTATGCTGTAAAGGAGAACTGTCTGCTTGGGAAACCAAAACGGAGCTACCTAACAGAACGGTCTTCAATGTGTGCATTCAACTTACCCAGTTAAACTCCTGTGTTGAATTGGAAGTCTGGAAACACTTTCTCTGGGGAGATCTCAAAACAGGCAGTTCCAGCACTATTCCCGCATATAACGAAGTAGCAGTAAAACTCTGCGTAAAACACAGAAGCAACGCAACCTTCAATCTGCTCTGCTGTGCGTTTGTTCAGCTAAGTGAGTTAAATCTCCCTTTAGATTCAGGAGTTAGAAACACGTTTCTGTTAAGAGCTGCGTTTGGGCAATTCTCAGTGAATGGGAGCCTATGGTGTAAGGAAAACTGTCTGCTTGTGAAACCAAAACGGAGCTACCTAACCGAACGGTCTTCAACGGGTGCATTCAACTTACCGAGATAAACTCGTGTGTTTAAGGGGAAATTTGGAAACGCTTTCTGTGGAGAGATCTCAAAACAGGCATTTCCAGCACTATTCCAGCATATAAAAAAATAGCAGTAAAACTCTTCCTAAAACACAGAAGCAACGTATCCTTCAATCTGCTCTGCTGTGCGTTTGTTCAGCTAAGTGACTTAAATATCCCTTTAGATTCAGGAGTTAGAAACACGTTTCTGCTAAGAGCTGAGTTTGGACATTTCTCAGTGAATGGGAGCATATGCTGTAAGGAGAACTGTCTGCTTGGGAAACTAAAACCGAGCTACCTAAGAGAACGGTCTTCAATGTGTGCATTCAACGTACTGAGTTAAATTCGTGTGTTGAAGGGGAAGTCTGGAAACGCTTTCTGTGGCGAGATCTCAAAACAGGCATTTCCAGCACTATTCCCGCATATAACGAAATAGCAGTAAAACTCTGCTAAAACACAGAAGCAACGTATCCTTCAATCTGCTCTGCTGTGCGTTTGTTCAGCTAAGTGAGTTAAATCTCCCTTTAGATTCAGGTGTTAGAAACACCTTTCTGCTACGGGCTGCGTTTGGACAATTCTCAGTGAATGGGAGCCTATGCTGTAAGGAGAACTCTCTGCTTGTGAAACCAAAACGGAGCTACCTAACAGAACGGTCTTCTATGTGTGCATTCAACTTACAGAGTTAAACTTTTGTGTTGAAAGGGAAGACTGGAAACGCTTTCTGTGGACAGATCTCAAAACCGGCATTTCCAGCACTATTCCCGCATATAACGATATAGCAGTAAAATTCTGCCTAAAACGCAGAAGCAACGTATCCGTCAATCTGCCCTGCTGTGCGTTTGTTCAGTTAAGTGAGTTAAATCTCACTTTAGATTCAGGAGTTAGAAACACGTTTCTGCTAAGGGCTGCGTTTGGACATTTCTCAGTGAATGGGAGCCTATGCTGTAAGGAGAACTGTCTGCTTATGAAAACAAAACGGAGCTACATAACAGAACGGTCTTCAATGTGTGCATTCAACTTACCTAGGTAAACCCGTGTCTTGATGGGAAAGTCTGGAAACGGTTTCTGTGGAGAGATCTCAAAACAGGCATTTCCAACACTATTCCCTCATATAACGAAATAGCAGTAAAACTCTGCCTAAAACACAGAAGCAACGTATCCTTCAATCTGCTCTGCTGTGCGTTTGTTCAGATAAGTGAGTTAAATGTCCCTTTAGATTCAGGAGTTAGAAACACGTTTCTGCTGAGAGATGCGTTTGGACATTTCTCAGTGAAAGGGAGCCTATGCTGTAAAGAGAACTGTCTGCTAGTGGAACCAAAACGGAGCTACCTAACAGAACGGTCTTCAATGTGTGAATTCAACTTACCGAGTTAAACTCGTGTGTTGAAGAAGAAGTCTGGAAAATCTTTCTGTGGAGAGATCTCAAAACAGGCATTTTCAGCACTATTCCCGCCTATAACGAAGTAGCAGTAAAACTCTGCCTAAAACACAGAAGCAACGTATCCTTCAATCTGCTCTGCTGTTCGTTTGTTCAACTAAGTGAGTTAAATCTCCCTGTAGATACAGGAGTTAGAAACACGTTTCTGCTACGAGCTGCGTTTGGACATTTCTCAGTGAATGGGAGCCTATGCTGTAAGGAGAACTGTCTGCTTGTGAAACCAAACGGAGCTACCTAACAGAGCGGTCTTCAATGTGTGCATTCAACTTACCTAGATAAACTCGTGTGTTTAAGGAAAAGTTTGGAAACGCGTTCTGTGGAGAGATCTCAAAACAGGCATTTCCAGCACTATTCCCGCATATAACGAAATAGCAGTAAAACTCTGCCTAAAACACAGAAGCAACGTATCCTTCAATCTGCTCTGCTGTGCGTTTGTTCAGCTAAGTGAGTTAAATCTCCCTTTAGATTCAGGAGTTAGAAACACGTTTCTGCTAAGAGCTGCATTTGGACATTTCTCAGTGAATGGGAGCCTATGCTGTAAGGAGAACTCTCTGCTTGGGAAACCAAAACGGAGCTACCTAACAGAACGGTCTTCAATGCATGCATTCAACTTACCGAGTTAAAGTCGTGTGTTGAAAGGGAAGTCTGGAAACGCTTTCTGTGGAGAGATCTCAAAACAGGCATTTCCAGCACTATTCCCGCATATAACGAAATAGCAGTAAAACTCTGCCTAAAACACAGAAGCAACGTATCCTTCAATCTGCTCTGCTGTGCGTTTGTTCAGCTAAGTGACTTAAATCTCCCTTTAGATTCAGGAGTTAGAAACACGTTTCTGCTAAGAGTTGCGTTTGGACATTTCTCAATGAATGGGAGCATATGCTGTAAGGAGAACTGTCTGCTTGGTTAACTATAACCGAGCTACCTAACAGAACGGTCTTCAATGTGTGCATTCAACGTACCGAGTTAAATTCGTGTGTTGAAGGGGAAGTCTGGAAACGCTTTCTGCGGCGAGATCTCAAAACAGGCATTTCCAACACTATTCCCTCATATAACGAAATAGCAGTAAAACTCTGCCTAAAACACAGAAGAAACGTATCCTTCAGTCTGCTCTGCTGTGCGTTTGTTCAGATAAGTGAGATAAAACTCCCTTTAGATTCAGGAGTTAGAAACACGTTTCTGCTAACCGCTGTGTTTGGACATTTCTCAGTGAATGGGAGCCTATGCTGTAAGGAGAACTGTCTGCTTGTGAAACCAAAACGGAGCTACCTAACAGAACGGTCTTCAATGTGTGCATTCAACTTACAGATTTAAACTCGTGTGTTGAAGGGGAAGTCTGGAAACGCTTTCTGTGGAGAGATCTGAAAACAGGCATTTCCAGCACTATTCCGGCATATAAAGAAATAGCAGTAAAACTCTGCCTAAAACACAGAAGCAACGCATCCTTCAATCTGCTCTGCTGTGCCTTTGTTCAGCTAAGTGAGTTAAATCTCCCTTTAGATTCAGGAGTTAGAAACACGTTTCTGTTAAGAGCTACGTTGAGACATTTCTCAGTGAATGGAAGCCCATGCTGTAAGGAGAACTGTCTGCGTGTGAAACCTAAACAGAGCTACCTAACAGAACGGTCTTCAATGTGTGCATTCAACTTACCGAGTTAAACTCGTGTGTTGAAGGGGAAGTCTGGAAACACTTTCTGTGGGGAGATCTCAGAACAGGCATTTCCAGGACTATTCCCGCATATAATGAAGTAGCAGTAAATCTCTGCCTAAAACACAGAAGCAACGTATCCTTCAATCTGCTCTGCTGTGCGTTTGTTCAGCTAAGTGAGTTAAATCTCCCTTTAGATTCAGGAGTTAGAAACACCTTTCTGCTAAGGGCTGCGTTTGGACATTTCTCAGTGAATGGGAGCCTATGCTGTAAGGAGAACTCTCTGCTTGTGAAACCAAAACGGAGCTACCTAACAGAACGGTCTTCAATGTGTGCCTTCAACTTACAGAGTTAAACATTTGTGTTGAAAGGGAAGACTGGAAACGCTTTCTGTGGAGAGATCTCAAAACCGGCATTTCCAGCACTATTCCCGCATATAACGATATAGCAGTAAATTTCTGCCTAAAACACAGAAGCAACGTATCCGTCTATCTGCCCTGCTGTGCGTTTGTTCAGTTAAGTGAGTTAAATCTCACTTTAGATTCAGGAGTTAGAAACACGTTTCTGCTAAGGGCTGCGTTCGGACATTTCTCAGTGAATGGGAGCCTATGCTGTAAGGAGAACTGTCTGCTTATGAAAACAAAACAGAGCTACATAACAGAACGGTCTTCAATGTGTGCATTCAACTTACCTAGGTAAACCCGTGTCTTGATGGGAAAGTCTGGAAACGCTTTCTGTGGAGAGATCTCAAAACAGGCATTTCCAACACTATTCCCTCATATAACGAAATAGCAGTAAAACTCTGCCTAAAACACAGAAGCAACGTATCCTTCAATCTGCTCTGCTGTGCGTTTGTTCAGATAAGTGAGTTAAATGTCCCTTTAGATTCAGGAGTTAGAAACACGTTCCTGCTAAAAGCTGCGTTTGGACATTTCTCAGTGAATTGGAGCCTATGCTGTAAGGAGACCTGTCTGCTTGGGAAACCAAAACGGAGCTACCTTACAGAACGGTCTTCAACCTGTGCATTCACCTTATCGAGTTAAACTCGTGTGTTGAAGGGGAAGTCTGGAAACACTTTTTGTGGGGATATCTCAGAACAGGCATTTCCAGCACTATTCCCGCATATAACGAAGTAGCAGTAAAACTCTGCCTAAAACACAGAAGCAACGTATCCTTCCATCTGCTCTGCTGTGCGTTTGTTCAGTTAAGTGAGTTAAATCTCCCTTTAGATTCAGGAGTTAGAAACACGTTTCTGATGAGAGCTGCGTTTGGACATTTCTCAGTGAATGGGAGCCTATGCTTTAAGGAGAACTGTCTGCTTGTGAAACCAAAACAGAGCTACCTAACAGAACGGTCTTCAATGTGTGCATTCAACTTACAGAATTATACTCGTGTGTTGAAGGGGAAGTCTGGCAACGCTTTCTGTGGAGAGATATCAAAACAGGCATTTCCAGCACTATTCCCGCATATAACGAAATAGCAGTAAAACTCTGCCTAAAACACAAAAGCAACGTATCCTTCAATCTGCTCTGCTGTGCGATTGTTCAGCTAAGTGAGTTAAATCTCACTTTAGATTCAGGAGTTAGAAACACGTTTCTGCTCAGAGCTGCGTTTGGACATTTCTCAGTGAATGGGAACCTATGCTGTAAGGAGAACTGTGTGCTTGGGAAACCAAATCGGAGCTACCTTACAGAACGGTCTTCAATGTGTGCATTCAACTTACCGAGTTAAACTCGTGTGTTGAAGGGAAAGTCTGGAAACACTTTCTGTGGAGAGATCTCAGAACAGGCATTTCCAGCACTATTTCCGCATATAACGAAATAGCAGTAAAACTCTGCCTAAAACACAGAAGCAACGTATCCTTCAATCTGCTCTGCTGTGCGTTTGTTCAGCTAAGTGAGTTAAATCTCCCTTTAGATTCACGATTTAGAAACACGTTTCTGCTAAGGGCTGCCTTTGGACATTTCTCAGTGAATGGGAGCCTATGCTGTAAGGAGAACTGCCTGCTTGTGAAACCAAAACGGAGCTACATAACAGAACGGTCTTCAATGTGTCTATTCAACTTACCGAGTAAAACTCGTGTGTTGAAGGGGGAGTCAGGAAACGCTTTCTGTGGAGAGATCTCAAAACAAGAATTTCCAGCACTATTCCCGCATATAACGAAATAGCAGTAAAACTCTGCCTAAAACACTGAAGCAACGTATCCTTCAATCTGCTCTGCTGTGCGTTTGTTCAACTAAGTGAGTTAAATCTCCCTTTAAATTCAGGATTTAGAAATACGTTTCTGCTGAGAGCTGCGTTTGGACATTTCTCAGTGAATGGGAGCCTATGCTGTAAAGAGAACTGTCTGCTAGTGAAACCAAAACGGAGCTACCTAACAGAACGGTCTTCAATGTGTGAATTCAACTTACCGAGTTAAACTCGTGTGTTGAAGAAGAAGTCTGGAAAATCTTTCTGTGGAGAGATCTCAAAACAGGCATTTTCTGCACTATTCCCGCATATAACGAAATAGCAGTAAAACTCTGCCTAAAACACAGAAGCAACGTAGCCTTCAATCTGCTCTGCTGTGCCTTTGTTCAGCTAAGTGATTTAAATCTCCCTTTAGATTCAGGAGGTAGAAACACGTTTCTGCTCAGAGCTGCGTTTGGACATTTCTCAGTGAATGGGAGCCTATGCTGTAAGGAGAACTGTGTGCTTGGGAAACCAAAACGGAGCTACCTAACAGAACGGTCTTCAATGTGTGCATTCAACTTACCGAGTTAAACTCGTGTGCTGAATGGGAAGTCTGGAAACGCTTTCTTTGGAGAGATCTCAAAACAGGCATTTCCAGCACTATTCCCGCATATAACGAAATAGCAGTAAAACTCTGCCTAAAACACAGAAGCAACGTATCCTTCAATATGCTCTCCTGTGCGTTTGTTCAGCTAAGTGAGTTAAATCTCCCTTTAGATTCACGAGTTAGAAACACGTTTCTCCTAAAAGCTGCGTTTGGACATTTCTCAGTGAATGGGAGCCTATGCTGTAAGGAGAACTGCCTGCTTGTGAAACCAATAGGGAGCTACATAACAGAAGGGTCTTCAATGTGTCCATTCAACTTACTGAGTTAAACTCGTGTGTTGAAGGGGAAGTCTGGAAACGCTTTCTGTGGAGAGATCTCAAAACAGGAATTTCCAGCACTATTCCCGCATATAACGAAGTAGCAGTAAAACTCTGCCTAAAACACAGAAGCAACGTATCCTTCAATGTACTCTGCTGTTCGTTTGTTCAACTAAGTGAGTTAAATCTCCCTTTAGATACAGGAGTTAGAAACACGTTTCTGCTACGAGCTGCGTTTGGACATTTCTCAGTGAATGGGAGCCTATGCTGTAAGGAGAACTGTCTGCTTGTGAAACCAAAACGGAGCTACCTAACAGAGCGGTCTTCAATGTGTGCATTCAACTTACCTAGATAAACTCGTGTGTTTAAGGAAAAGTTTGGAAACGCGTTCTGTGGAGAGATCTCAAAACAGGCATTTCCAGCACTATTCCCGCATATAACGAAATAGCAGTAAAACTCTGCCTAAAACACAGAAGCAACGTATCCTTCAATCTGCTCTGCTGTGCGTTTGTTCAGCTAAGTGACTTAAATCTCCCTTTAGATTCAGGAGTTAGAAACACGTTTCTGCTAAGAGCTGCGTTTGGACATTTCTCAATGAATGGGAGCATATGCTGTAAGGAGAACTGTCTGCTTGGTTAACTAAAACCGAGCTACCTAACAGAACGGTCTTCAATGTGTGCATTCAACTTACCGAGTTAAAATCGTGTGTTGAATGGGACGTCTTGAAATGCTCTGTGTGGAGAGATCTCAAAATAGGCATTTCCAGCACTATTCCCACATATAAAGGAATAGCAGTAAAACTCTGCCTAAAACACAGAAGCAACGTATTCTTCAATGTGCTCTGCTGTGCATTTGTTCAGCTAAGTGAGTTAAATCTCCCTTTAGATTCAGGAGTTAGAAATACGTTTCTGCTAAGAGCTGCGTTTGTACATTTCTCAGTGAATGGGAGCCTATGCTGTAAAGAGGACTGTCTGCTTGGGAAACCGAAACGGAGCTACCTAACAGAACAGTCTTCAATGTGTGCATTCAATTTACAGAGTTAAACTCGTGTGTTGAATGGGAAGTCTGGAAACGCTTTCGGTGGAGAGATCTCAAAACAGGCATTTCCAGCACTATTCCCGCATATAACGAAATAGCAGTAAAATTCTGCCGAAAACACAGAAGCAACGTATCCTTCAATCTGATCTGCTATGCGTTTGTTCAGCTAAGTGAGTTAAATCTCCCTTTAGATTCAGGAGTTAGAAACACGTTTCTGCTAAGAGCTGCGTTTGGACATTTCTCAGTGAATGGGAGCCTATGCTGTAAGGAGAACTGTCTGCTTGTGAAACCAAAACGGAGCTACTTAACAGAACGGTTTCCAATGTGTGCATTCAACTTACCGACTTAAACCCGTGTGTTGCAGGGGAAGTCTGGAAACGCTTTCAGTGGAGAGATCTCAAACAGGTATTTCCAGCACTATTCCCGCATATAACGAAACAGCAGTAAAACTCTGGCTAAAACACAGAAGAAACGTATCCTTCACTCTGCTCTGCTGTGCGTTTGTTCAGCTAAATGAGTTAAATCTCCCTTTAGATTCAGGAGTTAGAAACACGTTTCTGCCAAGAGATGCTTTTGGACATTTCTCAGTGAATGGGAGCCTATGCTGGAAGGAGAACTGTCTGCTTGTGAAACCCAAACGGAGCTACCTAACAGAACGGCCTTCCATGTGTGCATTCAACTTACCGATTTAAACTCGTGTGTTGAAGGGGAAGTCTGGAAACGATTTCTGTGGAGAAATCCCAAAACAGGCATTTCCAGCACTATTCCCGCATATAACGAAATAGCAGTAAAACTCTGCCTAAAACACAGAAGCAACGTATCCTTCCATTTGCTATGCTGTGCGTTTGTTCAGCTAAATGAGTTAAATCTCCCTTTAGATTCAGGAGTTAGAAACACTTTTCTGCTAAGTGCTGCGTTTGGACATTTCTCAGTGAATGGGAGCCTATGCTGTAAAGAGAACTGTCTGTGAAACCAGAATGGAGCTACCTAACAGAACGGTCTTCAATGTGTGCATTCAACTTACCGAGTTAAACTCGTGTGTTGAAGGGGAAGTCTGGAAACGCTTTCTGTGGATAGATCTCAAAACAGGCATTTCCAGCACTATTCCCGCATATTACGAAATAGAAGTAAACCTCTGCCGAAAACACAGAAGAAACGTATGCTTCAATCTGCTCTGCTGTGCGTTTATTCAGCTAAGTGTGTTAAATCCCCCTTTACATTCAGGAGTTAGAAACAGGTTTCTGCTAAGGACGGCATTTGGACATTTCTCAGTGAATGGGAGCCTATGCTGTAAGGAGAACTGTCTGCTTGGGAAACCAAAACGGAGCTACTTAACAGAACAGTCTTCAATGTGTGCATTCAAGTTACCGAGTTAAACTCGTGTGTTGAATTGGAAGTCTGGAAACACTTTCTCTGGGGAGATCTCGAAACAGGCATTTCCAGCACTATTCCCGCATATAAAGAAGTAGGAGTAAAACTCTGCGTAAAACACAGAAGCAACGTAACCTTCAATCAGCTCTGCTGTGCGTTTGTTCAGATAAGTGAGTTAAATCTCCCTTTAGATTCAGGAGTTAGAAACACGTTTCTGCTAAGGGCTGCGTTTGGACATTTCTCAGTGAATGGGAGCCTATGCTGTAAGGAGAACTGTCTGCTTGTGAAACCAAAACGGAACTACCTAACAGAACGGTCTTCAATGTGTGCATTCAACTTACCGAGAAAAACTCGTTTGTTTAAGGGGAAGTTTGGAAACGCTTTCTGTGGAGAGATCTCAAAAGAGGCATTTCCAGCACTACTCTCGCATATAACGAAATAGCAGTAAAACTCCGCCTAAAACACAGAAGCAACATATCCTTCAATCTGCTCTGCTGTGCGTTTGTTCAGCTAAGTGAGTTAAATCTCCCTTTCGATTCAGGAGTTAGAAACACGTTTCTGCTAAGAGCTGTGTTTGGACATTTCTCAGTGAATGGGAGCCTATGCTGTAAGGAGAACTATCTGCTTGGGAAAACAAAACGGAGCTACCTAGCAGAACGGTCTTCAATGCGTGCATTCAGCTTACAGAGTTAAACTCGTGTGTTGAAAGGGAAGTCTGGAAACGCTTTCTGTGGAGAGATCTCAAAACAGGAATTTCCAGCACTATTCCCGCATATAACGAAATAGCAGTAAAACTCTGCCTAAAACACAGAAGCAACGTATCATTCAATCTGCTCTGCAGTGCGTTTGTTCAGCTAAGTGAGTTAAATCTCCCTTTATATTCAGGAGTTAGAAACACGTTTCTGCTAATAGCTGCGTTTGGACATTTCTCAGTTAATGGGAGCCTACGCTGTAAGGAGAACTGTCTGCTAGTGAAACCAAAACGGAGCTACCTAACAGAACGGCCTTCAATGTGTGCATTCAACTTACCGAGTTAAACTCGTGTTTTAAAGGGGAAGTCTTGAAACGCTTTCTGTTGAGAGATCTCAAGACAGGCATTTCCAGCACTATTCCCGCATATAACGAAATAGCAGTAAAACTCTGCCTAAAACACAGAAGGAACGTATTCTTCAATATGCTATGCTGTGCGTGTGTTCAGCTACGTGAGGTAAATCTCCCTGTAGATTCAGGAGTTAGAAACACGTTTCTGCTAAGACCTGCGTTTGGACATTTCTCAGTGAATGGGAGCCTATGCTCTAAGGCGAACTGTCTGCTTGTGAAACCAAAACGGGGCTACCTAAGAGAACGGTCTTCAATGTGTGCATTCAACTTACCGAGTTAAACTCGTGTGCTGAATGGGAAGTCTGGAAACGCTTTCTTTGGAGAGATCTCAAAACAGGCATTTCCAGCACTATTCCCGCATATAACGAAATAGCAGTAAAACTCTGCCTAAAACACAGAAGCAACGTATCCTTCAATATGCTCTGCTGTGCGTTTGTTCAGCTAAGTGAGTTAAATCTCCCTTTAGATTCACGAGTTAGAAACACGTTTCTCCTAAGAGCTGCGTTTGGACATTTCTCAGTGAATGGGAGCCTATGCTGTAAGGAGAACTGCCTGCTTGTGAAACCAATAGGGAGCTACATAACAGAAGGGTCTTCAATGTGTCCATTCAACTTACCGAGTTAAACTCGTGTGTTGAAGGGGAAGTCTGGAAACGCTTTCTGTGGAGAGATCTCAAAACAGGAATTTCCAGCACTATTCCCGCATATAACGAAGTAGCAGTAAAACTCTGCCTAAAACACAGAAGCAACGTATCCTTCAATGTACTCTGCTGTTCGTTTGTTCAACTAAGTGAGTTAAATCTCCCTTTAGATACAGGAGTTAGAAACACGTTTCTGCTACGAGCTGCGTTTGGACATTTCTCAGTGAATGGGAGCCTATGCTGTAAGGAGAACTGTCTGCTTGTGAAACCAAAACGGAGCTACCTAACAGAGCGGTCTTCAATGTGTGCATTCAACGTACCTAGATAAACTCGTGTGTTTAAGGAAAAGTTTGGAAACGCGTTCTGTGGAGAGATCTCAAAACAGGCATTTCCAGCACTATTCCCGCATATAACGAAATAGCAGTAAAACTCTGCCTAAAACACAGAAGCAACGTATCCTTCAATCTGCTCTGCTGTGCGTTTGTTCAGCTAAGTGACTTAAATCTCCCTTTAGATTCAGGAGTTAGAAACACGTTTCTGCTAAGAGCTGCGTTTGGACATTTCTCAATGAATGGGAGCATATGCTGTAAGGAGAACTGTCTGCTTGGTTAACTAAAACCGAGCTACCTAACAGAACGGTCTTCAATGTGTGCATTCAACTTACCGAGTTAAAATCGTGTGTTGAATGGGACGTCTTGAAATGCTCTGTGTGGAGAGATCTCAAAATAGGCATTTCCAGCACTATTCCCACATATAAAGGAATAGCAGTAAAACTCTGCCTAAAACACAGAAGCAACGTATTCTTCAATGTGCTCTGCTGTGCATTTGTTCAGCTAAGTGAGTTAAATCTCCCTTTAGATTCAGGAGTTAGAAATACGTTTCTGCTAAGAGCTGCGTTTGTACATTTCTCAGTGAATGGGAGCCTATGCTGTAAAGAGGACTGTCTGCTTGGGAAACCGAAACGGAGCTACCTAACAGAACAGTCTTCAATGTGTGCATTCAATTTACAGAGTTAAACTCGTGTGTTGAATGGGAAGTCTGGAAACGCTTTCGGTGGAGAGATCTCAAAACAGGCATTTCCAGCACTATTCCCGCATATAACGAAATAGCAGTAAAATTCTGCCGAAAACACAGAAGCAACGTATCCTTCAATCTGATCTGCTATGCGTTTGTTCAGCTAAGTGAGTTAAATCTCCCTTTAGATTCAGGAGTTAGAAACACGTTTCTGCTAAGAGCTGCGTTTGGACATTTCTCAGTGAATGGGAGCCTATGCTGTAAGGAGAACTGTCTGCTTGTGAAACCAAAACGGAGCTACTTAACAGAACGGTTTCCAATGTGTGCATTCAACTTACCGACTTAAACCCGTGTGTTGCAGGGGAAGTCTGGAAACGCTTTCAGTGGAGAGATCTCAAACAGGTATTTCCAGCACTATTCCCGCATATAACGAAACAGCAGTAAAACTCTGGCTAAAACACAGAAGAAACGTATCCTTCACTCTGCTCTGCTGTGCGTTTGTTCAGCTAAATGAGTTAAATCTCCCTTTAGATTCAGGAGTTAGAAACACGTTTCTGCCAAGAGATGCTTTTGGACATTTCTCAGTGAATGGGAGCCTATGCTGGAAGGAGAACTGTCTGCTTGTGAAACCCAAACGGAGCTACCTAACAGAACGGCCTTCCATGTGTGCATTCAACTTACCGATTTAAACTCGTGTGTTGAAGGGGAAGTCTGGAAACGATTTCTGTGGAGAAATCCCAAAACAGGCATTTCCAGCACTATTCCCGCATATAACGAAATAGCAGTAAAACTCTGCCTAAAACACAGAAGCAACGTATCCTTCCATTTGCTATGCTGTGCGTTTGTTCAGCTAAATGAGTTAAATCTCCCTTTAGATTCAGGAGTTAGAAACACTTTTCTGCTAAGTGCTGCGTTTGGACATTTCTCAGTGAATGGGAGCCTATGCTGTAAAGAGAACTGTCTGTGAAACCAGAATGGAGCTACCTAACAGAACGGTCTTCAATGTGTGCATTCAACTTACCGAGTTAAACTCGTGTGTTGAAGGGGAAGTCTGGAAACGCTTTCTGTGGATAGATCACAAAACAGGCATTTCCAGCACTATTCCCGCATATTACGAAATAGAAGTAAACCTCTGCCGAAAACACAGAAGAAACGTATGCTTCAATCTGCTCTGCTGTGCGTTTATTCAGCTAAGTGTGTTAAATCCCCCTTTACATTCAGGAGTTAGAAACAGGTTTCTGCTAAGGACGGCATTTGGACATTTCTCAGTGAATGGGAGCCTATGCTGTAAGGAGAACTGTCTGCTTGGGAAACCAAAACGGAGCTACTTAACAGAACAGTCTTCAATGTGTGCATTCAAGTTACCGAGTTAAACTCGTGTGTTGAATTGGAAGTCTGGAAACACTTTCTCTGGGGAGATCTCGAAACAGGCATTTCCAGCACTATTCCCGCATATAAAGAAGTAGGAGTAAAACTCTGCGTAAAACACAGAAGCAACGTAACCTTCAATCAGCTCTGCTGTGCGTTTGTTCAGATAAGTGAGTTAAATCTCCCTTTAGATTCAGGAGTTAGAAACACGTTTCTGCTAAGGGCTGCGTTTGGACATTTCTCAGTGAATGGGAGCCTATGCTGTAAGGAGAACTGTCTGCTTGTGAAACCAAAACGGAACTACCTAACAGAACGGTCTTCAATGTGTGCATTCAACTTACCGAGAAAAACTCGTTTGTTTAAGGGGAAGTTTGGAAACGCTTTCTGTGGAGAGATCTCAAAAGAGGCATTTCCAGCACTACTCTCGCATATAACGAAATAGCAGTAAAACTCCGCCTAAAACACAGAAGCAACATATCCTTCAATCTGCTCTGCTGTGCGTTTGTTCAGCTAAGTGAGTTAAATCTCCCTTTCGATTCAGGAGTTAGAAACACGTTTCTGCTAAGAGCTGTGTTTGGACATTTCTCAGTGAATGGGAGCCTATGCTGTAAGGAGAACTATCTGCTTGGGAAAACAAAACGGAGCTACCTAGCAGAACGGTCTTCAATGCGTGCATTCAGCTTACAGAGTTAAACTCGTGTGTTGAAAGGGAAGTCTGGAAACGCTTTCTGTGGAGAGATCTCAAAACAGGAATTTCCAGCACTATTCCCGCATATAACGAAATAGCAGTAAAACTCTGCCTAAAACACAGAAGCAACGTATCATTCAATCTGCTCTGCAGTGCGTTTGTTCAGCTAAGTGAGTTAAATCTCCCTTTATATTCAGGAGTTAGAAACACGTTTCTGCTAAGAGCTGCGTTTGGACATTTCTCAGTTAATGGGAGCCTACGCTGTAAGGAGAACTGTCTGCTAGTGAAACCAAAACGGAGCTACCTAACAGAACGGCCTTCAATGTGTGCATTCAACTTACCGAGTTAAACTCGTGTTTTAAAGGGGAAGTCTTGAAACGCTTTCTGTTGAGAGATCTCAAGACAGGCATTTCCAGCACTATTCCCGCATATAACGAAATAGCAGTAAAACTCTGCCTAAAACACAGAAGGAACGTATTCTTCAATATGCTATGCTGTGCGTGTGTTCAGCTACGTGAGGTAAATCTCCCTGTAGATTCAGGAGTTAGAAACACGTTTCTGCTAAGACCTGCGTTTGGACATTTCTCAGTGAATGGGAGCCTATGCTCTAAGGCGAACTGTCTGCTTGTGAAACCAAAACGGGGCTACCTAAGAGAACGGTCTTCAATGTGTGCATTCAACTTACCGAGTTAAACTCGTGTGCTGAATGGGAAGTCTGGAAACGCTTTCTTTGGAGAGATCTCAAAACAGGCATTTCCAGCACTATTCCCGCATATAACGAAATAGCAGTAAAACTCTGCCTAAAACACAGAAGCAACGTATCCTTCAATATGCTCTGCTGTGCGTTTGTTCAGCTAAGTGAGTTAAATCTCCCTTTAGATTCACGAGTTAGAAACACGTTTCTCCTAAGAGCTGCGTTTGGACATTTCTCAGTGAATGGGAGCCTATGCTGTAAGGAGAACTGCCTGCTTGTGAAACCAATAGGGAGCTACATAACAGAAGGGTCTTCAATGTGTCCATTCAACTTACCGAGTTAAACTCGTGTGTTGAAGGGGAAGTCTGGAAACGCTTTCTGTGGAGAGATCTCAAAACAGGAATTTCCAGCACTATTCCCGCATATAACGAAGTAGCAGTAAAACTCTGCCTAAAACACAGAAGCAACGTATCCTTCAATGTACTCTGCTGTTCGTTTGTTCAACTAAGTGAGTTAAATCTCCCTTTAGATACAGGAGTTAGAAACACGTTTCTGCTACGAGCTGCGTTTGGACATTTCTCAGTGAATGGGAGCCTATGCTGTAAGGAGAACTGTCTGCTTGTGAAACCAAAACGGAGCTACCTAACAGAGCGGTCTTCAATGTGTGCATTCAACGTACCTAGATAAACTCGTGTGTTTAAGGAAAAGTTTGGAAACGCGTTCTGTGGAGAGATCTCAAAACAGGCATTTCCAGCACTATTCCCGCATATAACGAAATAGCAGTAAAACTCTGCCTAAAACACAGAAGCAACGTATCCTTCAATCTGCTCTGCTGTGCGTTTGTTCAGCTAAGTGACTTAAATCTCCCTTTAGATTCAGGAGTTAGAAACACGTTTCTGCTAAGAGCTGCGTTTGGACATTTCTCAATGAATGGGAGCATATGCTGTAAGGAGAACTGTCTGCTTGGTTAACTAAAACCGAGCTACCTAACAGAACGGTCTTCAATGTGTGCATTCAACTTACCGAGTTAAAATCGTGTGTTGAATGGGACGTCTTGAAATGCTCTGTGTGGAGAGATCTCAAAATAGGCATTTCCAGCACTATTCCCACATATAAAGGAATAGCAGTAAAACTCTGCCTAAAACACAGAAGCAACGTATTCTTCAATGTGCTCTGCTGTGCATTTGTTCAGCTAAGTGAGTTAAATCTCCCTTTAGATTCAGGAGTTAGAAACACGTTTCTGCTAAGAGCTGCATTTGTACATTTCTCAGTGAATGGGAGCCTATGCTGTAAAGAGGACTGTCTGCTTGGGAAACCGAAACAGAGCTACCTAACAGAACAGTCTTCAATGTGTGCATTCAATTTACAGTGTTAAACTCGTGTGTTGAATGGGAAGTCTGGAAACGCTTTCGGTGGAGAGATCTCAAAACAGGCATTTCCAGCACTATTCCCGCATATAACGAAATAGCAGTAAAATTCTGCCGAAAACACAGAAGCAACGTATCCTTCAATCTGATCTGCTATGCGTTTGTTCAGCTAAGTGAGTTAAATCTCCCTTTAGATTCAGGAGTTAGAAACACGTTTCTGCTAAGAGCTGCGTTTGGACATTTCTCAGTGAATGGGAGCCTATGCTGTAAGGAGAACTGTCTGCTTGTGAAACCAAAACGGAGCTACTTAACAGAACGGTTTCCAATGTGTGCATTCAACTTACCGACTTAAACCCGTGTGTTGCAGGGGAAGTCTGGAAACGCTTTCAGTGGAGAGATCTCAAACAGGTATTTCCAGCACTATTCCCGCATATAACGAAACAGCAGTAAAACTCTGGCTAAAACACAGAAGAAACGTATCCTTCACTCTGCTCTGCTGTGCGTTTGTTCAGCTAAATGAGTTAAATCTCCCTTTAGATTCAGGAGTTAGAAACACGTTTCTGCCAAGAGATGCTTTTGGACATTTCTCAGTGAATGGGAGCCTATGCTGGAAGGAGAACTGTCTGCTTGTGAAACCCAAACGGAGCTACCTAACAGAACGGCCTTCCATGTGTGCATTCAACTTACCGATTTAAACTCGTGTGTTGAAGGGGAAGTCTGGAAACGATTTCTGTGGAGAAATCCCAAAACAGGCATTTCCAGCACTATTCCCGCATATAACGAAATAGCAGTAAAACTCTGCCTAAAACACAGAAGCAACGTATCCTTCCATTTGCTATGCTGTGCCTTTGTTCAGCTAAATGAGTTAAATCTCCCTTTAGATTCAGGAGTTAGAAACACTTTTCTGCTAAGTGCTGCGTTTGGACATTTCTCAGTGAATGGGAGCCTATGCTGTAAAGAGAACTGTCTGTGAAACCAGAATGGAGCTACCTAACAGAACGGTCTTCAATGTGTGCATTCAACTTACCGAGTTAAACTCGTGTGTTGAAGGGGAAGTCTGGAAACGCTTTCTGTGGATAGATCTCAAAACAGGCATTTCCAGCACTATTCCCGCATATTACGAAATAGAAGTAAACCTCTGCCGAAAACACAGAAGAAACGTATGCTTCAATCTGCTCTGCTGTGCGTTTATTCAGCTAAGTGTGTTAAATCCCCCTTTACATTCAGGAGTTAGAAACACGTTTCTGCTAAGGACGGCATTTGGACATTTCTCAGTGAATGGGAGCCTATGCTGTAAGGAGAACTGTCTGCTTGGGAAACCAAAACGGATTTTCTTAACAGAACTGTCTTCAATGTGTGCATTCAACTTACCGACTTAAACCCGTGTGTTGCAGCGGAAGTCTGGAATCGCTTCCTGTGGAGAGATCTCAAACAGGCATTTCCAGCACTATTCCCGCATATAACGAAATAGCAGTAAAACTCTGCCTAAAACACAGAAGCAACGTATCCTTCAATCTGCTCTGCTGTGCGTTTGTTCAGCTAAGTGAGTTAAATCTCCCTTTAGATTCAGGAGTTAGAAACACGTTTCTGTTAAGAGCTACATTTAGACATTTCTCAGTGAATGGGAGCCCATGCTGTAAGGAGAACTGTCTGCGTGTGAAACCTAAACGGAGCTACCTAACAGAACGGTCTACAATGTGTGCATTCAACTTACCGATTTAAACTCGTGTGTTGAAAGGGAAGTCTGGAAACGCGTTCTGTGGAGAGATCTCAAAACAGGCATTTCCAGAACTATTCACGCATATAACGAAATAGCAGTATAACTCTGCCTAAAACACAGAAGCAACGTATCCTTCAATCTGCTCTGCTGTGCGTTTGTTCAGCTAAGTGAGTTAAATCTCCCTTTAGATTCAGGAGTTAGAAACACGTTTCTGCTAAGAGCTGCGTTTGGACATTTCTCAGTGAATGGGAGCCTATGCTGTAAAGAGAACTGTCTGCTTGTGAAACCAAAACGGAGCTACCTAACAGAACGGTCTTCAATATGAGCATTCAACATACAGAGTTAAACTCGTGTGTTGAATTGGAAGTCTGGAAAAACTTTCTCTGGGGAGATCTCAAAACAGGCAGTTCCAGCACTATTTCCGCATATAACGAAGTAGCAGTAAAACTCTGCGTAAAACACAGAAGCAAGGTAACCTCCAATCTGGTCTGCTGTGCGTTTCTTCAGCTAAGTGAGTTAAATCTCCCTTTAGATTCAGGAGTAAGAAACACGTTTCTGCTAAGAGCTGCGTTTGGACATTTCTCAGTGAATGGGAGCCTATGCTGTAAGGAGAACTGTCTGCTTGTGAAACCAAAAGGGAACTACCTATCAGAACGGTCTTCAATGTGTGCATTCAACTTACCGAGTTAAAATCGTGTGTTGAAGGGGACGTCTTGAAATGCTCTGTGTGGAGAGATTTCAAAACAGGCATTTCCAGCACTATTCCAACATATAAAGAAATAGCAGTAAAACTCTGCCTAAAACACAGAAGCAACGTATCCTTCAATGTGCTCTGCTGTGCATTTGTTCAGCTAAGTAATTTAAATCTCCCTTTAGATTCAGGAGTTAGAAACACGTTTCTGCTAAGAGCTGCGTTTGTACATTTCTCAGTGAATTGGAGCCTATGCTGTAAGGAGGACTGTCTGCTTGGGAAACCGAAACGGAGCTACCTAACAGAACAGTCTTCAATGTGTGCATTCAATTTACAGAGTTAAACTCGTGTGTTGAATGGGAAGTCTGGAAACGCTTTTGGTGGAGAGATCTCAAAACAGGCATTTCCAGCACTATTCCCGCATATAACAAAATAGCAGTAAAATTCTGCCGAAAACACAGAAGCAACGTATCCTTCAATCTGATCTGCTATGCGTTTGTTCAGCTAAGTGAGTTAAATCTCCCTTTAGATTCAGGAGTTAGAAACACGTTTCTGCTAAGAGCTGCGTTTGGACATTTCTCAGTGAATGGGAGCCTATGCTGTAAGGAGAACTGTCTGCTTGTGAAACCAAAACGGAGCTACTTAACAGAACGGTTTTCAATGTGTGCATTCAACTTACCGACTTAAACCCGTGTGTTGCAGGGGAAGTCTGGATCCGCGTTCAGTGGAGAGATCTCAAACAGGTATTTCCAGCACTATTCCCGCATATAACGAAATAGCAGTTAAACTCTGCCTAAAACACAGAAGCAACGTATCCTTCCATTTGCTCTACTGTGCGTTTCTTCAGCTAAGTGAGTTAAATCTCCCTTTAGATTCAGGAGTTCGAAACACGTTTCTGCTAAGAGCTGCCTTTGGACATTTCTCAGTGAATGGGAGCGTATGCTGTAAGGAGAACTGTCTGCTTGGGAAACCAAAACGGAGCTACCTAACAGAACGGTTTCAATGTGAGCATTCAACTTACCGAGATAAACTCGTGTGTTGAAGGGGAAGTCTGGAAACGCTTTCTGTGGAGAGATCTCAAAACAGGCATTTCCAGCACTATTCCGGCATATAAAGAAAGAGCAGTAAAACTCTGCCTAAAACACAGAAGCAACGTATCCTTCAATCTGATCTGCTGTGCGTTTGTTCAGCTAAGTGAGTTAAATCTCCCTTTAGATTCAGGAGTTAGAAACACGTTTCTGTTAAGAGCTACGTTTAGACATTTCTCAGTGAATGGGAGCCCATGCTGTAAGGAGAACTGTCTGCGTGTGAAACCTAAACGGAGCTACCTAACAGAACGGTCTTCAATGTGTGCATTCAACTTACCGATTTAAACTCGTGTGTTGAAGGGGAAGTCTGGAAACGCTTTCTGTGGAGAGATCTCAAAACACGCATTTCCAGAACTATTCACGCATATAACGAAATAGCAGTATAACTCTGCCTAAAACACAGAAGCAACGTATCCTTCAATCTGCTCTGCTGTGCGTTTGTTCAGCTAAGTGAGTTAAATCTCCCTTTAGATTCAGGAGTTAGAAACACGTTTCTGTTAAGAGCTGCGTTTGGACATTTCTCAGTGAATGGGAGCCTATGCTGTAAAGAGAACTGTCTGCTTGTGAAACCAAAACGGAGCTACCTAACAGAACGGTCTTCAATGTGTGCATTCAACTTACAGAGTTAAACTCGTGTGTTGAATTGGAAGTCTGGAAAAACTTTCTCTGGGGAGATCTCAAAACAGGCAGTTCCAGCACTATTCCCGCATATAACGAAGTAGCAGTAAAACTCTGCGTAAAACACAGAAGCAAGGTAACCTCCAATCTGCTCTGCTGTGCGTTTCTTCAGCTAAGTGAGTTAAATCTCCCTTTAGATTCACGAGTTAGAAACACGTTTCTGCTAAGAGCTGCGTTTGGACATTTCTCAGTGAATGGGAGCCTATGCTGTAAGGAGAACTGTCTGCTTGTGAAACCAAAAGGGAACTACCTAACAGAACGGTCTTCAATGTGTGCATTCAACTTACCGAGTTAAAATCGTGTGTTGAATGGGACGTCTTGAAATGCTCTGTGTGGAGAGATCTCAAAATAGGCATTTCCAGCACTATTCCCACATATAAAGAAATAGCAGTAAAACTCTGCTTAAAACACAGAAGCAACTTATTCTTCAATGTGCTCTGCTGTGCATTTGTTCAGCTAAGTGAGTTAAATCTCCCTTTAGATTCAGGAGTTAGAAACACGTTTCTGCTAAGAGCTGCGTTTGTACATTTCTCAGTGAATGGGAGCCTATGCTGTAAAGAGGACTGTCTGCTTGGGAAACCGAAACGGAGCTACCTAACAGAACAGTCTTCAATGTGTGCATTCAATTTACAGAGTTAAACTCGTGTGTTGAATGGGAAGTCTGGAAACGCTTTCGGTGGAGAGATCTCAAAACAGGCATTTCCAGCACTATTCCCGCATATAACGAAATAGCAGAAAATTCTGCCGAAAACACAGAAGCAACGTATCCTTCAATCTGATCTGCTATGCGTTTGTTCAGCTAAGTGAGTTAAATCTCCCTTTAGATTCAGGAGTTAGAAACACGTTTCTGCTAAGAGCTGCGTTTGGACATTTCTCAGTGAATGGGAGCCTATGCTGTAAGGAGAACTGTCTGCTTGTGAAACCAAAACGGAGCTACTTAACAGAACGGTTTCCAATGTGTGCATTCAACTTACCGACTTAAACCCGTGTGTTGCAGGGGAAGTCTGGAAACGCTTTCAGTGGAGAGATCTCAAACAGGTATTTCCAGCACTATTCCCGCATATAACGAAACAGCAGTAAAACTCTGGCTAAAACACAGAAGAAACGTATCCTTCACTCTGCTCTGCTGTGCGTTTGTCCAGCTAAATGAGTTAAATCTCCCTTTAGATTCAGGAGTTAGAAACACGTTTCTGCTAACCGCTGTGTTTGGACATTTCTCAGTGAATGGGAGCCTATGCTGTAAGGAGAACTGTCTGCTTGTGAAGCCAATACGGAGCTCCTAACAGCACGGTGTTCAATGTGTGCATTCAACTTACAGAGTTAAAGTCGTGTGTTGAAGGGGAAGTCTGGAAACGCTTTCTGTGGAGAGATCTCAAAACAGGCATTTCCAGCACTATTCCCGCATATAACGAAATAGCAGTAAAACTCTGCCTAAAACACAGAAGCAACGTATCCTTCAATATGCTCTGCTGTGCGTTTGTTCAGCTAAGTGAGTTAAATCTCCCTTTAGATTCAGGAGTTAGAAACACGTTTCTGCTAAGAGCTGCGTTTGGACATTTCTCAGTGAATGGGAGCCTATGCTGTAAAGAGAACTGTCTGCTTGTGAAACCAAAACGGAGCTACCTAACAGAACGGTCTTCAATGTGTGCATTCAACTTACCGAGTTAAACTCGTGTGTTGAATTGGAAGTCTGGAAACACTTTCTCTGGGGAGATCTCAAAACAGGCTTTTCCAGCACTATTCCCACATATAACGAAGTAGCAGTAAAACTCTGCATAAAACACAGAAGCAACGTAACCTTCAATCTGCTCTGCTGTGCGTTTGTTCAGCTAAGTGAGTTAAATCTGCCTTTAGATTCAGGAGTTAGAAACACGTTTCTGCTAAGAGCTGCGTTTGGACATTTTTCAGTGAATGGGAGCCTGTGCTGTAAGGAGAACTGTCTGCTGGTGAAACCAATACGGAGCTCCTAACAGAACGGTCTTCAATGTGTGCATTCAACTTACAGAGTTAAAGTCGTGTGTTGAAGGGGAAGTCTGGAAACGCTTTCTGTGGAGAGATCTCAAAACAGGCATTTCCAGCACTATTCCCGCATATAACGAAATAGCAGTAAAACTCTGCCTAAAACACAGAAGCAACGTATCCTTCAATATGCTCTGCTGTGCGTTTGTTCAGCTAAGTGAGTTAAATCTCCCTTTAGATTCAGGAGTTAGAAACACTTTTCTGCTAAGAGCTGCGTTTGGACATTTCTCAGTTAATGGGAGCCTACGCTGTAAGGAGAACTGTCTGCTTGTGAGACCAAAACGGAGCTACCTAACAGAACGGTCTTCAATGTGTGCATTCAACTTACCGAGTTAAACTCGTGTTTTAAAGGGGAAGTCTTGAAACGCTTTCTGTTGAGAGATCTCAAGACAGGCATTTCCAGCACTATTCCCGCATATAACGAAATAGCAGTAAAATTCTGCCTAAAACACAGAAGGAACGTATCCTTCAATATGCTCTTCTGTGCGTGTGTTCAGCTACGTGAGGTAAATCTCCCTGTAGATTCAGGAGGTAGAAACACGTTTCTGCTAAGACCTGCGTTTGGACATTTCTCAGTGAATGGGAGCCTATGCTCTAAGGAGAAATGTCTGCTGGTGAAACCAAAACGGGGCTACCAAACAGAACGGTCTTCAATGTGTGCATTCAACTTACCGAGTTATACTCGTGTTTTGAAGGGGAAGTCTGGAAACTCTTTCTGTGGAGAGATCTCAAAACAGGCATTTCCAGCACTATTCCCGCATATAACGAAATAGCAGTAAAACTCTGCCTAAAACACAGAAGAAACGTATACTTCAATATGCTCTGCTGTGCGTTTGTTCAGCTAAGTGAATTAAATCTCCCTTTAGATTCAGGAGTTAGAAACACTTTCTACTAAGAGATGTGTTTGGACATTTCTCAGTGAATGGGAGTCTATGCTGTAAGGAGAAGTGCCTGCTTGTGAAACCTAAACGGAGCTACCTAACAGAACGGTCTTCAATGTGTGCATTCAACTTACAGAGTTAAGCTCGTGTGTTGAAGGGGAAGTCTGGAAAGGCTTTCTGTGGAGAGATCTCAAAACAGGCATTTCCAGCACTATTCCCACGTATAATGAAAGAGCAGTAAAACTCTGCATAAAACCCAGAAGCATCCTATCCTTCAATCTTCTCTGCTGTGCGTTTGTTCAGCTAAATGAGTTAAATCTCCTTTTAGATTCAGGAGTTAGAAACACGTTTCTGCTAAGAGCTGTGTTTGGACATTTCTCTGTGAATGGGAGCCTATGCTGTAAGGAGAACTGTCTGCTTGTGAAACCAAAACGGCGCTACCTAACAGAACGGTCTTCAATGCGTGCATTCAACTTACCGAGTTAAACTCGTGTGTTGAAGGGGAAGTCTGGAAACGCTTTCTGTGGAGAGATCTCAAAACAGGCATTTCCAGCACTATTCCCGCATATAACGAAATAGCAGTAAAACTCTGCCTAAAACACAGAAGCAACGTATCCTTCAATCTGCTCTGCTGTGCATTAGTTCAGCTAAGTGAGTTAAATCTCCCTTTAGATTCAGGAGTTAGAAACACGTTTCTGCTAAGAGCTGCGTTTGGACATTTGTCAGTGAATGGGAGCCTATGCTGTAAGGAGAACTGTCTGCTTGTGAAACCAAAACGGATCTACTTAACAGAACGGTCTTCAATGTGTGCATTCAACTTACCGACTTAAACCCGTGTGTTGCAGGGGAAGTCTGGAAACGCTTTCAGTGGAGAGATCTCAAACAGGCATTTCCAGCACTATTCCCGCATATAACGAAATAGCAGTAAAACTCTGCCTAAAACACAGAAGCGACGTATCCTTCAATATGCTCTGCTGTGCGTTTGTTCAGCTAAGTGAGTTAAATCTCCCTTTAGATTCAGGAGTTAGAAACACTTTTCTGCTAAGAGCTGCGTTTGGACATTTCTCAGTGAATGGGAGCCTATGCTGTAAAGAAAACTGTCTGCTTGTGAAACCAAAACGGAGCTACCTAACAGAACGGACTTCAATGTGTGCATTCAACTTACCGAGTTAAACTCGTGTGTTGAATTGGAAGTCTGGAAACACTTTCTCTGGGGAGATCTCAAAACAGGCATTTCCAGCACTATTCCCGCATATAACGAAGTAGCAGTAAAACTCTGCGTAAAACACAGAAGCAACGTAACCTTCAATCTGCTCTGCTGTGCGTTTGTTCAGCTAAGTGAGTTAAATCTCCCATTAGATTCAGGAGTTAGAAACACGTTTCTGCTAAGAGCTGCGTTTGGACATTTCTCAGTGAATGGGGCCTATGCTGGAAGGAGAACTGTCTGCTTGTGAAACCCAAACGGATCTACCTAACAGAACGGTCTTCCATGTGTGAATTCAACTTACCGAGTTAAACTCGTGTGTTGAAGGGGAAGTCTGGAAACGATTTCTGTGGAGAGATCCCAAAACAGGCATTTCCAGCACTATTCCCGCATATAACGAAATAGAAGTAAAACTCTGCCTAAAACACAGAAGCAACGTATCCTTCCATTTGCTCTGCTGTGCGTTTGTTCAGCTAAGTGAGTTAAATCTCGCTTTAGATTCAGGAGTTAGAAACACGTTTCTACTAAGAGATGCGTTTGGACATTTCTCAGTGAATGGGACCCTATGCTGTAAGGAGAACTGTCTGCTTGGGAAACCAAAACGGAACTACCTAACAGAACGGTCCTCAATGTGAGCATTCAACTTACCGAGATAAACTCGTGTGTTGAAGGGGAAGTCTGGAAACGCTTTCTGTGGAGAGATCTCAAAACAGGCATTTCCAGCACTATTCCCGCATATAACGAAATAGCAGTAAAACTCGGCCTAAAACACAGAAGCAACGTATCCTTCAATCTGCTCTGCTGTGCGTTTGTTCAGCTAAGTGAGTTAAATCTCCCTTTAGATTCAGGAGTTAGAAACACTTTTCTGCTAAGTGCTGCGTTTGGACATTTTTCAGTGAATGGGAGCCTATGCTGTAAAGAGAACTGTCTGTTTGTGAAACCAGAATGGATCTACCTAACAGAACGGTCTTCAATGTGTGCATTCAACTTACCGAGTTAAACTCGTGTGTTGAAGGGGAAGTCTGGAAACGCTTTCTGTGGATAGATCTCAAAACAGGCATTTCCAGCACTATTCCCGCATATAACGAAATAGAAGTAAAACTCTGCCGAAAACACAGAAGAAACGTATGCTTCAATCTCCTCTGCTGTGCGTTTGTTCAGCTAAGTGAGTTAAATCTCCCTTTAGATTCAGGAGTTAGAAACACGTTTCTGCTAAGGACGGCATTTGGACATTTCTCAGTGAATGGGAGCCTATGCTGTAAGGAGAACAGTCTGCTTGGGAAACCAAAACGGAGCTACTTAACAGAACGGTCTTCAATGTGTGCATTCAATTTACCGAGTTAAACTAGTGTGTTGAATTGGAAGTCTGGAAAAACTTTCTCTGGGGAGATCTCGAAACAGGCATTTCCAGCACTATTCCCGCATATAACGAAGTAGCAGTAAAACTCTGCGTAAAACACAGAAGCAACGTAACCTTCAATCTGCTCTGCTGTACGTTTGTTCAGCTAAGTGAGTTAAATCTCCCTTTAGATTCAGGAGTTAGAAACACGTTTCTGCTAAGGGCTGCGTTTGGACATTTCTCAGTGAATGGGAGCCTATGCTGTAAGGAGAACTGTCTGCTTGTGAAACCAAAACGGAACTACCTAACAGAACGGTCTTCAATGTGTGCATTCAACTTACCGAGATAAACTCGTGTGTTTAAGGGGAAGTTTGGAAACGCTTTCTGTGGAGAGATCTCAAAACAGGCATTTCCAGCACTATTCCCGCATATAACGAAATAGCAGTAAAACTCTGCCTAAAACACAGAAGCAACGTATCCTTCAATCTGCTCCGCTGTGCATTTGTTCAGCTAAGTGAGTTAAATCTCCCTTTAGATTCAGGAGTTAGAAACACGTTTCTGCTAAGAGCTGCGTTTGTACATTTCTCAGTGAATGGGAGACTATGCTGTAAGGAGGACTGTCTGCTTGGGAAACCAAAACGGAGCTACCTAACAGAACAGTCTTCAATGTTTGCATTCAATTTACAGATTTAAACTCGTGTGTTGAATGGGAAGTCTGGAAACGCTTTCGGTGGAGAGATCTCAAAACAGGCATTTCCAGCACTATTCCCGCATATAACGAAATAGCAGTAAAACTCTGCCTAAAACACAGAAGCAACGTATCCTTCAATCTGCTCTGCTGTGCGTTTGTTCAGCTAAGTGAGTGAAATCTCCCTTTAAATTCAGGTGTTAGAAATACGTTTCTGCTAAGTGCTGCGTTTGGACATTTCTCCGTGAATGGGAGCCTATGCTATAAGGAGAACTGTCTGCTTGTGAAACCAAAACGGAGCTACCTAACAGAACGGTCTTCAATGTGTGCATTCAACTTACCGAGTTAAAATCGTGTGTTGAAGGGGATGTCTTGAAATGATCTCTGTGGAGAGATCTCAAAACAGGCTTTTCCAGCACTATTCCCGCATATAACGAAATAGCAGTAAAACTCTGCCTAAAACACAGAATCAACGTATCCTTCAATCTGCTCTGCTGTGCGTTTGTTCAGCTAAGTGAGTTAAATCTCCCTTTAGATTCAGAAGTTAGAAATACGTTTCTGCTAAGAGCTGCGTTTGGACATTTCTCCGTGAATGGGAGCCTATGCTGTAAGGAGAACTGTCTCCTTGTGAAACCAAAACGGAGCTACCTAACAGAACGGCCTTCAATGTGTGCATTCAACTTACAGAGTTAAAATCGTGTGTTGAAGGGGATGTCTTCAAATGATCTCTATGGAGAGATCTCAAAACAGGCATTTCCAGCACTATTCCCGCATATAACGAAATAGCAGTAAAACTCTGCCTAAAACACCGAAGCAACTTATCCTTCAATCTTCTCTGCAGTGCGTTTGTTCAGCTAAGTGAGTTAAATCTCCCTTTAGATTCAGGATTTAGAAAAACGTTTCTGCTAAGAGCTGCGTTTGGACATTTCTCAGTGAATGGGGCCTATGCTGGAAGGAGAACTGTCTGCTTGTGAAACCCAAACGGATCTACCTAACAGAACGGTCTTCCATGTGTGAATTCAACTTACCGAGTTAAACTCGTGTGTTGAAGGGGAAGTCTGGAAACGATTTCTGTGGAGAGATCCCAAAACAGGCATTTCCAGCACTATTCCCGCATATAACGAAATAGCAGTAAAACTCTGCCTAAAACACAGAAGCAACGTATCCTTCCATTTGCTCTGCTGTGCGTTTGTTCAGCTAAGTGAGTTAAATCTCCCTTTAGATTCAGGAGTTAGAAACACGTTTCTACTAAGAGATGCGTTTGGACATTTCTCAGTGAATGGGACCCCATGCTGTAAGGAGAACTGTCTGCTTGGGAAACCAAAACGGATCTACCTAACAGAACGGTCCTCAATGTGAGCATTCAACTTACCGAGATAAACTCGTGTGTTGAAGGGGAAGTCTGGAAACGCTTTCTGTGGAGAGATCTCAAAACAGGCATTTCCAGCACTATTCCCGAATATAACGAAATAGCAGTAAAACTCGGCCTAAAACACAGAAGCAACGTATCCTTCAATCTGCTCTGCTGTGCGTTTGTTCAGCTAAGTGAGTTAAATCTCCCTTTAGATTCAGGAGTTAGAAACACTTTTCTGCTAAGTGCTGCGTTTGGACATTTTTCAGTGAATGGGAGCCTATGCTGTAAAGAGAACTGTCTGTTTGTGAAACCAGAATGGATCTACCTAACAGAACGGTCTTCAATGTGTGCATTCAACTTACCGAGTTAAACTCGTGTGTTGAAGGGGAAGTCTGGAAACGCTTTCTGTGGATAGATCTCAAAACAGGCATTTCCAGCACTATTCCCGCATATAACGAAATAGCAGTAAAACTCTGCCGAAAACACAGAAGAAACGTATGCTTCAATCTCCTCTGCTGTGCGTTTGTTCAGCTAAGTGAGTTAAATCTCCCTTTAGATTCAGGAGTTAGAAACACGTTTCTGCTAAGGACGGCATTTGGACATTTCTCAGTGAATGGTAGCCTATGCTGTAAGGAGAACTGTCTGCTTGGGAAACCAAAACGGAGCTACTTAACAGAACGGTCTTCAATGTGTGCATTCAATTTACCGAGTTAAACTAGTGTGTTGAATTTGAAGTCTGGAAAAATTTTCTCTGGGGAGATCTCGAAACAGGCATTTCCAGCACTATTCCCGCATATAACGAAGTAGCAGTAAAACTCTGCGTAAAACACAGAAGCAACGTAACCTTCAATATGCTCTGCTGTACGTTTGTTCAGCTAAGTGAGTTAAATCTCCCTTTAGATTCAGGAGTTAGAAACACGTTTCTGCTAAGGGCTGCGTTTGGACATTTCTCAGTGAATGGGAGCCTATGCTGTAAGGAGAACTGTCTGCTTGTGAAACCAAAACGGAACTACCTAACAGAACGGTCTTCAATGTGTGCATTCAACATACCGAGATAAACTCGTGTGTTTAAGGGGAAGTTTGGAAACGCTTTCTGTGGAGAGATCTCAAAACAGGCATTTCCAGCACTATTCCCGCATATAACGAAATAGCAGTAAAACTCTGCCTAAAACACAGAAGCAACGTATCTTTCAATCTGCTCCGCTGTGCATTTGTTCAGCTAAGTGAGTTAAATCTCCCTTTAGATTCAGGAGTTAGAAACACGTTTCTGCTAAGAGCTGCGTTTGTACATTTCTCAGTGAATGGGAGCCTATGCTGTAAGGAGGACTGTCTGCTTGGGAAACCAAAACGGAGCTACCTAACAGAACAGTCTTCAATGTGTGCATTCAATTTACAGATTTAAACTCGTGTGTTGAATGGGAAGTCTGGAAACGCTTTCGGTGGAGAGATCACAAAACAGGCATTTCCAGCACTATTCCCGCATATAACGAAATAGCAGTAAAACTCTGCCTAAAACACAGAAGCAACGTATCCTTCAATCTGCTCTGCTGTGCGTTTGTTCAGCTAAGTGAGTGAAATCTCCCTTTAAATTCAGGTGTTAGAAATACGTTTCTGCTAAGAGCTGCGTTTGGACATTTCTCCGTGAATGGGAGCCTATGCTATAAGGAGAACTGTCTGCTTGTGAAACCAAAACGGAGCTACCTAACAGAACGGTCTTCAATGTGTGCATTCAACTTACCGAGTTAAAATCGTGTGTTGAAGGGGATGTCTTGAAATGATCTCTGTGGAGAGATCTCAAAACAGGCTTTTCAAGCACTATTCCCGCATATAACGAAATAGCAGTAAAACTCTGCCTAAAACACAGAAGCAACGTATCCTTCAATCTGCTCTGCTGTGCGTTTGTTCAGCTAAGTGAGTAAAATCTCCCTTTAGATTCAGAAGTTAGAAATACGTTTCTGCTAAGAGCTGCGTTTGGACATTTCTCCGTGAATGGGAGCCTATGCTGTAAGGAGAACTGTCTGCTTGTGAAACCAAAACGGAGCTACCTAACAGAATGGCCTTCAATGTGTGCATTCAACTTACCGAGTTAAAATCGTGTGTTGAAGGGGATGTCTTGAAATGATCTCTATGGAGAGATCTCAAAACAGGCATTTCCAGCACTATTCCCGCATATAACGAAATAGCAGTAAAACTCTGCCTAAAACACCGAAGCAACTTATCCTTCAATCTTCTCTGCAGTGCGTTTGTTCAGCTAAGTGAGTTAAATCTCCCTTTAGATTCAGGATTTAGAAAAACGTTTCTGCTAAGAGCTGCGTTTGGACATTTCTCAGTGAATGGGAGCCTATGCTCTAAGGAGAACTATCTGCTTGGTAAACCAAAACGGAGCTACCTAACAGAACGGTATTAAATGTGTGCATTCAACTTACAGAATTAAACTCGTGTGTTGAAGGGGATGTCTGGAAACGCTTTCTGTGGAGAGATTTCAAAACAGGAATTTCCAGCACTATTCCCGCATATAACGAAATAGCAGTAAAACTCTGCCTAAAACACAGAAGCAACGTATCCTTCAATCTGCTCTGCTCTTCGTTTGTTCTGCTTAGTGAGTTAAATCTCCCTTTAGATTCAGGAGTTAGAAACACGTTTGTGCTACGTGCTGCGTTTGGACATTTCTCAGTGAATTGGAGCCTATGCTGTAAGGAGAACTGTCTGCTTGTGAAACCAAGATGGAGCTACCTAACAGAAAGGTCTTCAATGTGTGCATTCAACTTACCGAGTTAAACCCGTGTGTTGAAGGGGAAGTCTGGAAACGCTTTCTGTGGAGAGATTTCAAAACAGGCATTTCCAGCACTATTCCCGCATATAACGAAATAGCAGTAAAACTCTGCCTAAAACACAGAAGCAACGTATCCTTCAATATGCTCTGCTATGCGTTTGTTCAGCTAAGTGAGTTAAATCTCCCATTAGTTTCAGGAGTTAGAAACAAGTTTCTGCTAAGAGCTGCGTTTGGACATTTCTCAGTGAATGGGAGCCTATGCTGTAAGGAGAACTGTCTGCTTGTGAAACCAATACGGAGCGACCTAACAGAACGGTCTTCAATGTGTGCATTCAACTTACCGAGTTAAAATCGTGTGTTGAAGGGGAGGTCTTGAAACGCTCTCTGTGGAAAGATCTCAAAACAGGCATTTCCAGCACTCTTCCCGCATATAACGAAATAGCAGTAAAACTCTGCCTAAAACACAGAAGCAACGTATCCTTCAATCTGCCCTGCTCTGCGTTTGTTCAGCTAAGTGAGTTAAATCTCACTTTAGAGTCAGGGGTTAGAAACACGTTTCTGCTAAGAGCTGCGTTTGGTCATTTCTCTGTGAATGGGTGCCTATGCTGTAAGGAGAACTGTCTGCTTGGGAAACCAAAACGGAGCTACCTAACAGAAAGGTCTTCAATGTTTGCATTGAACTTACCGAGTTAAACCCGTGTGTTGAAGGGGAAGTCTGGAAATGCATTCTGTGGAGAGATCTCAAAACAGGCATTTCCAACACTATTCCCGCATATAACGATACAGCAGTAAAACTCTGCCTAAAACATAGAAGCAAGGTATCATTCAATCTTCTCTGCTGTGCGATTGTTCATCTAAGTGAGTTAAATCTCCCTTTAGATTCAGGTGTTAGAAACACGTTGCTGGTAAGAGCTTCGTTTGGACATTTCTCAGTGAATGGGGGCCTATGCTGTAAGGACAACTGTCTGCTTGTGAAACCAAAACGGAGCTACCTAACAGAACGGTCTTCAATGAGTGCAGTCAACTTACCGAGTTAAACTCCTGTGTTGAAGCGGAAGTCTGCAAAGGCTTTCTGTGGAGAGATTTCAAAACAGACATTTCCAGCACTATTCCCGCATATAACGAAATAGCATTAAAACTCTGCCGAAAACACAGAAGCAACGTATACTTCAATCTGCTCTGCTGTGCGTTTGTTCAGCTAAGTGAGTTAATTCTCCCTTTAGATTCAGGAGTTAGAAACACGTTTCTGCTAAGGGCTGCGTTTGGACATTTCTGAGAGAATTGGAACCTATGCTGTAAGGAGAACTCTCTGCTTGTGAAACCAAAACGGAGCGACCTAACAGAACGGTCTTCAGTGTGTGCATTCCACTTACCGAGATAAACTCGTGTGTTGAAGGGGAAGTCTGGAAACGCTTTCTGTGGAGAGATCTCAAAACAGGCATTTTCAGCAATATTCCGGCATGTAACGAAATAGCAGTAAAACTCTGACTAAAACACAGAAGCAACGTATCCTTCAATCTGCTCTGCTCTGCGTTTGTTCTGCTAAGTGAGCTGAATCTCCCTTTAGATTCAGGAGTTAGAAACACGTTTCTTCTAAGTGATGCGTTTGGACATTTCTCAGTGCATGGGAGCCTTTGCTGTAAAGAGAACTGTCTGCTTGTGAAACCAAAATGGAGCTACCTAACAGAACGGTCTTCAATGGGTGCATTCAACTTACCGAGATAAACTCGTGTGTTTAAGGGGAAGTTTGGAAACGCTTTCTGTGGAGAGATCTCAAAACAGGCATTTCCAGCACTATTCCAGCATATAACAAAATAGCAGTAAAACTCTTCCTAAAACACAGAAACAACGTATCCTTCAATCTGCTCTGCTGTGCGTTTGTTCAGCTAAGTGACTTAAATCTCCCTTTAGATTCAGGAGTTAGAAACACGTTTCTGCTAAGAGCTGCGTTTGGACATTTCTCAGTGAATGGGAGCATATGCTGTAAGGAGAACTGTCTGCTTGGGAAACTAAAACCGAGCTACCTAACAGAACGGTCTTCAATGTGTGCATTCAACGTACCGAGTTAATTTCGTGTGTTGAAGGGGAAGTCTGGAAAAGCTTTCTGTGGAGAGATCTCACAACAGGCATTTCCAGCACTATTCCCTCATATAACGAAATAGAAGTAAAACTCTGCCTAAAACACAGAAGAAACGTATCCTTCAATCTGCTCTGCTGTGCGTTTGTTCAGATAAGTGAGTTAAATCTCACTTTAGATTCAGGAGTTAGAAACACGTTTCTGCTAAGAGCTGCGTTTGGACATTTCTCAGTGAATGTGAGCCTATGCTGAAAGGAGGACTGTCTGCTTGGGAAACCAAAACGGAGCTACCTAACAGAACAGTCTTCAATGTGTGCATTCAATTTACAGAGTTAAACTCGTGTGTTGAATTGGAAGTCTGGAAACACTTTCTCTGGGGAGATCTCGAAACAGGCATTTCCAGCACTATTCCCGCATATAACGAAGTAGCAGTAAAACTCTGCCTAACACACAGAAGCAACTTAGCCTTCAATCTGCTCTGCTGTGCCTTTGTTCAGCTAAGTGAGTTAAATCTCCCTTTAGATTCAGGAGTTAGAAACACGTTTCTGCTCAGAGCTGCGTTTGGACATTTCTCAGTGAATGGGAGCCTATGCTGTAAGGAGAACAGTCTGCTTGTGAAACCAAGATGGAGCTACCTAACAGAAAGGTCTTCAATGTGTGCATTCAACTTACCGAGTTAAACCCGTGTGTTGAAGGGGAAGTCTGGAAACGCTTTCTGTGGAGAGATTTCAAAACAGGCATTTCCAGCACTATTCCCGCATATAACGAAATAGCAGTAAAACTCTGCCTAAAACACAGAAGCAACGTATCCTTCAATATGCTCTGCTATGCGTTTGTTCAGCTAAGTGAGTTAAATCTCCCATTAGTTTCAGGAGTTAGAAACAAGTTTCTGCTAAGAGCTGCGTTTGGACATTTCTCAGTGAATGGGAGCCTATGCTGTAAGGAGAACTGTCTGCTTGTGAAACCAATACGGAGCGACCTAACAGAACGGTCTTCAATGTGTGCATTCAACTTACCGAGTTAAAATCGTGTGTTGAAGGGGAGGTCTTGAAACGCTCTCTGTGGAAAGATCTCAAAACAGGCATTTCCAGCACTCTTCCCGCATATAACGAAATAGCAGTAAAACTCTGCCTAAAACACAGAAGCAACGTATCCTTCAATCTGCCCTGCTCTGCGTTTGTTCAGCTAAGTGAGTTAAATCTCACTTTAGAGTCAGGGGTTAGAAACACGTTTCTGCTAAGAGCTGCGTTTGGTCATTTCTCAGTGAATGGGTGCCTATGCTGTAAGGAGAACTGTCTGCTTGGGAAACCAAAACGGAGCTACCTAACAGAAAGGTCTTCAATGTTTGCATTGAACTTACCGAGTTAAACCCGTGTGTTGAAGGGGAAGTCTGGAAATGCATTCTGTGGAGAGATCTCAAAACAGGCATTTCCAACACTATTCCCGCATATAACGATACAGCAGTAAAACTCTGCCTAAAACATAGAAGCAAGGTATCATTCAATCTTCTCTGCTGTGCGATTGTTCATCTAAGTGAGTTAAATCTCCCTTTAGATTCAGGTGTTAGAAACACGTTGCTGGTAAGAGCTTCGTTTGGACATTTCTCAGTGAATGGGGGCCTATGCTGTAAGGACAACTGTCTGCTTGTGAAACCAAAACGGAGCTACCTAACAGAACGGTCTTCAATGAGTGCAGTCAACTTACCGAGTTAAACTCCTGTGTTGAAGCGGAAGTCTGCAAAGGCTTTCTGTGGAGAGATTTCAAAACAGACATTTCCAGCACTATTCCCGCATATAACGAAATAGCATTAAAACTCTGCCGAAAACACAGAAGCAACGTATACTTCAATCTGCTCTGCTGTGCGTTTGTTCAGCTAAGTGAGTTAATTCTCCCTTTAGATTCAGGAGTTAGAAACACGTTTCTGCTAAGGGCTGCGTTTGGACATTTCTGAGAGAATTGGAACCTATGCTGTAAGGAGAACTCTCTGCTTGTGAAACCAAAACGGAGCGACCTAACAGAACGGTCTTCAGTGTGTGCATTCCACTTACCGAGATAAACTCGTGTGTTGAAGGGGAAGTCTGGAAACGCTTTCTGTGGAGAGATCTCAAAACAGGCATTTTCAGCAATATTCCGGCATGTAACGAAATAGCAGTAAAACTCTGACTAAAACACAGAAGCAACGTATCCTTCAATCTGCTCTGCTCTGCGTTTGTTCTGCTAAGTGAGCTGAATCTCCCTTTAGATTCAGGAGTTAGAAACACGTTTCTTCTAAGTGATGCGTTTGGACATTTCTCAGTGCATGGGAGCCTTTGCTGTAAAGAGAACTGTCTGCTTGTGAAACCAAAATGGAGCTACCTAACAGAACGGTCTTCAATGGGTGCATTCAACTTACCGAGATAAACTCGTGTGTTTAAGGGGAAGTTTGGAAACGCTTTCTGTGGAGAGATCTCAAAACAGGCATTTCCAGCACTATTCCAGCATATAACAAAATAGCAGTAAAACTCTTCCTAAAACACAGAAACAACGTATCCTTCAATCTGCTCTGCTGTGCGTTTGTTCAGCTAAGTGACTTAAATCTCCCTTTAGATTCAGGAGTTAGAAACACGTTTCTGCTAAGAGCTGCGTTTGGACATTTCTCAGTGAATGGGAGCATATGCTGTAAGGAGAACTGTCTGCTTGGGAAACTAAAACCGAGCTACCTAACAGAACGGTCTTCAATGTGTGCATTCAACGTACCGAGTTAATTTCGTGTGTTGAAGGGGAAGTCTGGAAAAGCTTTCTGTGGAGAGATCTCACAACAGGCATTTCCAGCACTATTCCCTCATATAACGAAATAGAAGTAAAACTCTGCCTAAAACACAGAAGAAACGTATCCTTCAATCTGCTCTGCTGTGCGTTTGTTCAGATAAGTGAGTTAAATCTCACTTTAGATTCAGGAGTTAGAAACACGTTTCTGCTAAGAGCTGCGTTTGGACATTTCTCAGTGAATGTGAGCCTATGCTGAAAGGAGGACTGTCTGCTTGGGAAACCAAAACGGAGCTACCTAACAGAACAGTCTTCAATGTGTGCATTCAATTTACAGAGTTAAACTCGTGTGTTGAATTGGAAGTCTGGAAACACTTTCTCTGGGGAGATCTCGAAACAGGCATTTCCAGCACTATTCCCGCATATAACGAAGTAGCAGTAAAACTCTGCCTAACACACAGAAGCAACTTAGCCTTCAATCTGCTCTGCTGTGCCTTTGTTCAGCTAAGTGAGTTAAATCTCCCTTTAGATTCAGGAGTTAGAAACTCGTTTCTGCTCAGAGCTGCGTTTGGACATTTCTCAGTGAATGGGAGCCTATGCTGTAAGGAGAACAGTCTGCTTGTGAAACCAAAACGGAGCTACCTAACAGAACGGTCTTCAATGTGTGCATTCAACTTACCGAGATAAACTCGTGTGTTGAAGGGGAAGTTTGGAAACGCTTTCTGTGGAGAGATCTCAAAACAGGCGTTTCCAACACTATTCCCGCATATAACGAAATAGCAGTAAAACTCTGCCTAAAACACAGAAGCAACGTATCCGTAAATCTGCTCTGCTGTGCGTTTGTTCAGCTAAGTGAGTTAAATCTCCCTTTAGATTCCGGAGTTAGAAACACGTTTCTGCTAAGAGCTGCGTTTGGACATTTCTCAGTTAATGGGAGCCTATGCTGTAAGGAGAACTGTCTGCTTGTGAAACCAAAACGGAGCTACCTAACAGAACGGTCTTCAATGTGTGCATTCAACATACCGAGTTAAACTCGTGTGTTGAAGAAGAAGTCTGGAAAATCTTTCTGTACAGAGATCTCAAAACTGGCATTTCCAGCACTATTCCTGCATATAACGAAATAGCAGTAAAACTCTGCCTAACACACAGAAGCAACTTAGCCTTCAATCTGCTCTGCTGTGCCTTTGTTCAGCTAAGTGAGTTAAATCTCCCTTTAGATTCAGGAGTTAGAAACACGTTTCTTCTCAGAGCTGCGTTTGGACATTTCTCAGTGAATGGGAGCCTATGCTGTAAGGAGAACTGTGTGCTTGGGAAACCAAAACGGAGCTACCTAACAGAACGGTCTTCAATGTGTGCCTTCAAATTACCGAGATAAACTGGTGTGTTGAAGGGGAAGTCTGGAAACGCTTTCTGTGGAGAGATCTCAAAACAGGAATTTCCAGCACTATTCTCGCATATAAGGAAATAGCAGTAAAACTCTGCCTAAAACACAGAAGCAACGTATCCTTCAGTCTGCTCTTCTGTGCGTTTGTTCAGCTAAGTGAGTTAAATCTCCATTTAGATTCACGAGTTAGAAACACGTTTTTGCTAAGGGCTGCCTTTGGACATATCTCAGTGAATGGGAGCCTATGCTGTAAGGAGAACTGCCTGCTTGTGAAACCAAAACGGAACTACCTAACAGAACGGTCTTCAATGTGTCCATTCAACTTACCGAGTTAAACTCGTGTGTTGAAAGGGAAGTCTGGAAACGCTTTCTGTGGAGAGATCTCAAAACAGGAATTTCCCGCACTATTCCCGCATATAAAGAAATAGCAGTAAATCTCTGCCTAAGACACAGAAGCAACGTAGCCTTCAATATGCTCTGCTGTGCCTTTCTTCAGCTGAGTTAAATCTCCCTTTAGTTTCAGGAGTTAGAAACACGTTTCTGCTCAGAGCTGCGTTTGGACATTTCTCAGTGAATGGGAGCCTATGCTGTAAGGAGAAATGTGTGCTTGTGAAACCAAAACGGAGCTACCTAACAGAACGGTCTTCAATGTGTGCATTCAACTTACCGAGTTAAACTCGTGTGTTGAAGGGGAAGTCTGGAAACGCTTTCTGTGGAGAGATCTCAAAACAGGCATTTCCTGCACTATTCCCGCATATAACGAAATAGCAGCAAAACGCTGCCTAAAACCCAGAAGCAACGTATCCTTCAATCGGCACTGCTGTGCCTTTGTTCAGCCAAGTGAGTTAAATCTCCCTTTAGATTCAGCAGTTAGAAACACGTTTCTGCTAAGGGCTGCGTTTGGACATTTCTCAGGCAATGGGAGCCTATGCTGTAAAGGAGAACTGTCTGCTTGGGAAACCAAAACGGAGCTACCTAACAGAACGGTCTTCAATGTGTGCATTCAACTTACCCAGTTAAACTCCTGTGTTGAATTGGAAGTCTGGAAACACTTTCTCTGGGGAGATCTCAAAACAGGCAGTTCCAGCACTATTCCCGCATATAACGAAGTAGCAGTAAAACTCTGCGTAAAACACAGAAGCAACGCAACCTTCAATCTGCTCTGCTGTGCGTTTGTTCAGCTAAGTGAGTTAAATCTCCCTTTAGATTCAGGAGTTAGAAACACGTTTCTGTTAAGAGCTGCGTTTGGGCAATTCTCAGTGAATGGGAGCCTATGGTGTAAGGAAAACTGTCTGCTTGTGAAACCAAAACGGAGCTACCTAACCGAACGGTCTTCAACGGGTGCATTCAACTTACCGAGATAAACTCGTGTGTTTAAGGGGAAATTTGGAAACGCTTTCTGTGGAGAGATCTCAAAACAGGCATTTCCAGCACTATTCCAGCATATAAAAAAATAGCAGTAAAACTCTTCCTAAAACACAGAAGCAACGTATCCTTCAATCTGCTCTGCTGTGCGTTTGTTCAGCTAAGTGACTTAAATATCCCTTTAGATTCAGGAGTTAGAAACACGTTTCTGCTAAGAGCTGAGTTTGGACATTTCTCAGTGAATGGGAGCATATGCTGTAAGGAGAACTGTCTGCTTGGGAAACTAAAACCGAGCTACCTAAGAGAACGGTCTTCAATGTGTGCATTCAACGTACTGAGTTAAATTCGTGTGTTGAAGGGGAAGTCTGGAAACGCTTTCTGTGGCGAGATCTCAAAACAGGCATTTCCAGCACTATTACCTCATATAACGAAATAGCAGTAAAATTCTGCCTAAAACACAGAAGAAACGTATCCTTCAATCTGCTCTGCTGTGCGTTTGTTCAGCTAAGTGAGTTAAATCTCCCTTTAGATTCAGGAGTTAGAAACACGTTTCTGCTAAGAGCTGCGTTTGGACATTTCTCAGTGAATGTGAGCCTATGCTGAAAGGAGGACTGTCTGCTTGGGAAACCAAAACGGAGCTATCTAACAGAACAGTCTTCAATGTGTGCATTCAATTTACAGAGATAAACTCGTGTGTTGAATGGAAAGTCTGGAAACGCTTTCTGTGGAGAGATCTCAAAACAGGCATTTCCAGCACTATTCCCGCATATAACGAAATAGCAGTAAAATTCTGCCGAAAACACAGAAGCAACGTATCCTTCAATCTGATCTGCTATGCGATTGTTCAGCTAAGTGAGTTAAATCTCACTTTAGATTCAGGAGTTAGAAACACGTTTCTGCTAAGTGCTGCTTTTGGACATTTCTCAGTGAATGGGAGCCTATGCTGTAAGGAGAACTCTCTGCCTTTGAAACCAAAACGGAGCTACCTAACAGAACTGTCTTCAATGTGTGCATTCAACTTACAGAGTTAAGCTCGTGTGTTGAAGGGGAAGTCTGGAAACGCTTTCTGTGGAGAGATCTCAAAACACGCATTTCCAGCACTATTCCCACATATAATGAAAGAGCAGTAAAACTCTGCCTAAAACACAGAAGCAACGTATCCTTCAATCTGCTCTGCTGTGCGTTTGTTCAGCTAAGTGAGTTAAATCTCTTTTTAGATTCAGGAGTTAGAAACACGTTTCTGCTAAGAGCTATGTTTGGACATTTCTCTGTGAATGGGAGCCTATGCTGTAAGGAGAACTGTCTGCTTGTGAAACCAAAACGGAGCTACATAACAGAACGGTCTTAAATTCCTGCATTCAACTTACCGAGTTAAACTCGTGTGTTGAAATGGAAGTCTGGAAACGCTTTCTGTGGAAAGATCTCAAAACAGGCATTTCCAGCACTATTCCCGCATATAACAAAATAGCAGTAAAACTCTGCCTAAAACACAGAAGCAACGTATCATTCAATCTGCTCTGCTGTACGTTTGTTCAGCTAAGTGAGTTAAATCTCCCTTTAGATTCAAAATTTAGAAACACGTTTCTGCTAAGGAGGGCATTTGGACATTTCTCAGTGAATGGGAGCCTATGCTGTAAGGAGAACTGTCTGCTTGGGAAACCAAAACGGAGCTACATAACAGAACGGTCTTCAATGTGTGCATTCAACTTACCGAGTTAAACTCGTGTGTTGAATTGGAAGTCTGGAAACACTTTCTCTGGGTAGATCTCGAAACAGGCATTTCCAGCACTATTCCCGCATATAACGAAGTAGCAGTAAAACTCTGCGTAAAACACAGAAGCAACGTAACCTTCAATCTGCTCTGCTGTGCGTTTGTTCAGCTAAGTGAGTTAAATCTCCCTTTAGATTCAGGAGATAGAAACACGTTTCTGCTAAGAGCTGCGTTTGGACATTTCTCAGTGAATGGGAGCCTATGCTGTAAGGAGAACTGTCTGCTTGGGAAACCAAAACGGAACTACCTAGCAGAACGGTCTTCAATGTGTGCATTCAGCTTACAGAGTTAAACTCGCGTGTTGAAGGGGAAGTCTGGAAACGCTTTCTGTGGAGAGATCTCAAAACAGGCATTTACAGCACTATTCCCGCATATAACGAAATAGCAGTAAAACTCTGCCTAAAACACAGAAGCAAAGTATCCTTCAATCTGCTCTGCTGTGCGTTTGTTCAGCTAAGTGAGTTAAATCTCCCTTTAGATTCAGGAGTTAGAAACACGTTTCCGCTAAGAGCTGCCTTTTTACATTTCTCAGTGAATGGGAGCCTATGCTGTAAGGAGAACAGTCTGCTTGTAAAAAAAAAAACGGAGCTACCTAACAGAACTGTCTTCAATGTGTGCATTCAACTTACCGAGTTAAACTCCTGTGTTGAAGGGGAAGTCTGGAAACGCTTTCTGTGGAGAGATCCCAAAACAGGCATTTCCAGCACTATTCCCGAATAAAACGAAATAGCAGTAAATCTCTGCCGAAAACACAGAAGAAACATATGCTTCAATCTGCTCTGCTGTGCGATTGTTCAGCTAAGTGAGTTAAATCTCCCTTTAGATTCAGGAGTTAGAAAAACGTTTCTGCTAAGAGCTGCGTTTGGACATTTCTCAGTGAATTTGAGGCTATGCTGTAAGGAGAACTGTCTGCTTGGGAAACCAAAAGGGAGCTACCTATCAGAACGGTCTTCAATGTGTGCATTCAACTTACCGACATAAACCGGTGTGTTGAAGGGGAAGTCTGGAAACGCCTTCTGTGGAGAGATCTCAAAACAGGCATTTCCAGCACTATTCCCGCATATAACGAAATAGCAGTAAAACTCTGCCTACAACACAGAAGAAACGTATCCTTCAATCTGCTCTGCTGTGCGTTTGTTCAGCTAAATGAGTTATATCTCCCTTTAGATTCAGGAGTTAGAAACACGTTTCTGCTAACCGCTGTGTTTGGACATTTCTCAGTGAATGGGAGCCTATGCTGTAAGGAGAACTGTCTGCTTGTGAAACCAAAACGGAGCTACCTAACAGAACGGTCTTCAATGTGTGCATTGAACTTACCAAGTTAAAATCGTGTTTAGAAGGGGATGTCTTGAAATGCTCTCTGTGGATAGATCTCAAAACAGGCATTTCCAGCACTATTCCCGTATATAACGAAATAGCAGTAAAACTCTGCCTAAAACACAGAAGCAACGTATCCTTCAATCTGCTGTGCTGTGCATTTGTTCAGCTAAGTGAGTTAAATCTCCCTTTAGATTCAGGAGTTAGAAACACATTTCTGCTAAGAGCTGCGTTTGGATATTTCTCAGTGAATGCGAGCCTATGCTGTAAGGAGAACTGTCTGCTTGTGAGAACAAAACGGAGCTACCTAACAGAACGGAATTCAATGTGTCCATTCAACTTACCGAGATAAACTCGTGTGTTGAAGGGGAAGTCTGGAAAACTTTTCTGTGGAGAGATCTCAAAACAGGCATTTCCAGCACTATTCCCGCATATAACGAAATAGCAGTAAAACTCTGCCTAAAACACAGAAGCAACGTATCCTTCAATATGCTCTGCTATGCGTTTGTTCAGCTAAGTGAGTTAAATCTCCCTTTAGATTCAGGAGTTAGAAACACGTTTCTGCTAAGAGCTGCGTTTGGACATTTCTCAGTGAATGGGAGCCTATGCTGTAAGGAGAACTGTCTGCTTGTGAAAACAAAACGGAGCGACCTAACAGAACGGTCTTCAATGTGTGCATTCAACTTACCGAGTTAAAATCGTGTGTTGAAGGGGAGGTCCTGAAACGCTCTCTGTGGAAAGATCTCAAAACCGGCATTTCCAGCACTATTCCCGCATATAAAGAAATAGCAGTAAAACTCTGCCTAAAACACAGAAGCAACGTATCCTTCAATCTGCCCTGCTCTGCGTTTGTTCAGCTAAGTGAGTTAAATCTCACTTTAGAGTCAGGGGTTAGAAACACGTTTCTCCTAAGAGCTGCGTTTGGACATTTCTCAGTGAATGGGAGCCTATGCTGTAGGGAGAACTGTCTGCCTGGGAAACCAAAACGGAGCTACCTAACAGAACGGTCTTCAATGTGTGCATTCAACCTACCGAGTTAAACCAGTGTGTTAAAGGGGAAGTCTGGAAACGCTTTCTGTGGAGAGATCTCAAAACAGGCATTTCCAGCACTATTCCCGCATATAACGAAATAGCAGTAATACTCTGCCTAAATCACAAAAGCAACGTATCCGTCAATCTGCTCTGCTGTGCGTTTGTTCAGCTAAGTGAGTTAAATCTCCCTTTAGATTCAGGATTTAGAAACACGTTTCTGCTAAGAGCTGCGTTTGGACATTTCTCAGTGAATGGGAGCCTATGCTGTAAGGAGAACTGTCTGCTTGGGAAACCAAAACGGAGCTACCTAACAGAAAGGTCTTCAATGTTTGCATTGAACTTACCGAGTTAAACCCGTGTGTTGAAGGGGAAGTCTGGAAATGCATTCTGTGGAGAGATCTCAAAACAGGCATTTCCAACACTATTCCCGCATATAACGATACAGCAGTAAAACTCTGCCTAAAACACAGAAGCAAGGTATCATTCAATCTTCTCTGCTGTGCGATTGTTCATCTAAGTGAGTTAAATCTCCCTTTAGATTCAGGAGTTAGAAACACGTTGCTGGTAAGAGCTTCGTTTGGACATTTCTCAGTGAATGGGGGCCTATGCTGTAAGGACAACTGTCTGCTTGTGAAACCAAAACGGAGCTACCTAACAGAACGGTCTTCAATGAGTGCAGTCAACTTACCGAGTTAAACTCCTGTGTTGAAGCGGAAGTCTGCAAACGCTTTCTGTGGAGAGATTTCAAAACAGACATTTCCAGCACTATTCCCGCATATAACGAAATAGCATTAAAATTCTGCCGAAAACACAGAAGCAACGTATACTTCAATCTGCTCTGCTGTGCGTTTGTTCAGCTAAGTGAGTTAATTCTCCCTTTAGATTCAGGAGTTAGAAACACGTTTCTGCTAAGGGCTGCGTTTGGACATTTCTGAGAGAATTGGAACCTATGCTGTAAGGAGAACTCTCTGCTTGTGAAACCAAAACGGAGCGACCTAACAGAACGGTCTTCAGTGTGTGCATTCCACTTACCGAGATAAACTCGTGTGTTGAAGGGGAAGTCTGGAAACGCTTTCTGTGGAGAGATCTCAAAACAGGCATTTTCAGCAATATTCCGGCATGTAACGAAATAGCAGTAAAACTCTGACTAAAACACAGAAGCAACGTATCCTTCAATCGGCTCTGCTCTGCGTTTGTTCTGCTAAGTGAGTTGAATCTCCCTTTAGATTCAGGAGTTAGAAACACGTTTCTTCTAAGTGATGCGTTTGGACATTTCTCAGTGCATGGGAGCCTTTGCTGTAAAGAGAACTGTCTGCTTGTGAAACCAAAATGGAGCTACCTAACAGAACGGTCTTCAATGGGTGCATTCAACTTACCGAGATAAACTCGTGTGTTTAAGGGGAAGTTTGGAAACGCTTTCTGTGGAGAGAACTCAAAACAGGCATTTCCAGCACTATTCCAGCATATAACAAAATAGCAGTAAAACTCTTCCTAAAACACAGAAACAACGTATCCTTCAATCTGCTCTGCTGTGCGTTTGTTCAGCTAAGTGAATTAAATCTCCCTTTAGATTCAGGAGTTAGAAACACGTTTCTGCTAAGAGCTGCGTTTGGACATTTCTCAGTGAATGGGAGCATATGCTGTAAGGAGAACTGTCTGCTTGTGAAACTAAAACCGAGCTACCTAACAGAACGGTCTTCAATGTGTGCATTCAACGTACCGAGTTAAATTCGTGTGTTGAAGGGGAAGTCTGGAAAAGCTTTCTGTGGAGAGATCTCAAAACAGGCATTTCCAGCACTATTCCCTCATATAAGGAAATAGAAGTAAAACTCTGCCTAAAACACAGAAGAAACGTATCCTTCAATCTGCTCTGCTGTGCGTTTGTTCAGATAAGTGAGTTAAATCTCCCTTTAGATTCAGGAGTTAGAAACACGTTTCTGCTAAGAGCTGCGTTTGGACATTTCTCAGTGAATGTGAGCCTATGCTGAAAGGAGGACTGTCTGCTTGGGAAACCAAAACGGAGCTACCTAACAGAACAGTCTTCAATGTGTGCATTCAATTTACAGAGTTAAACTCGTGTGTTGAATTGGAAGTCTGGAAACTCTTTCTCTGGGGAGATCTCGAAACAGGCATTTCCAGCACTATTCCCGCATATAAGGAAGTAGCAGTAAAATTCTGCCTAACACACAGAAGCAACTTAGCCTTCAATCTGCTCTGCTCTGCCTTTGTTCAGCTAAGTGAGTTAAATCTCCCTTTAGATTCAGGAGTTAGAAACACGTTTCTGCTCAGAGCTGCGTTTGGACATTTCTCAGTGAATGGGAGCCTATGCTGTAAGGAGAACAGTCTGCTTGTGAAACCAAAACGGAGCTACCTAACAGAACGGTCTTCAATGTGTGCATTCAACTTACCGAGATAAACTCGTGTGTTGAAGGGGAAGTTTGGAAACGCTTTCTGTGGAGAGATCTCAAAACAGGCGTTTCCAACACTATTCCCGCATATAACGAAATAGCAGTAAAACTCTGCCTAAAACACAGAAGCAACGTATCCGTAAATCTGCTCTGCTGTGCGTTTGTTCAGCTAAGTGAGTTAAATCTCCCTTTAGATTCCGGAGTTAGAAACACGTTTCTGCTAAGAGCTGCGTTTGGACATTTCTCAGTTAATGGGAGCCTATGCTGTAAGGAGAACTGTGTGCTTGGGAAACCAAAACGGAGCTACCTAACAGAACGGTCTTCAATGTGTGCATTCAACATACCGAGTTAAACTCGTGTGTTGAAGAAGAAGTCTGGAAAATCTTTCTGTACAGAGATCTCAAAACAGGCATTTCCAGCACTATTCCCTCATATAACGAAATAGCAGTAAAACTCTGCCTAACACACAGAAGCAACTTAGCCTTCAATCTGCTCTGCTGTGCCTTTGTTCAGCTAAGTGAGTTAAATCTCCCTTTAGATTCAGGAGTTAGAAACACGTTTTTGCTAAGGGCTGCCTTTGGACATATCTCAGTGAATGGGAGCCTATGCTGTAAGGAGAACTGCCTGCTTGTGAAACCAAAACGGAACTACCTAACAGAACGGTCTTCAATGTGTCCATTCATCTTACCGAGTTAAACTCGTGTGTTGAAGGGGAAGTCTGGAAACGCTTTCCGTGGAGAGATCTCAAAACAGGAATTTCCCGCACTATTCCCGCATATAACGAAATAGCAGTAAATCTCTGCCTAAAACACAGAAGCAACGTAGCCTTCAATATGCTCTGCTGTGCCTTTCTTCAGCTAAGTGAGTTAAATCTCCCTTTAGTTTCAGGAGTTAGAAACACGTTTCTGCTCAGAGCTGCGTTTGGACATTTCTCAGTGAATGGGAGCCTATGCTGTAAGGAGAAATGTGTGCTTGGGAAACCAAAACGGAGCTACCTAACAGAACGGTCTTCAATGTGTGCATTCAACTTACCGAGTTAAACTCGTGTGTTGAAGGGGAAGTCTGGAAACGCTTTCTGTGGAGAGATCTCAAAACAGGCATTTCCTGCACTATTCCCGCATATAACGAAATAGCAGTAAAACGCTGCCTAAATCCCAGAAGCAACGTATCCTTCAATCGGCACTGCTGTGCCTTTGTTCAGCCAAGTGAGTTAAATCTCCCTTTAGATTCAGCAGTTAGAAACACGTTTCTGCTAAGGGCTGCGTTTGGACATTTCTCAGGGAATGGGAGCCTATGCTGTAAAGGAGAACTCTCTGCTTGGGAAACCAAAACGGAGCTACCTAACAGAACGGTCTTCAATGTGTGCATTCAACTTACCCAGTTAAACTCCTGTGTTGAATTGGAAGTCTGGAAACACTTTCTCTGGGGAGATCTCAAAACAGGCAGTTCCAGCACTATTCCCGCATATAACGAAGTAGCAGTAAAACTCTGCGTAAAACACAGAAGCAACGCAACCTTCAATCTGCTCTGCTGTGCGTTTGTTCAGCTAAGTGAGTTAAATCTCCCTTTAGATTCAGGAGTTAGAAACACGTTTCTGTTAAGAGCTGCGTTTGGGCAATTCTCAGTGAATGGGAGCCTATGGTGTAAGGAAAACTGTCTGCTTGTGAAACGAAACGGAGCTACCTAACCAAACGGTCTTCAAAGGGTGCATTCAACTTACCGAGATAAACTCGTGTGTTTAAGGGGAAATTTGGAAACGCTTTCTGTGGAGAGATCTCAAAACAGGCATTTCCAGCACTATTCCAGCATATAACAAAATAGCAGTAAAACTCTTCCTAAAAGACAGAAGCAACGTATCCTTCAATCTGCTCTGCTGTGCGTTTGTTCAGCTAAGTGACTTAAATATCCCTTTAGATTCAGGAGTTAGAAACACGTTTCTGCTAAGAGCTGAGTTTGGACATTTCTCAGTGAATGGGAGCATATGCTGTAAGGAGAACTGTCTGCTTGGGAAACTAAAACCGAGCTACCTAAGAGAACGGTCTTCAATGTGTGCATTCAACGTACCGAGTTAAATTCGTGTGTTGAAGGGGAAGTCTGGAAACGCTTTCTGTGGCGAGATCTCAAAACAGGCATTTCCAGCACTATTACCTCATATAACGAAATAGCAGTAAAACTCTGCCTAAAACACAGAAAAAACGTATCCTTCAATCTGCTCTGCTGTGCGTTTGTTCAGCTAAGTGAGTTAAATCTCCCTTTAGATTCAGGAGTTAGAAACACGTTTCTGCTAAGAGCTGCGTTTGGACATTTCTCAGTGAATGTGAGCCTATGCTGAAAGGAGGACTGTCTGCTTGGGAAACCAAAACGGAGCTATCTAACAGAACAGTCTTCAATGTGTGCATTCAATTTACAGAGATAAACTCGTGTGTTGAATGGAAAGTCTGGAAACGCTTTCTTTGGAGAGATCTCAAAACAGGCATTTCCATCACTATTCCCGCATATAACGAAATAGCAGTAAATTCTGCCGAAAACACAGAAGCAACGTATCCTTCAATCTGATCTGCTATGCGATTGTTCAGCTAAGTGAGTTAAATCTCACTTTAGATTCAGGAGTTAGAAACACGTTTCTGCTAAGTGCTGCTTTTGGACATTTCTCAGTGAATGGGAGCCTATCCTGTAAGGAGAACTGTCTGCCTTTGAAACCAAAACGGAGCTACCTAACAGAACTGTCTTCAATGTGTGCATTCAACTTACAGAGTTAAGCTCGTGTGTTGAAGGGGAAGTCTGGAAACGCTTTCTGTGGAGAGATCTCAAAACAGGCATTTCCAGCACTATTCCCACATATAATGAAAGAGCAGTAAAACTCTGCCTAAAACACAGAAGCAACGTATCCTTCAATCTGCTCTGCTGTGCGTTTGTTCAGCTAAGTGAGTTAAATCTCCTTTTAGATTCAGGAGTTAGAAACACGTTTCTGCTAAGAGCTATGTTTGGACATTTCTCTGTGAATGGGAGCCTATGCTGTAAGGAGAACTGTCTGCTTGTGAAACCAAAACGGAGCTACATAACAGAACGGTCTTAAATTCCTGCATTCAACTTACCGAGTTAAACTCGTGTGTTGAAGTGGAAGTCTGGAAACGCTTTCTGTGGAAAGATCTCAAAACAGGCATTTCCAGCACTATTCCCGCATATAACAAAATAGCAGTAAAACTCTGCCTAAAACACAGAAGCAACGTATCATTCAATCTGCTCTGCTGTACGTTTGTTCAGCTAAGTGAGTTAAATCTCCCTTTAGATTCAAAATTTAGAAACACGTTTCTGCTAAGGAGGGCATTTGGACATTTCTCAGTGAATGGGAGGCTATGCTGTAAGGAAAACTGTCTGCTTGGGAAACCAAAACGGAGCTACCTAACAGAACGGTCTTCAATGTGTGCATTCAACTTACCGAGTTAAACTCGTGTGTTGAATTGGAAGTCTGGAAACACTTTCTCTGGGTAGATCTCGAAACAGGCATTTCCAGCACTATTCCCGCATATAACGAAGTAGCAGTAAAACTCTGCGTAAAACACAGAAGCAACGTAACCTTCAATCTGCTCTGCTGTGCGTTTGTTCAGCTAAGTGAGTTAAATCTCCCTTTAGATTCAGGAGTTAGAGAAACTTTTCTGCTAAGAGCTGCGTTTGGACATTTCTCAGTGAATTTGAGGCTATGCTGTAAGGAGAACTGTCTGCTTGGGAAACCAAAACCGAGCTACCTAAGAGAACGGACTTCAATGTGTGCATTCAACTTACCGAGTTAAACCCGTGTGTTGAAGGGGAATTCTGGAAAAGCTTTCTGTGGAGAGATCTCAAAACAGGCATTTCCAGCACTATTCCCGCATATAACGAAATAGCAGTGAAACTCTGCCTAAAACACAGAAGCAAAGTATCCTTCAATCTGCTCTGCTGTTCTTTTGTTCAGCTAAGTGAGTTAAATCTCCCTTTAGATTCAAGAGTTAGAAACACGTTTCTGCTAAGAGCTGCTTTTGGACATTTCTCAGTGAATGGGAGCCTATGCTGTAAGTAGAACTGTCTGCTTGGGAAACCAACACGGAGCTACCTAACAGAACGGTCTTCAATGTGTGCATTCAACTTACCGACTTAAACCCGTGTGTTGAAGGGGAAGTCTGGAAAAGCGTTCTGTAGAGAGATCTCAAAACAGGCATTTCCAGCACTATTCCCGCATATAACGAAATAGCAGTAAAACTCTGCCTAAAGCGCAGAAGAAACGTATACTTCAATCTGCTCTGCTGTGCGTTTGTTCAGCTAAATGAGTTAAATCTCCCTTTAGATTCAGGAGTTAGAAACACGTTTCTGCTAAGAGCTGCCTTTTTACATTTCTCAGTGAATGGGAGCCTATGCTGTAAAGAGAACTGTCTGCTTGTAAAAAAAAACGGAGCTACTTAACAGAACTGTCTTCAATGTGTACATTCAACTTACCGAGTTAAACTCGTGTGTTGAAGGGAAAGTCTGGAAACGCTTTCTGTGGATAGATCTCAAAACAGGTATTTCCAGCACTATTCCCGCATATAACGAAATAGCAGTAAAACTCTGCCGAAAACCCAGAAGAAACGTATTCTTCAATCTGCTCTGCTGTGCGTTTGTTCAGCTAAGTGAGTTAAATCTCCCTTTAGATTCAGGAGTTAGAAACACGTTTCTGCTAAGAGCTGCGTTTGGACATTACTCAGTGAATGGGAGCCTATGCTGTAAGGAGAACGGTCTGCTTGTGAAACCAAAACGGAGCTACATAAGAGAACGGTCTTCAATGTGTGTATTCAACCTACCGACATAAACCCGTGTGTTGAAGGGGAAGTCTGGAAACGCTTTCTGTGGAGAGATCTCAAAACAGGCATTTCCAGCACTATTCCCGCATATAACGAAATAGCAGTAAAACTCTACCTAAAACACAGAAAAAACGTATCCTTCAATCTGCTCTGCTGTGCGTTTATTCAGCTAAATGAGTTAAATCTCCCTTTAGATTCAGGAGTTAGAAACAGGTTTCTGCTAACCGCTGTGTTTGGACATTTCTCAGTGAATGGGAGCCTATGCTGTATGGAGAACTGTCCGCTTGTGAAACCAAAAGGGAGCTACCTATCAGAACGGTCTTCAATGTGTGCATTCAACTTACCGACATAAACCGGTGTGTTGAAGGGGAAGTCTGGAAACGCCTTCTGTGGAGAGATCTCAAAACAGGTATTTCCAGCACTATTCCCGCATATAACGAAATAGCAGTAAAACTCTGCCTACAACACAGAAGAAACGTATCCTTCAATCTGCTCTGCTGTGCGTTTGTTCTGCTAAATGAGTTATATCTCCCTTTAGATTCAGGAGTTAGAAACACGTTTCTGCTAACCGCTGTGTTTGGACATTTCTCAGTGAATGGGAGCCTATGCTGTAAGGAGAACTGTCTGCTTGTGAAACCAAAACGGAGCTACCTAACAGAACGGTCTTCAATGTGTGCATTGAACTTACCAAGTTAAAATCGTGTTTAGAAGGGGATGTCTTGAAATGCTCTCTGTGGATAGATCTCAAAACAGGCATTTCCAGCACTATTCCCGCATATAACGAAATAGCAGTAAAACTCTGCCTAAAACACAGAAGCAACGTATCCTTCAATCTACTCTGCTGTGCATTTGTTCAGCTAAGTGAGTTAAATCTCCCTTTAGATTCAGGAGTTAGAAACACATTTCTGCTAAGAGCTGCGTTTGGACATTTCTCAGTGAATGCGAGCCTATGCTGTAAGGAGAACTGTCTGCTTGTGAGACGAAAACGGAGCTACCAAACAGAACGGACTTCAATGTGTCCATTCAACTTACTGAGTTAAACTCATGTGTTGAAGGGGAAGTCTGGAAACGCTTTCTGTGGAGAGATCTCAAAACAGGCATTTCCAGCACTATTCCCGCATATAACGAAATAGCAGTAAAACTCTGCCTAAAACACAGAAGCAACGTATCCTTCAATCTACTCTGCTGTGCATTTGTTCAGCTAAGTGAGTTAAATCTCCCTTTAGATTCAGGAGTTAGAAACACATTTCTGCTAAGAGCTGCGTTTGGACATTTCTCAGTGAATGCGAGCCTATGCTGTAAGGAGAACTGTCTGCTTGTGAGACGAAAACGGAGCTACCTAACAGAACGGACTTCAATGTGTCCATTCAACTTACTGAGTTAAACTCATGTGTTGAAGGGGAAGTCTGGAAACGCTTTCTGTGGAGAGATCTCAAAACAGGCATTTCCAGCACTATTCCCGCATATAACGAAATAGCAGTAAAATTCTGCCTAAAACACAGAAGCAACGTATCCTTCAATCTGCTCTGCTGTGCGTTTGTTCAGCTAAGTGAGTTAAATCTCCCTTTAGATTCAGGAGTTAGAAACACATTTCTGCTAAGAGCTGCGTTTGGACATTTCTCAGTGAATGCGCGCCTATGCTGTAAGGAGAACTGTCTGCTTGGGAAACCAAAACCGAGCTACCTAAGAGAACGTTCTTCAATGTGTGCATTCAACTTACCGAGTTAAACACGTGTGTTGAAGGGGAAGTCTGGAAAAGCTTTCTGTGGAGAGATCTCAAAACAGGCATTTCCAGCATTATTCCCGCATATAACGAAATAGCAGTGAAACTCTGCCTAAAACACAGAAGCAAATTATCCTTCAATCTGCTCTGCTGTTCTTTTGTTCAGCTAAGTGAGTTAAATCTCCCTTTAGATTCAAGAGTTAGAAACACGTTTCTGCGAAGAGCTGCTTTTGGACATTTCTCAGTGAATGGGAGCCTATGCTGTAAGGAGAACTGTCTGCTTGGGAAACCAACACGGAGCTACCTAACAGAACGGTCTTCAATGTGTGCATTCAACTTAACGACTTAAACCCGTGTGTTGAAGGGGAAGTCTGGAAAAGCGTTCTGTAGAGAGATCTCAAAACAGGCATTTCCAGCACTATTCCCGCATATAACGAAATAGCAGTAAAACTCTGCCTAAAACACAGAAGAAACGTATCCTTCAATCTGCTCTGCTGTTCGTTTGTTCAGCTAAATGAGTTAAATCTCCCTTTAGATTCAGGAGTTAGAAACACGTTTCTGCTAAGAGCTGCCTTTTTACATTTCTCAGTAAATGGGAGCCTATGCTGTAAGGAAAACTGTCTGCTTGTAAAAAAAAACGGAGCTACCTAACAGAACTGTCCTCAATGTGTACATTCAACTTACCGAGTTAAACTCGTGTTTTGAAGGGGAAGTCTGGAAACGCTTTCTGTGGATAGATCTCAAAACAGGCATTTCCAGCACTATTCCCGCATATAACGAAATAGCAGTAAAACTCTGCCGAAAACACAGAAGAAACGTATGCTTCAATCTGCTCTGCTCTGCGTTTGTTCAGCTAAGTGAGTTAAATCTCCCTTTAGATTCAGGAGTTAGAAACACGTTTCTGCTAAGAGCTGCGTTTGGACATTTCTCAGTTAATGGGAGCCTACGCTGTAAGGAGAACTGTCTGCTTGTGAAACCAAAACGGAGCTACCTAACAGAACGGTCTTCAATGTGTGCATTCAACTTACAGAGTTAATCTGGTGTTTTAAAGGGGAAGTCTTGAAACGCTTTCTGTTGAGAGATCTCAAAACACGCATTTTCAGCACTATTCCCGCATATAACGAAATAGCAGTAAAACTCTGCCTAAAACACAAAAGGAACGTATCCTTCAATATGCTCTGCTGTGCATGTGTTCAGCTACGTGAGGTAAATCTCCCTTTAGATTCAGGAGTTAGAAACACGTTTCTGCTAAGACCTGGGTTTGGACATTTCTCAGTGATTGGGAGCCTATGCTCTAAGGAGAACTGTCTGCTTGTGAAACCAAAACGGGGCTACCTAACAGAACGGTCTTCAATGTGTGCATTCAACTTACAGAATTATACTCGTGTGTTGAAGGGGAAGTCTGAAAACTCTTTCTGTGGAGAGATCTCAAAACAGGCATTTCCAGCACTATTCCCGCATATAACGAAATAGCAGTAAAACTCTGCCTAAAACACAGAAGAACCGTATACTTCAATATGCTCTGCTGTGCGTTTGTTCAGCTAAGTGAATTAAATCTCCCTTTAGATTCAGGGGTTAGAGACACGTTTCTGCTAAGAGCTGCGTTTGTCCAATTCTCAGTGAATGCGAGCCTATGATGTAAAGAGAACTGTCTGCTTGTGAAACCAAAATGGAGCTACATAACAGAACGGTCTTCAATGTGTGCATTCAACTTACCGAGTTAAACTCGTGTGTTGAAAGGGAAGTCTGGAAAGGCTTTCTGTGGAGAGATCTCAATACAGGCATTTCCAGCACTATTCCCGCATATAACGAAATAGCAGTAAAACTCTGCCTAAAACACAGAAGCAACGTATCGTTCAATCTGCTCTGCTGTGCGATTGTTCACCTAAGTGAGTTAAATCTCCCTTTAGATTCAGGAGTTAGAAACACGTTTCTGCTAAGGACGGCATTTGGACATTTCTCAGTGAATAGGAGCCTATGCTGTAAGGAGAACTGTCTGCTTGGGAAACCAAAACGGAGCTACCTAACAGAACGGTCTTCAATGTGTGCATTCAACTTACCGAGTTAAACTCGTGTGTTGAATTGGAAGTCTGGAAACACTTTCTCTTGGGTGATCTCAAAACAGGCATTTCCAGCACTATTCCCACATATAACGAAGTAGCAGTAAAACTCTGCGTAAAACACAGAAGCAACGTAACCTTCAATCTGCTCTGCTGTGCGTTTGTTCAGCTAAGTGAGTAAAATCTCCCTTTAGATTCAGGAGTTAGAAACACGTTTCTGCTAAGAGCTGCGTTTGGACATTTCTCAGTGAATGGAACCTATGCTGGAAGGAGAACTCTCTGCTTGTGAAACCCAAACGGAGCTACCTAACAGAACGGTCTTCCATGTGTGCATTCAGCTTACCGAGTTAAACTCGTGTGTTGAAGGGGAAGTCTGGAAACGATTTCTGTGGAGAGATCCCAAAACAGGCATTTCCAGCACTATTCCCGCATATAACGAAATAGCAGTAAAACTCTGCCTAAAACACAGAAGCAACGTATCCTTCCATTTGCTCTGCTGTGCGTTTCTTCAGCTAAGTGAGTTAAATCTCCCTTTAGATTCAGGAGTTAGAAACACGTTTCTGCTAAGAGCTGCGTTTGGATATTTCTCAGTGAATTGGAGCCTATGCTGTAAGGAGGACTGTCTGCTTGGGAAACCAAAACGAAGCTACCTAACAGAACAGTCTTCAATGTGTGCATTCAATTTACAGATTTAAACTCGTGTGTTGAATGGGAAGTTTGGAAACGCTTTCTGTGGAGAGATCTCAAAACAGGCATTTCCAGCACTATTCCCGCATATAACGAAATAGCAGTAAAATTCTGCCGAAAACACAGAAGCAACGTATCTTTCAATCTGATCTGCTATGCGTTTGTTCAGCTAAGTGAGCTAAATCTCCCTTTAGATTCAGGAGTTAGAAGCACGTTTCTCCTAAGGGTTGCGTTTGGACATTTCTCAGTGAATGGGAGCCTATGCTGTAAGGAGACCTGTCTGCTTGTGAAACCAAAAGGGAGCTAACTATCAGAACGGTCTTCAATGTGTGCATTCAACTTACCGTCATAAACCGGTGTGTTGAAGGGGAAGTCTGGAAACGCTTTCTGTGGAGAGATCTCAAAACAGGCATTTCCAGCACTATTCCCGCATATAACGAAATAGCAGTAAAACTCTGCCTAAAACACAGAAGAAACGTATCCTTCAATCTGCTCTGCTGTGCGTTTGTTCAGCTAAATGAGTTATATCTCCCTTTAGATTCAGGAGTTAGAAACACGTTTCTGCTAACCGCTGTGTTTGGACATTTCTCAGTGAATGGGATCCTATGCTGTAAGGAGAACTGTCTGCTTGTGAAACCAAAACGGAGCTACCTAACAGAACGGTCTTCAATGTGTGCATTGAACTTACCAAGTTAAAATCGTGTGTAGAAGGGGATGTCTTGAAATGCTCTCTGTGGATAGATCTCAAAACAGGCATTTCCAGCACTATTCCCGCATATAACGAAATAGCAGTAAAATTCTGCCTAAAACACAGAAGCAACGTATCCTTCAATCTGCTCTGCTGTGCGTTTGTTCAGCTAAGTGAGTTAAATCTCCCTTTAGTTTCAGGAGTTAGAAACACGTTTCTGCTAAGAGCTGCGTTTGGACATTTCTCAGTGAATTTGAGGCTATGCTGTAAGGAGAACTGTCTGCTTGGGAAACCAAAACCGAGCTACCTAAGAGAACGTTCTTCAATGTGTGCATTCAACTTACCGAGTTAAACAAGTGTGTTGAAGGGGAAGTCTGGAAAAGCTTTCTGTGGAGAGATCTCAAAACAGGCATTTCCAGCACTATTCCCGCATATAACGAAATAGCAGTGAAACTCTGCCTAAAACACAGAAGCAAAATATCCTTCAATCTGCTCTGCTGTTCTTTTGTTCAGCTAAGTGAGTTAAATCTCCCTTTAGATTCAAGAGTTAGAAACACGTTTCTGCTAAGAGCTGCTTTTGGACATTTCTCAGTGAATGGGAGCCTATGCTGTAAGGAGAACTGTCTGCTTGGGAAACCAACACGGAGCTACCTAACAGAACGGTCTTCAATGTGTGCATTCAACTTACCGACTTAAACCCGTGTGTTGAAGGGGAAGTCTGGAAAAGCGTTCTGTAGAGAGATCTCAAAACAGGCATTTCCAGCACTATTCCCGCATATAACGAAATAGCAGTAAAACTCTGCCTAACACGCAGAAGCCACTTAGCCTTCAATCTGCTCTGCTGTGCCTTTGTTCAGCTAAGTGAGTTAAATCTCCCTTTAGATTCAGGAGTTAGAAACACGTTTCTTCTCAGAGCTGCGTTTGGACATTTCTCAGTGAATGGGAGCCTATGCTGTAAGGAGAACTGTGTGCTTGGGAAACCAAAACGGAGCTACCTAACAGAACGGTCTTCAATGTGTGCCTTCAAATTACCGAGATAAACTGGTGTGTTGAAGGGGAAGTCTGGAAACGCTTTCTGTGGAGAGATCTCAAAACAGGCATTTCCAGCACTATTCTCGCATATAAGGAAATAGCAGTAAAACTCTGCCTAAAACACAGAAGCAACGTATCCTTCAATCTGCTCTGCTGTGCGTTTGTTCAGCTAAGTGAGTTAAATCTCCATTTAGATTCACGAGTTAGAAACACGTTTTTGCTAAGGGCTGCCTTTGGACATATCTCAGTGAATGGGAGCCTATGCTGTAAGGAGAACTGCCTGCTTGTGAAACCAAAACGGAACTACCTAACAGAACGGTCTTCAATGTGTCCATTCAACTTACCGAGTTAAACTCGTGTGTTGAAGGGGAAGTCTGGAAACGCTTTCTGTGGAGAGATCTCAAAACAGGAATTTCCCCACTATTCCCGCATATAACGAAATAGCAGTAAATCTCTGCCTAAAACACAGAAGCAACGTAGCCTTCAATATGCTCTGCTGTGCCTTTCTTCAGCTAAGTGAGTTAAATCTCCCTTTAGTTTCAGGAGTTAGAAACACGTTTCTGCTCAGAGCTGCGTTTGGACATTTCTCAGTGAATGGGAGCCTATGCTGTAAGGAGAAATGTGTGCTTGTGAAACCAAAACGGAGCTACCTAACAGAACGGTCTTCAATGTGTGCATTCAACTTACCGAGTTAAACTCGTGTGTTGAAGGGGAAGTCTGGAAACGCTTTCTGTGGAGAGATCTCAAAACAGGCATTTCCTGCACTATTCCCGCATATAACGAAATAGCAGTAAAACGCTGCCTAAAACCCAGAAGCAACTTATCCTTCAATCGGCACTGCTGTGCCTTTGTTCAGCCAAGTGAGTTAAATCTCCCTTTAGATTCAGCAGTTAGAAACACGTTTCTGCTAAGGGCTGCGTTTGGACATTTCTCAGGGAATGGGAGCCTATGCTGTAAAGGAGAACTGTCTGCTTGGGAAACCAAAACGGAGCTACCTAACAGAACGGTCTTCAATGTGTGCATTCAACTTACCCAGTTAAACTCCTGTGTTGAATTGGAAGTCTGGAAACACTTTCTCTGGGGAGATCTCAAAACAGGCAGTTCCAGCACTATTCCCGCATATAACGAAGTAGCAGTAAAACTCTGCCTAAAACAAAGAAGCAACGTATCCTTCAATCTGCTCTGCTGTGCGTTTGCTCAGCTAAGTGAGTTAAATCTCACTTTAGATTCAGGAAGTGGAAACACGTTTCTGCTAAGAGCTGCGTTTGGGCAATTCTCAGTGAATGGGAGCCTATGGTGTAAGGAAAACTGTCTGCTTGTGAAACCAAAACGGAGCTACCTAACCGAACGGTCTTCAAAGGGTGCATTCAACTTACCGAGATAAACTCGTGTGTTTAAGGGGAAATTTGGAAACGCTTTCTGTGGAGAGATCTCAAAACAGGCATTTCCAGCACTATTCCAGCATATAAAAAAATAGCAGTAAAACTCTTCCTAAAACACAGAAGCAACGTATCCTTCAATCTGCTCTGCTGTGCGTTTGTTCAGCTAAGTGACTTAAATATCCCTTTAGATTCAGGAGTTAGAAACACGTTTCTGCTAAGAGCTGAGTTTGGACATTTCTCAGTGAATGGGAGCATATGCTGTAAGGAGAACTGTCTGCTTGGGAAACTAAAACCGAGCTACCTAAGAGAACGGTCTTCAATGTGTGCATTCAACGTACTGAGTTAAATTCGTGTGTTGAAGGGGAAGTCTGGAAACGCTTTCTGTGGCGAGATCTCAAAACAGGCATTTCCAGCACTATTACCTCATATAACGAAATAGCAGTAAAACTCTGCCTAAAACACAGAAGCAACGTGTTCTTCAATCTGCTCTGCTGTGCGTTTGTTCAGCTAAGTGAGTTAAATCTCCCTTTAGATTCAGGAGTTAGAAACACGTTTCTGCTAAGAGCTGCGTTTGGACATTTCTCAGTGAATGTGAGCCTATGCTGAAAGGAGGACTGTCTGCTTGGGAAACCAAAACGGAGCTATCTAACAGAACAGTCTTCAATGTGTGCATTAAATTTACAGAGATAAACTCGTGTGTTGAATGGAAAGTCTGGAAACGCTTTCTGTGGAGAGATCTCAAAACAGGCATTTCCAGCACTATTCCCGCATATAACGAAATAGCAGTAAAATTCTGCCGAAAACACAGAAGCAACGTATCCTTCAATCTGATCTGCTATGCGATTGTTCAGCTAAGTGAGTTAAATCTCACTTTAGATTCAGGAGTTAGAAACACGTTTCTGCTAAGTGCTGCTTTTGGACATTTCTCAGTGAATGGGAGCCTATGCTGTAAGGAGAACTGTCTGCCTTTGAAACCAAAACGGAGCTACCTAACAGAACTGTCTTCAATGTGTGCATTCAACTTACAGAGTTAAGCTCGTGTGTTGAAGGGGAAGTCTGGAAACGCTTTCTGTGGAGAGATCTCAAAACAGGCATTTCCAGCACTATTCCCACATATAATGAAAGAGCAGTAAAACTCTGCCTAAAACAAAGAAGCAACGTATCCTTCAATCTGCTCTGCTGTGCGTTTGTTCAGCTAAGTGAGTTAAATCTCTTTTTAGATTCAGGAGTTAGAAACACGTTTCTGCTAAGAGCTATGTTTGGACATTTCTCTGTGAATGGGAGCCTATGCTGTAAGGAGAACTGTCTGCTTGTGAAACCAAAACGGAGCTACATAACAGAACGGTCTTAAATTCCTGCATTCAACTTACCGAGTTAAACTCGTGTGTTGAAATGGAAGTCTGGAAACGCTTTCTGTGGAAAGATCTCAAAACAGGCATTTCCAGCACTATTCCCGCATATAACAAAATAGCAGTAAAACTCTGCCTAAAACACAGAAGCAACGTATCATTCAATCTGCTCTGCTGTACGTTTGTTCAGCTAAGTGAGTTAAATCTCCCTTTAGATTCAAAATTTAGAAACACGTTTCTGCTAAGGAGGGCATTTGGACATTTCTCAGTGAATGGGAGCCTATGCTGTAAGGAGAACTGTCTGCTTGGGAAACCAAAACGGAGCTACCTAACAGAACGGTCTTCAATGTGTTCATTCAACTTACCGAGTTAAACTCGTGTGTTGAATTGGAAGTCTGGAAACACTTTCTCTGGGTAGATCTCGAAACAGGCATTTCCAGCACTATTCCCGCATATAACGAAGTAGCAGTAAAACTCTGCGTAAAACACAGAAGCAACGTAACCTTCAATCTGCTCTGCTGTGCGTTTGTTCAGCTAAGTGAGTTAAATCTCCCTTTAGATTCAGGAGATAGAAACATGTTTCTGCTAAGAGCTGCGTTTGGACATTTCTCAGTGAATTGGAGCCTATGCTGTAAGGAGAACTGTCTGCTTGGGAAACCAAAACGGAACTACCTAGCAGAACGGTCTTCAATGTGTGCATTCAGCTTACAGAGTTAAACTCGCGTGTTGAAGGGGAAGTCTGGAAACGCTTTCTGTGGAGAGATCTCAAAACAGGCATTTACAGCACTATTCCCGCATATAACGAAATAGCAGTAAAACTCTGCCTAAAACACAGAAGCAAAGTATCCTTCAATCTGCTCTGCTGTGCGTTTGTTCAGCTAAGTGAGTTAAATCTCCCTTTAGATTCAGGAGTTAGAAACACGTTTCCGCTAAGAGCTGCCTTTTTACATTTCTCAGTGAATGGGAGCCTATGCTGTAAGGAGAACAGTCTGCTTGTAAAAAAAAACGGAGCTACCTAACAGAACTGTCTTCAATGTGTGCATTCAACTTACAGAGTTAAACTCCTGTGTTGAAGGGGAAGTCTGGAAACGCTTTCTGTGGAGAGATCCCAAAACAGGCATTTCCAGCACTATTCCCGAATATAACGAAATAGCAGTAAATCTCTGCCGAAAACACAGAAGAAACGTATGCTTCAATCTGCTCTGCTGTGCGATTGTTCAGCTAAGTGAGTTAAATCTCCCTTTAGATTCAGGAGTTAGAAAAACGTTTCTGCTAAGAGCTGCGTTTGGACATTTCTCAGTGAATATGAGGCTATGCTGTAAGGAGAACTGTCTGCTTGGGAAACCAAAAGGGAGCTACCTATCAGAACGGTCTTCAATGTGTGCATTCAACTTACCGACATAAACCGGTGTGTTGAAGGGGAAGTCTGGAAACGCCTTCTGTGGAGAGATCTCAAAACAGGCATTTCCAGCACTATTCCCGCATATAACGAAATAGCAGTAAAACTCTGCCTACAACACAGAAGAAACGTATCCTTCAATCTGCTCTGCTGTGCGTTTGTTCAGCTAAATGAGTTATATCTCCCTTTAGATTCAGGAGTTAGAAACACGTTTCTGCTAACCGCTGTGTTTGGACATTTCTCAGTGAATGGGAGCCTATGCTGTAAGGAGAACTGTCTGCTTGTGAAACCAAAACGGAGCTACCTAACAGAACGGTCTTCAATGTGTGCATTGAACTTACCAAGTTAAAATCGTGTTTAGAAGGGGATGTCTTGAAATGCTCTCTGTGGATAGATCTCAAAACAGGCATTTCCTGCACTATTCCCGCATATAAAGAAATAGTAGTAAAACTCTGCCTAAAACACAGAAGCAACGTATCCTTCAATCTGCTCTGCTGTGCATTTGTTCAGCTAAGTGAGTTAAATCTCCCTTTAGATTCAGGAGTTAGAAACACATTTCTGCTAAGAGCTGCGTTTGGACATTTCTCAGTGAATGCGAGCCTATGCTGTAAGGAGAACTGTCTGCTTGTGAGACCAAAACGGAGCTACCTAACAGAACGGAATTCAATGTGTCCATTCAACTTACCGAGATAAACTCGTGTGTTGAAGGGGAAGTCTGGAAACCTTTTCTGTGGAGAGATCTCAAAACAGGCATTTCCAGCACTATTCCCGCATATAACGAAATAGCAGTAAAACTCTGCCTAAAACACAGAAGCAACGTATCCTTCAATATGCTCTGCTATGCGTTTGTTCAGCTAAGTGAGTTAAATCTCCCTTTAGATTCAGGAGTTAGAAACACGTTTCTGCTAAGAGCTGCGTTTGGACATTTCTCAGTGAATGGGAGCCTATGCTGTAAGGAGAACTGTCTGCTTGTGAAACCAAAACGGAGCGACCTAACAGAACGGTCTTCAATGTGTGCATTCAACTTACCGAGTTAAAATCGTGTGTTGAAGGGGAGGTCCTGAAACGCTCTCTGTGGAAAGATCTCAAAACCGGCATTTCCAGCACTATTCCCGCATATAACGAAATAGCAGTAAAACTCTGCCTAAAACACAGAAGCAACGTATCCTTCAATCTGCCCTGCTCTGCGTTTGTTCAGCTAAGTGAGTTAAATCTCACTTTAGAGTCAGGGGTTAGAAACACGTTTCTCCGAAGAGCTGCGTTTGGACATTTCTCAGTGAATGGGAGCCTATGCTGTAGGGAGAACTGTCTGCCTGGGAAACCAAAACGGAGCTACCTAACAGAACGGTCTTCAATGTGTGCATTCAACCTACCGAGTTAAACCAGTGTGTTAAAGGGGAAGTCTGGAAACGCTTTCTGTGGAGAGATCTCAAAACAGGCATTTCCAGCACTATTCCCGCATATAACGAAATAGCAGTAATACTCTGCCTAAATCACAAAAGCAACGTATCCGTCAATCTGCTCTGCTGTGCGTTTGTTCAGCTAAGTGAGTTAAATCTCCCTTTAGATTCAGGATTTAGAAACACGTTTCTGCTAAGAGCTGCGTTTGGACATTTCTCAGTGAATGGGAGCCTATGCTGTAAGGAGAACTGTCTGCTTGGGAAACCAAAACGGAGCTACCTAACAGAAAGGTCTTCAATCTTTGCATTGAACTTACCGAGTTAAACCCGTGTGTTGAAGGGGAAGTCTGGAAATGCATTCTGTGGAGAGATCTCAAAACAGGCATTTCCAACACTATTCCCGCATATAACGATACAGCAGTAAAACTCTGCCTAAAACACAGAAGCAAGGTATCATTCAATCTTCTCTGCTGTGCGATTGTTCATCTAAGTGAGTTAAATCTCCCTTTAGATTCAGGAGTTAGAAACACGTTGCTGGTAAGAGCTTCGTTTGGACATTTCTCAGTGAATGGGGGCCTATGCTGTAAGGACAACTGTCTGCTTGTGAAACCAAAACGGAGCTACCTAACAGAACGGTCTTCAATGAGTGCAGTCAACTTACCGAGTTAAACTCCTGTGTTGAAGCGGAAGTCTGCAAACGCTTTCTGTGGAGAGATTTCAAAACAGACATTTCCAGCACTATTCCCGCATATAACGAAATAGCATTAAAACTCTGCCGAAAACACAGAAGCAACGTATACTTCAATCTGCTCTGCTGTGCGTTTGTTCAGCTAAGTGAGTTAATTCTCCCTTTAGATTCAGGAGTTAGAAACACGTTTCTGCTAAGGGCTGCGTTTGGACATTTCTGAGAGAATTGGAACCTATGCTGTAAGGAGAACTCTCTGCTTGTGAAACCAAAACGGAGCGACCTAACAGAACGGTCTTCAGTGTGTGCATTCCACTTACCGAGATAAACTCGTGTGTTGAAGGGGAAGTCTGGAAACGCTTTCTGTGGAGAGATCTCAAAACAGGCATTTTCAGCAATATTCCGGCATGTAACGAAATAGCAGTAAAACTCTGACTAAAACACAGAAGCAACGTATCCTTCAATCTGCTCTGCTCTGCGTTTGTTCTGCTAAGTGAGTTGAATCTCCCTTTAGATTCAGGAGTTAGAAACACGTTTCTTCTAAGTGATGCGTTTGGACATTTCTCAGTGCATGGGAGCCTTTGCTGTAAAGAGAACTGTCTGCTTGTGAAACCAAAATGGAGCTACCTAACAGAACGGTCTTCAATGGGTGCATTCAACTTACCGAGATAAACTCGTGTGTTTAAGGGGAAGTTTGGAAACGCTTTCTGTGGAGAGATCTCAAAACAGGCATTTCCAGCACTATTCCAGCATATAACAAAATAGCAGTAAAACTCTTCCTAAAACACAGAAACAACGTATCCTTCAATCTGCTCTGCTGTGCGTTTGTTCAGCTAAGTGAATTAAATCTCCCTTTAGATTCAGGAGTTAGAAACACGTTTCTGCTAAGAGCTGCGTTTGGACATTTCTCAGTGAATGGGAGCATATGCTGTAAGGAGAACTGTCTGCTTGTGAAACTAAAACCGAGCTACCTAACAGAACGGTCTTCAATGTGTGCATTCAACGTACCGAGTTAAATTCGTGTGTTGAAGGGGAAGTCTGGAAAAGCTTTCTGTGGAGAGATCTCAAAACAGGCATTTCCAGCACTATTCCCTCATATAACGAAATAGAAGTAAAACTCTGCCTAAAACACAGAAGAAACGTATCCTTCAATCTGCTCTGCTGTGCGTTTGTTCAGATAAGTGAGTTAAATCTCCCTTTAGATTCAGGAGTTAGAAACACGTTTCTGCTAAGAGCTGCGTTTGGACATTTCTCAGTGAATGTGAGCCTATGCTGAAAGGAGGACTGTCTGCTTGGGAAACCAAAACGGAGCTACCTAACAGAACAGTCTTCAATGTGTGCATTCAATTTACAGAGTTAAACTCGTGTGTTGAATTGGAAGTCTGGAAACTCTTTCTCTGGGGAGATCTCGAAACAGGCATTTCCAGCACTATTCCCGCATATAACGAAGTAGCAGTAAAATTCTGCCTAACACACAGAAGCAACTTAGCCTTCAATCTGCTCTGCTCTGCCTTTGTTCAGCTAAGTGAGTTAAATCTCCCTTTAGATTCAGGAGTTAGAAACACGTTTCTGCTCACAGCTGCGTTTGGACATTTCTCAGTGAATGGGAGCCTATGCTGTAAGGAGAACAGTCTGCTTGTGAAACCAAAACGGAGCTACCTAACAGAACGGTCTTCAATGTGTGCATTCAACTTACCGAGATAAACTCGTGTGTTGAAGGGGAAGTTTGGAAACGCTTTCTGTGGAGAGATCTCAAAACAGGCGTTTCCAACACTATTCCCGCATATAACGAAATAGCAGTAAAACTCTGCCTAAAACACAGAAGCAACGTATCCGTAAATCTGCTCTGCTGTGCGTTTGTTCAGCTAAGTGAGTTAAATCTCCCTTTAGATTCCGGAGTTAGAAACACGTTTCTGCTAAGAGCTGCGTTTGGACATTTCTCAGTTAATGGGAGCCTATGCTGTAAGGAGAACTGTGTGCTTGGGAAACCAAAACGGAGCTACCTAACAGAACGGTCTTCAATGTGTGCATTCAACATACCGAGTTAAACTCGTGTGTTGAAGAAGAAGTCTGGAAAATCTTTCTGTACAGAGATCTCAAAACAGGCATTTCCAGCACTATTCCCTCATATAACGAAATAGCAGTAAAACTCTGCCTAACACACAGAAGCAACTTAGCCTTCAATCTGCTCTGCTGTGCCTTTGTTCAGCTAAGTGAGTTAAATCTCCCTTTAGATTCAGGAGTTAGAAACACGTTTTTGCTAAGGGCTGCCTTTGGACATATCTCAGTGAATGGGAGCCTATGCTGTAAGGAGAACTGCCTGCTTGTGAAACCAAAACGGAACTACCTAACAGAACGGTCTTCAATGTGTCCATTCATCTTACCGAGTTAAACTCGTGTGTTGAAGGGGAAGTCTGGAAACGCTTTCCGTGGAGAGATCTCAAAACAGGAATTTCCCGCACTATTCCCGCATATAACGAAATAGCAGTAAATCTCTGCCTAAAACACAGAAGCAACGTAGCCTTCAATATGCTCTGCTGTGCCTTTCTTCAGCTAAGTGAGTTAAATCTCCCTTTAGTTTCAGGAGTTAGAAACACGTTTCTGCTCAGAGCTGCGTTTGGACATTTCTCAGTGAATGGGAGCCTATGCTGTAAGGAGAAATGTGTGCTTGGGAAACCAAAACGGAGCTACCTAACAGAACGGTCTTCAATGTGTGCATTCAACTTACCGAGTTAAACTCGTGTGTTGAAGGGGAAGTCTGGAAACGCTTTCTGTGGAGAGATCTCAAAACAGGCATTTCCTGCACTATTCCCGCATATAACGAAATAGCAGTAAAACGCTGCCTAAATCCCAGAAGCAACGTATCCTTCAATCGGCACTGCTGTGCCTTTGTTCAGCCAAGTGAGTTAAATCTCCCTTTAGATTCAGCAGTTAGAAACACGTTTCTGCTAAGGGCTGCGTTTGGACATTTCTCAGGGAATGGGAGCCTATGCTGTAAAGGAGAACTCTCTGCTTGGGAAACCAAAACGGAGCTACCTAACAGAACGGTCTTCAATGTGTGCATTCAACTTACCCAGTTAAACTCCTGTGTTGAATTGGAAGTCTGGAAACACTTTCTCTGGGGAGATCTCAAAACAGGCAGTTCCAGCACTATTCCCGCATATAACGAAGTAGCAGTAAAACTCTGCGTAAAACACAGAAGCAACGCAACCTTCAATCTGCTCTGCTGTGCGTTTGTTCAGCTAAGTGAGTTAAATCTCCCTTTAGATTCAGGAGTTAGAAACACGTTTCTGTTAAGAGCTGCGTTTGGGCAATTCTCAGTGAATGGGAGCCTATGGTGTAAGGAAAACTGTCTGCTTGTGAAACCAAAACGGAGCTACCTAACCAAACGGTCTTCAAAGGGTGCATTCAACTTACCGAGATAAACTCGTGTGTTTAAGGGGAAATTTGGAAACGCTTTCTGTGGAGAGATCTCAAAACAGGCATTTCCAGCACTATTCCAGCATATAAAAAAATAGCAGTAAAACTCTTCCTAAAACACAGAAGCAACGTATCCTTCAATCTGCTCTGCTGTGCGTTTGTTCAGCTAAGTGACTTAAATATCCCTTTAGATTCAGGAGTTAGAAACACGTTTCTGCTAAGAGCTGAGTTTGGACATTTCTCAGTGAATGGGAGCATATGCTGTAAGGAGAACTGTCTGCTTGGGAAACTAAAACCGAGCTACCTAAGAGAACGGTCTTCAATGTGTGCATTCAACTTACCGAGTTAAACTCGTGTGTTGAAGGGGAAGTCTGGAAACTCTTTCTCTGGGGAGATCTCGAAACAGGCATTTCCAGCACTATTCCCGCATATAACGAAGTAGCAGTAAAATTCTGCCTAACACACAGAAGCAACTTAGCCTTCAATCTGCTCTGCTCTGCCTTTGTTCAGCTAAGTGAGTTAAATCTCCCTTTAGATTCAGGAGTTAGAAACACGTTTCTGCTCAGAGCTGCGTTTGGACATTTCTCAGTGAATGGGAGCCTATGCTGTAAGGAGAACAGTCTGCTTGTGAAACCAAAACGGAGCTACCTAACAGAACGGTCTTCAATGTGTGCATTCAACTTACCGAGATAAACTCGTGTGTTGAAGGGGAAGTTTGGAAACGCTTTCTGTGGAGAGATCTCAAAACAGGCGTTTCCAACACTATTCCCGCATATAACGAAATAGCAGTAAAACTCTGCCTAAAACACAGAAGCAACGTATCCGTAAATCTGCTCTGCTGTGCGTTTGTTCAGCTAAGTGAGTTAAATCTCCCTTTAGATTCCGGAGTTAGAAACACGTTTCTGCTAAGAGCTGCGTTTGGACATTTCTCAGTTAATGGGAGCCTATGCTGTAAGGAGAACTGTGTGCTTGGGAAACCAAAACGGAGCTACCTAACAGAACGGTCTTCAATGTGTGCATTCAACATACCGAGTTAAACTCGTGTGTTGAAGAAGAAGTCTGGAAAATCTTTCTGTACAGAGATCTCAAAACAGGCATTTCCAGCACTATTCCCTCATATAACGAAATAGCAGTAAAACTCTGCCTAACACACAGAAGCAACTTAGCCTTCAATCTGCTCTGCTGTGCCTTTGTTCAGCTAAGTGAGTTAAATCTCCCTTTAGATTCAGGAGTTAGAAACACGTTTTTGCTAAGGGCTGCCTTTGGACATATCTCAGTGAATGGGAGCCTATGCTGTAAGGAGAACTGCCTGCTTGTGAAACCAAAACGGAACTACCTAACAGAACGGTCTTCAATGTGTCCATTCATCTTACCGAGTTAAACTCGTGTGTTGAAGGGGAAGTCTGGAAACGCTTTCCGTGGAGAGATCTCAAAACAGGAATTTCCCGCACTATTCCCGCATATAACGAAATAGCAGTAAATCTCTGCCTAAAACACAGAAGCAACGTAGCCTTCAATATGCTCTGCTGTGCCTTTCTTCAGCTAAGTGAGTTAAATCTCCCTTTAGTTTCAGGAGTTAGAAACACGTTTCTGCTCAGAGCTGCGTTTGGACATTTCTCAGTGAATGGGAGCCTATGCTGTAAGGAGAAATGTGTGCTTGGGAAACCAAAACGGAGCTACCTAACAGAACGGTCTTCAATGTGTGCATTCAACTTACCGAGTTAAACTCGTGTGTTGAAGGGGAAGTCTGGAAACGCTTTCTGTGGAGAGATCTCAAAACAGGCATTTCCTGCACTATTCCCGCATATAACGAAATAGCAGTAAAACGCTGCCTAAATCCCAGAAGCAACGTATCCTTCAATCGGCACTGCTGTGCCTTTGTTCAGCCAAGTGAGTTAAATCTCCCTTTAGATTCAGCAGTTAGAAACACGTTTCTGCTAAGGGCTGCGTTTGGACATTTCTCAGGGAATGGGAGCCTATGCTGTAAAGGAGAACTCTCTGCTTGGGAAACCAAAACGGAGCTACCTAACAGAACGGTCTTCAATGTGTGCATTCAACTTACCCAGTTAAACTCCTGTGTTGAATTGGAAGTCTGGAAACACTTTCTCTGGGGAGATCTCAAAACAGGCAGTTCCAGCACTATTCCCGCATATAACGAAGTAGCAGTAAAACTCTGCGTAAAACACAGAAGCAACGCAACCTTCAATCTGCTCTGCTGTGCGTTTGTTCAGCTAAGTGAGTTAAATCTCCCTTTAGATTCAGGAGTTAGAAACACGTTTCTGTTAAGAGCTGCGTTTGGGCAATTCTCAGTGAATGGGAGCCTATGGTGTAAGGAAAACTGTCTGCTTGTGAAACCAAAACGGAGCTACCTAACCAAACGGTCTTCAAAGGGTGCATTCAACTTACCGAGATAAACTCGTGTGTTTAAGGGGAAATTTGGAAACGCTTTCTGTGGAGAGATCTCAAAACAGGCATTTCCAGCACTATTCCAGCATATAAAAAAATAGCAGTAAAACTCTTCCTAAAACACAGAAGCAACGTATCCTTCAATCTGCTCTGCTGTGCGTTTGTTCAGCTAAGTGACTTAAATATCCCTTTAGATTCAGGAGTTAGAAACACGTTTCTGCTAAGAGCTGAGTTTGGACATTTCTCAGTGAATGGGAGCATATGCTGTAAGGAGAACTGTCTGCTTGGGAAACTAAAACCGAGCTACCTAAGAGAACGGTCTTCAATGTGTGCATTCAACGTACCGAGTTAAATTCGTGTGTTGAAGGGGAAGTCTGGAAACGCTTTCTGTGGCGAGATCTCAAAACAGGCATTTCCAGCACTATTACCTCATATAACGAAATAGCAGTAAAACTCTGCCTAAAACACAGAAAAAACGTATCCTTCAATCTGCTCTGCTGTGCGTTTGTTCAGCTAAGTGAGTTAAATCTCCCTTTAGATTCAGGAGTTAGAAACACGTTTCTGCTAAGAGCTGCGTTTGGACATTTCTCAGTGAATGTGAGCCTATGCTGAAAGGAGGACTGTCTGCTTGGGAAACCAAAACGGAGCTATCTAACAGAACAGTCTTCAATGTGTGCATTCAATTTACAGAGATAAACTCGTGTGTTGAATGGAAAGTCTGGAAACGCTTTCTGTGGAGAGATCTCAAAACAGGCATTTCCATCACTATTCCCGCATATAACGAAATAGCAGTAAAATTCTGCCGAAAACACAGAAGCAACGTATCCTTCAATCTGATCTGCTATGCGATTGTTCAGCTAAGTGAGTTAAATCTCACTTTAGATTCAGGAGTTAGAAACACGTTTCTGCTAAGTGCTGCTTTTGGACATTTCTCAGTGAATGGGAGCCTATCCTGTAAGGAGAACTGTCTGCCTTTGAAACCAAAACGGAGCTACCTAACAGAACTGTCTTCAATGTGTGCATTCAACTTACAGAGTTAAGCTCGTGTGTTGAAGGGGAAGTCTGGAAACGCTTTCTGTGGAGAGATCTCAAAACAGGCATTTCCAGCACTATTCCCACATATAATGAAAGAGCAGTAAAACTCTGCCTAAAACACAGAAGCAACGTATCCTTCAATCTGCTCTGCTGTGCGTTTGTTCAGCTAAGTGAGTTAAATCTCCTTTTAGATTCAGGAGTTAGAAACACGTTTCTGCTAAGAGCTATGTTTCGACATTTCTCTGTGAATGGGAGCCTATGCTGTAAGGAGAACTGTCTGCTTGTGAAACCAAAACGGAGCTACATAACAGAACGGTCTTAAATTCCTGCATTCAACTTACCGAGTTAAACTCGTGTGTTGAAGTGGAAGTCTGGAAACGATTTCTGTGGAAAGATCTCAAAACAGGCATTTCCAGCACTATTCCCGCATATAACAAAATAGCAGTAAAACTCTGCCTAAAACACAGAAGCAACGTATCATTCAATCTGCTCTGCTGTACGTTTGTTCAGCTAAGTGAGTTAAATCTCCCTTTAGATTCAAAATTTAGAAACACGTTTCTGCTAAGGAGGGCATTTGGACATTTCTCAGTGAATGGGAGGCTATGCTGTAAGGAAAACTGTCTGCTTGGGAAACCAAAACGGAGCTACCTAACAGAACGGTCTTCAATGTGTGCATTCAACTTACCGAGTTAAACTCGTGTGTTGAATTGGAAGTCTGGAAACACTTTCTCTGGGTAGATCTCGAAACAGGCATTTCCAGCACTATTCCCGCATATAACGAAGTAGCAGTAAAACTCTGCGTAAAACACAGAAGCAACGTAACCTTCAATCTGCTCTGCTGTGCGTTTGTTCAGCTAAGTGAGTTAAATCTCCCTTTAGATTCAGGAGTTAGAGAAACTTTTCTGCTAAGAGCTGCGTTTGGACATTTCTCAGTGAATTTGAGGCTATGCTGTAAGGAGAACTGTCTGCTTGGGAAACCAAAACCGAGCTACCTAAGAGAACGGTCTTCAATGTGTGCATTCAACTTACCGAGTTAAACCCGTGTGTTGAAGGGGAATTCTGGAAAAGCTTTCTGTGGAGAGATCTCAAAACAGGCATTTCCAGCACTATTCCCGCATATAACGAAATAGCAGTGAAACTCTGCCTAAAACACAGAAGCAAAGTATCCTTCAATCTGCTCTGCTGTTCTTTTGTTCAGCTAAGTGAGTTAAATCTCCCTTTAGATTCAAGAGTTAGAAACACGTTTCTGCTAAGAGCTGCTTTTGGACATTTCTCAGTGAATGGGAGCCTATGCTGTAAGTAGAACTGTCTGCTTGGGAAACCAACACGGAGCTACCTAACAGAACGGTCTTCAATGTGTGCATTCAACTTACCGACTTAAACCCGTGTGTTGAAGGGGAAGTCTGGAAAAGCGTTCTGTAGAGAGATCTCAAAACAGGCATTTCCAGCACTATTCCCGCATATAACGAAATAGCAGTAAAACTCTGCCTAAAGCGCAGAAGAAACGTATACTTCAATCTGCTCTGCTGTGCGTTTGTTCAGCTAAATGAGTTAAATCTCCCTTTAGATTCAGGAGTTAGAAACACGTTTCTGCTAAGAGCTGCCTTTTTACATTTCTCAGTGAATGGGAGCCTATGCTGTAAAGAGAACTGTCTGCTTGTAAAAAAAAACGGAGCTACTTAACAGAACTGTCTTCAATGTGTACATTCAACTTACCGAGTTAAACTCGTGTGTTGAAGGGAAAGTCTGGAAACGCTTTCTGTGGATAGATCTCAAAACAGGTATTTCCAGCACTATTCCCGCATATAACGAAATAGCAGTAAAACTCTGCCGAAAACCCAGAAGAAACGTATTCTTCAATCTGCTCTGCTGTGCGTTTATTCAGCTAAATGAGTTAAATCTCCCTTTAGATTCAGGAGTTAGAAACAGGTTTCTGCTAACCGCTGTGTTTGGACATTTCTCAGTGAATGGGAGCCTATGCTGTATGGAGAACTGTCTGCTTGTGAAACCAAAAGGGAGCTACCTATCAGAACGGTCTTCAATGTGTGCATTCAACTTACCGACATAAACCGGTGTGTTGAAGGGGAAGTCTGGAAACGCCTTCTGTGGAGAGATCTCAAAACAGGTATTTCCAGCACTATTCCCGCATATAAAGAAATAGCAGTAAAACTCTGCCTACAACACAGAAGAAACGTATCCTTCAATCTGCTCTGCTGTGCGTTTGTTCTGCTAAATGAGTTATATCTCCCTTTAGATTCAGGAGTTAGAAACACGTTTCTGCTAACCGCTGTGTTTGGACATTTCTCAGTGAATGGGAGCCTATGCTGTAAGGAGAACTGTCTGCTTGTGAAACCAAAACGGAGCTACCTAACAGAACGGTCTTCAATGTGTGAATTGAACTTACCAAGTTAAAATCGTGTTTAGAAGGGGATGTCTTGAAATGCTCTCTGTGGATAGATCTCAAAACAGGCATTTCCAGCACTATTCCCGCATATAACGAAATAGCATTAAAACTCTGCCTAAAACACAGAAGCAACGTATCCTTCAATCTACTCTGCTGTGCATTTGTTCAGCTAAGTGAGTTAAATCTCCCTTTAGATTCAGGAGTTAGAAACACATTTCTGCTAAGAGCTGCGATTGGACATTTCTCAGTGAATGCGAGCCTATGCTGTAAGGAGAACTGTCTGCTTGTGAGACGAAAACGGAGCTACCTAACAGAACGGACTTCAATGTGTCCATTCAACTTACTGAGTTAAACTCATGTGTTGAAGGGGAAGTCTGGAAACGCTTTCTGTGGAGAGATCTCAAAACAGGCATTTCCAGCACTATTCCCGCATATAACGAAATAGCAGTAAAATTCTGCCTAAAACACAGAAGCAACGTATCCTTCAATCTGCTCTGCTGTGCGTTTGTTCAGCTAAGTGAGTTAAATCTCCCTTTAGATTCAGGAGTTAGAAACACATTTCTGCTAAGAGCTGCGTTTGGACATTTCTCAGTGAATGCGCGCCTATGCTGTAAGGAGAACTGTCTGCTTGGGAAACCAAAACCGAGCTACCTAAGAGAACGTTCTTCAATGTGTGCATTCAACTTACCGAGTTAAACAAGTGTGTTGAAGGTGAAGTCTGGAAAAGCTTTCTGTGGAGATATCTCAAAACAGGCATTTCCAGCACTATTCCCGCATATAACGAAATAGCAGTGAAACTCTGCCTAAAACACAGAAGCAAATTATCCTTCAATCTGCTCTGCTGTTCTTTTGTTCAGCTAAGTGAGTTAAATCTCCCTTTAGATTCAAGAGTTAGAAACACGTTTCTGCGAAGAGCTGCTTTTGGACATTTCTCAGTGAATGGGAGCCTATGCTGTAAGGAGAACTGTCTGCTTGGGAAACCAACACGGAGCTACCTAACAGAACGGTCTTCAATGTGTGCATTCAACTTAACGACTTAAACCTGTGTGTTGAAGGGGAAGTCTGGAAAAGCGTTCTGTAGAGAGATCTCAAAACAGGCATTTCCAGCACTATTCCCGCATATAACGAAATAGCAGTAAAACTCTGCCTAAAACACAGAAGAAACGTATCCTTCAATCTGCTCTGCTGTTCGTTTGTTCAGCTAAATGAGTTAAATCTCCCTTTAGATTCAGGAGTTAGAAACACGTTTCTGCTAAGAGCTGCCTTTTTACATTTCTCAGTAAATGGGAGCCTATGCTGTAAGGAGAACTGTCTGCTTGTAAAAAAAAACGGAGCTACCTAACAGAACTGTCCTCAATGTGTACATTCAACTTACCGAGTTAAACTCGTGTTTTGAAGGGGAAGTCTGGAAACGCTTTCTGTGGATAGATCTCAAAACAGGCATTTCCAGCACTATTCCCGCATATAACGAAATAGCAGTAAAACTCTGCCGAAAACACAGAAGAAACGTATGCTTCAATCTGCTCTGCTCGGCGTTTGTTCAGCTAAGTGAGTTAAATCTCCCTTTAGATTCAGGAGTTAGAAACACGTTTCTGCTAAGACCTGCGTTTGGACATTTCTCAGTTAATGGGAGCCTACGCTGTAAGGAGAACTGTCTGCTTGTGAAACCAAAACGGAGCTACCTAACAGAACGGTCTTCAATGTGTGCATTCAACTTACAGAGTTAATCTGGTGTTTTAAAGGGGAAGTCTTGAAACGCTTTCTGTTGAGAGATCTCAAAACACGCATTTTCAGCACTATTCCCGCATATAACGAAATAGCAGTAAAACTCTGCCTAAAACACAAAAGGAACGTATCCTTCAATATGCTCTGCTGTGCATGTGTTCAGCTACGTGAGGTAAATCTCCCTTTAGATTCAGGAGTTAGAAACACGTTTCTGCTAAGACCTGGGTTTGGACATTTCTCAGTGATTGGGAGCCTATGCTCTAAGGAGAACTGTCTGCTTGTGAAACCAAAACGGGGCTACCTAACAGAACGGTCTTCAATGTGTGCATTCAACTTACAGAATTATACTCGTGTGTTGAAGGGGAAGTCTGAAAACTCTTTCTGTGGAGAGATCTCAAAACAGGCATTTCCAGCACTATTCCCGCATATAACGAAATAGCAGTAAAACTCTGCCTAAAACACAGAAGAACCGTATACTTCAATATGCTCTGCTGTGCGTTTGTTCAGCTAAGTGAATTAAATCTCCCTTTAGATTCAGGGGTTAGAGACACGTTTCTGCTAAGAGCTGCGTTTGTCCAATTCTCAGTGAATGCGAGCCTATGATGTAAAGAGAACTGTCTGCTTGTGAAACCAAAATGGAGCTACATAACAGAACGGTCTTCAATGTGTGCATTCAACTTACCGAGTTAAACTCGTGTGTTGAAAGGGAAGTCTGGAAAGGCTTTCTGTGGAGAGATCTCAATACAGGCATTTCCAGCACTATTCCCGCATATAACGAAATAGCAGTAAAACTCTGCCTAAAACACAGAAGCAACGTATCGTTCAATCTGCTCTGCTGTGCGATTGTTCACCTAAGTGAGTTAAATCTCCCTTTAGATTCAGGAGTTAGAAACACGTTTCTGCTAAGGACGGCATTTGGACATTTCTCAGTGAATAGGAGCCTATGCTGTAAGGAGAACTGTCTGCTTGGGAAACCAAAACGGAGCTACCTAACAGAACGGTCTTCAATGTGTGCATTCAACTTACCGAGTTAAACTCGTGTGTTGAATTGGAAGTCTGGAAACACTTTCTCTTGGGTGATCTCAAAACAGGCATTTCCAGCACTATTCCCACATATAACGAAGTAGCAGTAAAACTCTGCGTAAAACACAGAAGCAACGTAACCTTCAATCTGCTCTGCTGTGCGTTTGTTCAGCTAAGTGAGTAAAATCTCCCTTTAGATTCAGGAGTTAGAAACACGTTTCTGCTAAGAGCTGCGTTTGGACATTTCTCAGTGAATGGAACCTATGCTGGAAGGAGAACTCTCTGCTTGTGAAACCCAAACGGAGCTACCTAACAGAACGGTCTTCCATGTGTGCATTCAGCTTACCGAGTTAAACTCGTGTGTTGAAGGGGAAGTCTGGAAACGATTTCTGTGGAGAGATCCCAAAACAGGCATTTCCAGCACTATTCCCGCATATAACGAAATAGCAGTAAAACTCTGCCTAAAACACAGAAGCAACGTATCCTTCCATTTGCTCTGCTGTGCGTTTCTTCAGCTAAGTGAGTTAAATCTCCCTTTAGATTCAGGAGTTAGAAACACGTTTCTGCTAAGAGCTGCGTTTGGATATTTCTCAGTGAATTGGAGCCTATGCTGTAAGGAGGACTGTCTGCTTGGGAAACCAAAACGAAGCTACCTAACAGAACAGTCTTCAATGTGTGCATTCAATTTACAGATTTAAACTCGTGTGTTGAATGGGAAGTTTGGAAACGCTTTCTGTGGAGAGATCTCAAAACAGGCATTTCCAGCACTATTCCCGCATATAACGAAATAGCAGTAAAATTCTGCCGAAAACACAGAAGCAACGTATCTTTCAATCTGATCTGCTATGCGTTTGTTCAGCTAAGTGAGCTAAATCTCCCTTTAGATTCAGGAGTTAGAAGCACGTTTCTCCTAAGGGTTGCGTTTGGACATTACTCAGTGAATGTGTGCCTATGCTGTAAGGAGAACTGTCTGCTTGTGAAACCAAAACGGAGCTACTTAACAGAACGGTCTTCAATGTGTGCATTCAACTTACCGTCATAAACCGGTGTGTTGAAGGGGAAGTCTGGAAACGCTTTCTGTGGAGAGATCTCAAAACAGGCATTTCCAGCACTATTCCCGCATATAACGAAATAGCAGTAAAATTCTGCCGAAAACACAGAAGCAACGTATCTTTCAATCTGATCTGCTATGCGTTTGTTCAGCTAAGTGAGTTAAATCTCCCTTTAGATTCAGGAGTTAGAAGCACGTTTCTCCTAAGGGTTGCGTTTGGACATTTCTCAGTGAATGGGAGCCTATGCTGTAAGGAGACCTGTCTGCTTGTGAAACCAAAAGGGAGCTAACTATCAGAACGGTCTTCAATGTGTGCATTCAACTTACCGTCATAAACCGGTGTGTTGAAGGGGAAGTCTGGAAACGCTTTCTGTGGAGAGATCTCAAAACAGGCATTTCCAGCACTATTCCCGCATATAACGAAATAGCAGTAAAACTCTGCCTAAAACACAGAAGAAACGTATCCTTCAATCTGCTCTGCTGTGCGTTTGTTCAGCTAAATGAGTTATATCTCCCTTTAGATTCAGGAGTTAGAAACACGTTTCTGCTAACCGCTGTGTTTGGACATTTCTCAGTGAATGGGATCCTATGCTGTAAGGAGAACTGTCTGCTTGTGAAACCAAAACGGAGCTACCTAACAGAACGGTCTTCAATGTGTGCATTGAACTTACCAAGTTAAAATCGTGTGTAGAAGGGGATGTCTTGAAATGCTCTCTGTGGATAGATCTCAAAACAGGCATTTCCAGCACTATTCCCGCATATAACGAAATAGCAGTAAAATTCTGCCTAAAACACAGAAGCAACGTATCCTTCAATCTGCTCTGCTGTGCGTTTGTTCAGCTAAGTGAGTTAAATCTCCCTTTAGTTTCAGGAGTTAGAAACACGTTTCTGCTAAGAGCTGCGTTTGGACATTTCTCAGTGAATTTGAGGCTATGCTGTAAGGAGAACTGTCTGCTTGGGAAACCAAAACCGAGCTACCTAAGAGAACGTTCTTCAATGTGTGCATTCAACTTACCGAGTTAAACAAGTGTGTTGAAGGGGAAGTCTGGAAAAGCTTTCTGTGGAGAGATCTCAAAACAGGCATTTCCAGCACTATTCCCGCATATAACGAAATAGCAGTGAAACTCTGCCTAAAACACAGAAGCAAAATATCCTTCAATCTGCTCTGCTGTTCTTTTGTTCAGCTAAGTGAGTTAAATCTCCCTTTAGATTCAAGAGTTAGAAACACGTTTCTGCTAAGAGCTGCTTTTGGACATTTCTCAGTGAATGGGAGCCTATGCTGTAAGGAGAACTGTCTGCTTGGGAAACCAACACGGAGCTACCTAACAGAACGGTCTTCAATGTGTGCATTCAACTTACCGACTTAAACCCGTGTGTTGAAGGGGAAGTCTGGAAAAGCGTTCTGTAGAGAGATCTCAAAACAGGCATTTCCAGCACTATTCCCGCATATAACGAAATAGCAGTAAAACTCTGCCTAAAACACAGAAGAAACGTATCCTGCAATCTGCTCTGCTGTTCGTTTGTTCAGCTAAATGTGTTAAATCTCCCTTTAGATTCAGGAGTTAGAAACACGTTTCTGCTAAGAGCTGCCTTTTTACATTTCTCAGTCAATGGGAGCCTATGCTGTAAGGAGAACTCTCTGCTTGTAAAAAAAAACGGAGCTACCTAATAGAACTGTCCTCAATGTGTACATTCAACTTACCGAGTTAAACTCGTGTGTTGAAGGGGAAGTCTGGAAACGCTTTCTGTGGATAGATCTCAAAACAGGCATTTCCAGCACTATTCTCGCATATAACGAAATAGCAGTAAAACTCTGCCGAAAACACAGAAGAAACGTATGCTTCAATGTGCTCTGCTGTGCGTTTGTTCAGCTAAGTGAGTTAAATCTCCCTTTAGATTCAGGAGTTAGAAACACGTTTCTGCTAAGAGCTGCGTTTGGACATTTCTCAGTTAATGGGAGCCTACGCTGTAAGGAGAACTGTCTGCTTGTGAAACCAAAACGGAGCTACCTAACAGAACAGTCTTCAATGTGTGCATTCAACTTACCGAGTTAAACTGGTGTTTTAAAGGGGAAGTCTTGAAACGCTTTCTGTTGAGAGATCTCAAAACACGCATTTTCAGCACTATTCCCGCATATAACGAAATAGCAGTAAAACTCTGCCTAAAACACAGAAGGAACGTATCCTTCAATATGCTCTGCTGTGCGTGTGTTCAGCTACGTGAGGTAAATCTCCCTTTAGATTCAGGAGTTAGAAACACGTTTCTGCTAAGACCTGGGTTTGGACATTTCTCAGTGATTTGGAGCCTATGCTCTAAGGAGAACTGTCTGCTTGTGAAACCAAAACGGGGCTACCTAACAGAACGGTCTTCATTGTGTGCATTCAACTTACAGAATTATACTCGTGTGTTGAAGGGGAAGTCTGGAAACTCTTTCTGTGGAGAGATCTCAAAACAGGCATTTCCAGCACTATTCCCGCATATAACGAAATAGCAGTAAAACTCTGCCTATAACACAGAAGAAACGTATACTTCAAGATGCTCTGCTGTGCGTTTGTTCAGCTAAGTGAATTAAATCTCCCTTTAGATTCAGGGGTTAGAGACACGTTTCTGCTAAGAGCTGCGTTTGGCCAATTCTCAGTGAATGCGAGCCTATGCTGTAAAGAGAACTGTCTGCTTGTGAAACCAAAATGGAGCTACATAACAGAACGGTCTTCAATGTGTGCATTCAACTTACCGAGTTAAACTCGTGTGTTGAAAGGGAAGTCTGGAAATGCTTTCTGTGGAGAGATCTCAATACAGGCATTTCCAGCACTATTCCCGCATATAACGAAATAGCAGTAAAACTCTGCCTAAAACACAGAAGCAACGTATCGTTCAATCTGCTCTGCTGTGCGATTGTTCAGCTAAGTGAGTTAAATCTCCCTTTAGATTCAGGAGTTAGAAACACGTTTCTGCTAAGGACGGCATTTGGACATTTCTCAGTGAATGGGAGCCTATGCTGTAAGGAGGACTGTCTGCTTGGGAAACCAAAACGGAGCTACCTAACAGAACGGTCTTCAATGTGTGCATTCAACTTACCGAGTTAAACTCGTGTGTTGAATTGGAAGTCTGGAAACACTTTCTCTTGGGAGATCTCAAAACAGGCATTTCCAGCACTATTCCCACATATAACGAAGTAGAAGTAAAACTCTGCGTAAAACACAGAAGCAACGTAACCTTCAATCTGCTCTGCTGTGCGTTTGTTCAGCTAAGTGAGTAAAATCTCCCTTTAGATTCAGGAGTTAGAAACACGTTTCTGCTAAGAGCTGCGTTTGGACATTTCTCAGTGAATGCGAGACTATGCTGGAAGGAGAACTCTCTGCTTGTGAAACCCAAACGGAGCTACCTAACAGAACTGTCTTCCATGTGTGCATTCAACTTACCGAGTTAAACTCGTGTGTTGAAGGGGAAGTCTGGAAACGATTTCTGTGGAGAGATCCCAAAACAGGCATTTCCAGCACTATTCCCGCATATAACGAAATAGCAGTAAAACTCTGCCTAAAACACAGAAGCAACGTATACTTCCATTTGCTCTGCTGTGCGTTTCTTCAGCTAAGTGATTTAAATCTCCCTTTAGATTCAGGAGTTAGAAACACGTTTCTGCTAAGAGCTGCGTTTGGATATTTCTCAGTGAATTGGAGCCTATGCTGTAAGGAGGACTGTCTGCTTGGGAAACCAAAACGAAGCTACCTAACAGAACAGTCTTCAATGTTTGCATTCAATTTACAGAGTTAAACTCGTGTGTTGAATGGGAAGTTTGGAAACGCTTTCTGTGGAGAGATCTCAAAACAGGCATTTCCAGCACCATTCCCGCATATAACGAAATAGCAGTAAAATTCTGCCGAAAACACAGAAGCAACGTATCCTTCAATCTGATCTGCTATGCGTTTGTTCAGCTAAGTGAGTTAAATCTCCCTTTAGATTCAGGAGTTAGAAACACGTTTCTGCTAAGGACGGCATTTGGACATTTCTCAGTGAATGGGAGCCTATGCTGTAAGGAGAACTGTCTGCTTGGGAAACCAAAACGGAGCTACCTAACAGAACTGTCTTCAATGTGTGAATTCAACTTATCGAGTTAAACTCGTGTGTTGAATTGGAAGTCTGGAAACACTTTCTCTGGGGAGATCTCGAAACAGGCATTTAGAGCACTGTTCCCGCATATAACGAAGTAGCAGTAAAACTCTGCGTAAAACACAGAAGCAACGTAACCTTCAATCTGCTCTGCTGTGCGTTTGTTCAGCTAAGTGAGGTAAATCTCCCTTTAGATTCAGGAGTTAGAAACACGTTTCTGCTAAGAGCTGCGTTTGGACATTTCTCCGTGAATGGGAGCCTATGCTGTAAGGAGAACTGTCTGCTTGGGAAACCAAAACGGAGCTACCTAGCAGAACGGTCTTCAATGTGTGCATTCAGCTTACCGAGTTAAACTCGTGTGTTGAAGGGGAAGTCTGGAAACGCTTTCTGTGGAGAGATCACAAAACAGGCATTTCCAGCACTATTCGCGAATATAAAGAAAAAGCAGTAAAATTCTGCCGAAAACACAGAAGAAACGTATGCTTCAATCTGCTCTGCTGTGCGTTTGTTCAGCTAAGTGAGTTAAATCTCCCTTTAGATTCAGGAGTTAGAAACACGTTTCTGCTAAGGGCTGCGTTTCGACATTACTCAGTGAATGGGAGCCTATGCTCTAAGGAGAACGCTCTGCTTGTGAAACCAAAACGGATCTACCTAACAGAACGGTCTTCAATGTGTGCATACAACATACCGACATAAACCCGTGTGATGAAGGGGAAGTCTGGAAACGCTTTTTGTGGAGAGATCTCAAAACAGGCATTTCCAGCACTATTCCCGCATATAACGAAATAGCAGTAAAACTCTGCCTAAAACACAGAAGAAACGTGTCCTTCAATCTGCTCTGCTGTGCCTTTGTTCAGCTAAATGAGCTAAATCTCCCTTTAGATTCAGGAGTTAGAAACACGTTTCTGCTAACCGCTGTGTTTGGACATTTCTCAGTGAATGGGAGCCTATGCTGTATGGAGAACTGTCTGCTTGTGAAACCAAAACGGAGCTACCTATCAGAACGGTCTTCAATGTGTGCATTCAACTTACCGACATAAACCGGTGTGTTGAAGGGGAAGTCTGGAAACGCTTTCTGTGGAGAGACCTCAAAACAGGCATTTCCAGTACTATTCCCGCATATAACGAAACAGCAGTAAAACTCTGCCTAAAACACAGAAGAAACGTATCCTTCAATCTGCTCTGCTCTGCGTTTCTTCAGCTAAATGAGTTATATCTCCCTTTAGATTCAGGAGTTAGAAACACGTTTCTGCTAACCGCTGTGTTTGGACATTTCTCAGTGAATGGGAGCCTATGCTGTAAGAAGAACTGTCTGCTTGTGAAACCAAAACGGAGCTACCTAACAGAACGGTCTTCAATGTGTGCATTGAACTTAGCAAGTTAAAATCGTGTGTTGAAGGGGATGTCTTGAAATGCTCTCTGTGGAGAGATCTCAAAACAGGCATTTCCAGCACTATTCCCGCATATAACGAAATAGCAATAAAATTCTGCCTAAAACACAGAAGCAACGTATCCTTCAATCTGCTCTGCTGTGCGATTGTTCAGCTAAGTGAGTTAAATCTCCCTTTAGATTCAGGAGTTAGGAGCACATTTCTGCTAAGAGCTGCATTTGGACATTTCTCAGTGAATGCGAGCCTATGCTGTAAGTAGAACTGTCTGCTTGTGAGACGAAAACGGAGCTACCTAACAGAACGGACTTCAATGTGTCCATTCAACTTACTGAGTTAAACTCGTGTGTTGCAGGGGAAGTCTGGAAACGCTTTCTGTGGAGAGATCTCAAAACAGGCATTTCCAGCACTATTCCCGCATATAACGAAATAGCAGTAAAATTCTGCCTAAAACACAGAAGCAACGTATCCTTCAATCTGCTCTGCTGTGCGATTGTTCAGCTAAGTGAGTTAAATCTCCCTTTAGATTCAGGAGTTAGAAACACGTTTCTGCTAAGAGCTGCGTTTGGACATTTCTCAGTGAAAGGGAGCCTATGCTGAAAGGAGAACAGTCTGCTTGGGAAGCCAAAACGGAGCTACATAACAGAACGGTCTTCAATGTGTTCATTCAACTTACGGAGTTAAAGTCGTGTGTTGAAGGGGAAGTCTGGAAACGCTTTCTGTGGAGAGATCTCAAAACAGGCATTTCCAGCACTATTCCCGCATATAACGAAATAGCAGTAAAACTCTGCCTAAAACACAAAAGCAACCTATCCTTCAGTCTGCTCTGCTGTGCGTTTGTTCAGCTAAGTGAGTTAAATCTCCCTTTAGATTCAGGAAATAGAAACACGATTCTGCTAAGAGCTGCGTTTGGACATTTCTCAGTGAATGGGAGCCTATGCTGTAAGAAGAAATGTTTGCTTGGGAAACCAAAACGGAGCTACCTAACAGAAAGGCCTTCAATGTGTGCATTCAACTTACCGAGTTAAACTCGTGTGTTGAAGGGGAAGTCTGGAAACGCTTTCTGTGGAGAGATCTCAAAACAGGCATTTCCAGCACTATTCCCGAATATAACGAAATAGCAGTAAAACTCTGCCTAAAACACAGAAGCAACGTATCCTTCAATCTGCTCTGCTGTGCGTTCGTTCAGCTAAGTGAGTTAAATCTCCCTTTAGATTCAGGAGTTAGAAACACGTTTCTGCTAAGAGCTGGGTTTGGACATTTCACAGTGAATTGGAGCTTATGCTGTAAGGAGAACTGTCTGCTTGGGAAACCAAAACGGAGCTACCTAACAGAACGTTCTTCCATGTGTGCATTCAACTTACCGAGTTAAACTCTTGTTTTGAAGGGGAAGTCTGGAAACGCTTTCTGTGGAGAGATCTCAAAACAGGGATTTCCAGCACTATTCCCGCATATAACGAAATAGCAGTAAAACTCTGCCTCAAACACAGAAGCAACGTATCCTTCAATCTGATCTGCTCTGCGTTTGTTCAGCTAAGTGAGTTAAATCTCCCTTTAGATTCAGGAGTTAGAAACACGTTTCTGCTAATAGCTGCGTTTGGACATTTCTCAGTGAATGGGAGCCTATGCTGTAAGAAGAACTGTCTGCTTGGGAAACCGAAACGGAGCTACCTAACAGAACGGTCTTCAATGTGTGCATTCAACTTACCGAGTTAAACTCGTGTGTTGAAGGGGAAGTCTGGAAACGCTTTCTGTGGAGAGATCTCAAAACAGGCATTTCCAGCACGATTCCCGCATATAACGAAATAGCAGTAAAACTCTGCCTCAAACACAGAAGCAACGTATCCTTCAGTCTGCTCTGCTGTGCGTTTGTTCAGCTAAGTGAGTTAAATCTCCCTTTAGATTCAGGAGTTAGAAACACGTTTCTGCTAAGAGCTGCGTTTGGACATTTCTCAGTGAATGGGAGCCTATGCTGTAAGAAGAACTGTCTGCTTGGGAAACCGAAACGGAGCTACCTAACAGAACGGTCTTCAATGTGTGCATTCAACTTACCGAGTTAAACTCGTGTGTTGAAGGGGAAGTCTGGAAACGCTTTCTGTGGAGAGATCTCAAAACAGGCATTTCCAGCACGATTCCCGCATATAACGAAATAGCAGTAAAACTCTGCCTAAAACACAGAAGCAACGTATCCTTCAATCTGCTCTGCTGTGCGTTTGTTCAGCTAAGTGAGTTAAATCTCACTTTAGATTCAGGAGTTAGAAACACGTTTCTGCTAAGAGCTGCGTTTGGACATTTCCCAGTGAATGGGAGCCTATGCTGTAAGGAGAACTGTGTGCTTGGGAAACCAAAACGGAGCTACCTAACAGAACGGTCTTCAATGTGTGCATTCACCTTACCGAGTTAAACTCGTGTGTTGAAGGGGAAGTACCGAAACTCTTTCTGTGGAGAGATCTCAAAACAGGCATTTCCAGCACTATTCCCGCATATAACGAAATAGCAGTAAAACTCTCCCTAAAACACAGAAAAAACGTATCCTTCAATCTGTTCTGCTGTGCGTTTGTTCAGCTGAGTTAAATATCCCTTTAGATTCAGGAGTTAGAAACACGTTTCTGCTAAGAGCTGCGTTTGGATATTTCTCAGTGAATGGGAGTCTATGCTGTAAAGAGAACTGTCTGCTTCTAAAAGAAAAACGGATCTACCTAACAGAGCGGACTTCAGTGTGTTCATTCAGCTTACAGTGTTAAAATCGTGTGTTGAAGGGGAAGTCTGGAAACGCTTTCTGGGGAGAGATCTCAAAACAGGCATTTCCAGCACTATTCCCGCATATAACGAAATAGCAATAAAAATCTGCATAAAACACAGAAGAAACGTAACCTACAATCTGCTCTGCTGTGCGTTTGTTCAGCTAAGTGAGTTAAATCTCTCTTTAGATTCAGGAGTTAGAAACCCGATTCTGGTAAGGGCTGCGTTTGGCTAGTTCTCACTGAATGGGAGTCTATGCTGTAAGGAAAACTGTCTGGTTCAAAAGCAAAACGGAGCTACCTAACAGAACGGTCTTCAGTGTGTGCATTCAGCTTACAGAGTTAAAATCATGTTTGGACGGGGATGTCTCGAAACGCTTTCTGTGAAGAGATCTCAAAACATGCATTTCCTGCACTATTCCCGCATATAACGAAGTAGCAGTAAAACTCTGCCTAAAACACAGAAGAAACGTATCCTTCAATATGCTCTGCTGTGAGTTTGTTCAGCTAAGTGAGATAAATCGCCCTTTAGATTCAGGTGTTAGAAACACGTTTCTGCTAAGTGCTGCGTTTGGACATTTCTCAGTGAATGGGAGTCTATGCTCTAAGGAGAACTGTCTGCTTGGGAAATCAAAACGGAGCTACCTACAAGAACGGTCTTCAATGTGTGCATTCACCTTACCGAGTTAAACTCGTGTGTTGAAAGGGAAGTCTGGAAACTCTTTCTGTGGAGAGCTCTCAAAACAGGCATTTCCAGCACGATTCCCGCATATAACGAAATAGCATTAAAACTCTGCCTAAAACACAGAAGCAACGTATCCTTCAATCTGCTCTGCTGTGCCTTTGTTCAGCTAAGTGAGTTAAATCTCCCTTTAGATTGAGGAGTTAGAAACACGTTTCTGCTAAGAGCTGCGTTTTTACATTTCTCAGTGAATGGGAGCCTATGCTGTAAGGAGAACTGTCTGCTTGGGAAACCAAAACGGAGCTACCTAACAGAACGGTCTTCAATGTGTGCATTCAACTTACCGAGTTAAACTTGTGTGTTGAAGGGGAAGTCTGGAAACGATTTCTGTGGAGAGATTTCAAAACAGGCATTTCCAGCTCGATTCCCGCATATAACGAAATAGCACTAAAACTCTGCCTAAAACACAGAAGCAACGTATCCTTCAATCTGCTCTACTGTGCGTTTGTTCAGCTAAGTGAGTTAAATCTCACTTTAGATTCAGGAGTTAGAAACACGTTTCTGCTAAGAGCTGCGTTTGGACATTTCTCAGTGAATGGGAGCCTATCCTGTAAGGAGAACTGTGTGCTTGGGAAACCAAAACCGAGCTACCTAACAGAACGGTCTTCAATGTGTGCATTCTCCTTACCGAGTTAAACTCGTGTGTTGAAGGGGAAGTCTGGAAACTCTTTCTGTGGAGAGATCACAAAACAGGCATTTCCAGCACGATTCCCGCATATAACGAAATAGCAGTAAAACTCTGCCTAAAACACAGAAGCAACGTATACTTCAATCTGCTCTGCTGTGCTTTTGTTCAGCTAAGTGAGTTAAATCTCCCTTTAGATTCAGGAGTTAGAAACAGGTTTCTGCGAAGAGCTGCGTTTGGACATTTCTCAGTGAAAGGGAGCCTATGCTGTAAGGAGAACTGTCTGCTTGGGAAACCAAAACGGAGCTACCTAACAGAACGGTCTTCAATGGGTGCATTCAACTTACCGAGTTAAACTCCTGTGTTGAAGGGGAAGTCTGGAAACGTTTTCTGTGGAGAGATCTCAAAACAGGCATTTCCAGCACTATTCCCGCATATAACAAAATAGCAGTAAAACTCTGCCTAAAACACAGAAGCAACCTATCCTTCAGTCTGCTCTGCTGTGCGTTTGTTCAGCTAAGTGGGTTAAATCTCCCTTTAGATTCAGGAAATAGAAACACGATTCTGCTAAGAGCTGCGTTTGGACATTTCTCAGTGAATGGGAGCCTATGCTGTAAGGAGAAATGTTTGCTTGGGAAACCAAAACGGAGCTACCTAACAGAACGGTCTTCAATGTGTGCATTCAACTTAACGAGTTAAACTCGTGTGTTGAAGGGGAAGTCTGGAAACGCTTTCTGTGGAGAGATCTCAAAACAGGCATTTCCAGCACTATTCCCGCATATAAAGAAATAGCAGTAAAACTCTGCCTAAAACACAGAAGCAACGTATCCCTCAATCTGTTCTCCTGTGCCTTTGTTCAGCTAAGTGAGTTAAATCTCCCTTTAGATTCAGGAGTTAGAAACACGTTTCTGCTAAGAGCTGCGTTTGGACATTTCTCAGTGAATGGGAGCCTATGCTGTAAGGAGAACTGACTGCTTCTATAAGCAAAACGGATCTAACTAACAGAACGTTCTTAAGTGTCTGCATTCAACTTACAGGGTTAAACTCGTGTGTTGAAGGGGTATTCTGGAAACACTTTCTGTGGAGTGATCTCAAAACAGGCATTTCCAGCACTATTCCCACATATAACGAAATAGAAGTAAAACTCTGCCTAAAACGCAGAAGAAACGTATCCTTCAATCTGCTCTGCTGTGCGTTTGTTCAGCTAAGTGAGTTAAATCTCCCTTTAGATTCAGGAGTTAGAAACACGTTTCTGCTTAGAGCTGCGTTTGGACATTTCTCAGTGAATGGGAATCTATCCTGTAAGGAAAACTGTCTGCTTCTAAAAGGAAAACGGAGCTACCTAACAGAACGGTCTTCAATGTGTGCATTCAACTTACAGTGTTAAAATCGGGTGTTGAAGGGGAAGTCTGGAAACGCTTTCTGTGGAAAGAACTCTAAACAGGCATTTCCAGCACTATTCCCGCGTATAACGAAATAGCAATAAAAATCTGCATAAAACACAGAAGAAACGTATCCTTCAATCTGCTCTGCTGTGCCTTTGTTCAGCTAAGTGAGTTAAATCTCTCTTTAGATTCAGGAGTTAGAAACCCGATTCTGGTAAGGCCTGCGTTTGGCTAGTTCTCACTGAATGGGAGTCTATGCTGTAAGGAAAACTCTCTGGTTCAAAAGCAAAACGGAGCTACCTAACAGAACGGTCTTCAGTGTGTGCATTCAGCTTACAGAGTTAAAATCATGTTTGGACGGGTATGTCTCGAAACGCTTTCTGTGAAGAGATCTCAAAACAAGCATTTCCTGCACCATCCCCGCATATAACGAAGTAGCAGTAAAACTCTGCCTAAAACACAGAAGAAACGTATCCTTCAATCTGCTCTGCTGTGCGTTTGTTCAGCTAACTAAGTTAAATCTCCCTTTAGATTCAGGAATTAGAAACAAGTTTCTGCTAAGAGCTGCGATTGGACATTTCTCAGTGAATGGGAGCCTATGAGGTAAGGAGAACTGTATGCTTGTGAAACAAAAACGGAGCTACCTAACAGAACGGTCTTCAATGTTTGCATTCAACTAACCGAGTTAAACTCGTGTGTTGAAGGGGAAGTCTGGAAACGCTTTCTGTGGAGAGATCTCAAAACAGGCATTTCCAGTACTATTCCCGCATATAACGAAATTGCAGTAAAACTCTGCCTAAAACACAGAAGCAACGTATCCTTCAATCTGCTCTGCTGTGCGTTTGTTCAGCTAAGTGAGTTAAATCTCCCTTTAGATTCAGGAATTAGAAACACGTTTCTGGTAAGAGCTGCGTTTGGACATTTTTCAGTGAATGGAAGCCTGTGCTGTAAGGAGAACTGTCGGCTTGGGAAACCAAAACGGAGCTACATAACAGAACGATCTTCAATTTGTGCATTCAACTTACCGAGTTAAACTCGTGTGTTGAAGGGGAAGCCTGGAAACGCTTTCTGTGGAGAGATCTCAAAACAGGCATTTCCAGCACTATTCCCGCATATAACGATATAGCAGTAAACCTCTGCCTAAAACACAGAAGCAACGTATCCTTCAATCTGATCTGCTGTGCGTTTGTTCAGCTAAGTGAGTTAAATCTCACTTTAGATTCAGGAATTAGAAACACGTTTCTGCTAAGAGCTGCGTTTGGACATTTCTCAGTGAATGGGAGCCTATGCTGTAAGGAGAACTGTCTGCTTGGGAAACCAAAACGGAGCTACCTAACAGAACGGTCATAAATGTGTGCATTCAACTTACCAAGTTAAACTCGTGTGTTGAAGGGGAAGTCTGGAAAAACATTCTGTGGAGTGATCTCAAAACATGCATTTCCAGCACTATTCCCCCATTTAACGAAATAGCAGTAAAACTCTGCCTAAAACACAGAAGCAACCTATCCTTCAATCTGCTCTGCTGTGCGTTTGTTCAGCTAAGTGGGTTAAATCTCCCTTTAGATTCAGGAGTTAGAAACACGTTTCTGCTAAGAGCTGCGTTTGGACATTTCTCAGTGAATGGGAGCCTAGGCTGCAAGGAGAACTGTCTGCTTGGGAAACCAAAACGGAGCTACCTAACAGAACGGTATTCAATGTGTGCATTCAACTTACCGAGTTAAACTCGTGTGTTGAAGGGGAAGTCTGGAAACGCTTTCTGTGGAGAGATCTCAAAACAGGAATTTCCAGCACTATTCCCGCATATAAGGAAATAGCAGTAAAACTCTGCCTAAAACACAGAAGCAACGTATCCTTCAATCTGCTCTGCTGTGCGTTTGTTCAGCTAAGTGAGTTAAATCTCCCTTTAGATTCAGGAGTTAGAAACAGGTTTCCGCTTAGAGCTGCGTTTGGACATTTCTCAGTTAACGGGAGCCTATGCTGTAAGGAAAACTGTCTGCTTTGGAAACCAAAAGGGAGCTACATAACAGAACGGTCTTCAATGTGTGCATTCAACCTACCGAGTTAAAATCGTGTGTTGAAGGGGAAGTCTGGAAACGTTTTCTGTGGAGAGATCTCAAAACAGGCATTTCCAGCACTATTCCCGCATATAACAAAATAGCAGTAAAACTCTGCCTAAAACACAGAAGCAACGTATCCTTCAATCTGCTCTGCTGTGCGGTTGTTCAGCCAAGTGAGTTAAATCTCCCTTTAGATTCAGGAGTTAGAAACACGTTTCTGCAAAGAGCTCCGTTTGGACATTTCTCAGTGAATGGGAGCCTATGCTGTAAGGAGAACTGTGTGCTTGGGAAACCAAAACGGAGCTACCTAACAGAACGGTCTTCAATTTGTGCATTGAACTTACCGAGTTAATCTCGTGTGTTGAAGGGGAAGTCTGGAAACGCTTTCTGTGGAGAGATCTCAAAACAGGCATTTCAGCACTATTCCCGCATATAACGAATTAGCAGTAAAACTCTGCCTAAAACACAGAAGCAACATATTCTTCAATCTGCTCTGCTGTTCGTTTGTTCAGCTAAGTGAGTTAAATCTCCCTTTAGATTCAGGAGTTAGAAACACGTTTCTGCTAAGAGCTGCGTTTGGACATTTCTCAGTGAATGGGAGCCTATGCTGTAAGGAGAACTGTCTGCTTGGGAAACCAAAAGGGAGCTACATAACAGAACGGTCTTCAATGTGTGCATTCAACTTACCGAGTTAAACTCGTGTGTTGAAGGGGAAGACTGGAAACGATTTCTGTGGAGAGATCTCAAAACAGGCATTTCCAGCACTATTCCCGCATATAACGAAATAACAGTAAAACTCTGCCTAAAACACAGAAGCAACGTATCCTTCAATCTGCTCTGCTGTGCGTTTGTTCTGCTAACTACGTTAAATCTCCCTTTAGATTCAGGAAGTTGAAACACGTTTCTGCTAAGAGCTGCGTTTGGACATTTCTCAGTGAATGTGAGCCTATGCTTTAAGGAGAAGTGTCTGCTTGGGGAACCAAAACGGAGATACCTAACAGAACGGTCTTCAATATGTTCATTCAACTTAGCGAGTTAAACTCCTGTTTTGAAGGGGAAGTCTTGACACGCTTTTGGTGGAGAGATCTCAAAACAGGCATTTCCAGCACTATTCCCGCATATAACGAAATAGCAGTAAAACTCTGCGTAAAACACAGAAGCAACGTATCCTTCAATCTGCTCTGCTGTGCGTTTGTTCAGCTAAGTGAGGTAAATCTCACTTTAGATTCAGGATTTAGAAACACGTTTCTGCTAAGGGCTGCGTTTGGACATTTCTCAGTGAATGGGAGCCTATGGTGTAAGGAGAACTGTCTGCTTGTGAAACGAAAACGGAACTACCTAACAGAACAGTCTTCAATGTGTGCATTCAACTTACCGGGTTAAACTCGTGTGTTGAAGGGGAAGTCTGGAAAAACTTTCTGTGGAGAGATCTCAAAACAGGCATTTCCAGCACTATTCCCGCATATAAGGAAATAGCAGTAAAACTCTGCCTAAAACACAGAAGCAACGTATCCTTCAATCTGCTCTGCTGTGCGTTTGTTCAGCTAAGTGAGTTAAATCTCCATTTAGATTCAGGAGTTAGAAACACGTTTCTGCTAAGAGCTGCGTTTGGACATTTCTCAGTGAATGGGAGCCTATGCTGCATGGAGAACTGTCTGCTTCCTAAACCAAAACGGAGCTACCTAACAGAACGGTCTTCAATGTGTGCATTCAAATTACCGAGTTAATCTCGTGTGTTGAAGGGGAAGTCTGGAAACGCTTTCTGTGGAGAGATCTCAAAACAGGCATTTCCAGCACTATTCCCGCATATAAGGAAATAGCAGTAAAACTCTGCCTAAAACACAGAAGCAAGGTACCCTTCAATCTGCTCTGCTGTGTGTTTGTTCAGCTAAGTGAGTTAAATCTCCCTTTAGATTCAGGAGTTAGAAACACGTTTCTGCTAAGAGCTGCGTTTGGACATTTCTCAGTGAATGGGAGCCTATGCTGCAAGGAGAAGTGTCTGCTTGCTAAACCAAAACGGAGCTACATAACAGAACGGTCTTCAATGTGTGCATTCAACTTAACGAGTTAAACTCGTGTGTTGAAGGGGAAGTCTGGAAACGCTTTCTGTGGAGAGATCTCAAAACAGGCATTTCCAGCACTATTCCCGCATATAAGGAAATAGCAGAAAAACTCTGCCAAAAACACAGAAGCAACGTATCCTTCAATCTGCTCTCCTGTGCGTTTGTTCAGCTAAGTGAGTTAAATATCCCTTTAGATTCAGGAGTTAGAAACAGGTTTCTGCTAAGAGCTGCTTTTGGACATTTCTCAGTTAATGGGATCCTATGCTGTAAGGAGAACTGTCTGCTTGGGAAACAAAAAGGGAGCTACATAACAGAACGGTCTTCAATGTGTGCATTCAAGTTACCGAGATAAAATCGTGTGTTGAAGGGGAAGTCTGGAAACGCTTTCTGTGGAGAGATCTCAAAACAGGCATTTCCAGCACTATTACCGCATATAAGGAAATAGCAGTAAAACTCTGCCTAAAACACAGAAGCAATGTATCCTTCAATCTGCTCTGCTGTGCGTTTGTTCAGCCAAGTGAGTTAAATCTCCCTTTAGATTCAGGAGTTAGGAACACGTTTCTGCAAAGAGCTCCGTTTGGACATTTCTCAGTGAATGGGAGAATATGCTGTAAGCAGAACTGTCTGCTTGGGAAACAAAAACGTATCTACCTAACAGAAAGGTCTTCAATGTTTGCATTCAACTTACAGAGTTAAACTCGTGTGTTGAAGGGGAAGTCTGGAAACGCTTTCTGTGGAGAAATCTCAAAACATGCATTTCCATCACTATTCCCGCATATAACGAAATACCAGTAAAACTCTGCCTAAAACACAGAAGCAACGTATCCTTCAATCTGCTCTGCTGTGAGTTTGTTCAGCTAAGTGAGTTAAATCTCCCTTTAGATTCAGGATGTGGAAACACGTTTCTGCTAAGAGCTGCGTTTGGACATTTCTCAGTGAATGGGAACCTATGCTGTAAGGAGAACTGTCTGCTTGGGAAACCAAAACGGAGCTACCTAACAGAACGGTCTTCAATGTGTTCATTCAACGTACCGAGTTAAACTCGTGTGTTGAAGGGGAAGTCTGGAAACGCTTTCGGTGGAGAGATCTCAAAACAGGCATTTCCAGCACTATTACCGCATATAACGAAATAGCAGTAAAACACTTCCTAAAACACAGAAGCAACGTGTTCTTCAATCTGCTCTGCTGTGCGTATGTTCAGCTAAGTGAGTTAAATCTCCCTTTAGATTCAGGAGTTAGAAACCGGTTTCTGCTAAGAGCTGCGTTTGGACATTTCTCATTGAATGGGAGCCTATGCTGTAAGGAGACCTGTCTGCTTGGGAAACCAAAACGGAGCTACCTAACAGAACGGTCTTCAATGTGTGCATTCAACTTACCGAGTAAAACTCGTGTGTTGAAGGGGAAGTCTGGAAACGCTTTCTGTGGAGAGATCTCAAAACAGGCAATTCCAGCACTATTCCCGCATATAACGAAATAGCAGTAAAACTCGGCCTAAAACACAGAAGCAACGTATCCTTCAATCTGCTCTGCTGTGCGTTTGTTCAGCTAAGTGAGATAAATCTCCCTTTAGATTCAGGAGTTAGAAACACGTTTCTGCTAAGAGCTGCGTTTGGACATTTTTCAGTGAATGGGAGCCTGTGCTGTATGGAGAACTGTCGGCTTGGGAAACCAAAAGGGAGCTGCATAACAGAACGATCTTCAATTTGCCCATTCAATGTACCGAGTTAAACTCGTGTGTTGAAGGGGAAGCCTGGAAACGCTTTCGGTGGAGAGATCTCAAAACAGGCATTTCCAGCACTATTCCCGCATATAACGAAATAGCAGTAAAACACTTCCTAAAACACAGAAGCAACCTATCCTTCAATCTGCTCTGCTGTGCGTTTGTTCAGCTAAGTGAGTTAAATCTCCCTTTAGATTCAGGAGTTAGAAACACGTTTCTGCTAAGAGCTGCGTTTGGACATTCCTCAGTGAATGGGAGCCTATGCTGTAAGGAGAACTGTCTGCTTGGGAAAACAAAACGGAGCTACCTAACAGAACGGTCTTCAATGTGTGCATTCAACTTACCGAGTTAAACTCGTGTGTTGAAGGGGAAGTCTGGAAACGCTTTCTGTGGAGAGATCTCAAAACAGCCATTTCCAGCACTATTCCCGCATATAACGAAATTGCAGGAAAACTCTGCCTAAAACACAGAAGCAACGTATCCTTCAATCTGCTCTGCTGTGCGTTTGTTCAGCTAAGTGAGTTAAATCTCCCTTTAGATTCAGGAGTTAGAAACACGTTTCTGCTAAGAGCTGCGTTTGGACATTTTTCAGTGAATGGGAGCCTGTGCTGTAAGGAGAACTGTCGGCTTGGGAAACCAAAAGGGAGCTACATAACAGAACGATCTTCAATTTGTGCATTCAACTTACCGAGTTAAACTCGTGTGTTGAAGGGGAAGCCTGGAAACGCTTTCGACGGAGAGATCTCAAAACAGGCATTTCCAGCACTATTCCCGCATATAACGAAATAGCAGTAAACCTCTGCCTAAAACACAGAAGCAACGTATCCCTCAATCTGCTCTGCTGTGCGTTTGTTCAGCTAAGTGAGTTATATCTCCCTTTAGATTCAGGAAGTAGAAACACGTTTCTGCTAAGAGCTCCGTTTGGACATTTTTCAGTGAATGGGAGCCTGTGCTGTAAGGATAACTGTCGGCTTGGGAAACCAAAAGGGAGCTACATAACAGAACGATCTTAAATTTGTGCATTCAACTTACCGAGTTAAACTCGTGTGTTGAAGGGGAAGTCTGTAAAAACATTCTGTGGAGTGATCGCAAAACAGGCATTTCCAGCACTATTCCCGCATATAACGAAATAGCAGTAAAACTCTGCCTAAAACACAGAAGCAACCTATCCTTCAATCTGCTCTGCTGTGCGTTTGTTCAGCTAAGTGAGTTAAATCTCCCTTTAGATTCAGGAGTTAGAAACACGTTTCTGCTAAGAGCTGCGTTTGGACATTTCTCAGTGAATGGGAGCCTAGGCTGCAAGGAGAACTGTCTGCTTGGGAAACCAAAACGGAGCTACCTAACAGAACGGTATTCAATGTGTGCATTCAACTTAACGAGTTAAGCTCGTGTGTTGAAGGGGAAGTCTGGAAACGCATTCTGTGGAGAGATCTCAAAACAGGCATTTCCAGCACTATTCCCGCATATAACGAATTAGCAGTAAAACTCTGCCTAAAACACAGAAGCAACATATTCTTCAATCTGCTCTGCTGTTCGTTTGTACAGCTAAGTGAGTTAAATCTCCCTTTAGATTCAGGAGTTAGAAACACGTTTCTGCTAAGAGCTGCGTTTGGACATTTCTCAGTGAATGGGAGCCTATGCTGTTAGGAGAACTGTCTGCTTGGGAAACCAAAAGGGATCTACATAACAGAAAGGTCTTCAATGTGTGCATTCAACTTACAGAGTTAAAGTCGTGTGTTGAAGGGGAAGTCTGGAAACGCTTTTTGTGGAGAGATCTCAAAACAGGCATTTCCAGCACTATTCCCGCATATAACGAAATAGCCGTAAAACTCTGCCTAAAACACAGAAGCAACGTATCCTTCAATCTGCTCTGTTGTGCGTATGTTCACCTTAGTGACTTAAATCTCCCTTTAGATTCAGGAGTTACAAACAGGTTTCTGTTAAGAGCTGCGTTTGAACATTTCTCAGTGAATGGGAGCCTATGCTGTAAGGAGAACTGTCTGCTTGGGAAACCAAAAGGGAGCTACATAACAGAACGGTCTTCAATGTGTGCATTCAACTTACCGAGTTAAACTCGTGTGTTGAAGGGGAAGTCTGGAAACGCTTTCTGTGGAGAGATCTCAAAACAGCCATTTCCAGCACTATTCCCGCATATAACGAAATTGCAGGAAAACTCTGCCTAAAACACAGAAGCAACGTATCCTTCAATCTGCTCTGCTGTGCGTTTGTTCAGCTAAGTGAGTTAAATCTCCCTTTAGATTCAGGAGTTAGAAACACGTTTCTGCTAAGAGCTGCGTTTGGACATGTTTCAGTGAATGGGAGCCTGTGCTGTAAGGAGAACTGTCGGCTTGGGAAACCAAAAGGGAGCTACATAACAGAACGATCTTCAATTTGTGCATTCAACTTACCGAGTTAAACTCGTGTGTTGAAGGGGAAGCCTGGAAACGCTTTCGACGGAGAGATCTCAAAACAGGCATTTCCAGCACTATTCCCGCATATAACGAAATAGCAGTAAAACTCTGCCTAAAACACAGAAGCAACCTATCCTTCAATCTGCTCTGCTGTGCGTTTGTTCAGCTAAGTGAGTTAAATCTCCCTTTAGATTCAGGAGTTAGAAACACGTTTCTGCTAAGAGCTGCGTTTGGACATTTCTCAGTGAATGGGAGCCTAGGCTGCAAGGAGAACTGTCTGCTTGGGAAACCAAAACGGAGCTACCTAACAGAACGGTATTCAATGTGTGCATTCAACTTAACGAGTTAAGCTCGTGTGTTGAAGGGGAAGTCTGGAAACGCATTCTGTGGAGAGATCTCAAAACAGGCATTTCCAGCACTATTCCCGCATATAACGAATTAGCAGTAAAACTCTGCCTAAAACACAGAAGCAACATATTCTTCAATCTGCTCTGCTGTTCGTTTGTTCAGCTAAGTGAATTAAATCTCCCTTTAGATTCAGGAGTTAGAAACAGGTTTCTGCTAAGAGCTGCGTTTGGACATTTGTCAGTTAATGGGAGCCTATGCTGTAAGGAGAACTGTCTGCTTGGGAAACCAAAAGGGAGCTACATAACAGAACGGTCTTCAATGTGTGCATTCAACTTACCGAGTTAAAATCGTGTGTTGAAGGGGAAGTCTGGAAACGCTTTCTGTGGAGAGATCTCAAAACAGGCATTTCCAGCACTATTCCCGCATATAACAAAATAGCAGTAAAACTCTGCCTAAAACACAGAAGCAACGTATCCTTCAATCTGTTCTGCTGTGCGTTTGTTCAGCCAAGTGAGTTAAATCTCCCTTTAGATTCAGGAGTTAGAAACACGTTTCTGCAAAGAGCTCCGTTTGGACATTTCTCAGTGAATGGGAGCCTTTGCTGTAAGGAGAACTGTCTGCTTGGGAAACCAAAACGGAGCTACCTAACAGAACGGTCTTCAATGTGTGCATTGAACTTACCGAGTTAAACTCGTGTGTTGAAGGGGAAGTCTGGAAACGCTTTCTGTGGAGAGATCTCAAAACAGGCATTTCCAGCACTATTCCCGCATATAACGAATTAGCAGTAAAACTCTGCCTAAAACACAGAAGCAACATATTCTTCAATCTGCTCTGCTGTTCGTTTGTTCAGCTAAGTGAATTAAATCTCCCTTTAGATTCAGGAGTTAGAAACAGGTTTCTGCTAAGAGCTGCGTTTGGACATTTGTCAGTTAATGGGAGCCTATGCTGTAAGGAGAACTGTCTGCTTGGGAAACCAAAAGGGAGCTACATAACAGAACGGTCTTCAATGTGTGCATTCAACTTACCGAGTTAAAATCGTGTGTTGAAGGGGAAGTCTGGAAACGCTTTCTGTGGAGAGATCTCAAAACAGGCATTTCCAGCACTATTCCCGCATATAACAAAATAGCAGTAAAACTCTGCCTAAAACACAGAAGCAACGTATCCTTCAATCTGTTCTGCTGTGCGTTTGTTCAGCCAAGTGAGTTAAATCTCCCTTTAGATTCAGGAGTTAGAAACACGTTTCTGCAAAGAGCTCCGTTTGGACATTTCTCAGTGAATGGGAGCCTTTGCTGTAAGGAGAACTGTCTGCTTGGGAAACCAAAACGGAGCTACCTAACAGAACGGTCTTCAATGTGTGCATTGAACTTACCGAGTTAAACTCGTGTGTTGAAGGGGAAGTCTGGAAACGCTTTCTGTGGAGAGATCTCAAAACAGGCATTTCCAGCACTATTCCCGCATATAACGAATTAGCAGTAAAACTCTGCCTAAAACACAGAAGCAACATATTCTTCAATCTGCTCTGCTGTTCCTTTGTACAGCTAAGTGAGTTAAATCTCCCTTTAGATTCAGGAGTTAGAAACACGTTTCTGCTAAGAGCTGCGTTTGGACATTTCTCAGTGAATGGGAGCCTATGCTGTTAGGAGAACTGTCTGCTTGGGAAACCAAAAGGGATCTACATAACAGAAAGGTCTTCAATGTGTGCATTCAACTTACAGAGTTAAAGTCGTGTGTTGAAGGGGAAGTCTGGAAACGCTTTTTGTGGAGAGATCTCAAAACAGGCATTTCCAGCACTATTCCCGCATATAACGAAATAGCCGTAAAACTCTGCCTAAAACACAGAAGCAACGTATCCTTCAATCTGCTCTGTTGTGCGTATGTTCACCTAAGTGACTTAAATCTCCCTTTAGATTCAGGAGTTAGAAACAGGTTTCTGTTAAGAGCTGCGTTTGAACATTTCTCAGTGAATGGGAGCCTATGCTGTAAGGAGAACTGTCTGCTTGGGAAACCAAAAGGGAGCTACATAACAGAACGGTCTTCAATGTGTGCATTCAACTTACCGAGTTAAACTCGTGTGTTGAAGGGGAAGTCTGGAAACGCTTTCTGTGGAGAGATCTCAAAACAGGCATTTCCAGCAATATTCCCGCATATAACGAAATAACAGTAAAACTCTGCCTGAAACACAGAAGCAACGTATCCTTCAATCTGCTCTGCTGCGCGTTTGTTCAGCTAACTAAGTTAAATCTCCCTTTAGATTCAGGAAGTGGAAACACGTTTCTGCTAAGAGCTGCGTTTGGAAATTTCTCAGTGAATGGGAGCCTATGCTTTAAGGAGAAGTATCTACTTGGGAAACCAAAACGGAGATACCTAACAGAACGGTCTTCAATGCGTTCATTCAACTTAGCGAGTTAAACTCGTGTGTTGAAGGGGAAGTCTGGAAAAATTTTCTGTGGAGAGATCTCAAAACAGGCATTTCGAGCACTATTCCCGCATATAAGGAAATAGCAGTAAAACTCTGCCTAAAACACAGAAGCAACGTATCCTTCAATCTGCTCTGCTGTGCGTTTGTTCAGGTAAGTGAGTTAAATCTCCCTTTAGATTCAGGAATTAGAAACACGTTTCTGCTTAGAGCTGCGTTTGGACATTTCTCAGTGAATGGGAGCCTATGCTGCAAGGAGAACTGTCTGCTTGCTAAACCAAAACGGAGCTACCTAACAGAACGGTCTTCAATGTGTGCATTCAACTTACCGAGTTAAACTCGTTTGTTGAAGGGGAAGTCTGGAAATGCTTTCTGTGGAGAGATCTCAAAACAGGCATTTCCAGCACTATTCCCCCATATAACGAAATAGCAGTAAAACTCTGCCTAAAACACAGAAGAAACCTATCCTTCAATCTGCTCTGCTGTGCGTTTGTTCAGCTAAGTGAGTTAAATCTCCCTTTAGATTCAGGAGTTAGAAACACGTTTCTGCTAAGAGCTGCGTTTGGACATTTCTCAGTGAATGGGAGCCTATGCTGTAAGGAGGACTGTCTGCTTGGGAAACCAAAAGGGAGCTACATAACAGAATGGTCTTCAATGTGTGCATTCAACTTCCCGAGTTAAACTCGTGTGTTGAAGGGGAAGTCTGGAAACGCTTTCTGTGGAGAGATCTCAAAACAGGCATTTCCAGCACTATTACCGCATATAACGAAATAACAGTAAAACTCTGCCTAAAACACAGAAGCAACGTATCCTTCAATCTGCTCTGCTGTGCGTTTGTTCAGCTAACTAAGTTAAATCTCCCTTTAGATTCAGGAAGTGGAATCACGTTTCTGCTAAGAGCTGCGTTTGGACATTTCTCAGTGAATGGGAGCCTATGCTGTAAGGAGAAGTGTCTGCTTGGGAAACCAAAACGGAGATACCTAACAGAACGGTCTTCAATGAGTTCATTCAACTTAGCGAGTTAAAGTCGTGTGTTGAAGGGGAAGTCTGTACACGCTTTCGGTGGAGAGATCTCAAAACAGGCATTTCCAGCACTATTCCCGCATATAACGCAATAGCAGTAAAACTCTGCCTAAAACACAGAAGCAACGTATCCTTCAATCTGCTCTTCTGTGCGTTTGTTCAGCTAAGTGAGTTAAATCTCCCTTTAGATTCAGGAGTTAGAAACACGTTTCTGCTAAGAGCTGCGTTTGGACATTTCTCAGTGAATGGGAGCCTATGCTGTAAGGAGAACTGTCTGCTTGGGAAACCAAAAGGGAGCTACATAACAGAACGGTCTTCAATGTATGCATTCAACTAACCGAGTTAAACTCGTGTGTTGAAGGGGAAGTCTGGAAAGATTTCTGTGAGGAGATCTCAAAACAGGCATTTCCAGCACTATTCCCGCATATAACGAAATAACAGTAAAACTCTGCCTAAAACACAGAAGCAACGTATCCTTCAATCTGCTCTGCTGTGCGTTTGTTCAGCTAAGTGAGTTAAATATCCCTTTAGATTCAGCAAGTGGAAACACGTTTCTGCTAAGAGCTGCGTTTGGACATTTCTCAGTGAATGGGAGCCTATGGTGTAAGGAGAAGTGTCTGCTTGGGAAACCAAAACGGAGATACCTAACAGAACGGTCTTCAATGTGTTCATTCAACTTAGCGAGTTAAACTCGTGTGTTGAAGGGGAAGTCTGGACACGCTTTCGGTGGAGAGTTCTCAAACAGGCATTTCCAGCACTATTCACGCATATAAGGAAATAGCAGTAAAACTCTGCCTAAAACACAGAAGCAACGTATCGTTCAATCTGCTCTGCTGTGCGATTGTTCAGCTAAGTGAGTTAAATCTCCCTTTAGATTCAGGAGTTAGAAACACGTTTCTGCTAAGGACGGCATTTGGACATTTCTCAGTGAATGGGAGCCTATGCTGTAAGGAGAACTGTCTGCTTGGGAAACCAAAACGGAGCTACCTAACAGAACGGTCTTCAATGTGTGCATTCAACTTACCGAGTTAAACTCGTGTGTTGAATTGGAAGTCTGGAAACACTTTCTCTTGGGAGATCTCAAAACAGGCATTTCCAGCACTATTCCCACATATAATGAAGTAGAAGTAAAACTCTGCGTAAAACACAGAAGCAACGTAACCTTCAATCTGCTCTGCTGTGCGTTTGTTCAGCTAAGTGAGTAAAATCTCCCTTTAGATTCAGGAGTTAGAAACACGTTTCTGCTAAGAGCTGCGTTTGGACATTTCTCAGTGAATGGGAGCCCATGCTGGAAGGAGAACTCTCTGCTTGTGAAACCCAAACGGAGCTACCTAACAGAACGGTCTTCCATGTGTGCATTCAACTTACCGAGTTAAACTCGTGTGTTGAAGGGGAAGTCTGGAAACGATTTCTGTGGAGAGATCCCAAAACAGGCATTTCCAGCACTATTCCCGCATATAACGAAATAGCAGTAAAACTCTGCCTAAAACACAGAAGCAACGTATACTTCCATTTACTCTGCTGTGCGTTTCTTCAGCTAAGTGAGTTAAATCTCCCTTTAGATTCAGGAGTTAGAAACACGTTTCTGCTAAGAGCTGCGTTTGGATATTTCTCAGTGAATTGGAGCCTATGCTGTAAGGAGGACTGTCTGCTTGGGAAACCAAAACGAAGCTACCTAACAGAACAGTCTTCAATGTTTGCATTCAATTTACAGAGTTAAACTCGTGTGTTGAATGGGAAGTTTGGAAACGCTTTCTGTGGAGAGATCTCAAAACAGGCATTTCCAGCACCATTCCCGCATATAACGAAATAGCAGTAAAATTCTGCCGATAACACAGAAGCAACGTATCCTTCAATCTGATCTGCTATGCGTTTGTTCAGCTAAGTGAGTTAAATCTCCCTTTAGATTCAGGAGTTAGAAACACGTTTCTGCTAAGGACGGCATTTGGACAATTCTCAGTGAATGGGAGCCTATGCTGTAAGGAGAACTGTCTGCTTGGGAAACCAAAACGGAGCTACCTAACAGAACTGTCTTCAATGTGTGCATTCAACTTACCGAGTTAAACTCGTGTGTTGAATTGGAAGTCTGGAAACACTTTCTCTGGGGAGATCTCGAAACAGGCATTTAGAGCACTATTCCCGCATATAACGAAGTAGCAGTAAAACTCTGCGTAAAACACAGAAGCAACGTAACCTTCAATCTGCTCTGCTGTGCGTTTGTTCAGCTAAGTGAGTTAAATCTCCCTTTAGATTCAGGAGTTAGAAACACGTTTCTGCTAAGAGCTGCGTTTGGACATTTCTCAGTGAATGGGAGCCTATGCTGTAAGGAGAACTGTCTGCTTGTGAAACCAAAACGGAGCTACGTAACAGAACGGTCTTAAATCTGTGCATTCAACTTACTGAGATAAACTCGTGTGTTTAAGGGGAAGTTTGGAAACGCTTTCTGTGGAGAGATCTCAAAACAGGCATTTCCAGCACCATTCCCGCATATAACGAAATAGCAGTAAAATTCTGCCGATAACACAGAAGCAACGTATCCTTCAATCTGATCTGCTATGCGTTTGTTCAGCTAAGTGAGTTAAATCTCCCTTTAGATTCAGGAGTTAGAAACACGTTTCTGCTAAGGACGGCATTTGGACAATTCTCAGTGAATGGGAGCCTATGCTGTAAGGAGAACTGTCTGCTTGGGAAACCAAAACGGAGCTACCTAACAGAACTGTCTTCAATGTGTGCATTCAACTTACCGAGTTAAACTCGTGTGTTGAATTGGAAGTCTGGAAACACTTTCTCTGGGGAGATCTCGAAACAGGCATTTAGAGCACTATTCCCGCATATAACGAAGTAGCAGTAAAACTCTGCGTAAAACACAGAAGCAACGTAACCTTCAATCTGCTCTGCTGTGCGTTTGTTCAGCTAAGTGAGTTAAATCTCCCTTTAGATTCAGGAGTTAGAAACACGTTTCTGCTAAGAGCTGCGTTTGGACATTTCTCAGTGAATGGGAGCCTATGCTGTAAGGAGAACTGTCTGCTTGTGAAACCAAAACGGAGCTACGTAACAGAACGGTCTTAAATCTGTGCATTCAACTTACTGAGATAAACTCGTGTGTTTAAGGGGAAGTTTGGAAACGCTTTCTGTGGAGAGATCTCAAAACAGGCATTTCCAGCACTATTCCCGCATATAACGAAATAGCAGTAAAAGTCTGCCTAAAACACAGAAGCAGCGTATCCTTCAATCTGCTCTGCTGTGCGTTTGTTCAGCTAAGTGAGGTAAATCTCCCTTTAGATTCAGGAGTTAGAAACACGTTTCTGCTAAGAGCTGCGTTTGGACATTTCTCAGTGAATGGGAGCCTATGCTGTAAGGAGAACTGTCTGCTTGGGAAACCAAAACGGAGCTACCTAGCAGAACGGTCTTCAATGTGTGCATTCAGCTTACCGAGTTAAACTCGTGTGTTGAAGGGGAAGTCTGGAAACGCTTTCTGTGGAGAGATCACAAAACAGGCATTTCCAGCACTATTCGCGAATATAACGAAATAGCAGTAAAACTCTGCCGAAAACACAGAAGAAACGTATGCTTCAATCTGCTCTGCTGTGCGTTTGTTCAGCTAAGTGAGTTTAATCTCCCTTTAGATTCAGGAGTTAGAAACACGTTTCTGCTAAGAGCTGCGTTTGGACATTACTCAGTGAATGGGAGCCTATGCTCTAAGGAGAACTCTCTGCTTGTGAAACCAAAACGGAGCTACCTAACAGAACGGTCTTCAATGTGTGCATTCAACATACCGACATAAACCCGTGTGTTGAAGGGGAAGTCTGGAAACGCTTTCTGTGGAGAGATCTCAAAACAGGCATTTCCAGCACTATTCCCGCATATAACGAAATAGCAGTAAAACTCTGCCTAAAACACAGAAGAAACGTATCTTTCAATCTGCTCTGCTGTGCCTTTGTTCAGCTAAATGAGTTAAATCTCCCTTTAGATTCAGGAGTTAGAAACACGTTTCTGCTAACCGCTGTGTTTGGACATTTCTCAGTGAATGGGAGCCTATGCTGTATGGAGAACTGTCTGCTTGTGAAACCAAAACGGAGCTACCTATCAGAACGGTCTTCAATGTGTGCATTCAACTTACCGACATAAACCGTTGTGTTGAAGGGGAAGTCTGGAAACGCTTTCTGTGGAGAGACCTCAAAACAGGCATTTCCAGTACTATTCCCGCATATAACGAAATAGCAGTAAAACTCTGCCTAAAACACAGAAGAAACGTATCCTTCAATCTGCTCTGCTGTGCGTTTCTTCAGCTAAATGAGTTATATCTCCCTTTAGATTCAGGAGTTAGAAACACGTTTCTGCTAACCGCTGTGTTTGGACATTTCTCAGTGAATGGGAGCCTATGCTGTAAGGAGAACTGTCTGCTTGTGAAACCAAAACGGAGCTACCTAACAGAACGGTCTTCAATGTGTGCATTGAACTTAGCAAGTTAAAATCGTGTGTTGAAGGGGATGTCTTGAAATGCTCTCTGTGGAGAGATCTCAAAACAGGCATTTCCAGCACTATTCCCGCATATAACGAAATAGCAGTAAAACTCTGCCTAAAACACAGAAGCAACGTATCCTTCAATCTTCTCTGCTGTGCGTTTGTTCAGCTAAGTGAGTTAAATCTCCCTTTAGATTCAGGAATTAGAAGCACATTTCTGCTAAGAGCTGCATTTGGACATTTCTCAGTGAATGCGAGCCTATGCTGTAAGGAGAACTGTCTGCTTGTGAGACGAAAACGGAGCTACCTAACAGAACGGACTTCAATGTGTCCATTCAACTTACTGAGTTAAACTCGTGTGTTGCAGGGGAAGTCTGGAAACGCTTTCTGTGGAGAGATCTCAAAACAGGCATTTCCAGCACTATTCCCGCATATAACGAAATAGCAGTAAAATTCTGCCTAAAACACAGAAGCAACGTATCCTTCAATCTGCTCTGCTGTGCGATTGTTCAGCTAAGTGAGTTAAATCTCCCTTTAGATTCAGGAGTTAGAAACACGTTTCTGCTAAGAGCTGCGTTTGGATATTTCTCAGTGAATTTGAGGCTATGCTGTAAGGGGAACTGTCTGCTTGGGAAACCAAAACCGAGCTACATAAGAGAACGGTCTTCAATGTGTGCATTCAACTTACCGAGTTAAATCCGTGTGTTGAAGGGGAAGTCTGGAAAAGCTTTCTGTGGAGAGATCTCAAAACAGGCTTTTCCAGCACTATTCCCGCATATAACGAAATAGCAGTGAAACTCTGCCTGAAACACAGAAGCAAAGTATACTTCAATCTGCTCTGCTGTTCTTTTGTTCAGCTAAGTGAGTTAAATCTCCCTTTAGATTCAAGAGTTAGAAACACGTTTCTGCTAAGAGCTGCTTTTGGACATTTCTCAGTGAATGGGAGCCTATGCTGTAAGGAGAAATTTCTGCTTGGGAAACCAACACGGAGCTACCTAACAGAACGGTCTTCAATGTGTGCATTCAACTTACAGACTTAAACCCGTGTGTTAAAGGGGAAGTCTGGAAAAGCGTTCTGTAGAGAGATCTCAAAACAGGGATTTCCAGCACTATTCCCGCATATAACGAAATAGCAGTAAAACTCTGCCTAAAACACAGAAGAAACGTATCCTTCAATCTGATCTGCTGTGCGTTTGTTCAGCTAAATGAGTTAAATCTCCCTTTAGATTCAGGAGTTAGAAACACGTTTCTGCTAACCGCTGTGTTTGGACATTTCTCAGTGAATGGGAGGCTATGCTGTAAGGAGAACTGTCTGCTTGGGAAACCAAAACGGAGCTACCTAACAGAACGGTCTTCAATGTGTGCATTCAACTTACGGAGTTAAACTCGTATTTTGAAGGGGAAGTTTGGAAACGCTTTCTGTGGAGAGATCTCAAAACAGGGATTTCCAGCACTATTCCCGCATATAACGAAATAGCAGTAAAACTCTGCCTCAAACACAGAAGCAACGTATCCTTCAATCTGATCTGCTCTGCGTTTGTTCAGCTAAGTGAGGTAAATCTCCCTTTAGATTCAGGAGTTAGAAACACGTTTCTGCTAATAGCTGCGTTTGGACATTTCTCAGTGAATGGGAGCCTATGCTGTAAGGAGAACTGTCTGCTTGGGAAACCAAAACGGAGCTACCAAACAGAACGGTCTTCAATGTGTGCATTCAACTTACCGAGTTAAACTCGTGTGTTGAAGGGGAAGTCTGGAAACGCTTTCTGTGGAGAGATCTCAAAACAGGCATTTCCAGCACGATTCCCGCATATAACGAAATAGCAGTAAAACTCTGCCTCAAACACAGAAGCAACGTATCCTTCAGTCTGCTCTGCTGTGCGTTGGTTCAGCTAAGTGAATTAAATCTCCCTTTAGATTCAGGAGTTAGAAACACGTTTCTGCTAAGAGCTGCGTTTGGACATTTCTCAGTGAATGGGAGCCTATGCTGTAAGAAGAACTGTCTGCTTGGGAAACCGAAACGGAGCTACCTAACAGAACGGTCTTCAATGTGTGCATTCAACTTACCGAGTTAAACTCGTGTTTTGAAGGGGAAGTCTGGAAACGATTTCTGTGGAGAGATCTCAAAACAGGCATTTCCAGCACGATTCCCGCATATAACGAAATAGCAGTAAAACTCTGCCTAAAACACAGAAGCAACGTATCCTTCAATCTGCTCTGCTGTGCGTTTGTTCAGCTAAGTGAGTTAAATCTCACTTTAGATTCAGGAGTTAGAAACACGTTTCTGCTAAGAGCTGCGTTTGGACATTTCCCAGTGAATGGGAGCCTATGCTGTAAGGAGAACTGTGTGCTTGGGAAACCAAAACGGAGCTACCTAACAGAACGGACTTCAATGTGTGCATTCACCATACCGAGTTAAACTCGTGTGTTGAAGGGGAAGTATCGAAACTCTTTCTGTGGAGAGATCTCAAAACAGGCATTTCCAGCATGATTCCCGCATATAACGAAATAGCAGTAAAACTCTGCCTAAAACACAGAAGCAACGTATCCTTCAATCTGCTCTGCTGTGCGTTTCTTCAGCTAAGTGAGTTAAATCTCCCTTTAGATTCAGGAGTTAGAAACAGGTTTCTGCTAAGAGCTGCGTTTGGACATTTCTCAGTGAAAGGGAGCCTATGTTGTAAGGAGAACTGTCTGCTTGGGACACCAAAACGGAGCTACCTAACAGAACGGTCTTCAATGGGTGCATTCAACTTACCGAGTTAAACTCCTGTGTTGAAGGGGAAGTCTGGAAACGCTTTCTGTGGAGAGATCTCAAAACAGGCATTTCCAGCACTATTCCCGCATATAAGGAAATAGCAGTAAAACTCTGCATAAACACCGAAGCAACCTATCCTTCAGTCTGCTCTGCTGTGCGTTTGTTCAGCTAAGTGAGTTAAATCTCACTTTAGATTCAGGAAATAGAAACACGATTCTGCTAAGAGCTGCGTTTGGACATTTCTCAGTGAATGGGAGCCTATGCTGTAAGGAGAAACGTTTGCTTGGGAAACCAAAACGGAGCTACCTAACAGAACGGTCTTCAATGTGTGCATTTAACTTACAGATTTAAACTCGTGTGTTGAAGGGGAAGTCTGGAAACGCTTTCTGTGGAGAGATCTCAAAACAGGCATTTCCAGCACTATTCCCGCATATAATGAAATAGCAGTAAAACTCTGCCTAAAACACAGAAGCAACGTATCCTTCAATCTGCTCTGCTGTGCGTTTGTTCAGCTAAGTGATTTAAATCTCCCTTTAGATTCAGGAGTTAGAAACACGTTTCTGCTAAGAGCTGCGTTTGGACATTTCTCAGTGAATTGGAGCCTATGCTGTAAGGAGAACTGTCTGCTTGGGAAACCAAAACGGAGCTACCTAACAGAACGGTCTTCAATGTGTTCATTCAACTTACCGAGTTAAACTCGTGTTTTGAAGGGGAAGTCTGGAAACGCTTTCTGTGGAGAGATCTCAAAACAGGCATTTCCAGCACTATTCCCGCATATAACGAAATAGCAGTAAAACTCTGCCTAAAACACAGAAGCAACGTATCCTTCAATCTGATCTGCTCTGCGTTTGTTCAGCTAAGTGAGTTAAATCTCCCTTTAGATTCAGGAGTTAGAAACACGTTTCTGCTAATAGCTGCGTTTGGACATTTCTCAGTGAATGGGAGCCTATGCTGTAAGGAGAACTGTCTGCTTGGGAAACCGAAACGGAGCTACCTAACAAAACGGTCTTCAATGTGTGCATTCATCTTACCGAGTTAAACTCGTGTGTTGAAGGGGAAGTCTGGAAACGCTTTCTGTGGAGAGATCTCAAAACAGGCATTTCCAGCACGATTCCCGCATATAACGAAATAGCAGTAAAACTCTGCCTAAAACACAGAAGCAACGTATCCTTCAATCTGCTCTAGTGTGCGTTTGTTCAGCTAAGTGAGTTAAATCTCCCTTTAGATTCAGGAGTTAGAAACACGTTTCTGCTAAGAGCTGCGTTTGGACATTTCCCAGTGAATGGGAGCCTATGCTGTAAGGAGAACTGTGTGCTTGGGAAACCAAAACGGAGCTACCTAACAGAACGGTCTTCAATGTGTGCATTCACCTTACCGAGATAAACTCGAGTGTTGAAGGGGAAGTCTGGAAACTCTTTCTGTGGAGAGATCTCAAAACAGGCATTTCCAGCACAATTCCCGCATATAACAAAATAGCAGTAAAACTCTGCCTAAAACACAGAAGCAACGTATACTTCAATCTGCTCTGCTGTGCGTTTCTTCAGCTAAGTGACTTAAATCTCCCTTTAGATTCAGGAGTTAGAAACACGTTTCTGCTAAAAGCTGCGTTTGGACATTTCTCAGTGAAAGGGAGCCTATGCTGTAAGGAGTACTTTCTGCTTGGGACACCAAAACGGAGCTACCTAACAGAACGGTCTTCAATGGGTGCATTCAACTTACCGAGTTAAACTCCTGTGTTGAATGGGAAGTCTGGAAACACTTTCTGTGGAGAGATCTCAAAACAGGCATTTCCAGCACTATTCCCGCATATAACGAAATAGCAGTAAAACTCTGCCTAAAACACAGAAGCAACCTATCCTTCAGTCTGCTCTGCTGTGCTTTTTTTCAGCTAAGTGAGTTAAATCTCCCTTTAGATTCAGGAAATAGAAACACGATTCTGCTAAGAGCTGCATTTGGACATTTCTCAGTGAATGGGAGCCTATGCTGTAAGGAGAAATGTTTGCTTGGGAAACCAAAATGGAGCTACCTAACAAAACGGTCTTCAATGTTTGCATTCAACTTACCGAGTTAAACTCGTGTGTTGAAGGGGAAGTCTGGAAACGCTTTCTGTGGAGAGATCTCAAAACAGGCATTTCCAGCACGATTCCCGCATATAACGAAATAGCAGTAAAACTCTGCCTAAAACACAGAAGCAACGCATCCTTCAATCTGCTCTGCTGTGCGATTGTTCAGCTAAGTGAGTTAAATCTCACTTTAGATTCAGGAGTTAGAAACACGTTTCTGCTAAGAGCTGCGTTTGGACATTTCTCAGTGAATGGGAGCCTATGCTGTAAGGAGAACTGTCTGCTTGGCAAACCAAAACGGAGCTACCTAACAGAACGGTCTTCAATGTCTGCACTCACCTTACCGAGTTAAACTCATGTGTTGAAGGGGAAGTCTTGAAATTTTCTGTGGAGAGATCTCAAAACAGGCATTTCCAGCACGATTCCCGCATATAACGAAATAGCAGTAAAACTCTGCCTAAAACACAGAAGCAACGTATACTTCAATCTGCTCTGCTGTGCGTTTGTTCAGCTAAGTGAGTTAAATCTCCCTCTAGATTCAGGAGTTAGAAACAGGTTTCTGCTAACAGCTGCCTTTGGACATTTCTCAGTGAATGGGAGCCTATGCTGTAAGGAGAACTGTCTGCTTGGGAAACCAAAACGGAGCTACCTAACAGAACGGTCTTCAATGTGTGCATTCAGCTTACCGAGTTAAACTCCTGTGTTGAATGGGAAGTCTGGAAACGCTTTCTGTGGAGAGATCTCAAAACAGGCATTTCCAGCACTATTCCCGCATATAACGATATAGCAGTAAAACTCCGCCTAAAACACACTAGCAACGTATACTTCAATCTGCTCTGCTGTGCGTTTGTTCAGGTAAGTGAGTTAAATCTCCCTTTAGATTCAGGAGTTAGAAACACGTTTCTGCTAAGAGCTGCGTTTGGACATTTCTCATTGAATGGGAGCCTATGCTGTAAGGAGAACTGTCTGCTTGGGAAACCAAAGAGGAGCTACCTAACAGAACGGTCTTCAATGGGTGCATTCCACTAACCGGGTTAAACTCGTGTGTTGAAGAGGAAGTCTGCAAAAGCTTTCTGTGGAGAGATCTCAAAACAGGCATTTCCAGCACTATTCCCGCATATAACGAAATAGCAGTAAAACTCGGCCTAAAACACAGAAGCAACGTATCCTTCAGTCTGCTCTGCTGTGCATTTGTTCAGCTACGTGAGTTATATCTCCCCTTAGATTCAGGAGTTAGAAACACGTTTCTCCTAAGAGCTGCGTGTGGACATTTCTCAGTGAAAGGGAATCTATGCTGTAAGGAGAACTGTCTGCTTCTAAAAGCAAAACGGAGCTACCGAACCGAACGGTCTTCAGTGTGTGCATTCAGCTTACAGTGTTAAACTCGTGTGTTGAAGGGGAAGTCTGGAAACGCTTTCTGTGGAGAGATCTCGAAACAGGCATTTTCAGCACTATTCTGGCATATAACGAAATAGCAGTAAAACTCTGCCTGAAACACAGAAGAAACGTATCCTTCAATCTGCTCTGCTTTGCGTTTGTTCAGCTAAGTGAGTAAAATCTCCCTTGAAATTCAGAAGTTAGAAACACGTTTCTGCTAAGAGCCGCGTTTGGACATTTCTCAGTGAATGGGAGTCTATGCTCTAAGGAGAACTGTCTGCTTCTAAAAGCAAAACGGACCTACATAACAGAACGGTCTTCAATGTGTGCATTCAACTTACCGAGTTAAACTGGTGTGTTGAAGGAGAAGTCTGGAATCGCTTTCTGTGGAGAGACATCAAAACAGGTGTTTCCAGCACTATTCCCACATATAACGAAATAGCAGTAAAACTCTCCCTAAAACACAGAAAAAACGTATCCTTCAATCTGCTCTGCTGTGCGTTTGTTCAGCTGAGTTAAATATCCCTTTAGATTCAGGAGTTAGAAACACGTTTCTGCTAAGAGCTGCGTTTGGATATTTCTCAGTGAATGGGAGTCTATGCTGTAAAGAGAACTGTCTGCTTCTAAAAGAAAAACGGATCTACCTAACAGAGCGGACTTCAGTGTGTTCATTCAGCTTACAGTGTTAAAATCGTGTGTTGAAGGGGAAGTCTGGAAACGCTTTCTGGGGAGAGATCTCAAAACAGGCATTTCCAGCACTATTCCCGCATATAACGAAATAGCAATAAAAATCTGCATAAAACACAGAAGAAACGTATCCTACAATCTGCTCTGCTGTGCGTTTGTTCAGCTAAGTGAGTTAAATCTCTCTTTAGATTCAGGAGTTAGAAACCCGATTCTGGTAAGGGCTGCGTTTGGCTAGTTCTCACTGAATGGGAGTCTATGCTGTAAGGAAAACTGTCTGGTTCAAAAGCAAAACGGAGCTACCTAACAGAACGGTCTTCAGTGTGTGCATTCAGCTTACAGAGTTAAAATCATGTTTGGACGGGGATGTCTCGAAACGCTTTCTGTGAAGAGATCTCAAAACATGCATTTCCTGCACTATTCCCGCATATAACGAAGTAGCAGTAAAACTCTGCCTAAAACACAGAAGAAACGTATCCTTCAATATGCTCTGCTGTGAGTTTGTTCAGCTAAGTGAGATAAATCGCCCTTTAGATTCAGGTGTTAGAAACACGTTTCTGCTAAGTGCTGCGTTTGGACATTTCTCAGTGAATGGGAGTCTATGCTCTAAGGAGAACTGTCTGCTTGGGAAACCAAAACGGAGCTACCTAACAGAACGGTCTTCAATGTGTGCATTCACCTTACCGAGTTAAACTCGTGTGTTGAAAGGGAAGTCTGGAAACTCTTTCTGTGGAGAGATCTCAAAACAGGCATTTCCAGCACGATTCCCGCATATAACGAAATAGCAGTAAAACTCTGCCTAAAACACAGAAGCAACGTATCCTTCAATATGCTCTGCTGTGCGATTGTTCTGCTAAGTGAGTTTAATCTCCCTTTAGATTCAGGAGTTAGAAACACGTTTCTGCTAAGAGCTGCGTTTGGACATTTCTCAGTGAATGGGAGCCTATGCTGTAAGGAGAACTGTCTGCTTTTTAAAGCAAAACGGAGCTACCTAACAGAACGGTCTTCAACGTGTGCATTCAACTTAAAGAGTTAAACTCGTGTGTTGAAGGGGAAGTCTGCATACGCTTTCTGTGGAGAGATCTCAAAACAGGCATTTCCAGCACTATTCCCGCATGTAACGATATAGCAGTAAAACTCTGCCTAAAACACAAAAGAAACGTATCCTTCAATCTGCTCTGCTGTGCTTTTGTTCGGCTAAGTGTGTTAAATTTCCCTTTAGATTCAGGAATTAGGAACACGTTTCTGGTAAGAGCTGCGTTTGCACATTTCTCAGTTAATGGGAATCTATGCTGTAAAGAGAACTGTCTGCTTGTAAAACCAAAACAGGTCTACCTAACAGAACGGTCTTCAATGTGTGCATTCAACTTACCGAGTTAAACTCGTGTGTTGAAGGGGAAGTCTGGAAACTCTTTCTGTGGAGAGATCTCAAAACAGGCTTTTCAGGCACTATTCCCGCCTATAACGATATAGCAGTAAATCTCTGCCTAAAACATAGAAGCAACGTATCCTTCAATCTGCTCTGCTGTGCGTTTGTTCAGCTAAGTGAGTTAAATCTCCCTTTAGATTCAGGAAGTAGAAACACGTTTCTGCTAAGAGCTGCGTTTGGACATTTCTCAGTTAATGGGAGCCTATGCTGTAAGGAGAAATGTTTGCTTGGGAAACCAAAACGGAGCTACCTAACAGAACGGTCTTCAATGTGTGCATTCAACTTACAGAGTTAAACTCGTGTGTTGAAGGGGAAGTCTGGAAACGCTTTCTGTGGAGAGATCTCAAAACAGGCATTTCCAGCACTATTCCCGCATATAACGAAATAGCAGTAAAACTCTGCCTAAAACACAGAAGAAACTTATCCTTCAATCTGCTCTGCTGTGCGTTTGTTCAGCTAAGTGAGTTAAAACTCCCTTTACATTCAGGAGTTAGAAACACGTTTCTGCTAAGAGCTGCGTTTGGACATTTCTCAGTGAATGGGAGCCTATGCTGTAAGGAGAACTGTCTGCTTCGGAAACCAAAACGGAGTTACCTAACAGAACGTTCTTCAATGTGTGCATTCAACTTACCGAGTTAAACTCGTGTGTTGAAAGGGAAGTCTGGAAACGCTTTCTGTGGAGAGATCTCAAAACAGGCATTTCCAGCACGATTCCCGCATATAACGAAATAGCAGTAAAACTCTGCCTAAAACACAGAAGCAACGCATCCTTCAATCTGCTCTGCTGTGCGATTGTTCAGCTAAGTGAGTTAAATCTCACTTTAGATTCAGGAGTTAGAAACACGTTTCTGCTAAGAGCTGCGTTTGGACATTTCTCAGTGAATGGGAGCCTATGCTGTAAGGAGAACTGTCTGCTTGGCAAACCAAAACGGAGCTACCTAACAGAACGGTCTTCAATGTCTGCATTCACCTTACCGAGATAAACTCATGTGTTGAAGGGGAAGTCTGGAAATTTTCTGTGGAGAGATCTCAAAACAGGCATTTCCAGCACGATTCCCGCATATAACGAAATAGCAGTAAAACTCTGCCTAAAACACAGAAGCAACGTATACTTCAATCTGCTCTGCTGTGCGTTTGTTCAGCTAAGTGAGTTAAATCTCCCTATAGATTCAGGAGTTAGAAACAGGTTTCTGCTAACAGCTGCCTTTGGACATTTCTCAGTGAATGGGAGCCTATGCTGTAAGGAGAACTGTCTGCTTGGGAAACCAAAACGGAGCTACCTAACAGAACGGACTTCAATGTGTGCATTCAGCTTACCGAGTTAAACTCCTGTGTTGAATGGGAAGTCTGGAAACGCTTTCTGTGGAGAGATCTCAAAACAGGCATTTCCAGCACTATTCCCGCATATAACGATATAGAAGTAAAACTCCGCCTAAAACACACTAGCAACGTATACTTCAATCTGCTCTGCTGTGCGTTTGTTCAGGTAAGTGAGTTAAATCTCCCTTTAGATTCAGGAGTTAGAAACACGTTTCTGCTAAGAGCTGCGTTTGGACATTTCTCATTGAATGGGAGCCTATGCTGTAAGGAGAACTGTCTGCTTGGGAAACCAAAGAGGAGCTACCTAACAGAACGGTCTTCAATGGGTGCATTCCACTAACCGAGTTAAACTCGTGTGTTGAAGAGGAAGTCTGCAAAAGCTTTCTGTGGAGAGATCTCAAAACAGGCATTTCCAGCACTATTCCCGCATATAACGAAATAGCAGTAAAACTCGGCCTAAAACACAGAAGCAACGTATCCTTCAGTCTGCTCTGCTGTGCATTTGTTCAGCTACGTGAGTTATATCTCCCCTTAGATTCAGGAGTTAGAAACACGTTTCTCCTAAGAGCTGCGTGTGGACATTTCTCAGTGAATGGGAATCTATGCTGTAAGGAGAACTGTCTGCTTCTAAAAGCAAAACGGAGCTACCGAACCGAACGGTCTTCAGTGTGTGCATTCAGCTTACAGTGTTAAACTCGTGTGTTGAAGGGGAAGTCTGGAAACGCTTTCTGTGGAGAGATCTCAAAAAAGGCATTTCCAGCACTATTCCCGCATATAACAAAATAGCAGTAAAACTCTGCCTAAAACACAGAAGCAACCTATCCTTCAGTCTGCTCTGCTGTGCGTTTGTTCAGCTAAGTGGGTTAAATCTCCCTTTAGATTCAGGAAATAGAAACACGATTCTGCTAAGAGCTGCGTTTGGACATTTCTCAGTGAATGGGAGCCTATGCTGTAAGGAGAAATGTTTGCTTGGGAAACCAAAACGGAGCTACCTAACAGAACGGTCTTCAATGTGTGCATTCAACTTACCGAGTTAAACTCGTGTGTTGAAGGGGAAGTCTGGAAACGCTTTCTGTGGAGAGATCTCAAAACAGGCATTTCCAGCACTATTCCCGCATATAACGAAATAGCAGTAAAACTCTGCCTAAAACACAGAAGCAACGTATCCTTCAATCTGCTCTCCTGTGCCTTTGTTCAGCTAAGTGAGTTAAATCTCCCTTTAGATTCAGGAGTTAGAAACACGTTTCTGCTAAGAGCTGCGTTTGGACATTTCTCAGTGAATGGGAGCCTATGCTGTAAGGAGAACTGACTGCTTCTATAAGCAAAACGTATCTAACTAACAGAACGTTCTTAAGTGTCTGCATTCAACTTACAGGGTTAAACTCGTGTGTTGAAGGGGTATTCTGGAAACGCTTTCTGTGGAGTGATCTCAAAACAGGCATTTCCAGCACTATTCCCACATATAACGAAATAGAAGTAAAACTCTGCCTAAAACGCAGAAGAAACGTATCCTTCAATCTGCTCTGCTGTGCGTTTGTTCAGCTAAGTGAGTTAAATCTCCCTTTAGATTCAGGAGTTAGAAACACGTTTCTGCTTAGAGCTGCGTTTGGACATTTCTCAGTGAATGGGAGTCTATCCTGTAAGGAAAACTGTCTGCTTCTAAAAGGAAAACGGAGCTACCTAACAGAACGGTCTTCAATGTGTGCATTCAACTTACAGTGTTAAAATCGGGTGTTGATGGGGAAGTCTGGAAACGCTTTCTGTGGAAAGAACTCTAAACAGGCATTTCCAGCACTATTCCCGCGTATAACGAAATAGCAATAAAAATCTGCATAAAACACAGAAGAAACGTATCCTTCAATCTGCTCTGCTGTGCGTTTGTTCAGCTAAGTGAGTTAAATCTCTCTTTAGATTCAGGAGTTAGAAACCCGATTCTGGTAAGGCCTGCGTTTGGCGAGTTCTCACTGAATGGGAGTCTATGCTGTAAGGAAAACTCTCTGGTTCAAAAGCAAAACGGAGCTACCTAACAGAACGGTCTTCAGTGTGTGCATTCAGCTTACAGAGTTAAAATCATGTTTGGACGGGGATGTCTCGAAACGCTTTCTGTGAAGAGATCTCAAAACAAGCGTTTCCTGCACCATTCCCGCATATAAAGAAGTAGCAGTAAAACTCTGCCTAAAACACAGAAGAAACGTATCCTTCAATCTGCTCTGCTGTGCGTTTGATCAGCTAACTAAGTTAAATCTCCCTTTAGATTCAGGAATTAGAAACACGTTTCTGCTAAGAGCTGCGTTTGGACATTTCTCAGTGAATGGGAGCCTATGCTGTAAGGAGAACTGTATGCTTGTGAAACAAAAACGGAGCTACCTAACAGAACGGTCTTCAATGTTTGCATTCAACTAACCGAGTTAAACTCGTGTGTTGAAGGGGAAGTCTGGAAACGCTTTCTGTGGAGAGATCTCAAAACAGGCATTTCCAGTACTATTCCCGCATATAACGAAATTGCAGTAAAACTCTGCCTAAAACACAGAAGCAACGTATCCTTCAATCTGCTCTGCTGTGCGTTTGTTCAGCTAAGTGAGTTAAATCTCCCTTTAGATTCAGGAGTTAGAAACACGTTTCTGGTAAGAGCTGCGTTTGGACATTTTTCAGTGAATGGAAGCCTGTGCTGTAAGGAGAACTGTCGGCTTGGGAAACCAAAACGGAGCTACATAACAGAACGATCTTCAATTTGTGCATTCAACTTACCGAGTTAAACTCGTGTGTTGAAGGGGAAGCCTGGAAACGGTTTCTGTGGAGAGATCTCAAAACAGGCATTTCCAGCACTATTCCCGCATATAACGATATAGCAGTAAACCTCTGCCTAAAACACAGAAGCAACGTATCCTTCAATCTGATCTGCTGTGCGTTTGTTCAGCTAAGTGAGTTAAATCTCACTTTAGATTCAGGAATTAGAAACACTTTTCTGCTAAGAGCTGCGTTTGGACATTTCTCAGTGAATGGGAGCCTATGCTGTAAGGAGAACTGTCTGCTTGGGAAACCAAAACGGAACTACCTAACAGAACGGTCATCAATGTGTGCATTCAACTTCCCAGTTAAACTCGTGTGTTGAAGGGGAAGTCTGGAAAAACATTCTGTGGAGTGATCTCAAAACATGCATTTCCAGCACTATTCCCCCATTTAACGAAATAGCAGTAAAACTCTGCCTAAAACACAGAAGCAACCTATCCTTCAATCTGCTCTGCTGTGCGTTTGTTCAGCTAAGTGAGTTAAATCTCCCTTTAGATTCAGGAGTTAGAAACACGTTTCTGCTAAGAGATGTGTTTGGACATTTCTCAGTGAATGGGAGCCTAGGCTGCAAGGAGAACTGTCTGCTTGGGAAACCAAAACGGAGCTACCTAACAGAACGGTATTCAATGTGTGCATTCAACTTACCGAGTTAAACTCGTGTGTTGAAGGGGAAGTCTGGAAACGCTTTCTGTGGAGAGATCTCAAAACAGGAATTTCCAGCACTATTCCCGCATATAAGGAAATAGCAGTAAAACTCTGCCTAAAACACAGAAGCAACGTATCCTTCAATCTGCTCTGCTGTGCGTTTGTTCAGCTAAGTGAGTTAAATCTCCCTTTAGATTCAGGAGTTAGAAACAGGTTTCCGCTTAGAGCTGCGTTTGGACATTTCTCAGTTAACGGGAGCCTATGCTGTAAGGAAAACTGTCTGCTTGGGAAACCAAAAGGGTGCTACATAACAGAACGGTCTTCAATGTGTGCATTCAACTTACCGAGTTAAAATCGTGTGTTGAAGGGGAAGTCTGGAAACGCTTTCTGTGGAGAGATCTCAAAACAGGCATTTCCAGCACTATTCCCGCATATAACGAAATAGCAGTAAAACTCTGCCTAAAACACAAAAGCAACCTATCCTTCAGTCTGCTCTGCTGTGCGTTTCTTCAGCTAAGTGAGTTAAATCTCCCTTTAGATTCAGGAAATAGAAACACGATTCTGCAAAGAGCTGCGTTTGGACATTTCTCAGTGAATGGGAGCCTATGCTGTAAGAAGAAATGTTTGCTTGGGAAACCAAAACGGAGCTACCTAACAGAACGGTCTTCAATGTGTGCATTCAACTTACCGAGTTAAACTCGTGTGTTGAAGGGGAAGTCTGGAAACGCTTTCTGTGGAGAGATCTCAAAACAGGCATTTCCAGCACTATTCCCGAATATAACGAAATAGCAGTAAAACTCTGCCTAAAACACAGAAGCAACGTATCCTTCAATCTGCTCTGCTGTGCGTTCGTTCAGCTAAGTGAGTTAAATCTCCCTTTAGATTCAGGAGTTAGAAACACGTTTCTGCTAAGAGCTGCGTTTGGACATTTCACAGTGAATTGGAGCCTATGCTGTAAGGAAAACTGTCTGCTTGGGAAACCAAAACGGAGCTACCTAACAGAACGGTCTTCAATGTGTGCATTCAACTTACCGAGTTAAACTCGTGTTTTGAAGGGGAAGTCTGGAAACGCTTTCTGTGGAGAGATCTCAAAACAGGGATTTCCAGCACTATTCCCGCATATAACGAAATAGCAGTAAAACTCTGCCTCAAACACAGAAGCAACGTATCCTTCAATCTGATCTTCTCTGCGTTTGTTCAGCTAAGTGAGTTAAATCTCCCTTTAGATTCAGGAGTTAGAAACACGTTTCTGCTAATAGCTGCGTTTGGACATTTCTCAGTGAATGGGAGCCTATGCTGTAAGGAGAACTGTCTGCTTGGGAAACCAAAACGGAGCTACCAAACAGAACGGTCTTCAATGTGTGCATTCAACTTACCGAGTTAAACTCGTGTGTTGAAGGGGAAGTCTGGAAACGCTTTCTGTGGAGAGATCTCAAAACAGGCATTTCCAGCACGATTACCGCATATAACGAAATAGCAGTAAAACTCTGCCTCAAACACAGAAGCAACGTATCCTTCAGTCTGCTCTGCTGTGCGTTGGTTCAGCTAAGTGAGTTAAATCTCCCTTTAGATTCAGGAGTTAGAAACACGTTTCTGCTAAGAGCTGCGTTTGGACATTTCTCAGTGAATGGGAGCCTATGCTGTTAGAAGAACTGTCTGCTTGGGAAACCGAAACGGAGCTACCTAACAGAACGGTCTTCAATGTGTGCATTCAACTTACCGAGTTAAACTCGTGTTTTGAAGGGGAAGTCTGGAAACGCTTTCTGTGGAGAGATCTCAAAACAGGCATTTCCAGCACGATTCCCGCATATAACGAAATAGCAGTAAAACTCTGCCTAAAACACAGAAGCAACGTATCCTTCAATCTGCTCTGCTGTGCGTTTGTTCAGCTAAGTGAGTTAAATCTCACTTTAGATTCAGGAGTTAGAAACACGTTTCTGCTAAGAGCTGCGTTTGGACATTTCCCAGTGAATGGGAGCCTATGCTGTAAGGAGAACTGTGTGCTTGGGAAACCAAAACGGAGCTACCTAACAGAACGGTCTTCAATGTGTGCATTCACCTTACCGAGTTAAACTCGTGTGTTGAAGGGGATGTATCGAAACTCTTTCTGTGGAGAGATCTCAAAACAGGCATTTCCAGCATGATTCCCGCATATAACGAAATAGCAGTAAAACTCTGCCTAAAACACAGAAGCAACGTATCCTTCAATCTGCTCTGCTGTGCGTTTCTTCAGCTAAGTGAGTTAAATCTCCCTTTAGATTCAGGAGTTAGAAACAGGTTTCTGCTAAGAGCTGCGTTTGGACATTTCTCAGTGAAAGGGAGCCTATGCTGTAAGGAGAACTGTCTGCTTGGGACACCAAAACGGAGCTACCTAACAGAACGGTCTTCAATGGGTGCATTCAACTTACCGAGTTAAACTCCTGTGTTGAAGGGGAAGTCTGGAAACGCTTTCTGTGGAGAGATCTCAAAACAGGCATTTCCAGCACTAATCCCGCATATAACGAAATAGCAGTAAAACTCTGCATAAACACCGAAGCAACCTATCCTTCAGTCTGCTCTGCTGTGCGTTTGTTCAGCTAAGTGAGTTAAATCTCACTTTAGATTCAGGAAATAGAAACACGATTCTGCTAAGAGCTGCGTTTGGACATTTCTCAGTGAATGGGAGCCTATGCTGTAAGGAGAAACGTTTGCTTGGGAAACCAAAACGGAGCTACCTAACAGAACGGTCTTCAATGTGTGCATTTAACTTACTGATTTAAACTCGTGTGTTGAAGGGGAAGTCTGGAAACGCTTTCTGTGGAGAGGTCTCAAAACAGGCATTTCCAGCACTATTCCCGCATATAATGAAATAGCAGTAAAACTCTGCCTAAAACACAGAAGCAACGTATCCTTCAATCTGCTCTGCTGTGCGTTTGTTCAGCTAAGTGATTTAAATCTCCCTTTAGATTCAGGAGTTAGAAACACGTTTCTGCTAAGAGCTGCGTTTGGACATTTCTCAGTGAATTGGAGCCTATGCTGTAAGGAGAACTGTCTGCTTGGGAAACCAAAACGGAGCTACCTAACAGAACGGTCTTCAATGTGTTCATTCAACTTACCGATTTAAACTCGTGTTTTGAAGGGGAAGTCTGGAAACGCTTTCTGTTGAGAGATCTCAAAACAGGCATTTCCAGCACTATTCCCGCATATAACGAAATAGCAGTAAAACTCTGCCTAAAACACAGAAGCAACGTATCCTTCAATCTGATCTGCTCTGCGTTTGTTCAGCTAAGTGAGTTAAATCTCCCTTTAGATTCAGGAGTTAGAAACACGTTTCTGCTAATACCTGCGTTTGGACATTTCTCAGTGAATGGGAGCCTATGCTGTAAGGAGAACTGTCTGCTTGGGAAACCGAAACGGAGCTACCTAACAAAACTGTCTTCAATGTGTGCATTCAACTTACCGAGTTAAACTCGTGTGTTGAAGGGGAAGTCTGGAAACGCTTTCTGTGGAGAGATCTCAAAACAGGCATTTCCAGCACGATTCCCGCATATAACGAAATAGCAGTAAAACTCTGCCTAAAACACAGAAGCAACGTATCCTTCAATCTGCTCTAGTGTGCGTTTGTTCAGCTAAGTGAGTTAAATCTCTCTTTAGATTCAGGAGTTAGAAACACGTTTCTGCTAAGAGCTGCGTTTGGACATTTCCCAGTGAATGGGAGCCTATGCTGTAAGGAGAACTGTGTGCTTGGGAAACCAAAACGGAGCTACCTAACAGAACGGTCTTCAATGTGTGCATTCACCTTACCGAGATAAACTCGAGTGTTGAAGGGGAAGTCTGGAAACTCTTTCTGTGGAGAGATCTCAAAACAGGCATTTCCAGCACAATTCCCGCATATAACGAAATAGCAGTAAAGCTCTGCCTAAAACACAGAAGCAACGTATACTTCAATCTGCTCTGCTGTGCGTTTCTTCAGCTAAGTGACTTAAATCTCCCTTTAGATTCAGGAGTTAGAAACAGGTTTCTGCTAAAAGCTGCGTTTGGACATTTCTCAGTGAAAGGGAGCCTATGCTGTAAGGAGAACTGTCTGCTTGGGACACCAAAACGGAGCTACCTAACAGAACGGTCTTCAATGGGTGCATTCAACTTACCGAGTTAAACTCCTGTGTTGAATGGGAAGTCTGGAAACGCTTTCTGTGGAGAGATCTCAAAACAGGCATTTCCAGCACTATTCCCGCATATAACGAAATAGCAGTAAAACTCTGCCTAAAACACAGAAGCAACCTATCCTTCAGTCTGCTCTGCTGTGCTTTTTTTCAGCTAAGTGAGTTAAATCTCCCTTTAGATTCAGGAAATAGAAACACGATTCTGCTAAGAGCTGCATTTGGACATTTCTCAATGAATGGGAGCCTATGCTGTAAGGAGAAATGTTTGCTTGGGAAACCAAAATGGAGCTACCTAACAAAACGGTCTTCAATGTTTGCATTCAACTTACCGAGTTAAACTCGTGTGTTGAAGGGGAAGTCTGGAAACGCTTTCTGTGGAGAGATCTCAAAACAGGCATTTCCAGCACTATTCCCGCATATAACGAAATAGCAGTAAAACTCTGCCTAAAACACAGAAGCAACGTATCCTTCAATCTGCTCTGCTGTGCGTTTATTCAGCTAAGTGAGTTAAATCTCCCTTTTGATTCAGGAGATAGAAACACGTTTCTGCTAAGAGCTGCGTTTGGACATTTCTCAGTGAATGGGAGCCTAGGCTGTAAGGAGAACTGTCTGCTTGGGAAACCAAAAGGGAGCTACCTAACAGAACGGTCTTCAATGTGTGCATTGAACTTGCCGAGTTAAACTTGTGTGTTGAAAGGGAAGTCTGGAAACGCTTTCTGTGGAGAGATCTCAAAACAGGCATTTCCAGCACTATTCCCGCATATAACGAAATAGCAGTAAAACTCTGCCTAAAACACAGAAGCAACGTATCCTTCAATCTGCTCTGCTGTGCGTTTATTCAGCTAAGTGAGTTAAATCTCCCTTTAGATCCAGGAGTTAGAAGCACGTTTCTGCTAAGAGCTGCGTTTGGACATTTCTCAGTGAATGGGAGCCTATGCTGTAAGGAGAACTGTCTGCTTGGGAAACCAAAACGTAGCTACCTAACAGAACGGTCTTCAATGTGCATTCAACTTACCGAGTTAAACTCGTGTGTTGAAGGGGAAGTCTGGAAACGCTTTCTGTGGAGAGATCTCAAAACAGGCATTTCAGGCACTATTCCCGCATATAACGAAATAGCAGTAAAACTCTGCCTAAAACACAGAAGAAACGTATCCTTCAATCTGCTCTGCTGTGCGTTTGTTCAGCTAAGTGAGTTAAATCTCCCTTTAGATTCAGGAGTTAGAAACACGTTTCTGCTAAGAGCTGCGTTTGGACATTTCTCAGTGAATGGAAGCCTATGCTGTAAGGAGAACTGTCTGCTTGGGAAACCAAAACGGAGCTACCTAACAGAACGTTCTTCAATGTGTGCATTCAACTTACCGAGTTAAACTCGTGTGTTGAAAGGGAAGTCTGGAAACGCTTTCTGTGGAGAGATCTCAAAACAGGCATTTCCAGCACGATTCCCTCATATAACGAAATAGAAGTAAAACTCTGCCTAAAACACAGAAGCAACGCATCCTTCAATCTGCTCTGCTGTGCGATTGTTCAGCTAAGTGAGTTAAATCTCACTTTAGATTCAGGAGTTAGAAACACGTTTCTGCTAAGAGCTGCGTTTGGACATTTCTCAGTGAATGGGAGCCTATGCTGTAAGGAGAACTGTCTGCTTGGCAAACCAAAACGGAGCTACCTAACAGAACGGTCTTCAATGTCTGCATTCACCTTACCGAGTTAAACTCATGTGTTGAAGGGGAAGTCTTGAAATTTTCTGTGGAGAGATCTCAAAACAGGCATTTCCAGCACGATTCCCGCATATAACGAAATAGCAGTAAAACTCTGCCTAAAACACAGAAGCAACGTATACTTCAATCTGCTCTGCTGTGCGTTTGTTCAGCTAAGTGAGTTAAATCTCCCTATAGATTCAGGAGTTAGAAACAGGTTTCTGCTAACAGCTGCCTTTGGACATTTCTCAGTGAATGGGAGCCTATGCTGTAAGGAGAACTGTCTGCTTGGGAAACCAAAACGGAGCTACCTAACAGAACGGTCTTCAATGTGTGCATTCAGCTTACCGAGTTAAACTCCTGTGTTGAATGGGAAGTCTGGAAACGCTTTCTGTGGAGAGATGTCAAAACAGGCATTTCCAGCACTATTCCCGCATATAACGATATAGCAGTAAAACTCCGCCTAAAACACACTAGCAACGTATACTTCAATCTGCTCTGCTGTGCGTTTGTTCAGGTAAGTGAGTTAAATCTCCCTTTAGATTCAGGAGTTAGAAACACGTTTCTGCTAAGAGCTGCGTTTGGACATTTCTCATTGAATGGGAGCCTATGCTGTAAGGAGAACTGTCTGCTTGGGAAACCAAAGAGGAGCTACCTAACAGAACGGTCTTCAATGGGTGCATTCCACTAACCGGGTTAAACTCGTGTGTTGAAGAGGAAGTCTGCAAAAGCTTTCTGTGGAGAGATCTCAAAACAGGCATTTCCAGCACTATTCCCGCATATAACGAAATAGCAGTAAAACTCGGCCTAAAACACAGAAGCAACGTATCCTTCAGTCTGCTCTGCTGTGCATTTGTTCAGCTACGTGAGTTATATCTCCCCTTAGATTCAGGAGTTAGAAACACGTTTCTCCTAAGAGCTGCGTGTGGACATTTCTCAGTGAAAGGGAATCTATGCTGTAAGGAGAACTGTCTGCTTCTAAAAGCAAAACGGAGCTACCGAACCGAACGGTCTTCAGTGTGTGCATTCAGCTTACAGTGTTAAACTCGTGTGTTGAAGGGGAAGTCTGGAAACGCTTTCTGTGGAGAGATCTCGAAACAGGCATTTTCAGCACTATTCTGGCATATAACGAAATAGCAGTAAAACTCTGCCTGAAACACAGAAGAAACGTATCCTTCAATCTGCTCTGCTTTGCGTTTGTTCAGCTAAGTGAGTAAAATCTCCCTTGAAATTCAGAAGTTAGAAACACGTTTCTGCTAAGAGCCGCGTTTGGACATTTCTCAGTGAATGGGAGTCTATGCTCTAAGGAGAACTGTCTGCTTCTAAAAGCAAAACGGAGCTACATAACAGAACGGTCTTCAATGTGTGCATTCAACTTACCGAGTTAAACTGGTGTGTTGAAGGAGAAGTCTGGAATCGCTTTCTGTGGAGAGACATCAAAACAGGTGTTTCCAGCACTATTCCCACATATAACGAAATAGCAGTAAAACTCTCCCTAAAACACAGAAAAAACGTATCCTTCAATCTGCTCTGCTGTGCGTTTGTTCAGCTGAGTTAAATATCCCTTTAGATTCAGGAGTTAGAAACACGTTTCTGCTAAGAGCTGCGTTTGGATATTTCTCAGTGAATGGGAGTCTATGCTGTAAAGAGAACTGTCTGCTTCTAAAAGAAAAACGGATCTACCTAACAGAGCGGACTTCAGTGTGTTCATTCAGCTTACAGTGTTAAAATCGTGTGTTGAAGGGGAAGTCTGGAAACGCTTTCTGGGGAGAGATCTCAAAACAGGCATTTCCAGCACTATTCCCGCATATAACGAAATAGCAATAAAAATCTGCATAAAACACAGAAGAAACGTATCCTACAATCTGCTCTGCTGTACGTTTGTTCAGCTAAGTGAGTTAAATCTCTCTTTACATTCAGGAGTTAGAAACCCGATTCTGGTAAGGGCTGCGTTTGGCTAGTTCTCACTGAATGGGAGTCTATGCTGTAAGGAAAACTGTCTGGTTCAAAAGCAAAACGGAGCTACCTAACAGAACGGTCTTCAGTGTGTGCATTCAGCTTACAGTGTTAAAATCATGTTTGGACGGGGATGTCTCGAAACGCTTTCTGTGAAGAGATCTCAAAACATGCATTTCCTGCACTATTCCCGCATATAACGAAGTAGCAGTAAAACTCTGCCTAAAACACAGAAGAAATGTATCCTTCAATATGCTCTGCTGTGAGTTTGTTCAGCTAAGTGAGATAAATCGCCCTTTATATTCAGGTGTTAGAAACACGTTTCTGCTAAGTGCTGCGTTTGGACATTTCTCAGTGAATGGGAGTCTATGCTCTAAGGAGAACTGTCTGCTTGGGAAACCAAAACGGAGCTACCTAACAGAACGGTCTTCAATGTGTGCAATCACCTTACCGAGTTAAACTCGTGTGTTGAAAGGGAAGTCTGGAAACTCTTTCTGTGGAGAGATCTCAAAACAGGCATTTCCAGGACGATTCCCGCATATAACGAAATAGCAGTAAAACTCTGCCTAAAACACAGAAGCAACGTATCCTTCAATATGCTCTGCTGTGCGATTGTTCTGCTAAGTGAGTTAAATCTCCCTTTAGATTCAGGAGTTAGAAACACGTTTCTGCTAAGAGCTGCGTTTGGACATTTCTCAGTGAATGGGAGCCTATGCTGTAAGGAGAACTGTCTGCTTTTTAAAGCAAAACGGAGCTACCTAACAGAACGGTCTTCAACGTGTGCATTCAACTTAAAGAGTTAAACTCGTGTGTTGAAGGGGAAGTCTGCATACGCTTTCTGTGGAGAGATCTCAAAACAGGCATTTCCAGCACTATTCCCGCATGTAACGATATAGCAGTAAAACTCTGCCTAAAACACAAAAGAAACGTATCCTTCAATCTGCTCTGCTGTGCTTTTGTTCGGCTAAGTGTGTTAAATTTCCCTTTAGATTCAGGAATTAGGAACACGTTTCTGGTAAGAGCTGCGTTTGCACATTTCTCAGTTAATGGGAATCTATGCTGTAAAGAGAACTGTCTGCTTGTAAAACCAAAACAGGTCTACCTAACAGAACGGTCTTCAATGTGTGCATTCAACTTACCGAGTTAAACTCTTGTGTTGAAGGGGAAGTCTGGAAACTCTTTCTGTGGAGAGATCTCAAAACAGGCTTTTCAGGCACTATTCCCGCCTATAACGATATAGCAGTAAAACTCTGCCTAAAACACAGAAGAAACGTATCCTTCAATCTGCTCTGCTGTGCGTTTGTTCAGCTAAGTGAGTTAAATCTCCCTTTAGATTCAGGAGTTAGAAACACGTTTCTGCTAAGAGCTGCGTTTGGACATTTCTCAGTGAATGGGAGCCTATGCTGTAAGGAGAACTGTCTGCTTCGGAAACCAAAACGGAGCTACCTAACAGAACGTTCTTCAATGTGTGCATTCAACTTACCGAGTTAAACTCGTGTGTTGAAAGGGAAGTCTGGAAACGCTTTCTGTGGAGAGATCTCAAAACAGGCATTTCCAGCAGGATTCCCGCATATAACGAAATAGCAGTAAAACTCTGCCTAAAACACAGAAGCAACGCATCCTTCAATCTGCTCTGCTGTGCGATTGTTCAGCTAAGTGAGTTAAATCTCACTTTAGATTCAGGAGTTAGAAACACGTTTCTGCTAAGAGCTGCGTTTGGACATTTCTCAGTGAATGGGAGCCTATGCTGTAAGGAGAACTGTCTGCTTGGCAAACCAAAACGGAGCTACCTAACAGAACTGTCTTCAATGTCTGCATTCACCTTACCGAGTTAAACTCATGTGTTGAAGGGGAAGTCTGGAAATTTTCTGTGGAGAGATCTCAAAACAGGCATTTCCAGCACGATTCCCGCATATAACGAAATAGCAGTAAAACTCTGCCTAAAACACAGAAGCAACGTATCCTTCAATCTGCTCTGCTGTGCGTTTGTTCAGCTAAGTGAGTTAAATCTCCCTATAGATTCAGGAGTTAGAAACAGGTTTCTGCTAACAGCTGCCTTTGGACATTTCTCAGTGAATGGGAGCCTATGCTGTAAGGAGAACTGTCTGCTTGGGAAACCAAAACGTAGCTACCTAACAGAACGGTCTTCAATGTGCATTCAACTTACCGAGTTAAACTCGTGTGTTGAAGGGGAAGTCTGGAAACGCTTTCTGTGGAGAGATCTCAAAAAAGGCATTTCAGGCACTATTCCCGCATATAACGAAATAGCAGTAAAACTCTGCCTAAAACACAGAAGAAACGTATCCTTCAATCTGCTCTGCTGTGCGTTTGTTCAGCTAAGTGAGTTAAATCTCCCTTTAGATTCAGGAGTTAGAAACACGTTTCTGCTAAGAGCTGCGTTTGGACATTTCTCAGTGAATGGAAGCCTATGCTGTAAGGAGAACTGTCTGCTTGGGAAACCAAAACGGAGCTACCTAACAGAACGTTCTTCAATGTGTGCATTCAACTTACCGAGTTAAACTCGTGTGTTGAAAGGGAAGTCTGGAAACGCTTTCTGTGGATAGATCTCAAAACAGGCATTTCCAGCACGATTCCCGCATATAACGAAATAGAAGTAAAACTCTGCCTAAAACACAGAAGCAACGCATCCTTCAATCTGCTCTGCTGTGCGATTGTTCAGCTAAGTGAGTTAAATCTCACTTTAGATTCAGGAGTTAGAAACACGTTTCTGCTAAGAGCTGCGTTTGGACATTTCTCAGTGAATGGGAGCCTATGCTGTAAGGAGAACTGTCTGCTTGGCAAACCAAAACGGAGCTACCTAACAGAACGGTCTTCAATGTCTGCATTCACCTTACCGAGTTAAACTCATGTGTTGAAGGGGAGGTCTTGAAATTTTCTGTGGAGAGATCTCAAAACAGGCATTTCCAGCACTATTCCCGCATATAACGATATAGCAGTAAAACTCCGCCTAAAACACACTAGCAACGTATACTTCAATCTGCTCTGCTGTGCGTTTGTTCAGGTAAGTGAGTTAAATCTCCCTTTAGATTCAGGAGTTAGAAACACGTTTCTGCTAAGAGCTGCGTTTGGACATTTCTCATTGAATGGGAGCCTATGCTGTAAGGAGAACTGTCTGCTTGGGAAACCAAAGAGGAGCTACCTAACAGAACGGTCTTCAATGGGTGCATTCCACTAACCGGGTTAAACTCGTGTGTTGAAGAGGAAGTCTGCAAAAGCTTTCTGTGGAGAGATCTCAAAACAGGCATTTCCAGCACTATTCCCGCATATAACGAAATAGCAGTAAAACTCGGCCTAAAACACAGAAGCAACGTATCCTTCAGTCTGCTCTGCTGTGCATTTGTTCAGCTACGTGAGTTATATCTCCCCTTAGATTCAGGAGTTAGAAACACGTTTCTCCTAAGAGCTGCGTGTGGACATTTCTCAGTGAAAGGGAATCTATGCTGTAAGGAGAACTGTCTGCTTCTAAAAGCAAAACGGAGCTACCGAACCGAACGGTCTTCAGTGTGTGCATTCAGCTTACAGTGTTAAACTCGTGTGTTGAAGGGGAAGTCTGGAAACGCTTTCTGTGGAGAGATCTCGAAACAGGCATTTTCAGCACTATTCTGGCATATAACGAAATAGCAGTAAAACTCTGCCTGAAACACAGAAGAAACGTATCCTTCAATCTGCTCTGCTTTGCGTTTGTTCAGCTAAGTGAGTAAAATCTCCCTTGAAATTCAGAAGTTAGAAACACGTTTCTGCTAAGAGCCGCGTTTGGACATTTCTCAGTGAATGGGAGTCTATGCTCTAAGGAGAACTGTCTGCTTCTAAAAGCAAAACGGAGCTACATAACAGAACGGTCTTCAATGTGTGCATTCAACTTACCGAGTTAAACTGGTGTGTTGAAGGAGAAGTCTGGAATCGCTTTCTGTGGAGAGACATCAAAACAGGTGTTTCCAGCACTATTCCCACATATAACGAAATAGCAGTAAAACTCTCCCTAAAACACAGAAAAAACGTATCCTTCAATCTGCTCTGCTGTGCGTTTGTTCAGCTGAGTTAAATATCCCTTTAGATTCAGGAGTTAGAAACACGTTTCTGCTAAGAGCTGCGTTTGGATATTTCTCAGTGAATGGGAGTCTATGCTGTAAAGAGAACTGTCTGCTTCTAAAAGAAAAACGGATCTACCTAACAGAGCGGACTTCAGTGTGTTCATTCAGCTTACAGTGTTAAAATCGTGTGTTGAAGGGGAAGTCTGGAAACGCTTTCTGGGGAGAGATCTCAAAACAGGCATTTCCAGCACTATTCCCGCATATAACGAAATAGCAATAAAAATCTGCATAAAACACAGAAGAAACGTATCCTACAATCTGCTCTGCTGTACGTTTGTTCAGCTAAGTGAGTTAAATCTCTCTTTACATTCAGGAGTTAGAAACCCGATTCTGGTAAGGGCTGCGTTTGGCTAGTTCTCACTGAATGGGAGTCTATGCTGTAAGGAAAACTGTCTGGTTCAAAAGCAAAACGGAGCTACCTAACAGAACGGTCTTCAGTGTGTGCATTCAGCTTACAGTGTTAAAATCATGTTTGGACGGGGATGTCTCGAAACGCTTTCTGTGAAGAGATCTCAAAACATGCATTTCCTGCACTATTCCCGCATATAACGAAGTAGCAGTAAAACTCTGCCTAAAACACAGAAGAAATGTATCCTTCAATATGCTCTGCTGTGAGTTTGTTCAGCTAAGTGAGATAAATCGCCCTTTATATTCAGGTGTTAGAAACACGTTTCTGCTAAGTGCTGCGTTTGGACATTTCTCAGTGAATGGGAGTCTATGCTCTAAGGAGAACTGTCTGCTTGGGAAACCAAAACGGAGCTACCTAACAGAACGGTCTTCAATGTGTGCATTCACCTTACCGAGTTAAACTCGTGTGTTGAAAGGGAAGTCTGGAAACTCTTTCTGTGGAGAGATCTCAAAACAGGCATTTCCAGCACGATTCCCGCATATAACGAAATAGCAGTAAAACTCTGCCTAAAACACAGAAGCAACGTATCCTTCAATATGCTCTGCTGTGCGATTGTTCTGCTAAGTGAGTTAAATCTCCCTTTAGATTCAGGAGTTAGAAACACGTTTCTGCTAAGAGCTGCGTTTGGACATTTCTCAGTGAATGGGAGCCTATGCTGTAAGGAGAACTGTCTGCTTTTTAAAGCAAAACGGAGCTACCTACCAGAACGGTCTTCAACGTGTGCATTCAACTTAAGGAGTTAAACTCGTGTGTTGAAGGGGAAGTCTGCATACGCTTTCTGTGGAGAGATCTCAAAACAGGCATTTCCAGCACTATTCCCGCATGTAACGATATAGCAGTAAAACTCTGCCTAAAACACAAAAGAAACGTATCCTTCAATCTGCTCTGCTGTGCTTTTGTTCGGCTAAGTGTGTTAAATTTCCCTTTAGATTCAGGAATTAGGAACACGTTTCTGGTAAGAGCTGCGTTTGCACATTTCTCAGTTAATGGGAATCTATGCTGTAAAGAGAACTGTCTGCTTGTAAAACCAAAACAGGTCTACCTAACAGAACGGTCTTCAATGTGTGCATTCAACTTACCGAGTTAAACTCGTGTTTTGAAGGGGAAGTCTGGAAACTCTTTCTGTGGAGAGATCTCAAAACAGGCTTTTCAGGCACTATTCCCGCCTATAAAGATATAGCAGTAAATCTCTGCCTAAAACATAGAAGCAACGTATCCTTCAATTTGCTCTGCTGTGCGTTTGTTCAGCTAAGTGAGTTAAATCTCCCTTTAGATTCAGGAAGTAGAAACACGTTTCTGCTAAGAGCTGCGTTTGGACATTTCTCAGTGAATGGGAGCCTATGCTGTAAGGAGAAATGTTTGCTTGGGAAACCAAAACGGAGCTACCTAACAGAACGGTCTTCAATGTGTGCATTCAACTTACAGAGTTAAACTCGTGTGTTGAAGGGGAAGTCTGGAAACGCTTTCTGTGGAGAGATCTCAAAACAGGCATTTCCAGCACTATTCCCGCATATAACGAAATAGCAGTAAAACTCTGCCTAAAACACAGAAGAAACGTATCCTTCAATATGCTCTGCTGTGCGTTTGTTCAGCTAAGTGAGTTAAATCTCCCTTTAGATTCAGGAGTTAGAAACACGTTTCTGCTAAGAGCTGCCTTTGGACATTTCTCAGTGAATGGGAGCCTATGCTGTAAGGAGAACTGTCTGCTTCGGAAACCAAAACGGAGCTACCTAACAGAACGTTCTTCAATGTGTGCATTCAACTTAACGAGTTAAACTCGTGTGTAGAAAGGGAAGTCTGGAAACGCTTTCTGTGGAGAGATCTCAAAACAGGCATTTCCAGCAGGATTCCCGCATATAACGAAATAGCAGTAAAACTCTGCCTAAAACACAGAAGCAACGCATCCTTCAGTCTGCTCTGCTGTGCGATTGTTCAGCTAAGTGAGTTAAATCTCACTTTAGATTCAGGAGTTAGAAACACGTTTCTGCTAAGAGCTGCGTTTGGACATTTCTCAGTGAATGGGAGCCTATGCTGTAAGGAGAACTGTCTGCTTGGCAAACCAAAACGGAGCTACCTAACAGAACGGTGTTCAATGTCTGCATTCACCTTACCGAGTTAAACTCATGTGTTGAAGGGGAAGTCTGGAAATTTTCTGTGGAGAGATCTCAAAACAGGCATTTCCAGCACGATTCCCGCATATAACGAAATAGCAGTAAAACTCTGCCTAAAACACAGAAGCAACGTATACTTCAATCTGCTCTGCTGTGCGTTTGTTCAGCTAAGTGAGTTAAATCTCCCTATAGATTCAGGAGTTAGAAACAGGTTTCTGCTAACAGCTGCCTTTGGACATTTCTCAGTGAATGGGAGCCTATGCTGTAAGGAGAACTGTCTGCTTGGGAAACCAAAACGGAGCTACCTAACAGAACGGTCTTCAATGTGTGCATTCAGCTTACCGAGTTAAACTCCTGTGTTGAATGGGAAGTCTGGAAACGCTTTCTGTGGAGAGATCTCAAAACAGGCATTTCCAGAACTATTCCCGCATATAACGATATAGAAGTAAAACTCCGCCTAAAACACACTAGCAACGTATACTTCAATCTGCTCTGCTGTGCGTTTGTTCAGGTAAGTGAGTTAAATCTCCCTTTAGATTCAGGAGTTAGAAACACGTTTCTGCTAAGAGCTGCGTTTGGACATTTCTCATTGAATGGGAGCCTATGCTGTAAGGAGAACTGTCTGCTTGGGAAACCAAAGAGGAGCTACCTAACAGAACGGTCTTCAATGGGTGCATTCCACTAACCGAGTTAAACTCGTGTGTTGAAGAGGAAGTCTGCAAAAGCTTTCTGTGGAGAGATCTCAAAACAGGCATTTCCAGCACTATTCCCGCATATAACGAAATAGCAGTAAAACTCGGCCTAAAACACAGAAGCAACGTATGCTTCAGTCTGCTCTGCTGTGCATTTGTTCAGCTACGTGAGTTATATCTCCCCTTAGATTCAGGAGTTAGAAACACGTTTCTCCTAAGAGCTGCGTGTGGACATTTCTCAGTGAATGGGAATCTATGCTGTAAGGAGAACTGTCTGCTTCTAAAAGCAAAACGGAGCTACCGAACCGAACGGTCTTCAGTGTGTGCATTCAGCTTACAGTGTTAAACTCGTGTGTTGAAGGGGAAGTCTGGAAACGCTTTCTGTGGAGAGATCTCGAAACAGGCATTTTCAGCACTATTCCGTCATATAACGAAATAGCAGTAAAACTCTGCCTGAAACACAGAAGAAACGTATCCTTCAATCTGCTCTGCTTTGCGTTTGTTCAGCTAAGTGAGTAAAATCTCCCTTGAAATTCAGAAGTTAGAAACACGTTTCTGCTAAGAGCCGCGTTTGGACATTTCTCAGTGAATGGGAGTCTATGCTCTAAGGAGAACTGTCTGCTTCTAAAAGCAAAACGGAGCTACATAACAGAACGGTCTTCAATGTGTGCATTCAACTTACCGAGTTAAACTGGTGTGTTGAAGGAGAAGTCTGGAATCGCTTTCTGTGGAGAGACATCAAAACAGGTGTTTCCAGCACTATTCCCACATATAACGAAATAGCAGTAAAACTCACCCTAAAACACAGAAAAAACGTATCCTTCAATCTGCTCTGCTGTGCGTTTGTTCAGCTGAGTTAAATATCCCTTTAGATTCAGGAGTTAGAAACACGTTTCTGCTAAGAGCTGCGTTTTTACATTTCTCAGTGAATGGGAGCCTATGCTGTAAGGAGAACTGTCTGCTTGGGAAACCAAAACGGAGCTACCTAACAGAACGGTCTTCAATGTGTGCATTCAACTTACCGAGTTAAACTTGTGTGTTGAAGGGGAAGTCTGGAAACGATTTCTGTGGGGAGATCTCAAAATAGGCATTTCCAGCTCGATTCCCGCATATAACGAAATAGCACTAAAACTCTGCCTAAAACACAGAAGCAACGTATCCTTCAATCTGCTCTGCTGTGCGTTTGTTCAGCTAAGTGAGTTAAATCTCACTTTAGATTCAGGAGTTAGAAACACGTTTCTGCTAAGAGCTGCGTTTGGACATTTCTCAGTGAATGGGAGCCTATCCTGTAAGGAGAACTGTGTGCTTGGGAAACCAAAACCGAGCTACCTAACAGAACGGTCTTCAATGTGTGCATTCTCCTTACCGAGTTAAACTCGTGTGTTGAAGGGGAAGTCTGGAAACTCTTTCTGTGGAGAGATCTCAAAACAGGCATTTCCAGCACGATTCCCGCATATAACGAAATAGCAGTAAAACTCTGCCTAAAACACAGGAGCAACGTATACTTCAATCTGCTCTGCTGTGCGTTTGTTCAGCTAAGTGAGTTAAATCTCCCTTTAGATTCAGGAGTTAGAAAAGGTTTCTGCTAAGAGCTGCGTTTGGACATTTCTCAGTGAAAGGGAGCCTATGCTGTAAGGAGAACTGTCTGCTTGGGACACCAAAACGGAGCTACCTAACAGAACGGTCTTCAATGGGTGCATTCAACTTACCGAGTTAAACTCCTGTGTTGAAGGGGAAGTCTGGAAACGTTTTCTGTGGAGAGATCTCAAAACAGGCATTTCCAGCACTATTCCCGCATATAACAAAATAGCAGTAAAACTCTGCCTAAAACACAGAAGCAACCTATCCTTCAGTCTGCTCTGCTGTGCGTTTGTTCAGCTAAGTGGGTTAAATCTCCCTTTAGATTCAGGAAATAGAAACACGATTCTGCTAAGAGCTGCGTTTGGACATTTCTCAGTGAATGGGAGCCTATGCTGTAAGGAGAAATGTTTGCTTGGGAAACCAAAACGGAGCTACCTAACAGAACGGTCTTCAATGTGTGCATTCAACTTACCGAGTTAAACTCGTGTGTTGAAGGGGAAGTCTGGAAACGCTTTCTGTGGAGAGATCTCAAAACAGGCATTTCCAGCACTATTCCCGCATATAACGAAATAGCAGTAAAACTCTGCCTAAAACACAGAAGCAACGTATCCTTCAATCTGTACTCCTGTGCCTTTGTTCAGCTAAGTGAGTTAAATCTCCCTTTAGATTCAGGAGTTAGAAACACGTTTCTGCTAAGAGCTGCGTTTGGACATTTCTCAGTGAATGGGAGCCTATGCTGTAAGGAGAACTGACTGCTTCTATAAGCAAAACGGATCTAACTAACAGAACGTTCTTAAGTGTCTGCATTCAACTTACAGGGTTAAACTCGTGTGTTGAAGGGGTATTCTGGAAACGCTTTCTGTGGAGTGATCTCAAAACAGGCATTTCCAGCACTATTCCCACATATAACGAAATAGAAGTAAAACTCTGCCTAAAACGCAGAAGAAACGTATCCTTCAATCTGCTCTGCTGTGCGTTTGTTCAGCTAAGTGAGTTAAATCTCCCTTTAGATTCAGGAGTTAGAAACACGTTTCTGCTTAGAGCTGCGTTTGGACATTTCTCAGTGAATGGGAGTCTATCCTGTAAGTAAAACTGTCTGCTTCTAAAAGGAAAACGGAGCTACCTAACAGAACGGTCTTCAATGTGTGCATTCAACTTACAGTGTTAAAATCGTGTGTTGAAGGGGAAGTCTGGAAACGCTTTCTGTGGAAAGAACTCTAAACAGGCATTTCCAGCACTATTCCCGCGTATAACGAAATAGCAATAAAAATCTGCATAAAACACAGAAGAAACGTATCCTTCAATCTGCTCTGCTGTGCGTTTGTTCAGCTAAGTGAGTTAAATCTCTCTTTAGATTCAGGAGTTAGAAACCCGATTCTGGTAAGGCCTGCGTTTGGCTAGTTCTCACTGAATGGGAGTCTATGCTGTAAGGAAAACTCTCTGGTTCAAAAGCAAAACGGAGCTACCTAACAGAACGGTCTTCAGTGTGTGCATTCAGCTTACAGAGTTAAAATCATGTTTGGACGGGGATGTCTCGAAACGCTTTCTGTGAAGAGATCTCAAAACAAGCGTTTCCTGAACCATTCCCGCATATAACGAAGTAGCAGTAAAACTCTGCCTAAAACACAGAAGAAACGTATCCTTCAATCTGCTCTGCTGTGCGTTTGATCAGCTAACTAAGTTAAATCTCCCTTTAGATTCAGGAATTAGAAGCACGTTTCTGCTAAGAGCTGCGTTTGGACATTTCTCAGTGAATGGGAGCCTATGCTGTAAGGAGAACTGTATGCTTGTGAAACAAAAACGGAGCTACCTAACAGAACGGTCTTCAATGTTTGCATTCAACTAACCGAGTTAAACTCGTGTGTTGAAGGGGAAGTCTGGAAACGCTTTCTGTGGAGAGATCTCAAAACAGGCATTTCCAGTACTATTCCCGCATATAACGAAATTGCAGTAAAACTCTGCCTAAAACACAGAAGCAACGTATCCTTCAATCTGCTCTGCTGTGCGTTTGTTCAGCTAAGTGAGTTAAATCTCCCTTTAGATTCAGGAGTTAGAAACACGTTTCTGGTAAGAGCTGCGTTTGGACATTTTTCAGTGAATGGAAGCCTGTGCTGTAAGGAGAACTGTCGGCTTGGGAAACCAAAACGGAGCTACATAACAGAACGATCTTCAATTTGTGCATTCAACTTACCGAGTTAAACTCGTGTGTTGAAGGGGAAGCCTGGAAACGGTTTCTGTGGAGAGATCTCAAAACAGGCATTTCCAGCACTATTCCCGCATATAACGATATAGCAGTAAACCTCTGCCTAAAACACAGAAGCAACGTATCCTTCAATCTGATCTGCTGTGCGTTTGTTCAGCTAAGTGAGTTAAATCTCACTTTAGATTCAGGAATTAGAAACACGTTTCTGCTAAGAGCTGCGTTTGGACATTTCTCAGTGAATGGGAGCCTATGCTGTAAGGAGAACTGTCTGCTTGGGAAACCAAAACGGAGCTACCTAACAGAACGGTCATCAATGTGTGCATTCAACTTACAAAGTTAAACTCGTGTGTTGAAGGGGAAGTCTGGAAAAACATTCTGTGGAGTGATCTCAAAACATGCATTTCCAGCACTATTCCCCCATTTAACGAAATAGCAGTAAAACTCTGCCTAAAACACAGAAGCAACCTATCCTTCAATCTGCTCTGCTGTGCGTTTGTTCAGCTAAGTGAGTTAAATCTCCCTTTAGATTCAGGAGTTAGAAACACGTTTCTGCTAAGAGCTGTGTTTGGACATTTCTCAGTGAATGGGAGCCTAGGCTGCAAGGAGAACTGTCTGCTTGGGAAACCAAAACCGAGCTACCTAACAGAACGGTATTCAATGTGTGCATTCAACTTACCGAGTTAAACTCGTGTGTTGAAGGGGAAGTCTGGAAACGCTTTCTGTGGAGAGATCTCAAAACAGGAATTTCCAGCACTATTCCCGCATATAAGGAAATAGCAGTAAAACTCTGCCTAAAACACAGAAGCAACGTATCCTTCAATCTGCTCTGCTGTGCGTTTGTTCAGCTAAGTGAGTTAAATCTCCCTTTAGATTCAGGAGTTAGAAACAGGTTTCCGCTTAGAGCTGCGTTTGGACATTTCTCAGTTAACGGGAGCCTATGCTGTAAGGAAAACTGTCTGCTTGGGAAACCAAAAGGGAGCTACATAACAGAACGGTCTTCAATGTGTGCATTCAACTTACCGAGTTAAAATCTTGTGTTGAAGGGGAATTCTGGAAACGCTTTCTGTGGAGAGATCTCAAAACAGGCATTTCCAGCACTATTCCCGCATATAAGGAAATAGCAGTAAAACTCTGCCTAAAACACAGAAGCAACGTATCCTTCAATCTGCTCTGCTGTGCGTTTGTTCAGCTAAGTGAGTTAAATCTCCCTTTAGATTCAGGAGTTAGAAACACGTTTCTGCTAAGAGCTGCGTTTGGACAATTCTCAGTGAATGGGAGCCTATGCTGCAAGGAGAACTGTCTGCTTCCTAAACCAAAACGGAGCTACCTAACAGAACGGTCTTCAATGTGTGCATTGAACTTACCGAGTTAAACTCGTGTGTTGAAGGGGAAGTCTGGAAACGCTTTCTGTGGAGAGATCTCAAAACAGGCATTTCCAGCACTATTCCCGCATATAAGGAAATAGCAGTAAAACTCTGCCTAAAACACAGAAGCAAGGTATCCTTCAATCTGCTCTGCTGTGTGTTTGTTCAGCTAAGTGAGTTAAATCTCCCTTTAGATTCAGGAGTTAGAAACACGTTTCTGCTAATAGCTGCGTTTGGACATTTCTCAGTGAATGGGAGCCTATGCTGCAAGGAGAAGTGTCTGCTTGCTAAACCAAAACGGAGCTACCTAACAGAACGGTCTTCAATGTGTGCATTCAACTTAACGAGTTAAACTCGTGTGTTGAAGGGGAAGTCTGGAAATGCTTTCTGTGGAGAGATCTCAAAACAGGCATTTCCAGCACTATTCCCGCATATAAGGAAATAGCAGAAAATCTCTGCCAAAAACACAGAAGCAACGTATCCTTCAATCTGCTCTGCTGTGCGTTTGTTCAGCTAAGTGAGTTAAATATCCCTTTAGATTCAGGAGTTAGAAACAGGTTTCTGCTAAGAGCTGCGTTTGGACATTTCTCAGTTAATGGGAGCCTATGCTGTAAGGAGAACTGTCTGCTTGGGAAACAAAAAGGGAGCTACATAACAGAACGGACTTCAATGTGTGCATTCAAGTTACCGAGATAAAATCGTGTGTTGAAGGGGAAGTCTGGAAACCCTTTCTGTGGAGAGATCTCAAAACAGGCATTTCCAGCACTATTACCGCATATAAGGAAATAGCAGTAAAACTCTGCCTAAAACACAGAAGCAATGTATCCTTCAATCTGCTCTGCTGTGCGTTTGTTCAGCCAAGTGAGTTAAATCTCCCTTTAGATTCAGGAGTTAGGAACACGTTTCTGCAAAGAGCTCCGTTTGGACATTTCTCAGTGAATGGGAGACTATGCTGTAAGCAGAACTGTCTGCTTGGGAAACCAAAACGTATCTACCTAACAGAACGGTCTTCAATGTGTGCATTCAACTTACAGAGTTAAACTCTTGTGTTGAAGGGGAAGTCTGGAAACGCTTTCTGTGGAGAAATCTCAAAACATGCATTTCCAGCACTATTCCCGCATATAACGAAATACCAGTAAAACTCTGCCTAAAACACAGAAGCAACGTATCCTTCAATCTGCTCTGCTGTGCGTTTGTTCAGCTAAGTGAGTTAAATCTCCCTTTAGATTCAGGATGTGGAAACACGTTTCTGCTAAGAGCTGCGTTTGGACATTTCTCAGTGAATGGGAACCTATGCTGTAAGGAGAACGGTCTGCTTGGGAAACCAAAACGGAGCTACCTAACAGAACGGTCTTCAATGTGTTCATTCAACTTACCGAGTTAAACTCGTGTGTTGAAGGGGAAGTCTGGAAACGCTTTCGGTGGAGAGATCTCAAAACAGGCATTTCCAGCACTATTACCGCATATAACGAAATAGCAGTAAAACACTTCCTAAAACACAGAAGCAACGTGTCCTTCAATCTGCTCTGCTGTGCGTATGTTCAGCTAAGTGAGTTAAATCTCCCTTTAGATTCAGGAGTTAGAAACCGGTTTCTGCTAAGAGCTGCGTTTGGACATTTCTCAGTGAATGGGAGCCTATGCTGTAAGGAGAACTGTCTGCTTGGGAAACCAAAACGGAGCTACCTAACAGAACGGTCTTCAATGTGTGCATTCAACTTACCGAGTTAAACTCGTGTGTTGAAGGGGAAGTCTGGAAACGCTTTCTGTGGAGAGATCTCAAAACAGGCATTTCCAGCACTATTCCCGCATATAAGGAAATAGCAGTAAAACTCTGCCTAAAACACAGAAGCAACGTAACCTTCAATCTGCTCTGCTGTGCGTTTGTTCAGCTAAGTGAGTTAAATCTCCCTTTAGATTCAGGAGTTAGAAACAGGTTTCCGCTTAGAGCTGCGTTTGGACATTTCTCAGTTAACGGGAGCCTATGCTGTAAGGAAAACTGTCTGCTTGGGAAACCAAAAGGGAGCTACATAACAGAACGGTCTTCAATGTGTGCATTCAACTTACCGAGTTAAAATCTTGTGTTGAAGGGGAATTCTGGAAACGCTTTCTGTGGAGAGATCTCAAAACAGGCATTTCCAGCACTATTCCCGCATATAACAAAATAGCAGTAAAACTCTGCCTAAAACACAGAAGCAACGTATCCTTCAATCTGCTCTGCTGTGCGCTTGTTCAGCCAAGTGAGTTAAATCTCCCTTTAGATTCAGGAGTTAGAAACACGTTTCTGCCAAGAGCTCCGTTTGGACATTTCTCAGTTAATGGGAGCCTATGCTGTAAGGAGAACTGTGTGCTTGGGAAACCAAAACGGAGCTACCTAACAGAACGGTCTTCAATTTGTGCATTGAACTTACCGAGTTAAACTCGTGTGTTGAAGGGGAAGTCTGGAAACGCTTTCTGTGGAGAGATCTCAAAACAGGCATTTCAGCACTATTCCCGCATATAACGAATTAGCAGTAAAACTCTGCCTAAAACACAGAAGCAACATATTCTTCAATCTGCTCTGCTGTTCGTTTGTTCAGCTAAGTGAGTTAAATCTCCCTTTAGATTCAGGAGTTAGAAACACGTTTCTGCTAAGAGCTGCGTTTGGACATTTCTCAGTGAATGGGAGCCTATGCTGTAAGGAGAACTGTCTGCTTGGGAAACCAAAAGGGAGCTACATAACAGAACGGTCTTCAATGTGTGCATTCAACTTACCGAGTTAAACTCGTGTGTTGAAGGGGAAGTCTGGAAACGATTTCTGTGGAGAGATCTCAAAACAGGCATTTCCAGCACTATTCCCGCATATAACGAAATAACAGTAAAACTCTGCCTAAAACACAGAAGCAAAGTATCCTTCAATCTGCTCTGCTGTGCGTTTGTTCTGCTAACTAAGTTAAATCTCCCTTTAGATTCAGGAAGTGGAAACACGTTTCTGCTAAGAGCTGCGTTTGGACATTTCTCAGTGAATGTGAGCCTATGCTTTAAGGAGAAGTGTCTGCTTGGGGAACCAAAACGGAGATACCTAACAGAACGGTCTTCAATGTGTTCATTCAACTTAGCGAGTTAAACTGGTGTTTTGAAGGGGAAGTCTTGACACGCTTTTGGTGGAGAGATCTCAAAACAGGCATTTTCAGCACTATTCCCGCATATAACGAAATAGCAGTAAAACTCTGCGTAAAACACAGAAGCAACGTATCCTTCAATCTGCTCTGCTGTGCGTTTGTTCAGCTAAGTGAGGTAAATCTCACTTTAGATTCAGGATTTAGAAACACGTTTCTGCTAAGAGCTGCGTTTGGACATTTCTCAGTGAATGGGAGCCTATGCTGTAAGGAGAACTGTCTGCTTGTGAAACCAAAACGGAACTACCTAACAGAACAGTCTTCAATGTGTGCATTCAACTTACCGAGTTAAACTCGTGTGTTGAAGGGGAAGTCTGGAAAAACTTTCTGTGGAGAGATCTCAAAACAGGCATTTCCAGCACTATTCCCGCATATAAGGAAATAGCAGTAAAACTCTGCCTAAAACACAGAAGCAACGTATCCTTCAATCTGCTCTGCTGTGCGTTTGTTCAGCTAAGTGAGCTAAATCTCCATTTAGATTCAGGAGTTAGAAACACGTTTCTGCTAAGAGCTGCGTTTGGACAATTCTCAGTGAATGGGAGCCTATGCTGCAAGGAGAACTGTCTGCTTCCTAAACCAAAACGGAGCTACCTAACAGAACGGTCTTCAATGTGTGCATTGAACTTACCGAGTTAAACTCGTGTGTTGAAGGGGAAGTCTGGAAACGCTTTCTGTGGAGAGATCTCAAAACAGGCATTTCCAGCACTATTCCCGCATATAAGGAAATAGCAGTAAAACTCTGCCTAAAACACAGTAGCAAGGTATCCTTCAATCTGCTCTGCTGTGTGTTTGTTCAGCTAAGTGAGTTAAATCTCCCTTTAGATTCAGGAGTTAGAAACACGTTTCTGCTAATAGCTGCGTTTGGACATTTCTCAGTGAATGGGAGCCTATGCTGCAAGGAGAAGTGTCTGCTTGCTAAACCAAAACGGAGCTACCTAACAGAACGGTCTTCAATGTGTGCATTCAACTTAACGAGTTAAACTCGTGTGTTGAAGGGGAAGTCTGGAAACGCTTTCTGTGGAGAGATCTCAAAACAGGCATTTCCAGCACTATTCCCGCATATAAGGAAATAGCAGAAAAACTCTGCCAAAAACACAGAAGCAACGTATCCTTCAATCTGCTCTGCTGTGCGTTTGTTCAGCTAAGTGAGTTAAATATCACTTTAGATTCAGGAGTTAGAAACAGGTTTCTGCTAAGAGCTGCGTTTGGACATTTCTCAGTTAATGGGAGCCTATGCTGTAAGGAGAACTGACTGCTTCTATAAGCAAAACGGATCTAACTAACAGAACGTTCTTAAGTGTCTGCATTCAACTTACAGGGTTAAACTCGTGTGTTGAAGGGGTATTCTGGAAACGCTTTCTGTGGAGTGATCTCAAAACAGGCATTTCCAGCACTATTCCCACATATAACGAAATAGAAGTAAAACTCTGCCTAAAACGCAGAAGAAACGTATCCTTCAATCTGCTCTGCTGTGCGTTTGTTCAGCTAAGTGAGTTAAATCTCCCTTTAGATTCAGGAGTTAGAAACACGTTTCTGCTTAGAGCTGCGTTTGGACATTTCTCAGTGAATGGGAGTCTATCCTGTAAGGAAAACTGTCTGCTTCTAAAAGGAAAACGGAGCTACCTAACAGAACGGTCTTCAATGTGTGCATTCAACTTACAGTGTTAAAATCGGGTGTTGATGGGGAAGTCTGGAAACGCTTTCTGTGGAAAGAACTCTAAACAGGCATTTCCAGCACTATTCCCGCGTATAACGAAATAGCAATAAAAATCTGCATAAAACACAGAAGAAACGTATCCTTCAATCTGCTCTGCTGTGCGTTTGTTCAGCTAAGTGAGTTAAATCTCTCTTTAGATTCAGGAGTTAGAAACCCGATTCTGGTAAGGCCTGCGTTTGGCGAGTTCTCACTGAATGGGAGTCTATGCTGTAAGGAAAACTCTCTGGTTCAAAAGCAAAACGGAGCTACCTAACAGAACGGTCTTCAGTGTGTGCATTCAGCTTACAGAGTTAAAATCATGTTTGGACGGGGATGTCTCGAAACGCTTTCTGTGAAGAGATCTCAAAACAAGCGTTTCCTGCACCATTCCCGCATATAACGAAGTAGCAGTAAAACTCTGCCTAAAACACAGAAGAAACGTATCCTTCAATCTGCTCTGCTGTGCGTTTGATCAGCTAACTAAGTTAAATCTCCCTTTAGATTCAGGAATTAGAAACACGTTTCTGCTAAGAGCTGCGTTTGGACATTTCTCAGTGAATGGGAGCCTATGCTGTAAGGAGAACTGTATGCTTGTGAAACAAAAACGGAGCTACCTAACAGAACGGTCTTCAATGTTTGCATTCAACTAACCGAGTTAAACTCGTGTGTTGAAGGGGAAGTCTGGAAACGCTTTCTGTGGAGAGATCTCAAAACAGGCATTTCCAGTACTATTCCTGCATATAACGAAATTGCAGTAAAACTCTGCCTAAAACACAGAAGCAACGTATCCTTCAATCTGCTCTGCTGTGCGTTTGTTCAGCTAAGTGAGTTAAATCTCCCTTTAGATTCAGGAGTTAGAAACACGTTTCTGGTAAGAGCTGCGTTTGGACATTTTTCAGTGAATGGAAGCCTGTGCTGTAAGGAGAACTGTCGGCTTGGGAAACCAAAACGGAGCTACATAACAGAACGATCTTCAATTTGTGCATTCAACTTACCGAGTTAAACTCGTGTGTTGAAGGGGAAGCCTGGAAACGGTTTCTGTGGAGAGATCTCAAAACAGGCATTTCCAGCACTATTCCCGCATATAACGATATAGCAGTAAACCTCTGCCTAAAACACAGAAGCAACGTATCCTTCAATCTGATCTGCTGTGCGTTTGTTCAGCTAAGTGAGTTAAATCTCACTTTAGATTCAGGAATTAGAAACACGTTTCTGCTAAGAGCTGCGTTTGGACATTTCTCAGTGAATGGGAGCCTATGCTGTAAGGAGAACTGTCTGCTTGGGAAACCAAAACGGAACTACCTAACAGAACGGTCATCAATGTGTGCATTCAACTTCCAAGTTAAACTCGTGTGTTGAAGGGGAAGTCTGGAAAAACATTCTGTGGAGTGATCTCAAAACATGCATTTCCAGCACTATTCCCCCATTTAACGAAATAGCAGTAAAACTCTGCCTAAAACACAGAAGCAACCTATCCTTCAATCTGCTCTGCTGTGCGTTTGTTCAGCTAAGTGAGTTAAATCTCCCTTTAGATTCAGGAGTTAGAAACACGTTTCTGCTAAGAGATGTGTTTGGACATTTCTCAGTGAATGGGAGCCTAGGCTGCAAGGAGAACTGTCTGCTTGGGAAACCAAAACGGAGCTACCTAACAGAACGGTATTCAATGTGTGCATTCAACTTACCGAGTTAAACTCGTGTGTTGAAGGGGAAGTCTGGAAACGCTTTCTGTGGAGAGATCTCAAAACAGGAATTTCCAGCACTATTCCCGCATATAAGGAAATAGCAGTAAAACTCTGCCTAAAACACAGAAGCAACGTATCCTTCAATCTGCTCTGCTGTGCGTTTGTTCAGCTAAGTGAGTTAAATCTCCCTTTAGATTCAGGAGTTAGAAACAGGTTTCCGCTTAGAGCTGCGTTTGGACATTTCTCAGTTAACGGGAGCCTATGCTGTAAGGAAAACTGTCTGCTTGGGAAACCAAAAGGGTGCTACATAACAGAACGGTCTTCAATGTTTGCATTCAACTTACCGAGTTAAAATCGTGTGTTGAAGGGGAAGTCTGGAAACGCTTTCTGTGGAGAGATCTCAAAACAGGCATTTCCAGCACTATTCCCGCATATAACGAAATAGCAGTAAAACTCTGCCTAAAACACAAAAGCAACCTATCCTTCAGTCTGCTCTGCTGTGCGTTTGTTCAGCTAAGTGAGTTAAATCTCCCTTTAGATTCAGGAAATAGAAACACGATTCTGCAAAGAGCTGCGTTTGGACATTTCTCAGTGAATGGGAGCCTATGCTGTAAGAAGAAATGTTTGCTTGGGAAACCAAAACGGAGCTACCTAACAGAACGGTCTTCAATGTGTGCATTCAACTTACCGAGTTAAACTCGTGTGTTGAAGGGGAAGTCTGGAAACGCTTTCTGTGGAGAGATCTCAAAACAGGCATTTCCAGCACTATTCCCGAATATAACGAAATAGCAGTAAAACTCTGCCTAAAACACAGAAGCAACGTATCCTTCAATCTGCTCTGCTGTGCGTTCGTTCAGCTAAGTGAGTTAAATCTCCCTTTAGATTCAGGAGTTAGAAACACGTTTCTGCTAAGAGCTGCGTTTGGACATTTCACAGTGAATTGGAGCCTATGCTGTAAGGAGAACTGTCTGCTTGGGAAACCAAAACGGAGCTACCTAACAGAACGGTCTTCAATGTGTGCATTCAACTTACCGAGTTAAAATCGTGTGTTGAAGGGGAAGTCTGGAAACGCTTTCTGTGGAGAGATCTCAAAACAGGCATTTCCAGCACTATTCCCCCATATAACGAAATAGCAGTAAAACTGTGCCTAAAACAGAGAAGCAACGTATACTTCAATCTGCTCTGCTGTGCGTTTGTTCAGCTAAGTGAGTAAAATCTCCCTTTAGATTCAGGAGTTAGAAACACGTTTCTGCTAAGAGCTGCGTTTGGACATTTCTCAGTGAATGGGAGCCTATGCTGTAAGGAGAACTGTCTGCTTGGGAAACCAAAAGGGAGCGACCTAACAGAACGGTCTTCAATGTGTGCATTCAACTTACAGAGTTAAACTCGTGTGTTGAAGGGGAAGTCTGGAAACGCTTTCTGTGGAGAGATCTCAAAACAGGCATTTCCAGCACTATTCCCCCATATAACGAAATAGCAGTAAAACTGTGCCTAAAACACAGAAGCAACGTATACTTCAATCTGCTCTGCTGTGCGTTTGTTCAGCTAAGTGAGTAAAATCTCCCTTTAGATTCAGGAGTTAGAAACACGTTTCTGCTAAGAGCTGCGTTTGGACATTTCTCAGTGAATGGGAGCCTATGCTGTAAGGAGAACTGTCTGCTTGGGAAACCAAAAGGGAGCTACATAACAGAACGGTCTTCAATGTGTGCATTCAACTTACCGAGTTAAACTCGTGTGTTGAAGGGGAAGTCTGGAAACGATTTCTGTGGAGAGATCTCAAAACAGGCATTTCCAGCACTATTACCGCATATAACGAAATAACAGTAAAACTCTGCCTAAAACACAGAAGCAACGTATCCTTCAATCTGCTCTGCTGTGCGTTTCTTCAGCTAAGTGAGTTAAATCTTCCTTTAGATTCAGGAAGTGGAAACACGTTTCTGCTAAGAGCTGCGTTTGGACATTTCTCAGTGAATTGGAGCCTATGCTGTAAGGAGAAGTGTCTGCTTGGGAAACCATAACGGAGATACCTAACAGAACGGTCTTCAATGAGTTCATTCAACATAGGGAGTTAAAGTCGTGTGTTGAAGGGGAAGTCTGGACACGCTTTCGGTGGAGAGATCTCAAAACAGGCATTTCCAGCACTATTCCCGCATATAACGCAATAGCAGTAAAACTCTGCCTAAAACACAGAAGCAACGTATCCTTCAATCTTCTCTGCTGTGCGTTTGTTCAGCTAAGTGAGTTAAATCTCCCTTTAGATTCAGGAGTTAGAAACACGTTTCTGCAAAGAGCTCCGTTTGGACATTTCTCAGTGAATGGGAGCCTATGCTGTAAGGAGAACTGTCTGCTTGGGAAACCAAAACGTATCTACCTAACAGAACGGTCTTCAATGTGTGCATTCAACTTACAGAGTTAAACTCGTGTGTTGAAGTGGAAGTCCGGAAACGCTTTATCTGGAGAAATCTCAAAACAGGCATTTCCAGCAATATTCCCGCATATAACGAAATACCAGTAAAACTCTGCCTAAAACACAGAAGCAACGTATCCTTCCATCTGCTCTGCTGTGCGTTTGTTCAGCTAACTAAGTTAAATCTCCCTTTAGATTCAGGAAGTGGAAACACGTTTCTGCTAAGAGCTGCGTTTGGATATTTCTCAGTGAATGGGAGCCTATGCTGTAAGGAGAAGTGTCTGCTTGGGAAACCAAAACGGAGATACCTAACAGAACGGTCTGTAATGTGTTCATTCAACTTAGCGAGTTAAACTCGTGTGTTGAAGGGGAAGTCTGGTCACGCTTTCGGTGGAGAGATCTCAAAACAGGCATTTCCAGCACTATTCCCGCATATAACGAAATAGCAGTAAAACTCTGCCTAAAACACAGAAGAAACGTATCCCTCAATCTGCTCTGCTGTGCGTTTGTTCAGCTAAGTGAGTTAAATCTCACTTTAGATTCAGGAATTAGAAACACGTTTCTGCTAAGGGCTGTGTTTGGACATTTCTCAGTGAATGGGAGCCTATGCTGTAATGAGAACTGTCTGCTTGGGAAACCAAAACGGATCTACCTAACAGATCGGTCTTCAATGTGTGCATTAAACTTACCGAGTTAAGCTCGTGTGTTGAAGGGGAAGTCTGGAAAAATTTTCCGTGGAGAGATCTCAAAACAGGCATTTCCAGCACTATTCCCGCATATAAGGAAATAGCAGTAAAACTCTGCCTAAAACACAGAAGCAACGTATCCTTCAATCTGCTCTGCTGTGCGTTTGTTCAGCTAAGTGAGTTAAATCTCCCTTTAGATTCAGGAGTGAGAAAAAGGTTTCTTCTAAGAGCTGCGTCTGGACATTTCTCAGTGAATGGGAGCCTATGCCATAAGGAGAACTGTCTGCTTGGGAAACCTAAAGGGAGCGACATAACAGAACGGTCTTCAATGTGTGCATTCAACTTACTGTGTCAAACTCGTGTGTTGAAGGGGAAGTCTGGAAATGCTTTCTGTGGAGAGATCTCAAAACAGGCATTTCCAGCACTATTCCCGCATATAACGAAATAGCAGTAAAACTCTTCCTAAAACACAGAAGCAACGTATCCTTCAATCTGCTGTGCTGTGCGTTTGTTCAGCTATGTGAGTTAAATCTCCCTTTAAATTCAGGAGTTAGAAACAGGTTTCTGCTAAGAGCTGCGTTTGGACATTTCTCAGTTATTGGGAGCCTATGCTGTAAGGAGAACTGTCTGCTTGGGAAACCAAAAGGGATCCACATAACAGAACGGTCTTCAATGTGTGCATTCAACTTACAGAGTTAAAATCGTGTGTTGAAAGGAAGTCTGGAAACGCTTTCTGTGGAGAGATCTCAAAACAGGCATTTCCAGCACTATTCCCGCATATAATAAAATAGCAGTAAAACTCTGCTTAAAACACAGAAGCAACGTATCCTTCAATCTGCTCTGCTGTGCGTTTGTTCAGCCAAGTGAGTTAAATCTCCCTTTAGATTCAGGAGTTAGAAACACGTTTCTGCAAAGAGCTCCGTTTGGACATTTCTCAGTGAATGGGAGCCTATGCTGTAAGGAGAACTGTCTGCTTGGGAAACCAAAACGTATCTACCTAACAGAACGGTCTTCAATGTGTGCATTCAACTTACAGAGTTAAACTCGTGTGTTGAAGGGGAAGTCCGGAAACGCTTTCTGTGGAGAAATTTCAAAACAGGCATTTCCAGCAATATTCCCGCATATAACGAAATACCAGTAAAACTCTGCCTAAAACACAGAAGCAACGTATCCTTCCATCTGCTCTGCTGTGCGTTTGTTCAGCTAACTAAGTTAAATCTCCCTTTAGATTCAGGAAGTGGAAACACGTTTCTGCTAAGAGCTGCGTTTGGACATTTCTCAGTGAATGGGAGCCTATGCTGTAAGGAGAAGTGTCTGCTTGGGAAACCAAAACGGAGATACCTAACAGAATGGTCTGCAATGTGTTCATTCAACTTAGCGAGTTAAACTCGTGTGTTGAAGGGGAAGTCCGGAAACGCTTTATCTGGAGAAATCTCAAAACAGGCATTTCCAGCAATATTTCCGCATATAACGAAATACCAGTAAAACTCTGCCTAAAACACAGAAGCAACGTATCCTTCCATCTGCTCTGCTGTGCGTTTGTTCAGCTAACTAAGTTAAATCTCCCTTTAGATTCAGGAAGTGGAAACACGTTTCTGCTAAGAGCTGCGTTTGGACATTTCTCAGTGAATGGGAGCCTATGCTGTAAGGAGAAGTGTCTGCTTGGGAAACCAAAACGGAGATACCTAACAGAACGGTCTGCAATGTGTTCATTCAACTTAGCGAGTTAAACTCGTGTGTTGAAGGGGAAGTCTGGACACGCTTTCGGTGGAGAGATCTCAAAACAGGCATTTCCAGCACTATTCCCCCATATAACGAAATAGCAGTAAAACTGTGCCTAAAACACAGAAGCAACGTATACTTCAATCTGCTCTGCTGTGCGTTTGTTCAGCTAAGTGAGTAAAATCTCCCTTTAGATTCAGGAGTTAGAAACACGTTTCTGCAAAGAGCTCCGTTTGGACATTTCTCAGTGAATGGGAGCCTATGCTGTAAGGAGAACTGTCTGCTTGGGAAACCAAAAGGGAGCTACATAACAGAACGGTCTTCAATGTGTGCATTCAACTTACAGAGTTAAAATCGTGTGTTGAAAGGGAAGTCTGGAAACGCTTTCTGTGGAGAGATCTCAAAACAGGCATTTCCAGCACTATTCCCGCATATAATAAAATAGCAGTAAAACTCTGCTTAAAACACAGAAGCAACGTATCCTTCAATCTGCTCTGCTGTGCGTTTGTTCAGCCAAGTGAGTTAAATCTCCCTTTAGATTCAGGAGTTAGAAACACGTTTCTGCAAAGAGCTCCGTTTGGACATTTCTCAGTGAATGGGAGCCTATGCTGTAAGGAGAACTGTCTGCTTGGGAAACCAAAACGTATCTACCTAACAGAACGGTCTTCAATGTGTGCATTCAACTTACAGAGTTAAACTCGTGTGTTGAAGGGGAAGTCCGGAAACGCTTTCTGTGGAGAAATCTCAAAACAGGCATTTCCAGCAATATTCCCGCATATAACGAAATACCAGTAAAACTCTGCCTAAAACACAGAAGCAACGTATCCTTCCATCTGCTCTGCTGTGCGTTTGTTCAGCTAACTAAGTTAAATCTCCCTTTAGATTCAGGAAGTGGAAACACGTTTCTGCTAAGAGCTGCGTTTGGACATTTCTCAGTGAATGGGAGCCTATGCTGTAAGGAGAAGTGTCTGCTTGGGAAACCAAAACGGAGATACCTAACAGAATGGTCTGCAATGTGTTCATTCAACTTAGCGAGTTAAACTCGTGTGTTGAAGGGGAAGTCCGGAAACGCTTTATCTGGAGAAATCTCAAAACAGGCATTTCCAGCAATATTTCCGCATATAACGAAATACCAGTAAAACTCTGCCTAAAACACAGAAGCAACGTATCCTTCCATCTGCTCTGCTGTGCGTTTGTTCAGCTAACTAAGTTAAATCTCCCTTTAGATTCAGGAAGTGGAAACACGTTTCTGCTAAGAGCTGCGTTTGGACATTTCTCAGTGAATGGGAGCCTATGCTGTAAGGAGAAGTGTCTGCTTGGGAAACCAAAACGGAGATACCTAACAGAACGGTCTGCAATGTGTTCATTCAACTTAGCGAGTTAAACTCGTGTGTTGAAGGGGAAGTCTGGACACGCTTTCGGTGGAGAGATCTCAAAACAGGCATTTCCAGCACTATTCCCCCATATAACGAAATAGCAGTAAAACTGTGCCTAAAACACAGAAGCAACGTATACTTCAATCTGCTCTGCTGTGCGTTTGTTCAGCTAAGTGAGTAAAATCTCCCTTTAGATTCAGGAGTTAGAAACACGTTTCTGCAAAGAGCTCCGTTTGGACATTTCTCAGTGAATGGGAGCCTATGCTGTAAGGAGAACTGTCTGCTTGGGAAACCAAAAGGGAGCTACATAACAGAACGGTCTTCAATGTGTGCATTCAACTTACCGAGTTAAACTCGTGTGTTGAAGGGGAAGTCTGGAAACGATTTCTGTGGAGAGATCTCAAAACAGGCATTTCCAGCACTATTACCGCATATAACGAAATAACAGTAAAACTCTGCCTAAAACACAGAAGCAACGTATCCTTCAACCTGCTCTGCTGTGCGTTTCTTCAGCTAAGTGAGTTAAATCTCCCTTTAGATTCAGGAAGTGGAAACACGTTTCTGCTAAGAGCTGCGTTTGGACATTTCTCAGTGAATTGGAGCCTATGCTGTAAGGTGAAGGGTCTGCTTGGGAAACCATAACGGAGATACCTAACAGAACGGTCTTCAATGAGTTCATTCAACATAGCAAGTAAAAGTCGTGTGTTGAAGGGGAAGTCTGGACACGCTTTCGGTGGAGAGATCTCAAAACAGGCATTTCCAGCACTATTCCCGCATATAACGCAATAGCAGTAAAACTCTGCCTAAAACACAGAAGCAACGTATCCTTCAATCTTCTCTGCTGTGCGTTTGTTCAGCTAAGTGAGTTAAATCTCCCTTTAGATTCAGGAGTTAGAAACACGTTTCTGCAAAGACCTCCGTTTGGACATTTCTCAGTGAATGGGAGCCTATCCTGTAAGGAGAACTGTCTGCTTGGGAAACCAAAACGTATCTACCTAACAGAACGGTCTTCAATGTGTGCATTCAACTTACAGAGTTAAACTCGTGTGTTGAAGTGGAAGTCCGGAAACGCTTTATCTGGAGAAATCTCAAAACAGGCATTTCCAGCAATATTCCCGCATATAACGAAATACCAGTAAAACTCTGCATAAAACACAGAAGCAACGTATCCTTCCATCTGCTCTGCTGTGCGTTTGTTCAGCTAACTAAGTTAAATCTCCCTTTAGATTCAGGAAGTGGAAACACGTTTCTGCTAAGAGCTGCATTTGGACATTTCTCAGTGAATGGGAGCCGATGCTGTAAGCAGAACTGTCTGCTTGGAAAACCAAAACGGATCTACCTAACAGAACGGTCTTCAATGGGTGCATTCAACTTACCGAGTTAAAGTCGTGTGTTGAAGGGGAAATCTGGAAACTCTTTCTGTGGAGAGATCTCAAAACAGGCATTTCCAGCACTATTCCCGCTTATAACGTAATAGCAGTAAAACTCTGCCTGAAACACAGAAGCAAAGTATCCTTCAAACTGCTCTGCTGTGCGTATGTTCAGCTAAGTGAGTTAAATCTCCCTTTAGATTCAGGAGTTAGAAAAAGGTTTCTTCTAAGAGCTGCGTCTGGACATTTCTCAGTGAATGGGAGCCTATGCTGTAAGGAGAACTGTCTGCTTGGGAAACCAAAAGGGAGCGACATAACAGAACGGTCTTCAATGTGTGCATTCAACTTACAGAGTTAAACTCGTGTGTTGAAGGGGAAGTCTGGAAACGCTTTCTGTGGAGAGATCTCAAAACAGGCATTTCCAGCACTATTCCCCCATATAACGAAATAGCAGTAAAACTGTGCCTAAAACACAGAAGCAACGTATACTTCAATCTGCTCTGCTGTGCGTTTGTTCAGCTAAGTGAGTAAAATCTCCCTTTAGATTCAGGAGTTAGAAACACGTTTCTGCTAAGAGCTGCGTTTGGACATTTCTCAGTGAATGGGAGCCTATGCTGTAAGGAGAACTGTCTGCTTGGGAAACCAAAAGGGAGCTACATAAGAGAACGGTCTTCAATGTGTGCATTCAACTTACCGAGTTAAACTCGTGTGTTGAAGGGGAAGTCTGGAAACGATTTCTGTGGAGAGATCTCAAAACAGGCATTTCCAGCACTATTACCGCATATAACGAAATAACAGTAAAACTCTGCCTGAAACACAGAAGCAACGTATCCTTCAATCTGCTCTGCTGTGCGTTTCTTCAGCTAAGTGAGTTAAATCTCCCTTTAGATTCAGGAAGTGGAAACACGTTTCTGCTAAGAGCTGCGTTTGGACATTTCTCAGTGAATTGGAGCCTATGCTGTAAGGAGAAGTGTCTCCTTGGGAAACCATAACGGAGATACCTAACAGAACGGTCTTCAATGAGTTCATTCAACATAGCGAGTTAAAGTCGTGTGTTGAAGGGGAAGTCTGGACACGCTTTCGGTGGAGAGATCTCAAAACAGGCATTTCCAGCACTATTCCCGCATATAACGCAATAGCAGTAAAACTCTGCCTAAAACACAGAAGCAACGTATCCTTCAATCTTCTCTGCTGTGCGTTTATTCAGCTAAGTGAGTTAAATCTCCCTTTAGATTCAGGAGTTAGTAACACGTTTCTGCAAAGAGCTCCGTTTGGACATTTCTCAGTGAATGGGAGCCTATGCTGTAAGGAGAACTGTCTGCTTGGGAAACCAAAACGTATCTACCTAACAGAACGGTCTTCAATGTGTGCATTCAACTTACAGAGTTAAACTCGTGTGTTGAAGTGGAAGTCCGGAAACGCTTTATCTGGAGAAATCTCAAAACAGGCATTTCCAGCAATATTCCCGCATATAACGAAATACCAGTAAAACTCTGCCTAAAACACAGAAGCAACGTATCCTTCCATCTGCTCTGCTGTGCGTTTGTTCAGCTAACTAAGTTAAATCTCCCTTTAGATTCAGGAAGTGGAAACACGTTTCTGCTAAGTGCTGCGTTTGGATATTTCTCAGTGAATGGGAGCCTATGCTGTAAGGAGAAGTGTCTGCTTGGGAAACAAAAACGGAGATACCTAACAGAACGGTCTGCAATGTGTTCATTCAACTTAGCGAGTTAAACTCGTGTGTTGAAGGGGAAGTCTGGTCACGCTTTCGGTGGAGAGATCTCAAAACAGGCATTTCCAGCACTATTCCCGCATATAACGAAATAGCAGTAAAACTCTGCCTAAAACACAGAAGAAACGTATCCCTCAATCTGCTCTGCTGTGCGTTTGTTCAGCTAAGTGAGTTAAATCTCACTTTAGATTCAGGAATTAGAAACACGTTTCTGCTAAGGGCTGCGTTTGGACATTTCTCAGTGAATGGGAGCCTATGCTGTAAGGAGAACTGTCTGCTTGGGAAACCAAAACGGAGCTACCTAACAGAACGGTCTTCAATGTGTGCATTAAACTTACCGAGTTAAGCTCGTGTGTTGAAGGGGAAGTCTGGAAAAATTTTCCGTGGAGAGATCTCAAAACAGGCATTTCCAGCACTATTCCCGCATATAAGGAAATAGCAGTAAAACTCTGCCTAAAACACAGAAGCAACGTATCCTTCAATCTGCTCTGCTGTGCGTTTGTTCAGCTAAGTGAGTTAAATCTCCCTTTAGATTCAGGAGTGAGAAAAAGGTTTCTTCTAAGAGCTGCGTCTGGACATTTCTCAGTGAATGGGAGCCTATGCCATAAGGAGAATTGTCTGCTTGGGAAACCTAAAGGGAGCGACATAACAGAACGGTCTTCAATGTGTGCATTCAACTTACTGTGTTAAACTCGTGTGTTGAAGGGGAAGTCTGGAAATGCTATCTGTGGAGAGATCTCAAAACAGGCATTTCCAGCACTATTCCCGCATATAACGAAATAGCAGTAAAACTCTTCCTAAAACACAGAAGCAACGTATCCTTCAATCTGCTGTGCTGTGCGTTTGTTCAGCTATGTGAGTTAAATCTCCCTTTAAATTCAGGAGTTAGAAACAGGTTTCTGCTAAGAGCTGCGTTTGGACATTTCTCAGTTATTGGGAGCCTATGCTGTAAGGAGAACTGTCTGCTTGGGAAACCAAAAGGGATCAACATAACAGAACGGTCTTCAATGTGTGCATTCAACTTACAGAGTTAAAATAGTGTGTTGAAAGGGAAGTCTGGAAACGCTTTCTGTGGAGAGATCTCAAAACAGGCATTTCCAGCACTATTCCCTCATATAACAAAATAGCAGTAAAACTCTGCCTAAAACACAGAAGCAACGTATCCTTCAATCTGCTCTGCTGTGCGTTTGTTCAGCCAAGTGAGTTAAATCTCCCTTTAGATTCAGGAGTTAGAAACACGTTTCTGCAAAGAGCTCCGTTTGGACATTTCTCAGTGAATGGGAGCCTATGCTGTAAGGAGAACTGTCTGCTTGGGAAACCAAAACGTATCTACCTAACAGAACGGTCTTCAATGTGTGCATTCAACTTACAGAGTTAAACTCGTGTGTTGAAGAAGAAGTCCGGAAACGCTTTCTGTGGAGAAATCTCAAAACAGGCATTTCCAGCAATATTCCCGCATATAACGAAATACCAGTAAAACTCTGCCTAAAACACAGAAGCAACGTATCCTTCCATCTGCTCTGCTGTACGTTTGTTCAGCTAACTAAGTTAAATCTCCCTTTAGATTCAGGAAGTTGAAACACGTTTCTGCTAAGAGCTGCGTTTGGACATTTCTCAGTGAATGGGAGCCTATGCTGTAAGGAGAAGTGTCTGCTTGGGAAACCAAAACGGAGATACCTAACAGAACGGTCTGCAATGTGTTCATTCAACTTAGCGAGTTAAACTCGTGTGTTGAAGGGGAAGTCTGGACACGCTTTCGGTGGAGAGATCTCCAAACAGGCATTTCCAGCACTATTCCCGCATATAACGAAATAGCAGTAAAACTCGGCCTAAAACACAGAAGAAACGTATCCCTCAATCTGCTCTGCTGTGCGTTTGTTCAGCTAAGTGAGTTAAATCTCACTTTAGATTCAGGAATTAGAAACACGTTTCTGCTAAGTGCTGCGTTTGGACATTTCTCAGTGAATGGGAGCCTATGCTGTAAGGAGAACTGTCTGCTTGGGAAACCAAAACGGAGCTACCTAACAGAACGGTCTTCAATGTGTGCATTCAACTTACCGAGTTAAGCTCGTGTGTTGAAGGGGAAGTCTGGAAAAATTTTCCGTGGAGAGATCTCAAAACAGGCATTTCCAGCACTATTCCCGCATATAAGGAAATAGCAGTAAAACTCTGCCTAAAACACAGAAGCAACGTATCCTTCAATCTGCTCTGCTGTGCGTTTGTTCAGCTAAGTGAGTTAAATCTCCCTTTAGATTCAGGAGTTAGAAACACGTTTCTGCTAAGAGCTGCGTTTGGACATTTCTCAGTTAATGGGAGCCTATGCTGTAAGGAGTACTGTCTGCTTGGGAAACCAAAACGGAGCTACCTAACAGAACGGTCTTCAATGGGTGCATTCAACTTACAGAGTTAAAGTCGTGTGTTGAAGGGGAAATCTGGAAACGCTTTCTGTGGAGAGATCTCAAAACAGGCATTTCCAGCACTATTCCCGCTTATAACGTAATAGCAGTAAATCTCTGCCTAAAACACAGAAACAAGCTATCCTTCAATCTGCTCTTCTGTGCGTATGTTCAGCTAAGTGAGTTAAATCTCCCTTTAGATTCAGGAGTTAGAAAAAGGTTTCTTCTAAGAGCTGCGTTTGGACATTTCTCAGTGAATGGGAGCCTATGCTGTAAGGAGAACTGTCTGCTTGGGAAACCAATAGGGAGCGACATAACAGAACGGTCTTCAATGTGTGCATTCAACTTACTGAGTTAAACTCGTGTGTTGAAGGGGAAGTCTGGAAACGCTTTCTGTGGAGAGATCTCAAAACAGGCATTTCCTGCACTATTCCCCCATATAACGAAATAGCAGTAACACTCTGCCTAAAACACAGAAGCAACGTATCCTTCAATCTGCTCTGCTGTGCGTTTGTTCAGCTATGTGAGTTAAATCTCCCTTTAGATTCAGGAGATAGAAACACGTTTCTGCTAAGAGCTGCATTTGGACATTTCTCAGTGAATGGGAGCCTATGCTGTAAGGAGAAGTGTCTGCTTGGGAAACCAAAAGGGAGCTACATAACAGAAGGGTCTTCAATGTGTGCCTTCAACTTACCGAGTTAATCTCGTGTGTTGAAGGGGAAGTCTGGAAACGATTTCTGTGGAGAGATCACAAAACAGGCATTTCCAGCACTATTCCCGCATATAACGAAATAACAGTAAAACTCTGCCTAAAACACAGAAGCAACGCATCCTTCAATCTGCTCTGCTGTGCTTTTGTTCAGCTAACTAAGTTAAATCTCCCTTTAGATTCAGGAAGTGGAAACACGTTTCTGCTACGAGCTGCGTTTGGACATTTCTCAGTGAATGGGAGCCTATGCTGTAAGGAGAAGTGTCTGCTTGGGAAACCAAAACGGAGATACCTAACAGAACGGTCTTCAATGTGTTCATTCAACTTAGCGAGTTAAAGTCGTGTGTTGAAGGGGAAGTCTGGACACGCTTTCGGTGGAGAGATCTCAAAACAGGCATTTCCAGCACGATTCCTGCATACAACGTAATAGCAGTTAAACTCTGCCTAAAACACAGAAGCAACGTATCCTTCAATCTGCTCTGCTGTGTGTTTGTTCAGCTAAGTGGGTTAAATCTCCCTTTAGATTAAGGAGTTAGAAACACGTTTCTGCTAAGGGCTGCGTTTGGACATTTCTCCGTGAATTGGAGCCTATGCTGTAAGGAGAACTGTCTGCTTGGGAAACCAAAACGGAGCTACCTAACAGAACGGTCTTCAATGTGTGCATTCAACTTACCGAGTTAAATTAGTGTGTTGAAGGGGAAGTCTGGAAAGGCTTTCTGTGGAGAGATCTCAAAACAGGCATTTCCAGCACTATTCCCGCATATAACAAAATAGCAGTAAAACTCTGCCTAAAACACAGAAGCAACGTATCCTTCAATCTGCTCTGCTGTGCGTTTGTTCAGCCAAGTGAGTTAAATCTCCCTTTAGATTCAGGAGATAGAAACACGTTTCTGCAAAGAGCTCCGTTTGGACATTTCTCAGTGAATGGGAGCCTATGCTGTAAGGAGAACTGTCTGCTTGGGAAACCAAAACGTATCTACCTAACAGAACGGTCTTCAATGTGTGCATTCAACTTACAGAGTTAAACTCGTGTGTTGAAGGGGAAGTCCGGAAACGCTTTCTGTGGAGAAATCTCAAAACAGGCATTTCCAGCAATATTCCCGCATATAACGAAATACCAGTAAAACTCTGCCTAAAACACAGAAGCAACGTATCCTTCCATCTGCTCTGCTGTGCGTTTGTTCAGCTAACTAAGTTTAATCTCCCTTTAGATTCAGGAAGTGGAAACACGTTTCTGCTAAGAGCTGCGTTTGGACATTTCTCAGTGAATGGGAGCCTATGCTGTAAGGAGAAGTGTCTGCTTGGGAAACCAAAACGGAGATACCTAACAGAACGGTCTGCAATGTGTTCATTCAACTTAGCGAGTTAAACTCGTGTGTTGAAGGGGAAGTCTGGACACGCTTTCGGTGGAGAGATCTCAAAACAGGCATTTCCAGCACTATTCCCCCATATAACGAAATAGCAGTAAAACTGTGCCTAAAACACAGAAGCAACGTATCCTTCAATCTGCTCTGCTGTGCGTTTGTTCAGCTAAGTGAGTAAAATCTCCCTTTAGATTCAGGAGTTAGAAACACGTTTCTGCAAAGAGATCCGTTTGGACATTTCTCAGTGAATGGGAGCCTATGCTGTAAGGAGAACTGTCTGCTTGGGAAACCAAAAGGGAGCTACATAACAGAACGGTCTTCAATGTGTGCATTCAACTTACCGAGTTAAACTCGTGTGTTGAAGGGGAAGTCTGGAAACGATTTCTGTGGAGAGATCTCAAAACAGGCATTTCCAGCACTATTACCGCATATAACGAAATAACAGTAAAACTCTGCCTAAAACACAGAAGCAACGTATCCTTCAACCTGCTCTGCTGTGCGTTTCTTCAGCTAAGTGAGTTAAATCTCCCTTTAGATTCAGGAAGTGGAAACACGTTTCTGCTAAGAGCTGCGTTTGGACATTTCTCAGTGAATGGGAGCCTATGCTGTAAGGAGAACTGTCTGCTTGGGAAACCAAAACGTATCTACCTAACAGAACGGTCTTCAATGTGTGCATTCAACTTACAGAGTTAAACTCGTGTGTTGAAGAAGAAGTCCGGAAACGCTTTCTGTGGAGAAATCTCAAAACAGGCATTTCCAGCAATATTCCCGCATATAACGAAATACCAGTAAATCTCTGCCTAAAACACAGAAGCAACGTATCCTTCCATCTGCTCTGCTGTACGTTTGTTCAGCTAACTAAGTTAAATCTCCCTTTAGATTCAGGAAGTTGAAACACGTTTCTGCTAAGAGCTGCGTTTGGACATTTCTCAGTGAATGGGAGCCTATGCTGTAAGGAGAAGTGTCTGCTTGGGAAACCAAAACGGAGATACCTAACAGAACGGTCTGCAATGTGTTCATTCAACTTAGCGAGTTAAACTCGTGTGTTGAAGGGGAAGTCTGGACACGCTTTCGGTGGAGAGATCTCCAAACAGGCATTTCCAGCACTATTCCCGCATATAACGAAATAGCAGTAAAACTCGGCCTAAAACACAGAAGAAACGTATCCCTCAATCTGCTCTGCTGTGCGTTTGTTCAGCTAAGTGAGTTAAATCTCACTTTAGATTCAGGAATTAGAAACACGTTTCTGCTAAGTGCTGCGTTTGGACATTTCTCAGTGAATGGGAGCCTATGCTGTAAGGAGAACTGTCTGCTTGGGAAACCAAAACGGAGCTACCTAACAGAACGGTCTTCAATGTGTGCATTCAACTTACCGAGTTAAGCTCGTGTGTTGAAGGGGAAGTCTGGAAAAATTTTCCGTGGAGAGATCTCAAAACAGGCATTTCCAGCACTATTCCCGCATATAAGGAAATAGCAGTAAAACTCTGCCTAAAACACAGAAGCAACGTATCCTTCAATCTGCTCTGCTGTGCGTTTGTTCAGCTAAGTGAGTTAAATCTCCCTTTAGATTCAGGAGTTAGAAACACGTTTCTGCTAAGAGCTGCGTTTGGACATTTCTCAGTTAATGGGAGCCTATGCTGTAAGGAGTACTGTCTGCTTGGGAAACCAAAACGGAGCTACCTAACAGAACGGTCTTCAATGGGTGCATTCAACTTACAGAGTTAAAGTCGTGTGTTGAAGGGGAAATCTGGAAACGCTTTCTGTGGAGAGATCTCAAAACAGGCATTTCGCGCACTATTCCCGCTTATAACGTAATAGCAGTAAATCTCTGCCTAAAACACAGAAACAAGCTATCCTTCAATCTGCTCTTCTGTGCGTATGTTCAGCTAAGTGAGTTAAATCTCCCTTTAGATTCAGGAGTTAGAAAAAGGTTTCTTCTAAGAGCTGCGTTTGGACATTTCTCAGTGAATGGGAGCCTATGCTGTAAGGAGAACTGTCTGCTTGGGAAACCAATAGGGAGCGACATAACAGAACGGTCTTCAATGTGTGCATTCAACTTACTGAGTTAAACTCGTGTGTTGAAGGGGAAGTCTGGAAACGCTTTCTGTGGAGAGATCTCAAAACAGGCATTTCCTGCACTATTCCCCCATATAACGAAATAGCAGTAACACTCTGCCTAAAACACAGAAGCAACGTATCCTTCAATCTGCTCTGCTGTGCGTTTGTTCAGCTATGTGAGTTAAATCTCCCTTTAGATTCAGGAGATAGAAACACGTTTCTGCTAAGAGCTGCATTTGGACATTTCTCAGTGAATGGGAGCCTATGCTGTAAGGAGAAGTGTCTGCTTGGGAAACCAAAAGGGAGCTACATAACAGAAGGGTCTTCAATGTGTGCCTTCAACTTACCGAGTTAATCTCGTGTGTTGAAGGGGAAGTCTGGAAACGATTTCTGTGGAGAGATCACAAAACAGGCATTTCCAGCACTATTCCCGCATATAACGAAATAACAGTAAAACTCTGCCTAAAACACAGAAGCAACGCATCCTTCAATCTGCTCTGCTGTGCTTTTGTTCAGCTAACTAAGTTAAATCTCCCTTTAGATTCAGGAAGTGGAAACACGTTTCTGCTACGAGCTGCGTTTGGACATTTCTCAGTGAATGGGAGCCTATGCTGTAAGGAGAAGTGTCTGCTTGGGAAACCAAAACGGAGATACCTAACAGAACGGTCTTCAATGTGTTCATTCAACTTAGTGAGTTAAAGTCGTGTGTTGAAGGGGAAGTCTGGACACGCTTTCGGTGGAGAGATCTCAAAACAGGCATTTCCAGCACGATTCCTGCATACAACGTAATAGCAGTTAAACTCTGCCTAAAACACAGAAGCAACGTATCCTTCAATCTGCTCTGCTGTGTGTTTGTTCAGCTAAGTGGGTTAAATCTCCCTTTAGATTAAGGAGTTAGAAACACGTTTCTGCTAAGGGCTGCGTTTGGACATTTCTCCGTGAATTGGAGCCTATGCTGTAAGGAGAACTGTCTGCTTGGGAAACCAAAACGGAGCTACCTAACAGAACGGTCTTCAATGTGTGCATTCAACTTACCGAGTTAAATTAGTGTGTTGAAGGGGAAGTCTGGAAAGGCTTTCTGTGGAGAGATCTCAAAACAGGCATTTCCAGCACTATTCCCGCATATAACAAAATAGCAGTAAAACTCTGCCTAAAACACAGAAGCAACGTATCCTTCAATCTGCTCTGCTGTGCGTTTGTTCAGCCAAGTGAGTTAAATCTCCCTTTAGATTCAGGAGTTAGAAACACGTTTCTGCAAAGAGCTCCGTTTGGACATTTCTCAGTGAATGGGAGCCTATGCTGTAAGGAGAACTGTCTGCTTGGGAAACCAAAACGTATCTACCTAACAGAACGGTCTTCAATGTGTGCATTCAACTTACAGAGTTAAACTCGTGTGTTGAAGGGGAAGTCCGGAAACGCTTTCTGTGGAGAAATCTCAAAACAGGCATTTCCAGCAATATTCCCGCATATAACGAAATACCAGTAAAACTCTGCCTAAAACACAGAAGCAACGTATCCTTCCATCTGCTCTGCTGTGCGTTTGTTCAGCTAACTAAGTTTAATCTCCCTTTAGATTCAGGAAGTGGAAACACGTTTCTGCTAAGAGCTGCGTTTGGACATTTCTCAGTGAATGGGAGCCTATGCTGTAAGGAGAAGTGTCTGCTTGGGAAACCAAAACGGAGATACCTAACAGAACGGTCTGCAATGTGTTCATTCAACTTAGCGAGTTAAACTCGTGTGTTGAAGGGGAAGTCTGGACACGCTTTCGGTGGAGAGATCTCAAAACAGGCATTTCCAGCACTATTCCCCCATATAACGAAATAGCAGTAAAACTGTGCCTAAAACACAGAAGCAACGTATCCTTCAATCTGCTCTGCTGTGCGTTTGTTCAGCTAAGTGAGTAAAATCTCCCTTTAGATTCAGGAGTTAGAAACACGTTTCTGCAAAGAGATCCGTTTGGACATTTCTCAGTGAATGGGAGCCTATGCTGTAAGGAGAACTGTCTGCTTGGGAAACCAAAAGGGAGCTACATAACAGAACGGTCTTCAATGTGTGCATTCAACTTACCGAGTTAAACTCGTGTGTTGAAGGGGAAGTCTGGAAACGATTTCTGTGGAGAGATCTCAAAACAGGCATTTCCATCACTATTACCGCATATAACGAAATAACAGTAAAACTCTGCCTAAAACACAGAAGCAACGTATCCTTCAACCTGCTCTGCTGTGCGTTTGTTCAGCTAAGTGAGTTAAATCTCCCTTTAGATTCAGGAAGTGGAAACACGTTTCTGCTAAGAGCTGCGTTTGGACATTTCTCAGTGAATGGGAGCCTATGCTGTAAGGAGAACTGTCTGCTTGGGAAACCAAAACGTATCTACCTAACAGAACGGTCTTCAATGTGTGCATTCAACTTACAGAGTTAAACTCGTGTGTTGAAGAAGAAGTCCGGAAACGCTTTCTGTGGAGAAATCTCAAAACAGGCATTTCCAGCAATATTCCCGCATATAACGAAATACCAGTAAAACTCTGCCTAAAACACAGAAGCAACGTATCCTTCCATCTGCTCTGCTGTACGTTTGTTCAGCTAACTAAGTTAAATCTCCCTTTAGATTCAGGAAGTTGAAACACGTTTCTGCTAAGAGCTGCGTTTGGACATTTCTCAGTGAATGGGAGCCTATGCTGTAAGGAGAAGTGTCTGCTTGGGAAACCAAAACGGAGATACCTAACAGAACGGTCTGCAATGTGTTCATTCAACTTAGCGAGTTAAACTCGTGTGTTGAAGGGGAAGTCTGGACACGCTTTCGGTGGAGAGATCTCCAAACAGGCATTTCCAGCACTATTCCCGCATATAACGAAATAGCAGTAAAACTCGGCCTAAAACACAGAAGAAACGTATCCCTCAATCTGCTCTGCTGTGCGTTTGTTCAGCTAAGTGAGTTAAATCTCACTTTAGATTCAGGAATTAGAAACACGTTTCTGCTAAGTGCTGCGTTTGGACATTTCTCAGTGAATGGGAGCCTATGCTGTAAGGAGAACTGTCTGCTTGGGAAACCAAAACGGAGCTACCTAACAGAACGGTCTTCAATGTGTGCATTCAACTTACCGAGTTAAGCTCGTGTGTTGAAGGGGAAGTCTGGAAAAATTTTCCGTGGAGAGATCTCAAAACAGGCATTTCCAGCACTATTCCCGCATATAAGGAAATAGCAGTAAAACTCTGCCTAAAACACAGAAGCAACGTATCCTTCAATCTGCTCTGCTGTGCGTTTGTTCAGCTAAGTGAGTTAAATCTCCCTTTAGATTCAGGAGTTAGAAACACGTTTCTGCTAAGAGCTGCGTTTGGACATTTCTCAGTTAATGGGAGCCTATGCTGTAAGGAGTACTGTCTGCTTGGGAAACCAAAACGGAGCTACCTAACAGAACGGTCTTCAATGGGTGCATTCAACTTACAGAGTTAAAGTCGTGTGTTGAAGGGGAAATCTGGAAACGCTTTCTGTGGAGAGATCTCAAAACAGGCATTTCCAGCACTATTCCCGCTTATAACGTAATAGCAGTAAATCTCTGCCTAAAACACAGAAACAAGCTATCCTTCAATCTGCTCTTCTGTGCGTATGTTCAGCTAAGTGAGTTAAATCTCCCTTTAGATTCAGGAGTTAGAAAAAGGTTTCTTCTAAGAGCTGCGTTTGGACATTTCTCAGTGAATGGGAGCCTATGCTGTAAGGAGAACTGTCTGCTTGGGAAACCAATAGGGAGCGACATAACAGAACGGTCTTCAATGTGTGCATTCAACTTACTGAGTTAAACTCGTGTGTTGAAGGGGAAGTCTGGAAACGCTTTCTGTGGAGAGATCTCAAAACAGGCATTTCCTGCACTATTCCCCCATATAACGAAATAGCAGTAACACTCTGCCTAAAACACAGAAGCAACGTATCCTTCAATCTGCTCTGCTGTGCGTTTGTTCAGCTATGTGAGTTAAATCTCCCTTTAGATTCAGGAGATAGAAACACGTTTCTGCTAAGAGCTGCATTTGGACATTTCTCAGTGAATGGGAGCCTATGCTGTAAGGAGAAGTGTCTGCTTGGGAAACCAAAAGGGAGCTACATAACAGAAGGGTCTTCAATGTGTGCCTTCAACTTACCGAGTTAATCTCGTGTGTTGAAGGGGAAGTCTGGAAACGATTTCTGTGGAGAGATCACAAAACAGGCATTTCCAGCACTATTCCCGCATATAACGAAATAACAGTAAAACTCTGCCTAAAACACAGAAGCAACGCATCCTTCAATCTGCTCTGCTGTGCTTTTGTTCAGCTAACTAAGTTAAATCTCCCTTTAGATTCAGGAAGTGGAAACACGTTTCTGCTACGAGCTGCGTTTGGACATTTCTCAGTGAATGGGAGCCTATGCTGTAAGGAGAAGTGTCTGCTTGGGAAACCAAAACGGAGATACCTAACAGAACGGTCTTCAATGTGTTCATTCAACTTAGCGAGTTAAAGTCGTGTGTTGAAGGGGAAGTCTGGACACGCTTTCGGTGGAGAGATCTCAAAACAGGCATTTCCAGCACGATTCCTGCATACAACGTAATAGCAGTTAAACTCTGCCTAAAACACAGAAGCAACGTATCCTTCAATCTGCTCTGCTGTGTGTTTGTTCAGCTAAGTGGGTTAAATCTCCCTTTAGATTAAGGAGTTAGAAACACGTTTCTGCTAAGGGCTGCGTTTGGACATTTCTCCGTGAATTGGAGCCTATGCTGTAAGGAGAACTGTCTGCTTGGGAAACCAAAACGGAGCTACCTAACAGAACGGTCTTCAATGTGTGCATTCAACTTACCGAGTTAAATTAGTGTGTTGAAGGGGAAGTCTGGAAAGGCTTTCTGTGGAGAGATCTCAAAACAGGCATTTCCAGCACTATTCCCGCATATAACAAAATAGCAGTAAAACTCTGCCTAAAACACAGAAGCAACGTATCCTTCAATCTGCTCTGCTGTGCGTTTGTTCAGCCAAGTGAGTTAAATCTCCCTTTAGATTCAGGAGATAGAAACACGTTTCTGCAAAGAGCTCCGTTTGGACATTTCTCAGTGAATGGGAGCCTATGCTGTAAGGAGAACTGTCTGCTTGGGAAACCAAAACGTATCTACCTAACAGAACGGTCTTCAATGTGTGCATTCAACTTACAGAGTTAAACTCGTGTGTTGAAGGGGAAGTCCGGAAACGCTTTCTGTGGAGAAATCTCAAAACAGGCATTTCCAGCAATATTCCCGCATATAACGAAATACCAGTAAAACTCTGCCTAAAACACAGAAGCAACGTATCCTTCCATCTGCTCTGCTGTGCGTTTGTTCAGCTAACTAAGTTTAATCTCCCTTTAGATTCAGGAAGTGGAAACACGTTTCTGCTAAGAGCTGCGTTTGGACATTTCTCAGTGAATGGGAGCCTATGCTGTAAGGAGAAGTGTCTGCTTGGGAAACCAAAACGGAGATACCTAACAGAACGGTCTGCAATGTGTTCATTCAACTTAGCGAGTTAAACTCGTGTGTTGAAGGGGAAGTCTGGACACGCTTTCGGTGGAGAGATCTCAAAACAGGCATTTCCAGCACTATTCCCCCATATAACGAAATAGCAGTAAAACTGTGCCTAAAACACAGAAGCAACGTATCCTTCAATCTGCTCTGCTGTGCGTTTGTTCAGCTAAGTGAGTAAAATCTCCCTTTAGATTCAGGAGTTAGAAACACGTTTCTGCAAAGAGATCCGTTTGGACATTTCTCAGTGAATGGGAGCCTATGCTGTAAGGAGAACTGTCTGCTTGGGAAACCAAAAGGGAGCTACATAACAGAACGGTCTTCAATGTGTGCATTCAACTTACCGAGTTAAACTCGTGTGTTGAAGGGGAAGTCTGGAAACGATTTCTGTGGAGAGATCTCAAAACAGGCATTTCCAGCACTATTACCGCATATAACGAAATAACAGTAAAACTCTGCCTAAAACACAGAAGCAACGTATCCTTCAACCTGCTCTGCTGTGCGTTTCTTCAGCTAAGTGAGTTAAATCTCCCTTTAGATTCAGGAAGTGGAAACACGTTTCTGCTAAGAGCTGCGTTTGGACATTTCTCAGTGAATGGGAGCCTATGCTGTAAGGAGAACTGTCTGCTTGGGAAACCAAAACGTATCTACCTAACAGAACGGTCTTCAATGTGTGCATTCAACTTACAGAGTTAAACTCGTGTGTTGAAGAAGAAGTCCGGAAACGCTTTCTGTGGAGAAATCTCAAAACAGGCATTTCCAGCAATATTCCCGCATATAACGAAATACCAGTAAATCTCTGCCTAAAACACAGAAGCAACGTATCCTTCCATCTGCTCTGCTGTACGTTTGTTCAGCTAACTAAGTTAAATCTCCCTTTAGATTCAGGAAGTTGAAACACGTTTCTGCTAAGAGCTGCGTTTGGACATTTCTCAGTGAATGGGAGCCTATGCTGTAAGGAGAAGTGTCTGCTTGGGAAACCAAAACGGAGATACCTAACAGAACGGTCTGCAATGTGTTCATTCAACTTAGCGAGTTAAACTCGTGTGTTGAAGGGGAAGTCTGGACACGCTTTCGGTGGAGAGATCTCCAAACAGGCATTTCCAGCACTATTCCCGCATATAACGAAATAGCAGTAAAACTCGGCCTAAAACACAGAAGAAACGTATCCCTCAATCTGCTCTGCTGTGCGTTTGTTCAGCTAAGTGAGTTAAATCTCACTTTAGATTCAGGAATTAGAAACACGTTTCTGCTAAGTGCTGCGTTTGGACATTTCTCAGTGAATGGGAGCCTATGCTGTAAGGAGAACTGTCTGCTTGGGAAACCAAAACGGAGCTACCTAACAGAACGGTCTTCAATGTGTGCATTCAACTTACCGAGTTAAGCTCGTGTGTTGAAGGGGAAGTCTGGAAAAATTTTCCGTGGAGAGATCTCAAAACAGGCATTTCCAGCACTATTCCCGCATATAAGGAAATAGCAGTAAAACTCTGCCTAAAACACAGAAGCAACGTATCCTTCAATCTGCTCTGCTGTGCGTTTGTTCAGCTAAGTGAGTTAAATCTCCCTTTAGATTCAGGAGTTAGAAACACGTTTCTGCTAAGAGCTGCGTTTGGACATTTCTCAGTTAATGGGAGCCTATGCTGTAAGGAGTACTGTCTGCTTGGGAAACCAAAACGGAGCTACCTAACAGAACGGTCTTCAATGGGTGCATTCAACTTACAGAGTTAAAGTCGTGTGTTGAAGGGGAAATCTGGAAACGCTTTCTGTGGAGAGATCTCAAAACAGGCATTTCGCGCACTATTCCCGCTTATAACGTAATAGCAGTAAATCTCTGCCTAAAACACAGAAACAAGCTATCCTTCAATCTGCTCTTCTGTGCGTATGTTCAGCTAAGTGAGTTAAATCTCCCTTTAGATTCAGGAGTTAGAAAAAGGTTTCTTCTAAGAGCTGCGTTTGGACATTTCTCAGTGAATGGGAGCCTATGCTGTAAGGAGAACTGTCTGCTTGGGAAACCAATAGGGAGCGACATAACAGAACGGTCTTCAATGTGTGCATTCAACTTACTGAGTTAAACTCGTGTGTTGAAGGGGAAGTCTGGAAACGCTTTCTGTGGAGAGATCTCAAAACAGGCATTTCCTGCACTATTCCCCCATATAACGAAATAGCAGTAACACTCTGCCTAAAACACAGAAGCAACGTATCCTTCAATCTGCTCTGCTGTGCGTTTGTTCAGCTATGTGAGTTAAATCTCCCTTTAGATTCAGGAGATAGAAACACGTTTCTGCTAAGAGCTGCATTTGGACATTTCTCAGTGAATGGGAGCCTATGCTGTAAGGAGAAGTGTCTGCTTGGGAAACCAAAAGGGAGCTACATAACAGAAGGGTCTTCAATGTGTGCCTTCAACTTACCGAGTTAATCTCGTGTGTTGAAGGGGAAGTCTGGAAACGATTTCTGTGGAGAGATCACAAAACAGGCATTTCCAGCACTATTCCCGCATATAACGAAATAACAGTAAAACTCTGCCTAAAACACAGAAGCAACGCATCCTTCAATCTGCTCTGCTGTGCTTTTGTTCAGCTAACTAAGTTAAATCTCCCTTTAGATTCAGGAAGTGGAAACACGTTTCTGCTACGAGCTGCGTTTGGACATTTCTCAGTGAATGGGAGCCTATGCTGTAAGGAGAAGTGTCTGCTTGGGAAACCAAAACGGAGATACCTAACAGAACGGTCTTCAATGTGTTCATTCAACTTAGTGAGTTAAAGTCGTGTGTTGAAGGGGAAGTCTGGACACGCTTTCGGTGGAGAGATCTCAAAACAGGCATTTCCAGCACGATTCCTGCATACAACGTAATAGCAGTTAAACTCTGCCTAAAACACAGAAGCAACGTATCCTTCAATCTGCTCTGCTGTGTGTTTGTTCAGCTAAGTGGGTTAAATCTCCCTTTAGATTAAGGAGTTAGAAACACGTTTCTGCTAAGGGCTGCGTTTGGACATTTCTCCGTGAATTGGAGCCTATGCTGTAAGGAGAACTGTCTGCTTGGGAAACCAAAACGGAGCTACCTAACAGAACGGTCTTCAATGTGTGCATTCAACTTACCGAGTTAAATTAGTGTGTTGAAGGGGAAGTCTGGAAAGGCTTTCTGTGGAGAGATCTCAAAACAGGCATTTCCAGCACTATTCCCGCATATAACAAAATAGCAGTAAAACTCTGCCTAAAACACAGAAGCAACGTATCCTTCAATCTGCTCTGCTGTGCGTTTGTTCAGCCAAGTGAGTTAAATCTCCCTTTAGATTCAGGAGTTAGAAACACGTTTCTGCAAAGAGCTCCGTTTGGACATTTCTCAGTGAATGGGAGCCTATGCTGTAAGGAGAACTGTCTGCTTGGGAAACCAAAACGTATCTACCTAACAGAACGGTCTTCAATGTGTGCATTCAACTTACAGAGTTAAACTCGTGTGTTGAAGGGGAAGTCCGGAAACGCTTTCTGTGGAGAAATCTCAAAACAGGCATTTCCAGCAATATTCCCGCATATAACGAAATACCAGTAAAACTCTGCCTAAAACACAGAAGCAACGTATCCTTCCATCTGCTCTGCTGTGCGTTTGTTCAGCTAACTAAGTTTAATCTCCCTTTAGATTCAGGAAGTGGAAACACGTTTCTGCTAAGAGCTGCGTTTGGACATTTCTCAGTGAATGGGAGCCTATGCTGTAAGGAGAAGTGTCTGCTTGGGAAACCAAAACGGAGATACCTAACAGAACGGTCTGCAATGTGTTCATTCAACTTAGCGAGTTAAACTCGTGTGTTGAAGGGGAAGTCTGGACACGCTTTCGGTGGAGAGATCTCAAAACAGGCATTTCCAGCACTATTCCCCCATATAACGAAATAGCAGTAAAACTGTGCCTAAAACACAGAAGCAACGTATCCTTCAATCTGCTCTGCTGTGCGTTTGTTCAGCTAAGTGAGTAAAATCTCCCTTTAGATTCAGGAGTTAGAAACACGTTTCTGCAAAGAGATCCGTTTGGACATTTCTCAGTGAATGGGAGCCTATGCTGTAAGGAGAACTGTCTGCTTGGGAAACCAAAAGGGAGCTACATAACAGAACGGTCTTCAATGTGTGCATTCAACTTACCGAGTTAAACTCGTGTGTTGAAGGGGAAGTCTGGAAACGATTTCTGTGGAGAGATCTCAAAACAGGCATTTCCATCACTATTACCGCATATAACGAAATAACAGTAAAACTCTGCCTAAAACACAGAAGCAACGTATCCTTCAACCTGCTCTGCTGTGCGTTTGTTCAGCTAAGTGAGTTAAATCTCCCTTTAGATTCAGGAAGTGGAAACACGTTTCTGCTAAGAGCTGCGTTTGGACATTTCTCAGTGAATGGGAGCCTATGCTGTAAGGAGAACTGTCTGCTTGGGAAACCAAAACGTATCTACCTAACAGAACGGTCTTCAATGTGTGCATTCAACTTACAGAGTTAAACTCGTGTGTTGAAGAAGAAGTCCGGAAACGCTTTCTGTGGAGAAATCTCAAAACAGGCATTTCCAGCAATATTCCCGCATATAACGAAATACCAGTAAAACTCTGCCTAAAACACAGAAGCAACGTATCCTTCCATCTGCTCTGCTGTACGTTTGTTCAGCTAACTAAGTTAAATCTCCCTTTAGATTCAGGAAGTTGAAACACGTTTCTGCTAAGAGCTGCGTTTGGACATTTCTCAGTGAATGGGAGCCTATGCTGTAAGGAGAAGTGTCTGCTTGGGAAACCAAAACGGAGATACCTAACAGAACGGTCTGCAATGTGTTCATTCAACTTAGCGAGTTAAACTCGTGTGTTGAAGGGGAAGTCTGGACACGCTTTCGGTGGAGAGATCTCCAAACAGGCATTTCCAGCACTATTCCCGCATATAACGAAATAGCAGTAAAACTCGGCCTAAAACACAGAAGAAACGTATCCCTCAATCTGCTCTGCTGTGCGTTTGTTCAGCTAAGTGAGTTAAATCTCACTTTAGATTCAGGAATTAGAAACACGTTTCTGCTAAGTGCTGCGTTTGGACATTTCTCAGTGAATGGGAGCCTATGCTGTAAGGAGAACTGTCTGCTTGGGAAACCAAAACGGAGCTACCTAACAGAACGGTCTTCAATGTGTGCATTCAACTTACCGAGTTAAGCTCGTGTGTTGAAGGGGAAGTCTGGAAAAATTTTCCGTGGAGAGATCTCAAAACAGGCATTTCCAGCACTATTCCCGCATATAAGGAAATAGCAGTAAAACTCTGCCTAAAACACAGAAGCAACGTATCCTTCAATCTGCTCTGCTGTGCGTTTGTTCAGCTAAGTGAGTTAAATCTCCCTTTAGATTCAGGAGTTAGAAACACGTTTCTGCTAAGAGCTGCGTTTGGACATTTCTCAGTTAATGGGAGCCTATGCTGTAAGGAGTACTGTCTGCTTGGGAAACCAAAACGGAGCTACCTAACAGAACGGTCTTCAATGGGTGCATTCAACTTACAGAGTTAAAGTCGTGTGTTGAAGGGGAAATCTGGAAACGCTTTCTGTGGAGAGATCTCAAAACAGGCATTTCCAGCACTATTCCCGCTTATAACGTAATAGCAGTAAATCTCTGCCTAAAACACAGAAACAAGCTATCCTTCAATCTGCTCTTCTGTGCGTATGTTCAGCTAAGTGAGTTAAATCTCCCTTTAGATTCAGGAGTTAGAAAAAGGTTTCTTCTAAGAGCTCCGTTTGGACATTTCTCAGTGAATGGGAGCCTATGCTGTAAGGAGAACTGTCTGCTTGGGAAACCAATAGGGAGCGACATAACAGAACGGTCTTCAATGTGTGCATTCAACTTACTGAGTTAAACTCGTGTGTTGAAGGGGAAGTCTGGAAACGCTTTCTGTGGAGAGATCTCAAAACAGGCATTTCCTGCACTATTCCCCCATATAACGAAATAGCAGTAACACTCTGCCTAAAACACAGAAGCAACGTATCCTTCAATCTGCTCTGCTGTGCGTTTGTTCAGCTATGTGAGTTAAATCTCCCTTTAGATTCAGGAGATAGAAACACGTTTCTGCTAAGAGCTGCATTTGGACATTTCTCAGTGAATGGGAGCCTATGCTGTAAGGAGAAGTGTCTGCTTGGGAAACCAAAAGGGAGCTACATAACAGAAGGGTCTTCAATGTGTGCCTTCAACTTACCGAGTTAATCTCGTGTGTTGAAGGGGAAGTCTGGAAACGATTTCTGTGGAGAGATCACAAAACAGGCATTTCCAGCACTATTCCCGCATATAACGAAATAACAGTAAAACTCTGCCTAAAACACAGAAGCAACGCATCCTTCAATCTGCTCTGCTGTGCTTTTGTTCAGCTAACTAAGTTAAATCTCCCTTTAGATTCAGGAAGTGGAAACACGTTTCTGCTACGAGCTGCGTTTGGACATTTCTCAGTGAATGGGAGCCTATGCTGTAAGGAGTAGTGTCTGCTTGGGAAACCAAAACGGAGATACCTAACAGAACGGTCTTCAATGTGTTCATTCAACTTAGCGAGTTAAAGTCGTGTGTTGAAGGGGAAGTCTGGACACGCTTTCGGTGGAGAGATCTCAAAACAGGCATTTCCAGCACGATTCCTGCATACAACGTAATAGCAGTTAAACTCTGCCTAAAACACAGAAGCAACGTATCCTTCAATCTGCTCTGCTGTGTGTTTGTTCAGCTAAGTGGGTTAAATCTCCCTTTAGATTAAGGAGTTAGAAACACGTTTCTGCTAAGGGCTGCGTTTGGACATTTCTCCGTGAATTGGAGCCTATGCTGTAAGGAGAAGTGTCTGCTTGGGAAACCATAACGGAGATACCTAACAGAACGGTCTTCAATGAGTTCATTCAACATAGCAAGTAAAAGTCGTGTGTTGAAGGGGAAGTCTGGACACGCTTTCGGTGGAGAGATCTCAAAACAGGCATTTCCAGCACTATTCCCGCATATAACGCAATAGCAGTAAAACTCTGCCTAAAACACAGAAGCAACGTATCCTTCAATCTTCTCTGCTGTGCGTTTGTTCAGCTAAGTGAGTTAAATCTCCCTTTAGATTCAGGAGTTAGAAACACGTTTCTGCAAAGACCTCCGTTTGGACATTTCTCAGTGAATGGGAGCCTATGCTGTAAGGAGAACTGTCTGCTTGGGAAACCAAAACGTATCTACCTAACAGAACGGTCTTCAATGTGTGCGTTCAACTTACAGAGTTAAACTCGTGTGTTGAAGTGGAAGTCCGGAAACGCTTTATCTGGAGAAATCTCAAAACAGGCATTTCCAGCAATATTCCCGCATATAACGAAATACCAGTAAAACTCTGCCTAAAACACAGAAGCAACGTATCCTTCCATCTGCTCTGCTGTGCGTTTGTTCAGCTAACTAAGTTAAATCTCCCTTTAGATTCAGGAAGTGGAAACACGTTTCTGCTAAGAGCTGCATTTGGACATTTCTCAGTGAATGGGAGCCGATGCTGTAAGCAGAACTGTCTGCTTGGAAAACCAAAACGGATCTACCTAACAGAACGGTCTTCAATGGGTGCATTCAACTTACCGAGTGAAAGTCGTGTGTTGAAGGGGAAATCTGGAAACTCTTTCTGTGGAGAGATCTCAAAACAGGCATTTCCAGCACTATTCCCACTTATAACGTAATAGCAGTAAAACTCTGCCTGAAACACAGAAGCAAAGTATCCTTCAAACTGCTCTGCTGTGCGTATGTTCAGCTAAGTGAGTTAAATCTCCCTTTAGATTCAGGAGTTAGAAAAAGGTTTCTTCTAAGAGCTGCGTCTGGACATTTCTCAGTGAATGGGAGCCTATGCTGTAAGGAGAACTGTCTGCTTGGGAAACCAAAAGGGAGCGACATAACAGAACGGTCTTCAATGTGTGCATTCAACTTACAGAGTTAAACTCGTGTGTTGAAGGGGAAGTCTGGAAACGCTTTCTGTGGAGAGATCTCAAAACAGGCATTTCCAGCACTATTCCCCCATATAACGAAATAGCAGTAAAACTGTGCCTAAAACACAGAAGCAACGTATACTTCAATCTGCTCTGCTGTGCGTTTGTTCAGCTAAGTGAGTAAAATCTCCCTTTAGATTCAGGAGTTAGAAACACGTTTCTGCTAAGAGCTGCGTTTGGACATTTCTCAGTGAATGGGAGCCTATGCTGTAAGGAGAACTGTCTGCTTGGGAAACCAAAAGGGAGCTACATAAGAGAACGGTCTTCAATGTGTGCATTCAACTTACCGAGTTAAACTCGTGTGTTGAAGGGGAAGTCTGGAAACGATTTCTGTGGAGAGATCTCAAAACAGGCATTTCCAGCACTATTACCGCATATAACGAAATAACAGTAAAACTCTGCCTGAAACACAGAAGCAACGTATCCTTCAATCTGCTCTGCTGTGCGTTTCTTCAGCTAAGTGAGTTAAATCTCCCTTTAGATTCAGGAAGTGGAAACACGTTTCTGCTAAGAGCTGCGTTTGGACATTTCTCAGTGAATTGGAGCCTATGCTGTAAGGAGAAGTGTCTCCTTGGGAAACCATAACGGAGATACCTAACAGAACGGTCTTCAATGAGTTCATTCAACATAGCGAGTTAAAGTCGTGTGTTGAAGGGGAAGTCTGGACACGCTTTCGGTGGAGAGATCTCAAAACAGGCATTTCCAGCACTATTCCCGCATATAACGCAATAGCAGTAAAACTCTGCCTAAAACACAGAAGCAACGTATCCTTCAATCTTCTCTGCTGTGCGTTTATTCAGCTAAGTGAGTTAAATCTCCCTTTAGATTCAGGAGTTAGTAACACGTTTCTGCAAAGAGCTCCGTTTGGACATTTCTCAGTGAATGGGAGCCTATGCTGTAAGGAGAACTGTCTGCTTGGGAAACCAAAACGTATCTACCTAACAGAACGGTCTTCAATGTGTGCATTCAACTTACAGAGTTAAACTCGTGTGTTGAAGTGGAAGTCCGGAAACGCTTTATCTGGAGAAATCTCAAAACAGGCATTTCCAGCAATATTCCCGCATATAACGAAATACCAGTAAAACTCTGCCTAAAACACAGAAGCAACGTATCCTTCCATCTGCTCTGCTGTGCGTTTGTTCAGCTAACTAAGTTAAATCTCCCTTTAGATTCAGGAAGTGGAAACACGTTTCTGCTAAGTGCTGCGTTTGGATATTTCTCAGTGAATGGGAGCCTATGCTGTAAGGAGAAGTGTCTGCTTGGGAAACAAAAACGGAGATACCTAACAGAACGGTCTGCAATGTGTTCATTCAACTTAGCGAGTTAAACTCGTGTGTTGAAGGGGAAGTCTGGTCACGCTTTCGGTGGAGAGATCTCAAAACAGGCATTTCCAGCACTATTCCCGCATATAACGAAATAGCAGTAAAACTCTGCCTAAAACACAGAAGAAACGTATCCCTCAATCTGCTCTGCTGTGCGTTTGTTCAGCTAAGTGAGTTAAATCTCACTTTAGATTCAGGAATTAGAAACACGTTTCTGCTAAGGGCTGCGTTTGGACATTTCTCAGTGAATGGGAGCCTATGCTGTAAGAAGAACTGTCTGCTTGGGAAACCAAAACGGAGCTACCTAACAGAACGGTCTTCAATGTGTGCATTAAACTTACCGAGTTAAGCTCGTGTGTTGAAGGGGAAGTCTGGAAAAATTTTCCGTGGAGAGATCTCAAAACAGGCATTTCCAGCACTATTCCCGCATATAAGGAAATAGCAGTAAAACTCTGCCTAAAACACAGAAGCAACGTATCCTTCAATCTGCTCTGCTGTGCGTTTGTTCAGCTAAGTGAGTTAAATCTCCCTTTAGATTCAGGAGTGAGAAAAAGGTTTCTTCTAAGAGCTGCGTCTGGACATTTCTCAGTGAATGGGAGCCTATGCCATAAGGAGAATTGTCTGCTTGGGAAACCTAAAGGGAGCGACATAACAGAACGGTCTTCAATGTGTGCATTCAACTTACTGTGTTAAACTCGTGTGTTGAAGGGGAAGTCTGGAAATGCTATCTGTGGAGAGATCTCAAAACAGGCATTTCCAGCACTATTCCCGCATATAACGAAATAGCAGTAAAACTCTTCCTAAAACACAGAAGCAACGTATCCTTCAATCTGCTGTGCTGTGCGTTTGTTCAGCTATGTGAGTTAAATCTCCCTTTAAATTCAGGAGTTAGAAACAGGTTTCTGCTAAGAGCTGCGTTTGGACATTTCTCAGTTATTGGGAGCCTATGCTGTAAGGAGAACTGTCTGCTTGGGAAACCAAAAGGGATCAACATAACAGAACGGTCTTCAATGTGTGCATTCAACTTACAGAGTTAAAATAGTGTGTTGAAAGGGAAGTCTGGAAACGCTTTCTGTGGAGAGATCTCAAAACAGGCATTTCCAGCACTATTCCCTCATATAACAAAATAGCAGTAAAACTCTGCCTAAAACACAGAAGCAACGTATCCTTCAATCTGCTCTGCTGTGCGTTTGTTCAGCCAAGTGAGTTAAATCTCCCTTTAGATTCAGGAGTTAGAAACACGTTTCTGCAAAGAGCTCCGTTTGGACATTTCTCAGTGAATGGGAGCCTATGCTGTAAGGAGAACTGTCTGCTTGGGAAACCAAAACGTATCTACCTAACAGAACGGTCTTCAATGTGTGCATTCAACTTACAGAGTTAAACTCGTGTGTTGAAGAAGAAGTCCGGAAACGCTTTCTGTGGAGAAATCTCAAAACAGGCATTTCCAGCAATATTCCCGCATATAACGAAATACCAGTAAAACTCTGCCTAAAACACAGAAGCAACGTATCCTTCCATCTGCTCTGCTGTGCGTTTGTTCAGCTAACTAAGTTAAATCTCCCTTTAGATTCAGGAAGTGGAAACACGTTTCTGCTAAGAGCTGCGTTTGGACATTTCTCAGTGAATGGGAGCCTATGCTGTAAGGAGAAGTGTCTGCTTGGGAAACCAAAACGGAGATACCTAACAGAACGGTCTGCAATGTTTTCATTCAACTTAGCGAGTTAAACTCGTGTGTTGAAGGGGAAGTCTGGACACGCTTTCGGTGGAGAGATCTCCAAACAGGCATTTCCAGCACTATTCCCGCATATAACGAAATAGCAGTAAAACTCGGCCTAAAACACAGAAGAAACGTATCCCTCAATCTGCTCTGCTGTGCGTTTGTTCAGCTAAGTGAGTTAAATCTCACTTTAGATTCAGGAATTAGAAACACGTTTCTGCTAAGTGCTGCGTTTGGACATTTCTCAGTGAATGGGAGCCTATGCTGTAAGGAGAACTGTCTGCTTGGGAAACCAAAACGGAGCTACCTAACAGAACGGTCTTCAATGTGTGCATTCAACTTACCGAGTTAAGCTCGTGTGTTGAAGGGGAAGTCTGGAAAAATTTTCCGTGGAGAGATCTCAAAACAGGCATTTCCAGCACTATTCCCGCATATAAGGAAATAGCAGTAAAACTCTGCCTAAAACACAGAAGCAACGTATCCTTCAATCTGCTCTGCTGTGCGTTTGTTCAGCTAAGTGAGTTAAATCTCCCTTTAGATTCAGGAGTTAGAAACACGTTTCTGCTAAGAGCTGCGTTTGGACATTTCTCAGTTAATGGGAGCCTATGCTGTAAGGAGTACTGTCTGCTTGGGAAACCAAAACGGAGCTACCTAACAGAACGGTCTTCAATGGGTGCATTCAACTTACAGAGTTAAAGTCGTGTGTTGAAGGGGAAATCTGGAAACGCTTTCTGTGGAGAGATCTCAAAACAGGCATTTCCAGCACTATTCCCGCTTATAACGTAATAGCAGTAAATCTCTGCCTAAAACACAGAAACAAGCTATCCTTCAATCTGCTCTTCTGTGCGTATGTTCAGCTAAGTGAGTTAAATCTCCCTTTAGATTCAGGAGTTAGAAAAAGGTTTCTTCTAAGAGCTGCGTTTGGACATTTCTCAGTGAATGGGAGCCTATGCTGTAAGGAGAACTGTCTGCTTGGGAAACCAATAGGGAGCGACATAACAGAACGGTCTTCAATGTGTGCATTCAACTTACAGAGTTAAACTCGTGTGTTGAAGGGGAAGTCTGGAAACGCTTTCTGTGGAGAGATCTCAAAACAGGCATTTCCTGCACTATTCCCCCATATAACGAAATAGCAGTAACACTCTGCCTAAAACACAGAAGCAACGTATCCTTCAATCTGCTCTGCTGTGCGTTTGTTCAGCTATGTGAGTTAAATCTCCCTTTAGATTCAGGAGATAGAAACACGTTTCTGCTAAGAGCTGCATTTGGACATTTCTCAGTGAATGGGAGCCTATGCTGTAAGGAGAAGTGTCTGCTTGGGAAACCAAAAGGGAGCTACATAACAGAAGGGTCTTCAATGTGTGCCTTCAACTTACCGAGTTAATCTCGTGTGTTGAAGGGGAAGTCTGGAAACGATTTCTGTGGAGAGATCACAAAACAGGCATTTCCAGCACTATTCCCGCATATAACGAAATAACAGTAAAACTCTGCCTAAAACACAGAAGCAACGCATCCTTCAATCTGCTCTGCTGTGCTTTTGTTCAGCTAACTAAGTTAAATCTCCCTTTAGATTCAGGAAGTGGAAACACGTTTCTGCTACGAGCTGCGTTTGGACATTTCTCAGTGAATGGGAGCCTATGCTGTAAGGAGAAGTGTCTGCTTGGGAAACCAAAACGGAGATACCTAACAGAACGGTCTTCAATGTGTTCATTCAACTTAGCGAGTTAAAGTCGTGTGTTGAAGGGGAAGTCTGGACACGCTTTCGGTGGAGAGATCTCAAAACAGGCATTTCCAGCACGATTCCTGCATACAACGTAATAGCAGTTAAACTCTGCCTAAAACACAGAAGCAACGTATCCTTCAATCTGCTCTGCTGTGTGTTTGTTCAGCTAAGTGGATTAAATCTCCCTTTAGATTCAGGAGTTAGAAACACGTTTCTGCTAAGGGCTGCGTTTGGACATTTCTCCGTGAATTGGAGCCTATGCTGTAAGGAGAACTGTCTGCTTGGGAAACCAAAACGGAGCTACCTAACAGAACGGTCTTCAATGTGTGCATTCAACTTACCGAGTTAAATTAGTGTGTTGAAGGGGAAGTCTGGAAAGGCTTTCTGTGGAGAGATCTCAAAACAGGCATTTCCAGCACGATTCCCGCATATAACGAAATAGCAGTAAAATTCTCCCTAAAACACAGAATCAACGGATCCTTCAATCTGCTCTGCTGTGCGTCTGTTCAGCTAAGTGAGATAAGTCTCCCTTTAGATTCAGGAGTTAGAAACACGTTTCTGCTAAGAGTTGCGTTTGGACATTTCTCAGTGAATGGGAGCCTATGCTGTAAGGAGAACTGTCTGCTTGGGGAACCAAAACGGAGCTATCTAACAGAACGGTCTTCAATGTGTGCATTCAACTTACCGAGTTAAACTCGTGTGTTGAAGGGGATGTCTGGAAACGGTTTCTGTGGAGAGATCTCAAAACAGGCATTTCCAGCACTATTCCCGCATATATAGTGAAATAGCAGTAAAACTCTGCCTAAAACACAGAAGCAACGTATACATCAATCTGCTCTGCTTTGCGGGTGTTCACCTAAGTGAGTTAAATCTCCCTTTAGATCCAGGAGTTAGAAACACGTTTCTGCTAAGAGTTGCGTTTGGACATTTCTCAGTGAATGGGAGCCTATGCTGTAAGGAGAACTGTCTGCTTGGGGAACCAAAACGGAGCTATCTAACAGAACGGTCTTCAATGTGTGCATTCAACTTACCGAGTTAAACTCGTGTGTTGAAGCGGAAGTCTGGAAACGGTTTCTGTGGAGAGATCTCAAAACAGGCATTTCCAGCACTATTCCCGCATATAAGGAAATAGCAGTAAAACTCTGCCTAAAACACAGAAGTAACGTATAAATCAATCTGCTCTGCTTTGCGGTTGTTCACCTAAGTGAGTTAAATCTCCCTTTAGATCCAGGAGTTAGAAACACGTTTCTGCTAAGAGCTGCGTTTGGACATTTCTCCGTGAATGGGAGCCTGTGCTGTAAGGAGAACTGTCTGCTTGGGAAACCAAAACCGAGCTACCTAACAGAGCGGTCTTCAATGTGTGCATTCAACTTACCGAGTTAAACTGGTGTGTTCAAGGGGAAGTCTGGAAACGCTTTCTGTGGAGAGATCTCAAAACAGGCATTTCCAGCACTATTCCCGCATATAACGAAATAGCAGTAAAACTCTGGCTAAAACACAGAAGCAACGTGTCCTTCAATCTGCTCTGCTGTGCGTTTGTTCAGCTAACTAAGGTAAATCTCCCTTTAGATTCAGGAAGTGGAAAAACGTTTCTGCTAAGAGCTGCGTTTGGGCATTTCTCAGTGAATGGGAGCCTATGCTGTAAGGAGAAGTGTCTGCTTGGGAAACCAAAACGGAGATACCTAACAGAACGGTCTTCAATGTGTTCATTCAACTTAGCGAGTTAAAGTCGTGTGTTGAAGGGGAAGTCTGGACACGCTTTCGGTGGAGAGATCTCAAAACAGGCATTTCCAGCACGATTCCTGCATACAACGTAATAGCAGTTAAACTCTGCCTAAAACACAGAAGCAACGTATCCTTCAATCTGCTCTGCTGTGTGTTTGTTCAGCTAAGTGGGTTAAATCTCCCTTTAGATTAAGGAGTTAGAAACACGTTTCTGCTAAGGGCTGCGTTTGGACATTTCTCCGTGAATTGGAGCCTATGCTGTAAGGAGAACTGTCTGCTTGGGAAACCAAAACGGAGCTACCTAACAGAACGGTCTTCAATGTGTGCATTCAACTTACCGAGTTAAATTAGTGTGTTGAAGGGGAAGTCTGGAAAGGCTTTCTGTGGAGAGATCTCAAAACAGGCATTTCCAGCACTATTCCCGCATATAACAAAATAGCAGTAAAACTCTGCCTAAAACACAGAAGCAACGTATCCTTCAATCTGCTCTGCTGTGCGTTTGTTCAGCCAAGTGAGTTAAATCTCCCTTTAGATTCAGGAGTTAGAAACACGTTTCTGCAAAGAGTTCCGTTTGGACATTTCTCAGTGAATGGGAGCCTATGCTGTAAGGAGAACTGTCTGCTTGGGAAACCAAAACGTATCTACCTAACAGAACGGTCTTCAATGTGTGCATTCAACTTACAGAGTTAAACTCGTGTGTTGAAGGGGAAGTCCGGAAACGCTTTCTGTGGAGAAATCTCAAAACAGGCATTTCCAGCAATATTCCCGCATATAACGAAATACCAGTAAAACTCTGCCTAAAACACAGAAGCAACGTATCCTTCCATCTGCTCTGCTGTGCGTTTGTTCAGCTAACTAAGTTTAATCTCCCTTTAGATTCAGGAAGTGGAAACACGTTTCTGCTAAGAGCTGCGTTTGGACATTTCTCAGTGAATGGGAGCCTATGCTGTAAGGAGAAGTGTCTGCTTGGGAAACCAAAACGGAGATACCTAACAGAACGGTCTGCAATGTGTTCATTCAACTTAGCGAGTTAAACTCGTGTGTTGAAGGGGAAGTCTGGACACGCTTTCGGTGGAGAGATCTCAAAACAGGCATTTCCAGCACTATTCCCCCATATAACGAAATAGCAGTAAAACTGTGCCTAAAACACAGAAGCAACGTATCCTTCAATCTGCTCTGCTGTGCGTTTGTTCAGCTAAGTGAGTAAAATCTCCCTTTAGATTCAGGAGTTAGAAACACGTTTCTGCAAAGAGCTCCGTTTCGACATTTCTCAGTGAATGGGAGCCTATGCTGTAAGGAGAACTGTCTGCTTGGGAAACCAAAAGGGAGCTACATAACAGAACGGTATTCAATGTGTGCATTCAACTTACCGAGTTAAACTCGTGTGTTGAAGGGGAAGTCTGGAAACGATTTCTGTGGAGAGATCTCAAAACAGGCATTTCCAGCACTATTACCGCATATAACGAAATAACAGTAAAACTCTGCCTAAAACACAGAAGCAACGTATCCTTCAACCTGCTCTGCTGTGCGTTTCTTCAGCTAAGTGAGTTAAATCTCCCTTTAGATTCAGGAAGTGGAAACACGTTTCTGCTAAGAGCTGCGTTTGGACATTTCTCAGTGAATTGGAGCCTATGCTGTAAGGAGAAGTGTCTGCTTGGGAAACCATAACGGAGATACCTAACAGAACGGTCTTCAATGAGTTCATTCAACATAGCAAGTAAAAGTCGTGTGTTGAAGGGGAAGTCTGGACACGCTTTCGGTGGAGAGATCTCAAAACAGGCATTTCCAGCACTATTCCCGCATATAACGCAATAGCAGTAAAACTCTGCCTAAAACACAGAAGCAACGTATCCTTCAATCTTCTCTGCTGTGCGTTTGTTCAGCTAAGTGAGTTAAATCTCCCTTTAGATTCAGGAGTTAGAAACACGTTTCTGCAAAGACCTCCGTTTGGACATTTCTCAGTGAATGGGAGCCTATGCTGTAAGGAGAACTGTCTGCTTGGGAAACCAAAACGTATCTACCTAACAGAACGGTCTTCAATGTGTGCGTTCAACTTACAGAGTTAAACTCGTGTGTTGAAGTGGAAGTCCGGAAACGCTTTATCTGGAGAAATCTCAAAACAGGCATTTCCAGCAATATTCCCGCATATAACGAAATACCAGTAAAACTCTGCCTAAAACACAGAAGCAACGTATCCTTCCATCTGCTCTGCTGTGCGTTTGTTCAGCTAACTAAGTTAAATCTCCCTTTAGATTCAGGAAGTGGAAACACGTTTCTGCTAAGAGCTGCATTTGGACATTTCTCAGTGAATGGGAGCCGATGCTGTAAGCAGAACTGTCTGCTTGGAAAACCAAAACGGATCTACCTAACAGAACCGTCTTCAATGGGTGCATTCAACTTACCGAGTGAAAGTCGTGTGTTGAAGGGGAAATCTGGAAACTCTTTCTGTGGAGAGATCTCAAAACAGGCATTTCCAGCACTATTCCCGCTTATAACGTAATAGCAGTAAAACTCTGCCTGAAACACAGAAGCAAAGTATCCTTCAAACTGCTCTGCTGTGCGTATGTTCAGCTAAGTGAGTTAAATCTCCCTTTAGATTCAGGAGTTAGAAAAAGGTTTCTTCTAAGAGCTGCGTCTGGATATTTCTCAGTGAATGGGAGCCTATGCTGTAAGGAGAACTGTCTGCTTGGGAAACCAAAAGGGAGCGACATAACAGAACGGTCTTCAATGTGTGCATTCAACTTACAGAGTTAAACTCGTGTGTTGAAGGGGAAGTCTGGAAACGCTTTCTGTGGAGAGATCTCAAAACAGGCATTTCCAGCACTATTCCCCCATATAACGAAATAGCAGTAAAACTGTGCCTAAAACACAGAAGCAACGTATACTTCAATCTGCTCTGCTGTGCGTTTGTTCAGCTAAGTGAGTAAAATCTCCCTTTAGATTCAGGAGTTAGAAACACGTTTCTGCTAAGAGCTGCGTTTGGACATTTCTCAGTGAATGGGAGCCTATGCTGTAAGGAGAACTGTCTGCTTGGGAAACCAAAAGGGAGCTACATAAGAGAACGGTCTTCAATGTGTGCATTCAACTTACCGAGTTAAACTCGTGTGTTGAAGGGGAAGTCTGGAAACGATTTCTGTGGAGAGATCTCAAAACAGGCATTTCCAGCACTATTACCGCATATAACGAAATAACAGTAAAACTCTGCCTGAAACACAGAAGCAACGTATCCTTCAATCTGCTCTGCTGTGCGTTTCTTCAGCTAAGTGAGTTAAATCTCCCTTTAGATTCAGGAAGTGGAAACACGTTTCTGCTAAGAGCTGTGTTTGGACATTTCTCAGTGAATTGGAGCCTATGCTGTAAGGAGAAGTGTCTCCTTGGGAAACCATAACGGAGATACCTAACAGAACGGTCTTCAATGAGTTCATTCAACATAGCGAGTTAAAGTCGTGTGTTGAAGGGGAAGTCTGGACACGCTTTCGGTGGAGAGATCTCAAAACAGGCATTTCCAGCACTATTCCCGCATATAACGCAATAGCAGTAAAACTCTGCCTAAAACACAGAAGCAACGTATCCTTCAATCTTCTCTGCTGTGCGTTTATTCAGCTAAGTGAGTTAAATCTCCCTTTAGATTCAGGAGTTAGTAACATGTTTCTGCAAAGAGCTCCGTTTGGACATTTCTCAGTGAATGGGAGCCTATGCTGTAAGGAGAACTGTCTGCTTGGGAAACCAAAACGTATCTACCTAACAGAACGGTCTTCAATGTGTGCATTCAACTTACAGAGTTAAACTCGTGTGTTGAAGTGGAAGTCCGGAAACGCTTTATCTGGAGAAATCTCAAAACAGGCATTTCCAGCAATATTCCCGCATATAACGAAATACCAGTAAAACTCTGCCTAAAACACAGAAGCAACGTATCCTTCCATCTGCTCTGCTGTGCGTTTGTTCAGCTAACTAAGTTAAATCTCCCTTTAGATTCAGGAAGTGGAAACACGTTTCTGCTAAGTGCTGCGTTTGGATATTTCTCAGTGAATGGGAGCCTATGCTGTAAGGAGAAGTGTCTGCTTGGGAAACAAAAACGGAGATACCTAACAGAACGGTCTGCAATGTGTTCATTCAACTTAGCGAGTTAAACTCGTGTGTTGAAGGGGAAGTCTGGTCACGCTTTCGGTGGAGAGATCTCAAAACAGGCATTTCCAGCACTATTCCCGCATATAACGAAATAGCAGTAAAACTCTGCCTAAAACACAGAAGAAACGTATCCCTCAATCTGCTCTGCTGTGCGTTTGTTCAGCTAAGTGAGTTAAATCTCACTTTAGATTCAGGAATTAGAAACACGTTTCTGCTAAGGGCTGCGTTTGGACATTTCTCAGTGAATGGGAGCCTATGCTGTAAGAAGAACTGTCTGCTTGGGAAACCAAAACGGAGCTACCTAACAGAACGGTCTTCAATGTGTGCATTAAACTTACCGAGTTAAGCTCGTGTGTTGAAGGGGAAGTCTGGAAAAATTTTCCGTGGAGAGATCTCAAAACAGGCATTTCCAGCACTATTCCCGCATATAAGGAAATAGCAGTAAAACTCTGCCTAAAACACAGAAGCAACGTATCCTTCAATCTGCTCTGCTGTGCGTTTGTTCAGCTAAGTGAGTTAAATCTCCCTTTAGATTCAGGAGTGAGAAAAAGGTTTCTTCTAAGAGCTGCGTCTGGACATTTCTCAGTGAATGGGAGCCTATGCCATAAGGAGAATTGTCTGCTTGGGAAACCTAAAGGGAGCGACATAACAGAACGGTCTTCAATGTGTGCATTCAACTTACTGTGTTAAACTCGTGTGTTGAAGGGGAAGTCTGGAAATGCTATCTGTGGAGAGATCTCAAAACAGGCATTTCCAGCACTATTCCCGCATATAACGAAATAGCAGTAAAACTCTTCCTAAAACACAGAAGCAACGTATCCTTCAATCTGCTGTGCTGTGCGTTTGTTCAGCTATGTGAGTTAAATCTCCCTTTAAATTCAGGAGTTAGAAACAGGTTTCTGCTAAGAGCTGCGTTTGGACATTTCTCAGTTATTGGGAGCCTATGCTGTAAGGAGAACTGTCTGCTTGGGAAACCAAAAGGGATCAACATAACAGAACGGTCTTCAATGTGTGCATTCAACTTACAGAGTTAAAATAGTGTGTTGAAAGGGAAGTCTGGAAACGCTTTCTGTGGAGAGATCTCAAAACAGGCATTTCCAGCACTATTCCCTCATATAACAAAATAGCAGTAAAACTCTGCCTAAAACACAGAAGCAACGTATCCTTCAATCTGCTCTGCTGTGCGTTTGTTCAGCCAAGTGAGTTAAATCTCCCTTTAGATTCAGGAGTTAGAAACACGTTTCTGCAAAGAGCTCCGTTTGGACATTTCTCAGTGAATGGGAGCCTATGCTGTAAGGAGAACTGTCTGCTTGGGAAACCAAAACGTATCTACCTAACAGAACGGTCTTCAATGTGTGCATTCAACTTACAGAGTTAAACTCGTGTGTTGAAGAAGAAGTCCGGAAACGCTTTCTGTGGAGAAATCTCAAAACAGGCATTTCCAGCAATATTCCCGCATATAACGAAATACCAGTAAAACTCTGCCTAAAACACAGAAGCAACGTATCCTTCCATCTGCTCTGCTGTGCGTTTGTTCAGCTAACTAAGTTAAATCTCCCTTTAGATTCAGGAAGTGGAAACACGTTTCTGCTAAGAGCTGCGTTTGGACATTTCTCAGTGAATGGGAGCCTATGCTGTAAGGAGAAGTGTCTGCTTGGGAAACCAAAACGGAGATACCTAACAGAACGGTCTGCAATGTTTTCATTCAACTTAGCGAGTTAAAATCGTGTGTTGAAGGGGAAGTCTGGACACGCTTTCGGTGGAGAGATCTCCAAACAGGCATTTCCAGCACTATTCCCGCATATAACGAAATAGCAGTAAAACTCGGCCTAAAACACAGAAGAAACGTATCCCTCAATCTGCTCTGCTGTGCGTTTGTTCAGCTAAGTGAGTTAAATCTCACTTTAGATTCAGGAATTAGAAACACGTTTCTGCTAAGTGCTGCGTTTGGACATTTCTCAGTGAATGGGAGCCTATGCTGTAAGGAGAACTGTCTGCTTGGGAAACCAAAACGGAGCTACCTAACAGAACGGTCTTCAATGTGTGCATTCAACTTACCGAGTTAAGCTCGTGTGTTGAAGGGGAAGTCTGGAAAAATTTTCCGTGGAGAGATCTCAAAACAGGCATTTCCAGCACTATTCCCGCATATAAGGAAATAGCAGTAAAACTCTGCCTAAAACACAGAAGCAACGTATCCTTCAATCTGCTCTGCTGTGCATTTGTTCAGCTAAGTGAGTTAAATCTCCCTTTAGATTCAGGAGTTAGAAACACGTTTCTGCTAAGAGCTGCGTTTGGACATTTCTCAGTTAATGGGAGCCTATGCTGTAAGGAGTACTGTCTGCTTGGGAAACCAAAACGGAGCTACCTAACAGAACGGTCTTCAATGGGTGCATTCAACTTACAGAGTTAAAGTCGTGTGTTGAAGGGGAAATCTGGAAACGCTTTCTGTGGAGAGATCTCAAAACAGGCATTTCCAGCACTATTCCCGCTTATAACGTAATAGCAGTAAATCTCTGCCTAAAACACAGAAACAAGCTATCCTTCAATCTGCTCTTCTGTGCGTATGTTCAGCTAAGTGAGTTAAATCTCCCTTTAGATTCAGGAGTTAGAAAAAGGTTTCTTCTAAGAGCTGCGTTTGGACATTTCTCAGTGAATGGGAGCCTATGCTGTAAGGAGAACTGTCTGCTTGGGAAACCAATAGGGAGCGACATAACAGAACGGTCTTCAATGTGTGCATTCAACTTACAGAGTTAAACTCGTGTGTTGAAGGGGAAGTCTGGAAACGCTTTCTGTGGAGAGATCTCAAAACAGGCATTTCCTGCACTATTCCCCCATATAACGAAATAGCAGTAACACTCTGCCTAAAACACAGAAGCAACGTATCCTTCAATCTGCTCTGCTGTGCGTTTGTTCAGCTATGTGAGTTAAATCTCCCTTTAGATTCAGGAGATAGAAACACGTTTCTGCTAAGAGCTGCATTTGGACATTTCTCAGTGAATGGGAGCCTATGCTGTAAGGAGAAGTGTCTGCTTGGGAAACCAAAAGTGAGCTACATAACAGAAGGGTCTTCAATGTGTGCCTTCAACTTACCGAGTTAATCTCGTGTGTTGAAGGGGAAGTCTGGAAACGATTTCTGTGGAGAGATCACAAAACAGGCATTTCCAGCACTATTCCCGCATATAACGAAATAACAGTAAAACTCTGCCTAAAACACAGAAGCAACGCATCCTTCAATCTGCTCTGCTGTGCTTTTGTTCAGCTAACTAAGTTAAATCTCCCTTTAGATTCAGGAAGTGGAAACACGTTTCTGCTACGAGCTGCGTTTGGACATTTCTCAGTGAATGGGAGCCTATGCTGTAAGGAGAAGTGTCTGCTTGGGAAACCAAAACGGAGATACCTAACAGAACGGTCTTCAATGTGTTCATTCAACTTAGCGAGTTAAAGTCGTGTGTTGAAGGGGAAGTCTGGACACGCTTTCGGTGGAGAGATCTCAAAACAGGCATTTCCAGCACGATTCCTGCATACAACGTAATAGCAGTTAAACTCTGCCTAAAACACAGAAGCAACGTATCCTTCAATCTGCTCTGCTGTGTGTTTGTTCAGCTAAGTGGATTAAATCTCCCTTTAGATTCAGGAGTTAGAAACACGTTTCTGCTAAGGGCTGCGTTTGGACATTTCTCCGTGAATTGGAGCCTATGCTGTAAGGAGAACTGTCTGCTTGGGAAACCAAAACGGAGCTACCTAACAGAACGGTCTTCAATGTGTGCATTCAACTTACCGAGTTAAATTAGTGTGTTGAAGGGGAAGTCTGGAAAGGCTTTCTGTGGAGAGATCTCAAAACAGGCATTTCCAGCACGATTCCCGCATATAACGAAATAGCAGTAAAATTCTCCCTAAAACACAGAATCAACGGATCCTTCAATCTGCTCTGCTGTGCGTCTGTTCAGCTAAGTGAGATAAGTCTCCCTTTAGATTCAGGAGTTAGAAACACGTTTCTGCTAAGAGTTGCGTTTGGACATTTCTCAGTGAATGGGAGCCTATGCTGTAAGGAGAACTGTCTGCTTGGGGAACCAAAACGGAGCTATCTAACAGAACGGTCTTCAATGTGTGCATTCAACTTACCGAGTTAAACTCGTGTGTTGAAGGGGATGTCTGGAAACGGTTTCTGTGGAGAGATCTCAAAACAGGCATTTCCAGCACTATTCCCGCATATATAGTGAAATAGCAGTAAAACTCTGCCTAAAACACAGAAGCAACGTATACATCAATCTGCTCTGCTTTGCGGGTGTTCACCTAAGTGAGTTAAATCTCCCTTTAGATCCAGGAGTTAGAAACACGTTTCTGCTAAGAGTTGCGTTTGGACATTTCTCAGTGAATGGGAGCCTATGCTGTAAGGAGAACTGTCTGCTTGGGGAACCAAAACGGAGCTATCTAACAGAACGGTCTTCAATGTGTGCATTCAACTTACCGAGTTAAACTCGTGTGTTGAAGCGGAAGTCTGGAAACGGTTTCTGTGGAGAGATCTCAAAACAGGCATTTCCAGCACTATTCCCGCATATAAGGAAATAGCAGTAAAACTCTGCCTAAAACACAGAAGTAACGTATAAATCAATCTGCTCTGCTTTGCGGTTGTTCACCTAAGTGAGTTAAATCTCCCTTTAGATCCAGGAGTTAGAAACACGTTTCTGCTAAGAGCTGCGTTTGGACATTTCTCCGTGAATGGGAGCCTGTGCTGTAAGGAGAACTGTCTGCTTGGGAAACCAAAACCGAGCTACCTAACAGAGCGGTCTTCAATGTGTGCATTCAACTTACCGAGTTAAACTGGTGTGTTCAAGGGGAAGTCTGGAAACGCTTTCTGTGGAGAGATCTCAAAACAGGCATTTCCAGCACTATTCCCGCATATAACGAAATAGCAGTAAAACTCTGGCTAAAACACAGAAGCAACGTGTCCTTCAATCTGCTCTGCTGTGCGTTTGTTCAGCTAACTAAGGTAAATCTCCCTTTAGATTCAGGAAGTGGAAAAACGTTTCTGCTAAGAGCTGCGTTTGGGCATTTCTCAGTGAATGGGAGCCTATGCTGTAAGGAGAAGTGTCTGCTTGGGAAACCAAAACGGAGATACCTAACAGAACGGTCTTCAATGTGTTCATTCAACTTAGCGAGTTAAAGTCGTGTGTTGAAGGGGAAGTCTGGACACGCTTTCGGTGGAGAGATCTCAAAACAGGCATTTCCAGCACGATTCCTGCATACAACGTAATAGCAGTTAAACTCTGCCTAAAACACAGAAGCAACGTATCCTTCAATCTGCTCTGCTGTGTGTTTGTTCAGCTAAGTGGGTTAAATCTCCCTTTAGATTCAGGAGTTAGAAACACGTTTCTGCTAAGGGCTGCGTTTGGACATTTCTCCGTGAATTGGAGCCTATGCTGTAAGGAGAACTGTCTGCTTGGGAAACCAAAACGGAGCTACCTAACAGAACGGTCTTCAATGTGTGCATTCAACTTACCGAGTTAAATTAGTGTGTTGAAGGGGAAGTCTGGAAAGGCTTTCTGTGGAGAGATCTCAAAACAGGCATTTCCGGCACGATTCCCGCATATAACGAAATAGCAGTAAAATTCTGCCTAAAACACAGAATCAACGGATCCTTCAATCTGCTCTGCTGTGCGTCTGTTCAGCTAAGTGAGATAAGTCTCCCTTTAGATTCAGGAGTTAGAAACACGTTTCTGCTAAGAGTTGCGTTTGGACATTTCTCAGTGAATGGGAGCCTATGCTGTAAGGAGAACTGTCTGCTTGGGGAACCAAAACGGAGCTATCTAACAGAACGGTCTTCAATGTGTGCATTCAACTTACCGAGTTAAACTCGTGTGTTGAAGGGGAAGTCTGGAAACGCTTTCTGTGGAGAGATCTCAAAACAGGCATTTCCAGCACTATTCCCGCATATATAGGAAAATAGCAGTAAAACTCTGCCTAAAACACAGAAGCAACGTATACATCAATCTGCTCTGCTTTGCGGTTGTTCACCTAAGTGAGTTAAATCTCCCTTTAGATCCAGGAGTTAGAAACACGTTTCTACTAAGAGCTGCGTTTGGACATTTCTCCGTGAATGGGAGCCTGTGCTGTAAGGAGAACTGTCTGCTTGGGAAACCAAAACGGAGCTACATAACAGAGCGGTCTTCAATGTGTGCATTCAACTTACCGAGTGAAACTGGTGTGTTCAAGGGGAAGTCTGGAAACGCTTTCTGTGGAGAGATCACAAAACAGGCATTTCCAGCACTATTCCCGCATATAACGAAATAGCAGTAAAACTCTGGCTAAAACACAGAAGCAACGTGTCCTTCAATCTGCTCTGCTGTGCGTTTGTTCAGCTAACTAAGGTAAATCTCCCTTTAGATACAGGAAGTGGAAAAACGTTTCTGCTAAGAGCTGCGTTTGGACATTTCATAGTGAATGTGAGCCTATGCTGTAAGGAGAAGTGTCTGCTTGGGAAACCAAAACGGAGATACCTAACAGAACGGTCTTCAATGTGTGCATTCAACGTACCGAGTTAAACTCGTGTGTTGAAGGGGAAGTCTGGAAACGCTTTCTGTGGAGAGATCTCAAAACAGGCATTTCCAGCACTATTCCCGCATATAACGAATTAGCAGTAAAACTCTGCATAAAACACAGAAGCAACATATTATTCAATCTGCTCTGCTGTGGTTTTGTTTAGCTAAGTGAGTTAAATCTCCCTTTAGATTCAGGAGTTAGAAACACGTTTCTGCTAAGAGCTGCGTTTGGACATTTCTCAGTGAATGGAAGCCTATGCTGTAAGGAGAACTGTCTGCTTGGGAAACCAAAAGGGAGCTACATAACAGAACGGACTTAAATGTGTGCATTCAACTTACCGAGTTAAACTCGTGTGTTGAAGGGGAAGTCTGGAAACGCTTTCTGTGGAGAGATCTCAAAACAGGCATTTCCAGCACTATTCGCGCATAATACGAAATAGCAGTAAAACTCTGCCTAAAACACAGAAGAAACGTATCCTTCAATCTGCTCTGCTGTGCGTTTGTTCAGCTTAGTGAGTTAAATCTCCCTTTAGATTCAGGAGTTAGAAACACGTTTCTACTAAGAGATGCGTTTGGACATTTCTCAGTGAATGGGAGCCTATGCTGCAAGGAGAACTGTCTGCTTGGGAAACCAAAACGGAGCTACCTAACAGAACGGTCTTCAATGTGTGCATTCAACTTACCGAGTTAAACTCGTGTGTTGAAGGGGAAGTCTGGAAACGCTTTCTGTGGAGAGATCTCAAAACAGGCATTTCCAGCACTATTCCCGCATATAAGGAAATAGCAGTAAATCTCTGCCAAAAACACAGGAGCAACGTATCCTTCAATCTGCTCTGCTGTGCGTTTGTTCAGCTAAGTGAGTTAAATCTCCCTTTAGATTCAGGAGTTAGAAACAGGTTTCTCCTAAGAGCTGCGTTTGGACATTTCTCAGTTAATGGGAGCCTATGCTGTAAGGAGAACTGTCTGCTTGGGAAACCAAAAGGGAGCTACATAACAGAACGGTCTTCAATGTGTGCATTCAACTTACCGAGTTTACATCGTGTGTTGAAGGGGAAGTCTGGAAACACTTTCTGTGGAGAGATCTCAAAACAGGCATTTCCAGCACTATTCCCGCATATAAGGAAATAGCAGTAAAACTCTGCCTAAAACACGGAAGCAACGTATCCTTCAATCTGCTCTGCTGTGCGTTTGTTCAGCTAAGTGAGTTAAATCTCCCTTTAGATTCAGGAGTTAGAAAAAAGTTTCTGCTAAGAGCTGCGTTTGGACATTTCTCAGTGAATTGGAGCCTATGCTGTAAGGAGAACTGTCTGCTTGGAAACCAAAACGGAGCTACATAACAGAACGGTCTTCAATGTGTGTATTCAACTTACCGAGTTAAACTCGTGTGTTAAATGGGAAGTCTGGAAACACTTTCTGTGGAGAGATCTCAAAACAGGCATATCCAGCACGATTCCCGCATACAACGATGTAGCAGTAAAACTCTGCCTAAAACACAGAAGCAACGTATCCTTCAATCTGCTCTGCTGTGCGTTTGTTCAGCTAAGTGAGTTAAATCTCCCTTTAGATTCAGGAGTTAGAAACACGTTTCTGCTAAGGGCTGCGTTTGGACATTTCTCAGTGAATGGGAGCCTATGCTATAAGGAGAACTGTCTACTTGGGAAACCAAAACGGAGCTACCTAACAGAACGGTCTTCAATGTGTGCATTCAACTTACCGAGTTAAACTCGTGTATTGAAGGGGAAGTCTGGAAAGGCTTTCTGTGGAGAGATCTCAAAACACGCATTTCCAGCACTATTCCCGCATATAACGAAATAGCAGTAAAACTCTGGCTAAAACACAGAAGCAACGTGTCCTTCAATCTGCTCTGCTGTGCGTTTGTTCAGCTAAGTGAGTTAAATCTCCCTTTCGATTCAGGAGTTAGGAACACTTTTCTGCTAAGAGCTGCGTTTGGACATTTCTCAGTGAATGGGAGCCTATGCTGCAAAGAGAACTGTCTGCTTGGGAAACCAAATCGGAGCTACATAACAGAACGGTATTCAATGTGTGCATTCAACTTATCGAGTTTAACTCGTGTGTTGAAGGGGAAGTCCTGAAATGCTTTCTGTGGAGAGATCTCAAAACAGGCATTTCCAGCACTATTCCCGCATATAAGGAAATGGCAGTAAAATTCTGCCTAAAACACAGAAGCAACGTATCCTTCAATCTGCTCTGCTGTGCGTTTGTTCAGCTAAGTGAGTTAAATCTCACTTTAGATTCAGGAGTTAGAAACAGGTTTCTGCTAAGAGCTGCGTTTGGACATTTCTCAGTGAATGGGAGCCTATGCTGTAAGGAGAACTGTCTGCTTGGGAAACCAAAAGGGAGCTACATAACAGAAAGGTCTTCAATGTGTGCATTCAACTTACAGTGTTAAACTCCTGTGTTGAAGGGGAAGTCTGGAAACGCTTTCTGTGGAGAGATCTCAAAACAGGCATTTCCAGCACTATTCCCGCATATAACGAAATAGCGGTAAAACTCTGCCTAAAACACAGAAGCAACGTATCCTTCAATCTTCTTTGTTGTGCGTATGTTCAGGTAAGTGAGTTAAATCTCCCTTTAGATTCAGGAGATAGAAACAGGTTTCTGCTAAGGGCTGCGTTTGGACATTTCTCAGTGAATGGGAGCCTATGCTGTAAGGAGAACTGTCTGCTTGGGAAACCAAAAGGGAGCCACATAACAGAACGGACTTAAATGTGTGCATTCAACTTACCGAGTTAAACTCGTGTGTTGAAGTGGATGTCTGGAAACGCTTTCTGTGGAGAGATTTCAAAACAGGCATTTCCAGCACTATTCGCGCATAATACGAAATAGCAGTAAAACTCTGCCTAAAACACAGAAGCAACGTATCCTTCAATCTGCTCTGCTGTGCGTTTGTTCAGCTAAGTGAGTTAAATCTCCCTTTAGATTCAGGAGTTAGAAACAGGTTTCTGCTAAGAGCTGCGTTTGGACATTTCTCAGTGAATGCAGCCTATTCTGTAAGGAGAACTGTCTGCTTGGGAAACCAAAAGGGAGCTACTTATCAGAACGGTCTTCAATGTGTGCATTCAACTTACCGAGTTAAACTCTTGTGTTGAAGGGGAAGTCTGGAAACGCTTTCTGTGGAGAAATCTCAAAACAGGCATTTCCAGCACTATTCCCGCATATAACGAAATAGCAGTAAAACTCTGCCTAAAACACAGAAGCAACGTATCCTTCAATCTGCTCTGCTGTGTGTTTGTTCAGCTAAGTGAGTTAAATCTCACTTTAGATTCAGGAATTAGAAACACGTTTCTGCTAAGGACTGCGTTTGGACATTTCTCAGTGAATGGGAGCCTATGGTTTAAGGAGAACTGTCTGCTTGGGAAACCAAAACGGAGCTACCTAACAGAACGGTCATCAATGTGTGCATGCAACTTACCGAGTTAAACTCGTGTGCTGAAGGGGAAGTCTGGAAAAACATTCTGTGGAGTGATCTCAAAACAGGCATTTCCAGCTCTATTCCCGCATATAACGAAATAGCAGTAAAACTCTGCCTAAAACACAGAAGCAACGTATCTTTCTATCTGCTCTGCTTTGCGTTTGTTCAGCTAAGTGAGTTAAATCTCCCTTTAGATTCAGGAGTTAGAAACAGGTTTCTGCTAAGAGCTGCGTTTGGACATTTCTCAGTTAATGGGAGCCTATGCTGTAAGGAGAACTGTCTGCTTGGGAAACCAAAAGGGAGCTACATAACAGAACGGTCTTCAATGTGTGCATTCAAATTACTGAGTTAAAATCGTGTGTTGAAGGGGAAGTCTGGAAACACTTTCTGTGGAGAGATCTCAAAACAGGCATTTCCAGCACTATTGCCGCATATAACAAAATAGCAGTAAAAGTCTGCCTAAAACACAGGAGCAACGTATCCTTCAATCTGCTCTGCTGTGCGTTTGTTCAGCCAAGTGAATTAAATCTCCCTTTAGATTCAGGGGTTAGAAACACGTTTCTGCAAAGTGCTCCGTTTGGACATTTCTCAGTGAATGGGAGCCTATGCTGTAAGGAGAACTGTCTGCTTGGGAAACCAAAACGGAGCTACGTAACAGAACGGCCTTCAATGTGTGCATTGAACTTACCGAGTTAAACTCCTGTGTTGAAGGGGAAGTCTGGAAACGCTTTCTGTGGAGAGATCTCAAAACAGGCATTTCCAGCACTATTCCCGCATATAACGAATTAGCAGTAAAACTCTGCATAAAACACAGAAGCAACATATTCTTCAATCTGCTCTGCTGTGGTTTTGTTTAGCTAAGGAGTTAAATCTCCCTTTAGATTCAGGAGTTAGAAACACGTTTCTGCTAAGGGCTGCGTTTGGACATTTCTCAGTGAATGGGAGCCTATGCTGTAAGGAGGACTGTCTGCTTGGGAAACTAAAAGGGAGCTACATAACAGAACGGACTTAAATGTGTGCATTCAACTTACCGATTTAAACTCGTGTGTTGAAGGCGAAGTCTGGAAACGCTTTCTGTGGAGAGATCTCAAAACAGGCATTTCCAGCACTATTCCCGCATATAACGAAATAACAGTAAAGCTCTGCCTAAAACACAGAAGCAACGTATCCTTCAATCTGCTCTGCTGTGCGTTTGTTCAGCTAAGTGAGGTAAATCTCCCTTTAGATTCAGGAGTTAGAAACACGTTTCTGCTAAGAGCTGCGTTTGGACATTTCTCAGTGAATGGGAGCCTATGCTGTAAAGAGAACTGTCTGCTTGGGAAACCAAAACGGAGCTACCTAACAGAACGGTCTTCAATGTGTGCATTCAACTTACCGTGTTAAACTCGTGTGTTGAAGGGGAAGTCTGGAAACTTTTTCTGTGGAGAGATCTCAAAAGAGGCATTTCCAGCACTATTCCCGCATATAAGGAAATAGCAGTAAAACTCTGCCAAAAACACAGAAGCAACGTATCCTTCAATCTGCTCTGCTGTGCGTTTGTTCAGCCAAGTGAGTTAAATCTCCCTTTAGATTCAGGAGTTAGAAACACGTTTCTGCAAAGAGCTCCGTTTGGACATTTCTCAGTGAATGGGAGCCTATGCTGTTAGCAGCACTGTCTGCTTGGGAAACCAAAACGGATCTACATAACCGAACGGTCTTCAATGTGTGCATTCAACTTACAGAGTTAAACTCGTGTGTTGAAGGGGAAGTCTGGAAACGCTTTCTGTGGAGAAATCTCAAAACCGGCATTTCCAGCACTATTCCCGCATATAACGAAATACCAGTAAAACTCTGCCTAAAACACACAAGCAACGTATCCTTCAATCTGCTCTGCTGTGCGTTTGTTCAGCTAAGTGAGTTAAATCTCCCTTTAGATTCAGGAAGTGGAAACACGTTTCTGCTAAGAGCTGCGTTTGGACATTTCTCAGTGAATTGGAGCCTATGCTGTAAGGAGAACTGTCTGCTTGGAAACCAAATCGGAGCTACCTAACAGAACGGTCTTCAATGTGTGCATTCTACTTACCGAGTTAAACTCGTGTGTTGAATGGGAAGTCTGGAAACACTTTTTTGGAGAGATCTCAAAACAGGCATTTCCAGCACGATTCCCGCATACAACGTAATAGCAGTTAAACTCTGCCTAAAACACAGAAGCAACGTATCCTTCAATCTGCTCTGCTGTGTGTTTGTTCAGCTAAGTGAGTTAAATCTCCCTTTAGATTCAGGAGTTAGAAACACGTTTCTGCTAAGGGCTGCGTTTGGACATTTCTCAGTGAATTGGAGCCTATGCTGTAAGGAGAACTGTCTGCTTGGGAAACCAAAACGGAGCTACCTAACAGAACGGTCTTCAATGTGTGCATTCAACTTACCGAGTTAAATTAGTGTGTTGAAGGGGAAGTCTGGAAAGGCTTTCTGTGGAGAGATCTCAAAACAGGCATTTCCAGCACGATTCCCGCATATAACGAAATAGCAGTAAAATTCTGCCTAAAACACAGAATAAACGGATCCTTCAATCTGCTCTGCTGTGCGTCTGTTCAGCTAAGTGAGATAAGTCTCCCTTTAGATTCAGGAGTTAGAAACCCGTTTCTGCTAAGAGTTGCGTTTGGACATTTCTCAGTGAATGGGAGCCTATGCTGTAAGGAGAACTGTCTGCTTGGGGAACCAAAACGGAGCTATCTAACAGAACGGACTTCAGTGTGTGCATTCAACTTACCGAGTTAAACTCGTGTGTTGAAGGGGAAGTCTGGAAACGGTTTCTGTGGAGAGATCTCAAAACAGGCATTTCCAGCACTATTCCCGCATATAAGGAAATAGCAGTAAAACTCTGCCTAAAACACAGAAGCAACGTATACATCAATCTGCTCTGCTTTGCGGTTGTTCACCTAAGTGAGTTAAATCTCCCTTTAGATCCAGGAGTTAGAAACACGTTTCTGCTAAGAGTTGCGTTTGGACATTTCTCAGTGAATGGGAGCCTATGCTGTAAGGAGAACTGTCTGCTTGGGGAACAAAAACGGAGCTATATAACAGAGCGGTCTTCAATGTGTGCATTCAACTTACCGAGTTAAACTCGTGTGTTGAAGGGGAAGTCTGGAAACGCTTTCTGTGGAGAGATCACAAAACAGGCATTTCCAGCACTATTCCCGCATATAACGAAATAGCAGTAAAACTCTGCCTAAAACACAGAAGCAACGTATCATTCAATCTGCTCTGCTGCGCGTTTGTTCAGCTAAGTGAGTTAAATCTCCCTTTAGATTCAGTAGTTAGAAACACGTTTCTGCTAAGAGCAGCGTTTGGACATTTCTCAGTGAATTGGAGCCTATGTTGTAAGGAGAACTGTCTGCTTGGGAAACCAAAACGTAGCTACCTAACAGAACGGTCTTCAATGGGTGCACTCAACTTACCGAGTTAAACTCGTGTGTTGAAGGAGAAGTCTGGAAACGCTTTCTTTGGAGAGATCTCAAAACAGGCATTTCCAGCACTATTCCCGCTTATAACATAATAGCAGTAAAACTCTGCCTAAAACACAGAAGCAACGGATCATTCAATCTGCACTGCTGTGCGTCTGTTCAGCTAAGTGAGATAAGTCTCCCTTTAGATTCAGGAGTTAGAAACACGTTTCTGCTAAGATTTGCGTTTGGACATTTCTCAGTGAATGGGAGCCTATGCTGTAAGGAGAACTGTCTGCTTGGGAAACCAAAAGGGAGCTACATAACAGAAAGGTCTTCAATGTGTGCATTCAACTTACAGTGTTAAACTCGTGTGTTGATGGGGAAGTCTGGAAACGCTTTCTGTGGAGAGATCTCAAAACAGGCATTTCCAGCACTATTCCCGCATATAACGAAATAGCGGTAAAACTCTGCCTAAAACACAGAATCAACGTATCCTTCAATCTTCATTGTTGTGCGTATGTTCAGCTAAGTGAGTTAAAACTCCCTTTAGATTCAGGAGATAGAAACAGGTTTCTGCTAAGGGCTGCGTTTGGACATTTCTCAGTGAATGGGAGCCTATGCTGTAAGGAGAACTGTCTCCTTGGGAAACCAAAAGGGAGCTACATAACAGAACGGTCTTCAATGTGTGCATTCAACTTACCGAGTTAAACTCGTGTGTTGAAGGGGAAGTCTGGAAACGCTTTCTGTGGAGAGATCTCAAAACAGGCATTTCCAGCACTATTCCCGCATATAACGAAATAAAAGTAAAACTCTGCCTAAAACACAGAAGCAACGTATCCTTCAATCTGCTCTGCTGTGCGTTTGTTCAGCTAAGTGAGGTAAATCTCCCTTTAGATTCAGGAGTTAGAAACACGTTTCTGCTAAGAGCTGCGTTTGGACATTTCTCAGTGAATGGGAGCCTATGCTGTAAAGAGAACTGTCTGCTTGGGAAACCAAAACGGAGCTACATAACAGAACGGTCTTCAATGTGTGCATTCAACGTACCGAGTTAAACTCGTGTGTTGAAGGGGAAGTCTGGAAACTCTTTCTGTGGAGAGATCTCAAAAGAGTCATTTCCAGCACTATTCCCGCATATAAGGAAATAGCAGTAAAACTCTGCCAAAAACACAGAAGCAACGTATCCTTCAATCTGCTCTGCTGTGCGTTTGTTCAGCCAAGTGAGTTAAATCTCCCTTTAGATTCAGGAGTTAGAAACACGTTTCTGCAAAGAGCTCCGTTTGGACATTTCTCAGTGAATGGGAGCCTATGCTGTAAGCAGCACTGTCCGCTTGGGAAACCAAAACGAATCTACCTAACCGAACCGTCTTCAATGTGTGCATTCAACTTACAGAGTTAAACTCGTGTGTTGAAGGGGAAGTCTGGAAACGCTTTCTGTGGAGAAATCTCAAAACCGGCATTTCCAGCACTATTCCCGCATATAACGAAATAGCAGTAAAACTCTGCCTAAAACACACAAGCAACGTATCCTTCAATCTGCGCTGCTGTTCGTTTGTTCAGCTAAGTGAGTTAAATCTCCCTGTAGATTCAGGAAGTGGAAACACGTTTCTGCTAAGAGCTGCGTTTGGACATTTCTCAGTGAATTGGAGCCTATGCTGTAAGGAGAACAGTCTGCTTGGAAACCAAAACGGAGCTACCTAACAGAACGGTCTTCAATGTGTTCATTCAACTTAGCGAGTTAAAGTCGTGTGTTGAAGGGGAAGTCTGGACACGCTTTCGGTGGAGAGATCTCAAAACAGGCATTTCCAGCCCTATTCCCGCATATAAGGAAATAGCAGTAAAACTCTGCCTAAAACACAGAAGCAACGTATACATCAATCTGCTCTGCTTTGCGGTTGTTCACCTAAGTGAGTTAAATCTCCCTTTAGATCCAGGAGTTAGAAACACGTTTCTGCTAAGAGCTGCGTTTGGACATTTCTCCGTGAATGGGAGCCTGTGCTGTAAGGAGAACTGTCTGCTTGGGAAACCAAAACGGAGCTACCTAACAGAGCGGTCTTCAATGTGTGCATTCAACTTACCGAGTTAAACTGGTGTGTTCAAGGGGAAGTCTGGAAACTCTTTCTGTGGAGAGATCTCAAAACAGGCATTTCCAGCACTATTCCCGCATATAACGAAATAGCAGTAAAACTCTGGCTAAAACACAGAAGCAACGTGTCCTTCAATCTGCTCTGCTGTGCGTATGTTCAGCTAAGTGAGTTAAATCTCCCTTTAGATTCAGGAGTTAGAAACACGTTTCTGCTAAGAGCTGAATTTGGACATTTCTCAGTGAATGGGAGCCTATGCTGTAAGGAGAACTGTCTGCTTGGGAAACCAGAAGGGAGCTACATAACAGAACGTATGCAATGTGTGCATTCAACTTACCGAGTTAAAATCGTGTGTTGAAGGGGAAGTCTGGAAACGCTTTCTGTGGAGAGATCTCAAAACAGGCATTTCCAGCACTATTCCCGCATATAACAAAATAGCAGTAAAACTCTGCCTAAAACACAGAAGCAACGTATCCTTCACTCTGCTCTTCTGTGCGTTTGTTCAGCTAAGTGAGTTAAATCTCCCTTTAGATTCAGGAGTTAGAAACAGGTTTCTGCTAAGAGCTGCGTTTGGACATTTCTCAGTGAATGTGAGCCTATGCTGTAAGGAGAATTGTCTGCTTGGGAAACCAAAAGGGAGCTACATAACTGAAAGGTCTTCAATGTGTGCATTCAACTTACGGAGTTAAACTCGTGTGTTGAAGGGGAAGTCTGGAAACGCTTTCTGTGGAGAGATCTCAAAACAGGCATTTCCAGCACTATTCCCGCATATAACGAAATAGCGGTAAAACTCTGCCTAAAACACAGAAGCAACGTATCCTTCAATCTTCTTTGTTGTGCGTATGTTCAGCTAAGTGAGTTAAATCTCCCTTTAGATTCAGGAGTTAGAAACAGGTTTCTGCTAAGAGCTGCGTTTGGACATTTCTCAGTGAATGGGAGCCTATGGTGTAAGGAGAACTGTCTCCTTGGGAAACCAAAAGGGAGCTACATAACAGAACGGTCTTCCATGTGTGCATTGAACTTACCGAGTTAAACTCCTGTGTTGAAGGGGAAGTCTGGAAATGCTTTCTGTGGAGAGATCTCAAAACAGGCATTTCCAGCACTATTCCCGCATATAACGAAATAGCAGTAAAACTCTGCCTAAAACACAGAAGCAACGTATCATTCAATCTGCTCTGCTGCGCGTTTGTTCAGCTAAGTGAGTTAAATCTCCCTTTAGATTCAGGAGTTAGAAACTCGTTTCTGCTAAGAGCTGCGTTTGGACATTTTTCAGTGAATTGGAGCCTATGTTGTAAGGAGAACTGTCTGCTTGGGAAACCAAAACGTAGCTACCTAACAGAACGGTCTTCAATGGGTGCATTCAACTTACCGAGTTAAACTCGTGTGTTGAAAGAGAAGTCTGGAAACGCTTTCTGTGGAGAGATCTCAAAACAGGCATTTCCAGCACTATTCCCGCTTATAACATAATAGCAGTAAAACTCTGCCTAAAACACAGAAGCAACGGATCCTTCAATCTGCACTGCTGTGCGTCTGTTCAGCTAAGTGAGATAAGTCTCCCTTTAGATTCAGGAGTTAGAAACACGTTTCTGCTAAGAGTTGCGTTTGGACATTTCTCAGTGAATGGGAGCCTATGCTGTAAGGAGAACTGTCTGCTTGGGAAACCAAAACGGAGCTACCTAACAGAACGGTCTTCAATGTGTGCATTCAACTTACCGAGCTAAACTCGTGTGTTGAAGGGGAAGTCTGGAAACGCTTTCTGTGGAGAGATCTCAAAACAGGCATTTCCAGCACTATTCCCGCATATAAGGAAATAGCAGTAAAACTCTGCCTAAAACACAGAAGCAACGTATACATCAATCTGCTGTGCTTTGCGTTTGTTCACCTAAGTGAGTTAAATCTCCCTTTAGATTCAGGAGTTAGAAACACGTTTCTGCTAAGAGCTGCGTTTGGACATTTCTCCGTGAATGGGAGCCTATGCTGTAAGGAGAACTGTCTGCTTGGGAAACCAAAATGGAGCTACCTAACAGAGCGGTCTTCAATGTGTGCATTCAACTTACCGAGTTAAACTGGTGTGTTGAAGGGGAAGTCTGGAAACGCTTTCTGTGGAGAGGTCTCAAAACAGGCATTTCCAGCACTATTCCCGCATATAACGAAATAGCAGTAAAACTCTGGCTGAAACACAGAAGCAACGTGTCCTTCAATCTGCTCTGCTGTGCGTATGTTCAGCTAAGTGAGTTAAATCTCCCTTTAGATTCAGGAGTTAGAAACAGGTTTCTGCTAAGAGATTCGTTTGGACATTTCTCAGTGAATGCAGCCTATTCTGTAAGGAGAAATGTCTGCTTGGGAAACCAAAAGGGAGCTACCTATCAGAACGGTCTTCAATGTGTGCATTCAACTTACCGAGTTAAACTCTTGTGTTGAAGGGGAAGTCTGGAAACGCTTTCTGTGGAGAGATCTCAAAACAGGCATTTCCAGCACTATTTCCGCATATAACGAAATAGCAGTAAAACTCTGCCTAAAACACAGAAGCAACGTATCTTTCAATCTGCTCTGCTGTGCGTTTGTTCAGCTACGTGAGTTAAATCTCACTTAGGTTCAGGAATTAGAAACACGTTTCTGCTAAGGACTGCGTTTGGACATTTCTCAGTGAATGGGAGCCTATGCTTTAAGGAGAATTGTCTGCTTGGGAAAACAAAACGGAGCTACCTAACAGAACGGTCATCAATGTGTGCATGCAACTTACCGAGTTAAACTCGGGTGTTGAAGGGGAAGTCTGGAAAAACATTCTGTGGAGTGATCTCAAAACAGGCATTTCCAGCTCTATTCCCGCATATAACGAAATAGAAGTAAAACTCTGCCTAAAACACAGAAGGAACGTATCTTTCTATCTGCTCTGCTGTGCGTTTGTTCAGCTAAGTGAGTTAAATCTCCCTTTAGATTCAGGAGTTAGAAACAGGTTTCTGCTAAGAGCTGCGTTTGGACATTTCTCAGTTAATGGGAGCGTATGCTGTAAGGAGAACTGTCTGCTTGGGAAACCAAAAGGGAGCTACATAACAGAACGGTCTTCAATGTGTGCATTCAAATTACCGAGTTAAAATCGTGTGTTGAAGGGGAAGTCTGGAAACACTTTCTGTGGAGAGATCTCAAAACAGGTATTTCCAGCACTATTCCCGCATATAACAAAATAGCAGTAAAAGTCTGCCTAAAACACAGGAGCAACGTATCCTTCAATCTGCTCTGCTGTGCGTTTGTTCAGCCAAGTGAGTTAAATCTCCCTTTAGATTCAACGGTTAGAAACACGTTTCTGCAAATTGCTCCGTTTGGACATTTCTCAGTGAAAGGGAGCCTATGCTGTAAGGAGAACTGTCTGCTTGGGAAACCACAACGGAGCTACCTAACAGAACGGTCTTCAATGTGTGCATTGAACTTACCGAGTTAAATTCGTGTGTTGAAGGGGAAGTCTTGAAACGCTTTCTGTGGAGAGATCTCAAAACAGGCATTTCCAGCACTATTCCCGCATATAACGAATTAGCAGTAAAACTCTGCATAAAACAAAGAAGCAACATATTCTTCAATCTGCTCTGCTGTGGTTTTGTTTAGCTAAGTGAGTTAAATCTCCCTTCAGATTCAGGAGTTAGAAACACGTTTCTGCTAAGAGCTGCGTTTGGACATTTCTCAGTGAATGGGAGCCTATGCTGTAAGGAGAACTGTCTGCTTGGGAAACCAAAAGGGAGCTACATAACAGAACGGACTTAAATATGTGCATTCAACTTACCGAGTTAAACTCGTGTGTTGAAGGGGAAGTCTGGAAACGCTTTCTGTGGAGAGATCTCAAAACAGGCATTTCCAGCACTATTCCCGCATATAACGAAATAACAGTAAAACTCTGCCTAAAACACAGAAGCAACGTATCCTTCAATCTGCTCTGCTGTGCGTTTGTTCAGCTAAGTGAGGTAAATCTCACTTTAGATTCAGGAGTTAGAAACACGTTTCTGCTAAGAGCTGCGTTTGGACATTTCTCAGTGAATGGGAGCCTAAGCTGTAAAGAGAACTGTCTGCTTGGGAAACCAAAACGGAGCTACCTAACAGAACGGTCTTCAATGTGTGCATTCAACTTACCGAGTTAAACTCGTGTGTTGAAGGGGAAGTCTGGAAACTCTTTCTGTGGAGAGATCTCAAAACAGGCATTTCCAGCACTATTCCCGCATATAAGGAAATAGCAGTAAAACTCTGCCAAAAACACAGAAGCAACGTAACCTTCAATCTGCTCTGCTGTGCGTTTGTTCAGCCAAGCGAGTTAAATCTCCCTTTAGATTCAGGAGTTAGAAACACGTTTCTGCAAAGAGCTCCGTTTGGACATTTCTCAGTGAATGGGAGCCTATGCTCTAAGCAGCACTGTCTGCTTGGGAAACCAAAACGGATCTACCTAACCGAACGGTCTTCAATGTGTGCATTCAACTTACAGAGTTAAACTCGTTTGTTGATGGGGAAGTCTGGAAACGCTTTCTGTGGAGAAATCTCAAAACCGGCATTTCCAGCACTATTCCCGCATATAACGAAATACCAGTATAACTCTGCCTAAAACACACAAGCAACGTATCCTTCAATCTGCTCTGCTGTGCGTTTGTTCAGCTAAGTGAGTTAAATCTCCCATTAGATTCAGGAAGTGGAAACACGTTTCTGCTAAGAGCTGCGTTTGGACATTTCTCAGTGAATTGGAGCCTATGCTGTAAGGAGAACTGTCTGCTTGGAAACCAAAACGGAGCTACCTAACAGAACGTTCTTCAATGTGTTCATTCTACTTACCGATTTAAACTCGTGTGTTGAATGGGAAGTCTGGAAACACTTTCTGTGGAGAGATCTCAAAACAGGCATTTCCAGCACGATTCACGCATACAACGTAATAGCAGTTAAACCCTGCCTAAAACACAGAAGCAACGTATCCTTCAATCTGCTCTGCTGTGTGTGTGTTCAGCTAAGTGAGTTAAATCTCCCTTTAGATTCAGGAGTTAGAAACACGTTTCTGCTAAGGGCTGCGTTTGGACATTTCACAGTGAATGGGAGCCTATGCTGTAAGGAGAACTGTCTGCTTGGGAAACCAAAACGGAGCTACCTAACAGAACGGTCTTCAATGTGTGCATTCAACTTACCGAGTTAAACTAGTGTGTTGAAGGGGAAGTCTGGAAAGGCTTTCTGTGGAGAGATCTCAAAACAGGCATTTCCAGCACGATTCCCGCATATAACGAAATAGCAGTAAAATTCTGCCTGAAACACAGAAGCAACGGATCCTTCAATCTGCTCTGCTGTGCGTCTGTTCAGCTAAGTGAGATAAGTCTCCCTTTAGATTCAGGAGTTAGAAACACGTTTCTGCTAAGAGTTGCGTTTGGACATTTCTCAGTGAATGGGAGCCTAAGCTGTAAAGAGAACTGTCTGCTTGGGAAACCAAAACGGAGCTACCTAACAGAACGGTCTTCAATGTGTGCATTCAACTTACCGAGTTAAACTCGTGTGTTGAAGGGGAAGTCTGGAAACTCTTTCTGTGGAGAGATCTCAAAACAGGCATTTCCAGCACTATTCCCGCATATAAGGAAATAGCAGTAAAACTCTGCCAAAAACACAGAAGCAACGTAACCTTCAATCTGCTCTGCTGTGCGTTTGTTCAGCCAAGCGAGTTAAATCTCCCTTTAGATTCAGGAGTTAGAAACACGTTTCTGCAAAGAGCTCCGTTTGGACATTTCTCAGTGAATGGGAGCCTATGCTGTAAGCAGCACTGTCTGCTTGGGAAACCAAAACGGATCTACCTAACCGAACGGTCTTCAATGTGTGCATTCAACTTACAGAGTTAAACTCGTTTGTTGATGGGGAAGTCTGGAAACGCTTTCTGTGGAGAAATCTCAAAACCGGCATTTCCAGCACTATTCCCGCATATAACGAAATACCAGTATAACTCTGCCTAAAACACACAAGCAACGTATCCTTCAATCTGCTCTGCTGTGCGTTTGTTCAGCTAAGTGAGTTAAATCTCCCATTAGATTCAGGAAGTGGAAACACGTTTCTGCTAAGAGCTGCGTTTGGACATTTCTCAGTGAATTGGAGCCTATGCTGTAAGGAGAACTGTCTGCTTGGAAACCAAAACGGAGCTACCTAACAGAACGTTCTTCAATGTGTTCATTCTACTTACCGATTTAAACTCGTGTGTTGAATGGGAAGTCTGGAAACACTTTCTGTGGAGAGATCTCAAAACAGGCATTTCCAGCACGATTCACGCATACAACGTAATAGCAGTTAAACCCTGCCTAAAACACAGAAGCAACGTATCCTTCAATCTGCTCTGCTGTGTGTGTGTTCAGCTAAGTGAGTTAAATCTCCCTTTAGATTCAGGAGTTAGAAACACGTTTCTGCTAAGGGCTGCGTTTGGACATTTCACAGTGAATGGGAGCCTATGCTGTAAGGAGAACTGTCTGCTTGGGAAACCAAAACGGAGCTACCTAACAGAACGGTCTTCAATGTGTGCATTCAACTTACCGAGTTAAACTAGTGTGTTGAAGGGGAAGTCTGGAAAGGCTTTCTGTGGAGAGATCTCAAAACAGGCATTTCCAGCACGATTCCCGCATATAACGAAATAGCAGTAAAATTCTGCCTGAAACACAGAAGCAACGGATCCTTCAATCTGCTCTGCTGTGCGTCTGTTCAGCTAAGTGAGATAAGTCTCCCTTTAGATTCAGGAGTTAGAAACACGTTTCTGCTAAGAGTTGCGTTTGGACATTTCTCAGTGAATGGGAGCCTATGCTGTAAGGAGAACTGTCTGCTTGGGAAACCAAAACGGAGCTATCTAACAGAACGGTCTTCAATGTGTGCATTCAACTTACCGAGTTAAACTCGTGTGTTGAAGGGGAAGTCTGGAAACAGTTTCTGTGGAGAGATCTCAAAACAGGCATTTCCAGCACTATTCCCGCATATAAGGAAATAGAAGTAAAACTCTGCCTAAAACACAGAAGCAACGTATACATCAATCTGCTCTGCTTTGCGGGTTGTTCACCTAAGTGAGTTAAATCTCCGTTTAGATCCAGGAGTTAGAAACACGTTTCTGCTAAGAGCTGCGTTTGGACATTTCTCCGTGAATGGGAGCCTATGCTGTAAGGAGAACTGTCTGCTTGGGAAACCAAAACGGAGCTACCTAACAGAGCGGTCTTCAATGTGGTGCATTCAACTTACGGAGTTAAACTGGTGTGTTCAAGGGGAAGTCTGGAAACGCTTTCTGTGGAGAGATCTCAAAACAGGCATTTCCAGCACTATTCCCGCATATAACGAAATAGCAGTAAAACTCTGGCTAAAACACAGAAGCAACGTGTCCTTCAATCTGCTCTGCTGTGCGTATGTTCAGCTAAGTGAGTTAAATCTCCCTTTAGATTCAGGAGTTAGAAACAGCTTTCTGCTAAGAGCTTCGTTTGGACATTTCTCAGTTTATGCAGCCTATTCTGTAAGTAGAACTGTCTGCTTGGGAAACCAAAAGGGAGCTACCTAACAGAACGGTCTTCAATGTGTGCATTCAACTTACCGAGTTAAACTCTTGTGTTGAAGGGGAAGTCTGGAAACGCTTTCTGTGGAGAGATCTCAAAACAGGCATTTCCAGCACTATTCCCGCATATAACGAAATAGCAGTAAAACTCTGCCTAAAACACAGAAGCAACGTATCCTTCAATCTGCTCTGCTGTGCGTTTGTTCAGCTAAGTGAGTTAAATCTCACTTTAGATTCAGGAATTAGAAACACGTTTCTGCTAAGGGCTGCGTTTGGACATTTCTCAGTGAATGGGAGCCTATGCTTTAAGGAGAACTGTCTGCTTGGGAAACCAAAACGGAGCTACCTAACAGAACGGTCATCAATGTGTGCATGCAACTTACCGAGTTAAACTCGTCTGTTGAAGGGGAAGTCAGGAAAAACATTCTGTGGAGTGATCTCAAAACAGGCATTTCCAGCTCTATTCCCGCATATAACGAAATAGCTGTAAAACACTGCTTAAAACACAGAAGCAACGTATCCTTCAATCTGCTCTGCTGTGCGTTTGTTCAGCTAAGTGAGTTAAATCTCCCTTTTGATTCAGGAGTTAGAAATACGTTTCTGCTAAGAACTGCGTTTGGACATTTCTCAGTGAATTGGAGCCTATGCTGCAAGGAGAACTGTCTGCTTGGGAAACCAAAACGGAGCTACCAAACAGAACGGTATTCAATGTGTGCATTCAACTTACCGAGTTAAACTCGTGTGTTCAAGGGGAAGTCTGGAAACGCTTTCTGTGGAGAGATCTCAAAACAGGCATTTCCAGCACTATTCCCGCATATAACGAAATAGCAGTAAAACTCTGGCTAAAACACAGAAGCAACGTGTCCTTCAATCTGCTCTGCTGTGCGTATGCTCAGCTAAGTGAGTTAAATCTCCCTTTAGATTCAGGAGTTAGAAACAGGTTTCTGCTAAGAGCTTCGTTTGGACATTTCTCAGTGAATGCAGCCTATTCTGTAAGGAGAACTGTCTGCTTGGGAAACCAAAAGGGAGCTACCTAACAGAACGGTCTTCAATGTGTGCATTCAACTTACCGAGTTAAACTCTTGTGTTGAAGGGGAAGTCTGGAAACGCTTTCTGTGGAGAGATCTCAAAACAGGCATTTCCAGCACTATTCCCGCATATAACGAAATAGCAGTAAAACTCTGCCTAAAACACAGAAGCAACGTATCCTTCAATATGCTCTGCTGTGCGTTTGTTCAGCTAAGTGAGTTAAATCTCACTTTAGATTCAGGAATTAGAAACACGTTTCTGCTAAGGGCTGCGTTTGGACATTTCTCAGTGAATGGGAGCCTATGCTTTAAGGAGAACTGTCTGCTTGGGAAACCAAAACGGAGCTACCTAACAGAACGGTCATCAATGTGTGCATGCAACTTACCGAGTTAAACTCGTCTGTTGAAGGGGAAGTCTGGAAAAACATTCTGTGGAGTGATCTCAAAACAGGCATTTCCAGCTCTATTCCCGCATATAACGAAATAGCTGTAAAACCCTGCTTAAAACACAGAAGCAACGTATCCTTCAATCTGCTCTGCTGTGCGTTTGTTCAGCTAAGTGAGTTAAATCTCCCTTTTGATTCAGGAGTTAGAAATACGTTTCTGCTAAGAACTGCGTTTGGACATTTCTCAGTGAATTGGAGCCTATGCTGCAAGGAGAACTGTCTGCTTGGGAAACCAAAACGGAGCTACCAAACAGAACGGTATTCAATGTGTGCATTCAACTTACCGAGTTAAACTCGTGTGTTGAAGGGAAAGTCTGGAAACGGTTTCTGTGGAGAGATCTCAAAACAGGCATTTCCAGCACTATTCCCGCATATAAGGAAATAGCAGTAAAACTCTGCCTAAAACACAGAAGCAACGTATCCTTCAATATGCTCTGCTGTGCGTTTGTTCAGCTAAGTGAGTTAAATCTCCCTTTAGATTCAGGAGTTAGAAACAGGTTTCTGCTAAGAGCTGCGTTTGGACATTTCTCAGTTAATGGAAGCCTATGCTGTAAGGAGAACTGTCTGCTTGGGAAACCAAAAGGGAGCTACATAACAGAACGGTATTCAATGTGTGCATTCAACTTACCGAGTTAAAATCGTGTGTTGAAGGGGAAGTCTGGAAACGCTTTCTGTGGAGAGATCTCAAAACAGTCATTTCCAGCACTATTCCCGCATATAACATAATAGCAGTAAAAGTCTGCCTAAAACACAGAAGGAATGGATCCTTCAATCTGCACTGCTGTGCGTCTGTTCAGCTAAGTGAGATAAGTCTCCCTTTAGATTCAGGAGTTAAAAACACGTTTCTGCTAAGAGTTGCGTTTGGACATTTCTCAGTGAATGGGAGCCTATGCTGTAAGGAGAACTGTCTGCTTGGGAAACCAAAACGGAGCTACCTAACAGAACGGTCTTCAATGTGTGCATTCAACTTACAGAGTTACACTCGTGTGTTGAAGGGGAAGTCTGGAAACGCTTTCTGTGGAGAGATCTCAAAACAGGCATTTCCAGCACTATTCCCGCATATAACGAAATAACAGTAAAACTCTGCCTAAAACACAGAAGCAACGTATCATTCAATCTGCTCTGCTGTGCGTTTGTTCAGCTAAGTGAGGTAAATCTCCCTTTAGATTCAGGAGTTAGAAACACGTTTCTGCTAAGGGCTGCGTTTGGACATTTCTCAGTGAATGGGAGCCTATGCTGTAAAGAGAACTGTCTGCTTGGGAAACCAAAACGGAGCTACCTAACAGAACGGTCTTCAAAGTGTGCATTCAACTTACCGAGTTAAACTCGTGTGTTGAAGGGGAAGTCTGGAAACTATTTCTGTGGAGAGATCTCAAAAGAGGCATTTCCAGCACTATTCCCGCATATAAGGAAATAGCAGTAAAACTCTGCCAAAAACACAGAAGCAACGTATCCTTCAATCTGCTCTGCTGTGCGTTTGTTCAGCCAAGTGAGTTAAATCTCCCTTTAGATTCAGGAGTTAGAAACACGTTTCTGCAAAGTGCTCCGTTTGGACATTTCTCAGTGAATGGGAGCCTATGCTGTAAGCAGCACTGTCTGCTTGGGAAACCAAAACGGATCTACCTAACCGAACGGTCTTCAATGTGTGCATTCAACTTACAGTGTTAAACTCGTGTGTTGAATGGGAAGTCTGGAAACGCTTTCTGTGGAGAAATCTCAAAACCGGCATTTCCAGCACTATTATCGCATATAACGAAATAACAGTAAAACTCTGCCTAAAACACACAAGCAACGTATCCTTCAATCTGCTCTGCTGTGCGTTTGTTCAGCTAAGTGAGTTAAATCTCCCTTTAGATTCAGGAAGTGGAAACACGTTTCTGCTAAGAGCTGCGTTTGGACATTTCTCAGTGAATTGGAGCCGATGCTGTAAGGAGAACTGTCTGCTTGGAAACCAAAACGGAGCTACCTAACAGAACGGTCTTCAATGTGTGCATTCTACTTACCGAGTTAAACTCGTGTGTTGAATGGGAAGTCTGGAAACACTTTCTGTGGAGAGATCTCAAAACAGGCATTTCCAGCACGATTCCCGCATACAACGTAATAGCAGTTAAACTCTGCCTAAAACACAGAAGCAACGTATCCTTCAATCTGCTCTGCTGTGTGTTTGTTAAGCTAAGTGAGTTAAATCTCCCTTTAGATTCAGGAGTTAGAAACACGTTTCTGCTAAGGGCTGCGTTTGGACATTTCTCAGTGAATGGGAGCCTATGCTGGAAGGAGAACTGTCTGCTTGGGAAAACAAAACGGAGCTACCTAACAGAACGGTCTTCAATGTGTGCATTCAACTTACCGAATTAAACTAGTGTGTTGAAGGGGAAATCTGGAAAGGCTTTCTGTGGAGAGATCTCAAAACAGGCATTTCCAGCACGATTCCCGCATATAACGAAATAGTAGTAAAATTCTGCCTAAAACACAGAAGCAACGGATCCTTCAATCTGCTCTGCTGTGCGTCTGTTCAGCTAAGTGAGATAAGTCTCCCTTTAGATTCAGGAGTTAGAAACACGTTTCTGCTAAGAGTTGCGTTTGGACATTTCTCAGTGAATGGGAGCCTATGCTGTAAGGAGAACTGTGTGCTTGGGAAACCAAAACGGAGCTATCTAACAGAACGGTCTTCAATGTGTGCATTCAACTTACCGAGTTAAACTCGTGTGTTGAAGGGGAAGTCTGGAAACGGTTTCTGTGGAGAGATATCAAAACAGGCATCTCCAGCACTATTCCCGCATATAAGGAAATAGCAGTAAAACTCTGCCTAAAACACAGAAGCAACGTATACATCAATCTGCTCTGCTTTGCGGTTGTTCACCTAAGTGAGTTAAATCTCCCTTTAGATCCAGGAGTTAGAAACACGTTTCTGCTAAGAGCTGGGTTTGGACATTTCTCCGTGAATGGGAGCCTATGCTGTAAGGAGAACTGTCTGCTTGGGAAACCAAAACGGAGCTACCTAATAGAGCGGTCTTCAATGTGTGCATGCAACTTACCGAGTTGAACTGGTGTGTTCAAGGGGAAGTCTGGAAACGCTTTCTGTGGAGAGATCTCAAAACAGGCATTTCCAGCACTATTCCCGCATATAACGAAATAGCAGTAAAACTCTGGCTAAAACACAGAAGCAACGTGTCCTTCAATCTGCTCTGCTGTGCGTATGCTCAGCTAAGTGAGTTAAATCTCCCTTTAGATTCAGGAGTTAGAAACAGGTTTCTGCTAAGAGCTTCGTTTGGACATTTCTCAGTGAATGCAGCCTATTCTGTAAGGAGAACTGTCTGCTTGGGAAACCAAAAGGGAGCTACCTAACAGAACGGTCTTCAATGTGTGCATTCAACTTACCGAGTTAAACTCTTGTGTTGAAGGGGAAGTCTGGAAACGCTTTCTGTGGAGAGATCTCAAAACAGGCATTTCCAGCACTATTCCCGCATATAACGAAATAGCAGTAAAACTCTGCCTAAAACACAGAAGCAACGTATCCTTCAATCTGCTCTGCTGTGCGTTTGTTCAGCTAAGTGAGTTAAATCTCACTTTGGATTCAGGAATTAGAAACACGTTTCTGCTAAGGGCTGCGTTTGGACATTTCTCAGTGAATGGGAGCCTATGCTTTAAGGAGAACTGTCTGCTTGGAAAACCAAAACGGAGCTACCTAACAGAACGGTCATCAATGTGTGCATGCAACTTACCGAGTTAAACTCGTCTGTTAAAGGGGAAGTCTGGAAAAACATTCTGTGGAGTGATCTCAAAACAGGCATTTCCAGCTCTATTCCCGCATATAACGAAATAGCTGTAAAACCCTGCTTAAAACACAGAAGCAACGTATCCTTCAATCTGCTCTGCTGTGCGTTTGTTCAGCTAAGTGAGTTAAATCTCCCTTTTGATTCAGGAGTTAGAAATACGTTTCTGCTAAGAACTGCGTTTGGACATTTCTCAGTGAATTGGAGCCTATGCTGCAAGGAGAACTGTCTGCTTGGGAAACCAAAACGGAGCTACCAAACAGAACGGTATTCAATGTGTGCATTCAACTTACCGAGTTAAACTCGTGTGTTGAAGGGGAAGTCTGGAAACGGTTTCTGTGGAGAGATCACAAAACAGGCATTTCCAGCACTATTCCCGCATATAAGGAAATAGCAGTAAAACTCTGCCTAAAACACAGAAGCAACGTATCCTTCAATATGCTCTGCTGTGCGTTTGTTCAGCTAAGTGAGTTAAATCTCCCTTTAGATTCAGGAGTTAGAAACAGGTTTCTGCTAAGAGCTGCGTTTGGACATTTCTCAGTTAATGGAAGCCTATGCTGTAAGGAGAACTGTCTGCTTGGGAAACCAAAAGGGAGCTACATAACAGAACGGTATTCAATGTGTGCATTCAACTTACCGAGTTAAAATCGTGTGTTGAAGGGGAAGTCTGTAAACGCTTTCTGTGGAGAGATCTCAAAACAGGCATTTCCAGCACTATTCCCGCATATAACATAATAGCAGTAAAAGTCTGCCTAAAACACAGAAGGAATGGATCCTTCAATCTGCACTGCTGTGCGTCTGTTCAGCTAAGTGAGATAAGTCTCCCTTTAGATTCAGGAGTTAAAAACACGTTTCTGCTAAGAGTTGCGTTTGGACATTTCTCAGTGAATGGGAGCCTATGCTGTAAGGAGAACTGTCTGCTTGGGAAACCAAAACGGAGCTACCTAACAGAACGGTCTTCAATGTGTGCATTCAACTTACAGAGTTACACTCGTGTGTTGAAGGGGAAGTCTGGAAACGCTTTCTGTGGAGAGATCTCAAAACAGGCATTTCCAGCACTATTCCCGCATATAACGAAATAACAGTAAAACTCTGCCTAAAACACAGAAGCAACGTATCCTTCAATCTGCTCTGCTGTGCGTTTGTTCAGCTAAGTGAGGTAAATCTCCCTTTAGATTCAGGAGTTAGAAACACGTTTCTGCTAAGGGCTGCGTTTGGACATTTCTCAGTGAATGGGAGCCTATGCTGTAAAGAGAACTGTCTGCTTGGGAAACCAAAACGGAGCTACCTAACAGAACGGTCTTCAATGTGTGCATTCCACTTACCGAGTTAAACTCGTGTGTTGAAGGGGAAGTCTGGAAACTATTTCTGTGGAGAGATCTCAAAAGAGGCCTTTCCAGCACTATTCCCGCATATAAGGAAATAGCATTAAAACTCTGCCAAAAACACAGAAGCAACGTATCCTTCAATCTGCTCTGCTGTGCGTTTGTTCAGCCAAGTGAGTTAAATCTCCCTTTAGATTCAGGAGTTAGAAACACGTTTCTGCAAAGAGCTCCGTTTGGACATTTCTCAGTGAATGGGAGCCTATGCTGTAAGCAGCACTGTCTGCTTGGGAAACCAAAACGGATCTACCTAACCGAACGGTCTTCAATGTGTGCATTCAACTTACAGTGTTAAACTCGTGTGGTGAATGGGAAGTCTGGAAACGATTTCTGTGGAGAAATCTCAAAACCGGCATTTCCAGCACTATTATCGCATATAACGAAATAACAGTAAAACTCTGCCTAAAACACACAAGCAACGTATCCTTCAATCTGCTCTGCTGTGCGTTTGTTCAGCTAAGTGAGTTAAATCTCCCTTTAGATTCAGGAAGTGGAAACACGTTTCTGCTAAGAGCTGCGTTTGGACATTTCTCAGTGAATTGGAGCCTATGCTGTAAGGAGAACTGTCTGCTTGGAAACCAAAACGGAGCTACCTAACAGAACGGTCTCCAATGTGTGCATTCTACTTACCGAGTTAAACTCGTGTGTTGAATTGGAAGTCTGGAAACACTTTCTGTGGAGAGATCTCAAAACAGGCATTTCCAGCAGGATTCCCGCATACAACGTAATAGCAGTTAAACTCTGCCTAAAACACAGAAGCAACGTATCCTTCAATCTGCTCTGCTGTGTGTTTGTTCAGCTAAGTGAGTTAAATCTCCCTTTAGATTCAGGAGTTAGAAACACGTTTCTGCTAAGGGCTGCGTTTGGACATTTCTCAGTGAATGGGAGCCTATGCTGGAAGGAGAACTGTCTGCTTGGGAAAACAAAACGGAGCTACCTAACAGAACGGTCTTCAATGTGTGCATTCAACTTACCGAATTAAACTAGTGTGTTGAAGGGGAAGTCTGGAAAGGCTTTCTGTGGAGAGATCTCAAAACAGGCATTTCCAGCACGATTCCCGCATATAACGAAATAGCAGCAAAATTCTGCCTAAAACACAGAAGCAACGGATCCTTCAATCTGCTCTGCTGTGCGTCTGTTCAGCTAAGTGAGATAAGTCTCCCTTTAGATTCAGGAGTTAGAAACACGTTTCTGCTAAGAGTTGCGTTTGGACATTTCTCAGTGAATGGGAGCCTATGCTGTAAGGAGAACTGTGTGCTTGGGAAACCAAAACGGAGCTATCTAACAGAACAGTCTTCAATGTGTGCATTCAACTTACCGAGTTAAACTCGTGTGTTGAAGGGGAAGTCTGGAAACGGTTTCTGTGGAGAGATATCAAAACAGGCATTTCCAGCACTATTCCCGCATATAAGGAAATAGCAGTAAAACTCTGCCTAAAACACAGAAGCAACGTATACATCAATGTGCTCTGCTTTGCGGTTGTTCACCTAAGTGAGTTAAATCTCCCTTTAGATCCAGGAGTTAGAAACACGTTTCTGCTAAGAGCTGCGTTTGGACATTTCTCCGTGAATGGGAGCCTATGCTGTAAGGAGAACTGTCTGCTTGGGAAACCAAAACGGAGCTACCTAACAGAGCGGTCTTCAATGTGTGCATTCAACTTACCGAGTTAAACTGGTGTGTTCAAGGGGAAGTCTGGAAACGCTTTCTGTGGAGAGATCTCAAAACAGGCATTTCCATCACTATTCCCGCATATAACGAAATAGCAGTAAAACTCTGGCTAAAACACAGAAGCAACGTGTCCTTCAATCTGCTCTGCTGTGCGTATGCTCAGCTAAGTGAGTTAAATCTCCCTTTAGATTCAGGAGTTAGAAACAGGTTTCTGCTAAGAGCTTCGTTTGGACATTTCTCAGTGAATGCAGCCTATTCTGTAAGGAGAACTGTCTGCTTGGGAAACCAAAAGGGAGCTACCTAACAGAACGGTCTTCAATGTGTGCATTCAACTTACCGAGTTAAACTCTTGTGTTGAAGGGGATGTCTGGAAACGCTTTCTGTGGAGAGATCTCAAAACAGGCATTTCCAGCACTATTCCCGCATATAACGAAATAGCAGTAAAACTCTGCCTAAAACACAGAAGCAACGTATCCTTCAATCTGCTCTGCTGTGCGTTTGTTCAGCTAAGTGACTTAAATCTCACTTTAGATCCAGGAATTAGAAACACGTTTCTGCTAAGGGCTGCTTTTGGACATTTCTCAGTGAATGGGAGCCTATTCTTTAAGGAGAACTGTCTGCTTGGGAAACCAAAACGGAGCTACCTAACAGAACCGTCATCAATGTGTGCATGCAACTTACCGAGTTAAACTCGTGTGTTGAAAGGGAAGTCTGGAAAATCTTTCTGTGGAGAGATCTCAAAACAGGCATTTCCAGCACTATTCCCGCATATAAGGAAATAGCAGTAAAACTCTGCCTAAAACACAGAAGCAACGTATCCTTCAATCTGTTCTGCTGTGCGTTTGTTCAGCTAAGTGAGTTAAATCTCCCTTTAGATTCAGGAGTTAGAAACACGTTTCTGCTAAGAGCTGCGTTTGGACATTTCTCAGTGAATGGGAGCCTATGCTGCAAGGAGAACTGTCTGCTTGGGAAACCAAAACGGAGCTACCTAACAGAACGGTCTTCAATGTGTGCATTCAACTTACCGAGTTAAACTCGTGTGTTGAAGGGGAAGTCTGGAAACGCTTTCTGTGGAGAGATCTCAAAACAGGCATTTCCAGCACTATTCCCGCATATAAGGAAATAGCAGTAAAACTCTGCCAAAAACACAGAAGCAACGTATCCTTCAATCTGCTCTGCTGTGCGTTTGTTCAGCTAAGTGAGTTAAATCTCCCTTTAGATTCAGGGGTTAGAAACAGGTTTCTGCTAAGAGCTGGGTTTGGACATTTCTCAGTTAATGGGAGCCTATGCTGTAAGGAGAACTGTCTGCTTGGGAAACCAAAAGGGGGCTACATAACCGAACGGTCTTCAATGTGTGCATTCAACTTACCGATTTAAAATCGTGTGTTGAAGGGGAAGTCTGAAAACCCTTTCTGTGGAGAGATCTCAAAACAGGCATTTCCAGCACTATTCCCGCATATAAAGAAATAGCGGTAAAACTCTGCCTAAAACACAGAAGCAACGTGTCCTTCAATCTTCTTTGCTGTGCGTATGTTCAGGTAAGTGAGTTAAATCTCCCTTTAGATTCAGGAGTTAGAAACACGTTTCTGCTAAGAGTTGCGTTTGGATATTTCTCAGTGAATAAGAGCCTATGCTGTAAGGAGAACTGTCTGCTTGGGAAACCAAAACGGAGCTACCTAACAGAACGGTCTTCAATGTGTGCATTCAACTTACCGAGTTAAACTCGTGTGTTGAAGGGGAAGTCTGGAAACGCTTTCTGTGGAGAGATCTCAAAACAGGCATTTCCAGCACTATTCCCGCATATAACGAAATAGCAGTAAAATTCTGCCTAAAACACAGAAGCAACCTATCTTTCAATCTGCTCTGCTGTGCGTTTGTTCAGCTAAGTGAGTTTAATCTCCCTTTAGATTCAGGAATTAGAAACAGGTTTCTGCTAAGGGCTGCGTTTCGACATTTCTCAGTGAATGGGAGCCTATGCTGTAAGGAGAACTGTCTGCTTGGGAAACCAAAAGGGAGCGACATAACAGAACGGTCTTCAATGTGTGCATTCAACTTACTGAGTTAAACTCGTGTGTTGAAGGGGAAGTCTGGAAACGCTTTCTGTGGAGAGATCTCAAAACAGGCATTTCCAGCACTATTCCCGCATATAACGAAATAGCGGTAAAACTCTGCCTAAAACACAGAAGCAACGTATCCTTCAATCTGCTCTGTTGTGCGTATGTTCAGCTAAGTGAGTTAAATCTCCCTTTAGATTCAGGAGTTAGAAAAAGGTTTTTTCTAAGAGCTGCTTTTGGACATTTCTCAGTGAATGGGAGCCTATGCTGTAAGGAGAACTGTCTGTTTGGGAAACCAAAAGGGAGCGACATAACAGAACGGTTCAATGTGTGCATTCAACTTACTGATTTAAACTCGTGTGTTGAAGGGGAAGTCTGGAAACGCTTTCTGTGGAGAGATCTCAAAACAGGCATTTCCAGCACTATTCCCCCATATAACGAAATAGCAGTAAAACTCTGCCTAAAACACAGAAGCAACGTATCCTTCAATCTGCTCTGCTGTGCGTTTGTTCAGCTAAGTGAGTTAAATCTCCCTTTAGATTCAGGAGTTAGAAACAAGTTTCTGCTAAGAGCTGCGTTTGGACATTTCTCAGTGAATTGGAGCCTATGCTGTAAGGAGAACTGTCTGCTTGGAAACCAAAACGGAGCTACCTATCAGAACGGCCTTCAATGTGTGCATTCAACTTACCGAGTTAAACTCGTGTGTTGAATGGGAAGTCTGGAAACACTTTCTGTGGAGAGATCTCAAAACATGCATTTCCAGCACGATTCCCGCATACAACGAAATAGCAGTTAAAATCTGCCTAAAACACAGAAGCAACGTATCCTTCAATCTGCTCTGCTGTGCCTTTGTTCAGCTAAGAGAGTTAAATCTCCCTTTAGATTCAGGAGTTAGAAACACGTTTCTGCTAAGGGCTGCGTTTGGACATTTCTCAGTGAATGGGAGCCTATGCTATAAGGAGAACTGTCTGCTTGGGAAACCAAAACGGAGCTACCTAACAGAACGGTCTTCAATGTGTGCATTCAACTTACCGAGTTAAACTCGTGTGTTGAAGGGGAAGTCTGGAAAGGATTTCTGTGGAGAGATCTCAAAACAGGCATTTCCAGCACGATTCCCGCATATAACGAAATAGCAGTAAAATTCTGCCTAAAACACAGAAGCAACGGATCCTTCAATCTGCTCTGCTGTGCGTCTGTTCAGCTAAGTGAGATAAGTCTCCCTTTAGATTCAGGAGTTAGAAACACGATTCTGCTAAGAGTTGCGTATGGATATTTCTCAGTGAATGGGAGCCTATGCTGCAAGGAGAACTGTCTGCTTGGGAAACCAAAACGGAGCTACCTAACAGAACGGTCTTCAATGTGTGCACTCAACTTACCGAGTTAAACTCGTGTGTTGAAGGGGAAGTCTGGAAACGCTTTCTGTGGAGAGATCTCAAAACAGGCATTTCCAGCACTATTCCCGCATATAAGGAAATAGCAGTAAAACTCTGCCTAAAACACAGAAGCAACGTATACATCAATCTGCTCTGCTTTGCGTTTGTTCACCTAAGTGAGTTAAATCTCCCTTTAGATTCAGGAGTTAGAATAAGGTTTCTTCTAAGAGCTGCGTTTGGACATTTCTCAGTGAATGGGAGCCTATGCTCTAAGGAGAAATGTCTGCTTGTGAAACCAAAACGGAGCTACCTAACAGAACGGTCTTCAATGTGTGCATTCAACTTACCGGGTTAAACTCGTGTGTTGAAGTGGAAGTCTGGAAACGCTTTCTGTGGAGAGATCTCAAAACAGGCATTTCCAGCACTATTCCTGCATATAACGAAATTGCAGTAAAACTCTTCCCAAAACACAGAAGCAACGTGTCCTTCAATCTGCTCTGCTGTGCGTATGTTCAGGTAAGTGAGTTAAATCTCCCTTTAGATTCAGGAATTAGAAACACGTTTCTGCTAAGGGCTGCGTTTGGACATTTCTCAGTGAATGGGAGCCTATGCTATAAGGAGAACTGTCTGCTTGGGAAACCAAAACGGAGCTACCTAACAGAACGGTCTTCAATGTGTGCATTCAACTTACCGAGTTAAACTCGTGTGTGGAAGGGGAAGTCTGGAAAGGCTTTCTGTGGAGAGATCTCAAAACAGGCATTTCCAGCACGATTCCCGCATATAACGAAATAGCAGTAAAATTCTGCCTAAAACACAGAAGCAACGGATCCTTCAATCTGCTCTGCTGTGCGTCTGTTCAGCTAAGTGAGATAAGTCTCCCTTTAGATCGAGGAGTTAGAAACACGTTTCTGATAAGAGCTGCGTTTGGACATTTCTCCGTGAATGGGAGCCTATGCTGTAAGGAGAACTGTCTGCTTGGGAAACCAAAACGGAGCTACCTAACAGAGCGGTCTTCAATGTGGTGCATTCAACTTACGGAGTTAAACTGGTGTGTTCAAGGGGAAGTCTGGAAACGCTTTCTGTGGAGAGATCTCAAAACAGGCATTTCCAGCACTATTCCCGCATATAACGAAATAGCAGTAAAACTCTGGCTAAAACACAGAAGCAACGTGTCCTTCAATCTGCTCTGCTGTGCGTATGTTCAGCTAAGTGAGTTAAATCTCCCTTTAGATTCAGGAGTTAGAAACAGGTTTCTGCTAAGAGCTTCGTTTGGACATTTCTCAGTTTATGCAGCCTACTCTGTAAGGAGAACTGTCTGCTTGGGAAACCAAAAGGGAGCTACCTAACAGAACGGTCTTCAATGTGTGCATTCAACTTACCGAGTTAAACTCTTGTGTTGAAGGGGAAGTCTGGAAACGGTTTCTGTGGAGAGATCTCAAAACAGGCATTTCCAGCACTATTCCCGCATATAAGGATATAGCAGTAAAACTCTGCCTAAAACACAGAAGCAACGTATCCTTCAATATGCTCTGCTGTGCGTTTGTTCAGCTAAGTGAGTTAAATCTCACTTTAGATTAAGGAATTAGAAACACGTTTCTGCTAAGGGCTGCGTTTGGACATTTCTCAGTGAATGGGAGCCTATGCTTTAAGGAGAACTGTCTGCTTGGGAAACCAAAACGGAGCTACCTAACAGAACGGTCATCAATGTGTGCATGCAACTTACCGAGTTAAACTCGTCTGTTGAAGGGGAAGTCTGGAAAAACATTCTGTGGAGTGATCTCAAAACAGGCATTTCCAGCTCTATTCCCGCATATAACGAAATAGCTGTAAAACCCTGCTTAAAACACAGAAGCAACGTATCCTTCAATCTGCCCTGCTGTGCGTTTTTTCAGCTAAGTGAGTTAAATCTCCCTTTAGATTCAGGAGTTAGAAATACGTTTCTGCTAAGAACTGCGTTTGGACATTTCTCAGTGAATTGGAGCCTATGCTGCAAGGAGAACTGTCTGCTTGGGAAACCAAAACGGAGCTACCAAACAGAACGGTATTCAATGTGTGCATTCAACTTACCGAGTTCAACTCGTGTGTTGAAGGGGAAGTCTGGAAACGGTTTCTGTGGAGAGACTTCAAAACAGGCATTTCCAGCACTATTCCCGCATATAAGGAAATAGCAGTAAAACTCTGCCTAAAACACAGAAGCAACGTATCCTTCAATATGCTCTGCTGTGCGTTTGTTCAGCTAAGTGAGTTAAATCTCCCTTTAGATTCAGGAGTTAGAAACAGGTTTCTGCTAAGAGCTGCGTTTGGACATTTCTCAGTTAATGGAAGCCTATGCTGAAAGGAGAACTGTCTGCTTGGGAAACCAAAAGGGAGCTACATAACAGAACGGTATTCAATGTGTGCATTCAACTTACCGAGTTAAAATCGTGTGTTGAAGGGGAAGTCTGGAAACGCTTTCTGTGGAGAGATCTCAAAACAGGCATTTCCAGCACTATTCCCGCATATAACAAAATAGCAGTAAAACTCTGCCTAAAACACAGAAGCAACGTATCCTTCAATCTGCTCTGCTGTGCGTTTGTTCAGCTAAGTGAGTTAAATCTCCCTTTAGATTCAGGAGTTAGAAACAGGTTTCTGCTAAGAGCTGCGTTTGGACATTTCTCAGTGAATGGGAGCCTATGCTGTAAGGAGAACTGTCTGCTTGGGAAACCAAAAGGGAGCTACATAACAGAAAGGTCTTCAATGTGTGCATTCAACTTACAGAGTTAAACTCGTGTGTTGAAGGGGAAGTCTGGAAACGCTTTCTGTGGAGAGATCTCAAAACAGGCATTTCCAGCACTATTCCCGCATATAACGAAATAGCGGTAAAACTCTGCCTAAAACACAGAAGCAACGTATCCTACAATCTTCTTTGTTGTGCGTATGTTCAGCTAAGTGAGTTATATCTCCCTTTAGATTCAGGAGTTAGAAACAGGTTTCTGCTAAAAGCTGCCTTTGGACATTTCTCAGTGAATGGGAGCCTATGCTGTAAGGAGAACTGTCTCCTTGGGAAACCAAAAGGGAGCTACATAACAGAACGGTCTTCAATGTGTGCATTCAACTTACCGAGTAAACTCCTGTGTTGAAGGGGAAGTCTGGAAACGCTTTCTGTGGAGAGATCTCAAAACAGGCATTTCCAGCACTATTCCCGCATATAACGAAATAGCAGTAAAACTCTGCCTAAAACACAGAAGCAACGTATCATTAAATCTGCTCTGCTGCGCGTTTGTTCAGCTAAGTGAGTTAAATCTCCCTTTAGATTCAGGAGTTTGAAACACGTTTCTGCTAAGAGCTGCGTTTGGACATTTCTCACTGAATTGGAGCCTATGTTGTAAGGAGAACTGTCTGCTTGGGAAACCAAAACCTAGCTACCTAACAGAACGGTCTTCAATGGGTGCATTCAACTTACCGAGTTAAACTCGTGTGTTGAAGGGGAAGTCTGGAAACGGTTTCTGTGGAGAGACCTCAAAACAGGCATTTCCAGCACTATTCCCGCATATAAGGAAATAGCAGTAAAACTCTGCCTAAAACACAGAAGCAACGTATCCTTCAATATGCTCTGCTGTGCGTTTGTTCAGCTAAGTGAGTTAAATCTCCCTTTAGATTCAGGAGTTAGAAACAGGTTTCTGCTAAGAGCTGCGTTTGGACATTTCTCAGTTAATGGAAGCCTATGCTGTAAGGAGAACTGTCTGCTTGGGAAACCAAAAGGGAGCTACATAACAGAACGGTATTCAATGTGTGCATTCAACTTACCGAGTTAAAATCGTGTGTTGAAGGGGAAGTCTGGAAACGCTTTCTGTGGAGAGATTTCAAAACAGGCATTTCCAGCACTATTCCCGCATATAACAAAATAGCAGTAAAACTCTGCCTAAAACACAGAAGCAACGTATCCTTCAATCTGCTCTGCTGTGCGTTTGTTCAGCTAAGTGAGTTAAATCTCCCTTTAGATTCAGGAGTTAGAAACAGGTTTCTGCTAAGAGCTGCGTTTGGACATTTCTCAGTGAATGGGAGCCTATGCTGTAAGGAGAACTGTCTGCTTGGGAAACCAAAAGGGAGCTACATAACAGAAAGGTCTTCAATGTGTGCATTCAACTTACAGAGTTAAACTCGTGTGTTGAAGGGGAAGTCTGGAAACGCTTTCTGTGGAGAGATCTCAAAACAGGCATTTCCAGCACTATTCCCGCATATAACGAAATAGCGGTAAAACTCTGCCTAAAACACAGAAGCAACGTATCCTACAATCTTCTTTGTTGTGCGTATGTTCAGCTAAGTGAGTTATATCTCCCTTTAGATTCAGGAGTTAGAAACAGGTTTCTGCTAAGAGCTGCCTTTGGACATTTCTCAGTGAATGGGAGCCTATGCTGTAAGGAGAACTGTCTCCTTGGGAAACCAAAAGGGAGCTACATAACAGAACGGTCTTCAATGTGTGCATTCAACTTACCGAGTAAACTCCTGTGTTGAAGGGGAAGTCTGGAAACGCTTTCTGTGGAGAGATCTCAAAACAGGCATTTCCAGCACTATTCCCGCATATAACGAAATAGCAGTAAAACTCTGCCTAAAACACAGAAGCAACGTATCATTAAATCTGCTCTGCTGCGCGTTTGTTCAGCTAAGTGAGTTAAATCTCCCTTTAGATTCAGGAGTTTGAAACACGTTTCTGCTAAGAGCTGCGTTTGGACATTTCTCACTGAATTGGAGCCTATGTTGTAAGGAGAACTGTCTGCTTGGGAAACCAAAACCTAGCTACCTAACAGAACGGTCTTCAATGGGTGCATTCAACTTACCGAGTTAAACTCGTGTGTTGAAGGAGAAGTCTGGAAACGCTTTCTGTGGAGAGATCTCAAAACAGGCATTTCCAGCATTATTCCCGCTTATAACATAATAGCAGTAAAACTCTGCCTAAAACACAGAAGCAATGGATCCTTCAATCTGCACTGCTGTGCGTCTGTTCAGCTAAGTGAGTTAAATCTCCCTTTAGATTCAGGTGTTAGAAACACGTTTCTGCTAAGGGCTGCGTTTGGACATTTCTCAGTGAATGGGAGCCTATGCGATAAGGAGAACTGTCTACTTGGGAAACCAAAACGGAGCTACCTAACAGAACGGTCTTCAATGTGTGCATTCAACTTACCGAGTTAAACTCGTGTGTTGAAGGGGAAGTCTGGAAAGGCTTTCTGTGGAGAGATCTCAAAACATGCATTTCCAGCACGATTCCCGCATACAACGAAATAGCAGTTAAAATCTGCCTAAAACACAGAAGCAACGTATCCTTCAATCTGCTCTGCTGTGCCTTTGTTCAGCTAAGAGAGTTAAATCTCCCTTTAGATTCAGGAGTTAGAAACACGTTTCTGCTAAGGGCTGCGTTTGGACATTTCTCAGTGAATGGGAGCCTATGCTATAAGGAGAACTGTCTGCTTGGGAAACCAAAACGGAGCTACCTAACAGAACGGTCTTCAATGTGTGCATTCAACTTACCGAGTTAAACTCGTGTGTTGAAGGGGAAGTCTGGAAATGATTTCTGTGGAGAGATCTCAAAACAGGCATTTCCAGCACGATTCCCGCATATAACGAAATAGCAGTAAAATTCTGCCTAAAACACAGAAGCAACGGATCCTTCAATCTGCTCTGCTGTGCGTCTGTTCAGCTAAGTGAGATAAGTCTCCCTTTAGATTCAGGAGTTAGAAACACGATTCTGCTAAGAGTTGCGTTTGGATATTTCTCAGTGAATGGGAGCCTATGCTGTAAGGAGAACTGTCTGCTTGGGAAACCAAAACGGAGCTACCTAACAGAACGGTCTTCAATGTGTGCACTCAACTTACCGAGTTAAACTCGTGTGTTGAAGGGGAAGTCTGGAAACGCTTTCTGTGGAGAGATCTCAAAACAGGCATTTCCAGCACTATTCCCGCATATAAGGAAATAGCAGTAAAACTCTGCCTAAAACACAGAAGCAACGTATACATCAATCTGCTCTGCTTTGCGTTTGTTCACCTAAGTGAGTTAAATCTCCCTTTAGATTCAGGAGTTAGAATAAGGTTTCTTCTAAGAGCTGCGTTTGGACATTTCTCAGTGAATGGGAGCCTATGCTCTAAGGAGAAATGTCTGCTTGTGAAACCAAAACGGAACTACCTAACAGAACGGTCTTCAATGTGTGCATTCAACTTACCGGGTTAAACTCGTGTGTTGAAGTGGAAGTCTGGAAACGCTTTCTGTGGAGAGATCTCAAAACAGGCATTTCCAGCACTATTACTGCATATAACGAAATTGCAGTAAAACTCTTCCCAAAACACAGAAGCAACGTGTCCTTCAATCTGCTCTGCTGTGCGTATGTTCAGGTAAGTGAGTTAAATCTCCCTTTAGATTCAGGAATTAGAAACACGTTTCTGCTAAGGGCTGTGTTTGGACATTTCTCAGTGAATGGGAGCCTATGCTATAAGGAGAACTGTCTGCTTGGGAAACCAAAACGGAGCTACCTAACAGAACGGTCTTCAATGTGTGCATTCAACTTACCGAGTTAAACTCGTGTGTTGAAGGGGAAGTCTGGAAAGGCTTTCTGTGGAGAGATCTCAAAACAGGCATTTCCAGCACGATTCCCGCATATAACGAAATAGCAGTAAAATTCTGCCTAAAACACAGAAGCAACGGATCCTTCAATCTGCTCTGCTGTGCGTCTGTTCAGCTAAGTGAGATAAGTCTCCCTTTAGATTCAGGAGTTAGAAACACGTTTCTGCTAAGAGTTGCGTTTGGATATTTCTCAGTGAATGGGAGCCTATGCTGTAAGGAGAACTGTCTGCTTGGGAAACCAAAACGGAGCTACCTAACAGAACTGTCTTCAATGTGTGCACTCAACTTACCGAGTTAAACTCGTGTGTTGAAGGGGAAGTCTGGAAACGCTTTCTGTGGAGAGATCTCAAAACAGGCATTTTCAGCACTATTCCCGCATATAAGGAAATAGCAGTAAAACTCTGCCTAAAACACAGAAGCAACGTATACATCAATCTGCCCTGCTTTGCGTTTGTTTAGCTAAGTGAGTTAAATCTCACTTTAGATTCAGGAGTTAGAAACACGTTTCTGCTAAGAGCTGCGTTTGGACATTTCTCAGTGAATGGGAGCCTATGCTGTAAGGAGAACTGTCTGCTTGTGAAACCAAAACGGAGCTACCTAACAGAACGGTCTTCAATGTGTGCATTCAACTTACCGGGTTAAACACGTGTGTTGAAGTGGAAGTCTGGAAACGCTTTCAGTGGAGAGATCTCAAAGCAGGGATTTCCAGCACTATTCCCGCATATAACGAATTAGCAGTAAAACTCTGCCTAAAACACAGAAGCAACATATTCTTCAATCTGCTCTGCTGTCCGTTTGTTTAGCTAAGTGAGTTAAATCTCACTTCAGATTCAGGAGTTAGAAACACGTTTCTGCTAAGAGCTGCGTTTGGACATTTCTCAGTGAATGGGAGCCTATGATGTAAGGAGAACTGTCTGCTTGGGAAACCAAAAGGGAGCTACATAACAGAACGGACTTAAATGTGTGCATTCAACTTACCGAGTTAAACTCGTGTGTTGAAGGGGAAGTCTGGAATCGCTTTCTGTGGAGAGATCTCAAAACAGGCATTTCCAGCACTATTCCCGCATATAACGAAATAACAGTAAAACTCTGCCTAAAACACAGAAACAACGTATCCTTCAATCTGCTCTGCTGTGCGTTTGTTCAGCTAACTGAGTTAAATCTCCCTTTAGATTCAGGAAGTGGAAACACGTTTCTGCTAAGAGATGCGTTTGGACATTTCTCAGTGAATGAGAGCCTATGCTCTAAGGAGAACTGTCTGCTTGGGGAACCAAAACGGAGCTACCTAACAGAACGGTCTTCAATGTGTGCATTCAACTTACCGAGTTAAACTCGAGTGTTGAAGGGGAAGTCTGGAAAAACTTTCTGTGGAGAGATCTCAAAACAGGCATTTCCAGCACTATTCCCGCATATAAGGAAATAGCAGTAAAACTCTGCCAAAAACACAGAAGCAACGTATCCTTCAATCTGCTGTGCTGTGCGTTTGTTCAGCTAAGTGAGTTAAATCTCCCTTTAGATCCAGGAGTTAGAAACACGTTTCTGCTAAGTGCTGCGTTTGGACATTTCTCCGTGAATGGGAGCCTATGCTGTAAGGAGAACTGTCTGCTTGGGAAACCAAAACGGAGCTACCTAACAGAGCGGTCTTCAATGTGGTGCATTCAACTTACGGAGTTAAACTGGTGTGTTCAAGGGGAAGTCTGGAAACGCTTTCTGTGGAGAGATCTCAAAACAGGCATTTCCAGCACTATTCCCGCATATAACGAAATAGCAGTAAAACTCTGGCTAAAACACAGAAGCAACGTGTCCTTCAATCTGCTCTGCTGTGCGTATGTTCAGCTAAGTGAGTTAAATCTCCCTTTAGATTCAGGAGTTAGAAACAGGTTTCTGCTAAGAGCTTCGTTTGGACATTTCTCAGTTTATGCAGCCTACTCTGTAAGGAGAACTGTCTGCTTGGGAAACCAAAAGGGAGCTACCTAACAGAACGGTCTTCAATGTGTGCATTCAACTTACCGAGTTAAACTCTTGTGTTGAAGGGGAAGTCTGGAAACGCTTTCTGTGGAGAGATCTCAAAACAGGCATTTCCAGCACTATTCCCGCATATAACGAAATAGCAGTAAAACTCTGCCTAAAACACAGAAGCAACGTATCCTTCAATCTGCTCTGCTGTGCGTTTGTTCAGCTAAGTGAGTTAAATCTCACTTTAGATTCAGGAATTAGAAACACGTTTCTGCTAAGGGCTGCGTTTGGACATTTCTCAGTGAATGGGAGCCTATGCTTTAAGGAGAACTGTCTGCTTGGGAAACCAAAACGGAGCTACCTAACAGAACGGTCATCAATGTGTGCATGCAACTTACCGAGTTAAACTCGTCTGTTGAAGGGCAAGTCTGGAAAAACATTCTGTGGAGTGATCTCAAAACAGGCATTTCCAGCTCTATTCCCGCATATAACGAAATAGCTGTAAAACCCTGCTTAAAACACAGAAGCAACGTATCCTTCAATCTGCTCTGCTGTGCGTTTGTTCAGCTAAGTGAGTTAAATCTCCCTTTAGATTCAGGAGTTAGAAATACGTTTCTGCTAAGAACTGCGTTTGGACATTTCTCAGTGAATTGGAGCCTATGCTGCAAGGAGAACTGTCTGCTTGGGAAACCAAAACGGAGCTACCAAACAGAACGGTATTCAATGTGTGCATTCAACTTACCGAGTTAAACTCGTGTGTTGAAGGGGAAGTCTGGAAACGGTTTCTGTGGAGAGATCTCAAAACAGGCATTTCCAGCACTATTCCCGCATATAAGGAAATAGCAGTAAAACTCTGCCTAAAACACAGAAGCAACGTATCCTTCAATATGCTCTGCTGTGCGTTTGTTCAGCTAAGTGAGTTAAATCTCCCTTTAGATTCAGGAGTTAGAAACAGGTTTCTGCTAAGAGCTGCGTTTGGACATTTCTCAGTGAATGGAAGCCTATGCTGTAAGGAGAACTGTCTGCTTGGGAAACCAAAAGGGAGCTACATAACAGAACGGTATTCAATGTGTGCATTCAACTTACCGAGTTAAAATCGTGAGTTGAAGGGGAAGTCTGGAAACGCTTTCTGTGGAGAGATCTCAAAACAGGCATTTCCAGCACTATTCCCGCATATAACAAAATAGCAGTAAAACTCTGCCTAAAACACAGAAGCAACGTATCCTTCAATCTGCTCTGCTGTGCGTTTGTTCAGCTAAGTGAGTTAAATCTCCCTTTAGATTCAGGAGTTAGAAACAGGTTTCTGCTAAGAGCTGCGTTTGGACATTTCTCAGTGAATGGGAGCCTATGCTGTAAGGAGAACTGTCTGCTTGGGAAACCAAAAGGGAGCTACATAACAGAAAGGTCTTCAATGTGTGCATTCAACTTACAGACTTAAACTCGTGTGTTGAAGGGGAAGTCTGGAAACGCTTTCTGTGGAGAGATCTCAAAACAGGCATTTCCAGCACTATTCCCGCATATAACGAAATAGCGGTAAAACTCTGCCTAAAACACAGAAGCAACGTATCCTACAATCTTCTTTGTTGTGCGTATATTCAGCTAAGTGAGTTATATCTCCCTTTAGATTCAGGAGTTAGAAACAGGTTTCTGCTAAGAGCTGCCTTTGGACATTTCTCAGTGAATGGGAGCCTATGCTGTAAGGAGAACTGTCTCCTTGGGAAACCAAAAGGGAGCTACATAACAGAACGGTCTTCAATGTGTGCATTCAACTTACCGAGTAAACTCCTGTGTTGAAGGGGAAGTCTGGAAACGCTTTCTGTGGAGAGATCTCAAAACAGGCATTTCCAGCACTATTCCCGCATATAACGAAATAGCAGTAAAACTCTGCCTAAAACACAGAAGCAACGTATCATTAAATCTGCTCTGCTGCGCGTTTGTTCAGCTAAGTGAGTTAAATCTCCCTTTAGATTCAGGAGTTTGAAACACGTTTCTGCTAAGAGCTGCGTTTGGACATTTCTCACTGAATTGGAGCCTATGTTGTAAGGAGAACTGTCTGCTTGGGAAACCAAAACCTAGCTACCTAACAGAACGGTCTTCAATGGGTGCATTCAACTTACCGAGTTAAACTCGTGTGTTGAAGGAGAAGTCTGGAAACGCTTTCTGTGGAGAGATCTCAAAACAGGCATTTCCAGCATTATTCCCGCTTATAACATAATAGCAGTAAAACTCTGCCTAAAACACAGAAGCAATGGATCCTTCAATCTGCACTGCTGTGCGTCTGTTCAGCTAAGTGAGATAAGTCTCCCTTTAGATTCAGGAGTTAGAAACACGTTTCTGCTAAGAGTTGCGTTTGGACATTTCTCAGTGAATGGGAGCCTATGCTGTAAGGAGAACTGTCTGCTTGGGAAACCAAAACGGAGCTACCTAACAGAACGGTCTTCAATGTGTGCATTCAACTTACAGAGTTACACTCGTCTGTTGAAGGGGAAGTCTGGAAACGCTTTCTGTGGAGAGATCTCAAAACAGGCATTTCCAGCACTATTCCCGCATATAACAAAATAGCAGTAAAACTCTGCCTAAAACACAGAAGCAACGTATCCTTCAATCTGCTCTGCTGTGCCTGTGTTCAGCTAACTGAGTTAAATCTCCCTTTAGATTCAGGAAGTGGAAACACGTTTGTGCTAAGAGCTGGGTTTGGACATTTCTCAGTTAATGGGAGCCTATGCTGTAAGGAGAACTGTCTGCTTGGGAAACCAAAAGGGGGCTACATAACAGAACGGTCTTCAATGTGTGCATTCACCTTACCGAGTTAAAATCCTGTGTTGAAGGGGAAGTCTGAAAACCATTTCTGTGGAGAGATCTCAAAACAGGCATTTCCAGAACTATTCCGGCATATAAGGAAATAGCAGTAAAACTCTGCCTAAAACACAGAAGCAACGTATCCTTCAATCTGCTCTGCTGTGCGTTTGTTCAGCTAAGTGAGTTAAATCTCCCTTTAGATTCAGGAGTTAGAAACAAGTTTCTGCTAAGAGCTGCGTTTGGACATTTCTCAGTGAATTGGAGCCTATGCTGTAAGGAGAACTGTCTGCTTGGAAACCAAAACGGAGCTACCTAACAGAACGGTCTTCAATGTGTGCATTCAACTTACCGAGTTAAAATCGTGTGTTGAATGGGAAGTCTGGAAACAGTTTCTGTGGAGAGATCTCAAAACAGGCATTTCCAGCACGATTCCCGCATACAACGAAATAGCAGTTAAACTCTGCCTAAAACACAGAAGCAACGTATCCTTCAATCTGCTCTGCTGTGCGTTTGTTCAGCTAAGTGAGTTAAATCTCCCTTTAGATTCAGGAGTTAGAAACACGTTTCTGCTAAGTGTTGCGTTTGGACATTTCTCAGTGAATGGGACCCTAAGCTGTAAGGAGAACTGTCTGCTTGGGAAACCAAAACGGAGCTACCTAACAGAACGGTCTTCAATGTGTGAATTCAACTTACCGAGTTAAACTCGTGTGTTGAAGGGGAAGTCTGGAAACGCTTTCTGTGGAGAGATCTCAAAACAGGCATTTCCAGCACTATTCCAGCATATAAGGAAATAGCAGTAAAACTCTGCCTAAAACACAGAAGCAACGTATACATCAATCTGCTCTGCTTTGCGTTTGTTCACCTAAGTGAGTTAAATCTCCCTTTAGATTCAGGAGTTAGAAAGACGTTTCTGCTAAGAGCTGCGTTTGGACATTACTCAGTGAATGGGATGCTATGCTGTAAGGAGAACTGTCTGCTTGGGAAACCAAAACGGAGCTACCTAACAGAGCGGTCTTCAATGTGTGCATTCAACTTACCGAGTTAAACTGGTTTGTTGAAGGGGAAGTCTGGAAACGCTTTCTGTGGAGAGATCTCAGAACAGGCATTTCCAGCACTATTCCCGCATATAACGAAATAGCAGTAAAACTCTGGCTAAAACACAGAAGCAACGTGTCCTTCAATCTGCTCTGCTGTTCGTATGTTCAGCTAAGTGAGTTAAATCTCCCTTTAGATTCAGGAGTTAGAAACAGGTTTCTGCTAAGAGCTGCGTTTGGACATTTCTCAGTGAATGCAGCCTATGCTGTAAGGAGAACTGTCTGCTTGGGAAACCAAAAGGGAGCTACCTAACAAAACGGTCTTCAATGTGTGCATTCAACTTACTGAGGTAAACTCGTGTGTTGAAGGGGAAGTCTGGAAACGCTTTCTGTGGAGAGATCTCAAAACAGGCATTTCCAGCACTATTCCCGCATATAACGAAATAGCAGTAAAACTCTGCCTAAAACACAGAAGCAACGTATCCTTCAATCTGCTCTGCTGTGCGTTTGTTCAGCTAACTGAGTTAAATCTCCCTTTAGATTAAGGAAGTAGAAACACTTTTCTGCTAAGAGCTGCCTTTGGACATTTCTCAGTGAATGGGAGCCTATGCTGTAAGGAGAAGTGTCTGCTTGGGAAACGAAAACGGAGATACATAACAGAACGGTCTTCAATGTGTTCATTCAACTTAGGGTGTTAAACTCCTGTGTTGTAGGGGAAGTCTGGACACGCTTTCCGTGGAGAGATCTCAAAACAAACATTTCCAGCACTATTCCCGCATATAACGAAATAGCAATAAAACTCTTCCTAAAACACAGAAGCAACGTGTCCTTCAATCTGCTCTGCTGTGCGTATGTTCAGCTAAGTGAGTTAAATCTCCCTTTAGATTCAGGAGTTAGAAACAGGTTTCTGCTAAGAGCTGCGTTTGGACATTTCTCAGTGAATGGGAGCCTATGCTGTAAAAAGAACTGTCTGCTTGGGAAACCAAAAGGAAGCTACATAACAGAAAGGACTTCAATGTGTGCATTCAACTTACAGAGTAAAACTCGTGTGTTGAAGGTGAAGTCTGGAAACGCTTTCTGTGGAGAGATCTCAAAACAGGCATTTCCAGCACTATTCCCGCATATAACGAAATAGCGGTAAAACTCTGCCTAAAACCCAGAAGCAACGTACCCTTCAAACTGCTCTGTTGTGCGTTTTTTCAGCTAAGTGAGCTAAATCTCCCTTTAGATTCAGGAGTTAGAAACAGGTTTCTGCTAAGAGCTGCGTTTGGACATTTCTCAGTGAATGGGAGCCTATGCTGTAAGGAGAACTGTCTGCTTGGGAATCCAAAAGGGAGATACATAACAGAACGGTCTTCAATGTGTGCATTCAACTTACCGAGTTAAACTCGTGTGTTGAAGGGGAAGTCTGGAAACGCTTTCTGTGGAGAGATCTCAAAACAGGCATTTCCAGCACTATTCCCCCATATAACGAAATAGCAGTAAAACTCTGCCTAAAACACAGAAGCAACGTATCCTTCAATCTGCTCTGCTGTGCGTTTGTTCAGCTAAGTGAGTTAAATCTCACTTTAGATTCAGGATTTAGAAGAAGGTTTCTTCTAAGAGCTGCGTTTGGACATTTCTCAGTGAATGGGAGCCTATGATGTAAGGAGAACTGTCTGTTTCGAAAAACAAAAGGGAGCGACATAACAGAACGGTCTTCAATGTGTGCATTCAACTTACTGAGTTAAACTCGTGTGTTGAAGGGGAAGTCTGGAAACGCTTTCTGTGGAGAGATCTCAAAACAGGCATTTCCAGCACTATTCCCGCATATAACGAAATAGCAGTAAAACTCTGCCTAAAACACAGAAGCAACGTATCCTTCAATCTGCTCTGCTGTGCGTTTGTTCAGCTAAGTGAGTTAAATCTCCCTTTAGATTCAGGAGTTAGAAAGACGTTTCTGCTAAGAGCTGCGTTTGGACATTTCTCAGTGAATGGGAGCCTATGCTGTAAGGAGAACTGTCTGCTTGGGAAACCAAAACGGAGCTACCTAACAGAACGGTGTTCAATGTGTTCATTCAACTTACCGAGTTAAACTCGTGTGTTGAAGGGGATGTCTGGAAACCCTTTCGGTGCAGAGATCACATAACAGGCATTTCCAGCACTATTCCCGCATATAACAAAATAGCAGTAAAACTCTACCTAAAACACAGAAGCAACGTATCCTTCAATCTGTTCTGCTGTGCGTTTGTTCAGGTAAGTGAGTTAAATCTCCCTTTAGATTCAGGAGTTAGAAACAGGTTTCTACTAAGAGCTGCGTTTGGACATTTCTCAGTGAATGGGAGCCTATGCTGTAAGGAGAACTGTCAGCTTGGGAAACCAAAAAGGAGCTACATAACAGAACGGTCTTCAATGTCTGCATTCAACTTACCGAGTTAAACTCGTGTGTTGAAGGGGAAGTCTGGAAACTCTTTCTGTGGAGAGATCTCAAAACAGGCATTTCCAGCACTATTCCCGCATATAACGAAATAGCAGTAAAACTCTGCCTAAAACACAGAAGCAACGTATCCTTCAATCTGCTCTGCTGTGCGTTTGTTCAGCTAAGTGAGTTAAATCTCCCTTTAGATTCAGGAAGTGGAAACACGTTTTTGCTAAGAGCTGCGTTTGGACATTTCTCAGTGAATGGGAGCCTATGCTGTAAGGAGTACTGTCTGCTTGGGAAACCAAAACGGAGCTACCTAACAGAACGGTCTTCAATGTGTGCATTCAACTTACAGAGTTAAACTCGTGTGTTGAAGGGGAAGTCTGGAAACGCTTTCTGTGGAGAGATCTCAAAACAGGCATTTCCAGCACTATTCCCGCATATAACGAAATAGCAGTAAAACTCTGCCTAAAACAAAGAAGCAACGTATCCTTCAATCTGCTCTGCTGTGCGTTTGTTCAGCTAAGTGAGTTAAATCTCACTTTAGATTCAGGAAGTGGAAACACGTTTCTGCTAAGAGCTGCGTTTGGACATTTCTCAGTGAATGGGAGCCTATGCTGTAAGGAGAACTGTCTGCTTGGGAAACCAAAACGGAGCTACCTAACAGAACGGTCTTCAATGTGTTCATTCAACTTACCGAGTTAAACTCGTGTGTTGAAGGGGAAGTCTGGAAACGCTTTCGTTGGAGAGATCTCAAAACAGGCATTTCCAGAACTATTCCCGCATATAACGAAATAGCAGTAAAACTCTGCCTAAAACCCAAATCAAAGTATCCTTCAATCTGCTCTGCTGTGCGTTTGTTCAGCTAAGTGAGTTAAATCTCCCTTTAGATTCAGGAGTTAGAAACAAGTTTCTGCTAAGACCTGCGTTTGGACAATTCTCAGTGAATTGGAGCCTATGCTGTAAGGAGAACTGTCTGTTTGGAAACCAAAACGGAGCTACCTAACAGAACGGTCTTCAATGTGTGCATTCAACTTACCGAGTTAAAATCGTGTGTTGAATGGGAAGTCTGGAAACACTTTCTGTGGAGAAATCTCAAAACAGGCATTTCCAGCACGATTCCCGCATACAACGAAATAGCAGTTTAACTCTGCCTAAAACACAGAAGCAACGTATCCTTCAATCTGCTCTGCTGTGCGTTTGTTCAGCTAAGTGAGTTAAATCTCCCTTTAGATTCAGGAGTTAGAAACACGTTTCTGCTAAGGGCTGCGTTTGGACATTTCTCAGTGAATGGGAGCCTATGCTATAAGGAGAACTCTCTGCTTGGGAAACCAAAACGGAGCTACCTAACAGAACGGTCTTCAATGTGTGCATTCAACTTACCGAGTTAAACTCGTGTGTTGAAGGGGAAGTCTGGAAAGGCTTTCTGTGGAGAGATCTCAAAACAGGCATTTCCAGCACTATTCCCGCGTATAACGAAATAGCAGTAAAACTCTGCCTAAAACACAGAAGCAACGGATCCTTCAATCTGCTCTGCTGTGCGTTTGTTCAGCTAAGTGAGATAAGTCTCCCTTTAGATTCAGGAGTTAGAAACACGTTTCTGCTAAGAGTTGCGTTTGGACGTTTCTCAGTGAATGGGAGCCTATGCTGTAAGGAGAACTGTCTGCTTGGGAAACCAAAACGGAGCTACCTAACAGAACGGTCTTCAATGTGTGCATTCAACTTCCCGGGTTAAACTCGTGTGCTGAAGTGGAAGTCTGGAAACGCTTTCTGTGGAAAGATCTCAAAACAGGCATTTCCAGCACTATCCCCGCATATAACGAAATAGCTGTAAAACTCTTCCTAAAACACAGAAGCAACGTGTCCCTCAATCTGCTCTGCTGTGCGTATGTTCAGCTAAGTGAGTTAAATCTCCCTTTAGATTCAGGAGTTAGAAACAGGTTTCTGCTAAGAGCTGCATTTGGACATTTCTCAGTGAATGGGAGCCTATGCTGTAAGGAGAACTGTCTGCTTGTGAAACCAAAACGGAGCTACATAACAGAAAGGTCTTCAATGTGTGCATTCAACTTACAGAGTTAAACTCGTGTGTTGAAGGTGAAGTCTGGGAACGCTTTATGTGGAGAGATCTCAAAACAGGCATTTCCAGCACTATTCCGGCATATAACGAAATAGCGGTAAAACTCTGCCTAAAACACTGAAGCAACGTATCCTTCAATCTGCGCTGTTGTGCGTATGTTCAGCTAAGTGAGTTAAATCTCCCTTTAGATTCAGGAGTTAGAAAATGGTTTCTTCTAAGAGCTGCGTTTGGACATTTCTCAGTGAATGGGAGCCTATGCTATAAGGAGAACTCTCTGCTTGGGAAACCAAAACGGAGCTACCTAACAGAACGGTCTTCAATGTGTGCATTGAACTTACCGAGTTAAACTCCTGTGTTGAAGGGGAAGTCTGGAAACGCTTTCTGTGGAGAGATCTCAAAACAGGCATTTCCAGCACTATTCCCACATATAACGAATTAGCAGTAAAACTCTGCTTAAACACAGAAGCAACATATTCTTCAATCTGCTCTGCTGTGCGTTTGTTCAGCTAAGTGAGTTAAATCTCCCTTTAGATTCAGGAGTTAGAAACACGTTTCTGCTAAGAGCTGCGTTTGGACATTTCTCAGTGAATGGGAGCCTATGCTGTAAGGAGAACTGTCTGCTTGGGAAACCAAAAGGGAGCTACATAACAGAACGGTCTTAAATGTGTGCATTCAACTTACCGAGTTAAACTCGTGTGTTGAAGGGGAAATCTGGAAACGCTTTCTGTGGAGAGATCTCAAAACAGGCATTTCCAGCACTATTCCCACATATAACGAAATAACAGTAAAACTCTGCCTAAAACACAGAAGCAACGTATCCTTCAATCTGCTCTGTTGTGTGTTTGTTCAGCTAACTGAGTTAAATCTCCCTTTAGATTCAGGAAGTGGAAACACGTTTCTGCTAAGAGCTGCGTTTGGACATTACTCAGTGAATGGGAGCCTATGCTGTAAGGAGAAGTGTCTGCTTGGGAAACCAAAACGGAGATACCTAACAGAACGGTCTTCAATGTGTTCATTCAACTTAGCGAGTTAAACTCGTGTGTTGAAGGGGAAGTCTGGACACGCTTTTGGTGGAGAGACCTCAAAACAGGCATTTCCAGCACTATTCCCGCATATAACGAAATTGCAGTAAAACTCTGCCGAAAACACAGAAGCAACGTGTCCTTCAATCTGCTCTGCTGTGCGTTTGTTCAGCTAAGTGAGTTAAATCTCACTTTAGATTCAGGAATTAGAAACACGTTTCTGCTAAGGTCTGCGTTTGGACATTTCTCAGTTAATGGGAGCCTATGCTGTAAGGAGAACTGTCTGCTTGGGAAACCAAAAGGGAGCTACATAACAGAACGGTCTTCAATATGTGCATTCAACTTACCGACTTAAAATCGTGTGTTGAAGGGGAAGTCTGGAAACCCTTTCTGTGGAGAGATCTCAAAACAGGCATTTCCAGCACTATTCCCGCATATAAGGAAATAGCAGTAAAACACTGCCTAAAACACAGAAGCAACGTATCCTTCAATCTGCTCTGCTGTGCGTTTGTTCAGCCAAGAGAGTTAAATCTCCCTTTAGATTCAGGAGTTAGAAACACGTTTCTGCAAAGAGCTCCGTTTGGACATTTCTCAGTGAATGGGAGCCCATGCTGTATTGTTCAGCTAAGTGAGTTACATCTCTCTTTAGATTCAGGAAGTGGAAACACGTTTCTGCTAAGAGCTGCGTTTGGACATTTCTCAGTGAATGGGAGCCTATGCTGTAAGGAGAACTGTCTGCTTGGGAAACCAAAACGGAGCTACCTAACAGAACGGTGTTCAATGTGTTCATTCAACTTACCGAGTTAAACTCGTGTGTTGAAGGGGATGTCTGGAAACCCTTTCGGTGCAGAGATCACATAACAGGCATTTCCAGCACTATTCCCGCATATAACAAAATAGCAGTAAAACTCTACCTAAATCACAGAAGCAACGTATCCTTCAATCTGTTCTGCTGTGCGTTTGTTCAGCTAAGTGAGTTAAATCTCCCTTTAGATTCAGGAGTTAGAAACAGGTTTCTACTAAGAGCTGCGTTTGGACATTTCTCAGTGAATGGGAGCCTATGCTGTAAGGAGAACTGTCAGCTTGGGAAACCAAAAAGGAGCTACATAACAGAACGGTCTTCAATGTGTGCATTCAACTTACCGAGTTAAACTCGTGTGTTGAAGGGGAAGTCTGGAAACTCTTTCTATGGAGAGATCTCAAAACAGGCATTTCCAGCACTATTCCGGCATATAACGAAATAGCAGTAAAACTCTGCCTAAAACACAGAAGCAACGTATCCTTCAATCTGCTCTGCTGTGCGTTTGTTCAGATAAGTGAGTTAAATCTCACTTTAGATTCAGGAAGTGGAAACACGTTTCTGCTAAGAGCTGCGTTTGGACATTTCTCAGTGAATGGGAGCCTATGCTGTAAGGAGAACTGTCTGCTTGGGAAACCAAAACGGAGCTACCTAACAGAACGGTCTTCAATGTGTTCATTCAACTTACCGAGTTAAACTAGTGTGTTGAAGGGGAAGTCTGGAAACGCTTTCGTTGGAGAGATCTCAAAACAGGCATTTCCAGAACTATTCCCGCATATAACGAAATAGCAGTAAAACTCTGCCTAAAACCCAAATCAAAGTATCCTTCAATCTGCTCTGCTCTGCGTTTGTTCAGCTAAGTGAGTTAAATCTCCCTTTAGATTCAGGAGTTAGAAACACGTTTCTGCTAAGAGCTGCGTTTGGACATTTTTCAGTGAATGGGAGCCTGTGCTGTAAGGAGAACTGTCGGATTGGGAAACCAAAAGGGAGCTACATAACAGAACGGTCTTCAATGTGTGCATTCAACTTACCGAGTTAAACTCGTGTGTTGGAGGGGAAGGCTGGAAACGCTTTTTGTGGAGAGATCTCAAAACAGGCATTTCCAGCACTATTCCCGCATATAACGAAATACCAGTAAAACTCTGCCTAAAACACAGAAGCAACGTATCCTTCAATCTGCTCTGCTGTGCGTTTGTTCAGCTAAGTGAGTTAAATCATCCTTTAGATTCAGGAAGTGGAAACACGTTTCTACTAAGAGCTGCGTTTGGACAATTCTGAGTGAATGGGAGCCTATGCTGTAAGGAGAACTGTCTGCTTGTGAAACCAAAACGGAGCTACCTAACCGAACGGTGTTCAATGTGTGCATTCAACGTAACGAGATAAAATCGTGCGTTGAAGGGGAAGTCTGGAAACGCTTTCTGTGGAGAGATCTCAAAACAGGCATTTCCAGCACTATTCCAGCATATAACGAAATAGCAGTATAACTCTGCCTAAAACAAAGAAGCAACGTATCCTTCAATCTGCTCTGCTGTGCGTTTGTTCAGCTAAGTGAGTTAAATCTCCCTTTCGATTCAGGAGTTAGAAACAACTTTCTGCTAAGGGCTGCGTTTGGACATTTCTCAGTGAATGGGTGCCTATGCTTTAAAGAGAACTGTCTGCTTGTGAAACCAAAACGGAGCTACTTAACAGAACGGTCTTCAATGTGTGCATTCAACTTACCGAGTTAAACTCGTGTGTTGAAGGGGAAGTCTGGAAAATGTTTCTGTGGAGAGATCCCAAAACAGGCATTTCCAGCACTATACCCGCATATAACGAATTAGCAGTAATACTCTGCCTAAAACACAGAAGCAACGTATCCTTCAATCTGCGCTGCTGTGCGTTTGTTCAGCTAAGTGAGTTAAATCTCCCTTTAGAATCAGGAGTTAGAAACACGTTTCTGCTAAGAGCTTCGTTTGGACATTTCTCAGTGAATGGGAGCCTATGCTGTAAGGAGAACTGTCTGCTTGTGAAACCAAAACGGAACTACCTAACAGAACGGTCTTCAATGTGTGCATTCAACTTACCCAGTTAAACTCGTGTGTTGAAGAGGAAGTCTGGAAACGCTTTCTGTGGAGAGATCTCAGTACAGGCATTTCCAACAGTATTCCCGCATATAACGAAATAGCAGTAAAACTCTGCCTAAAACACAGATGCAACGTATCCTTCAATCTGTTCTGCTGTGCGTTTGTTCAGCTAAGTGAGTTAAATCTCCCTTTAGATTCAGGAGTTAGAAACACGTTTCTGCTAATAGCTGCATTTGGACATTTCTCAGTGAATGGGAGCCTATGCTGTAAGGAGAACTGTCTGCTTGTGAAACGAAAACGGAGCTACCTAACAGAACGGTCTTAAATGTGTGCATTCAACATACCGAGTTAAACTCGTGTGTTGAGGGGAAGTCTGGAAACGCTTTCTGTGGAAAGATCTCAAAACAGGCATTTCCAGCACTAATCCCGCATATAACGAAATAGCAGTAAAATTCTGCCTAAAACACAGAAGCAACGTATGCTTCAATCTGCTCTGTTGTGCGTTTGTTCTGCTAAGTGAGTTAAATATACCTTTAGATTCAGGAATTAGAAACACGTTTCTGCTAAGATCTGCGATTGGACATTTTTCAATGAATGGGAGCCTATGCTCTAAGGAGAACTGTCTGCTTGGGAAACGAAAACGGAGCTACCTAACAGAACGGCCTTCAATGTGTGCATTCAGCTTACCGAGTGAAACTCGTGTGTTGAAGGGGAAGTCTGGAAACTTTTTCTGTGGAGAGATCTCAAAACAGTCATTTCCAGCACTATTCCCGCATATAACGATATAGCAGTAAAATTCTGCCTAAAACACAGAAGCAACGTATCCTTCAATCTGCTCTGCTGTGCGTTTGTTCTGCTAAGTGAGTTAAATCTCCCTTTACATTCAGGAGATAGAAACACGTTTCTGCTAAGAGCTGCCTTTGGACATTTCTCCGTGAATGGGAGCCTATGCTGTAAGGAGAACTGTCTGCTTGGGAAACCAAAACGGAGCTACCTAACAGAGCGGTCTTCAATGTGGTGCATTCAACTTACGGAGTTAAACTGGTGTGTTCAAGGGGAAGTCTGGAAACGCTTTCTGTGGAGAGATCTCAAAACAGGCATTTCCAGCACTATTCCCGCATATAACGAAATAGCAGTAAAACTCTGGCTAAAACACAGAAGCAACGTGTCCTTCAATCTGCTCTGCTGTGCGTATGTTCAGCTAAGTGAGTTAAATCTCCCTTTAGATTCAGGAGTTTGAAACAGGTTTCTGCTAAGAGCTTCGTTTGGACATTTCTCAGTTTATGCAGCCTACTCTGTAAGGAGAACTGTCTGCTTGGGAAACCAAAAGGGAGCTACCTAACAGAACGGTCTTCAATGTGTGCATTCAACTTACCGAGTTAAACTCTTGTGTTGAAGGGGAAGTCTGGAAACGCTTTCTGTGGAGAGATCTCAAAACAGGCATTTCCAGCACTATTCCCGCATATAACGAAATAGCAGTAAAACTCTGCCTAAAACACAGAAGCAACGTATCCTTCAATCTGCTCTGCTGTGTGTTTGTTCAGCTAAGTGAGTTAAATCTCACTTTAGATTCAGGAATTAGAAACACGTTTCTGCTAAGGGCTGCGTTTGGACATTTCTCAGTGAATGGGAGCCTATGCTTTAAGGAGAACTGTCTGCTTGGGAAACCAAAACGGAGCTACCTAACAGAACGGTCATCAATGTGTGCATGCAACTTACCGAGTTAAACTCGTCTGTTGAAGGGGAAGTCTGGAAAAACATTCTGTGGAGTGATCTCAAAACAGGCATTTCCAGCTCTATTCCCGCATATAACGAAATAGCTGTAAAACCCTGCTTAAAACACAGAAGCAACGTATCCTTCAATCTGCTCTGCTGTGCGTTTGTTCAGCTAAGTGAGTTAAATCTCCCTTTAGATTCAGGAGTTAGAAATACGTTTCTGCTAAGAACTGCGTTTGGACATTTCTCAGTGAATTGGAGCCTATGCTGCAAGGAGAACTGTCTGCTTGGGAAACCAAAACGGAGCTACCAAACAGAACGGTATTCAATGTGTGCATTCAACTTACCGAGTTAAACTCGTGTGTTGAAGGGGAAGTCTGGAAACGGTTTCTGTGGAGAGATCTCAAAACAGGCATTTCCAGCACTATTCCCGCATATAAGGAAATAGCAGTAAAACTCTGCCTAAAACACAGAACCAACGTATCCTTCAATATGCTCTGCTGTGCGTTTGTTCAGCTAAGTGAGTTAAATCTCACTTTAGATTCAGGAATTAGAAACACGTTTCTGCTAAGGGCTGCGTTTGGACATTTCTCAGTGAATGGGAGCCTATGCTTTAAGGAGAACTGTCTGCTTGGGAAACCAAAACGGAGCTACCTAACAGAACGGTCATCAATGTGTGCATGCAACTTACCGAGTTAAACTCGTCTGTTGAAGGGGAAGTCTGGAAAAACATTCTGTGGAGTGATCTCAAAACAGGCATTTCCAGCTCTATTCCCGCATATAAGGAAATAGCTGTAAAACCCTGCTTAAAACACAGAAGCAACGTATCCTTCAATCTGCTCTGCTGTGCGTTTGTTCAGCTAAGTGAGTTAAATCTCCCTTTAGATTCAGGAGTTAGAAATACGTTTCTGCTAAGAACTGCGTTTGGACATTTCTCAGTGAATTGGAGCCTATGCTGCAAGGAGAACTGTCTGCTTGGGAAACCAAAACGGAGCTACCAAACAGAACGGTATTCAATGTGTGCATTCAACTTACCGAGTTAAAATCGTGTGTTGAAGGGGAAGTCTGGAAACGCTTTCTGTGGAGAGATCTCAAAACAGGCATTTCCAGCACTATTCCCGCATATAACAAAATAGCAGTAAAACTCTGCCTAAAACACAGAAGCAACGTATCCTTCAATCTGCTCTGCTGTGCGTTTGTTCAGCTAAGTGAGTTAAATCTCCCTTTAGATTCAGGAGTTAGAAACAGGTTTCTGCTAAGAGCTGCGTTTGGACATTTCTCAGTGAATGGGAGCCTATGCTGTAAGGAGAACTGTCTGCTTGGGAAACCAAAAGGGAGCTACATAACAGAAAGGTCTTCAATGTGTGCATTCAACTTACAGAGTTAAACTCGTGTGTTGAAGGGGAAGTCTGGAAACGCTTTCTGTGGAGAGATCTCAAAACAGACATTTCCAGCACTATTCCCGCATATAACGAAATAGCGGTAAAACTCTGCCTAAAACACAGAAGCAACGTATCCTACAATCTTCTTTGTTGTGCGTATGTTCAGCTAAGTGAGTTATATCTCCCTTTAGATTCAGGAGTTAGAAACAGGTTTCTGCTAAGAGCTGCCTTTGGACATTTCTCAGTGAATGGGAGCCTATGCTGTAAGGAGAACTGTCTCCTTGGGAAACCAAAAGGGAGCTACATAACAGAACGGTCTTCAATGTGTGCATTCAACTTACCGAGTAAACTCCTGTGTTGAAGGGGAAGTCTGGAAACGCTTTCTGTGGAGAGATCTCAAAACAGGCATTTCCAGCACTATTCCAGCATATAACGAAATAGCAGTAAAACTCTGCCTAAAACACAGAAGCAACGTATCATTAAATCTGCTCTGCTGCGCGTTTGTTCAGCTAAGTGAGTTAAATCTCCCTTTAGATTCAGGAGTTAGAAACACGTTTCTGCTAAGAGTTGCGTTTGGACATTTCTCACTGAATTGGAGCCTATGTTGTAAGGAGAACTGTCTGCTTGGGAAACCAAAACCTAGCTACCTAACAGAACGGTCTTCAATGGGTGCATTCAACTTACCGAGTTAAACTCGTGTGTTGAAGGAGAAGTCTGGAAACGCTTTCTGTGGAGAGATCTCAAAACAGGCATTTCCAGCATTATTCCCGCTTATAATATAATAGCAGTAAAACTCTGCCTAAAACACAGAAGCAATGGATCCTTCAATCTGCACTGCTGTGCGTCTGTTCAGCTAAGTGAGATAAGTCTCCCTTTAGATTCAGGAGTTAGAAACACGTTTCTGCTAAGAGTTGCGTTTGGACATTTCTCAGTGAATGGGAGCCTATGCTGTAAGGAGAACTGTCTGCTTGGGAAACCAAAACGGAGCTACCTAACAGAACGGTCTTCAATGTGTGCATTCAACTTACAGAGTTACACTCGTCTGTTGAAGGGGAAGTCTGGAAACGCTTTCTGTGGAGAGATCTCAAAACAGGCATTTCCAGCACTATTCCCGCATATAACAAAATAGCAGTAAAACTCTGCCTAAAACACAGAAGCAACGTATCCTTCAATCTGCTCTGCTGTGCGTTTGTTCAGCTAACTTAGTTAAATCTCCCTTTAGATTCAGGAAGTGGAAACACGTTTGTGCTAAGAGCTGGGTTTGGACATTTCTCAGTTAATGGGAGCCTATGCTGTAAGGAGAACTGTCTGCTTGGGAAACCAAAAGGGGGCTACATAACAGAACGGTCTTCAATGTGTGCATTCAACTTACCGAGTTAAAATCGTGTGTTGAAGGGGAAGTCTGAAAACCATTTCTGTGGAGAGATCTCAAAACAGGCATTTCCAGAACTATTCCGGCATATAAGGAAATAGCAGTAAAACTCTGCCTAAAACACAGAAGCAACGTATCCTTTAATCTGCTCTGCTGTGCGATTGTTCAGCCAAGTGAGTTAAATCTCCATTTAGATTCAGGACTTAGAAACACGTTTCTGCAAAGAGCTCCGTTTGGACATTTCTCAGTGAATGGGTGCCTATGCTGTAAGCAGCACTGTCTGCTTGGGAAACCAAAACGGATCTACCTAACAGAACGGTCTTCAATGTGTGCATTCAACTTACAGAGTTAAACTCGTGTGTTGAAGGGGAAGTCTGGAAACGCTTTCTGTGGAGAAATCTCAAAACAGGCATTTCCAGCACTATTCCCGCATATAACGAAATACCAGTAAAACTCTGCCTAAAACACACAAGCAACGTATCCTTCAATCTGCTCTGCTGTGCGTTTGTTCAGCTAAGTGAGTTAAATCTCCCTTTAGATTCAGGAGTTAGAAACAGGTTTCTGCTAAGAGCTGCGTTTCGACATTTCTCAGTGAATGGGACCCTATGCTGTAAGGAGAACTGTCTGCTTGTGAAACCAAAACGGAGCTACCTAACAGAACGGTCTTCAATGTGTGCATTCAACTTATCGGGTTAAACTCGTGTGTTGAAGTGGAAGTCTGGAAACTCTTTCTGTGGAGAGATCTCAAAACAGGCATTTCCAGCACTATTCCCGCCTATAACGAAATAGCGGTAAAACTCTGCCTACAACACAGAAGCAACGTATCCTTCAATCTGCTCTGTTGTGCGTATGTTCAGCTAAGTGAGTTAAATCTCCCTTTAGATTCAGGAGTTAGAAAAAGGTTTCTTCTAAGAGCTGCGTTTGGACATTTCTCAGTGAATGGGAGCCTATGCTGTAAGGAGAACTGTCTGCTTGGGAAACCAAAACGGAGCTACCTAACAGAACGGACTTCAATGTGTGCATTCAACTTACCGAGTTAAACTCGTGTGTTGAATGGGAAGTCTGGAAACAGTTTCTGTGGAGAGATCTCAAAACAGGCATTTCCAGCACGATTCCCGCATACAGCGAAATAGCAGTTAAACTCTGCCTAAAACACAGAAGCAACGTATCCTTCAATCTGCTGTGCTGTGCGTTTGTTCAGCTAAGTGAGTTAAATCTCCCTTTAGATTCAGGTGTTAGAAACACGTTTCTGCTAAGGGCTGCGTTTGGACATTTCTCAGTGAATGGGAGCCTATGCGATAAGGAGAACTGTCTACTTGGGAAACCAAAACGGAGCTACCTAACAGAACGGTCTTCAATGTGTGCATTCAACTTACCGAGTTAAACTCGTGTGTTGAAGGGGAAGTCTGGAAAGGCTTTCTGTGGAGAGATCTCAAAACAGGCATTTCCAGCACGATTCCCGCATATAACGAAATAGCAGTAAAATTCTGCCTAAAACACAGAAGCAACGTATCCTTCAATCTGCTCTGTTGTGCGTATGTTCAGCTAAGTGAGTTAAATCTCCCTTTAGATTCAGGAGTTAGAAAAAGGTTTTTTCTAAGAGCTGCGTTTGGACATTTCTCAGTGAATGGGAGCCTATGCTGTAAGGAGAACTGTCTGTTTGGGAAACCAAAAGGGAGCGACATAACAGAACGGTCTTCAATGTGTGCATTCAACTTACTGATTTAAACTCGTGTGTTGAAGGGGAAGTCTGGAAACGCTTTCTGTGGAGAGATCTCAAAACAGGCATTTCCAGCACTATTCCCGCATATAACGAAATAGCAGTAAAACTCTGCCTAAAACACAGAAGCAACGTATCCTTCAATCTGCTCTGCTGTGCGTTTGTTCAGCTAAGTGAGTCAAATCTCCCTTTAGATTAAGGAGTTAGAAACAAGTTTCTGCTAAGAGTTGCGTTTGGACATTTCTCAGTGAATTGGAGCCTATGCTGTAAGGAGAACTGTCTGCTTGGAAACCAAAACGGAGCTACCTAACAGAACGGCCTTCAATGTGTGCATTCAACTTACCGAGTTAAACTCGTGTGTTGAATGGGAAGTCTGGAAACACTTTCTGTGGAGAGATCTCAAAACAGGCATTTCCAGCACGATTCCCGCATACAACGAAATAGCAGTTAAATTCGGCCTAAAACACAGAAGCAACGTATCCTTCAATCTGCTCTGCTGTGCCTTTGTTCAGCTAAGTGAGTTAAATCTCCCTTTAGATTCAGGAGTTAGAAACACGTTTCTGCTAAGGGCTGCGTTTGGACATTTCTCAGTGAATGGGAGCCTATGCGATAAGGAGAACTGTCTACTTGGGAAACCAAAACGGAGCTACCTAACAGAACGGTCTTCAATGTGTGCATTCAACTTACCGAGTTAAACTCGTGTGTTGAAGGGGAAGTCTGGAAAGGCTTTCTGTGGAGAGATCTCAAAACAGGCATTTCCAGCACGATTCCCGCATATAACGAAATAGCAGTAAAATTCTGCCTAAAACACAGAAGCAACGGATGCTTCAATCTGCTCTGCTGTGCGTCTGTTCAGCTAAGTGAGATAAGTCTCCCTTTAGATTCAGGAGTTAGAAACACGTTTCTGCTAAGAGTTGCGTTTGGATATTTCTCAGTGAATGGGAGCCTATGCTGTAAGGAGAACTGTCGGCTTGGGATACCAAAACGGAGCTACCTAACAGAACTGTCTTCAATGTGTGCACTCAACTTACCGAGTTAAACTCGTGTGTTGAAGGGGAAGTCTGGAAACGCTTTCTGTGGAGAGATCTCAAAACAGGCATTTTCAGCACTATTCCCGCATATAAGGAAATAGCAGTAAAACTCTGCCTAAAACACAGAAGCAACGTATACATCAATCTGCCCTGCTTTGCGTTTGTTCAGCTAAGTGAGTTAAATCTCACTTTAGATTCAGGAGTTAGAAACACGTTTCTGCTAAGAGCTGCGTTTGGACATTTCTCAGTGAATGGGAGCCTATGCTGTAAGGAGAACTGTCTGCTTGTGAAACCAAAACGGAGCTACCTAACAGAACGGTCTTCAATGTGTGCATTCAACTTACCGGGTTAAACTCGTGTGTTGAAGTGGAAGTCTGGAAGCGCTTTCTGTGGAGAGATCTCAAAGCAGGGATTTCCAGCACTATTCCCGCATATAACGAATTAGCAGTAAAACTCTGCCTAAAACACAGAAGCAACATATTCTTCAATCTGCTCTGCTGTGCGTTTGTTTAGCTAAGTGAGTTAAATCTCACTTTAGATTCAGGAGTTAGAAACACGTTTCTGCTAAGAGCTGCGTTTGGACATTTCTCAGTGAATGGGAGCCTATGCTGTAAGGAGAACTGTCTGCTTGGGAAACCAAAAGGGAGCTACATAACAGAACGGACTTAAATGTGTGCATTCAACTTAACGAGTTAAACTCGTGTGTTGAAGGGGAAGTCTGGAATCGCTTTCTGTGGAGAGATCTCAAAACAGGCATTTCCAGCACTATTCCCGCATATAACGAAATAACAGTAAAACTCTGCCTAAAACACAGAAACAACGTATCCTTCAATCTGCTCTGCTGTGCGTTTGTTCAGCTAACTGAGTTAAATCTCCCTTTAGATTCAGGAAGTGGAAACACGTTTCTGCTAAGAGATGCGTTTGGACATTTCTCAGTGAATGGGAGCCTATGCTCTAAGGAGAACTGTCTGCTTGGGAAACCAAAAGGGAGCTACATAACAGAAAGGACTTCAATGTGTGCATTCAACTTACAGAGTTAAACTCGTGTGTTGAAGGGGAAGTCTGGAAACGCTTTCTGTGGAGAGATGTCAAAACAGGCATTTCCAGCACTATTCCCGCATATAACGAAATAGCGGTAAAACTCTGCCTAAAACACAGAAGCAACGTATCCTTCAATCTGCTCTGTTGTGCGTATGTTCAGCTAAGTGAGCTAAATCTCCCTTTAGATTCAGGAGTTAGAATCAGGTTTCTGCTAAGAGCTGCGTTTGGACATTTCTCAGTGAATGGGAGCCTATGCTGTAAGGAGAACTGTCTGCTTGGGAAACCAAAAGGGAGCTACATAACAGAACGGTCTTCAATGTGTGCATTCAACTTACCGAGTTAAACTCGTGTGTTGAAAAGGAAGTCTGGAAACGCTTTCTGTGGAGAGATCTCAAAACAGGCATTTCTAGCACTATTCCCGCATATAACGAAATAGCAGTAAAACTCTGCCTAAAACACAGAAGCTACGTGTCCTTCAATCTGCTCTGCTGTGCTTTTGTTCAGCTAAGTGAGTTAAATCTCCCTTTAGATTCAGGAGTTAGAATAAGGTTTCTTCTAAGAGCTGCCTTTGGACATTTCTCAGTGAATGGGAGCCTATGCTGTAAGGAGAACTGTCTGCTTGGAAAACCAAAATGGAGCGACATAACAGAACGGTCCTCAATGTGTGCATTCAACTTACTGAGTTAAACTCGTGTGTTGAAGGGGAAGTCTGGAAACGCTTTCTGTGGAGAGATCTCAAAACATGCATTTCCAGCACTATTCCACCATATAACGAAATAGCAGTAAAACTGTGCCTAAAACACAGAAGCAACGTATCCTTCAATCTGCTCTGCTGTGCGTTTGTTCAGCTAAGTGAGTTAAATCTCCCTTTAGATTCAGGAGTTAGAAACAAGTTTCTGCTAAGAGCTGCGTTTGGACATTTCTCAGTGAATTGGAGCCTATGCTGTAAGGAGAACTGTCTGCTTGGAAACCAAAACGGAGCTACCTAACAGAACGGTCTTCAATGTGTGCATTCAACTTACCGAGTTAAAATCGTGTGTTGAATGGGAAGTCTGGAAACAGTTTCTGTGGAGAGATCTCAAAACAGGCATTTCCAGCACGATTCCCGCATACAACGAAATAGCAGTTAAACTCTGCCTAAAACACAGACGCAACGTATCCTTCAATCTGCTCTGCTGTGCGTTTGTTCAGCTAAGTGAGTTAAATCTCCCTTTAGATTCAGGTTTTAGAAACACGTTTCTGCTAAGTGTTGCGTTTGGACATTTCTCAGTGAATGGGACCCTAAGCTGTAAGGAGAACTGTCTGCTTGGGAAACCAAAACGGAGCTACCTAACAGAACGGTCTTCAATGTGTGAATTCAACTTACCGAGTTAAACTCGTGTGTTGAAGGGGAAGTCTGGAAACGCTTTCTGTGGAGAGATCTCAAAACAGGCATTTCCAGCACTATTCCCGCATATAAGGAAATAGCAGTAAATCTCTGCCTAAAACACAGAAGCAACGTATACATCAATCTGCTCTGCTTTGCGTTTGTTCACCTAAGTGAGTTAAATCTCCCTTTAGATTCAGGAGTTAGAAAGACGTTTCTGCTAAGAGCTGCGTTTGGACATTACTCAGTGAATGGGAGGCTATGCTGTAAGGAGAACAGTCTGCTTGGGAAACCAAAACGGAGCTACCTAACAGAGCGGTCTTCAATGTGTGCATTCAACTTACCGAGTTAAACTGGTTTGTTGAAGGGGAAGTCTGGAAACGCTTTCTGTGGAGAGATCTCAGAACAGGCATTTCCAGCACTATTCCCGCATATAACGAAATAGCAGTAAAACTCTGGCTAAAACACAGAAGCAACGTGTCCTTCAATCTGCTCTGCTGTTCGTATGTTCAGCTAAGTGAGTTAAATCTCCCTTTAGATTCAGGAGTTAGAAACAGGTTTCTGCTAAGAGCTGCGTTTGGACATTTCTCAGTGAATGCAGCCTATGCTGTAAGGAGAACTGTCTGCTTGGAAAACCAAAAGGGAGCTACCTAACAAAACGGTCTTCAATGTGTGCATTCTACTTACTGAGGTAAACTCGTGTGTTGAAGGGGAAGTCTGGAAACGCTTTCTGTGGAGAGATCTCAAAACAGGCATTTCCAGCACTATTCCCGCATATAACGAAATAGCAGTAAAACTCTGCCTAAAACACAGAAGCAACGTATCCTTCAATCTGCTCTGCTGTGCGTTTGTTCAGCTAACTGAGTTAAATCTCCCTTTAGATTAAGGAAGTAGAAACACTTTTCTGCTAAGAGCTGCGTTTGGACATTTCTCAGTGAATGGGAGCCTATGCTGTAAGGAGAAGTGTCTGCTTGGGAAACGAAAACGGAGATACATAACAGAACGGTCTTCAATGTGTTCATTCAACTTAGGGTGTTAAACTCCTGTGTTGTAGGGGAAGTCTGGACACGCTTTCCGTGGAGAGATCTCAAAACAAACATTTCCAGCACTATTCCCGCATATAACGAAATAGCAATAAAACTCTTCCTAAAACACAGAAGCAACGTGTCCTTCAATCTGCTCTGCTGTGCGTATGTTCAGCTAAGTGAGTTAAATCTCCCTTTAGATTCAGGAGTTAGAAACAGGTTTCTGCTAAGAGCTGCGTTTGGACATTTCTCAGTGAATGGGAGCCTATGCTGTAAGGAGAACTGTCTGCTTGGGAAACCAAAAGGAAGCTACATAACAGAAAGGACTTCAATGTGTGCATTCAACTTACAGAGTAAAACTCGTGTGTTGAAGGTGAAGTCTGGAAACGCTTTCTGTGGAGAGATCTCAAAACAGGCATTTCCAGCACTATTCCCGCATATAACGAAATAGCGGTAAAACTCTGCCTAAAACCCAGAAGCAACGTACCCTTCAAACTGCTCTATTGTGCGTTTTTTCAGCTAAGTGAGCTAAATCTCCCTTTAGATTCAGGAGTTAGAAACAGGTTTCTGCTAAGAGCTGCGTTTGGACATTTCTCAGTGAATGGGAGCCTATGCTGTAAGGAGAACTGTCTGCTTGGGAATCCAAAAGGGAGCTACATAACAGAACGGTCTTCAATGTGTGCATTCAACTTACCGAGTTAAACTCGTGTGTTGAAGGGGAAGTCTGGAAACGCTTTCTGTGGAGAGATCTCAAAACAGGCATTTCCAGCACTATTCCCCCATATAACGAAATAGCAGTAAAACTCTGCCTAAAACACAGAAGCAACGTATCCTTCAATCTGCTCTGCTGTGCGTTTGTTCAGCTAAGTGAGTTAAATCTCCCTTTAGATTCAGGATTTAGAATTAGGTTTCTTCTAAGAGCTGCGTTTGGACATTTCTCAGTGAATGGGAGCCTATGCTGTAAGGAGAACTGTCTGTTTCGAAAAACAAAAGGGAGCGACATAACAGAACGGTCTTCAATGTGTGCATTCAACTTACAGAGTAAAACTCGTGTGTTGAAGGTGAAGTCTGGAAACGCTTTCTGTGGAGAGATCTCAAAACAGGCATTTCCAGCACTATTCCCGCATATAACGAAATAGCGGTAAAACTCTGCCTAAAACCCAGAAGCAACGTACCCTTCAAACTGCTCTGTTGTGCGTTTTTTCAGCTAAGTGAGCTAAATCTCCCTTTAGATTCAGGAGTTAGAAACAGGTTTCTGCTAAGAGCTGCGTTTGGACATTTCTCAGTGAATGGGAGCCTATGCTGTAAGGAGAACTGTCTGCTTGGGAATCCAAAAGGGAGCTACATAACAGAACGGTCTTCAATGTGTGCATTCAACTTACCGAGTTAAACTCGTGTGTTGAAGGGGAAGTCTGGAAACGCTTTCTGTGGAGAGATCTCAAAACAGGCATTTCCAGCACTATTCCCCCATATAACGAAATAGCAGTAAAACTCTGCCTAAAACACAGAAGCAACGTATCCTTCAATCTGCTCTGCTGTGCGTTTGTTCAGCTAAGTGAGTTAAATCTCCCTTTAGATTCAGGATTTAGAATTAGGTTTCTTCTAAGAGCTGCGTTTGGACATTTCTCAGTGAATGGGAGCCTATACTATAAGGAGAACTCTCTGCTTGGGAAACCAAAACGGAGGTACCTAACAGAACGGTCTTCAATGTGTGCATTGAACTTACCGAGTTAAACTCCTGTGTTGAAGGGGAAGTCTGGAAACGCTTTCTGTGGAGAGATCTCAAAACAGGCATTTCCAGCACTATTCCCACATATAACGAATTAGCAGTAAAACTCTGCTTAAACACAGAAGCAACATATTCTTCAATCTGCTCTGCTGTGCGTTTGTTCAGCTAAGTGAGTTAAATCTCCCTTTAGATTCAGGAGTTAGAAACACGTTTCTGCTAAGAGCTGCGTTTGGACATTTCTCAGTGAATGGGAGCCTATGCTGTAAGGAGAACTGTCTGCTTGGGAAACCAAAAGGGAGCTACATAACAGAACGGTCTTAAATGTGTGCATTCAACTTACCGAGTTAAACTCGTGTGTTGAAGGGGAAATCTGGAAACGCTTTCTGTGGAGAGATCTCAAAACAGGCATTTCCAGCACTATTCCCACATATAACGAAATAACAGTAAAACTCTGCCTAAAACACAGAAGCAACGTATCCTTCAATCTGCTCTGTTTTGTGTTTGTTCAGCTAACTGAGTTAAATCTCCCTTTAGATTCAGGAAGTGGAAACACGTTTCTGCTAAGAGCTGCGTTTGGACGTTACTCAGTGAATGGGAGCCTATGCTGTAAGGAGAAGTGTCTGCTTGGGAAACCAAAACGGAGATACCTAACAGAACGGTCTTCAATGTGTTCATTCAACTTAGCGAGTTAAACTCGTGTGTTGAAGGGGAAGTCTGGACACGCTTTTGGTGGAGAGACCTCAAAACAGGCATTTCAAGCACTATTCCCGCATATAACGAAATTGAAGTAAAACTCTGCCGAAAACACAGAAGCAACGTGTCCTTCAATCTGCTCTGCTGTGCGTTTGTTCAGCTAAGTGAGTTAAATCTCACTTTAGATTCAGGAATTAGAAACACGTTTCTGCTAAGGTCTGCGTTTGGACATTTCTCAGTTAATGGGAGCCTATGCTGTAAGGAGAACTGTCTGCTTGGGAAACCAAAAGGGAGCTACATAACAGAACGGTCTTCAATATGTGCATTCAACTTACCGACTTAAAATCGTGTGTTGAAGGGGAAGTCTGGAAACCCTTTCTGTGGAGAGATCTCAAAACAGGCATTTCCAGCACTATTCCCGCATATAAGGAAATAGCAGTAAAACTCTGCCTAAAACACAGAAGCAACGTATCCTTCAATCTGCTCTGCTGTGCGTTTGTTCAGCCAAGAGAGTTAAATCTCCCTTTAGATTCAGGAGTTAGAAACACGTTTCTGCAAAGAGCTCCGTTTGGACATTTCTCAGTGAATGGGAGCCCATGCTGTATTGTTCAGCTAAGTGAGTTAAATCTCCCTTTAGATTCAGGAAGTGGAAACACGTTTCTGCTAAGAGCTGCGTTTGGACATTTCTCAGTGAATGGGAGCCTATGCTGTAAGGAGAACTGTCTGCTTGGGAAACCAAAACGGAGCTACCTAACAGAACGGTGTTCAATGTGTTCATTCAACTTACCGAGTTAAACTCGTGTGTTGAAGGGGATGTCTGGAAACCCTTTCGGTGCAGAGATCACATAACAGGCATTTCCAGCACTATTCCCGCATATAACAAAATAGCAGTAAAACTCTACCTAAAACACAGAAGCAACGTATCCTTCAATCTGTTCTGCTGTGCGTTTGTTCAGCTAAGTGAGTTCAATCTCCCTTTAGATTCAGGAGTTAGAAACAGGTTTCTACTAAGAGCTGCGTTTGGACATTTCTCAGTGAATGGGAGCCTATGCTGTAAGGAGAACTGTCAGCTTGGGAAACCAAAAAGGAGCTACATAACAGAACGGTCTTCAATGTGTGCATTCAACTTACCGAGTTAAACTCGTGTGTTGAAGGGGAAGTCTGGAAACTCTTTCTGTGGAGAGATCTCAAAACAGGCATTTCCAGCACTATTCCCGCATATAACGAAATACCAGTAAAACTCTGCCTAAAACACAGAAGCAACGTATCCTTCAATCTGCTCTGCTGTGCGTTTGTTCAGCTAAGTGAGTTAAATCTCCCTTTAGATTCAGGAAGTGGAAACACGTTTCTGCTAAGAGCTGCGTTTGGACATTTCTCAGTGAATGGGAGCCTATGCTGTAAGGAGTACTGTCTGCTTGGGAAACCAAAACGGAGCTACCTAACAGAACGGTCTTCAATGTGTGCATTCAACTTACAGAGTTAAACTCGTGTGTTGAAGGGGAAGTCTGGAAACGCTTTCTGTGGAGAGATCTCAAAACAGGCATTTCCAGCACTATTCCCGCATATAACGAAATAGCAGTAAAACTCTGCCTAAAACAAAGAAGCAACGTATCCTTCAATCTGCTCTGCTGTGCGTTTGTTCAGCTAAGTGAGTTAAATCTCACTTTAGATTCAGGAAGTGGAAACACGTTTCTGCTAAGAGCTGCGTTTGGACATTTCTCAGTGAATGGGAGCCTATGCTGTAAGGAGAACTGTCTGCTTGGGAAACCAAAACGGAGCTACCTAACAGAACGGTCTTCAATGTGTTCATTCAACTTACCGAGTTAAACTCGTGTGTTGAAGGGGAAGTCTGGAAACGCTTTCGTTGGAGAGATCTCAAAACAGGCATTTCCAGAACTATTCCCGCATATAACGAAATAGCAGTAAAACTCTGCCTAAAACCCAAATCAAAGTATCCTTCAATCTGCTCTGCTCTGCGATTGTTCAGCTAAGTGAGTTAAATCTCCCTTTAGATTCAGGAGTTAGAAACACGTTTCTGCTAAGAGCTGCGTTTGGACATTTTTCAGTGAATGGGAGCCTGTGCTGTAAGGAGAACTGTCGGATTGGGAAACCAAAAGGGAGCTACATAACAGAACGGTCTTCAATGTGTGCATTCAACTTACCGAGTTAAACTCGTGTGTTGGAGGGGAAGGCTGGAAACGCTTTCTGTGGAGAGATCTCAAAACAGGCATTTCCAGCACTATTCCCGCATATAACGAAATACCAGTAAAACTCTGCCTAAAACACAGAAGCAACGTATCCTTCAATCAGCTCTGCTGTGCGTTTGTTCAGCTAAGTGAGTTAAATCATCCTTTAGATTCAGGAAGTGGAAACACGTTTCTACTAAGAGCTGCGTTTGGACAATTCTGAGTGAATGGGAGCCTATGCTGTAAGGAGAACTGTCTGCTTGTGAAACCAAAACGGAGCTACCTAACCGAACGGTGTTCAATGTGTGCATTCAACGTAACGAGATAAAATCGTGTGTTGAAGGGGAAGTCTGGAAACGCTTTCTGTGGAGAGATCTCAAAACAGGCATTTCCAGCACTATTCCAGCATATAACGAAATAGCAGTATAACTCTGCCTAAAACAAAGAAGCAACGTATCCTTCAATCTGCTCTGCTGTGCGTTTGTTCAGCTAAGTGAGTTAAATCTCCCTTTCGATTCAGGAGTTAGAAACAACTTTCTGCTAAGGGCTGCCTTTGGACATTTCTCAGTGAATGGGTGCCTATGCTTTAAAGAGAACTGTCTGCTTGTGAAACCAAAACGGAGCTACTTAACAGAACGGTCTTCAATGTGTGCATTCAACTTACCGAGTTAAACTCGTGTGTTGAAGGGGAAGTCTGGAAAATGTTTCTGTGGAGAGATCCCAAAACAGGCATTTCCAGCACTATACCCGCATATAACGAATTAGCAGTAATACTCTGCCTAAAACACAGAAGCAACGTATCCTTCAATCTGCGCTGCTGTGCATTTGTTCAGCTAAGTGAGTTAAATCTCCCTTTAGAATCAGGAGTTAGAAACACGTTTCTGCTAAGAGCTTCGTTTGGACATTTCTCAGTGAATGGGAGCCTATGCTGTAAGGAGAACTGTCTGCTTGTGAAACCAAAACGGAACTACCTAACAGAACGGTCTTCAATGTGTGCATTCAACTTACCCAGTTAAACTCGTGTGTTGAAGAGGAAGTCTGGAAACGCTTTCTGTGGAGAGATCTCAGTACAGGCATTTCCAACAGTATTCCCGCATATAACGAAATAGCAGTAAAACTCTGCCTAAAACACAGATGCAACGTATCCTTCAATCTGTTCTGCTGTGCGTTGGTCAGCTAAGTGAGTTAAATCTCCCTTTAGATTCAGGAGTTAGAAACACGTTTCCGCTAATAGCTGCATTTGGACATTTCTCAGTGAATGGGAGCCTATGCTGTAAGGAGAACTGTCTGCTTGTGAAACCAAAACGGAGCTACCTAACAGAACGGTCTTAAATGTGTGCATTCAACATACCGAGTTAAACTCGTGTGTTGAGGGGAAGTCTGGAAACGCTTTCTGTGGAAAGATCTCAAAACAGGCATTTCCAGCACTAATCCCGCATATAACGAAATAGCAGTAAAATTCTGCCTAAAACACAGAAGCAACGTATGCTTCAATCTGCTCTGCTGTGCGTTTGTTCTGCTAAGTGAGTTAAATATACCTTTAGATTCAGGAATTAGAAACACGTTTCTGCTAAGATCTGCGATTGGACATTTTTCAATGAATGGGAGCCTATGCTCTAAGGAGAACTGTCTGCTTGGGAAACGAAAACGGAGCTACCTAACAGAACGGCCTTCAATGTGTGCATTCAGCTTACCGAGTGAAACTCGTGTGTTGAAGGGGAAGTCTGGAAACTTTTTCTGTGGAGAGATCTCAAAACAGTCATTTCCAGCACTATTCCCGCATATAACGATATAGCAGTAAAATTCTGCCTAAAACACAGAAGCAACGTATCCTTCAATCTGCTCTGCTGTGCGTTTGTTCTGCTAAGTGAGTTAAATCTCCCTTTACATTCAGGAGATAGAAACACGTTTCTGCTAAGAGCTGCGTTTGGACATTTCTCAGTGAATGGGAGCATATGCTGTAAGGAGAACTGTCTGCTTGTGAAACCAAAACGGAGGTACCGAACAGAACGGTCTTCAATGGTGCATTCAACTTACCGATTTAAACTCGTGTGTTGAAGAGGAAGTCTGGAGAGGATTTCTGTGGAGAGATCTCAAAACAGGCATTTCCAGCACTATTACCGCATATAACGAAATAGCAGTAAAACTCTGCCTAAAACACAGAAGCAACGTATCCTTCAATCTGCTCTGCTGTGCGTTTGTTCAGCTAAGTGAGTTAAATCTCCCTTTCGATTCAGGAGTTAGAAACACGTTTCTGCTAAGAGCTGCGTTTGGACATTTCTCAGTGAATGGGAGCCTATGCTGTAAGGAGAACTGTCTGCTTGGGAAACCAAAACAGAGCTACCTAACAGAACGGTCTTCAATGTGTGCATTCAACATACCGAGTTAAACTCGTGTGTTGAATGGGAAGTCTGGAAACGCTTTCTGTGGAGAGATCTCAAAACAGGCATTTCCAGCACTATTCCCGCATATAACGAAATAGCAGTAAAACTCTGCCTAAAACACAGAAGCAACGTATCCTTCAATCTGCTCTGCTGTGCGTTTGTTCAGCTAAGTGAGTTAAATCTCCCTTTAGATTCAGGAGTTAGAAACACGTTTCTGCTAAGAGCTGCGTTTGGACATTTTTCAGTGAATGGGAGCCTATGCTGTAAGGAGAACTGTCTGCTTGTGAAACCAAAACGGAGCTACCTAACAGAACGGTGTTCAATGTGTGCATTCAACTTACCGAGTTAAACTCGTGTGTTGAAGGGGAAGTCTGGAAACGCTTTCTGTGGAGAGATCTCAAAACAGGCATTTCCAACACTATTCCCGCATATAACGAAATAGCAGTAAAACTCTGCCTAAAACAAAGAAGCAACGTATCCTTCAATCTGCTCTGCTTTGCGTTTGTTCAGCTGAGTGAGTTAAATCTCCCTTTAGATTCAGGAGTTAGAAACACGTTTCTGCTAAGGGCTGCGTTTGGACATTTCTCAGTGAATGGGAGCCTATGCTGTAAGTAGAACTGTCTGCTTGTGAAACCAAAACGGAACTACCTAACAGAACGGTCTTCAATGTGTGCATTCAACTTCACGATTTACACTCGTGTGTTGAAGGGGAAGTCTGGAAACGCTTTCCTTGGAGAGATCTCAAAACAGGCATTTCCAGCACTATTCCCGCATATAACGAAATAGCCGTAAAACTCTGCCTAAAACACAGAAGCAACGTATCCTTCAATCTGATGTGCTGTGCGTTTGTTCAGCTAAGTGAGTTAAATCCCCCTTTAGATTCAGGAGTTAGAAACACGTTTCTGCTAAGAGCTGTTTTTGGACATTTCTCAGTGAATGGGAGCCTATGCTGTAAGGAGAACTGTCTGCTTGGGAAACCAAAACGGATCTACCTAACACAACGGACGTCAATGTGTGCATTCAACTTAGCGAGATAAACTCGTGTGTTGAAGGTGAAGTCTGGAAACTTTTTCTGTGGAGAGATCTCAAAACAGGCCTTTCCAGCACTATTCCCACATATAACGAAATAGCAGTAAAACTCTGCCTAAAACAAAGAAGCAACGTATCCTTCAATCTGCTCTGCTGTGCATTTGTTCAGCTGAGTGAGTTAAATCTCCCTTTAGATTCAGGAGTTAGAAACAGGTTTCTGCTAATAGCTGCGTTTGTTCATTTCTCAGTGAATGGGAGCCTATGCTGTAAGGAGAACTGTCAGGTTGGGAAACCAAAACGGAGCTAACTAACAGAACGGTATTCAATGTGTGCATTCAACGTACCGAGTTAAACTCGTGTGTTGAAGGGGAAGTCTGTAAAGGCTTTCTGTGGAGAGATCTCAAAACAGGCATTTCCAGCACTATTCCCGCATATAACGAAATAGCAGACAAACTCTGCCTAAAACACAGAAGCAACGTATCCTTCAATCTGCTCTGCTGTGCGTTTGTTCAGCTAAGTGAGTGAAATCTCCCTTTAGATTCAGGAATTATAAATACGTTTCTGCTAAGAGCTGCGTTTGGACATTTCTCAGTGAATTGGAGCCTATGCTGTAAGGAGAACTGTCTGCTTTGGAAACCAAAAGGGAGCTACCTAACAGAACGGTCTTCAATGTGTGCATTCAACTTACCGAGTTAAACTCGTGTGTTGAAGGGGAAGTCTGGAAACGCTTTCTGTGGAGAGATCTCAAAACAGGCATTTCCAGCACTATTCCAGCATATAACGAAATAGCAGTAAAACTCTGCCTAAAACAAAGAAGCAACGTATCCTTCAATCTGCTCTGCTGTGCGTTTGTTCAGCTAAGTGAGTTAAATCTCCCTTTCGATTCAGGAGTTAGAAACAACTTTCTGCTAAGGGCTGCGTTTGGACATTTCTCAGTGAATGGGTGCCTATGCTTTAAAGAGAAATGTCTGCTTGTGAAACCAAAACGGAGCTACTTAACAGAACGGTCTTCAATGTGTGCATTCAACTTACCGAGTTAAACTCGTGTGTCGAAGGGGAAGTCTGGAAACGTTTTCTGTGGAGAGATCCCAAAACAGGCATTTCCAGCACTATACCCGCATATAACGAATTAGCAGTAATACTCTGCCTAAAACACAGAAGCAACGTATCCTTCAATCTGCGCTGCTGTGCGTTTGTTCAGCTAAGTGAGTTAAATCTCCCTTTAGATTCAGGAGTTAGAAACACGTTTCTGCTAAGAGCTTCGTTTGGACATTTCTCAGTGAATGGGAGCCTATGCTGTAAGGAGAACTGTCTGCTTGTGAAACCAAAACGGAACTACCTAACAGAACTGTCTTCAATGTGTGCATTCAACTTACCCAGTTTAACTCGTGTGTTGAAGAGGAAGTCTGGAAACGCTTTCTGTGGAGAGATCTCAGTACAGGCATTTCCAAGAGTATTCCCGCATATAACGAAATAGCAGTAAAACTCTGCCTAAAACACAGATGCAACGTATCCTTCAATCTGTTCTGCTGTGCGTTTGTTCAGCTAAGTGAGTTAAATCTCCCTTTAGATTCAGGAGTTAGAAAAACGTTTCTGCTAAGAGCTGCATTTGGACATTTCTCAGTGAATGGGAGCCTATGCTGTAAGGAGAACTGTCTGCTTGTGAAACCAAAACGGAGCTACCTAACAGAACGGTCTTAAATATGTGCATTCAACATACCGAGTTGAACTCGTGTGTTGAGGGGAAGTCTGGAAACGCTTTCTGTGGAAAGATCTCAAAACAGGCATTTCCAGCACTAATCCCGCATATAACGAAATAGCAGTAAAATTCTGCCTAAAACACAGAAGCAACGTATGCTTCAATCTGCTCTGCTGTGCGTTTGTTCTGCTAAGTTAGTTAAATATCCCTTTAGATTCAGGAATTAGAAACACGTTTCTGCTAAGAGCTGCGATTGGACATTTTTCAATGAATGGGAGCCTATGCTCTAAGGAGAACTGTCTGCTTGGGAAACGAAAACGGAGCTACCTAACAGAACGGTCTTCAATGTGTGCATTCAGCTTACCGAGTGAAACTCGTGTGTTGAAGGGGAAGTCTGGAAACGCTTTCTGTGGAGAGATCTCAAAACAGGCATTTCCAACACTATTCCCGCATATAACGAAATAGCAATAAAACTCTGCCTAAAACAAAGAAGCAACGTATCCTTCAATCTGCTCTGCTTTGCGTTTGTTCAGCTGAGTGAGTTAAATCTCCCTTTACATTCAGGAGTTAGAAACACGTTTCTGCTAAGGGCTGCGTTTGGACATTTCTCAGTGAATGGGAGCCTATGCTGTAAGTAGAACTGTCTGCTTGTGAAACCAAAACGGAACTACCTAACAGAACGGTCTTCAATGTGTGCATTCAACTTCACGATTTACCCTCGTGTGTTGAAGGGGAAGTCTGGAAACGCTTTCCTTGGAGAGATCTCAAAACAGGAATTTCCAGCACTATTCCCGCATATAACGAAATAGCAGTAAAACTCTGCCTAAAACACAGAAGCAACGTATCCTTCAATCTGATGTGCTGTGCGTTTGTTCAGCTAAGTGAGTTAAATCCCCCTTTAGATTCAGGAGTTAGAAACACGTTTCTGCTAAGGGCTGTTTTTGGACATTTCTCAGTGAATGGGAGCCTATGCTGTAAGGAGAACTGTCTGCTTGTGAAACCAAAACGGAACTACCTAACAGAATGGTCTTCAATGTGTGCATTCAACTTAACGAGTTACACTCGTGTGTTGACGAGGAAGTCTGGAAACGCTTTCTGTGGAGAGATCTCAAAACAGGCATTTGCAGCACTATTCCCGCATATAAGGAAATAGCAGTAAAACTCTGCCTAAAACACAGAAGCAACGTATCCTTCAATCTGCTCTGCTGTGCGTTTGTTCACCTAAGTGAGTTAAATCCCCCTTTAGATTCATGACTTAGAAACACGTTTCTGCTAAGAGCTGCGTTTGGACATTTCTCAGTGAATGGGAGCCTATGCTGTAAGGAGAACTGTCTGCTTGGGAAACCAAAACGGAGCTACCTAACACAACGCTCTTCAATGTGTGCATTCAACTTACCGAGATAAACTCGTGTGGAAGGGGAAGTCTGGAAAGGCTTTCTGTGGAGAGATATCAAAACAGGCATTTCCAGCACTATTCCCACATATAACGAAATAGCAGTAAAACTCTGCCTAAAACACTGAAGCAACCTATCCTTCAATCTGCACTGCTGTGCGTTTGTTTAGCTAAGTGAGTTAAAATTCCCTTTAGATTCAGGAGTTAGAAACACGTTTCTGCTAAGAGCTGCGTTTGGACATTTCTCAGTTAATGGGAGCCTATGCTGTAAGGAGAACTGTCTGCTTGGGAAACCAAAACGGAGCTACCTAACAGAACGGTCTTCAATGTGTGCATTCAACTTACCGAGTTAAACTCGTGTGTTTAAGGGGAAGTCTGGAAACGGTTTCTGTGGAGAGATCCCAAAACAGGCATTTCCACCACTATTCCCGCATATAACGAAATAGCAGTAAAATTCTGCCTAAAACACAGAAGCAACGTATCCTTCAATCTGCTCTGCTGTGCGATTGTTCTGCTAAGTGAGTTAAATCTCCCTTTAGATTCAGGAGATAGAAACACGTTTCTGCTAAGAGCTGCGATTGGACATTTTTCAGTGAATGGGAGCCTATGCTCTAAGGAGAACTGTCTGCTTGGGAAACCAAAACGGAGCTACCTAACAGAACGGTCTTCAATGTGTGAATTCAACTTACCGAGTTAAACTCGTGTGTTGAAGGGGAAGTCTGGAAACGCTTTCTGTGGAGAGATCTCAAAACAGGCATTTCCAGCACTATTCCCGCATATAACGAAATAGCTGTATAATTCTGCCTAAAACACAGAAGCAACGTATCCTTCAATCTGCTCTGCTGTGCGGTTGTTCTGCTAAGTGAGTTAAATCTCCCTTTAGATTCAGGCGATAGAAACACGTTTATGCTAAGAGCTGTGTTTGTACATTTCTCAGTGAATGGGAGCCTATGCTCTGAGAACTGTCTGCTTGTGAAACCAAAACGGAGCTACCTAATAGAACGGACTTCAATGTGTGCATTCAACTTACCCAGTTAAACTCATGTGTTGAAGGGGAAGTCTGGAAACTCTTTCTGTGGAGAGATCTCAAAACAGGAATTTCTAGCACTATTCACGCATATAACGAAATAGCGGTAAAACTCTGCCTAAAACACAGAAGCAACGTATCCTTCAATCTGCTCTGCCCTGCGTTTGTTCAGCTAAGGGAGTTAAATCTCCCTTTAGATTCAGGAGTTAGGAACACGTTTCTGCTAAGAGCTGCGTTTGTACATTTCTCAGTGAATTGGAGCATATGCTGTAAGGAGAACTGTATGCTTGTGAAACCAAAACGGAGCTACTGAAGAGAACGGTCTTCAATGGTGCATTCAACTTACCGAGTTAAACTCGTGTGTTGAAGGGGAAGTCTGGAAACGCTTTCTGTGGAGAGATCTCAAAACAGGCATTTCCAGCACTATTCCCGCATATAACGAAATAGCAGTAAAACTCTGCCTAAAACACAGAAGCAACGTATCCTTCAGTCTGCTCTGCCGTGCGTTTGTTCAGCTAAGTGAGTTAAATCTCCCTTTAGATTCAGGAGTTAGAAACACGTTTCTGCTAAGAGCTGCGTTTGGACATTTCTCAGTGAATGGGAGCCTATGCTGTAAGGAGAACTGTCTGCTTGTGAAACCAAAGCGCAGCTACCTAACAGAACGGTCTTCAATGTGTGCATTCAACTTACAGATTTAAACTCGTGTTTTGAAGTGGAAGTCTTTAAATGCTTTCTGTGGAGAGATCTCAAAACAGGCATTTCCAGCACTATTCCCGCATATAACGAAATAGCAGTAAAACTCTGCCTAAAACACAGAAGCAACGTATCCTTCAATCACCTCTGCTGTGCGTTTATTCAGCTAAGTGAGTTAAATCTCTCTTTAGATTCAGGAGTTAGAAACACGTTTCTGCTAAGAGTTGCGTTTGGACATTTCTCAGTGAATGGGAGCCTATGCTGTAAGGAGAACTGTCTGCTTGTGAAACCAAAACGGAGCTACCTAACAGAACGGTCTTCAATGTGTGCATTCAACTTACCGAGTTAAACTTGTGTGTTGAAGGGGAAGTCTGGAAACGCTTTCTGTGGAGAGATCTCAAAACAGGCATTTCCAGCACTATTCGCGCATATAACGAAATAGCAGTAAAACTCTGCCTAAAACACAGAAGCAACGTATCCTTCAATCTGCTCTGCTGTGAGTGTGTTCAGCTAAGTGAGTTAAATCTCCTTTAGATTCAGGAGTTAGAAACACGTTTCTGCTAAGAGCTGCGTTTGGACTTTTCTCTGTGAATGGGAGCCTATGCTGTAAGGAGAACTGTCTGCTTGTGAAACCAAACCGGAGCTACCTAACAGAACGGTCTTCAATGTGTGCATTCAACTTACCCAGTTAAACTCGTGTGTTGAAGGGGAAGTCTGGAAACGCTTTCTGTGGAGAGATCTCAAAACAGGCATTTCCAGCCCTATTCCCGCATATAACGAAATAGCAGTAAAATTCTGCTTAAAACACAGAAGCAACGTATGCTTCAATCTGCTTTGCTGTGCGTTTGTTCTGCTAAGTGAGTTAAATCTCCCTTTAGATTCAGGAATTAGAAACACGTTTCTGCTAAAAGCTGCGATTAGACCTTTTTCAGTGAATGGGAGCCTATGCTCTGAGGAGAACTGTCTGCTTGGGAAACCAAAACGGAGCTACCTAACAAAACGGTCTTCAATGTGTGCATTCAACTTACCGAGTTAAACTCGTGTGTTGAAGGGGAAGTCTGGAAACGCTTTCTGTGGAGAGATCTCAAAACAGGCATTTCCAGCACTATTCCCGCATATAAAGAAATAGCAGTAAAACTCTGCCTAAAACACAGAAGCAACGTATCCTTCAGTCTGCTCTGCCGTGCGTTTGTTCAGCTAAGTGAGTTAAATCTCCCTTTAGATTCAGGAGTTAGAAACACGTTTCTGCTAAGAGCTGCGTTTGGACATTTCTCAGTGAATGGGAGCCTATGCTGTAAGGAGAACTGTCTGCTTGTGAAACCAAAGCGCAGCTACCTAACAGAACGGTCTTCAATGTGTGCATTCAACTTACAGATTTAAACTCGTGTTTTGAAGTGGAAGTCTTTAAATGCTTTCTGTGGAGAGATCTCAAAACAGGCATTTCCAGCACTATTCCCGCATATAACGAAATAGCAGTAAAACTCTGCCTAAAACACAGAAGCAACGTATCCTTCAATCACCTCTGCTGTGCGTTTATTCAGCTAAGTGAGTTAAATCTCTCTTTAGATTCAGGAGTCAGAAACACGTTTCTGCTAAGAGCTGCGTTTGGACATTTCTCAGTGAATGGGAGCCTATGCTGTAAGGAGAATTGTCTGCTTGTGAAACCAAAACGGAGCTACCTAACAGAACGGTCTTCAATGTGTGCATTCAACTTACCGAGTTAAACTTGTGTGTTGAAGGGGAAGTCTGGAAACGCTTTCTGTGGAGAGATCTCAAAACAGGCATTTCCAGCACTATTCGCGCATATAACGAAATAGCAGTAAAACTCTGCCTAAAACACAGAAGCAACGTATCCTTCAATCTGCTCTGCTGTGAGTGTGTTCAGCTAAGTGAGTTAAATCTCCTTTAGATTCAGGAGTTAGAAACACGTTTCTGCTAAGAGCTGCGTTTGGACTTTTCTCTGTGAATGGGAGCCTATGCTGTAAGGAGAACTGTCTGCTTGTGAAACCAAACCGGAGCTACCTAACAGAACGGTCTTCAATGTGTGCATTCAACTTACCCAGTTAAACTCGTGTGTTGAAGGGGAAGTCTGGAAACGCTTTCTGTGGAGAGATCTCAAAACAGGCATTTCCAGCCCTATTCCCGCATATAACGAAATAGCAGTAAAATTCTGCTTAAAACACAGAAGCAACGTATGCTTCAATCTGCTTTGCTGTGCGTTTGTTCTGCTAAGTGAGTTAAATCTCCCTTTAGATTCAGGAATTAGAAACACGTTTCTGCTAAAAGCTGCGATTAGACCTTTTTCAGTGAATGGGAGCCTATGCTCTGAGGAGAACTGTCTGCTTGGGAAACCAAAACGGAGCTACCTAACAAAACGGTCTTCAATGTGTGCATTCAACTTACCGAGTTAAACTCGTGTGTTGAAGGGGAAGTCTGCAAACGCTTTCTGTTTAGAGATCTCAAAACAGGCATTTCCAGCACTATTCCCGCATATAAGGAAATAGAAGTAAAACTCTGCCTAAAACACAGAAGCAACGTATCCTTCAATCTGCTCTGCTATGCGTTTGTTCAGCTTAGTGAGTTAAATCTCCCTTTAGATTCAGGAGTTAGAAACACGTTTCTGCTAAGAGCTGCGTTTGGACATTTCTCAGTGAATGGGAGCCTATGCTGTAAGGAGAACTGTCTGCTTGAGAAACCAAAACGCAGCTACATAACAGAACGGTCTTCAATATGTAAATTCACTTTACCGTGTTAAACTCGTTTGTTGAAGGGGAAGTCTGGAAACGCATTCTGTGGAGAGATCTCAAAACACACATTTCCAGCACTATACACGCATATAAAGAAATAGCAGTAAAACTCTGCCTAAAACACAGAAGCAACTTATCCTTCAATCTGCTCTGCTGTGCGTTTGTTCAGCTAAGTGAGTTAAATCTCCCTTTAGATTCAGGATTTAGAAACACGTTTCTGCTAAGAGCTGCGTTTGGACATTGCTCAGTGAATGGGAGCCTATATTGTAAGGAGAACAGTTTGCTTGTGAAACCAAAACGGAGCTACCTAACAGAACGGTCTTCAAAGTGTGCATTCAACTTACCGAGTTAAACCCGTGTGTTGAAGGGGAAGTCTGGAAACGTTTCTGTGGAGAGAACTCAAAACAGGCATTTCCAGCACTATTCCCTCATATAACGAAAGAGCAGTAAAACTCTGCCTAAAACATAGAAGCAACGTATACTTCAATCTGCTCTGCTGTGCGTTTGTTCAGCTAAGTGAGTTAAATCTCCCTTTACATTCAGGAGTTAGAAACACTTTTCTGCTAAGAACTGCGTTTGGACATTTCTCAGTGAATGGGAGCCTATGCAGTAATGAGAACTGTCTGCTTGTGAAACCAAAACGGAGCTACCTAACAGAACGGTCTTCAATGTGTGCGTTGAACTTACAGAGTTAAACTCGTTTGTTGAAGGAGAAGTATGGAAACGCTTTCTGTGGAGAGATCTCAAAACAGGCATTTCCATCACTATTACTGCATATAACGAAATAGCATTAAAACTCTGCCTAAAACACAGAAGCAACGTATCCTTCAATCTGCTCTGTTGTGCGTTTGTTCAGCTGAGTGAGTTAAATCTCCCTTTAGATTCAGGAGTTAGAAACACGTTTCTGCTAAGAGCTGCGTTTGGACATTTCTCAGTGAATGGGAGCCTATGCTGTAAGGAGAACTATCTGCTTGGGAAACCAAAACAGAGCTACCTAACACAACGGTCTTCAATGTGTGCATTCAACTTACCGAGATAAACTCGTGTGTTGAAGGGGAAGTCTGGAAACGCTTTCTGTGGAGAGATCTCAAAACAGGCATTTCCAGCACTATTCCCGCATATAACGAAATAGCAGTAAAACTCTGCCTAAAACACAGAAGCAACGTATCCTTCAATCTGCTCTGCTGTGCGTTTGTTCAGCTGAGTGAGTTAAATCTCCCTTTAGATTCAGGAGTTAGAAACACGTTTCTGCTAAGAGCTGCGTTTGGACATTTCTCAGTGAATGTGAGCCTATGCTGTAAGGAGAACTGTCTGCTTGGGAAACCAAAACGGACCTACCTAACAGAACGGTCTTCAATTTGTGCATTCAACTTACCGAGTGAAACTCGTGTGTTGAAGGGGAAGTCTGGAAACGGTTTCTGTGGAGCGATCCCAAAACAGGCATTTGCAGCACTATACCCGCATATAACGAAATAGCAGTAATACTCTGCCTAAAACACAGAAGCAACGTATCCTTCAATCTGCGCTGCTGTGCGTTTGTTCAGCTAAGTGAGTTAAATCTCACTTTAGATTCAGGAGTTAGAATCACGTTTCTGCTAAGAGCTGTGTTTGGACGTTTCTCAGTGAATGGGAGCCTATGCTGTAAGGAGAACTGTCTGCTTGTGAAACCAAAACAGAACTACCTAACAGAACGGTCTTCAATGTGTGCATTCAACTTACCGAGTTACACTCGTGTGTTGAAGAGGAAGTCTGGAAACGCTTTCTGTGGAGATATCTCAAAACAGGCATTTCCAGCACTATTCCGGCATATAACGAAATAGCAGTAAAACTCTGCCTAAAACACAGAAGCAACGTATCCTTCAATCTGCTCTGCTGTGCGTTTGTTCAGCTAAGTGAGTTAAATCTCCCTTTAGATTCAGGAGGTAGAAACACGTTTCTGCTAAGAGCTGCGTTTGGACTTTTCTCTGTGAATGGGAGCCTATGCTGTAAGGAGAACGGTCTGCTTGTGAAACCAAACCGGAGCTACCTAACAGAACGGTCTTCAATGTGTGCATTCAACTTACCCAGTTAATCTCGTGTGTTGAAGGGGAAGTCTGGAAACGCTTTCTGTGGAGAGATCTCAAAACAGGCATTTCCAGCCCTATTCCCGCATATAACGAAATAGCAGTAAAATTCTGCTTAAAACACAGAAGAAACGTATGCTTCAATCTGCTTTGCTGTGCGTTTGTTCTGCTAAGTGAGTTAAATCTCCCTTTAGATTCAGGAATTAGAAACACGTTTCTGCTAATAGCTGCCATTAGACATTTTTCAGTGAACGGGAGCCTATGCTCTGAGGAGAACTGTCTGCTTGAGAAACCAAAACGCAGCTACATAACAGAACGGTCTTCAATGTGTAAATTCACTTTACCGTGTTAAACTCGTTTGTTGAAGGGGAAGTCTGGAAACGCATTCTGTGGAGAGATCTCAAAACACACATTTCCAGCACTATTCCCGCATATAAAGAAATAGCAGTAAAACTCTGCCTAAAACCCAGAAGCAACTTATCCTTCAATCTGCTCTGCTGTGCGTTTGTTCAGCTAAGTGAGTTAAATCTCCCTTTAGATTCAGGATTTAGAAACACGTTTCTGCTAAGAGCTGCGTTTGGACATTGCTCAGTGAATGGGAGCCTATATTGTAAGGAGAACTGTTTGCTTGTGAAACCAAAACGGAGCTACCTAACAGAACGGTCTTCAAAGTGTGCATTCAACTTACCGAGTTAAACCCGTGTGTTGAAGGGGAAGTCTGGAAACGTTTCTGTGGAGAGAACTCAAAACAGGCATTTCCAGCACTATTCCCTCATATAACGAAAGAGCAGTAAAACTCTGCCTAAAACATAGAAGCAACGTATACTTCAATCTGCTCTGCTGTGCGTTTGTTCAGCTAAGTGAGTTAAATCTCCCTTTACATTCAGGAGTTAGAAACACTTTTCTGCTAAGAACTGCGTTTGGACATTTCTCAGTGAATGGGAGCCTATGCAGTAATGAGAACTGTCTGCTTGTGAAACCAAAACGGAGCTACCTAACAGAACGGTCTTCAATGTGTGCGTTGAACTTACAGAGTTAAACTCGTTTGTTGAAGGAGAAGTATGGAAACGCTTTCTGTGGAGAGATCTCAAAACAGGCATTTCCATCACTATTACTGCATATAACGAAATAGCATTAAAACTCTGCCTAAAACACAGAAGCAACGTATCCTTCAATCTGCTCTGTTGTGCGTTTGTTCAGCTGAGTGAGTTAAATCTCCCTTTAGATTCAGGAGTTAGAAACACGTTTCTGCTAAGAGCTGCGTTTGGACATTTCTCAGTGAATGGGAGCCTATGCTGTAAGGAGAACTATCTGCTTGGGAAACCAAAACAGAGCTACCTAACACAACGGTCTTCAATGTGTGCATTCAACTTACCGAGATAAACTCGTGTGTTGAAGGGGAAGTCTGGAAACGCTTTCTGTGGAGAGATCTCAAAACAGGCATTTCCAGCACTATTCCCGCATATAACGAAATAGCAGTAAAACTCTGCCTAAAACACAGAAGCAACGTATCCTTCAATCTGCTCTGCTGTGCGTTTGTTCAGCTGAGTGAGTTAAATCTCCCTTTAGATTCAGGAGTTAGAAACACGTTTCTGCTAAGAGCTGCGTTTGGACATTTCTCAGTGAATGTGAGCCTATGCTGTAAGGAGAACTGTCTGCTTGGGAAACCAAAACGGACCTACCTAACAGAACGGTCTTCAATTTGTGCATTCAACTTACCGAGTGAAACTCGTGTGTTGAAGGGGAAGTCTGGAAACGGTTTCTGTGGAGCGATCCCAAAACAGGCATTTGCAGCACTATACCCGCATATAACGAAATAGCAGTAATACTCTGCCTAAAACACAGAAGCAACGTATCCTTCAATCTGCGCTGCTGTGCGTTTGTTCAGCTAAGTGAGTTAAATCTCACTTTAGATTCAGGAGTTAGAATCACGTTTCTGCTAAGAGCTGTGTTTGGACGTTTCTCAGTGAATGGGAGCCTATGCTGTAAGGAGAACTGTCTGCTTGTGAAACCAAAACAGAACTACCTAACAGAACGGTCTTCAATGTGTGCATTCAACTTACCGAGTTACACTCGTGTGTTGAAGAGGAAGTCTGGAAACGCTTTCTGTGGAGATATCTCAAAACAGGCATTTCCAGCACTATTCCGGCATATAACGAAATAGCAGTAAAACTCTGCCTAAAACACAGAAGCAACGTATCCTTCAATCTGCTCTGCTGTGCGTTTGTTCAGCTAAGTGAGTTAAATCTCCCTTTAGATTCAGGAGGTAGAAACACGTTTCTGCTAAGAGCTGCGTTTGGACTTTTCTCTGTGAATGGGAGCCTATGCTGTAAGGAGAACTGTCTGCTTGTGAAACCAAACCGGAGCTACCTAACAGAACGGTCTTCAATGTGTGCATTCAACTTACCCAGTTAATCTCGTGTGTTGAAGGGGAAGTCTGGAAACGCTTTCTGTGGAGAGATCTCAAAACAGGCATTTCCAGCCCTATTCCCGCATATAACGAAATAGCAGTAAAATTCTGCCTAAAACACAGAAGAAACGTAGGCTTCAATCTGCTTTGCTGTGCGTTTGTTCTGCTAAGTGAGTTAAAACTCCCTTTAGATTCAGGAATTAGAAACACGTTTCTGCTAATAGCTGCGATTAGACATTTTTCAGTGAACGGGAGCCTATGCTCTGAGGAGAACTGTCTGCTTGAGAAACCAAAACGCAGCTACATAACAGAACGGTCTTCAATGTGTAAATTCACTTTACCGTGTTAAACTCGTTTGTTGAAGGGGAAGTCTGGAAACGCATTCTGTGGAGAGATCTCAAAACACACATTTCCAGCACTATTCCCGCATATAAAGAAATAGCAGTAAAACTCTGCCTAAAACACAGAAGCAACTTATCCTTCAATCTGCTCTGCTGTGCGTTTGTTCAGCTAAGTGAGTTAAATCTCCCTTTAGATTCAGGATTTAGAAACACGTTTCTGCTAAGAGCTGCGTTTGGACATTGCTCAGTGAATGGGAGCCTATATTGTAAGGAGAACTGTTTGCTTGTGAAACCAAAACGGAGCTACCTAACAGAACGGTCTTCAAAGTGTGCATTCAACTTACCGAGTTAAACCCGTGTGTTGAAGGGGAAGTCTGGAAACGTTTCTGTGGAGAGAACTCAAAACAGGCATTTCCAGCACTATTCCCTCATATAACGAAAGAGCAGTAAAACTCTGCCTAAAACATAGAAGCAACGTATACTTCAATCTGCTCTGCTGTGCGTTTGTTCAGCTAAGTGAGTTAAATCTCCCTTTACATTCAGGAGTTAGAAACACTTTTCTGCTAAGAACTGCGTTTGGACATTTCTCAGTGAATGGGAGCCTATGCTGTAATGAGAACTGTCTGCTTGTGAAACCAAAACGGAGCTACCTAACAGAACGGTCTTCAATGTGTGCGTTGAACTTACAGAGTTAAACTCGTTTGTTGAAGGAGAAGTATGGAAACGCTTTCTGTGGAGAGATCTCAAAACAGGCATTTCCATCACTATTCCCGCATATAACGAAATAGCAGTAAAACTCTGTCTAAAACACAGAAGCAACGTATCCTTCAATCTGCTCTGCTGTGCGTTTGTTCAGCTAAGTGAGTTAAATCTCCCTTTAGATTCAGGAGTTAGAAACACGTTTCTCCCAAGAGCTGCGTTTGCATATTTCTCAGTGAATGGGAGCCTATGCTGTAAGGAGAACTGTCTGCTTGAGAAACAAAAACGGAGCTACCTAACAGAACGGTCTTCAATGTGTGCATTCAACTTACCTAGTTATACTCGTGTGTTGAAGGGGAAGTCTGGAAACGCTTTCTGTGGAGAGATCTCAAAACAGGCATTTCCATCACAATTCCCGCATATAACGAAATAGCAGTAAAACTCTGCCTAAAACACAGAAGCAACGTATCCTTCAATCTGCTCTGCTGTGCGTTTCTTCAGCTAAGTGAGTTAAATCTCCCTTTAGATTCAGGAGTTAGAAACACGTTTCTGCGGAGAGCTTCGTTTGCACATTTCTCAGTGAATGGGAGCCAATGCTGTAAGGAGAACTGTCTGCTTGGGAAACCAAAATGGAGCTACCTAACGGAACGGTCTTCAATGTGTGCATTCAACTTACCGAGTGAAACTCGTGTGTTGAAGGGGAAGTCTGGAAACGCTTTCTGTGGAGAGATCTGAAAACAGGCATTTCCAGCACTATTCCCGCATATAAGGAAATAGCAGTAAAACTCTGCCTAAAACACAGAAGCAACGTATCCTTCAATATGCTCTGCTGTGAGTTTGTTCAGCTAAGTGAGTTAAATCTCCCTTTAGATTCAGGAGTTAGAAACACGTTTCTTCTAAGAGCTGCGTTTGGACATAACTCCGTTAATGTGAGCCTATGCTGTAAGGAGAACTGTCTGCTTGTGAAACCAAAACGGAGCTACCTAACAGAACGGACTTCAAAGTGTGCATTCAACTTACCGAGTTAAACCCGTGTGTTGAAGGGGATGTCTGGAAACGCTTTCTGTAGAGAGATCTCAAAACAGGCATTTCCAGCACTATTCCCGCATATAACGAAAGAGCAGTAAAATTCTGCTTAACACACAGAAGCAATGTATCCTCCAATCTGCTCTGCTGTGCATTTCTTCAGCTAAGTAAGTTAAATCTCCCTTTATATTCAGGAGTTAGAAACACTTTTCTGCTAAGAGTTGCGTTTGGACTTTTCTCAGTGAATGGGAACCTACGCTGTAAGGAGAACTGTCTGCTTGGGAAACAAAAACGGAGCTACCTAACAGAACGGTCTTCAATGTGTGCATTCAACTTACCTAGTTATACTCGTGTGTTGAAGGGGAAGTCTGGAAACGCTTTCTGTGGAGAGATCTCAAAACAGGCATTTCCAGCACTATTCCCGCATATAACGAAATAGCAGTAAAACTCTGCCTAAAACAGAGAAGCAACGTATCCTTCAATCTGATCTGCTGTGCGTTTGTTCAGCTAAGTGAGTTAAATCTCCCTTTAGATTCAGGAGTTAGAAACACGTTTCTGCTAAGAGCTGCGTTTGGACATTTCTCAGTGAATGGGAGCCTATGCCGTAAGGAGAACTGTCTGCTTGTGAAACCAAAACGGAGCTACCTAACAGAACGGTCTTCAATGTGTGCATTCAACTTACCGAGTTAAACTCGAGTTTTGAAATGGAAGTCTGGAAACGCGTTCTGTGGAGAGATCTCAAAAGAGGTATTTCCAGCACTATTCCCGCATATAATGAAATGGCTGTAAAACTCTGCCTAAAACACAGAGGCAACGTATCATTCAATGGGTTCTGCTGTACGTTTGTTCAGCTAAGTGAGTTAAATCTCCCTTTAGATTCAGGAGTTAGATACAAATTTCTGCTAAGGGCTGCGTTTGGACATTTCTCAGTGAATGGGAGCCTATGTTGTAAGGAGAACTGCCTCCTTGTGAAACCAAAACGGAGTTACATAACAGAAAGGTCTTCAATGTGTGCATTCAACTTAACGAGTTAAACTCGTGTGTTGTAGGGGAAGTCTGGAAACGCTCTCTGTTGAGAGATCTCAAAACAGGCATTTCCAGCACTATTCCTGTATATAACGAAATAGCAGTAAAACTCTGCCTAAAACACAGAAGCAACGTACCCTTCAATCTGCTCTGCTGTGCGTTTGTTCAGCTAAGTGAGTTAAATCTCCCTTTAGATTCAGGAGTTAGAAACACGTTTCTGCTAAGAGATGCGTTTGGACATTTCTCAGTGAATGGGAGCCTATGCTGTAAGGAGAACTGTCTGCTTGTGAAACCAAAACGGAGCTACCTAACAGAACGGTCTTCAAAGTGTGCATTCAACTTACCGAGTTAAACCCGTGTGTTGAAGGGGAAGTCTGGAAACGCTTTCTGTGGAGAGATCTCAAAACAGGCATTTCCAGCACTATTCCCGCATATAACGAAAGAGCAGTAAAACTCTGCCTAAAACAGAGAAGAATCGTATCCTTCAATCTGCTCTGCTGTGCGTTTGTTCAGCTACGTGAGTTAAATCTCCCTTTACATTCAGGAGTTAGAAACACTTTTCTGCTAAGAACTGCGTTTGGACAATTCTCAGTGAATGGGAGCCTATGCTGTAATGAGAACTGTCTGCTTGTGAAACCAAAACGGAGCTACCTAACAGAAAGGTCTTTAATGTGTGCGTTGAACTTACTGAGTTGACCTCGTGTGTTGAAGGGGAGGTCTGGAAACGCTTTCTGTGGAGAGATCTCAAAACAGGCATTTCCATCACTATTACTGCATATAACGAAATAGAAGTAAAACTCTGCCTAAAACACAGAAGCAACGTATCCTTCAATCTGCTCTGCTGTGCGTTTGTTCAGCTAAGTGAGTTCAATCTCCCTTTAGATTCAGGAGTTAGAATCACGTTTCCGCTACGAGCTGCGTTTGGACATTTCTCAGTGAATGGGAGACAATTCTGTAAGGGGAACTGTCTGCTTGGGAAACCAAAACGGAGATACCTAACAGAACGGTCTTCAATGTGTGCATTCAACTTACCGAGTTAAAATCGTGTGTTGAAGGGGAAGTCTGGAAACGCTTTCTGTGGAGAGATCTCAAAACAGGCATTTCCAGCACTATTCCCGCATATAAAGAAATAGCAGTAAAACTATGCCTAAAACACAGAAGCAACGTATCCTTCAATATGCTCTGCTGTGCGTTTGTTCAGCCAAGTGACTTAAATCTCCCTTTAGATTCAGGAGTTAGAAACACGTTTCTGCTAAGAGCTGCGTTTGGACATTTCTCAGTGAATGTGAGCCTATGCTGTAAGGAGAACTGTCTGCTTGGGAAACCAAAACGGACCTACCTAACAGATCGGTCTTCAATTTGTGCATTCAACTTACCGAGTTAAACTCGTGTGTTGAAGGGGAAGTCTGGAAACGGTTTCTGTGGAGCGATCCCAAAACAGGCATTTGCAGCACTATACCCGCATATAACGAAATAGCAGTAATACTCTGCCTAAAACACAGAAGCAACGTATCCTTCAATCTGCGCTGCTGTGCGTTTGTTCAGCTAAGTGAGTTAAATCTCACTTTAGATTCAGGAGTTAGAAACACGTTTCTGCTAAGAGCTGTGTTTGGACGTTTCTCAGTGAATGGGAGCCTATGCTGTAAGGAGAACTGTCTGCTTGTGAAACCAAAACAGAACTACCTAACAGAACGGTCTTCAATGTGTGCATTCAACTTACCGAGTTACACTCGTGTGTTGAAGAGGAAGTCTGGAAACGCTTTCTGTGGAGAGATCTCAAAACAGGCATTTCCAGCACTATTCCCGCATATAACGAAATAGCAGTAAAACTCTGCCTAAAACACAGAAGCAACGTATCCTTCAATCTGCTCTGCTGTGCGTTTGTTCAGCTAAGTGAGTTAAATCTCCCTTTAGATTCAGGAGGTAGAAACACGTTTCTGCTAAGAGCTGCGTTTGGACTTTTCTCTGTGAATGGGAGCCTATGCTGTAAGGAGAACTGTCTGCTTGGGAAACCAAAACGGAGCTACCTAACAGAACGGTCTTCAATGTGTGCATTCAATTTACCGAGTTAAACTCGTGTGTTGAAGGGGAAGTCTGGAAACGCTTTCTGTGGAGAGATCTCAAAACAGGCATTTCCATCACTATTTCCGCATATAACGAAATAGCTGTAAAACTCTGCCTAAAACAAAGAAGCAACGTATCCTTCAATCTGCTCTGCTGTCCGTTTGTTCAGCTAAGTGAGTTATATCTCCCTTTAGATTCAGGAGTTAGAATCACGTTTCTGCTAAGAGCTGCGTTTGGACATTTCTCAGTGAATGGGAGCCTATGGTTTAAGGAGAACTGTCTGCTTGGGGAACCAAAACGGAGCTACCTAACAGAACGGTCTTAAATGTGTGCATTCAACTTACCGAGTGAAACTCGTGTGTTGAAGGGGAAGTCTGGAAACGCTTTCTGTGGAGAGATCTCCAAACAGGCATTTCCAGCACTATTCCCGCATATAACGAAATAGCAGTAAAACTCTGCCTAAAACACAGAAGAAACGTATCCTACAATCTGCTCTGCTGTGCGTTTCTTCAGCTAAGTGAGTTAAATCTCCCTTTAGATTCAGGAGTTAGAAACACGTTTCTGCGAAGAGCTGCGTTTGCACATTTCTCAGTGAATGGGAGCCTATGCTTTAAGGACAACTGTCTGCTTGGGAAACCAAAACGGAACTACATAACAGAACGGTCTTCAATGTGTGCATTCAACTTACCGAGTTAAACTCGTGTGTTGAAGGGGAAGTCTGGAAACGCTTTCTGTGGAGAGAGCTCAAAACAGGCATTTCAAGCACTCTTCCCGCATATAAAGAAATAGCAGTAAAACTCTGCATAAAACACAGAAGCAACGTATCCTTCAATATGCTCTGCTGTGCGTTTGTTCAGCTAAGTGAGTTAAATCTCCCTTTAGATTCAGGAGTTAGAAACACGTTTCTGCTAAGAGCTGCCTTTGGACATAGCTCCGTTAATGGGAGCCTAAGCTGTAAGGAGAACTATCTGCTTGTGAAACCAAAACGGTGCTACCTAACAGAACGGTCTTCAAAATGTTCATTCAACTTACCGAGTTAAACCCGTGTGTTGAAAGGGAAGTCTGGAAACGATTTCTGTGGAGAGATCTCAAAACAGGCATTTCCAGCACTATTCCCGCATATAAAGAAATAGCAGTAAAACTCTGCCTAAAACACAGAAGCAACGTATCCTTCAATGTGCTCTGCTGTGCGTTTGTTCAGCTAAGTGAGTTAAATCTCCCTTTAGATTCAGGAGTTAGAAACACGTTTCTCCTAAGAGCTGCGTTTGGACATTTCTCAGTGAATGGGAGCCTATGCTGTAATGAGAACTGTCTGCTTGTGAAACCAAAACGGAGCTACCTAACAGAACGGTCTTCAATCTGTGCGTTGCACTTACTGAGTTAAACTCGTGTGTTGAAGGGGAAGTCTGGAAACGCTTTCTGTGGAGAGATCTCAAAACAGGCATTTCCATCACTATTCCCGCATATAACGAAATAGCAGTAAAACGCTGCCTAAAACACAGAAGCAACGTATCGTTCAATCTGCTCTGCTGTGCGTTTGTTCAGCTAAGTGAGTTACATCTCCCTTTAGATTCAGGAGTTAGAATCACGTTTCTGCTAAGAGCTGCGTTTGGAAATTTCTCAGTGAATGGGAGCCTATGCCATAAGGAGAACTGTCTGCTTGTGAAACCAAAACGGAGCTACCTAACAGAACGGTCTTCAATGTGTGCATTCAACTTACCGAGTTAAACTCGAGTGTTGAAATGGAAGTCTGGAAACGCGTTCTGTGGAGAGATCTCAAAAGAGGTATTTCCAGCACTATTCCCGCATATAACGAAATGGCTGTAAAACTCTGCCTAAAACACAGAAGCAACGTATCATTCAATGGGCTCTGCTGTACGTTTGTTCAGCTAAGTGAGTTAAATCTCCCTTTAGATTCAGGAGTTAGATACAAATTTCTGCTAAGGGCTGCGTTTGGACATTTCTCTGTGAATGGGAGCCTATGTTGTAAGGAGAACTGCCTGCTTGTGAAACCAAAACGGAGGTACATAAAAGAACGGTCTTCAATGTGTGCATTCAACTTACCGAGTTAAACTCGTGTGTTGTAGGGGAAGTCTGCAAACGCTTTCTGTGGAGAGATCTCAAAACAGGCATTTCCATCACTATTCCCGCATATAACGAAATAGCAGTAAAACCCGGCCTAAAACAGAGAAGCAACGTATCCTTCAATCTGCTCTGCTGTGCGTTTGTTCAGCTAAGTGAGTTAAATCTCCCTTTAGATTCAGGAGATAGAAACAGGTTTCTGCTAAGAGTTGCGTTTGGACATTTCTCAGTGAAAGGGAGCCTATGCTGTAAGGAGAACTGTCTGCTTGTGAAACCAAAACGGAGCTACCTACCAGAACGGTCTTCAATGTGTGCATTCAACTTACCGAGATAAACTCGTGTGTTGAAGGGGAAGTCTGGAAACGCTTTCTCTGGAGAGATCTCAAAACAGGCATTTCCAGCACTATTCCCGCCTATAACGAAATAGCAGTAAAACTCTGCTTAAAACACAGAAGCAACGTATCATTCAATCTGCTCGGCTGTGCGTTTGTTCAGCTAAGTGAGTTAAATCTCCCTTTACATTCAGAAGTTAGAAACACTTTTCTGCTAAGAACTGCGTTTGGACATTTATCAGTGAATGGGAGCCTATGCTGTAATGAGAACTGTCTGCTTGTGAAACCAAAACGGAGCTACCTAACAGAAAGGTCTTCAATGTGTGCGTTGAACTTACTGAGTTGATCTCGTGTGTTGAAGGGGAGGTCTGGAAACGCTTTCTGTGGAGAGATCTCAAAAGAGGCATTTCCATCACTATTACTGCATATAACGAAATAGCAGTAAAACTCTGCCTAAAACACAGAAGCAACGTATCCTTCAATCTGCTCTGCTGTGCGTTTGTTCAGCTAAGTGAGTTAAATCTCCCTTTAGATTCAGGAGTTAGAAACACGTTTCTGCTAAGGGCTGCGTTTGGACATAGTCCCGTTAATGGGAGCCTATGCTGTAAGGAGAACTGTCTGCTTGGGAAACCAAAACGGAACTACCTAACAGAACGGTCTTCAATGTGTGCATTCAACTTACCGAGTTAAACTCGTGTGTTGAAGGGGAAATCTGGAAACGCTTTCTGTGGAGAGATCTCAAAACAGGCATTTCCAGCACTATTCCCGCATATAAGGAAATAGCAGTAAAACTCTGCCTAAAACACAGAAGCAACGTATCCTTCAATATGCTCTGCTGTGAGTTTGTTCAGCTAAGTGAGTTAAATCTCCCTTTAGATTCAGGAGTTAGAAACACGTTTCTGCTAAGGGCTGCGTTTGGACATAGTCCCTTTAATGGCAGCCTATGCTGTAAGGAGAACTGTATGCTTGGGAAACAAAAACGGAGCTACCTAACAGAACGGTCTTCAATGTGTGCATTCAACTTACCTAGTTATACTCGTGTGTTGAAGGGGAAGTCTGGAAACGCTTTCTGTGGAGAGATCTCAAAACAGGCATTTCCATCACTATTCCCGCATATAACGAAATAGCAGTAAACTCTGCCTAAAACACAGAAGCAACGTATCCCTCAATCTGCTCTGCTGTGCATTTGTTCAGCTAAGTGAGTTAAATCTCCCTTTAGATTCAGGAGTTAGAAACACGTTTCTGCTAAGAGCTGCGTTTGGACAATTCTCAGTGAATGGGAGCCTATGCTGTAATGAGAACTGTCTGCTTGTGAAACCAAAACGGACCTACGTAACAGAACGGTCTTCAATCTGTGCGTTGCACTTACTGAGTTAAACTCGTGTGTTGAAGGGGAAGTCTGGAAACGCTTTCTGTGGAGAGATCTCAAAACAGGCATTTCCATCCCTATTCCCGCATATAACGAAATAGCAGTAAAACTCTGCCTAAAACACAGAAGCAACGTATCCTTCAATCTGCTCTGCTGTGCATTTGTTCAGCTAAGTGAGTTAAATCTCCCTTTAGATTCAGGAGTTAGAAACACGTTTCTGCTAAGAGCTCCGTTTGGACATTTCTCAGTGAATGGGAGCCTATGCTGTAAGGAGAACTGTCTGCTTGTGAAACCAAAACGGAGCTACCTAACAGAACGGTCTTCAAAGTGTGCATTCAACTTACCGAGTTAAACCCGTGTGTTGAAGGGGAAGTCTGGAAACGCTTTCTGTGGAGAGATCTCAAAACAGGCATTTCCAGCACTATTCCCGCATATAAAGAAATAGCAGTAAAACTATGCCTAAAACACAGAAGCAACGTATACTTCAATATGCTCTGCTGTGCGTTTGTTCAGCCAAGTGACTTAAATCTCCCTTTAGATTCAGGAGTTAGAAACACGTTTCTGCTAAGAGCTGCGTTTGCACATTTCTCAGTGAATGGGAGCCTATGCTGTAAGGAGAACTGTCTGCTTGGGAAACCAAAACGGAGCTACCTAACAGAACGGTCTTCAATGTGTGCATTCAATTTACCGAGTTAAACTCGTGTGTTGAAGGGGAAGTCTGGAAACGCTTTCTGTGGAGAGATCTCAAAACAGGCATTTCCATCACTATTTCCGCATATAACGAAATAGCTGTAAAACTCTGCCTAAAACAAAGAAGCAACGTATCCTTCAATCTGCTCTGCTGTCCGTTTGTTCAGCTAAGTGAGTTATATCTCCCTTTAGATTCAGGAGTTAGAATCACGTTTCTGCTAAGAGCTGCGTTTGGACATTTCTCAGTGAATGGGAGCCTATGGTTTAAGGAGAACTGTCTGCTTGGGGAACCAAAACGGAGCTACCTAACAGAACGGTCTTAAATGTGTGCATTCAACTTACCGAGTGAAACTCGTGTGTTGAAGGGGAAGTCTGGAAACGCTTTCTGTGGAGAGATCTCCAAACAGGCATTTCCAGCACTATTCCCGCATATAACGAAATAGCAGTAAAACTCTGCCTAAAACACAGAAGAAACGTATCCTACAATCTGCTCTGCTGTGCGTTTCTTCAGCTAAGTGAGTTAAATCTCCCTTTAGATTCAGGAGTTAGAAACACGTTTCTGCGAAGAGCTGCGTTTGCACATTTCTCAGTGAATGGGAGCCTATGCTTTAAGGAGAACTGTCTGCTTGGGAAACCAAAACGGAACTACATAACAGAACGGTCTTCAATGTGTGCATTCAACTTACCGAGTTAAACTCGAGTGTTGAAATGGAAGTCTGGAAACGCGTTCTGTGGAGAGATCTCAAAAGAGGTATTTCCAGCACTATTCCCGCATATAACGAAATGGCTGTAAAACTCTGCCTAAAACACAGATGCAACGTATCATTCAATGGGCTCTGCTGTACGTTTGTTCAGCTAAGTGAGTTAAATCTCCCTTTAGATTCAGGAGTTAGATACAAATTTCTGCTAAGGGCTGCGTTTGGACATTTCTCTGTGAATGGGAGCCTATGTTGTAAGGAGAACTGCCTGCTTGTGAAACCAAAACGGAGGTACATAAAAGAACGGTCTTCAATGTGTGCATTCAACTTACCGAGTTAAACTCGTGTGTTGTAGGGGAAGTCTGCAAACGCTTTCTGTGGAGAGATCTCAAAACAGGCATTTCCATCACTATTCCCGCATATAACGAAATAGCAGTAAAACCCGGCCTAAAACAGAGAAGCAACGTATCCTTCAATCTGCTCTGCTGTGCGTTTGTTCAGCTAAGTGAGTTAAATCTCCCTTTAGATTCAGGAGATAGAAACAGGTTTCTGCTAAGAGTTGCGTTTGGACATTTCTCAGTGAAAGGGAGCCTATGCTGTAAGGAGAACTGTCTGCTTGTGAAACCAAAACGGAGCTACCTACCAGAACGGTCTTCAATGTGTGCATTCAACTTACCGAGATAAACTCGTGTGTTGAAGGGGAAGTCTGGAAACGCTTTCTCTGGAGAGATCTCAAAACAGGCATTTCCAGCACTATTCCCGCCTATAACGAAATAGCAGTAAAACTCTGCTTAAAACACAGAAGCAACGTATCATTCAATCTGCTCGGCTGTGCGTTTGTTCAGCTAAGTGAGTTAAATCTCCCTTTACATTCAGAAGTTAGAAACACTTTTCTGCTAAGAACTGCGTTTGGACATTTATCAGTGAATGGGAGCCTATGCTGTAATGAGAACTGTCTGCTTGTGAAACCAAAACGGAGCTACCTAACAGAAAGGTCTTCAATGTGTGCGTTGAACTTACTGAGTTGATCTCGTGTGTTGAAGGGGAGGTCTGGAAACGCTTTCTGTGGAGAGATCTCAAAAGAGGCATTTCCATCACTATTACTGCATATAACGAAATAGCAGTAAAACTCTGCCTAAAACACAGAGGCAACGTATCCTTCAATCTGCTCTGCTGTGCGTTTGTTCAGCTAAGTGAGTTAAATCTCCCTTTAGATTCAGGAGTTAGAAACACGTTTCTGCTAAGGGCTGCGTTTGGACATAGTCCCGTTAATGGGAGCCTATGCTGTAAGGAGAACTGTCTGCTTGGGAAACCAAAACGGAACTACCTAACAGAACGGTCTTCAATGTGTGCATTCAACTTACCGAGTTAAACTCGTGTGTTGAAGGGGAAATCTGGAAACGCTTTCTGTGGAGAGATCTCAAAACAGGCATTTCCAGCACTATTCCCGCATATAAGGAAATAGCAGTAAAACTCTGCCTAAAACACAGAAGCAACGTATCCTTCAATATGCTCTGCTGTGAGTTTGTTCAGCTAAGTGAGTTAAATCTCCCTTTAGATTCAGGAGTTAGAAACACGTTTCTGCTAAGGGCTGCGTTTGGACATAGTCCCTTTAATGGCAGCCTATGCTGTAAGGAGAACTGTATGCTTGGGAAACAAAAACGGAGCTACCTAACAGAACGGTCTTCAATGTGTGCATTCAACTTACCTAGTTATACTCGTGTGTTGAAGGGGAAGTCTGGAAACGCTTTCTGTGGAGAGATCTCAAAACAGGCATTTCCATCACTATTCCCGCATATAACGAAATAGCAGTAAACTCTGCCTAAAACACAGAAGCAACGTATCCTTCAATCTGCTCTGCTGTGCATTTGTTCAGCTAAGTGAGTTAAATCTCCCTTTAGATTCAGGAGTTAGAAACACGTTTCTGCTAAGAGCTGCGTTTGGACAATTCTCAGTGAATGGGAGCCTATGCTGTAATGAGAACTGTCTGCTTGTGAAACCAAAACGGACCTACGTAACAGAACGGTCTTCAATCTGTGCGTTGCACTTACTGAGTTAAACTCGTGTGTTGAAGGGGAAGTCTGGAAACGCTTTCTGTGGAGAGATCTCAAAACAGGCATTTCCATCACTATTCCCGCATATAACGAAATAGCAGTAAAACTCTGCCTAAAACACAGAAGCAACGTATCCTTCAATCTGCTCTGCTGTGCATTTGTTCAGCTAAGTGAGTTAAATCTCCCTTTAGATTCAGGAGTTAGAAACACGTTTCTGCTAAGAGCTCCGTTTGGACATTTCTCAGTGAATGGGAGCCTATGCTGTAAGGAGAACTGTCTGCTTGTGAAACCAAAACGGAGCTACCTAACAGAACGGTCTTCAAAGTGTGCATTCAACTTACCGAGTTAAACCCGTGTGTTGAAGGGGAAGTCTGGAAACGCTTTCTGTGGAGAGATCTCAAAACAGGCATTTCCAGCACTATTCCCGCATATAAAGAAATAGCAGTAAAACTATGCCTAAAACACAGAAGCAACGTATACTTCAATATGCTCTGCTGTGCGTTTGTTCAGCCAAGTGACTTAAATCTCCCTTTAGATTCAGGAGTTAGAAACACGTTTCTGCTAAGAGCTGCGTTTGCACATTTCTCAGTGAATGGGAGCCTATGCTCTAAGGAGAACTGTCTGCTTGGGAAACCAAAACGGAGCTACCTAACAGAACGGTCTTCAATGTGTGCATTCAATTTACCGAGTTAAACTCGTGTGTTGAAGGGGAAGTCTGGAAACGCTTTCTGTGGAGAGATCTCAAAACAGGCATTTCCATCACTATTTCCGCATATAACGAAATAGCTGTAAAACTCTGCCTAAAACAAAGAAGCAACGTATCCTTCAATCTGCTCTGCTGTCCGTTTGTTCAGCTAAGTGAGTTATATCTCCCTTTAGATTCAGGAGTTAGAATCACGTTTCTGCTAAGAGCTGCGTTTGGACATTTCTCAGTGAATGGGAGCCTATGGTTTAAGGAGAACTGTCTGCTTGGGGAACCAAAACGGAGCTACCTAACAGAACGGTCTTAAATGTGTGCATTCAACTTACCGAGTGAAACTCGTGTGTTGAAGGGGAAGTCTGGAAACGCTTTCTGTGGAGAGATCTCCAAACAGGCATTTCCAGCACTATTCCCGCATATAACGAAATAGCAGTAAAACTCTGCCTAAAACACAGAAGAAACGTATCCTACAATCTGCTCTGCTGTGGGTTTCTTCAGCTAAGTGAGTTAAATCTCCCTTTAGATTCAGGAGTTAGAAACACGTTTCTGCGAAGAGCTGCGTTTGCACATTTCTCAGTGAATGGGAGCCTATGCTTTAAGGAGAACTGTCTGCTTGGGAAACCAAAACGGAACTACATAACAGAACGGTCTTCAATGTGTGCATTCAACTTACCGAGTTAAACTCGTGTGTTGAAGGGGAAGTCTGGAAACGCTTTCTGTGGAGAGAGCTCAAAACAGGCATTTCAAGCACTCTTCCCGCATATAAAGAAATAGCAGTAAAACTCTGCATAAAACACAGAAGCAACGTATCCTTCAATATGCTCTGCTGTGCGTTTGTTCAGCTAAGTGAGTTAAATCTCCCTTTAGATTCAGGAGTTAGAAACACGTTTCTGCTAAGAGGTGCCTTTGGACATAGCTCCGTTAATGGGAGCCTAAGCTGTAAGGAGAACTATCTGCTTGTGAAACCAAAACGGTGCTACCTAACAGAACGGTCTTCAAAATGTTCATTCAACTTACCGAGTTAAACCCGTGTGTTGAAAGGGAAGTCTGGAAACGATTTCTGTGGAGAGATCTCAAAACAGGCATTTCCAGCACTATTCCCGCATATAAAGAAATAGCAGTAAAACTCTGCCTAAAACACAGAAGCAACGTATCCTTCAATGTGCTCTGCTGTGCGTTTGTTCAGCTAAGTGAGTTAAATCTCCCTTTAGATTCAGGAGTTAGAAACACGTTTCTCCTAAGAGCTGCGTTTGGACATTTCTCAGTGAATGGGAGCCTATGCTGTAATGAGAACTGTCTGCTTGTGAAACCAAAACGGAGCTACCTAACAGAACGGTCTTCAATCTGTGCGTTGCACTTACTGAGTTAAACTCGTGTGTTGAAGGGGAAGTCTGGAAACGCTTTCTGTGGAGAGATCTCAAAACAGGCATTTCCATCACTATTCCCGCATATAACGAAATAGCAGTAAAACGCTGCCTAAAACACACAAGCAACGTATCGTTCAATCTGCTCTGCTGTGCGTTTGTTCAGCTAAGTGAGTTACATCTCCCTTTAGATTCAGGAGTTAGAATCACGTTTCTGCTAAGAGCTGCGTTTGGACATTTCTCAGTGAATGGGAGCCTATGCCGTAAGGAGAACTGTCTGCTTGTGAAACCAAAACGGAGCTACCTAACAGAACGGTCTTCAATGTGTGCATTCAACTTACCGAGTTAAACTCGAGTGTTGAAATGGAAGTCTGGAAACGCGTTCTGTGGAGAGATCTCAAAAGAGGTATTTCCAGCACTATTCCCGCATATAACGAAATGGCTGTAAAACTCTGCCTAAAACACAGAAGCAACGTATCATTCAATGGGCTCTGCTGTACGTTTGTTCAGCTAAGTGAGTTAAATCTCCCTTTAGATTCAGGAGTTAGATACAAATTTCTGCTAAGGGCTGCGTTTGGACATTTCTCTGTGAATGGGAGCCTATGTTGTAAGGAGAACTGCCTGCTTGTGAAACCAAAACGGAGGTACATAAAAGAACGGTCTTCAATGTGTGCATTCAACTTACCGAGTTAAACTCGTGTGTTGTAGGGGAAGTCTGCAAACGCTTTCTGTGGAGAGATCTCAAAACAGGCATTTCCATCACTATTCCCGCATATAACGAAATAGCAGTAAAACCCGGCCTAAAACAGAGAAGCAACGTATCCTTCAATCTGCTCTGCTGTGCGTTTGTTCAGCTAAGTGAGTTAAATCTCCCTTTAGATTCAGGAGATAGAAACAGGTTTCTGCTAAGAGTTGCGTTTGGACATTTCTCAGTGAAAGGGAGCCTATGCTGTAAGGAGAACTGTCTGCTTGTGAAACCAAAACGGAGCTACCTACCAGAACGGTCTTCAATGTGTGCATTCAACTTACCGAGATAAACTCGTGTGTTGAAGGGGAAGTCTGGAAACGCTTTCTCTGGAGAGATCTCAAAACAGGCATTTCCAGCACTATTCCCGCCTATAACGAAATAGCAGTAAAACTCTGCTTAAAACACAGAAGCAACGTATCATTCAATCTGCTCGGCTGTGCGTTTGTTCAGCTAAGTGAGTTAAATCTCCCTTTACATTCAGAAGTTAGAAACACTTTTCTGCTAAGAACTGCGTTTGGACATTTCTCAGTGAATGGGAGCCTATGCTGTAATGAGAACTGTCTGCTTGTGAAACCAAAACGGAGCTACCTAACAGAAAGGTCTTCAATGTGTGCGTTGAACTTACTGAGTTGATCTCGTGTGTTGAAGGGGAGGTCTGGAAACGCTTTCTGTGGAGAGATCTCAAAAGAGGCATTTCCATCACTATTACTGCATATAACGAAATAGCAGTAAAACTCTGCCTAAAACACAGAAGCAACGTATCCTTCAATCTGCTCTGCTGTGCGTTTGTTCAGCTAAGTGAGTTAAATCTCCCTTTAGATTCAGGAGTTAGAAACACGTTTCTGCTAAGGGCTGCGTTTGGACATAGTCCCGTTAATGGGAGCCTATGCTGTAAGGAGAACTGTCTCCTTGGGAAACAAAAACGGAGCTACCTAACAGAACGGTCTTCAATGTGTGCATTCAACTTACCTAGTTATACTCGTGTGTTGAAGGGGAAGTCTGGAAACGCTTTCTGTGGAGAGATCTCAAAACAGGCATTTCCATCACTATTCCCGCATATAACGAAATAGCAGTAAAACTCTGCCTAAAACACAGAAGCAACGTATCCTTCAATCTGCTCTGCTGTGCATTTGTTCAGCTAAGTGAGTTAAATCTCCCTTTAGATTCAGGAGTTAGAAACACGTTTCTGCTAAGAGCTGCGTTTGGACAATTCTCAGTGAATTGGAGCCTATGCTGTAATGAGAACTGTCTGCTTGTGAAACCAAAACGGAGCTACCTAACAGAACGGTCTTCAATCTGTGCGTTGCACTTACTGAGTTAAACTCGTGTGTTGAAGGGGAAGTCTGGAAACGCTTTCTGTGGAGAGATCTCCAAACAGGCATTTCCAGCACTATTCCCGCATATAACGAAATAGCAGTAAAACTCTGCCTAAAACACAGAAGAAACGTATCCTACAATCTGCTCTGCTGTGCGTTTCTTCAGCTAAGTGAGTTAAATCTCCCTTTAGATTCAGGAGTTAGAAACATGTTTCTGCGAAGAGCTGCGTTTGCACATTTCTCAGTGAATGGGGGCCTATGCTTTAAGGAGAACTGTCTGCTTGGGAAACCAAAACGGAACTACCTAACAGAACGGTCTTCAATGTGTGCATTCAACTTACCGAGTTAAACTCGTGTGTTGAAGGGGAAGTCTGGAAACGCTTTCTGTGGAGAGAGCTCAAAACAGGCATTTCAAGCACTCTTCCCGCATATAAAGAAATAGCAGTAAAACTCTGCCTAAAACACAGAAGCAACGTATCCTTCAATATGCCCTGCTGTGCGTTTGTTCAGCTAAGTGAGTTAAATCTCCCTTTAGATTCAGGAGTTAGAAACACGTTTCTGCTTAGAGCTGCCTTTGGACATAGCTCCATTAATGGGAGCCTAAGCTGTAAGGAGAACTGTCTGCTTGTGAAACCAAAACGGTGCTACCTAACAGAACGGTCTTCAAAATGTTCATTCAACTTATCGAGGTAAACCCGTGTGTTGAAAGGGAAGTCTGGAAACGATTTCTGTGGAGAGATCTCAAAACAGGCATTTCCAGCACTATTCCCGCATATAAAGAAATAGCAGTAAAACTCTGCCTAAAACACAGAAGCAACGTATCCTTCAATCTGCTCTGCTGTGTGTTTGTTCAGCTAAGTGAGTTAAATCTCCCTTTAGATTCAGGAGTTAGAAACACGTTTCTCCTAAGAGCTGCGTTTGGACATTTCTCAGTGAATGGGAGCCTATGCTGTAATGAGAACTGTCTGCTTGTGAAACCAAAACGGAGCTACCTAACAGAACGGTCTTCAATCTGTGCGTTGCACTTACTGAGTTAAACTCGTGTGTTGAAGGGGAAGTCTGGAAACGCTTTCTGTGGAGAGATCTCAAAACAGGCATTTCCATCACTATTCCCGCATATAACGAAATAGCAGTAAAACGCTGCCTAAAACACAGAAGCAACGTATCTTTCAATCTGCTCTGCTGTGCGTTTGTTCAGCTAAGTGAGTTACATCTCCCTTTAGATTCAGGAGTTAGAATCACGTTTCTGCTAAGAGCTGCGTTTGGACAATTCTCAGTTAATGGGAGCCTATGCCGTAAGTAGAACTGTCTGCTTGTGAAACCAAAACGGAGCTACCTAACAGAACGGTCTTCAATGTGTGCATTCAACTTACCGAGTTAAACTCGAGTGTTGAAATGGAAGTCTGGAAACGCGTTCTGTGGAGAGATCTCAAAAGAGGTATTTCCAGCACTATTCCCGCATATAACGAAATGGCTGTAAAACTCTGCCTAAAACACAGAAGCAACGTATCATTCAATTGGCTCTGCTGTACGTTTGTTCAGCTAAGTGAGTTAAATCTCCCTTTAGATTCAGGAGTTAGATACAAATTTCTGCTAAGGGCTGCGTTTGGACATTTCTCAGTGAATGGGAGCCTATGTTGTAAGGAGAACTGCCTGCTTGTGAAACCAAAACGGAGGTACATAAAAGAACGGTCTTCAATGTGTGCATTCAACTTACCGAGTTAAACTCGTGTGTTGTAGGGGAAGTCTGCAAACGCTTTCTGTGGAGAGATCTCAAAACAGGCATTTCCATCACTATTCCCGCATATAACGAAATAGCAGTAAAACCCGGCCTAAAACAGAGAAGCAACTTATCCTTCAATCTGCTCTGCTGTGCGTTTGTCCAGCTAAGTGAGTTAAATCTCCCTTTAGATTCAGGAGATAGAAACAGGTTTCTGCTAAGAGCTGCGTTTGGACATTTCTCAGTGAATGGGAGCCTATGCTGTAAGGAGAACTGTCTGCTTGTGAAACCAAGACGGAGCTACCTACCAGAACGGTCTTCAATGTGTGCATTCAACTTACCGAGATAAACTCGTGTGTTGAAGGGGAAGTCTGGAAACGCTTTCTCTGGAGAGATCTCAAAACAGGCATTTCCAGCACTATTCCCGCCTATAACGAAATAGCAGTAAAACTCTGCTTAAAACACAGAAGCAACGTATCATTCAATCTGCTCGGCTGTGCGTTTGTTCAGCTAAGTGAGTTAAATCTCCCTTTACATTCAGGAGTTAGAAACACTTTTCTGCTAAGAACTGCGTTTGGACATTTCTCAGTGAATGGGAGCCTATGCTGTAATGAGAACTGTCTGCTTGTGAAACCAAAACGGAGCTACCTAACAGAAAGGTCTTCAATGTGTGCGTTGAACTTACTGAGTTGATCTCGTGTGTTGAAGGGGAGGTCTGGAAACGCTTTCTGTGGAGAGATCTCAAAAGAGGAATTTCCATCACTATTACTGCATATAACGAAATAGCAGTAAAACTCTGCCTAAAACACAGAAGCAACGTATCCTTCAATCTGCTCTGCTGTGCGTTTGTTCAGCTAAGTGAGTTCAATCTCCCTTTAGGTTCAGGAGTTAGAATCACGTTTCCGCTAAGAGCTGCGTTTGGACATTTCTCAGTGAATGGGAGACAATTCTGTAAGGGGAACTGTCTGCTTGGGAAACCAAAACGGAGCTACCTAACAGAACGGTCTTCAATGTGTGCATTCAACTTACCGGGTTAAAATCGTGTGTTGAAGGGGAAGCCTGGAAACTCTTTCTGTGGAGAGATCTCAAAACAGGCATTTCCATCACTATTCCCGCATATAAAGAAATAGCAGTAAAACTCTGCCTAAAACACAGAAGCAACTTATCCTTCAATCTGCTCTGCTGTGCGTTTGTTCAGCTCAGTGAGTTAAATCTCCCTTTTGATTCAGGAGTTAGAATCACGTTTGTGCTAAGAGCTGCGTTTGGACATTTCTCAGTGAATGGGAGCCTATGCTGTAATTAGTACTGTCTGCTTCTGAAACCAAAACGGAGCTACCTAACAGAACGGTCTTCAATGTTTGCGTTGAACTTACTGAGTTAAACTCGTGTGTTGAAGGGGAAGTCTGGAAATGCTTTCTGTGGAGAGATCTCAAAACAGGCATTTCCATCACTATTCCCGCATATAACGAAAAAGCAGTAAAACTCTGCCTAAAACACAGAAGAAACGTATCCTTCAATCTGCTCTGCTGTGCGTTTGTTCAGCTAAGTGAGTTAAATCTCCCTTTAGATTCAGGTGTTAGAATCACGTTTCTGCTAAGAGCTGCGTTTGGACATTTCTCAGTGAATGGGAGACTATTCTCTAAGGAGAACTGTCTGCTTGGGAAACCAAAACGGATCTACCTAACAGAACGGTCTTCAATGTGTGCATTCAACTTACCGAGTTAAACTCGTGTTGAAGGGGAAGTCGGGAAACACTTTCTGTGGAGAGATCCCAAAACAGGCATTTCCAGCACTATTCCCGCATATAACGAAATAGCAGTAAAACTCTGCCTAAAACACAGGAGCAACGTATCCTTCAATCTGCTCTGCTGTGCGTTTGTTCAGCTAAGTGAGTTAAATCTCCCTTTAGATTCAGGAGTTAGAAACACGTTTCTGCGGAGAGCTGCGTTTGCACATTTCTCAGTGAATGGGAGCCAATGCTGTAAGGAGAACTGTCTGCTTGGGAAACCAAAATGGAGCTACCTAACAGAACGGACTTCAATGTGTGCATTCAACTTACCGAGTGAAACTCGTGTGTTGAAGGGGAAGTCTGGAAACGCTTTCTGTGGAGAGATCTCAAAACAGGCATTTCCAGCACTATTCCCTCATATAAAGAAATAGCAGTAAAACTCTGCCTAAAACAGAGAAGCAACGTATCCTTCAATATGCTCTGCTGTGAGTTTGTTCAGCTAAGAGAGTTAAATCTCCCTTTAGATTCAGGAGTTAGAAACACGTTTCTGCTAAGAGCTGCGTTTGGACATAGCTCCGTTAATGGGAGCCTATGCTGTAAGGAGAACTGTCTGCTTGTGAAACCAAAACGGAGCTACCTAACAGAACGGACTTCAAAGTGTGCATTCAACTTACCGAGTTAAACCCGTGTGTTGAAGGGGAAGTCTGGAAACGTTTTCTGTAGAGAGATCTCAAAACAGGCATTTCCAGCACTATTCCCGCATATAACGAAAGAGCAGTAAAACTCTGCTTAACACACAGAAGCAATGTATCCTTCAATCTGCTCTGTTGTGCATTTGTTCAGCTAAGTAAGTTAAATCTCCCTTTATATTCAGGAGTTAGATACACTTTTCTGCTAAGAGCTGCGTTTGGACATTTCTCAGTGAATGGGAACATACGCTGTAAGGAGAACTCTCTGCTTGGGAGACAAAAACGGAGCTACCTAACAGAAAGGTCTTCAATGTGTGCATTCAACTTACCTAGTTATACTCGTGTGTTGAAGGGGAAGTCTGGAAACGCTTTCTGTGGAGAGATCTCAAAACAGGCATTTCCATCACTATTCCCGCATATAACGAAATAGCAGTAAAACTCTGCCTAAAACACAGAAGCAACGTATCCTTCAATCTGATCTGCTGTACGTTTGTTCAGCTAAGTGAGTTAAATCTCCCTTTTATATTCAGGAGTTAGAAACACGTTTCTGCTAAGAGCTGCGTTTGGACATAGCTCCGTTAATGGGAGCCTATGCTGTAAGGAGAACTGTCTGCTTGTGAAACCAAAACGGAGCTACCTAACAGAACGGACTTCAAAGTGTGCATTCAACTTACCGAGTTAAACCCGTGTGTTGAAGGGGAAGTCTGGAAACGCTTTCTGTAGAGAGATCTCAAAACAGGCATTTCCAGCACTATTCCCGCATATAACGAAAGAGCAGTAAAACTCTGCTTAACACACAGAAGCAATGTATCCTTCAATCTGCTCTGTTGTGCATTTGTTCAGCTAAGTAAGTTAAATCTCCCTTTATATTCAGGAGTTAGAAACACTTTTCTGCTAAGAGCTGCGTTTGGACATTTCTCAGTGAATGGGAACCTAAGCTGTAAGGAGAACTGTCTGCTTGGGAAACAAAAACGGAGCTACCTAACAGAACGGTCTTCAATGTGTGCATTCAACTTACCTAGTTATACTCGTGTGTTGAAGGGGAAGTCTGGAAACGCTTTCTGTGGAGAGATCTCAAAACAGGCATTTCCATCACTATTCCCGCATATAACGAAATAGCAGTAAAACTCTGCCTAAAACACAGAAGCAACGTATCCTTCAATCTGCTCTGCTGTACGTTTGTTCAGCTAAGTGAGTTCAATCTCCCTTTAGATTCAGGAGTTAGAATCACGTTTCCGCTACGAGCTGCATTTGGACATTTCTCACTGAATGGGAGACAATTCTGTAAGGGGAACTGTCTGCTTGTGAAACCAAAACGGAGCTACCTAACAGAACGGTCTTCAAAGTGTGCATTCAACTTACCGAGTTAAACCCCTGTGTTGAAGGGGAAGTCTGGAAACGCTTTCTGTGGAGAGATCTCAAAACAGGCATTTCCATCACTATTCCCACATATAACGAAATAGCAGTAAAACTCTTCTTAAAACACAGAAGCAACGTGTCCTTCAATCTGCTCTGCTGTGCGTTTGTTCAGCTCAGTGAGTTAAATATAACCTTAGATTCAGGTGTTAGAATCACGTTTCTGCTAAGAGCTGCGTTTGGACATTTCTCAGTGAATGGGAGCCTATTCTGTAAGGAGAACTCTCTGATTGGGGAAGCAAAATGGAGCTACCTAACAGAACGGTCTTCAATGTGTGCATTCAACTTACCGAGTGAAACTCGTGTGTTGAAGGGGAAGTCTGGAAACCCTTTCTGTGGAGAGATCTCCAAACAGGCATTTCCAGCACTATTCCCGCATATAACGAAATAGAAGTAAAACTCTGCCTAAAACACAGAAGCAACGTATCCTTCAATCTGCTCTGCTGTGCGTTTGTTCAGCTAAGTGAGTTAAATCTCCCTTTAGATTCAGGAGTTAGAAACACGTTTCTCGGAAGAGCTGCGTTTGCACATTTCTCAGTGAATGGGAGCCTATGCTGTAAGGAGAACTGTCTGCTTGGGAAACCAAAACGGAACTACCTAACAGAACGGTCTTCAATGTGTGCATTCAACTTACCGAGTTAAACTCGTGTGTTGAAGGGGAAGTCTGGAAACGCTTTCTGTGGAGAGATCTCAAAACAGGCATTTCCAGCACTATTCCCGCATATAAAGAAATAGCAGTAAAACTCTGCCTAAAACACAGAAGCAACGTATCCTTCAATATGCTCTGCTGTGAGTTTGTTCACCTAAGTGAGTTAAATCTCCCTTTAGATTCAGGAGTTAGAAACACGTTTCTGCAAAGGGCTGCGTTTGGACATAGCTCTGTTAATGGGAGCCTATGCTGTAAGGAGAACTGTCTGCTTGGGAAACAAAAACGGAGCTACCTAACAGAACGGTCTTCAATGTGTGCATTCAACTTACCTAGTTATACTCGTGTGTTGAAGGGGAAGTCTGGAAACGCTTTCTGTGGAGAGATCTCAAAACAGGCATTTCCATCACTATTCCCGCATATAACGAAATAGCAGTAAAACTCTGCCTAAAACACAGAAGCAACGTATCCTTCAATCTGTTCTGCTGTGCATTTGTTCAGCTAAGTGAGTTAAATCTCCCTTTAGATTCAGGAGTTAGAAACACGTTTCTGCTAAGAGCAGCGTTTGGACAATTCTCAGTGAATGGGAGCCTATGCTGTAATGAGAACTGTCTGCTTGTGAAACCAAAACGGAGCTACGTAACAGAACGGTCTTCAATCTGTGCGTTGCACTTACTGAGTTAAACTCGTGTGTTGAAGGGGAAGTCTGGAAATGCTTTCTGTGGAGAGATCTCAAAACAGGCATTTCCATCACTATTCCCGCATATAACGAAAAAGCAGTAAAACTCTGCCTAAAACACAGAAGAAACGTATCCTTCAATCTGCTCTGCTGTGCGTTTGTTCAGCTAAGTGAGTTAAATCTCCCTTTAGATTCAGGTGTTAGAATCACGTTTCTGCTAAGAGCTGCGTTTGGACATTTCTCAGTGAATGGGAGACTATTCTCTAAGGAGAACTGTCTGCTTGGGAAACCAAAACGGAGCTACCTAACAGAACGGTCTTCAATGTGTGCATTCAACTTACCGAGTTAAACTCGTGTTGAAGGGGAAGTCGGGAAACACTTTCTGTGGAGAGATCCCAAAACAGGCATTTCCAGCACTATTCCCGCATATAACGAAATAGCAGTAAAACTCTGCCTAAAACACAGGAGCAACGTATCCTTCAATCTGCTCTGCTGTGCGTTTGTTCAGCTAAGTGAGTTAAATCTCCCTTTAGATTCAGGAGTTGGAAACACGTTTCTGCGGAGAGCTGCGTTTGCACATTTCTCAGTGAATGGGAGCCAATGCTGTAAGGAGAACTGTCTGCTTGGGAAACCAAAACGGAGCTACCTAACAGAACGGTCTTCAATGTGTGCATTCAACTTACCGAGTTAAACTCGTGTTGAAGGGGAAGTCGGGAAACACTTTCTGTGGAGAGATCCCAAAACAGGCATTTCCAGCACTATTCCCGCATATAACGAAATAGCAGTAAAACTCTGCCTAAAACACAGGAGCAACGTATCCTTCAATCTGCTCTGCTGTGCGTTTGTTCAGCTAAGTGAGTTAAATCTCCCTTTAGATTCAGGAGTTGGAAACACGTTTCTGCGGAGAGCTGCGTTTGCACATTTCTCAGTGAATGGGAGCCAATGCTGTAAGGAGAACTGTCTGCTTGGGAAACCAAAATGGAGCTACCTAACAGAACGGTCTTCAATGTGTGCATTCAACTTACCGAGTGAAACTCGTGTGTTGAATGGGAAGTCTGGAAACGCTTTCTGTGGAGAGATCTCAAAACAGGCATTTCCAGCACTATTCCCGCATATAAAGAAATAGCAGTAAAACTCTGCCTAAAACAGAGAAGCAACGTATCCTTCAATATGCTCTGCTCTGAGTTTGTTCAGCTAAGAGAGTTAAATCTCCCTTTAGATTCAGGAGTTAGAAACACGTTTCTGCTAAGAGCTGCGTTTGGACATAGCTCCGTTAATGGGAGCCTATGCTGTAAGGAGAACTGTCTGCTTGTGAAACCAAAACGGAGCTACCTAACAGAACGGACTTCAAAGTGTGCATTCAACTTACCGAGTTAAACCCGTGTGTTGAAGGGGAAGTCTGGAAACGCTTTCTGTAGAGAGATCTCAAAACAGGCATTTCCAGCACTATTCCCGCATATAACGAAATAGCAGTAAAACTCTGCTTAACACACAGAAGCAATGTATCCTTCAATCTGCTCTGTTGTGCATTTGTTCAGCTAAGTAAGTTAAATCTCCCTTTATATTCAGGAGTTAGAAACACTTTTCTGCTAAGAGCTGCGTTTGGACATTTCTCAGTGAATGGGAACATACGCTGTAAGGAGAACTGTCTGCTTGGGAGACAAAAACGGAGCTACCTAACAGAACGGTCTTCAATGTGTGCATTCAACTTACCTAGTTATACTCGTGTGTTGAAGGGGAAGTCTGGAAACGCTTTCTGTGGAGAGATCTCAAAACAGGCATTTCCATCACTATTCCCGCATATAACGAAATAGCAGTAAAACTCTGCCTAAAACACAGAAGCAACGTATCCTTCAATCTGCTCTGCTGTACGTTTGTTCAGCTAAGTGAGTTAAATCTCCCTTTAGATTCAGGAGTTAGAAACACGTTTCTGCTAAGAGCTGCGTTTGGACATAGCTCCGTTAATGGGAGCCTATGCTGTAAGGAGAACTGTCTGCTTGTGAAACCAAAACGGAGCTACCTAACAGAACGGACTTCAAAGGGTGCATTCAACTTACCGAGTTAAACCCGTGTGTTGAAGGGGAAGTCTGGAAACGCTTTCTGTAGAGAGATCTCAAAACAGGCATTTCCAGCACTATTCCCGCATATAAGGAAAGAGCAGTAAAACTCTGCTTAACACACAGAAGCAATGTATCCTTCAATCTGCTCTGTTGTGCATTTGTTCAGCTAAGTAAGTTAAATCTCCCTTTATATTCAGGAGTTAGAAACACTTTTCTGCTAAGAGCTGCGTTTGGACATTTCTCAGTGAATGGGAACCTACGCTGTAAGGAGAACTGTCTGCTTGGGAAACAAAAACGGAGCTACCTAACAGAACGGTCTTCAATGTGTGCATTCAACTTACCTAGTTATACTCGTGTGTTGAAGGGGAAGTCTGGAAACGCTTTCTGTGGAGAGATCTCAAAACAGGCATTTCCATCACTATTCCCGCATATAACGAAATAGCAGTAAAACTCTGCCTAAAACACAGAAGCAACGTATCCTTCAATCTGCTCTGCTGTACGTTTGTTCAGCTAAGTGAGTTCAATCTCCCTTTACATTCAGGAGTTAGAATCACGTTTCCGCTACGAGCTGCGTTTGGACATTTCTCACTGAATGGGAGACAATTCTGTAAGGGGAACTGTCTGCTTGGGAAACCAAAACGGAGCTACCTAACAGAACGGTCTTCAAAGTGTGCATTCAACTTACCGAGTTAAACCCGTGTGTTGAAGGGGAAGTCTGGAAACGCTTTCTGTGGAGAGATCTCAAAACAGGCATTTCCAGCACTATTCCCGCATATAACGAAAGAGCAGTAAAACTCTGCCTAAAACACAGAAGAATCGTATCCTTCAATCTGCTCTGCTGTGCGTTTGTTCAGCTACGTGAGTTAAATCTCCCTTTACATTCAGGAGTTAGAAACACTTTTCTGCTAAGAACTGCGTTAGGACATTTCTCAGTGAATGGGAGCCTATGCTGTAATGAGAACTGTCTGCTTGTGAAACCAAAACGGAGCTACCTAACAGAAAGGTCTTTAATGTGTGCATTGAACATACTGAGTTGACCTCGTGTGTTGAAGGGGAGGTCTGGAAACGCTTTCTGTGGAGAGATCTCAAAACAGGCATTTCCGTCACTATTACTGCATATAACGAAATAGCAGTAAAACTCTGCCTAAAACACAGAAGCAACGTATCCTTCAATCTGCTCTGCTGTGCGTTTGTTCAGCTAAGTGAGTTCAATCTCCCTTTAGATTCAGGAGTTAGAATCACGTTTCCGCTACGAGCTGCATTTGGACATTTCTCAGTGAATGGGAGACAATTCTGTAAGGGGAACTGTCTGCTTGGGAAACCAAAACGGAGCTACCTAACAGAACGGTCTTCAATGTGTGCATTCAACTTACCGAGTTAAAATCGTGTGTTGAAGGGGAAGTCTGGAAACGCTTTCTGTGGAGAGATCTCAAAACAGGCATTTCCAGCACTATTCCCGCATATAACGAAATAGCAGTATAACTCTGCCTAAAACAGAGAAGCAACGTATCCTTCAATCTCCTCTGCTGTGCGTTTGTTCAGCTAAGTGAGTTAAATCTAACTTTAGATTCAGGAGTTAGAAACACGTTTCTGCGTAGAGCTGCGTTTGCACATTTCTCAGTGAATGGGAGCCTATGCTGTAAGGAGAACTGTCTGCTTGGGAAACCAAAACGAAGCTACCTAACAGAACGGTCTTCAATGTGTGCATTCAACTTACCGAGTTAAAATCGTGTGTTGAAGGGGAAGTCTGGAAACGCTTTCTGTGGAGAGATCTCAAAACTGGCATTTCCAGCACTATTCCCGCATATAAAGAAATAGCAGTAAAACTATGCCTAAAACACAGAAGCAACGTATCCTTCAATATGCTCTGCTGTGCGTTTGTTCAGCCAAGTGACTTAAATCTCCCTTTAGATTCAGGAGTTAGAAACACGTTTCTGCTAAGAGCTGAGTTTGCACATTTCTCAGTGAATGGGAGCCTATGCTGTAAGGAGAACTGTCTGCTTGGGAAACCAAAACGGAGCTACCTAACAGAACGGTCTTCAATGTGTGCATTCAATTTTCCGAGTTAAACTCCTGTGTTGAAGGGGAAGTCTGGAAACGCTTTCTGTGGAGAGATCTCAAAACAGGCATTTCCATCACTATTTCCGCATATAACGAAATAGCAGTAAAACTCTGCCTAAAACAAAGAAGCAACGTATCCTTCAATCTGCTCTGCTGTCCGTTTGTTCAGCTACGTGAGTTATATCTCCCTTTAGATTCAGGAGTTAGAATCACGTTTCTGCTAAGAGCTGCGTTTGGACATTTCTCATTGAATGGGAGCCTATGGTTTAAGGAGAACTGTCTGCTTGGGGAACCAAATCGGAGCTACCTAACAGAACGGTCTTCAATGTGTGCATTCAACTTACCGAGTTAAACTCGTGTGTTGAAGGGGAAGTCTGGAAACGATTTCTGTGGAGAGATCTCAAAACAGGCATTTCCAGCACTATTCCCGCATATAAAGAAATAGCAGTAAAATTCTGCCTAAAACACAGAAGCAACGTATCCTTCAATCTGCTCTGCTGTGCGTTTGTTCAGCTAAGTGAGTTAAATCTCCCTTTAGATTCAGGAGTTAGAAACACGTTTCTCCTAAGAGCTGCGTTTGGACATTTCTCAGTGAATGGGAGCCTATGCTGTAATGAGAACTGTCTGCTTGTGAAAACAAAACGGAGCTACCTAACAGAACGGTCTTCAATCTGTGCGTTGCACTTACTGAGTTAAACTCGTGTGTTGAAGGGGAAGTCTGGAAACGCTTTCTGTGGAGAGATCTCAAAACAGGCATTTCCATCACTATTCCCGCATATAACGAAATAGCAGTAAAACGCTGCCTAAAACACAGAAGCAACGTATCCTTCCATCTGCTCTGCTGTGCGTTGGTTCAGCTAAGTGAGTTACATCTCCCTTTAGATTCAGGAGTTAGAATCACGTTTCTGCTAAGAGCTGCGTTTGGACATTTCTCAGTGAATGGGAGCCTATGCCGTAAGGAGAACTGTCTGCTTGTGAAACCAAAACGGAGCTACCTAACAGAACGGTCTTCAATGTGTGCATTCAACTTACCGAGTTAAACTCGAGTGTTGAAATGGAAGTCTGGAAACGCGTTCTGTGGAGAGATCTCAAAAGAGGTATTTCCAGCACTATTCCCGCATATAACGAAATGGCTGTAAAACTCTGCCTAAAACACAGAAGCAACGTATCATTCAATGGGCTCTGCTGTACGTATGTTCAGCTAAGTGAGTTAAATCTCCCTTTAGATTCAGGAGTTAGATACAAATTTCTGCTAAGGGCTGCGTTTGGACATTACTCAGTGAATGGGAGCCTATGTTGTAAGGAGAACTTCCTGCTTGTGAAACCAAAACGGAGGTACATAAAAGAACGGTCTTCAATGTGTGCATTCAACTTACCGAGTTAAACTCGTGTGTTGTAGGGGAAGTCTGCAAACGCTTTCTGTTGAGAGATCTCAAAACAGGCATTTCCATCACTATTCCCGCATATAACGAAATAGCAGTAAAACCTGGCCTAAAACAGAGAAGCAACGTATCCTTCAATCTGCTCTGCTGTGCGTTTGTTCAGCTAAGTGAGTTAAATCTCCCTTTAGATTCAGGAGATAGAAACAGGTTTCTGCTAAGAGCTGCGTTTGGACATTTCTCAGTGAATGGTACCCTATGCTGTAAGGAGAACTGTCTGCTTGTGAAACCAAAACGGAGCTACCTAACAGAAGGGTCTTCAATGTGTGCATTCAACTTACCGAGATAAACTCGTGTGTTGAAGGGGAAGTCTGGAAACGCTTTCTCTGGAGAGATCTCATAACAGGCATTTCCAGCACTATTCCCGCATATAACGAAAGAGCAGTAAAACTCTGCTTAACACACAGAAGCAATGTATCCTTCAATCTGCTCTGCTGTGCATTTGTTCAGCTAAGTAAGTTAAATCTCCCTTTATATTCAGGAGTTAGAAACACTTTTCTGCTAAGAGCTGCGTTTGGACATTTCTCAGTGAATGGGAACCTACGCTGTAAGGAGAACTGTCTGCTTGGGAAACCAAAACGGAACTACCTAACAGAACGGTCTTCAATGTGTGCATTCAACTTACCGAGTTAAAATCGTGTGTTGAAGGGGAAGCCTGGAAACGCTTTCTGTGGAGAGATCTCAAAACAGGCATTTCCATCACTATTCCCGCATATAAAGAAATAGCAGTAAAACTCTGCCTAAAACACAGAAGCAACGTATCCTTCAATCTGCTCTGCTGTGCGTTTGTTCAGCTAAGTGAGTTAAATCTCCCTTAAGATTCAGGAGTTAGAATCACGTTTGTGCTAAGAGTTGCGTTTGGACATTTCTCAGTGAATGGGAGCCTATGCTGTAATGAGAACTGTCTGCTTGTGAAACCAAAACGGAGCTACCTAACAGAACGGTCTTCAATGTGTGCGTTGAACTTACTGAGTTAAACTCGTGTGTTGAAGGGGAAGTCTGGAAACGCTTTCTGTGGAGAGATCTCAAAACAGGCATTTCCATCACTATTCCCGCATATAACGAAATAGCAGTAAAACTCTTCCTAAAACACAGAAGCAACGTGTCCTTCAATCTGCTCTGCTGTGCGTTTGTTCAGCTAAGTGAGTTAAATCTCCCCTTAGATTCAGGAGTTAGAATCACGTTTCTGCTAAGAGCTGCGTTTGGACATTACTCAGTGAATGGGAGCCTATTCTGTAAGGAGAACTCTCTGCTTGGGGAACCAAAACGGAGCTACCTAACAGAACGGTCTTCAATGTGTGCATTCAACTTACCGAGTGAAACTCGTGTGTTGAAGGGGAAGTCTGGAAACCCTTTCTGTGGAGAGATCTCCAAACAGGCATTTCCAGCACTATTCCCGCATATAACGAAATAGAAGTAAAACTCTGCCTAAAACACAGAAGCAACATATCCTTCAATCTGCTCTGCTGTGCGTTTGTTCAGCTAAGTGAGTTAAATCTCCCTTTAGATTCAGGAGTTAGAAACACGTTTCTCCGAAGAGCTGCGTTTGCACATTTCTCAGTGAATGGGAGCCTATGCTGTAAGGAGAACTGTCTGCTTGGGAAACCAAAACGGAGCTACCTAACAGAACGGTCTTCAATGTGTGCATTCAACTTACCGAGTTAAACTCGTGTGTTGAAGGGGAAGTCTCGAAACGCTTTCTGTGGAGAGATCTCAAAACAGGCATTTCCAGCACTATTCCCGCATATAAAGAAATAGCAGTAAAACTCTGCCTAAAACACAGAAGCAACGTATCCTTCAATATGCTCTGCTGTGAGTTTGTTCAGCTAAGTGAGTTAAATCTCCCTTTAGATTCAGGAGTTAGAAACACGTTTCTGCTAAGGGCTGCGTTTGGACATAGCTCCGTTAATGGGAGCCTATGCTCTAAGGAGAACTGTCTGCTTGGGAAACAAAAACGGATCTACCTAACAGAACGGTCTTCAATGTGTGCATTCAACTTACCTAGTTATACTCGTGTGTTGAAGGGGAAGTCTGGAAACGCTTTCTGTGGAGAGATCTCAAAACAGGCATTTCCATCACTATTCCCTCATATAACGAAATAGCAGCAAAACTCTGCCTAAAACACAGAAGCAACCTATACTTCAATCTGCTCTGCTGTGCATTTGTTCAGCTAAGTGAGTTAAATCTCCCTTTAGATTCAGGAGTTAGAAACACGTTTCTGCTAAGAGCTGCGTTTGGACAATTCTCAGTGAATGGGAGCCTATGCTGTAATGAGAACTGTCTGCTTGTGAAACCAAAACGGAGCTACCTAACAGAACTGTCTTCAATCTGTGCGTTGCACTTACTGAGTTAAACTCGTGTGTTGAAGGGGAAGTCTGGAAACGCTTTCTGTGGAGTTATCTCAAAACAGGCATTTCCATCACTATTCCCGCATTTAACGAAATAGTAAAAGTCTGCCTAAAACACAGAAGAAACGTATCCTTCAATCTGCTCTGCTGTGCGTTTGTTCAGCTAAGTGAGTTAAATCTCCCTTTAGATTCAGGAGTTAGAATCACGTTTCTGCTAAGAGCTGCGTTTGGACATTTCTCAGTGAATGGGAGACTATTCTCTAAGGAGAACTGTCTGCTTGGGAAACCAAAACGGAGCTACCTAACAGAACGGTCTTCAATGTGTGCATTCAACTTACCGAGTTAAACTCGTGTTGAAGGGGAAGTCTGGAAACACTTTCTGTGGAGAGATCCCAAAACAGGCATTTCCAGCACTATTCCCGCATATAACGAAATAGCAGTAAAACTCTGCCTAAAACACAGGAGCAACGTATCATTCAATCTGCTCTGCTGTGCGTTTGTTCAGCTAAGTGAGTTAAATCTCCCTTTAGATTCAGGAGTTAGAAACACGTTTCTGCGGAGAGCTGCGTTTGCACATTTCTCAGTGAATTGGAGCCAATGCTGTAAGGAGAACTGTCTGCTTGGGAAACCAAAATGGAGCTACCTAGCAGAACGGTCTTCAATGTGTGCATTCAACTTACCGAGTGAAACTCGTGTGTTGAAGGGGAAGTCTGGAAACGCTTTCTGTGGACAGATCTCAAAACAGGCATTTCCATCACTATTCCCGCATATAACGAAATAGCAGTAAAACTCTGCCTAAAACACAGAAGCAACGTATCCTTCAATCTGCTCTGCTGTGCATTTGTTCAGCTAAGTGAGTTAAATCTCCCTTTAGATTCAGGAGTTAGAAACACGTTTCTGCTAAAAGCTCCGTTTGGACATTTCTCAGTGAATGGGAGCCTATGCTGTAAGGAGAACTGTGTGCTGTGAAACCAAAACGGAGCTACCTAACAGAACGGTCTTCAAAGTGTGCATTCAACTTACCGAGTTAAACCCGTGTGTTGAAGGGGAAGTCTGGAAACGCTTTCTGTGGAGAGATCTCAAAACAGGCATTTCCAGCACTATTCCCGCATATAACGAAATAGCAGTAAAACTCTGCCTAAAGCACAGAAGCAACGTATCCTTCAATCTGCTCTGCTGTGCGTTTGTTCAGCTAAGTGAGTTAAATCTCCCTTTAGATTCAGGAGTTAGAATCACGTTTCTGCTAAGAGCTGCGTTTGGACATTTCTCAGTGAATGGGAGCCTATTCTGTAAGGAGAACTCTCTGCTTGGGGAAGCAAAACGGAACTACCTAACAGAACGATCTTCAATGTGTGCATTCAACTTACAGAGTGAAACTCGTGTGTTGAAGTGGAAGTCTGGAAACCCTTTCTGTGGAGAGATCTCCAAACAGGCATTTCCAGCAATATTCCCGCATATAACGAAATAGCAGTAAAACTCTGCCTAAAACACAGAAGCAACGTATCCTTCAATCTGCTCTGCTGTGCGTTTGTTCAGCTAAGTGAGTTAAATCTCCCTTTAGATTCAGGAGTTAGAAACACGTTTCTGCGAAGAGCTGCGTTTGCACATTTCTCAGTGAATGGGAGCCTATGCTGTAAGGAGAACTGTCTGCTTGGGAAACCAAAACGGAGCTACCTAACAGAACGGTCTTCAATGTGTGCATTCAACTTACCGAGTTAAACTCGTGTGTTGAAGGGGAAGTCTGGAAACGCTTTCTGTGGAGAGATCTCAAAACAGGCATTTCCAGCACTATTCCCGCATATAAAGAAATAGCAGTAAAACTCTGCCTAAAACACAGAAGCAACGTATCCTTCAATATGCTCTGCTGTGAGTTTGTTCAGCTAAGTGAGTTAAATCTCCCTTTAGATTCAGGAGTTAGAAACACGTTTCTTCTAAGAGCTGCGTTTGTACATAGCTCCGTTAATGGGAGCCTATGCTGTAAGGAGAACTGTCTGCTTGTGAAACCAAAACGGAGCTACCTAACAGAACGGACTTCAAAGTGTGCATTCAACTTACCGAGTTAAACCCGTGTGTTGAAGGGGAAGTCTGGAAACGCTTTCTGTAGAGAGATCTCATAACAGGCATTTCCAGCACTATTCCCGCCTATAACGAAAGAGCAGTAAAACTCTGCTTAACACACAGAAGCAATGTATCCTTCAATCTGCTCTGCTGTGCATTTGTTCAGCTAAGTAAGTTAAATCTCCCTTTATATTCAGGAGTTAGAAACACTTTTCTGCTAAGAGCTGCGTTTGGACATTTCTCAGTGAATGGGAACCTACGCTGTAAGGAGAACTGTCTGCTTGGGAAACCAAAACGGAGCTACCTAACAGAACGGTCTTCAATGTGTGCATTCAACTTACCGAGTTAAAATCGTGTGTTGAAGGGGAAGCCTGGAAACGCTTTCTGTGGAGAGATCTCAAAACAGGAATTTCCATCACTATTCCCGCATATAAAGAAATAGCAGTAAAACTCTGCCTAAAACACAGAAGCAACGTATCCTTCAATCTGCTCTGCTGTGCGTTTGTTCAGCTAAGTGAGTTAAATCTCCCTTAAGATTCAGGAGTTAGAATCACGTTTGTGCTAAGAGTTGCGTTTGGACATTTCTCAGTGAATGGGAGCCTATGCTGTAATGAGAACTGTCTGCTTGTGAAACCAAAAGGGAGCTACCTAACAGAACGGTCTTCAATGTGTGCGTTGAACTTACTGAGTTAAACTCGGGTGTTGAAGGGGAAGTCTGGAAACGCTTTCTGTGGAGAGATCTCAAAACAGGCATTTCCATCACTATTCCCGCATATAACGAAATAGCAGTAAAACTCTTCCTAAAACACAGAAGCAACGTGTCCTTCAATCTGCTCTGCTGTGCGTTTGTTCAGCTAAGTGAGTTAAATCTCCCCTTAGATTCAGGAGTTAGAATCACGTTTCTGCTAAGAGCTGCGTTTGGACATTACTCTGTAAATGGGAGCCTATTCTGTAAGGAGAACTCTCTGCTTGGGGAACCAAAACGGAGCTACCTAACAGAACGGTCTTCAATGTGTGCATTCAACTTACCGAGTGAAACTCGTGTGTTGAAGGGGAAGTCTGGAAACCCTTTCTGTGGAGAGATCTCCAAACAGGCATTTCCAGCACTATTCCCGCATATAACGAAATAGAAGTAAAACTCTGCCTAAAACACAGAAGCAACGTATCCTTCAATCTGCTCTTCTGTGCGTTTGTTCAGCTAAGTGAGTTAAATCTCCCTTTAGATTCAGGAGTTAGAAACACGTTTCTCCGAAGAGCTGCGTTTGCACATTTCTCAGTGAATGGGAGCCTATGCTGTAAGGAGAACTGTCTGCTTGGGAAACCAAAACGGAGCTACCTAACAGAACGGTCTTCAATGTGTGCATTCAACTTACCGAGTTAAACTCGTGTGTTGAAGGGGAAGTCTGGAAACGCTTTCTGTGGAGAGATCTCAAAACAGGTATTTCCAGCACTATTCCCGCATATAAAGAAATAGCAGTAAAACTCTGCCTAAAACACAGAAGCAACGTATCCTTCAATATGCTCTGCTGTGAGTTTGTTCAGCTAAGTGAGTTAAATCTCCCTTTAGATTCAGGAGTTAGAAACACGTTTCTTCTAAGAGCTGCGTTTGGACATAGCTCCGTTAATGGGAGCCTATGCTGTAAGGAGAACTGTCTGCTTGTGAAACCAAAACGGAGCTACCTAACAGAACGGACTTCAGAGTGTGCATTCAACTTACCGAGTTAAACCCGTGTGTTGAAGGGGAAGTCTGGAAACGCTTTCTGTAGAGAGATCTCATAACAGGCATTTCCAGCACTATTCCCGCATATAACGAAAGAGCAGTAAAACTCTGCTTAACACACAGAAGCAATGTATCCTTCAATCTGCTCTGCTGTGCATTTGTTCAGCTAAGTAAGTTAAATCTCCCTTTATATTCAGGAGTTAGAAACACTTTTCTGCTAAGAGCTGCGTTTGGACATTTCTCAGTGAATGGGATCCTACGCTGTAAGGAGAACTGTCTGCTTGGGAAACCAAAACGGAGCTACCTAACAGAACGGTCTTCAATGTGTGCATTCAACTTACCGAGTTAAAATCGTGTGTTGAAGGGGAAGCCTGGAAACGCTTTCTGTGGAGAGATCTCAAAACAGGCATTTCCATCACTATTCCCGCATATAAAGAAATAGCAGTAAAACTCTGCCTAAAACACAGAAGCAACGTATCCTTCAATCTGCTCTGCTGTGCGTTTGTTCAGCTAAGTGAGTTAAATCTCCCTTAAGATTCAGGAGTTAGAATCACGTTTCTGCTAAGAGCTGCGTTTGGACATTACTCAGTAAATGGGAGCCTATTCTGTAAGGAGAACTCTCTGCTTGGGGAACCAAAACGGAGCTACCTAACAGAACGGACTTCAAAGTGTGCATACAACTTACCGAGTTAAACCCGTGTGTTGAAGGGGAAGTCTGGAAACGCTTTCTGTAGAGAGATCTCAAAACAGGCATTTCCAGCACTATTCCCGCATATAACGAAAGAGCAGTAAAATTCTGCTTAACACACAGAAGCAATGTATCCTTCAATATGCTCTGTTGTGCATTTGTTCAGCTAAGTAAGTTAAATCTCCCTTTATATTCAGGAGTTAGAAACACTTTTCTGCTAAGAGCTGCGTTTGGACATTTCTCAGTGAATGGGAACCTACGCTGTAAGGAGAACTGTCTGCTTTGGAAACAAAAACGGAGCTACCTAACAGAACGGTCTTCAATGTGTGCATTCAACTTACCTAGTTATACCCGTGTGTTGAAGGGGAAGTCTGGAAACGCTTTCTGTGGAGAGATCTCAAAACAGGCATTTCCATCACTATTCCCGCATATAACGAAATAGCAGTAAAACTCTGCCTAAAACACAGAAGCAACGTATCCTTCAATCTGCTCTGCTGTGCATTTGTTCAGCTAAGTGAGTTAAATCTCCCTTTAGATTCAGGAGTTAGAAACACGTTTCTGCTAAAAGCTCCGTTTGGACATTTCTCAGTGAATGGGAGCCTATGCTGTAATGAGAACTGTCTGCTTGTGAAACCAAAAGGGAGCTACCTAACAGAACGGTCTTCAATGTGTGCGTTGAACTTACTGAGTTAAACTCGGGTGTTGAAGGGGAAGTCTGGAAACGCTTTCTGTGGAGAGATCTCAAAACAGGCATTTCCATCACTATTCCCGCATATAACGAAATAGCAGTAAAACTCTTCCTAAAACACAGAAGCAACGTGTCCTTCAATCTGCTCTGCTGTGCGTTTGTTCAGCTAAGTGAGTTAAATCTCCCCTTAGATTCAGGAGTTAGAATCACGTTTCTGCTAAGAGCTGCGTTTGGACATTACTCTGTAAATGGGAGCCTATTCTGTAAGGAGAACTCTCTGCTTGGGGAACCAAAACGGAGCTACCTAACAGAACGGTCTTCAATGTGTGCATTCAACTTACCGAGTGAAACTCGTGTGTTGAAGGGGAAGTCTGGAAACCCTTTCTGTGGAGAGATCTCCAAACAGGCATTTCCAGCACTATTCCCGCATATAACGAAATAGAAGTAAAACTCTGCCTAAAACACAGAAGCAACGTATCCTTCAATCTGCTCTTCTGTGCGTTTGTTCAGCTAAGTGAGTTAAATCTCCCTTTAGATTCAGGAGTTAGAAACACGTTTCTCCGAAGAGCTGCGTTTGCACATTTCTCAGTGAATGGGAGCCTATGCTGTAAGGAGAACTGTCTGCTTGGGAAACCAAAACGGAGCTACCTAACAGAACGGTCTTCAATGTGTGCATTCAACTTTCCGAGTTAAACTCGTGTGTTGAAGGGGAAGTCTGGAAACGCTTTCTGTGGAGAGATCTCAAAACAGGTATTTCCATCACTATTCCCGCATATAACGAAATAGCAGTAAAACGCTGCCTAAAACACAGAAGCAACGTATCCTTCAATCTGCTCTGCTGCGCGTTTGTTCAGCTAAGTGAGTTACATCTCCCTTTAGATTCAGGAGTTAGAATCACGTTTCTGCTAAGAGCTGCGTTTGGACATTTCTCAGTGAATGGGAGCCTATGCCGTAAGGAGAACTGTCTGCTTGTGAAACCAAAACGGAGCTACCTAACAGAACGGTCTTCAATGTGTGCATTCAACTTACCGAGTTAAACTCGAGTGTTGAAATGGAAGTCTGGAAACGCGTTCTGTGGAGAGATCTCAAAAGAGGTATTTCCAGCACTATTCCCGCATATAACGAAATGGCTGTAAAACTCTGCCTAAAACACAGAAGCAACGTATCATTCAATGGGCTCTGCTGTACGTTTGTTCAGGTAAGTGAGTTAAATCTCCCTTTAGATTCAGGAGTTAGATACAAATTTCTGCTAAGGGCTTCGTTTGGACATTTCTCAGTGAATGGGAGCCTATGTTGTAAGGAGAACTGCCTGCTTGTGAAACCAAAACGGAGGTACATAAAAGAACGGTCTTCAATGTGTGCATTCAACTTACCGAGTTAAACTCGTGTGTTGTAGGGGAAGTCTGCAAACGCTTTCTGTTGAGAGATCTCAAAACAGGCATTTCCATCACTATTCCCGCATATAACGAAATAGCAGTAAAACCCGGCCTAAAACAGAGAAGCAACGTATCCTTCAATCTGCTCTGCTGTGCGTTTGTTCAGCTAAGTGAGTTAAATCTCCCTTTAGATTCAGGAGATAGAAACAGGTTTCTGCTAACAGCTGCGTTAGGACATTTCTCAGTGAATGGGAGCCTATGCTGTAAGGAGAACTGTCTGCTTGTGAAACCAAAACGGAGCTACCTAACAGAACGGTCTTCAATGTGTGCATTCAACTTACCGAGTTAAACTCGAGTGTTGAAATGGAAGTCTGGAAACGCGTTCTGTGGAGAGATCTCAAAAGAGGTATTTCCAGCACTATTCCCGCATATAACGAAATGGCTGTAAAACTCTGCCTAAAACACAGAAGCAACGTATCATTCAATGGGCTCTGCTGTACGTTTGTTCAGGTAAGTGAGTTAAATCTCCCTTTATATTCAGCAGTTAGATACAAATTTCTGCTAAGGGCTTCGTTTGGACATTTCTCAGTGAATGGGAGCTTATGTTGTAAGGAGAACTGCCTGCTTGTGAAACCAAAACGGAGGTACATAAAAGAACGGTCTTCAATGTGTGCATTCAACTTACCGAGTTAAACTCGTGTGTTGTAGGGGAAGTCTGGAAACGCTTTCTCTGGGAGATCTCAAAACAGGCATTTCCAGCACTATTCCCGCATATAACGAAATAGCAGTAAAACTCTGCCTAAAACACAGAAGCAACGTATCATTCAATCTGCTCGGCTGTGCGTTTGTTCAGCTAAGTGAGTTAAATCTCCCTTTACATTCAGGAGTTAGAAACAATTTTCTGTTAAGAACTGCGTTTGGACATTTCTCAGTGAATGGGAGCCTATGCTGTAATGAGAAATGTCTGCTTGTGAAACCAAAACGGAGCTACCTAACAGAAAGGTCTTCAATGAGTTCGTTGAACTTACTGAGTTGACCTCGTGTGTTGAAGGGGAGGTCTGGAAACGCTTTCTGTGGAGAGATCTCAAAACAGGCATTTCCATCACTATTACTGCATATAACGAAATAGCAGTAAAACTCTGCCTAAAACACAGAAGCAACCTATCCTTCAATCTGCTCTGCTGTGCGTTTGTTCAGCTAAGTGAGTTCAATCTCCCTTTAGATTCAGGAGTTAGAATCACGTTTCCGCTAAGAGCTGCGTTTGGACATTTCTCAGTGAATGGGAGACAATTCTGTAAGGGGAACTGTCTGCTTGGGAAACCAAAACGGAGCTACCTAACAGAACGGTCTTCACTGTGTGCATTCAACTTACCGAGTGAAACTCGTGTGTTGAAGGGGAAGTCTGGAAACGCTTTCTGTGGAGAGATCTCAAAACAGGCATTTCCAGCGCTATTCCCGCATATAACGAAATAGCAGTAAAACTCTGCCTAAAACACAGAAGCAACGTATCCTTCAATATGCTCTGCTGTGCGTTTGTTCAGCTAAGTGAGTTAAATCTAACTTTAGATTCAGGAGTTAGAAACACGTTTCTGCGTAGAGCTGCGTTTGCACATTTCTCAGTGAATGGGAGCCTATGCTGTAAGGAGAAATGTCTGCTTGGGAAACCAAAACGGAGCTACCTAACAGAACGGTCTTCAATGTGTGCATTCAACTTACCGAGTTAAAATCGTGTGTTGAAGGGGAAGTCTGGAAAGGTTTTCTGTGGAGAGATCTCAAAACAGGCATTTCCAGCACTATTCCGGCATATAAGAAATAGCAGTAAAACTATGCATAAAACACAGAAGCAACGTATCCTTCAATATGCTCTGCTGTGCGTTTGTTCAGCTAAGTGACTTAAATCTCCCTTTAGATTCAGGAGTTAGAAACACGTTTCTGCTAAGAGCTGCGTTTGCACATTTCTCAGTGAATGGGAGCCTATGCTGTAATGAGAACTGTCTGCTTGTGAAACCATAACGGAGCTACCTAACAGAACGGTCTTCAATCTGTGCGTTGCACTTACTGAGTTAAACTCGTGTGTTGAAGGGGAAGTCTGGAAACGCTTTCTGTGGAGAGATCTCAAAACAGGCCTTTCCATCACTATTCCCGCATATAACGAAATAGCAGTAAAACTCTGCCTAAAACACAGAAGCAACGTATCCTTCAATCTACTCTGCTGTGCGTTTGTTCAGCTAAGTGAGTTAAATCTCCCTTTAGATTCAGGAGTCAGAATCACTTTTCTGCTAAGAGCTGCGTTTGGACATTTCTCAGTGAATGGGAGACTAGTCCCTAAGGAGAACTGTCTGCTTGGGAAACCAAAACGGAGCTACCTAACAGAACGGTCTTCAATGTGTGCATTCAACTTACCGAGTGAAACTCGTGTGTTGAAAGGGAAGTCTGGAAACGCGTTCTGTGGAGCGATCTCAAAACAGGTATTTCCAGCACTATTCCCGCATATAACGAAATGGTTGTATAACTCTGCCTAAAACACAGAAGCAATGTATCCTTCCATTTGCTTTGCTGTGCGTTTGTTCAGCTAAGTGAGTTAAATCTCCCTTTAGATTCAGGAGTTAGAAACACGTTTCTGCTAAGAGCTGCGTTTGGACATTTCTCAGTGAATGATAGCCTATGCTGTAAGGAGAACTGTCTGCTTGTGAAACCAAAACGTATCTACCTAACAGAACGGTCTTCAATGTGTGCATTCAACTTACCGAGTTAAGCTCGTGTGTTGAAGGGGAAGTCTGGAAACGATTTCTGTGGAGAGATCTCAAAAGAGGCATTTCCAGCACTATTCCCACATATATCGAAATAGCACTAAAACTCTGCCTAAAACACAGAAGCAACGTATCCTTCAATCCGCTGTGCTCTGCGTTTGTTCAGCTAAGTGAGTTAAATCTCCCTTTAGATTCAGGAGTTAGAAACACTTTTCTGCTAACAGCTGCGTTTGGACATTTCTCAGTGAATTGAATCCTATGTGGTAAGGAGAACTGTCTGCTTGTGAAACCAAAACGGATCTACCTAACAGAACGGTCTTCAATGTGTGCATTCATTTTACAGAGTTAAACTCGTGTGTTGAAGGGGAAGTCTGGAAATGCTTTCTGTGGGGAGATCTCAAAACAGGCATTTCCAGCACTATTCCCGCATATAACGAAAGAGCAGTAAAACTCTTCCTAAAACACAGAAGCCACATATCCTACAATCTGCTCTGCTGGGCGTTTGTTCAGCTAAGTGTGTTAAATCTCCCTTTAGACTCAGGAGTTAGAAACACGTTTCTGCTAAGAGCTGCGTTTGGACATTTCTCAGTGAATGCGAGCCTATGGTGTAAGGAGAACTGTCTGCTTGTGAAACCAAAACGGAGCTACCTAACAGAGCGGTCTTCAATGTGTGCACTCAACTTACCGAGTTGAACTCGAGTGCTGAAATGGAAGTCTGGAAACGCGTTCCGTGGAGAGATCTCAAAACAGGCATTTCCAGCACTATTCCCGCATATAAAGAAATGGCAGTAAAATTCTGCCTAAAACACAGAAGCAACGTATCCTTCAATGTGCTCTGCTGTTCGTTTGTTCAGCTAAGTTAGTTAAATCTCCCTTTAGATTCAGGAGTTAGATACAAATTTCTGCTAAGAGCTGCGTTTGTTCATTTCTCAGTGAATGGGAGCCTATGTTGTAAGGAGAACTGCCTGCTTGTGAAACCAAAACGGAGGTACATAACAGAACGGTCTTCAATGTGTGCATTCAACTTACCGAGTTAAACTCGTGTGTTGTAGGGGAAGTCTGCAAACGCTTTCTGTTGAGAGATCTCAAAACAGGCATTTCCAGAACTATTCCCGCATATAACGAAATAGCAGTAAAATTCTGCCTAAAACACAGAAGCAACGTATCCGTCAATCTGCTGTGCTATGCGTTTTTTCAGCTAAGTGAGTTAAATCTCCCTTTAGATTCAGGAGTTAGTAACACGTTTCTGCTAAGAGCTGCGTTTGGACATTTCTCAGTGAATGGGAGCCTATGCTCTAAGGAGAACTGTCTGCTAGTGAAACCAAAACGGATCTACCTAACAGAATGGTCTTCAATGTGTGCATTCAACTTACTGAGTTAAACTCGTGTGTTGAAGGGGAAGTCTGGAAACGCTTTCTGTGGAGAGATCTCAAAACAGACATTTCCAGCACTATTCCCGCATATAACGAAATAGCAGTATAACTCTGCCTAAAACACAGAAGCAACGTATCCTTCAATCTGCTCTGTTGTGCGTTTGTTCAGCTAAGTGAGTTAAATCTCCCTTTAGATTCAGGAGTTAGAAACACGTTTCTGCTAAGAGCTGCGTTTGGACATTTCTCAGTGAATGGAATCCTATGTTGTAAGGAGAACTGTCTGCTTGTGAAACCAAAACGGATCTACCTAGCAGAACTGTCTTCAATGTGTGCATTCCCTTTACCGAGGTAAACTCGTGTGTTGAAGGGGAAGTCTGGAAAAGCTTTCTGTGGAGAGATCTCAAAACAGGCATTTCCAGCACTATTCCCGCATATAACGAAATAGCAGTAAATCTCTGCCTAAAACACAGACGCAACATATCCTACAATCTGCTCTGCTGTGCGTTTCTTCAGCTAAGTGTGTTAAATCTCCCTTTAGATTCAGGAGTCAGAAACACGTTTCTGCTAAGAGCTGCGTTTGGACATTTCTCAGTGAATGAGAGCCAATGCTGTAAGGAGAACTCTCTGCTTGTGAAACCAAAACGGAGCTACCTACCAGAACGGTCTTCAATGTGTGCATTCAACTTACCGAGATAAACTCGTGTTTTGAAGGGGAAGTCTGGAAACGCTTTCTGTGGAGAGATCTCAAAACAGGCATTTCCAGCACTATTCCCGCATATAACGAAAGAGCAGTAAAACTCTGCCTAAAACACAGAAGAATCGTATCCTTCAATCTGCTCTGCTGTGCGTTTGTTCAGCTACGTGAGTTAAATCTCCCTTTACATTCAGGAGTTAGAAACACTTTTCTGCTAAGAACTGCGTTTGGACATTTCTCAGTGAATGGGAGCCTATGCTGTAATGAGAACTGTCTGCTTGTGAAACCAAAACGGAGCTACCTAACAGAAAGGTCTTTAATGTGTGCGTTGAACTTACTGAGTTGACCTCGTGTGTTGAAGAGGAGGTCTGGAAACGCTTTCTGTGGAGAGATCTCAAAACAGGCATTTCCATCACTATTACTGCATATAACGAAATAGCAGTAAAACTCTGCCTAAAACACAGAAGCAACGTATCCTTCAATCTGCTCTGCTGTGCGTTTGTTCAGCTAAGTGAGTTCAATCTCCCTTTAGATTCAGGAGTTAGAATCACGTTTCCGCTACGAGCTGCATTTGGACATTTCTCAGTGAATGGGAGACAATTCTGTAAGGGGAACTGTCTGCTTGGGAAACCAAAACGGAGCTACCTAACAGAACGGTCTTCAATGTGTGCATTCAACTTACCGAGTTAAAATCGTGTGTTGAAGGGGAAGTCTGGAAACGCTTTCTGTGGAGAGATCTCAAAACAGGCATTTCCAGCACTATTCCCGCATATAAAGAAATAGCAGTAAAACTATGCCTAAAACACAGAAGCAACGTATCCTTCAATATGCTCTGCTGTGCGTTTGTTCAGCCAAGTGACTTAAATCTCCCTTTACATTCAGGAGTTAGAAACACGTTTCTGCTAAGAGCTGCGTTTGCACATTTCTCAGTGAATGGGAGCCTATGCTGTAAGGAGAACTGTCTGCTTGGGAAACCAAAACGGAGCTACCTAACAGAACGGTCTTCAATCTGTGCGTTGCACTTACTGAGTTAAACTCCTGTGTTGAAGGGGAAGTCTGGAAACGCTTTCTGTGGAGAGATCTCAAAACAGGCATTTCCATCACTATTCCCGCATATAACGAAATAGCAGTAAAACTCTGCCTAAAACACAGAAGAAACGTATCCTTCAATCTGCTCTGCTGTGCGTTTGTTCAGCTAAGTGAGTAAAATCTCCCTTTAGATTCAGGAGTTAGAATCACGTTTCTGCTAAGAGCTGCGTTTGGACATTTCTCAGTGAATGGGAGACTATTCTCTAAGGAGAACTGTCTGCTTGGGAAACCAAAACGGAGCTACCTAACAGAACGGTCTTCAATGTGTGCATTCAACTTACCGAGTTAAACTCGTGTTGAAGGGGAAGTCTGGAAACACTTTCTGTGGAGAGATCCCAAAACAGGCATTTCCAGCACTATTCCCGCATGTAACGAAATAGCAGTAAAACTCTGCCTAAAACACAGGAGCAACGTATCCTTCAATCTGCTCTGCTGTGCGTTTGTTCAGCTAAGTGAGTTAAATCTCCCTTTAGATTCAGGAGTTAGAAACACGTTTCTGCGGAGAGCTACGTTTGCACATTTCTCAGTGAATGGGAGCCAATGCTGTAAGGAGAACTGTCTGCTTGGGAAACCAAAATGAAGCTACCTAACAGAACGGTCTTCAATGTGTGCATTCAACTTACCGAGTGAAACTCGTGTGTTGAAGGGGAAGTCTGGAAACGATTTCTGTGGAGAGATCTCAAAACAGGCATTTCCAGCACTATTCCCGCATATAAAGAAATAGCACTAAAACTCTGCCTAAAACACAGAAGCAACGTATCCTTCAATATGCTCTGCTGTGAGTTTGTTCAGCTAAGTGAGTTAAATCTCCCTTTAGATTCAGGAGTTAGAAACACGTTTCTGCTAAGAGCTGCGTTTGGACATATCTCCGTTAATGGGAGCCTATGCTGTAAGGAGAACTGTCTGCTTGTGAAACCAAAACGGAGCTACCTAACAGAACGGACTTCAAAGTGTGCATTCAACTTACCGAGTAAAACCCGTGTGTTGAAGGGGAAGTCTGGAAACGCTTTCTGTAGAGAGATCTCAAAACAGGCATTTCCAGCACTATTCCCGCATATAACGAAAGAGCAGTAAAACTCTGCTTAACACACAGAAGCAATGTATCCTTCAATATGCTCTGTTGTGCATTTGTTCAGCTAAGTAAGTTAAATCTCCCTTTATATTCAGGAGTTAGAAACACTTTTCTGCTAAGAGCTGCGTTTGGACATTTCTCAGTGAATGGGAACCTACGCTGTAAGGAGAACTGTCTGCTTGGGAAACAAAAACTGAGCTACCTAACAGAACGGTCTTCAATGGGTGCATTCAACTTACCTAGTTATACTCGTGTGTTGAAGGGGAAGTCTGGAAACGCTTTCTGTGGAGAGATCTCAAAACAGGCATTTCCATCACTATTCCCGCATATAACGAAATAGCAGAAAAACTCTGCCTAAAACACAGAAGCAACGTATCCTTCAATCTGCTCTGCTGTGCATTTGTTCAGCTAAGTGAGTTAAATCTCCCTTTAGATTCAGGAGTTAGAAACACGTTTCTGCTAAAACCTCCGTTTGGACATTTCTCAGTGAATGGGATCCTATGCTGTAAGGAGAACTGTCTGCTTGGGAAACCAAAACGGAGCTACCTAACAGAACGGTCTTCAATGTGTGCATTCAACTTACCGAGTGAAACTCGTGTGTTGAAGGGGAAGTCTGGAAACCCTTTCTGTGGAGAGATCTCCAAACAGGCATTTCCAGCACTATTCCCGCATATAACGAAATAGAAGTAAAACTCTGCCTAAAACACAGAAGCAACGTATCCTTCAATCTGCTCTGCTGTGCGTTTGTTCAGCTAAGTGAGTTAAATCTCACTTTAGATTCAGGAGTTAGAAACACGTTTCTCCGAAGAGCTGCGTTTGCACATTTCTCAGTGAATGGGAGCCTATGCTGTAAGGAGAACTGTCTGCTTGGGAAACCAAAACGGAGCTACCTAACAGAACGGTCTTCAATGTGTGCATTCAACTTACCGAGTTAAACTCATGTGTTGAAGGGGAAGTCTGGAAACGCTTTCTGTGGAGAGATCTCAAAACAGGCATTTCCAGCACTATTCCCGCATATAAAGAAATAGCAGTAAAACTCTGCCTAAAACACAGAAGCAACGTATCCTTCAATATGCTCTGCTGTGAGTTTGTTCAGCTAAGTGAGTTAAATCTCCCTTTAGATTCAGGAGTTAGAAACACGTTTCTGCTAAGGGCTGCGTTTGGACATAGCTCCGTTAATGGGAGCCTATGCTCTAAGGAGAACTGTCTGCTTGGGAAACAAAAACGGATCTACCTAACAGAACGGTTTTCAATGTGTGCATTCAACTTACATAGTTATACTCGTGTGTTGAAGGGGAAGTCTGGAAACGCTTTCTGTGGAGAGATCTCAAAACAGGCATTTCCATCACTATTCCCGCATATAACAAAATAGCAGTAAAACTCTGCCTAAAACACAGAAGCAACGTATCCTTCAATCTGCTCTGCTGTGCATTTGTTCAGCTAAGTGAGTTAAATCTCCCTTTAGATTCAGGAGTTAGAAACACGTTTCTGCTAAGAGCTGCGTTTGGACAATTCTCAGTGAATGGGAGCCTATGCTGTAATGAGAACTGTCTGCTTGTGAAACCAAAACGGAGCTACCTAACAGAACGGTCTTCAATCTGTGCGTTGCACTTACGGAGTTAAACTCGTGTGTTGAAGGGGAAGTCTGGAAACGCTTTCTGTGGCGAGATCTCAAAACAGGCATTTCCATCACTATTCCCGCATATAACGAAATAGTAAAACTCTGCCTAAAACACAGAAGAAACGTATCCTTCAATCTGCTCTGCTGTGCGTTTGTTCAGCTAAGTGAGTTAAATCTCCCTTTTGATTCAGGAGTTAGAATCACGTTTCTGCTAAGAGCTGCGTTTGGACATTTCTCAGTGAATGGGAGACTATTCTCTAAGGAGAACTGTCTGCTTGGGAAACCAAAACGGAGCTACCTAACAGAACGGTCTTCAATGTGTGCATTCAACTTACCGGGTTAAACTCGTGTTGAAGGGGAAGTCTGGAAACACTTTCTGTGGAGAATTCCCAAAACAGGCATTTCCAGCACTATTCCCGCATATAACGAAATAGCAGTAAAACTCTGCCTAAAACACAGGAGCAACGTATCCTTCAATCTGCTCTGCTGTGCGTTTGTTCAGCTAAGTGAGTTAAATCTCCCTTTAGATTCAGGAGTTAGAAACACGTTTCTGCGGAGAGCTGCGTTTGCACATTTCTCAGTGAATGGGAGCCAATGCTGTAAGGAGAACTGTCTGCTTGGGAAACCAAAATGGAGCTACCTAACAGAACGGTCTTCAATGTGTGCATTCAACTTACCGAGTGAAACTCGTGTGTTGAAGGGGAAGTCTGGAAACGCTTTCTGTGGAGAGATCTCAAAACAGGCATTTCCAGCACTATTCCCGCATATAAAGAAATAGCACTAAAACTCTGCCTAAAACACAGAAGCAACGTATCCTTCAATATGCTCTGCTGTGAGTTTGTTCAGCTAAGTGAGTTAAATCTCCCTTTAGATTCAGGAGTTAGAAACACGTTTCTGCTAAGAGCTGCGTTTGGACATATCTCCGTTAATGGGAGCCTATGCTGTAAGGAGAACTGTCTGCTTGTGAAACCAAAACGGAGCTACCTAACAGAACGGACTTCAAAGTGTGCATTCAACTTACCGAGTTAAACCCGTGTGTTGAAGGGGAAGTCTGGAAACGCTTTCTGTAGAGAGATCTCAAAACAGGCATTTCCAGCACTATTCCCGCATATAACGAAAGAGCAGTAAAATTCTGCTTAACACACAGAAGCAATGTATCCTTCAATATGCTCTGTTGTGCATTTGTTCAGCTAAGTAAGTTAAATCTCCCTTTATATTCAGGAGTTAGAAACACTTTTCTGCTAAGAGCTGCGTTAGGACATTTCTCAGTGAATGGGAACCTACGCTGTAAGGAGAACTGTCTGCTTGGGAAACAAAAACGGAGCTACCTAACAGAACGGTCTTCAATGTGTGCATTCAACTTACCTAGTTATACCCGTGTGTTGAAGGGGAAGTCTGGAAACGCTTTCTGTGGAGAGATCTCAAAACAGGCATTTCCATCACTATTCCCGCATATAACGAAATAGCAGTAAAACTCTGCCTAAAACACAGAAGCAACGTATCCTTCAATCTGCTCTGCTGTGCATTTGTTCAGCTAAGTGAGTTAAATCTCCCTTTAGATTCAGGAGTTAGAAACACGTTTCTGCTAAAAGCTCCGTTTGGACATTTCTCAGTGAATGGGAGCCTATGCTGTAAGGAGAACTGTCTGCTTGTGAAACCAAAACGGAGCTACCTAACAGAACGGTCTTCAAAGTGTGCATTCAACGTACCGAGTTAAACCCGTGCGTTGAAGGGGAAGTCTGGAAACGCTTTCTGTGGAGAGATCTCAAAACAGGCATTTCCATGACTATTCCCGCATATAACAAAATAGCAGTAAAACTCTGCCTAAAACACAGAAGCAACGTATCCTTCAATCTGCTCTGCAGTGCGTTTGTTCAGCTAAGTGAGTTAAATCTCCCTTTAGATTCAGGAGTCAGAAACACGTTTCTGCTTAGAGCTGCGTTTGGACGTTTCTCAGTGAATGGGAGCCTATGCTGTAAGGAGAAACCTTTGCTTGTGAAACCAAAACGGAGCTAACTAACAGAACGGTCTTCAATGTGTGCATTCAACTTACCGAGTTAAACTCGAGTGTTGAAATGGAAGTCAGGAAAAGCGTTCTGTGGAGAGATCTCAAAACAGGCATTTCCAGCACTATTCCCGCGTATAACGAAATGGCAGTAAAACTCTGCCTAAAACACAGAAGCAACGTATCCTTCAATCTGCTCTGCTGTGCGTTTGTTCAGATAAGTGCGTTAAATCTCCCTTTAGATTCAGGAGTTAGATACAAGTTTCTGCTAAGAGCTGCGTTTGGACATTTCTCAGTGAATGGGAGCCTATGCTCTAAGGAGAACTGTCTCCTTGTGAAACCGAAACGGAGCTACCTAACAGAACGGTTTTCAATGTGTGCATTCAACTTACCGACTTCAGCTCGTGTGTTGAAGGGGAAGACTGGAAACGATTTCTGTGGAGAGATCTCAAAACAGGCATTTCCACCACTATTCCCGCATATAACGAAATAGCAGGAAAACTCTGCCTAAAACACAGAAGCAACGTATCCTTCAATCTGCTGTGCTCTGCATTTTTTCAGCTAAGTGAGTTAAATCTCCCTTTAGATTCAGGAGTTAGAAACACGTTTCTGGTAAGAGCTGCCTTTGGACATTTCTCAGTGAATGGGAGCCTATGCTGTAAGGAGAACTGTCTGCTTGTGAAACTAAAACGGATCTACCTAACAGAACGGTCTTCAATGTGTGCATTCATTTTACCGAGTTAAACTCGTGTGTTGAAGGGGAAGTCTGGAAAAGATTTCTGTGGACAGATCCCAAAACAGGCATTTCCAGCACTATTCCCGCATATAAAGAAATGGCAGTAAAACTCTGCCTAAAACACAGAAGAAACGTATCCTTCAATGTGCTCTGCTGTTCGTTTGTTCAGCTAAGTGAGTTAAATCTCCCTTTAGATTCAGGAGTTAGATACAAATTTCTGCTAAGAGCTGCGTTTGGACATTTCTCAGTGAATGGAAACCTATGTTGTAAGGAGAACTGCCTGCTTGTGAAACCAAAACGGAGGTACATAACAGAACGGTCTTCAATGTGTGCATTCAACTTACCGAGTTAAAATCGTGTGTTGTAGGGGAAGTCTGGAAAAGCTTTCTGTGGAGAGATCTCAAAACAGGCATTTCCAGCACTATTCCCGCATATAACGAAATAGCAGTAAAACTCTGCCTAAAACACAGAAGCAACGTATCCTTCAATCTGCTCTGCTGTGCGTTTGTTCAGCTAAGTGAGTTAAATCTCCCTTTAGATTCAGGAGTTAGAAACACGTTTCTGCTAGAGCTGCGTTCGGACATTTGTCAGTGAATGGGAGCCTATGGTGTAAGGAGAACTGTCTGCTTGTGAAACCAAAACGGAGCTACCTAAAAGAACGGTCTTCAATGTGTGCACTCAACTTACCGAGTTAAACTCGAGTGTTGAAATGGAAGTCTGGAAACGCGTTCTGTGGAGAGATCTCAGAACAGGTATTTCCAGCACTATTCCCGCATATAACGAAATGGCTGTAAAACTCTGCCTAAAACACAGAAGCAACGTATGCTTCAATGTGCTCTGCTGTACGTTTGTTCAGCTAAGTGAGTTAAATCTCCCTTTAGATTCAGGAGTTAGATACAAATTTCTGCTAAGGGCTGCGTTTGGACATTTCTCAGTGAATGGGAGCCTATGTTGTAAGGAGAACTGCCTGCTTGTGAAACCAAAACGGAGGTACATAACAGAACGGTCTTCAATGTGTGCATTCAACTTACCGAGTTAAACTCATGTGTTGAAGGGGAAGTCTGGAAACGCTTTCTGTGGAGAGATCTCAAAACAGGCATTTCCAGCACTATTCCCGCATATAAAGAAATAGCAGTAAAACTCTGCCTAAAACACAGAAGCAACGTATCCTTCAATATGCTCTGCTGTGAGTTTGTTCAGCTAAGTGAGTTAAATCTCCCTTTAGATTCAGGAGTTAGAAACACGTTTCTGCTAAGGGCTGCGTTTGGACATAGCTCCGTTAATGGGAGCCTATGCTCTAAGGAGAACTGTCTGCTTGGGAAACAAAAACGGATCTACCTAACAGAACGGTTTTCAATGTGTGCATTCAACTTACATAGTTATACTCGTGTGTTGAAGGGGAAGTCTGGAAACGCTTTCTGTGGAGAGATCTCAAAACAGGCATTTCCATCACTATTCCCGCATATAACAAAATAGCAGTAAAACTCTGCCTAAAACACAGAAGCAACGTATCCTTCAATCTGCTCTGCTGTGCATTTGTTCAGCTAAGTGAGTTAAATCTCCCTTTAGATTCAGGAGTTAGAAACACGTTTCTGCTAAGAGCTGCGTTTGGACAATTCTCAGTGAATGGGAGCCTATGCTGTAATGAGAACTGTCTGCTTGTGAAACCAAAACGGAGCTACCTAACAGAACGGTCTTCAATCTGTGCGTTGCACTTACGGAGTTAAACTCGTGTGTTGAAGGGGAAGTCTGGAAACGCTTTCTGTGGCGAGATCTCAAAACAGGCATTTCCATCACTATTCCCGCATATAACGAAATAGTAAAACTCTGCCTAAAACACAGAAGAAACGTATCCTTCAATCTGCTCTGCTGTGCGTTTGTTCAGCTAAGTGAGTTAAATCTCCCTTTAGATTCAGGAGTTAGAATCACGTTTCTGCTAAGAGCTGCGTTTGGACATTTCTCAGTGAATGGGAGACTATTCTCTAAGGAGAACTGTCTGCTTGGGAAACCAAAACGGAGCTACCTAACAGAACGGTCTTCAATGTGTGCATTCAACTTACCGAGTTAAACTCGTGTTGAAGGGGAAGTCTTTAAACACTTTCTGTGGAGAATTCCCAAAACAGGCATTTCCAGCACTATTCCCGCATATAACGAAATAGCAGTAAAACTCTGCCTAAAACACAGGAGCAACGTATCCTTCAATCTGCTCTGCTGTGCGTTTGTTCAGCTAAGTGAGTTAAATCTCCCTTTAGATTCAGGAGTTAGAAACACGTTTCTGCGGAGAGCTGCGTTTGCACATTTCTCAGTGAATGGGAGCCAATGCTGTAAGGAGAACTGTCTGCTTGGGAAACCAAAATGGAGCTACCTAACAGAACGGTCTTCAATGTGTGCATTCAACTTACCGAGTGAAACTCGTGTGTTGAAGGGGAAGTCTGGAAACGCTTTCTGTGGAGAGATCTCAAAACAGGCATTTCCAGCACTATTCCCGCATATAAAGAAATAGCACTAAAACTCTGCCTAAAACACAGAAGCAACGTATCCTTCAATATGCTCTGCTGTGAGTTTGTTCAGCTAAGTGAGTTAAATCTCCCTTTAGATTCAGGAGTTAGAAACACGTTTCTGCTAAGAGCTGCGTTTGGACATATCTCCGTTAATGGGAGCCTATGCTGTAAGGAGAACTGTCTGCTTGTGAAACCAAAACGGAGCTACCTAACAGAACGGACTTCAAAGTGTGCATTCAACTTACCGAGTTAAACCCGTGTGTTGAAGGGGAAGTCTGGAAACGCTTTCTGTAGAGAGATCTCAAAACAGGCATTTCCAGCACTATTCCCGCATATAACGAAAGAGCAGTAAAATTCTGCTTAACACACAGAAGCAATGTATCCTTCAATATGCTCTGTTGTGCATTTGTTCAGCTAAGTAAGTTAAATCTCCCTTTATATTCAGGAGTTAGAAACACTTTTCTGCTAAGAGCTGCGTTTGGACATTTCTCAGTGAATGGGAACCTACGCTGTAAGGAGAACTGTCTGCTTGGGAAACAAAAACGGAGCTACCTAACAGAACGGTCTTCAATGTGTGCATTCAACTTACCTAGTTATACCCGTGTGTTGAAGGGGAAGTCTGGAAACGCTTTCTGTGGAGAGATCTCAAAACAGGCATTTCCATCACTATTCCCGCATATAACGAAATAGCAGTAAAACTCTGCCTAAAACACAGAAGCAACGTATCCTTCAATCTGCTCTGCTGTGCATTTGTTCAGCTAAGTGAGTTAAATCTCCCTTTAGATTCAGGAGTTAGAAACACGTTTCTGCTAAAAGCTCCGTTTGGACATTTCTCAGTGAATGGGAGCCTATGCTGTAAGGAGAACTGTCTGCTTGTGAAACCAAAACGGAGCTACCTAACAGAACGGTCTTCAAAGTGTGCATTCAACTTACCGAGTTAAACTCGAGTGTTGAAATGGAAGTCAGGAAAAGCGTTCTGTGGAGAGATCTCAAAACAGGCATTTCCAGCACTATTCCCGCGTATAACGAAATGGCAGTAAAACTCTGCCTAAAACACAGAAGCAACGTATCCTTCAATCTGCTCTGCTGTGCGTTTGTTCAGATAAGTGCGTTAAATCTCCCTTTATTCAGGAGTTAGATACAAGTTTCTGCTAAGAGCTGCGTTTGGACATTTCTCAGTGAATGGGAGCCTATGCTCTAAGGAGAACTGTCTCCTTGTGAAACCGAAACGGAGCTACATAACAGAACGGTTTTCAATGTGTGCATTCAACTTACCGACTTCAGCTCGTGTGTTGAAGGGGAAGACTGGAAACGATTTCTGTGGAGAGATCTCAAAACAGGCATTTAAACCACTATTCCCGCATATAACGAAATAGCAGGAAAACTCTGCCTAAAACACAGAAGCAACGTATCCTTCAATCTGCTGTGCTCTGCATTTTTTCAGCTAAGTGAGTTAAATCTCCCTTTAGATTCAGGAGTTAGAAACACGTTTCTGGTAAGAGCTGCCTTTGGACATTTCTCAGTGAATGGGAGCCTATGCTGTAAGGAGAACTGTCTGCTTGTGAAACCAAAACGGATCTACCTAACAGAACGGTCTTCAATGTGTGCATTCATTTTACCGAGTTAAACTCGTGTGTTGAAGGGGAAGTCTGGAAAAGATTTCTGTGGACAGATCCCAAAACAGGCATTTCCAGCACTATTCCCGCATATAAAGAAATGGCAGTAAAACTCTGCCTAAAACACAGAAGAAACGTATCCTTCAATGTGCTCTGCTGTTCGTTTGTTCAGCTAAGTGAGTTAAATCTCCCTTTAGATTCAGGAGTTAGATACAAATTTCTGCTAAGAGCTGCGTTTGGACATTTCTCAGTGAATGGAAACCTATGTTGTAAGGAGAACTGCCTGCTTGTGAAACCAAAACGGAGGTACATAACAGAACGGTCTTCAATGTGTGCATTCAACTTACCGAGTTAAACTCGTGTGTTGTAGGGGAAGTCTGGAAAAGCTTTCTGTGGAGAGATCTCAAAACAGGCATTTCCAGCACTATTCCCGCATATAACGAAATAGCAGTAAAACTCTGCCTAAAACACAGAAGCAACGTATCCTTCAATCTGCTCTGCTGTGCGTTTGTTCAGCTAAGTGAGTTAAATCTCCCTTTAGATTCAGGAGTTAGAAACACGTTTCTGCTAGGGCTGCGTTCGGACATTTGTCAGTGAATGGGAGCCTATGGTGTAAGGAGAACTGTCTGCTTGTGAAACCAAAACGGAGTTACCTAAAAGAACGGTCTTCAATGTGTGCACTCAACTTACCGAGTTAAACTCGAGTGTTGAAATGGAAGTCTGGAAACGCTTTCTGTGGAGAGATCTCAAAACAGGCATTTCCAGCACTATTCCCGCATATAACAAAATAGCAGTAAAACTCTGCCTAAAACACAGAAGCAACGTATCCTTCAATCTGCTCTGCTGTGCATTTGTTCAGCTAAGTGAGTTAAATCTCCCTTTAGATTCAGGAGTTACAAACACGTTTCTGCTAAGAGCTGCGTTTGGACAATTCTCAGTGAATGGGAGCCTATGCTGTAATGAGAACTGTCTGCTTGTGAAACCAAAACGGAACTACCTAACAGAACGGTCTTCAATCTGTGCGTTGCACTTACGGAGTTAAACTCGTGTGTTGAAGGGGAAGTCTGGAAACGCTTTCTGTGGCGAGATCTCAAAACAGGCATTTCCATCACTATTCCCGCATATAACGAAATAGTAAAACTCTGCCTAAAACACAGAAGAAACGTATCCTTCAATCTGCTCTGCTGTGCGTTTGTTCAGCTAAGTGAGTTAAATCTCCCTTTAGATTCAGGAGTTAGAATCACGTTTCTGCTAAGAGCTGCGTTTGGACATTTCTCAGTGAATGGGAGACTATTCTCTAAGGAGAACTGTCTGCTTGGGAAACCAAAACGGAGCTACCTAACAGAACGGTCTTCAATGTGTGCATTCAACTTACCGAGTTAAACTCGTGTTGAAGGGGAAGTCTGGAAACACTTTCTGTGGAGAATTCCCAAAACAGGCATTTCCAGCACTATTCCCGCATATAACGAAATAGCAGTAAAACTCTGCCTAAAACACAGGAGCAACGTATCCTTCAATCTGCTCTGCTGTGCGTTTGTTCAGCTAAGTGAGTTAAATCTCCCTTTAGATTCAGGAGTTAGAAACACGTTTCTGCGGAGAGCTGCGTTTGCACATTTCTCAGTGAATGGGAGCCAATGCTGTAAGGAGAACTGTCTGCTTGGGAAACCAAAATGGAGCTACCTAACAGAACGGTCTTCAATGTGTGCATTCAACTTACCGAGTGAAACTCGTGTGTTGAAGGGGAAGTCTGGAAACGCTTTCTGTGGAGAGATCTCAAAACAGGCATTTCCAGCACTATTCCCGCATATAAAGAAATAGCACTAAAACTCTGCCTAAAACACAGAAGCAACGTATCCTTCAATATGCTCTGCTGTGAGTTTGTTCAGCTAAGTGAGTTAAATCTCCCTTTAGATTCAGGAGTTAGAAACACGTTTCTGCTAAGAGCTGCGTTTGGACATATCTCCGTTAATGGGAGCCTATGCTGTAAGGAGAACTGTCTGCTTGTGAAACCAAAACGGAGCTACCTAACAGAACGGACTTCAAAGTGTGCATTCAACTTACCGAGTTAAACCCGTGTGTTGAAGGGGAAGTCTGGAAACGCTTTCTGTAGAGAGATCTCAAAACAGGCATTTCCAGCACTATTCCCGCATATAACGAAAGAGCAGTAAAATTCTGCTTAACACACAGAAGCAATGTATCCTTCAATATGCTCTGTTGTGCATTTGTTCAGCTAAGTAAGTTAAATCTCCCTTTATATTCAGGAGTTAGAAACACTTTTCTGCTAAGAGCTGCGTTAGGACATTTCTCAGTGAATGGGAACCTACGCTGTAAGGAGAACTGTCTGCTTGGGAAACAAAAACGGAGCTACCTAACAGAACGGTCTTCAATGTGTGCATTCAACTTACCTAGTTATACCCGTGTGTTGAAGGGGAAGTCTGGAAACGCTTTCTGTGGAGAGATCTCAAAACAGGCATTTCCATCACTATTCCCGCATATAACGAAATAGCAGTAAAACTCTGCCTAAAACACAGAAGCAACGTATCCTTCAATCTGCTCTGCTGTGCATTTGTTCAGCTAAGTGAGTTAAATCTCCCTTTAGATTCAGGAGTTAGAAACACGTTTCTGCTAAAAGCTCCGTTTGGACATTTCTCAGTGAATGGGAGCCTATGCTGTAAGGAGAACTGTCTGCTTGTGAAACCAAAACGGAGCTACTTAACAGAACGGTCTTCAAAGTGTGCATTCAACGTACCGAGTTAAACCCGTGCGTTGAAGGGGAAGTCTGGAAACGCTTTCTGTGGAGAGATCTCAAAACAGGCATTTCCATGACTATTCCCGCATATAACAAAATAGCAGTAAAACTCTGCCTAAAACACAGAAGCAACGTATCCTTCAATCTGCTCTGCAGTGCGTTTGTTCAGCTAAGTGAGTTAAATCTCCCTTTAGATTCAGGAGTCAGAAACACTTTTCTGCTTAGAGCTGCGTTTGGACGTTTCTCAGTGAATGGGAGCCTATGCTGTAAGGAGAAACCTTTGCTTGTGAAACCAAAACGGAGCTAACTAACAGAACGGTCTTCAATGTGTGCATTCAACTTACCGAGTTAAACTCGAGTGTTGAAATGGAAGTCAGGAAAAGCGTTCTGTGGAGAGATCTCAAAACAGGCATTTCCAGCACTATTCCCGCGTATAACGAAATGGCAGTAAAACTCTGCCTAAAACACAGAAGCAACGTATCCTTCAATCTGCTCTGCTGTGCGTTTGTTCAGATAAGTGCGTTAAATCTCCCTTTAGATTCAGGAGTTAGATACAAGTTTCTGCTAAGAGCTGCGTTTGGACATTTCTCAGTGAATGGGAGCCTATGCTCTAAGGAGAACTGTCTCCTTGTGAAACCGAAACGGAGCTACCTAACAGAACGGTTTTCAATGTGTGCATTCAACTTACCGACTTCAGCTCGTGTGTTGAAGGGGAAGACTGGAAACGATTTCTGTGGAGAGATCTCAAAACAGGCATTTCCACCACTATTCCCGCATATAACGAAATAGCAGGAAAACTCTGCCTAAAACACAGAAGCAACGTATCCTTCAATCTGCTGTGCTCTGCATTTTTTCAGCTAAGTGAGTTAAATCTCCCTTTAGATTCAGGAGTTAGAAACACGTTTCTGGTAAGAGCTGCCTTTGGACATTTCTCAGTGAATGGGAGCCTATGCTGTAAGGAGAACTGTCTGCTTGTGAAACTAAAACGGATCTACCTAACAGAACGGTCTTCAATGTGTGCATTCATTTTACCGAGTTAAACTCGTGTGTTGAAGGGGAAGTCTGGAAAAGATTTCTTTGGACAGATCCCAAAACAGGCATTTCCAGCACTATTCCCGCATATAAAGAAATGGCAGTAAAACTCTGCCTAAAACACAGAAGAAACGTATCCTTCAATTTGCTCTGCTGTTCGTTTGTTCAGCTAAGTGGGTTAAATCTCCCTTTAGATTCAGGAGTTAGATACAAATTTCTGCTAAGAGCTGCGTTTGGACATTTCTCAGTGAATGGAAACCTATGTTGTAAGGAGAACTGCCTGCTTGTGAAACCAAAACGGAGGTACATAACAGAACGGTCTTCAATGTGTGCATTCAACTTACCGAGTTAAACTCGTGTGTTGTAGGGGAAGTCTGGAAAAGCTTTCTGTGGAGAGATCTCAAAACAGGCATTTCCAGCACTATTCCCGCATATAACGAAATAGCAGTAAAACTCTGCCTAAAACACAGAAGCAACGTATCCTTCAATCTGCTCTGCTGTGCGTTTGTTCAGCTAAGTGAGATAAATCTCCCTTTAGATTCAGGAGTTAGAAACACGTTTCTGCTAGAGCTGCGTTCGGACATTTGTCAGTGAATGGGAGCCTATGGTGTAAGGAGAACTGTCTGCTTGTGAAACCAAAACGGAGCTACCTAAAAGAACGGTCTTCAATGTGTGCACTCAACTTACCGAGTTAAACTCGAGTGTTGAAATGGAAGTCTGGAAACGCGTTCTGTGGAGAGATCTCAGAACAGGTATTTCCAGCACTATTCCCGCATATAACGAAATGGCTGTAAAACTCTGCCTAAAACACAGAAGCAACGTATGCTTCAATGTGCTCTGCTGTACGTTTGTTCAGCTAAGTGAGTTAAATCTCCCTTTAGATTCAGGAGTTAGATACAAATTTCTGCTAAGGGCTGCGTTTGGACATTTCTCAGTGAATGGGAGCCTATGTTGTAAGGAGAACTGCCTGCTTGTGAAACCAAAACGGAGGTACATAACAGAACGGTCTTCAATGTGTGCATTCAACTTACCGAGTTAAACTCATGTGTTGAAGGGGAAGTCTGGAAACGCTTTCTGTGGAGAGATCTCAAAACAGGCATTTCCAGCACTATTCCCGCATATAAAGAAATAGCAGTAAAACTCTGCCTAAAACACAGAAGCAACGTATCCTTCAATATGCTCTGCTGTGAGTTTGTTCAGCTAAGTGAGTTAAATCTCCCTTTAGATTCAGGAGTTAGAAACACGTTTCTGCTAAGGGCTGCGTTTGGACATAGCTCCGTTAATGGGAGCCTATGCTCTAAGGAGAACTGTCTGCTTGGGAAACAAAAACGGATCTACCTAACAGAACGGTTTTCAATGTGTGCATTCAACTTACATAGTTATACTCGTGTGTTGAAGGGGAAGTCTGGAAACGCTTTCTGTGGAGAGATCTCAAAACAGGCATTTCCATCACTATTCCCGCATATAACAAAATAGCAGTAAAACTCTGCCTAAAACACAGAAGCAACGTATCCTTCAATCTGCTCTGCTGTGCATTTGTTCAGCTAAGTGAGTTAAATCTCCCTTTAGATTCAGGAGTTAGAAACACGTTTCTGCTAAGAGCTGCGTTTGGACAATTCTCAGTGAATGGGAGCCTATGCTGTAATGAGAACTGTCTGCTTGTGAAACCAAAACGGAGCTACCTAACAGAACGGTCTTCAATCTGTGCGTTGCACTTACGTAGTTAAACTCGTGTGTTGAAGGGGAAGTCTGGAAACGCTTTCTGTGGCGAGATCTCAAAACAGGCATTTCCATCACTATTCCCGCATATAACGAAATAGTAAAACTCTGCCTAAAACACAGAAGAAACGTATCCTTCAATCTGCTCTGCTGTGCGTTTGTTCAGCTAAGTGAGTTAAATCTCCCTTTAGATTCAGGAGTTAGAATCACGTTTCTGCTAAGAGCTGCGTTTGGACATTTCTCAGTGAATGGGAGACTATTCTCTAAGGAGAACTGTCTGCTTGGGAAACCAAAACGGAGCTACCTAACAGAACGGTCTTCAATGTGTGCATTCAACTTACCGAGTTAAACTCGTGTTGAAGGGGAAGTCTTTAAACACTTTCTGTGGAGAATTCCCAAAACAGGCATTTCCAGCACTATTCCCGCATATAACGAAATAGCAGTAAAACTCTGCCTAAAACACAGGAGCAACGTATCCTTCAATCTGCTCTGCTGTGCGTTTGTTCAGCTAAGTGAGTTAAATCTCCCTTTAGATTCAGGAGTTAGAAACACGTTTCTGCGGAGAGCTGCGTTTGCACATTTCTCAGTGAATGGGAGCCAATGCTGTAAGGAGAACTGTCTGCTTGGGAAACCAAAATGGAGCTACCTAACAGAACGGTCTTCAATGTGTGCATTCAACTTACCGAGTGAAACTCGTGTGTTGAAGGGGAAGTCTGGAAACGCTTTCTGTGGAGAGATCTCAAAACAGGCATTTCCAGCACTATTCCCGCATATAAAGAAATAGCACTAAAACTCTGCCTAAAACACAGAAGCAACGTATCCTTCAATATGCTCTGCTGTGAGTTTGTTCAGCTAAGTGAGTTAAATCTCCCTTTAGATTCAGGAGTTAGAAACACGTTTCTGCTAAGAGCTGCGTTTGGACATATCTCCGTTAATGGGAGCCTATGCTGTAAGGAGAACTGTCTGCTTGTGAAACCAAAACGGAGCTACCTAACAGAACGGACTTCAAAGTGTGCATTCAACTTACCGAGTTAAACCCGTGTGTTGAAGGGGAAGTCTGGAAACGCTTTCTGTAGAGAGATCTCAAAACAGGCATTTCCAGCACTATTCCCGCATATAACGAAAGAGCAGTAAAATTCTGCTTAACACACAGAAGCAATGTATCCTTCAATATGCTCTGTTGTGCATTTGTTCAGCTAAGTAAGTTAAATCTCCCTTTATATTCAGGAGTTAGAAACACTTTTCTGCTAAGAGCTGCGTTTGGACATTTCTCAGTGAATGGGAACCTACGCTGTAAGGAGAACTGTCTGCTTGGGAAACAAAAACGGAGCTACCTAACAGAACGGTCTTCAATGTGTGCATTCAACTTACCTAGTTATACCCGTGTGTTGAAGGGGAAGTCTGGAAACGCTTTCTGTGGAGAGATCTCAAAACAGGCATTTCCATCACTATTCCCGCATATAACGAAATAGCAGTAAAACTCTGCCTAAAACACAGAAGCAACGTATCCTTCAATCTGCTCTGCTGTGCATTTGTTCAGCTAAGTGAGTTAAATCTCCCTTTAGATTCAGGAGTTAGAAACACGTTTCTGCTAAAAGCTCCGTTTGGACATTTCTCAGTGAATGGGAGCCTATGCTGTAAGGAGAACTGTCTGCTTGTGAAACCAAAACGGAGCTACCTAACAGAACGGTCTTCAAAGTGTGCATTCAACTTACCGAGTTAAACCCGTGCGTTGAAGGGGAAGTCTGGAAACGCTTTCTGTGGAGAGATCTCAAAACAGGCATTTCCATGACTATTCCCGCATATAACAAAATAGCAGTAAAACTCTGCCTAAAACACAGAAGCAACGTATCCTTCAATCTGCTCTGCAGTGCGTTTGTTCAGCTAAGTGAGTTAAATCTCCCTTTAGATTCAGGAGTCAGAAACACGTTTCTGCTTAGAGCTGCGTTTGGACGTTTCTCAGTGAATGGGAGCCTATGCTGTAAGGAGAAACCTTTGCTTGTGAAACCAAAACGGAGCTAACTAACAGAACGGTCTTCAATGTGTGCATTCAACTTACCGAGTTAAACTCGAGTGTTGAAATGGAAGTCAGGAAAAGCGTTCTGTGGAGAGATCTCAAAACAGGCATTTCCAGCACTATTCCCGCGTATAACGAAATGGCAGTAAAACTCTGCCTAAAACACAGAAGCAACGTATCCTTCAATCTGCTCTGCTGTGCGTTTGTTCAGATAAGTGCGTTAAATCTCCCTTTATTCAGGAGTTAGATACAAGTTTCTGCTAAGAGCTGCGTTTGGACATTTCTCAGTGAATGGGAGCCTATGCTCTAAGGAGAACTGTCTCCTTGTGAAACCGAAACGGAGCTACATAACAGAACGGTTTTCAATGTGTGCATTCAACTTACCGACTTCAGCTCGTGTGTTGAAGGGGAAGACTGGAAACGATTTCTGTGGAGAGATCTCAAAACAGGCATTTAAACCACTATTCCCGCATATAACGAAATAGCAGGAAAACTCTGCCTAAAACACAGAAGCAACGTATCCTTCAATCTGCTGTGCTCTGCATTTTTTCAGCTAAGTGAGTTAAATCTCCCTTTAGATTCAGGAGTTAGAAACACGTTTCTGGTAAGAGCTGCCTTTGGACATTTCTCAGTGAATGGGAGCCTATGCTGTAAGGAGAACTGTCTGCTTGTGAAACCAAAACGGATCTACCTAACAGAACGGTCTTCAATGTGTGCATTCATTTTACCGAGTTAAACTCGTGTGTTGAAGGGGAAGTCTGGAAAAGATTTCTGTGGACAGATCCCAAAACAGGCATTTCCAGCACTATTCCCGCATATAAAGAAATGGCAGTAAAACTCTGCCTAAAACACAGAAGAAACGTATCCTTCAATGTGCTCTGCTGTTCGTTTGTTCAGCTAAGTGAGTTAAATCTCCCTTTAGATTCAGGAGTTAGATACAAATTTCTGCTAAGAGCTGCGTTTGGACATTTCTCAGTGAATGGAAACCTATGTTGTAAGGAGAACTGCCTGCTTGTGAAACCAAAACGGAGGTACATAACAGAACGGTCTTCAATGTGTGCATTCAACTTACCGAGTTAAACTCGTGTGTTGTAGGGGAAGTCTGGAAAAGCTTTCTGTGGAGAGATCTCAAAACAGGCATTTCCAGCACTATTCCCGCATATAACGAAATAGCAGTAAAACTCTGCCTAAAACACAGAAGCAACGTATCCTTCAATCTGCTCTGCTGTGCGTTTGTTCAGCTAAGTGAGTTAAATCTCCCTTTAGATTCAGGAGTTAGAAACACGTTTCTGCTAGAGCTGCGTTCGGACATTTGTCAGTGAATGGGAGCCTATGGTGTAAGGAGAACTGTCTGCTTGTGAAACCAAAACGGAGTTACCTAAAAGAACGGTCTTCAATGTGTGCACTCAACTTACCGAGTTAAACTCGAGTGTTGAAATGGAAGTCTGGAAACGCTTTCTGTGGAGAGATCTCAAAACAGGCATTTCCAGCACTATTCCCGCATATAAAGAAATAGCAGTAAAACTCTGCCTAAAACACAGAAGCAACGTATCCTTCAATATGCTCTGCTGTGAGTTTGTTCAGCTAAGTGAGTTAAATCTCCCTTTAGATTCAGGAGTTAGAAACACGTTTCTGCTAAGGGCTGCGTTTGGACATAGCTCCGTGAATGGGAGCCTATGCTCTAAGGAGAACTGTCTGCTTGGGAAACAAAAACGGATCTACCTAACAGAACGGTTTTCAATGTGTGCATTCAACTTACATAGTTATACTCGTGTGTTGAAGGGGAAGTCTGGAAACGCTTTCTGTGGAGAGATCTCAAAACAGGCATTTCCATCACTATTCCCGCATATAACAAAATAGCAGTAAAACTCTGCCTAAAACACAGAAGCAACGTATCCTTCAATCTGCTCTGCTGTGCATTTGTTCAGCTAAGTGAGTTAAATCTCCCTTTAGATTCAGGAGTTACAAACACGTTTCTGCTAAGAGCTGCGTTTGGACAATTCTCAGTGAATGGGAGCCTATGCTGTAATGAGAACTGTCTGCTTGTGAAACCAAAACGGAGCTACCTAACAGAACGGTCTTCAATCTGTGCGTTGCACTTACGGAGTTAAACTCGTGTGTTGAAGGGGAAGTCTGGAAACGCTTTCTGTGGCGAGATCTCAAAACAGGCATTTCCATCACTATTCCCGCATATAACGAAATAGTAAAACTCTGCCTAAAACACAGAAGAAACGTATCCTTCAATCTGCTCTGCTGTGCGTTTGTTCAGCTAAGTGAGTTAAATCTCCCTTTAGATTCAGGAGTTAGAATCACGTTTCTGCTAAGAGCTGCGTTTGGACATTTCTCAGTGAATGGGAGACTATTCTCTAAGGAGAACGGTCTGCTTGGGAAACCAAAACGGAGCTACCTAACAGAACGGTCTTCAATGTGTGCATTCAACTTACCGAGTTAAACTCGTGTTGAAGGGGAAGTCTGGAAACACTTTCTGTGGAGAATTCCCAAAACAGGCATTTCCAGCACTATTCCCGCATATAACGAAATAGCAGTAAAACTCTGCCTAAAACACAGGAGCAACGTATCCTTCAATCTGCTCTGCTGTGCGTTTGTTCAGCTAAGTGAGTTAAATCTCCCTTTAGATTCAGGAGTTAGAAACACGTTTCTGCGGAGAGCTGCGTTTGCACATTTCTCAGTGAATGGGAGCCAATGCTGTAAGGAGAACTGTCTGCTTGGGAAACCAAAATGGAGCTACCTAACAGAACGGTCTTCAATGTGTGCATTCAACTTACCGAGTGAAACTCGTGTGTTGAAGGGGAAGTCTGGAAACGCTTTCTGTGGAGAGATCTCAAAACAGGCATTTCCAGCACTATTCCCGCATATAAAGAAATAGCACTAAAACTCTGCCTAAAACACAGAAGCAACGTATCCTTCAATATGCTCTGCTGTGAGTTTGTTCAGCTAAGTGAGTTAAATCTCCCTTTAGATTCAGGAGTTAGAAACACGTTTCTGCTAAGAGCTGCGTTTGGACATATCTCCGTTAATGGGAGCCTATGCTGTAAGGAGAACTGTCTGCTTGTGAAACCAAAACGGAGCTACCTAACAGAACGGACTTCAAAGTGTGCATTCAACTTACCGAGTTAAACCCGTGTGTTGAAGGGGAAGTCTGGAAACGTTTTCTGTAGAGAGATCTCAAAACAGGCATTTCCAGCACTATTCCCGCATATAACGAAAGAGCAGTAAAATTCTGCTTAACACACAGAAGCAATGTATCCTTCAATATGCTCTGTTGTGCATTTGTTCAGCTAAGTAAGTTAAATCTCCCTTTATATTCAGGAGTTAGAAACACTTTTCTGCTAAGAGCTGCGTTAGGACATTTCTCAGTGAATGGGAACCTACGCTGTAAGGAGAACTGTCTGCTTGGGTAACAAAAACGGAGCTACCTAACAGAACGGTCTTCAATGTGTGCATTCAACTTACCTAGTTATACCCGTGTGTTGAAGGGGAAGTCTGGAAACGCTTTCTGTGGAGAGATCTCAAAACAGGCATTTCCATCACTATTCCCGCATATAACGAAATAGCAGTAAAACTCTGCCTAAAACACAGAAGCAACGTATCCTTCAATCTGCTCTGCTGTGCATTTGTTCAGCTAAGTGAGTTAAATCTCCCTTTAGATTCAGGAGTTAGAAACACGTTTCTGCTAAAAGCTCCGTTTGGACATTTCTCAGTGAATGGGAGCCTATGCTGTAAGGAGAACTGTCTGCTTGTGAAACCAAAACGGAGCTACTTAACAGAACGGTCTTCAAAGTGTGCATTCAACGTACCGAGTTAAACCCGTGCGTTGAAGGGGAAGTCTGGAAACGCTTTCTGTGGAGAGATCTCAAAACAGGCATTTCCATGACTATTCCCGCATATAACAAAATAGCAGTAAAACTCTGCCTAAAACACAGAAGCAACGTATCCTTCAATCTGCTCTGCAGTGCGTTTGTTCAGCTAAGTGAGTTAAATCTCCCTTTAGATTCAGGAGTCAGAAACACTTTTCTGCTTAGAGCTGCGTTTGGACGTTTCTCAGTGAATGGGAGCCTATGCTGTAAGGAGAAACCTTTGCTTGTGAAACCAAAACGGAGCTAACTAACAGAACGGTCTTCAATGTGTGCATTCAACTTACCGAGTTAAACTCGAGTGTTGAAATGGAAGTCAGGAAAAGCGTTCTGTGGAGAGATCTCAAAACAGGCATTTCCAGCACTATTCCCGCGTATAACGAAATGGCAGTAAAACTCTGCCTAAAACACAGAAGCAACGTATCCTTCAATCTGCTCTGCTGTGCGTTTGTTCAGATAAGTGCGTTAAATCTCCCTTTAGATTCAGGAGTTAGATACAAGTTTCTGCTAAGAGCTGCGTTTGGACATTTCTCAGTGAATGGGAGCCTATGCTCTAAGGAGAACTGTCTCCTTGTGAAACCGAAACGGAGCTACCTAACAGAACGGTTTTCAATGTGTGCATTCAACTTACCGACTTCAGCTCGTGTGTTGAAGGGGAAGACTGGAAACGATTTCTGTGGAGAGATCTCAAAACAGGCATTTCCACCACTATTCCCGCATATAACGAAATAGCAGGAAAACTCTGCCTAAAACACAGAAGCAACGTATCCTTCAATCTGCTGTGCTCTGCATTTTTTCAGCTAAGTGAGTTAAATCTCCCTTTAGATTCAGGAGTTAGAAACACGTTTCTGGTAAGAGCTGCCTTTGGACATTTCTCAGTGAATGGGAGCCTATGCTGTAAGGAGAACTGTCTGCTTGTGAAACTAAAACGGATCTACCTAACAGAACGGTCTTCAATGTGTGCATTCATTTTACCGAGTTAAACTCGTGTGTTGAAGGGGAAGTCTGGAAAAGATTTCTTTGGACAGATCCCAAAACAGGCATTTCCAGCACTATTCCCGCATATAAAGAAATGGCAGTAAAACTCTGCCTAAAACACAGAAGAAACGTATCCTTCAATTTGCTCTGCTGTTCGTTTGTTCAGCTAAGTGAGTTAAATCTCCCTTTAGATTCAGGAGTTAGATACAAATTTCTGCTAAGAGCTGCGTTTGGACATTTCTCAGTGAATGGAAACCTATGTTGTAAGGAGAACTGCCTGCTTGTGAAACCAAAACGGAGGTACATAACAGAACGGTCTTCAATGTGTGCATTCAACTTACCGAGTTAAACTCGTGTGTTGTAGGGGAAGTCTGGAAAAGCTTTCTGTGGAGAGATCTCAAAACAGGCATTTCCAGCACTATTCCCGCATATAACGAAATAGCAGTAAAACTCTGCCTAAAACACAGAAGCAACGTATCCTTCAATCTGCTCTGCTGTGCGTTTGTTCAGCTAAGTGAGATAAATCTCCCTTTAGATTCAGGAGTTAGAAACACGTTTCTGCTAGAGCTGCGTTCGGACATTTGTCAGTGAATGGGAGCCTATGGTGTAAGGAGAACTGTCTGCTTGTGAAACCAAAACGGAGCTACCTAAAAGAACGGTCTTCAATGTGTGCACTCAACTTACCGAGTTAAACTCGAGTGTTGAAATGGAAGTCTGGAAACGCGTTCTGTGGAGAGATCTCAGAACAGGTATTTCCAGCACTATTCCCGCATATAACGAAATGGCTGTAAAACTCTGCCTAAAACACAGAAGCAACGTATGCTTCAATGTGCTCTGCTGTACGTTTGTTCAGCTAAGTGAGTTAAATCTCCCTTTAGATTCAGGAGTTAGATACAAATTTCTGCTAAGGGCTGCGTTTGGACATTTCTCAGTGAATGGGAGCCTATGTTGTAAGGAGAACTGCCTGCTTGTGAAACCAAAACGGAGGTACATAACAGAACGGTCTTCAATGTGTGCATTCAACTTACCGAGTTAAACTCATGTGTTGAAGGGGAAGTCTGGAAACGCTTTCTGTGGAGAGATCTCAAAACAGGCATTTCCAGCACTATTCCCGCATATAAAGAAATAGCAGTAAAACTCTGCCTAAAACACAGAAGCAACGTATCCTTCAATATGCTCTGCTGTGAGTTTGTTCAGCTAAGTGAGTTAAATCTCCCTTTAGATTCAGGAGTTAGAAACACGTTTCTGCTAAGGGCTGCGTTTGGACATAGCTCCGTTAATGGGAGCCTATGCTCTAAGGAGAACTGTCTGCTTGGGAAACAAAAACGGATCTACCTAACAGAACGGTTTTCAATGTGTGCATTCAACTTACATAGTTATACTCGTGTGTTGAAGGGGAAGTCTGGAAACGCTTTCTGTGGAGAGATCTCAAAACAGGCATTTCCATCACTATTCCCGCATATAACAAAATAGCAGTAAAACTCTGCCTAAAACACAGAAGCAACGTATCCTTCAATCTGCTCTGCTGTGCATTTGTTCAGCTAAGTGAGTTAAATCTCCCTTTAGATTCAGGAGTTAGAAACACGTTTCTGCTAAGAGCTGCGTTTGGACAATTCTCAGTGAATGGGAGCCTATGCTGTAATGAGAACTGTCTGCTTGTGAAACCAAAACGGAGCTACCTAACAGAACGGTCTTCAATCTGTGCGTTGCACTTACGGAGTTAAACTCGTGTGTTGAAGGGGAAGTCTGGAAACGCTTTCTGTGGCGAGATCTCAAAACAGGCATTTCCATCACTATTCCCGCATATAACGAAATAGTAAAACTCTGCCTAAAACACAGAAGAAACGTATCCTTCAATCTGCTCTGCTGTGCGTTTGTTCAGCTAAGTGAGTTAAATCTCCCTTTAGATTCAGGAGTTAGAATCACGTTTCTGCTAAGAGCTGCGTTTGGACATTTCTCAGTGAATGGGAGACTATTCTCTAAGGAGAACTGTCTGCTTGGGAAACCAAAACGGAGCTACCTAACAGAACGGTCTTCAATGTGTGCATTCAACTTACCGAGTTAAACTCGTGTTGAAGGGGAAGTCTTTAAACACTTTCTGTGGAGAATTCCCAAAACAGGCATTTCCAGCACTATTCCCGCATATAACGAAATAGCAGTAAAACTCTGCCTAAAACACAGGAGCAACGTATCCTTCAATCTGCTCTGCTGTGCGTTTGTTCAGCTAAGTGAGTTAAATCTCCCTTTAGATTCAGGAGTTAGAAACACGTTTCTGCGGAGAGCTGCGTTTGCACATTTCTCAGTGAATGGGAGCCAATGCTGTAAGGAGAACTGTCTGCTTGGGAAACCTAAATGGAGCTACCTAACAGAACGGTCTTCAATGTGTGCATTCAACTTACCGAGTGAAACTCGTGTGTTGAAGGGGAAGTCTGGAAACGCTTTCTGTGGAGAGATCTCAAAACAGGCATTTCCAGCACTATTCCCGCATATAAAGAAATAGCACTAAAACTCTGCCTAAAACACAGAAGCAACGTATCCTTCAATATGCTCTGCTGTGAGTTTGTTCAGCTAAGTGAGTTAAATCTCCCTTTAGATTCAGGAGTTAGAAACACGTTTCTGCTAAGAGCTGCGTTTGGACATATCTCCGTTAATGGGAGCCTATGCTGTAAGGAGAACTGTCTGCTTGTGAAACCAAAACGGAGCTACCTAACAGAACGGACTTCAAAGTGTGCATTCAACTTACCGAGTTAAACCCGTGTGTTGAAGGGGAAGTCTGGAAACGCTTTCTGTAGAGAGATCTCAAAACAGGCATTTCCAGCACTATTCCCGCATATAACGAAAGAGCAGTAAAATTCTGCTTAACACACAGAAGCAATGTATCCTTCAATATGCTCTGTTGTGCATTTGTTCAGCTAAGTAAGTTAAATCTCCCTTTATATTCAGGAGTTAGAAACACTTTTCTGCTAAGAGCTGCGTTTGGACATTTCTCAGTGAATGGGAACCTACGCTGTAAGGAGAACTGTCTGCTTGGGAAACAAAAACGGAGCTACCTAACAGAACGGTCTTCAATGTGTGCATTCAACTTACCTAGTTATACCCGTGTGTTGAAGGGGAAGTCTGGAAACGCTTTCTGTGGAGAGATCTCAAAACAGGCATTTCCATCACTATTCCCGCATATAACGAAATAGCAGTAAAACTCTGCCTAAAACACAGAAGCAACGTATCCTTCAATCTGCTCTGCTGTGCATTTGTTCAGCTAAGTGAGTTAAATCTCCCTTTAGATTCAGGAGTTAGAAACACGTTTCTGCTAAAAGCTCCGTTTGGACATTTCTCAGTGAATGGGAGCCTATGCTGTAAGGAGAACTGTCTGCTTGTGAAACCAAAACGGAGCTACCTAACAGAACGGTCTTCAAAGTGTGCATTCAACTTACCGAGTTAAACCCGTGCGTTGAAGGGGAAGTCTGGAAACGCTTTCTGTGGAGAGATCTCAAAACAGGCATTTCCATGACTATTCCCGCATATAACAAAATAGCAGTAAAACTCTGCCTAAAACACAGAAGCAACGTATCCTTCAATCTGCTCTGCAGTGCGTTTGTTCAGCTAAGTGAGTTAAATCTCCCTTTAGATTCAGGAGTCAGAAACACGTTTCTGCTTAGAGCTGCGTTTGGACGTTTCTCAGTGAATGGGAGCCTATGTTGTAAGGAGAAACCTTTGCTTGTGAAACCAAAACGGAGCTAACTAACAGAACGGTCTTCAATGTGTGCATTCAACTTACCGAGTTAAACTCGAGTGTTGAAATGGAAGTCAGGAAAAGCGTTCTGTGGAGAGATCTCAAAACAGGCATTTCCAGCACTATTCCCGCGTATAACAAAATGGCAGTAAAACTCTGCCTAAAACACAGAAGCAACGTATCCTTCAATCTGCTCTGCTGTGCGTTTGTTCAGATAAGTGCGTTAAATCTCCCTTTAGATTCAGGAGTTAGATACAAGTTTCTGCTAAGAGCTGCGTTTGGACATTTCTCAGTGAATGGGAGCCTATGCTCTAAGGAGAACTGTCTCCTTGTGAAACCGAAACGGAGCTACCTAACAGAACGGTTTTCAATGTGTGCATTCAACTTACCGACTTCAGCTCGTGTGTTGAAGGGGAAGACTGGAAACGATTTCTGTGGAGAGATCTCAAAACAGGCATTTCCACCACTATTCCCGCATATAACGAAATAGCAGGAAAACTCTGCCTAAAACACAGAAGCAACGTATCCTTCAATCTGCTGTGCTCTGCATTTTTTCAGCTAAGTGAGTTAAATCTCCCTTTAGATTCAGGAGTTAGAAACACGTTTCTGGTAAGAGCTGCCTTTGGACATTTCTCAGTGAATGGGAGCCTATGCTGTAAGGAGAACTGTCTGCTTGTGAAACCAAAACGGATCTACCTAACAGAACGGTCTTCAATGTGTGCATTCATTTTACCGAGTTAAACTCGTGTGTTGAAGGGGAAGTCTGGAAAAGATTTCTGTGGACAGATCCCAAAACAGGCATTTCCAGCACTATTCCCGCATATAAAGAAATGGCAGTAAAACTCTGCCTAAAACACAGAAGAAACGTATCCTTCAATGTGCTCTGCTGTTCGTTTGTTCAGCTAAGTGAGTTAAATCTCCCTTTAGATTCAGGAGTTAGATACAAATTTCTGCTAAGAGCTGCGTTTGGACATTTCTCAGTGAATGGAAACCTATGTTGTAAGGAGAACTGCCTGCTTGTGAAACCAAAACGGAGGTACATAACAGAACGGTCTTCAATGTGTGCATTCAACTTACCGAGTTAAACTCGTGTGTTGTAGGGGAAGTCTGGAAAAGCTTTCTGTGGAGAGATCTCAAAACAGGCATTTCCAGCACTATTCCCGCATATAACGAAATAGCAGTAAAACTCTGCCTAAAACACAGAAGCAACGTATCCTTCAATCTGCTCTGCTGTGCGTTTGTTCAGCTAAGTGAGTTAAATCTCCCTTTAGATTCAGGAGTTAGAAACACGTTTCTGCTAGAGCTGCGTTCGGACATTTGTCAGTGAATGGGAGCCTATGGTGTAAGGAGAACTGTCTGCTTGTGAAACCAAAACGGAGCTACCTAAAAGAACGGTCTTCAATGTGTGCACTCAACTTACCGAGTTAAACTCGAGTGTTGAAATGGAAGTCTGGAAACGCGTTCTGTGGAGAGATCTCAGAACAGGTATTTCCAGCACTATTCCCGCATATAACGAAATGGCTGTAAAACTCTGCCTAAAACACAGAAGCAACGTATGCTTCAATGTGCTCTGCTGTACGTTTGTTCAGCTAAGTGAGTTAAATCTCCCTTTAGATTCAGGAGTTAGATACAAATTTCTGCTAAGGGCTGCGTTTGGACATTTCTCAGTGAATGGGAGCCTATGTTGTAAGGAGAACTGCCTGCTTGTGAAACCAAAACGGAGGTACATAACAGAACGGTCTTCAATGTGTGCATTCAACTTACCGAGTTAAACTCATGTGTTGAAGGGGAAGTCTGGAAACGCTTTCTGTGGAGAGATCTCAAAACAGGCATTTCCAGCACTATTCCCGCATATAAAGAAATAGCAGTAAAACTCTGCCTAAAACACAGAAGCAACGTATCCTTCAATATGCTCTGCTGTGAGTTTGTTCAGCTAAGTGAGTTAAATCTCCCTTTAGATTCAGGAGTTAGAAACACGTTTCTGCTAAGGGCTGCGTTTGGACATAGCTCCGTTAATGGGAGCCTATGCTCTAAGGAGAACTGTCTGCTTGGGAAACAAAAACGGATCTACCTAACAGAACGGTTTTCAATGTGTGCATTCAACTTACATAGTTATACTCGTGTGTTGAAGGGGAAGTCTGGAAACGCTTTCTGTGGAGAGATCTCAAAACAGGCATTTCCATCACTATTCCCGCATATAACAAAATAGCAGTAAAACTCTGCCTAAAACACAGAAGCAACGTATCCTTCAATCTGCTCTGCTGTGCATTTGTTCAGCTAAGTGAGTTAAATCTCCCTTTAGATTCAGGAGTTAGAAACACGTTTCTGCTAAGAGCTGCGTTTGGACAATTCTCAGTGAATGGGAGCCTATGCTGTAATGAGAACTGTCTGCTTGTGAAACCAAAACGGAGCTACCTAACAGAACGGTCTTCAATCTGTGCGTTGCACTTACGGAGTTAAACTCGTGTGTTGAAGGGGAAGTCTGGAAACGCTTTCTGTGGCGAGATCTCAAAACAGGCATTTCCATCACTATTCCCGCATATAACGAAATAGTAAAACTCTGCCTAAAACACAGAAGAAACGTATCCTTCAATCTGCTCTGCTGTGCGTTTGTTCAGCTAAGTGAGTTAAATCTCCCTTTAGATTCAGGAGTTAGAATCACGTTTCTGCTAAGAGCTGCGTTTGGACATTTCTCAGTGAATGGGAGACTATTCTCTAAGGAGAACTGTCTGCTTGGGAAACCAAAACGGAGCTACCTAACAGAACGGTCTTCAATGTGTGCATTCAACTTACCGAGTTAAACTCGTGTTGAAGGGGAAGTCTGGAAACACTTTCTGTGGAGAATTCCCAAAACAGGCATTTCCAGCACTATTCCCGCATATAACGAAATAGCAGTAAAACTCTGCCTAAAACACAGGAGCAACGTATCCTTCAATCTGCTCTGCTGTTCGTTTGTTCAGCTAAGTGAGTTAAATCTCCCTTTAGATTCAGGAGTTAGAAACACGTTTCTGCGGAGAGCTGCGTTTGCACATTTCTCAGTGAATGGGAGCCAATGCTGTAAGGAGAACTGTCTGCTTGGGAAACCAAAATGGAGCTACCTAACAGAACGGTCTTCAATGTGTGCATTCAACTTACCGAGTGAAACTCGTGTGTTGAAGGGGAAGTCTGGAAACGCTTTCTGTGGAGAGATCTCAAAACAGGCATTTCCAGCACTATTCCCGCATATAAAGAAATAGCACTAAAACTCTGCCTAAAACACAGAAGCAACGTATCCTTCAATATGCTCTGCTGTGAGTTTGTTCAGCTAAGTGAGTTAAATCTCCCTTTAGATTCAGGAGTTAGAAACACGTTTCTGCTAAGAGCTGCGTTTGGACATATCTCCGTTAAAGGGAGCCTATGCTGTAAGGAGAACTGTCTGCTTGTGAAACCAAAACGGAGCTACCTAACAGAACGGACTTCAAAGTGTGCATTCAACTTACCGAGTTAAACCCGTGTGTTGAAGGGGAAGTCTGGAAACGCTTTCTGTAGAGAGATCTCAAAACAGGCATTTCCAGCACTATTCCCGCATATAACGAAAGAGCAGTAAAATTCTGCTTAACACACAGAAGCAATGTATCCTTCAATATGCTCTGCTGTGCATTTGTTCAGCTAAGTAAGTTAAATCTCCCTTTATATTCAGGAGTTAGAAACACTTTTCTGCTAAGAGCTGCGTTTGGACATTTCTCAGTGAATGGGAACCTACGCTGTAAGGAGAACTGTCTGCTTGGGAAACAAAAACGGAGCTACCTAACAGAACGGTCTTCAATGTGTGCATTCAACTTACCTAGTTATACCCGTGTGTTGAAGGGGAAGTCTGGAAACGCTTTCTGTGGAGAGATCTCAAAACAGGCATTTCCATCACTATTCCCGCATATAACGAAATAGCAGTAAAACTCTGCCTAAAACACAGAAGCAACGTATACTTCAATCTGCTCTGCTGTGCATTTGTTCAGCTAAGTGAGTTAAATCTCCCTTTAGATTCAGGAGTTAGAAACACGTTTCTGCTAAAAGCTCCGTTTGGACATTTCTCAGTGAATGGGAGCCTATGCTGTAAGGAGAACTGTCTGCTTGTGAAACCAAAACGGAGCTACCTAACAGAACGGTCTTCAAAGTGTGCATTCAACTTACCGAGTTAAACCCGTGCGTTGAAGGGGAAGTCTGGAAACGCCTTCTGTGGAGAGATCTCAAAACAGGCATTTCCATGACTATTCCCGCATATAACAAAATAGCAGTAAAACTCTGCCTAAAACACAGAAGCAACGTATCCTTCAATCTGCTCTGCAGTGCGTTTGTTCAGCTAAGTGAGTTAAATCTCCCTTTAGATTCAGGAGTTAGATACAAGTTTCTGCTAAGAGCTGCGTTTGGACATTTCTCAGTGAATGGGAGCCTATGCTCTAAGGAGAACTGTCTCCTTGTGAAACCGAAACGGAGCTACCTAACAGAACGGTTTTCAATGTGTGCATTCAACTTACCGACTTCAGCTCGTGTGTTGAAGGGGAAGACTGGAAACGATTTCTGTGGAGAGATCTCAAAACAGGCATTTCCACCACTATTCCCGCATATAACGAAATAGCAGGAAATCTCTGCCTAAAACACAGAAGCAACGTATCCTTCAATCTGCTGTGCTCTGCATTTTTTCAGCTAAGTGAGTTAAATCTCCCTTTAGATTCAGGAGTTAGAAACACGTTTCTGGTAAGAGCTGCCTTTGGACATTTCTCAGTGAATGGGAGCCTATGCTGTAAGGAGAACTGTCTGCTTGTGAAACCAAAACGGATCTACCTAACAGAACGGTCTTCAATGTGTGCATTCATTTTACCGAGTTAAACTCGTGTGTTGAAGGGGAAGTCTGGAAAAGATTTCTGTGGACAGATCCCAAAACAGGCATTTCCAGCACTATTCCCGCATATAAAGAAATGGCAGTAAAACTCTGCCTAAAACACAGAAGAAACGTATCCTTCAATGTGCTCTGCTGTTCGTTTGTTCAGCTAAGTGAGTTAAATATCCCTTTAGATTCAGGAGTTAGATACAAATTTCTGCTAAGAGCTGCGTTTGGACATTTCTCAGTGAATGGAAACCTATGTTGTAAGGAGAACTGCCTGCTTGTGAAACCAAAACGGAGGTACATAACAGAACGGTCTTCAATGTGTGCATTCAACTTACCGAGTTAAACTCGTGTGTTGTAGGGGAAGTCTGGAAAAGCTTTCTGTGGAGAGATCTCAAAACAGGCATTTCCAGCACTATTCCCGCATATAACGAAATAGCAGTAAAACTCTGCCTAAAACACAGAAGCAACGTATCCTTCAATCTGCTCTGCTGTGCGTTTGTTCAGCTAAGTGAGTTAAATCTCCCTTTAGATTCAGGAGTTAGAAACACGTTTCTGCTAGAGCTGCGTTCGGACATATGTCAGTGAATGGGAGCCTATGGTGTAAGGAGAACTGTCTGCTTGTGAAACCAAAACGGAGCTACCTAAAAGAACGGTCTTCAATGTGTGCACTCAACTTACCGAGTTAAACTCGAGTGTTGAAATGGAAGTCTGGAAACGCGTTCTGTGGAGAGATCTCAGAACAGGAATTTCCAGCACTATTCCCGCATATAACGAAATGGCTGTAAAACTCTGCCTAAAACACAGAAGCAACGTATGCTTCAATGTGCTCTGCTGTCCGTTTGTTCAGCTAAGTGAGTTAAATCTCCCTTTAGATTCAGGAGTTAGATACAAATTTCTGCTAAGGGCTGCGTTTGGACATTTCTCAGTGAATGGGAGCCTATGTTGTAAGGAGAACTGCCTGCTTGTGAAACCAAAACGGAGGTACATAACAGAACGGTCTTCAATGTGTGCATTCAACTTACAGAGTTAAACTCTTGAGTTGTAGGGGAAGTCTGGAAACGCTTTCTGTTGAGAGATCTCAAAACAGGCATTTCCATCACTATTCCCGCATATAACGAAATAGCAGTAAAACCCGGCCGAAAACAGAGAAGCAACGTATCCTTCAATCTGCTCTGCTGTGCGTTTGTTCAGCTAAGTGAGTTAAATCTCCCTTTAGATTCAGGAGTTACAAACACGTTTCTGCTAAGAGCTGCGTTTGGACATTTCTCAGTGAATGGGAGCCTATGGTGTAAGGAGAACTGTCTGCTTGTGAAACCAAAACAGAGCTACCTAACAGAACGGTCTTCAATGTGTGCATTCAACTTACAGAGTTAAACTCGTGTTTTGAAGGGGAAGTCTGGAAACGCTTTCTGTGGAGAGATCTCAAAACATGCATTTCCAGCACTATTCCCTCATATAACTTAATAGCAGTAAAACTCTGCCTAAAACACAGAAGCAACCCATTCTTCAATCTGCTCGGTTGTGCGTTTGTTCAGCTAAGTGAGTTAAATCTCCCTTTAGATTCAGGAGTCAGAAAAACGTTTCTGCTTAGAGCTGCGTTTGGACGTTTCTCAGTGAATGGGAGCATATGCTGTAAGGAGAACTCTCTGCTTGTGAAACCAAAACGGAGCTAACTAACAGAACGGTCTTCAATGTGTGCATTCAACTTACCGAGTTAAACTCGAGTGTTGAAATGGAAGTCAGGAAAAGCGTTCTGTGGAGAGATCTCAAAAGAGGCATTTCCAGCACTATTCCCGCATATAACAAAATGGCAGTAAAACTCTGCCTAAAACACACAAGCAACGTATCCTTCAATCTGCTCTGCTGTGCGTTTGTTCAGCTACGTGAGTTAAATCTCCCTTTAGATTCAGGAGTTAGATACAAGTTTCTGCTAAGAGCTGCGTTTGGACATTTCTCAGTGAATGGGATCCTATGCTCTAAGGAGAACTGTCTGCTTGTGAAACCGAAACGGAGCTACCTAACAGAACGGTATTCAATGTGTGCATTCAACTTACCGAGTTAAGCTCGTGTGTTGAAGGGGAAGACTGGAAACGCTTTCTGTGGAGAGATCTCAAAACAGGCATTTCCAGCACTATTCCCGCATATAACGAAAGAGCAGTAAAACGCTGCCTAAAACACAGAAGCAACGTATCCTTCAATCTGCTCTGCTGTGCGTTTGTTCAGCTAAGTGAGTTAAATCTCCCTTTAGATTCAGGAGTTAGAAACACGTTTCTGCTAACAGCTGCGTTTGGACTTTTCTCAGTGAATGTGAGCCTATGGTGTAAGGAGAACTGTCTGCTTGTGAAACCAAAACGCAGCTACCTAACAGAACGGTCTTCAGTGTGTGCATTCAACTTACCGAGTTAAGCAAGTGTGTTGAAGGGGAAGTCTGGAAACGATTTCTTTGGAGAGATCTCAAAACAGGCATTTCCAGCACTATTCCCGCATATAACGGAATAGCAGTAAAACTCTGCCTAAAACACAGAAGCAACGTATCCTTCAATCTGCTCTGCTGTGCGTTTGTTCAGCTAAGTGAGTTAAATCTCCCTTTAGATTCAGGGGTTAGAAACACGTTTCTGCTAAGAGATGCGTTTGAACATTTCTCAGTGAATGGGAGCCTATGACGTAAGGAGAACTGTCTGCTTGTGAAACCAAAACGGAGCTACCTAACAGAACGGGCTTCAATGTGTGCATTCAACTTACCGAGTTAAACTCGAGTGTTGAAATGGAAGTCTGGAAACGCGTTCTGTGGAGAGATCTCAAAACAGGTATTTCCAGCACTATTCCCGCATATAACAAAATGGCTGTAAAACTCTGCCTAAAACACAGAAGCAACGTATCCTTCAATCTGCTTTGCTGTTGGTTTGTTCAGCTAAGTGAGTTAAATCTCCCTTTAGATTCAGGTGTTAGAAACACGTTTCTGCTAAGAGCTGCGTTTGGACATTTCTCAGTGAATGGGAGCCTAAGCTGTAAGGAGAACTGTCTGCTAGTGAAACCAAAACGGATCTACCTAACAGAACGGTCTTCAATGTGTGCTTTCAACTTACCGAGTTAAACTCGTGTGTTGAAGGGGAAGTCTGGAAACGCTTCCTGTGGAGAGATCTCAAAACAGGCATTTCCAGCACTATTCCCGCATATAACGAAATAGCAGTAAAACTCTGCCTAAAACACAGAAGCAACGTATCCTTCAATCTGCTCTGCTGTGCGTTTGTTCAGCTAAGTGAGTTAAATATCCCTTTAGATTCAGGAGTTAGAAACACGTTTCTGCTAAGAGCTGCGTTTGGACATTTCTCAGTGAATGGAATCCTATGTTGTAAGGAGAACTGTCTGCTTGTGAAACCAAAGCGCAGCTACCTAACAGAACGGACTTCAATGTGTGCATTCAACTTACAGAGTTAAACTCGTGTTTTGAAGGGGAAGTCTGGAAACGCTTTCTGTGGAGAGATCTCAAAACCGGCATTTCCATGACTATTCCCGCATATAACAAAATAGCAGTAAAACTCAGCCTAAAACACAGAAGCAACGTATCCTTCAATCTGCTTTGCTGTGGGTTTGTTCAGCTAAGTGAGTTAAATCTCCCTTTAGATTCAGGAGTTAGAAACACGTTTCTGTTAAGAGCTGCGTTTGGACATTTCTCAGTGAATGGGAGCCTATGCTCTAAGGAGAACTGTCTGCTAGTGAAACCAAAACGGATCTACCTAACAGAACGGTCTTCAATGTGTGCATTCAACTTACCGAGTTAAACTCGTGTGTTGAAGGGGAAGTCTGGAAACTCTTTCTGTGGAGAGATCTCAAAACAGGCATTTCCAGCACTATTCCCGCATATAACGAAATAGCAGTAAAACTCTGCCTAAAACACAGAAGCAACGTATCCTTCAATCTGCTCTGCTGTGCGTTTGTTCAGCTAAGTGAGTTAAATCTCCCTTTAGATTCAGGAGTTAGAAACACGTTTCTGCTAAGAGCTGCGTTTGGACATTTCTCAGTGAATGGAATCCTATGTTGTAAGGAGAACAGTCTGCTTGTGAAACAAAAGCGCAGCTACCTAACAGAACGGTCTTCAATGTGTGCATTCAACTTACAGAGTTAAACTCGTGTGTTGAAGGGGAAGTCTGGAAACGCTTTCTGTGGAGAGATCTCAAAACAGGCATTTCCAGCACTACTCCCGCATATAACGAAATAGCAGTAAAACTCTGCCTAAAACACAGAAGCAACGTATCCTTCCATCTGCTCTGCTGTGCGTTTGTTCAGCTAAGTGAGTTAAATCTCCCTTTAGATTCAGGAGTTAGAAACACGTTTCTGCTAAGAGCTGCGTTTGGACATTTCTCAGTGAATGGGAGCCTATGGTGTATGGAGAACTGTCTGCTTGTGAAACCAAAACAGAGCTACCTAACAGAACGGTCTTCAATGTGTGCATTCAACTTACAGATTTAAACTCGTGTGTTGAAGGGGAAGTCTGGAAACGCTTTCTGTGGAGAGATCTCAAAACATGCATTTCCAGCACTATTCCCGCATATAACAAAATAGCAGTAAAACTCTGCCTAAAACACAAAAGCAACCCATCCTTCAATCTGCTCGGTTGGGCGTTTGTACAGCTAAGTGAGTTAAATCTCCCTTTAGATTCAGGAGTCAGAAAAACGTTTCTGCTTAGAGCTGCGTTTGGACGTTTCTCAGTGAATGGGAGCATATGCTGTAAGGAGAACTCTCTGCTTGTGAAACCAAAACGGAGCTAACTAACAGAACGGTCTTCAATGTGTGCATTCAACTTACCGAGTTAAACTCGAGTGTTGAAATGGAAGTCAGGAAAAGCGTTCTGTGGAGAGATCTCAAAACAGGCATTTCCAGCACTATTCCCGCATATAACAAAATGGCAGTAAAACTCTGCCTAAAACACACAAGCAACGTATCCTTCAATCTGCTCTGCTGTGCGTTTGTTCAGCTACGTGAGTTAAATCTCCCTTTAGATTCAGGAGTTAGATACAAGTTTCTGCTAAGAGCTGCGTTTGGACATTTCTCAGTGAATGGGATCCTATGCTCTAAGGAGAACTGTCTGCTTGTGAAACCGAAACGGAGCTCCCTAACTGAATGGTATTCAATGTGTCCATTCAACTTACCGAGTTAAGCTCGTGTGTTGAAGGGGAATACTTGAAACGCTTTCTGTGGAGAGATCTCAAAACAGGCATTTCCAGCACTATTCCCGCATATAACGAAAGAGCAGTAAAACTCTGCCTAAAACACAGAAGCAACGTATCCTTCAATCTGCTCTGCTGTGCGTTTGTTCAGCTAAGTGAGTTAAATCTCCCTTTAGATTCAGGAGTTAGAAACACGTTTCTGCTAAGAGCTGCGTTTGGACTTTTCTCAGTGAATGGGAGCCTATGGTGTAAGGAGAACTGTCTGCTTGTGAAACCAAAACGCAGCTACCTAACAGAACGGTCTTCAATGTGTGCATTCAACTTACCGAGTTAAGCAGGTGTGTTGAAGGGGAAGTCTGGAAACGATTTCTGTGGAGAGATCTCAAAACAGGCATTTCCAGCACTATTCCCGCATATAACGGAATAGCAGTAAAACTCTGCCTAAAACACAGAAGCAACGTATCCATCAATCTGCTCTGCTGCGGCTTTGTTCAGCTAAGTGAGATAAATCTCCCTGTAGATTCAGGAGTTAGAAACACGTTTCTGCTAACAGCTGCGTTTGGAAATTTCTCAGTGAATGGGAGCCTACGCTCTAAGGAGAACTGTCTGCTAGTGAAACCAAAACTGATCAACTTAACAGAACGGTCTTCAATGTGTGCATTCAACTTACCGAGTTAAACTCCTGTGTTGAAGGCGAAGTCTGGAAACGTTTTCTGTGGAGAGATCTCAAAACAGGCATTTCCAGCACTATGCCCGCATATAACGAAATAGCAGTAAAACTCTGCCTAAAACACAGAAGCAACGTATCCTTCAATCTGCTCGGCTGTGCGTTTGTTCATCTAAGTGAGTTAAATCTCCCTTTAGATTCAGGAGTTAGAAAGAGGTTTCTGCTAAGAGCTGCGTTTGGACATTTCTCAGTGAATGGGAGCCTATGCTGTAAGGAGAACTCTCTGCTTGTGAAACCAAAACGGAGCTAACTAACAGAACGGTCTTCAATGTGTGCATACAACTTACCGAGTTAAACTCGAGTGTTGAAATGGAAGTCAGGAAAAGCGTTCTGTGGAGAGATCTCAAAACAGGCATTTCCAGCACTATTCCTGCATATAACGAAATGGCAGTAAAACTCTGCCTAAAACACAGAAGCAACGTATCCTTCAATCTGCTCTGCTGTGCGTTTGTTCAGCTAAGTGAGTTAAATCTCCCTTTAGATTCAGGAGTTAGATACAAGTTTCTGCTAAGAGCTGCGTTTGGACATTTCTCAGTGAATGGGAGCCTATGCTGTAAGGAGAACTGTCTGCTTGTGAAACCAAAACGGATCTACCTAACAGAACGGTCTTCAATGTGTGCATTCAACTTACCGAGTTAAACTCGTGTGTTGAAGGGGAAGTCTGGAAACGCTTTCTGTGGAGAGATCTCAAAACAGGTATTTCCATCACTATTCCCGCATATAACGAAATAGCAGTAAAACTCTGCCTAAAACACAGAAGCAACGTATCCTTCAATCTGCTCTGCTGTGCGTTTGTTCAGCTAAGTGAGTTAAATCTCAATTTAGATTCAGGAGTCAGAAACACGTTTCTGCTAAGAGCTGCGTTTGGACATTTCTTAGTGAATGGGAGCCTATGCTGTAAGGAGAACTGTCTGCTTGTGAAATCAAAACGTAGCTACCTAACAGAACGGTCTTCAATGTGTGCATTCAACTTACCGAGTTAAACTCGAGTGTTGAAATGGAAGTCAGGAAACGCGTTCTGTGGAGAGAACTCAAAACAGGATTTCCAGCACCATTCCCGCATATAACGAAATGGCAGTAAAACTCTGCCTAAAACACAGAAGCAACGTATCTTTCAATTTGCTCTGCTGTGCGTTTGTTCAGCTAAGTGAGTCAAATCTCCCTTTAGATTCAGGAGTTAGATACAAGTTTCTGCTAAGAGCTGCGTTTGGATATTTCTCAGTGAATGGAAGCCTATGCTGTAAGGAGAACTGTCTGCTTGTGAAACCAAAACGGAGGTACCTAACAGAACGGTCTTCAATGTGTGCATTCAACTTACCGAGTTAAACTCGTGTGTTTTAGGGGAAGTCTGGAAACGCTTTCCTTTGAGAGATCTCAAAACAGGCATTTCCATCACTATTCCCGCATATAACGAAATAGCAGTAAAACCCTGCCTAAAACACAGAAGCAAAGTATCCTTCAATCTGCTCTGCTGTGCGTTTGTTCAGATAAGTGAGTTAAATCTCCCTTTAGATTCAGGAGTTAGAATCACGTTTCTGCTAAGAGCTGCATTTGGACATTTCTCAGTGAATGGGAGCCTATGCTGTAAGGAGAACTGTCTGCTTGTGAAACCAAAACGGAGCTACCTAACAGAACGGTCTTCAATGTGTGCATTCAACTTACCGAGTTAAACTCGTGTTTTGAAGGCGAAGTCTGGAAACGCTTTCTGTGGAGAGATCTCAAAACAGGCATGTCCAGCACTATGCCCGCATATAGCGAAATAGCAGTAAAACTCTGCCTAAAACACAGAAGCAACGTATCCTTCAATCTGCTCGGCTGTGCGTTTGTTCAGCTAAGTGAGTTAAATCTCCCTTTCGATTCAGGAGTTAGAAAGACCTTTCTGCTAAGAGCTGCGTTTGGACATTTCTCAGTGAATGGGAGCCTATGCTGTAAGGAGAAATGTCTGCTTGTGAAACCAAAGCGCAGCTACCTAACAGAACGGTCTTCAATGTGTGCATTCAACTTACAGAGTTAAACTCGTGTTCTGAAGGGTAAGTCTGGAAACGCTTTCTGTGGAGAGATCTGAAAACAGGCATTTCCAGCACTATTCCCGCATATGACAATATAGCAGAAAAACTCTGCCTAAAACACAAAAGCAACGTATCCTTCAATCCGCTCTGCTGTGCGTTTGTTCAGCTAAGTGAGTTAAATCTCCCTTTAGATTCAGGAGTCAGAAACACGTTTCTGCTAAGAGATGCGTTTGGACATTTCTCAGTGAATGGGAGCCTATGCTGTAAGGAGAACTCTCTGCTTGTGAAAACAAAACGGAGCTAACTAACAGAACGGTCTTCAATGTGTGCATTCAACTTACCGAGTTAAACTCGAGTGTTGAAATGGAAATCAGGAAAAGCGTTCTGTGGAGAGATCTCAAAACAGGCATTTACAGCACTATTCCCGCATATAACGAAATGGCAGTAAAACTCTGCCGAAAACACAGTAGCAACGTATCCTTCACTCTGCTCTGCTGTGCGTTTGTTCAGCTAAGTGAGTTAAATCTCCCTTTAGATTCAGGAGTTAGAAACACGTTTCTGCTAAGGGCTGCGTTTGGACATTTCTCAGTGAATGGGAGCCTATGCTGTAAGGAGAACTGTCTGCTTGTGAAACCAAAACGGAGCTAACTAACAGAACGGTCTTCAATGTGTGCATTCAACTTACCGACTTAAACTCTTGTGTTGAAGGGGAAGTCTGGATACGCTTTCTGTGGAGAGATCTCAAAACAGGCATTTCCAGCACTATTCCCGCATATAACGAAATGGCAGTAAAACTCTGCCTAAAACACAGAAGCAACGTATCCTTCAGTGTGCTCTGCTGTGCGTTTGTTCAGCTAAGTGAGTTAAATCTCCCTTTAGATTCAGGAGTTAGATACAAATTTCTGCTAACAGCTGCGTTTGGACATTTCTCAGTGAATGGGAGCCTATGTTGTAAGGAGAACTGCCTGCTTGTGAAACCAAAACGGAGGTACATAACAGAACGGTCTTCAATGTGTGCATTCAACTTACCGAGTTAAACTCTTGTGTTGTAGGGGAAGTCTGGAAACGCTTTCCTTTGAGAGATCTCAAAACAGGCATTTCCATCACTATTCCCGCATATAACGAAATAGCAGTAAAACCCTGCCTAAAACACAGAAGCAACGTATCCTTCAATCTGCTCTGCTGTGCGTTTGTTCAGATAAGTGAGTTAAATCTCCCTTTAGATTCAGGAGTTAGAATCACGTTTCTGCTAAGAGCTGCATTTGGACATTTCTCAGTGAATGGGAGCCTATGCTGTAAGGAGAACTGTCTGCTTGTGAAACCAAAACGGAGCTACCTAACAGAACGGTCTTCAATGTGTGCATTCAACTTACCGAGTTAAACTCGTGTGTTGAAGGCGAAGTCTGGAAACGCTTTCTGTGGAGAGATCTCAAAACAGGCATTTCCAGCACTATGCCCGCATATAGCGAAATAGCAGTAAATCTCTGCCTAAAACACAGAAGCAACGTATCCTTCAATCTGCTCGGCTGTGCGTTTGTTCAGCTAAGTGAGTTAAATCTCCCTTTCGATTCAGGAGTTAGAAAGACCTTTCTGCTAAGAGCTGCGTTTGGACATTTCTCAGTGAATGGGAGCCAATGCTGTAAGGAGAAATGTCTGCTTGTGAAACCAAAGCGCAGCTACCTAACAGAACGGTCTTCAATGTGTGCATTCAACTTACAGAGTTAAACTCGTGTTCTGAAGGGTAAGTCTGGAAACGCTTTCTGTGGAGAGATCTGAAAACAGGCATTTCCAGCACTATTCCCGCATATAACAATATAGCAGAAAAACTCTGCCTAAAACACAAAAGCAACGTATCCTTCAATCCGCTCTGCTGTGCGTTTGTTCAGCTAAGTGAGTTAAATCTCCCTTTAGATTCAGGAGTCAGAAACACGTTTCTGCTAAGAGATGCGTTTGGACATTTCTCAGTGAATGGGAGCCTATGCTGTAAGGAGAAATCTCTGCTTGTGAAAACAAAACGGAGCTAACTAACAGAACGGTCTTCAATGTGTGCATTCAACTTACAGAGTTAAACTCGTGTGTTGAAGGGGAAGTCTGGAAACGCTTTCTGTGGAGAGATCTCAAAACATGCATTTCCAGCACTATTCCCGCATATAACAAAATAGCAGTAAAACTCTGCCTAAAACACAAAAGCAACCCATCCTTCAATCTGCTCGGTTGGGCGTTTGTACAGCTAAGTGAGTTAAATCTCCCTTTAGATTCAGGAGTCAGAAAAACGTTTCTGCTTAGAGCTGCGTTTGGACGTTTCTCAGTGAATGGGAGCATATGCTGTAAGGAGAACTCTCTGCTTGTGAAACCAAAACGGAGCTAACTAACAGAACGGTCTTCAATGTGTGCATTCAAGTTACCGAGTTAAACTCGAGTGTTGAAATGGAAGTCAGGAAAAGCGTTCTGTGGAGAGATCTCAAAACAGGCATTTCCAGCACTATTCCCGCATATAACAAAATGGCAGTAAAACTCTGCCTAAAACACACAAGCAACGTATCCTTCAATCTGCTCTGCTGTGCGTTTGTTCAGCTACGTGAGTTAAATCTCCCTTTAGATTCAGGAGTTAGATACAAGTTTCTGCTAAGAGCTGCGTTTGGACATTTCTCAGTGAATGGGATCCTATGCTCTAAGGAGAACTGTCTGCTTGTGAAACCGAAACGGAGCTACCTAACTGAATGGTATTCAATGTGTCCATTCAACTTACCGAGTTAAGCTCGTGTGTTGAAGGGGAATACTTGAAACGCTTTCTGTGGAGAGATCTCAAAACAGGCATTTCCAGCACTATTCCCGCATATAACGAAAGAGCAGTAAAACTCTGCCTAAAACACAGAAGCAACGTATCCTTCAATCTGCTCTGCTGTGCGTTTGTTCAGCTAAGTGAGTTAAATCTCCCTTTAGATTCAGGAGTTAGAAACACGTTTCTGCTAAGAGCTGCGTTTGGACTTTTCTCAGTGAATGGGAGCCTATGGTGTAAGGAGAACTGTCTGCTTGTGAAACCAAAACGCAGCTACCTAACAGAACGGTCTTCAATGTGTGCATTCAACTTACCGAGTTAAGCAAGTGTGTTGAAGGGGAAGTCTGGAAACGATTTCTGTGGAGAGATCTCAAAACAGGCATTTCCAGCACTATTCCCGCATATAACGGAATAGCAGTAAAACTCTGCCTAAAACACAGAAGCAACGTATCCTTCAATCTGCTCTGCTGTGCGTTTGTTCAGCTAAGTGAGTTAAATCTCCCTTTAGATTCAGGGGTTAGAAACACGTTTCTGCTAAGAGATGCGTTTGAACATTTCTCAGTGAATGGGAGCCTATGTCGTAAGGAGAACTGTCTGCTTGTGAAACCAAAACGGAGCTACCTAAGAGAACGGTCTTCAATGTGTGCATTCAACTTACCGAGTTAAACTCGAGTGTTGAAATGGAAGTCTGGAAACTCGTTCTGTGGAGAGATCTCAAAACAGGTATTTCCAGCACTATTCCCGCATATAACAATATAGCAGAAAAACTCTGCCTAAAACACAAAAGCAACGTATCCTTCAATCCGCTCTGCTGTGCGTTTGTTCAGCTAAGTGAGTTAAATCTCCCTTTAGATTCAGGAGTCAGAAACACGTTTCTGCTAAGAGATACGTTTGGACATTTCTCAGTGAATGGGAGCCTATGCTGTAAGGAGAAATCTCTGCTTGTGAAAACAAAACGGAGCTAACTAACAGAACGGTCTTCAATGTGTGCATTCAACTTACCGAGTTAAACTCGAGTGTTGAAATGGAAATCAGGAAAAGCGTTCTGTGGAGAGATCTCAAAACAGGCATTTACAGCACTATTCCCGCATATAACGAAATGGCAGTAAAACTCTGCCGAAAACACAGAAGCAACGTATCCTTCACTCTGCTCTGCTGTGCGTTTGTTCAGCTAAGTGAGTTAAATCTCCCTTTAGATTCAGGAGTTAGAAACACGTTTCTGCTAAGAGCTGCGTTTGGACATTTCTCAGTGAATGCGAGCCTATGCTGTAAGGAGAACTGTCTGCTTGTGAAACCAAAACGGAGCTAACTAACAGAACGGTCTTCAATGTGTGCATTCAACTTACCGACTTAAACTCTTGTGTTGAAGGGGAAGTCTGGATACGCTTTCTGTGGAGAGATCTCAAAACAGGCATTTCCAGCACTATTCCCGCATATAACGAAATAGCAGTAAAACTCTGCCTAAAACACAGAAGCAACATATCCTACAATCTGCTCTGCTGTGCGTTTGTTCAGCTAAGTGTGTTAAATCTCCCTTTAGATTCAGGAGTTAGAAACACGTTTCTGCTAAGAGCTGCGTTTGGACATTTCTCAGTGTTTGGGAGCCTATGCTGTAAGGAGAAATCTCTGCTTGTGAAACCAAAACGGAGCTACCTAACAGATCGGTCTTCAATGTGTGCACTCAACTTACCGAGTTAAACTCGAGTGCTGAAATGGAAGTCTGGAACCGCGTTCTGTGGAGAGATCTCAAAACAGGCATTTCCAACACTATTCCCGCATATAACGAAATGGCAGTAAAACTCTGCCTAAAACACAGAAGCAACGTATCCTTCAATGTGCTCTGCTGTGCGTTTGTTCAGCTAAGTGAGTTAAATCTCCCTTTAGATTCAGGAGTTAGATACAAATTTCTGCTAACAGCTGCGTTTGGACATTTCTCAGTGAATGGGAGCCTATGTTGTAAGGAGAACTGCCTGCTTGTGAAACCAAAACGGAGGTACATAACAGAACGGTCTTCAATGTGTGCATTCAACTTACCGAGTTAAACTCGTGTGTTGTAGGGGAAGTCTGGAAACGCTTTCCTTTGAGAGATCTCAAAACAGGCATTTCCATCACTATTCCCGCATATAACGAAATAGCAGTAAAACCCTGCCTAAAACACAGAAGCAACGTATCCTTCAATCTGCTCTGCTGTGCGTTTGTTCAGATAAGTGAGTTAAATCTCCCTTTAGATTCAGGAGTTAGAATCACGTTTCTGCTAAGAGCTGCGTTTGGACATTTCTCAGTGAATGGGAGCCTATGCTGTAAGGAGAACTGTCTGCTTGTGAAACCGAAACGGAGCTACCTAACAGAACGGTATTCAATGTGTGCATTCAACTTACCGAGTTAAGCTCGTGTGTTGAAGGGGAAGACTGGAAACGCTTTCTGTGGAGAGATCTCAAAACATGCATTTCCAGCACTATTCCCGCATATAACGAAAGAGCAGTAAAACGCTGCCTAAAACACAGAAGCAACGTATCCTTCAATCTGCTCTGCTGTGCGTTTGTTCAGCTAAGTGAGTTAAATCTCCCTTTAGATTCAGGAGTTAGAAACACGTTTCTGCTAAGAGCTGCGTTTGGACTTTTCTCAGTGAATGGGAGCCTATGGTGTAAGGAGAACTGTCTGCTTGTGAAACCAAAACGGAGCTACCTAACAGAACGGTCTTCAATGTGTGCATTCAACTTACCGAGTTAAACTCGAGTGTTGAAATGGAAGTCTGGAAACGCGTTCTGTGGAGAGATCTCAAAACAGGTATTTCCAGCACTATTCCCGCATATAACAAAATGGCTGTAAAACTCTGCCTAAAACACAGAAGCAACGTATCCTTCAATCTGCTTTGCTGTGGGTTTGTTCAGCTAAGTGAGTTAAATCTCCCTTTAGATTCAGGAGTTAGAAACACGTTTCTGTTAAGAGCTGCGTTTGGACATTTCTCAGTGAATGGGAGCCTATGCTCTAAGGAGAACTGTCTGCTAGTGAAACCAAAACGGATCTACCTAACAGAACGGTCTTCAATGTGTGCATTCAACTTACCGAGTTAAACTCGTGTGTTGAAGGGGAAGTCTGGAAACGCTTTCTGTGGAGAGATCTCAAAAGAGGCATTTCCAGCACTATTCCCGCATATAACGAAATAGCAGTAAAACTCTGCCTAAAACACAGAAGCAACGTATCCTTCAATCTGCTCTGCTGTGCGTTTGTTCAGCTAAGTGAGTTAAATCTCCCTTTAGATTCAGGAGTTAGAAACACGTTTCTGCTAAGAGCTGCGTTTGGACATTTCTCAGTGAATGGAATCCTATGTTGTAAGGAGAACTGTCTGCTTGTGAAACCAAAGCGCAGCTACCTAACAGAACGGTCTTCAATGTGTGCATTCAACTTACAGAGTTAAACTCGTGTGTTGAAGGGGAAGTCTGGAAACGCTTTCTGTGGAGAGATCTCAAAACAGGCATTTCCAGCACTACTCCCGCATATAACGAAATAGCAGTAAAACTCTGCCTGAAACACAGAAGCAACGTATCCTTCCATCTGCTCTGCTGTGCGTTTGTTCAGCTAAGTGAGTTAAATCTCCCTTTAGATTCAGGAGTTAGAAACACGTTTCTGCTAAGAGCTGCGTTTGGACATTTCTCAGTGAATGGGAGCCTATGGTGTAAGGAGAACTGTCTGCTTGTGAAACCAAAACAGAGCTACCTAACAGAACGGTCTTCAATGTGTGCATTCAACTTACAGAGTTAAACTCGTGTTTTGAAGGGGAAGTCTGGAAACGATTTCTGTGGAGAGATCTCAAAACATGCATTTCCAGCACTATTCCCGCATATAACAAAATAGCAGTAAAACTCTGCCTAAAACACAGAAGCAACCCATCCTTCAATCTGCTCGGTTGGGCGTTTGTACAGCTAAGTGAGTTAAATCTCCCTTTAGATTCAGGAGTCAGAAAAACGTTTCTGCTTAGAGCTGCGTTTGGAGGTTTCTCAGTGAATGGGAGCATATGCTGTAAGGAGAACTCTCTGCTTGTGAAACCAAAACGGAGCTAACTAACAGAACGGTCTTCAATGTGTGCATTCAATTTACCGAGTTAAACTCGAGTGTTGAAATGGAAGTCAGGAAAAGCGTTCTGTGGAGAGATCTCAAAACAGGCATTTCCAGCACTATTCCCGCATATAACAAAATGGCAGTAAAACTCTGCCTAAAACACACAAGCAGCGTATCCTTCAATCTGCTCTGCTGTGCGTTTGTTTAGCTACGTGAGTTAAATCTCCCTTTAGATTCAGGAGTTAGATACAAGTTTCTGCTAAGAGCTGCGTTTGGACATTTCTCAGTGAATGGGATCCTATGCTCTAAGGAGAACTGTCTGCTTGTGAAACCGAAACGGAGCTACCTAAAAGAACGGTATTCAATGTGTGCATTCAACTTACCGAGTTAAGCTCGTGTGTTGAAGGGGAAGACTTGAAACGCTTTCTGTGGAGAGATCTCAAAACAGGCATTTCCAGCACTATTCCCGCATATAACGAAAGAGCAGTAAAACTCTGCCTAAAACACAGAAGCAACGTATCCTTCAATCTGCTCTGCTGTGCGTTTGTTCAGCTAAGTGAGTTAAATCTCCCTTTAGATTCAGGAGTTAGAAACACGTTTCTGCTAAGAGCTGCGTTTGGACTTTTCTCAATGAATGGGAGCCTATGGTGTAAGGAGAACTGTCTGCTTGTGAAACCAAAACGCAGCTACCTAACAGAACGGTCTTCAATGTGTGCATACAACTTACTGAGTTAAACTCGAGTGTTGAAATGGAAGTCAGGAAAAGCGTTCTGTGGAGAGATCTCAAAACAGGCATTTCCAGCACTATTCCCGCATATAACGAAATGGCAGTAAAACTCTGCCTAAAACACAGAAGCAACGTATCCTTCAATCTGCTCTGCTGTGCGTTTGTTCAGCTAAGTGAGTTAAATCTCCCTTTAGATTCAGGAGTTAGATACAAGTTTCTGCTAAGAGCTGCGTTTGGACATTTCTCAGTGAATGGGAGCCTATGCTGTAAGGAGAACTGTCTGCTTGTGAAACCAAAACGGATCTACCTAACAGAACGGTCTTCAATGTGTGCATTCAACTTACCGAGTTAAACTCGTGTGTTGAAGGGGAAGTCTGGAAACGCTTTCTGTGGAGAGATCTCAAAACAGGTATTTCCATCACTATTCCCGCATATAACGAAATAGCAGTAAAACTCTGCCTAAAACACAGAAGCAACGTATCCTTCAATCTGCTCTGCTGTGCGTTTGTTCAGCTAAGTGAGTTAAATCTCAATTTAGATTCAGGAGTTAGAAACACGTTTCTGCTAAGAGCTGCGTTTGGACATTTCTCAGTGTTTGGGAGCCTATGCTGTAAGGAGAAATCTCTGCTTGTGAAACCAAAACCGAGCTACCTAACAGAACGGTCTTCAATGTGTGCACTCAACTTACCGAGTTAAACTCGAGTGCTGAAATGGAAGTCTGGAACCGCGTTCTGTGGAGAGATCTCAAAACAGGCATTTCCAGCACTATTCCCGCATATAACGAAATGGCAGTAAAACTCTGCCTAAAACACAGAAGCAACGTATCCTTCAATGTGCTCTGCTGTGAATTTGTTCAGCTAAGTGAGTTAAATCTCCCTTTAGATTCAGGAGTTAGATACAAATTTCTGCTAACAGCTGCGTTTGGACATTTCTCAGTGAATGGGAGCCTATGTTGTAAGGAGAACTGCCTGCTTGTGAAACCAAAACGGAGGTACATAACAGAACGGTCTTCAATGTGTGCATTCAACTTACCGAGTTAAACTCGTGTGTTGTAGGGGAAGTCTGGAAACGCTTTCCTTTGAGAGATCTCAAAACAGGCATTTCCATCACTATTCCCGCATATAACGAAATAGCAGTAAAACCCTGCCTAAAACACAGAAGCAACGTATCCTTCAATCTGCTCTGCTGTGCGTTTGTTCAGATAAGTGAGTTAAATCTCCCTTTAGATTCAGGAGTTAGAATCACGTTTCTGCTAAGAGCTGCATTTGGACATTTCTCAGTGAATGGGAGCCTATGCTGTAAGGAGAACTGTCTGCTTGTGAAACCAAAACGGAGCTACCTAACAGAACGGTCTTCAATGTGTGCATTCAACTTACCGAGTTAAACTCGTGTGTTTAAGGCGAAGTCTGGAAACGCTTTCTGTGGAGAGATCTCAAAACAGGCATTTCCAGCACTATGCCCGCATGTAGCGAAATAGCAGTAAAACTCTGCCTAAAACACAGAAGCAACGTATCCTTCAATCTGCTCGGCTGTGCGTTTGTTCAGCTAAGTGAGTTAAATCTCCCTTTCGATTCAGGAGTTAGAAAGACCTTTCTGCTAAGAGCTGCGTTTGGACATTTCTCAGTGAATGGGAGCCTATGCTGTAAGGAGAAATGTCTGCTTGTGAAACCAAAGCGCAGCTACCTAACAGAACGGTCTTCAATGTGTGCATTCAACTTACAGAGTTAAACTCGTGTTCTGAAGGGTAAGTCTGGAAACGCTTTCTGTGGAGAGATCTGAAAACAGGCATTTCCAGCACTATTCCCGCATATAACAATATAGCAGAAAAACTCTGCCTAAAACACAAAAGCAACGTATCCTTCAATCCGCTCTGCTGTGCGTTTGTTCAGCTAAGTGAGTTAAATCTCCCTTTAGATTCAGGAGTCAGAAACACGTTTCTGCTAAGAGATGCGTTTGGACATTTCTCAGTGAATGGGAGCCTATGCTGTAACGAGAACTCTCTGCTTGTAAAAACAAAACGGAGCTAACTAACAGAACGGTCTTCAATGTGTGCATTCAACTTACCGAGTTAAACTCGAGTGTTGAAATGGAAATCAGGAAAAGCGTTCTGTGGAGAGATCTCAAAACAGGCATTTACAGCACTATTCCCGCATATAACGAAATGGCAGTAAAACTCTGCCGAAAACACAGAAGCAACGTATACTTCACTCTGCTCTGCTGTGCGTTTGTTCAGCTAAGTGAGTTAAATCTCCCTTTAGATTCAGGAGTTAGAAACACGTTTCTGCTAAGAGCTGCGTTTGGACATTTCTCAGTGAATGGGAGCCTATGCTGTAAGGAGAACTGTCTGCTTGTGAAACCAAAACGGAGCTAACTAACAGAACGGTCTTCAATGTGTGCATTCAACTTACCGACTTAAACTCTTGTGTTGAAGGGGAAGTCTGGATACGCTTTCTGTGGAGAGATCTCAAAACAGGCATTTCCAGCACTATTCCCGCATATAACGAAATAGCAGTAAAACTCTGCCTAAAACACAGAAGCAACATATCCTACAATCTGCTCTGCTGTGCGTTTGTTCAGCTAAGTGTGTTAAATCTCCCTTTAGATTCAGGAGTTAGAAACACGTTTCTGCTAAGAGCTGCGTTTGGACATTTCTCAGTGTTTGGGAGCCTATGCTGCAAGGAGAAATCTCTGCTTGTGAAACCAAAACGGAGCTACCTAACAGAATGGTCTTCAATGTGTGCACTCAACTTACCGAGTTAAACTCGAGTGCTGAAATGGAAGTCTGGAACCGCGTTCTGTGGAGAGATCTCAAAACAGGCATTTCCAGCACTATTCCCGCATATAACGAAATGGCAGTAAAACTCTGCCTAAAACACAGAAGCAACGTATCCTTCAATGTGCTCTGCTGTGCGTTTGTTCAGCTAAGTGAGTTAAATCTCCCTTTAGATTCAGGAGTTAGATACAAATTTCTGCTAACAGCTGCGTTTGGACATTTCTCAGTGAATGGGAGCCTATGTTGTAAGGAGAACTGCCTGCTTGTGAAACCAAAACGGAGGTACATAACAGAACGGTCTTCAATGTGTGCATTCAACTTACCGAGTTAAACTCGTGTGTTGTAGGGGAAGTCTGGAAACGCTTTCCTTTGAGAGATCTCAAAACAGGCATTTCCATCACTATTCCCGCATATAACGAAATAGCAGTAAAACCCTGCCTAAAACACAGAAGCAACGTATCCTTCAATCTGCTCTGCTGTGCGTTTGTTCAGATAAGTGAGTTAAATCTCCCTTTAGATTCAGGAGTTAGAATCACGTTTCTGCTAAGAGCTGCATTTGGACATTTCTCAGTGAATGGGAGCCTAGGCTGTAAGGAGAACTGTCTGCTTGTGAAACCAAAACGGAGCTACCTAACAGAACGGTCTTCAATGTGTGCATTCAACTTACCGAGTTAAACTCGTGTGTTGAAGGCGAAGTCTGGAAACGCTTTCTGTGGAGAGATCTGAAAACAGGCATTTCCAGCACTATTCCCGCATATAACAATATAGCAGAAAAATTCTGCCTAAAACACAAAAGCAACGTATCCTTCAATCCGCTCTGCTGTGCGTTTGTTCAGCTAAGTGAGTTAAATCTCCCTTTAGATTCAGGAGTTAGAAACACGTTTCTGCTAAGAGATGCGTTTGGACATTTCTCAGTGAATGGGAGCCTATGCTGTAAGGAGAACTCTCTGCTTGTGAAAACAAAACGGAGCTAACTAACAGAACGGTCTTCAATGTGTGCATTCAACTTACCGAGTTAAACTCGAGTGTTGAAATGGAAATCAGGAAAAGCGTTCTGTGGAGAGATCTCAAAACAGGCATTTACAGCACTATTCCCGCATATAACGAAATGGCAGTAAAACTCTGCCGAAAACACAGAAGCAACGTATCCTTCACTCTGCTCTGCTGTGCGTTTGTTCAGCTAAGTGAGTTAAATCTCCCTTTAGATTCAGGAGTTAGAAACACGTTTCTGCTAAGAGCTGCGTTTGGACATTTCTCAGTGAATGGGAGCCTATGCTGTAAGGAGAACTGTCTGCTTGTGAAACCAAAACGGAGCTAACTAACAGAACGGTCTTCAATGTGTGCATTCAACTTACCGACTTAAACTCTTGTGTTGAAGGGGAAGTCTGGATACGCTTTCTGTGGAGAGATCTCAAAACAGGCATTTCCAGCACTATTCCCGCATATAACGAAATAGCAGTAAAACTCTGCCTAAAACACAGAAGCAACATATCCTACAATCTGCTCTGCTGTGCGTTTGTTCAGCTAAGTGTGTTAAATCTCCCTTTAGATTCAGGAGTTAGAAACACGTTTCTGCTAAGAGCTGCGTTTGGACATTTCTCAGTGTTTGGGAGCCTATGCTGTAAGGAGAAATCTCTGCTTGTGAAACCAAAACGGAGCTACCTAACAGAACGGTCTTCAATGTGTGCACTCAACTTACCGAGTTAAACTCGAGTGCTGAAATGGAAGTCTGGAACCGCGTTCTGTGGAGAGATCTCAAAACAGGCATTTCCAGCACTATTCCCGCATATAACGAAATGGCAGTAAAACTCTGCCTAAAACACAGAAGCAACGTATCCTTCAATGTGCTCTGCTGTGCGTTTGTTCAGCTAAGTGAGTTAAATCTCCCTTTAGATTCAGGAGTTAGATACAAATTTCTGCTAACAGCTGCGTTTGGACATTTCTCAGTGAATGGGAGCCTATGTTGTAAGGAGAACTGCCTGCTTGTGAAACCAAAACGGAGGTACATAACAGAACGGTCTTAAATGTGTGCATTCAACTTACCGAGTTAAACTCGTGTGTTGTAGGGGAAGTCTGGAAACGCTTTCCTTTGAGAGATCTCAAAACAGGCATTTCCATCACTATTCCCGCATATAACGAAATAGCAGTAAAACCCTGCCTAAAACACAGAAGCAACGTATCCTTCAATCTGCTCTGCTGTGCGTTTGTTCAGATAAGTGAGTTAAATCTCCATTTAGATTCAGGAGTTAGAATCACGTTTCTGCTAAGAGCTGCATTTGGACATTTCTCAGTGAATGGGAGCCTATGCTGTAAGGAGAACTGTCTGCTTGTGAAACCAAAACGGAGCTACCTAACAGAACGCTCTTCAATGTGTGCATTCAACTTACCGAGTTAAACTCGTGTGTTGAAGGCGAAGTCTGGAAACGCTTTCTGTGGAGAGATCTCAAAACAGGCATTTCCAGCACTATGCCCGCATATAGCGAAATAGCAGTAAAACTCTGCCTAAAACACAGAAGCAACGTATCCTTCAATCTGCTCGGCTGTGCGTTTGTTCAGCTAAGTGAGTTAAATCTCCCTTTCGATTCAGGAGTTAGAAAGACCTTTCTGCTAAGAGCTGCGCTTGGACATTTCTCAGTGAATGGGAGCCTATGCTGTAAGGAGAAATGTCTGCTTGTGAAACCAAAGCGCAGCTACCTAACAGAACGGTCTTCAATGTGTGCATTCAACTTCCAGAGTTAAACTCGTGTTCTGAAGGGGAAGTCTGGAAACGTTTTCTGTGGAGAGATCTCCAAACAGGCATTTCCAGCACTATTCCCGCATATAACAATATAGCAGAAAAACTCTGCCTAAAACACAAAAGCAACGTATCCTTCAATCTGCTCTGCTGTGCGTTTGTTCAGCTAAGTGAGTTAAATCTCCCTTTAGATTCAGGAGTCAGAAACACGTTTCTGCTAAATGATGCGTTTGGACATTTCTCAGTGAATGGGAGCCTATGCTGTAAGGAGAACTCTCTGCTTGTGAAACCAAAACGGAGCTAACTAACAGAACGGTCTTCAATGTGTGCATTCAACTTACCGAGTTAAACTCGAGTGTTGAAATGGAAATCTGGAAAAGCGTTCTGTGGAGAGATCTCAAAACAGGCATTTCCAGCACTATTCCCGCATATAACGAAATAGCAGTAAAACTCTGCCTAAAACACAGAAGCAACATATCCTACAATCTGCTCTGCTGTGCGTTTGTTCAGCTAAGTGTGTTAAATCTCCCTTTAGATTCAGGAGTTAGAAACACGTTTCTGCTAAGAGCTGCGTTTGGACATTTCTCAGTGAATGGGAGCCTATGCTGTAAGGAGAAATCTCTGCTTGTGAAATTAAAACGGAGATACGTAACAGAAAGGTCTTCAATGTGTGCACTCAACTTACCGAGTTAAACTCGAGTGCTGAAATGGAAGTCTGAAACTGGGTTCTGTGGAGAGATCTCAAAACAGGCATTTCCAGGACTATTCCCGCATATAACGAAATGGCAGTAAAACTCTGCCTAAAACACAGAAGCAACGGATCCTTCAATCTGCTCTGCTGTGCGTTTGTTCAGCTAAGTGAGTTAAATCTCCCTTTAGATTCAGGAGTTAGATACAAGTTTCTGCTAAGAGCTGCGTTTGGACATTTCTCCGTGAATGGAGCCTATGCTCTAAGGAGAACTGTCTGCTTGTGAAACCAAAACGGATCTACCTAACAGAACGGTCTTCAATGTGTGCATTCAACTTACCGAGTTAAACTCGTGTGTTGAAGGGGAAGTCTGGAAACGCTTTCTGTGGAGAGATCTCAAAACAGGCATTTCCAGCACTATTCCCGCATATAACGAAATAGCAGTAAAACTCTTCCTAAAACATAGAAGCAACGTATCCTTCAATGTGCTCTGCTGTGCGTTTGTTCAGCTAAGTGAGTTAAATCTCCCTTTAGATTCAGGAGTTAGATACAAGTTTCTGCTAAGAGCTGCGTTTGGACATTTCTCAGTGAATGGAAGCCTATGCTGAAAGGAGAAATGTCTGCTTGTGAAACCAAAACGGAGGTACCTAACAGAACGGTCTTCAATGTGTGCATTCAACTTACCGTGTTAAACTCGTGTGTTGTAGGGGAAGTCTGGAAACGCTTTCTGTTGAGAGATCTCAAAACAGGCATTTCCAGCACTATTCCCGCATATAACGAAATAGCAGTAAAACTCTGCCTAAAACACAGAAGCAACGTATCCTTCAATCTGCACTGCTGTGCGTTCGTTCAGCTAAGTGAGTTAAATCTCCCTTTAGATTCAGGAGTTAGAAACAGGTTTCTGCTAAGAGCTGCGTTTGGACATTTCTCAGTGAATGGGAGCCTATTGTGTAAGGAGAACTGTCTGCTTGTGAAACCAAAACGGAGCTACCTAACAGATCGGTCTTCAATGTGTGCATTCAACTTACCGAGTTAAGCACGTGTGTTGAAGGGGAAGTCTGGAAACGATTTCTGTTGAGAGATCTCAAAACAGGCATTTCCATCACTATTCCCTCATATAACGAAATAGCAGTAAAACTCTGCCGAAAACACAGAAGCAACGTATCCTTCAATCTGCTCTGCTGTGCGTTTGTTCAGCTAAATGAGTTAAATCTCCCTTTAGATTCAGGAGTTAGAAACACGTTTCTGCTATGAGCTGCGTTTGGACATTTCTCAGTGAGTCGGAGCCTATGCTGTAAGGAGAACTGTCTGCCTGTGAAACCAAAGCGCAGCTACCTAACAGAACGGTCTTCAATGTGTGCATTCAACTTACAGAGTTAAACTCGTGTTTTGAAGAGGAAGTCTGGAAACGCTTTCGGTGGAGAGATCTCAAAACAGGCATTTCCAGCACTATTCCCGCATATAACAAAATAGCAGTAAAACTCTGCCTAAAACACAGAAGCAACCTATACTTCAATCTGCTCGGCTGTGCGTTTGTTCAGCTAAGTGAGTTAAATCTCCCTTTAGATTCAGGATTCAGAAAAACGTTTCTGCTTAGCGCTGCGTTTGGACGTTTCTCAGTGAAAGGGATCATATGCTGTAAGGAGAACTCTCTGCTTGTGAAACCAAAACGGAGCTAACTAACAGAACGGTCTTCAATGTGTGAATTCAACTTACCGAGTTAAACTCGAGTGTTGAAATGGAAGTCAGGAAAATCGTTCTGTGGAGAGATCTCAAAACAGGCATTTCCACCACTATTCCCGCATATAACAAAATGGCAGTAAAACTCTGCCTAAAACACACAAGCAACGTATCCTTCAATCTGCTCTGCTGTGCGTTTGTTCAGCTAAGTGAGTTAAATCTCCCTTTAGATTCAGGAGTTAGATACAAGTTTCTGCTAAGAGCTGCGTTTGGACATTTCTCAGTGAATGGGAGCCTATGCTCTAAGGAGAACTGTCTGCTTGTGAAACCGAAACGGAGCTACCTAACAGAACGGTCTTCAATGTGTGCATTCAACTTACCGAGTTAAGCTCGTGTGTTGAAGGGGAAGACTGGAAACGCTTTCTGTGGAGAGATCTCAAAACAGGCATTTCCAGCACTATTCCCGAATATAACGAAAGAGCAGTAAAACTCTGCCTAAAACACAGAAGCAACGTATCCTTCAATCTGCTCTGCTGTGCGTTTGTTCAGCTAAGTGAGTTAAATCTCCCTTTAGATTAAGGGGTTAGAAACACGTTTCTGCTAAGAGATGCATTTGGACATTTCTCAGTGAATGGGAGCCTATGCTGTAAGGAGAACTGTCTGCTTGTGAAACCAAAACGGATCTACCTAACAGAACAGTCTTAAATGTGTGCATTCAACGTACCGAGATAAGCTCGTGTGTTCAAAGGGAAGTCTGGAAACGCTTTCTGTGGAGAGATCTCAAAACAGGTATTTCCAGCAGTATTCCAGTATATAACGAAATAGCAGTAAAACTCTGCCTAAAACACAGAAGCAACATATCCTACAATCTGCTCTGCTGTGCGTTTGTTCGGCTAAGTGTGATAAATCTCCCTTTAGATTCAGGAGTTAGAAACAGGTTTCTGCTAATAGCTGCTTTTGGACATTTCTCAGTGAATGGGAGCCTATGCTGTAAGGAGAACTCTCTGCTTGTGAAACCAAAACGGAGCTACCTAACAGAACGGTCTTCAATGTGTGCATTCAACTTACCGAGTTAAACTCCTGTGTTGAAGGCGAAGTCTGGAAACGCTTTCTGTGGAGAGATCTCAAAACAGGCATTTCCAGCACTATGCCCGCATATAACGAAATAGCAGTAAAACTCTGCCTAAAACACAGAAGCAACGTATCTTTCAATCTGCTTGGCTGTGCGTTTGTTCAGCTAAGTGAGTTAAATCTCCCTTTAGATACAGGAGTTAGAAAGACGTTTCTGCTAAGAGCTGCGTTTGGACATTTCTCAGTGAATGGGAGCCTATGCTGTAAGGAGAACTCTCTGCTTGTGAAACCAAAACGGAGCTAACTAACAGAACGGTCTTCAATGTGTGCATTCAACTTACCGAGTTAAACTCGAGTGTTGAAATGGAAGTCAGGAAAAGCGTTCTGTGGAGAGATCTCAAAACAGGCATTTCGAGCACTATTCCCGCATATAACGAAATGGCAGTAAAACTCTGCCTAAAACACAGAAGCAACGTATCCTTCAATCTGCTCTGCTGTGCGTTTGTTCAGCTAAGTGAGTTAAATCTCCCTTTAGATTCAGGAGTTAGATACAAGTTTCTGCTAAGAGCTGAGTTTGGACATTTCTCACTGAATGGGAGCCTATGCTGTAAGGAGAACTGTCTGCTTGTGAAACCATAACGGATCTACATAACAGAACGGTCTTCAATGTGTGCATTCTACTTACCGAGTTAAACTCGTGTGTTGAAGGGGAAGTCTGGAAACGCTTTCTGTGGAGAGATATCAAAACAGGCATTTCCATCACTATTCCCGCATATAACGAAATAGCAGTAAAACTCTGCCTAAAACACAGAAGCAACGTATCCTTCAATCTGCTCTGCTGTGCGTTTGTTCAGCTAAGTGAGTTAAATCTCCCTTTCGATTCAGGAGTCAGAAACACGTTTCTGCTAACAGCTGCGTTTGGACATTTCTTAGTGAATGGGAGCCTATGCTGTAAGGAGAACTGTCTGCTTGTGAAACCAAAACGTAACTACTTAACAGAACGGTCTTCAATGTGTGCATTCAACTTACCGAGTTAAACTCGAGTGTTGAAATCGAAGTCAGGAAACGCGTTCTGTGGAGAGAACTCAAAACAGGATTTCCAGCACTATTCCCGCATATAACGAAATGGCAGTAAAACTCTGCCTAAAACACAGAAGCAACGTATCCTTCAATTTGCTCTGCTGTGCGTTTGTTCAGCTAAGTGAGTTAAATCTCCCTTTAGATTCAGGAGTTAGATACAAGTTTCTGCTAAGAGCTGCGTTTGGACATTTCTCAGTGAATGGAAGCCTATGCTGTAAGGAGAACTGTCTGCTTGTGAAACCAAAACGGAGGTACCTAGCAGAACGGTCTTCAATGTGTGCATTCAACTTACCGAGTTAAACTCGTGTGTTGTAGGGGAAGTCTGGAAACGCTTTCAGTTGAGAGATCTCAAAACAGGCATTTCCATCACTATTCCCTCATATAACGAAATAGCAGTAAAACTCTGCCTAAAACACAGAAGCAACGTATCCTTCAATCTGCACTGCTGTGCGTTTGTTCAGCTAAGTGAGTTAAATCTCCCTTTAGATTCAGGAGTTAGAAACACGTTTCTGCTAAGAGCTGCGTTTGGACATTTCTCAGTGAATGGGAGCCTATGGCGTAAGGAGAACTGTCTGCTTGTGAAACCAAAACGGAGCTACCTAATAGAACGGCCTTCAATGTGTGCATTCAACTTACCGAGTTAAGCACGTGTGTTGAAGGGGAAGTCTGGAAACGATTTCTGTGGAGAGATCTCAAAACAGGCATTTCCAGCACTATTCCCGCATATAACGAAATAGAAGTAAAACTCTGCCTAAAACACAGAAGAAACGTATCCTTCAATCTGCTCTGCTGTGCGTTTGTTCAGCTAAGTGAGTTAAATCTCCCTTTAGATTCAGGAGTTAGATACAAGTTTCTGCTAAGAGCTGCGTTTGGACATTTCTCAGTGAATGGGAGCCTATGCTGTAAGGAGAACTGTCTGCTTGTGAAACCAAAACGGATATACCTAACAGAACGGTCTTCAATGTGTGCATTTAACTTACCGAGTTAAACTCGTGTGTTGAAGGGGAAGTCTGGAAACGCTTTCTGTGGAGAGATCTCAAAACAGGCATTTCCAGCACTATTCCCGCATATAACGAAATAGCAGTAAAACTCTACCTAAAACATAGAAGCAACGTATCCTTCAATCTGCTCTGCTGTGCGTTTGTTCAGCTAAGTGAGTTAAATCTCCCTTTAGATTCAGGAGTTAGATACAAGTTTCTGCTAAGATCTGCGTTTGGACATTTCTCAGTGAATGAAGCCTATGCTGTAAGGAAAAATGTCTGCTTGTGAAACCAAAACGGAGGTACCTAACAGAACGGTCTTCAATGTGTGCATTCAACTTACCGAGTTAAACTCGTGTGTTGTAGGTGAAGTCTGGAAACGCTTTCTGTTGAGAGATCTCAAAACAGGCATTTCCATCACTATTCCCTCATATAACGAAATAGCAGTAAAACTCTGCCTAAAACACAGAAGCAACGTATCCTTCAATCTGCACTGCTGTGCGTTCGTTCAGCTAAGTGAGTTAAATCTCCCTTTAGATTCAGGAGTTAGAAACACGTTTCTGCTAAGAGCTGCGTTTGGACATTTCTCAGTGAATGGGAGCCTATGGTGTAAGGAGAACTGTCTGCTTGTGAAACCAAAACGGAGCTACCTAACAGAACGGTCTTCAATGTGTGCATTCAACTTACCGAGTTAAGCACGTGTGTTTAAGGGGAAGTCTGGAAACGATTTCTGTGGAGAGATCTCAAAACAGGCATTTCCATCACTATTCCCTCATATAACGAAATAACAGTTAAACTCTGCCTAAAACACAGAAGCAACATATCCTACAATCTGCACTGCTGTGCGTTTCTTCAGCTAAGTGTGTTAAATCTCCCTTTAGATTCAGGAGTTAGAAACACGTTTCTGCTAAGTGCTGCGTTTGGACATTTCTCAGTGAATGGGAGCCTATGCTGTAAGGCGAACTCTCTGCTTCTGAAACCAAAACGGAGCTACCTAACAGAACGGTCTTCAATGTGTGCACTCAACTTACCGAGTTAAACTCGAGTGCTGAAATGGAAGTCTGGAAACGCGTTCTGTGGAGAGATCTTAAAACAGGCATTTCCAGCACTATTCCCGCATATAACGAAATGGCAGTAAAACTCTGCTTAAAAAAAAGAAGCAACGTATTTTTCAATGTGCTCTGCTGTGCGTTTGTTCAGCTAAGTGAGTTAAATCTCCCTTTAGATTCAGGAGTTAGATACAAATTTCTGCTAAGAGCTGCGTTTGGACATTTCTCAGTGAATGGGAGCCTATGTTGTAAGGAGAACTGCCTGCTTGTGAAACCAAAACGGAGGTACATAACAGAACGGTCTTCAATGTGTGCATTCAACTTACCGAGTTAAACTCGTGTGTTGTAGGGGAAGTCTGGAAACGCTTTCCTTTGAGAGATCTCAAAACAGGCATTTCCATCACTATTCCCGCATATAACGAAATAGCAGTAAAACCCTGCCTAAAACACAGAAGCAAAGTATCCTTCAATCTGCTCTGCTGTGCGTTTGTTCAGATAAGTGAGTTAAATCTCCCTTTAGATTCAGGAGTTAGAATCACGTTTCTGCTAAGAGCTGCATTTGGACATTTCTCAGTGAATGGGAGCCTATGCTCTAAGGAGAACTGTCTGCTTGTGAAACCAAAACGGAGCTACCTAACAGAACGGTCTTCAATGTGTGCATTCAACTTACCGAGTTAAACTCGTGTGTTGAAGGCGAAGTCTGGAAACGCTTTCTGTGGAGAGATCTCAAAACAGGCATTTCCAGCACTATGCCCGCATATAGCGAAATAGCAGTAAAACTCTGCCTAAAACACAGAAGCAACGTATCCTTCAATCTGCTCGGCTGTGCGTTTGTTCAGCTAAGTGAGTTAAATCTCCCTTTTGATTCAGGAGTTAGAAAGGCCTTTCTGCTAAGAGCTGCGTTTGGACATTTCTCAGTGAATGTGAGCCTATGCTGTAAGGAGAAATGTCTGCTTGTGAAACCAAAGCGCAGCTACCTAACAGAACGGTCTTCAATGTGTGCATTCAACTTACAGAGTTAAACTCGTGTTCTGAAGGGTAAGTCTGGAAACGCTTTCTGTGGAGAGATCTCAAAACAGGCATTTCCAGCACTATTCCCGCATATAACAATATAGCAGAAAAACTCTGCCTAAAACACAAAAGCAACGTATCCTTCAATCTGCTCTGCTGTGCGTTTGTTCAGCTAAGTGAGTTAAATCTCCCTTTCGATTCAGGAGTCAGAAACACGTTTCTGCTAAGAGATGCGTTTGGACATTTCTCAGTGAATGGGAGCCTATGCTGTAAGGAGAACTCTCTGCTTGTGAAAACAAAACGGAGCTAACTAACAGAACGGTTTTCAATGTGTGCATTCAACTTACCGAGTTAAACTCGAGTGTTGAAATGGAAATCAGGAAAAGCGTTCTGTGGATAGATCTCAAAACAGGCATTTCCAGCACTATTCCCGCATATAACGAAATAGAAGTAAAACTCTGCCTAAAACACAGAAGAAACGTATCCTTCAATCTGCTCTGCTGTGCGTTTGTTCAGCTAAGTGAGTTAAATCTCCCTTTAGATTCAGGAGTTAGAAACACGTTTCTGCTAAGAGCTGCGTTTGGACATTTCTCAGTGAATGGGAGCCTATGGTGTAAGGAGAACTGTCTGCTTGTGAAACCAAAACGGAGCTACCTAACAGAACGGTCTTCAATGTGTGCATTCAACTTACCGAGTTAAGCACGTGTGTTGAAGGGGAAGTCTGGACACGATTTCTGTGGAGAGATCTCAAAACAGGCATTTCCGGCACTATTCCTGCATATAACGAAATAGAAGTAAAACTCTGCCTAAAACACAGAAGAAACTTACCCTTCAATCGGCTCTGCTGTGCGTTTGTTCAGCTAAGTGAGTTAAATCTCCCTTTAGATTCAGGAGTTAGAAACACGTTTCTGCTAAGGGCTGCGTTTGGACATTTCTCAGTGAATGGGAGCCTATGCCGTAAGGAGAACTGTCTGCTTGTGAAACCAAAACGGAGCTACCTAACAGAACGGTCTTCAATGTGTGCATTCAACTTACCGAGTTAAACTCGTGTGTTGAAGGGGAAGTCTGGAAACGCTTTCTGTGGAGAGATATCAAAACAGGCATTTCCAGCACTATTCCCGCATATAACGAAATAGCAGTAAAACTCTGTCTAAAACACAGAAACAACGTATCCTTCAATCTGCTCTGCTGTGCGTTTGTTCAGCTAAGTGAGTTAAATCTCCCTTTAGATTCAGGAGTTAGAAACACGTTTCTGCTGAGAGCTGCGTTTGGACATTTCTCAGTGAATGGAATCCTATGTTGTAAGGAGAACTGTCTGCTTGTGAAACCAAAACGGATCTACCTAACAGAACGGTATTCATTGTGTGCATTCATTTTACCGAGTTATACTCGTGTGTTGAAGGGGAAGTCTGGAAAAGCTTTCTGTGGAGAGATCTCAAAAGAGGCATTTCCAGCACTATTCCCGCATATAACGAAATAGCAGTTAAACTCTGCCTAAAACACAGAAGCAACATATCCTAAAATCTGCACTGCTGTGCGTTTCTTCAGCTAAGTGTGTTAAATCTCCCTTTAGATTCAGGAGTCAGAAACACGTTTCTGCTGAGAGCTGCGTTTGGACATTTCTCAGTGAATGGGAGCCTATGTTGTAAGGAGAACTGCCTGCTTGTGAAACCAAAACGGAGGTACATAACAGAACGGTCTTCAATGTGTGCATTCAACTTACCGAATTAAACACGTGTGTTGTAGGGGAAGTCTGGAAACGCTTTCCTTTGAGAGATCTCAAAACAGGCATTTCCATCACTATTCCCGCATATAACGATATAGCAGTAAAACCCTGCCTAAAACACAGAAGCAACGTATCCTTCAATCTGCTCTGCTGTGCTTTTGTGCAGATAAGTGAGTTAAATCTCCCTTTAGATTCAGGAGATAGAATCACGTTTCTGCTAAGAGCTGCATTTGGACATTTCTCAGTGAATGGGAGCCTATGCTGTAAGGAGAACTGTCTGCTTGTGAAACCAAAACGGAGCTACCTAACAGAACGGTCTTCAATGTGTGCATTCAACTTACCGAGTTAAACTCGTGTGTTGAAGGCGAAGTCTGGAAACGCTTTCTGTGGAGAGATCTCAAAACAGGCATTTCCATCACTATGCCCGCATAAAGCGAAATAGCAGTAAAACTCTGCCTAAAAAACAGAAGCAACGTATCCTTCAATCTGCTCGGCAGTGCGTTTGTTCAGCTAAGTGAGTTAAATCACACTTTCGATTCAGGAGTTAGAAAGACCTTTCTGCTAAGAGCTGCGTTTGGACATTTCTCAGTGAATGGGAGCCTATGCTGTAAGGAGAAATGTCTGCTTGTGAAACCAAAGCGCAGCTACCTAACAGAACGGTCTTCAATGTGTGCATTCAACTTACAGAGTTAAACTCGTGTTCTGAAGGGGAAGTCTGGAAACGCTTTCTGTGGAGAGATCTCCAAACAGGCATTTCCAGCACTATTCCCGCATATAACAATATAGCAGTAAAACTCTGCCTAAAACACAAAAGCAACGTATACTTCAATCTGCTCTGCTGTGCGTTTGTTCAGCTAAGTGAGTTAAATCTCCCTTTAGATTCAGGAGTTAGAAACACGTTTCTGCTAAGTGCTGCGTTTGGACATTTCTCAGTGATTGGGAGCCTATGCTGTAAGGAGAAATCTCTGCTTGTGAAACCAAAACGGAGCTACCTAACAGAACGGTCTTCAATGTGTGCACTCAATTTACCGAGTTAAACTCGAGTGCTGAAATGGAAGTCTGGAACCGCGTTCTGTGGAGAGATCTCAAAACAGGCATTTCCAGCACTATTCCCGCATATAACGAAATGGCAGTAAAACTCTGCCTAAAACACAGAATCAACGTATCCTTCAATGTGCTCTGCTGTGCGTTTGTTCAGCTAAGTGAGTTAAATCTCCCTTTAGATTCAGGAGTTAGATACAAATTTCTGCTAAGAGCTGCGTTTGGACATTTCTCAGTGAATGGGAGCCTATGTTGTAAGGAGAACTGCCTGCTTGTGAAACCAAAACGGAGGTACATAACAGAACGGTCTTCAATGTGTGCATTCAACTTACCGAGTTAAACTCGTGTGTTGTAGGGGAAGTCTGGAAACGCTTTCCTTTGAGAGATCTCAAAACAGGCATTTCCATCACTATTCCCGCATATAACGAAATAGCAGTAAAACCCTGCCTAAAACACAGAAGCAACGTATCCTTCAATCTGCTCTGCTGTGCGTTTGTTCAGATAAGTGAGTTAAATCTCCCTTTAGATTCAGGAGTTAGAATCATGTTTCTGCTAAGAGCTGCATTTGGACATTTCTCAGTGAATGGGAGCCTATGCTGTAAGGAGAACTGTCTGCTTGTGAAACCAAAACGGAGCTACCTAACAGAACGGTCTTCAATGTGTGCATTCAACTTACCGAGTTAAACTCGTGTGTTGAAGGCGAAGTCTGGAAACGCTTTCTGTGGAGAGATCTCAAAACAGGCATTTCCAGCACTATGCCCGCATATAGCGAAATAGCAGTAAAACTCTGCCTAAAACACAGAAGCAACGTATCCTTCAATCTACTCGGCTGTGCGTTTGTTCAGCTAAGTGAGTTAATTCTCCCTTTCGATTCAAGAGTTAGAAAGACCCTTCTGCTAAGAGCTGCGTTTGGACATTTCTCAGTGAATGGGAGCCTATGCTGTAAGGAGAACTGTCTGCTTGTGAAACCAAAACGGATCTACCTAACAGAACGGTCTTCAATGTGTGCATTCAACTTACCGAGTTAAAATCGTGTGTTGAAAGGGAAGTCTGGAAACGCTTTCTGTGGAGAGATCTCAAAACAGGCATTTCCAGCACTATTCCCGCATATAACGAAATGGCAGTAAAACTCTGCCTAAAACACAGAAGCAACGTATCCTTCAATCTGCTCTGCTGTGCGTTTGTTCAGCTAAGTGAGTTCAATCTCCCTTTAGATTCAGGAGTTAGATACAAGTTTCTGCTAAGAGCTGCGTTTGGACATTTCTCAGTGAATGGAAGCCTATGCTGTAAGGAGAACTGTCTGCTTGTGAAACCAAAACGGAGGTACCTAACAGAACGGTCTTCAATGTGTGCATTCAACTTACCGAGTTAAACTCGTGTGTTGTAGGGGAAGTCTGGAAACGCATTCTGTTGAGAGATCTCAAAACAGGCATTTCCATCACTATTCCCTCATATAACGAAATAGCAGTAAAACTCTGCCTAAAACACAGAAGCAACGTATCCTTCAATCTGCTCTGCTGTGCGTTTGTTCAGCTAAGTGAGTTAAATCTGCCTTTAGATTCAGGAGTTAGAAAGACGTTTCTGCTAAGAGCTGCGTTTGGACATTTCTCAGTGAATGGGAGCCTATGCTGTAAGGAGAACTGTCTGCTTGTGAAACCAAAGCGCAGCTACCTAACAGAACGGTCTTCAATGTGTGCATTCAACTTAGCGAGTTAAACTCGTGTTCTGAAGGGGAAGTCTGGAAACGCTTTCTGTGGAGAGATCTCAAGACAGGCATTTCCAGCACTATTCCCGCATATAACAATATAGCAGTAAAACTCTGCCTAAAACACAAAAGCAGCGTATCCTTCAATCTGCTCTGCTGTGCGTTTGTTCAGCTAAGTGTGTTAAATCTCCCTTTAGATTCAGGAGTCTGAAACACGTTTCTGCTAAGAGCTGCGTTTGGACATTTCTCAGTGAATGGGACCCTATGCTGTAAGGAGAACTCTGTGCTTGTGAAACCAAAATGGAGCTAACTAACAGAACGGTCTTCAATGTGTGCATTCAACTTACCGAGTTAAACTCGAGTGTTGAAATGGAAGTCAGGATAAGCGTTCTGTGGAGAGATCTCAAAACAGGCATTTCCAGCACTATTCCCGCATAGAACGAAATGGCAGTAAAACTCTGCCTAAAACACAGAAGCAACGTATCCTCCAATCTGCTCTGCTGTGCGTTTGTTCAGCTATGTGAGTTAAATCTCCCTTTAGATTCAGGAGTTAGAAACACGTTTCTGCTAAGAGCTGCGTTTGGACATTTCTCAGTGAATGGGAGCCTATGGTGTAAGGAGAACTGTCTGCTTGTGAAACCAAAACCGAGCTACCTAACAGAACGGTCTTCAGTGTGTGCATTCAACTTACCGAGATATACTCGTGTGTTGAAGGGGAAGTCTGGAAACGCTTTCTGTGGAGAGATCTCAAAACAGGCATTTCCAACACTATTCCCGCATATAACGAAATAGCAGTAAAACTCTGCCTAAAACACAGAAGCAACGTATCCTTCAATGTGCTCTGCTGTGCGTTTGTTCAGCTAAGTGAGTTATATCGCCCTTTAGATTCAGGAGTTAGAAACACGTTTCTGCTAAGAGCTGCCTTTGGACATTTCTCAGTGAATGGGAGCCTATGCCGTAAGGAGAACTGTCTGCTTGTGAAACCAAAACGGAGCTACCTAACAGAACGGTCTTCAATGTGTGCATTCAACTTACCGAGTTAAACTCGTGTGTTGAAGGGGAAGTCTGGAAACGCTTTCTGTGGAGAGATCTCAAAACAGGCATTTCCAGCACTATTCCCGCATATAACGAAATAGCAGTAAAACTCTGCCTAAAACACAGAAGCAACATATCCTACAATCTGCTCTGCTGTGCGTTTGTTCAGCTAAGTGTGTTAAATCTCCCTTTAGATTCAGGAGTTAGAAACAGGTTTCTGCTAAGTGCTGCGTTTGGACATTTCTCAGTGAATGGGAGCCTATGCTGTAAGGAGAACTCTCTGCTTGTGAAACCAAAACGGAGCTACCTAACAGGACGGTCTTCAATGTGTGCACTCAACTTACCGAGTTGAACTCGAGTGCTGAAATGGAAGTCTGGAAACGCGTTCTGTGGAGACATCTCAAAACAGGCATTTCCAGCACTATTCCCGCATATAAAGAAATGGCAGTAAAATTCTGCCTAAAACACAGAAGCAACGTATCCTTCAATGTGCTCTGCTGTTCGTTTGTTCAGCTAAGTGAGTTAAATCTCCCTTTAGATTCAGGAGTTAGATACAAATTTCTGCTAAGAGCTGCGTTTGGTCATTTCTCAGTGAATGGGAGCCTATGTTGTAAGGAGAACTGCCTGCTTGTGAAACCAAAACGGAGGTACATAACAGAACGGTCTTCAATGTGTGCATTCAACTTACCGAGTTAAACTCGTGTGTTGAAATGGAAGTCTGGAAACGGGTTCTGTGGAGAGATCTCAAAACAGGTATTTCCAGCACTATTCTAGCATATAACGAAATGGTTGTATAACTCTGCCTAAAACACAGAAGCAACGTATCCTTCCATCTGGTTTGCTGTGCGTTTGTTCAGCTAAGTGAGTTAAATCTCCCTTTAGATTCAGGAGTTAGAAACACGTTTCTGCTAAGAGCTGCGTTTGGACAATTCTCAGTGAATGGGAGCCTATGCTGTAAGGAGAACTGTCTGCTTGTGAAACCAAAACGGATCTACGTAACAGAACGGTCTTCAATGTGTGCATTCAACTTACCGAGTTAAACTCGTGTGTTGAAGGGGAAGTCTGGAAATGCTTTCTGTGGAGAGATCTCAAAACAGGCATTTCCAGCACTATTCCCGCATATAACGAAATAGCAGTAAAACTCTGCCTAAAACACAGAAGCAGCGTATCCTTGAATCTGCTCTGCTGTGCGTTTTTTCAGCTAAGTGAGTTAAATCTCCCTTTAGATTCAGGAGTCAGAAACACGTTTCTGCTAAGAGCTGCGTTTGGACATTTCTCAGTGAATGGGAGCCTATGGTGTAAGGAGAACTGTCTGCCTGTGAAACCAAAACGGAGCTACCTAACAGAACGGTCTTCAATGTGTGCATTCAACTTACCGAGTTAAGCACGTGTGTTGAAGGGGAAGTCTGGACACGATTTCTGTGGAGAGATCTCAAAACAGGCATTTCCAGCACTATTCCTGCATATAACGAAATAGAAGTAAAACTCTGCCTAAAACACAGAAGAAACTTATCCTTCAATCGGCTCTGCTGTGCGTTTGTTCAGCTAAGTGAGTTAAATCTCCCTTTAGATTCAGGAGTTAGAAACACGTTTCTGCTAAGAGCTGCGTTTGGACATTTCTCAGTGAATGGGAGCCTATGCCGTAAGGAGAACTGTCTGCTTGTGAAACCAAAACGGAGCTACCTAACAGAACGGTCTTCAATGTGTGCATTCAACTTACCGAGATAAACTCGTGTGTTGAAGGGGAAGTCTGGAAACGCTATCTGTGGAGAGATATCAAAACAGGCATTTCCAGCACTATTCCCGCATATAACGAAATAGCAGTAAAACTCTGTCTAAAACACAGAAACAACGTATCCTTCAATCTGCTCTGCTGTGCGTTTGTTCAGCTAAGTGAGTTAAATCTCCCTTTAGATTCAGGAGTTAGAAACACGTTTCTGCTGAGAGCTGCGTTTGGACATTTCTCAGTGAATGGAATCCTATGTTGTAAGGAGAACTGTCTGCTTGTGAAACCAAAACGGATCTACCTAACAGAACGGTATTCATTGTGTGCATTCATTTTACCGAGTTATACTCGTGTGTTGAAGGGGAAGTCTGGAAAAGCTTTCTGTGGAGAGATCTCAAAAGAGGCATTTCCAGCACTATTCCCGCATATAACGAAATAGCAGTTAAACTCTGCCTAAAACACAGAAGCAACATATCCTAAAATCTGCACTGCTGTGCGTTTCTTCAGCTAAGTGTGTTAAATCTCCCTTTAGATTCAGGAGTCAGAAACACGTTTCTGCTGAGAGCTGCGTTTGGACATTTCTCAGTGAATGGGAGCCTATGTTGTAAGGAGAACTGCCTGCTTGTGAAACCAAAACGGAGGTACATAACAGAACGGTCTTCAATGTGTGCATTCAACTTACCGAATTAAACACGTGTGTTGTAGGGGAAGTCTGGAAACGCTTTCCTTTGAGAGATCTCAAAACAGGCATTTCCATCACTATTCCCGCATATAACGATATAGCAGTAAAACCCTGCCTAAAACACAGAAGCAACGTATCCTTCAATCTGCTCTGCTGTGCTTTTGTGCAGATAAGTGAGTTAAATCTCCCTTTAGATTCAGGAGTTAGAATCACGTTTCTGCTAAGAGCTGCATTTGGACATTTCTCAGTGAATGGGAGCCTATGCTGTAAGGAGAACTGTCTGCTTGTGAAACCAAAACGGAGCTACCTAACAGAACGGTCTTCAATGTGTGCATTCAACTTACCGAGTTAAACTCGTGTGTTGAAGGCGAAGTCTGGAAACGCTTTCTGTGGAGAGATCTCAAAACAGGCATTTCCATCACTATGCCCGCATAAAGCGAAATAGCAGTAAAACTCTGCCTAAAACACAGAAGCAACGTATCCTTCAATCTGCTCGGCAGTGCGTTTGTTCAGCTAAGTGAGTTAAATCACACTTTCGATTCAGGAGTTAGAAAGACCTTTCTGCTAAGAGCTGCGTTTGGACATTTCTCAGTGAATGGGAGCCTATGCTGTAAGGAGAAATGTCTGCTTGTGAAACCAAAGCGCAGCTACCTAACAGAACGGTCCTCAATGTGTGCATTCAACTTACAGAGTTAAACTCGTGTTCTGAAGGGGAAGTCTGGAAACGCTTTCTGTGGAGAGATCTCAAAACAGGCATTTCCAGCACTATTCCCGCATATAACAATATAGCAGTAAAACTCTGCCTAAAACACAAAAGCAACGTATACTTCAATCTGCTCTGCTGTGCGTTTGTTCAGCTAAGTGAGTTAAATCTCCCTTTAGATTCAGGAGTCAGAAACACGTTTCTGCTAAGAGATGCGTTTGGACATTTCTCAGTGAATGGGAGCCTATGCTGTAAGGAGAACTCTCTGCTTGTGAAAACAAAACGGAGCTAACTAACAGAACGGTCTTCAATGTGTGCATTCAACTTACCGAGTTAAACTCGAGTGTTGAAATGGAAATCAGGAAAAGCGATCTGTGGAGAGATCTCAATACAGGCATTTACAGCACTATTCCCGCATATAACGAAATGGCAGTAAAACTCTGCCGAAAACACAGAAGCAACGTATCCTTCACTCTGCTCTGCTGTGCGTTTGTTCAGCTAAGTGAGTTAAATCTCCCTTTAGATTCAGGAGTTAGAAACACGTTTCTGCTAAGAGCTGCCTTTGGACATTTCTCAGTGAATGGGAGCCTATGCTGTAAGGAGAACTGTCTGCTTGTGAAACCAAAACGGAGCTAACTAACAGAACGGCCTTCAATGTGTGCATTCAACTTACCGACTTAAACTCGTGTGTTGAAGGGGAAGTCTGGATACGCTTTCTGTGGAGAGATCTCAAAACAGGCATTTCCAGCAGTATTCCCGCATATAACGAAATAGCAGTAAAACTCTGCCTAAAACACAGAAGCAACATATCCTACAATCTGCTCTACTGTGCCTTTGTTCAGCTAAGTGTGTTAAATCTCCCTTTAGATTCAGGAGTTAGAAACACGTTTCTGCTAAGTGCTGCGTTTGGACATTTCTCAGTGATTGGGAGCCTATGCTGTAAGGAGAAATCTCTGCTTGTGAAACCAAAACGGAGCTACCTAACAGAACGGTCTTCAATGTGTGCACTCAATTTACCGAGTTAAACTCGAGTGCTGAAATGGAAGTCTGGAACCGCGTTCTGTGGAGAGATCTCAAAACAGGCATTTCCAGCACTATTCCCGCATATAACGAAATGGCAGTAAAACTCTGCCTAAAACACAGAAGCAACGTATCCTTCAATGTGCTCTGCTGTGCGTTTGTTCAGCTAAGTGAGTTAAATCTCCCTTTAGATTCAGGAGTTAGATACAAATTTCTGCTAAGAGCTGCGTTTGGACATTTCTCAGTGAATGGGAGCCTATGTTGTAAGGAGAACTGCCTGCTTGTGAAACCAAAACGGAGGTACATAACAGAACGGTCTTCAATGTGTGCATTCAACTTACCGAGTTAAACTCGTGTGTTGTAGGGGAAGTCTGGAAACGCTTTCCTTTGAGAGATCTCAAAACAGGCATTTCCATCACTATTCCCGCATATAACGAAATAGCAGTAAAACCCTGCCTAAAACACAGAAGCAACGTATCCTTCAATCTGCTCTGCTGTGCGTTTGTTCAGATAAGTGAGTTAAATCTCCCTTTAGATTCAGGAGTTAGAATCATGTTTCTGCTAAGAGCTGCATTTGGACATTTCTCAGTGAATGGGAGCCTATGCTGTAAGGAGAACTGTCTGCTTGTGAAACCAAAACGGAGCTACCTAACAGAACGGTCTTCAATGTGTGCATTCAACTTACCGAGTTAAACTCGTGTGTTGAAGGCGAAGTCTGGAAACGCTTTCTGTGGAGAGATCTCAAAACAGGCATTTCCAGCACTATGCCCGCATATAGCGAAATAGCAGTAAAACTCTGCCTAAAACACAGAAGCAACGTATCCTTCAATCTGCTCGGCTGTGCGTTTGTTCAGCTAAGTGAGTTAATTCTCCATTTCGATTCAAGAGTTAGAAAGACCCTTCTGCTAAGAGCTGCGTTTGGACATTTCTCAGTGAATGGGAGCCTATGCTGTAAGGAGAACTGTCTGCTTGTGAAACCAAAACGGATCTACCTAACAGAACGGTCTTCAATGTGTGCATTCAACTTACCGAGTTAAATTCGTGTGTTGAAAGGGAAGTCTGGAAACGCTTTCTGTGGAGAGATCTCAAAACAGGCATTTCCAGCACTATTCCCGCATATAACGAAATGGCAGTAAAACTCTGCCTAAAACAGAGAAGCAACGTATCCTTCAATCTGCTCTGCTGTGCGTTTGTTCAGCTAAGTGAGTTCAATCTCCCTTTAGATTCAGGAGTTAGATACAAGTTTCTGATAAGAGCTGCGTTTGCACATTTCTCAGTGAATGGAAGCCTATGCTGTAAGGAGAACTGTCTGCTTGTGAAACCAAAACGGAGGTACCTAACAGAACGGTCTTCAATGTGTGCATTCAACTTACCGAGTTAAACTCGTGTGTTGTAGGGGAAGTCTGGAAACGCTTTCTGTTGAGAGATCTCAAAACAGGCATTTCCATCACTATTCCCTCATATAACGAAATAGCAGTAAAACTCTGCCTAAAACACAGAAGCAACGTATCCTTCAATCTGCTCTGCTGTGCGTTTGTTCAGCTAAGTGAGTTAAATCTCCCTTTAGATTCAGGAGTTAGAAAGACGTTTCTGCTAAGAGCTGCGTTTGGACATTTCTCAGTGAATGGGAGCCTATGCTGTAAGGAGAACTGTCTGCTTGTGAAACCAAAGCGCAGCTACCTAACAGAACGGTCTTCAATGTGTGCATTCAACTTAGCGAGTTAAACTCGTGTTCTGAAGGGGAAGTCTGGAAACGCTTTCTGTGGAGAGGTCTCAAGACAGGCATTTCCAGCACTATTACCGCATATAACAATATAGCAGTAAAACTCTGCCTAAAACACAAAAGCAGCGTATCCTTCAATCTGCTCTGCTGTGCGTTTGTTCAGCTAAGTGTGTTAAATCTCCCTTTAGATTCAGGAGTCTGAAACACGTTTCTGCTAAGAGCTGCGTTTGGACATTTCTCAGTGAATGGGAGCCTATGCCGTAAGGAGAACTGTCTGCTTGTGAAAACAAAACGGAGCTACCTAACAGAACTGTCTTCAATGTGTGCATTCAACTTACCGAGTTAAACTCGTGTGTTGAAGGGGAAGTCTGGAAAAGCTTTCTGTGGAGAGATCTCAAAACAGGCATTTCCAGCACTATTCCCGCATATAACGAAATAGCAGTAAAACTCTGCCTAAAACACAGAAGCAACATATCCTACAATCTGCTCTGCTGTGCGTTTGTTCAGCTAAGTGTGTTAAATCTCCCTTTAGATTCAGGAGTTAGAAACAGGTTTCTGCTAAGTGCTGCGTTTGGACATTTCTCAGTGAATGGGAGCCTATGCTGTAAGGAGAACTCTCTGCTTGTGAAACCAAAACGGAGCTACCTAACAGGACGGTCTTCAATGTGTGCACTCAACTTACCGAGTTGAACTCGAGTGCTGAAATGGAAGTCTGGAAACGCGTTCTGTGGAGACATCTCAAAACAGGCATTTCCAGCACTATTCCTGCATATAAAGAAATGGCAGTAAAATTCTGCCTAAAACACAGAAGCAACGTATCCTTCAATGTGCTCTGCTGTTCGTTTGTTCAGCTAAGTGAGTTAAATCTCCCTTTAGATTCAGGAGTTAGATACAAATTTCTGCTAAGAGCTGCGTTTGGTCATTTCTCAGTGAATGGGAGCCTATGTTGTAAGGAGAACTGCCTGCTTGTGAAACCAAAACGGTGGTACATAACAGAACGGTCTTCAATGTGTGCATTCAACTTACCGAGTTAAACTCGTGTGTTGAAATGGAAGTCTGGAAACGGGTTCTGTGGAGAGATCTCAAAACAGGTATTTCCAGCACTATTCTAGCATATAACGAAATGGTTGTATAACTCTGCCTAAAACACAGAAGCAACGTATCCTTCCATCTGGTTTGCTGTGCGTTTGTTCAGCTAAGTGAGTTAAATCTCCCTTTAGATTCAGGAGTTAGAAACACGTTTCTGCTAAGAGCTGCGTTTGGACAATTCTCAGTGAATGGGAGCCTATGCTGTAAGGAGAACTGTCTGCTTGTGAAACCAAAACGGATCTACGTAACAGAACGGTCTTCAATGTGTGCATTCAACTTACCGAGTTAAACTCGTGTGTTGAAGGGGAAGTCTGGAAATGCTTTCTGTGGAGAGATCTCAAAACAGGCATTTCCAGCACTATTCCGGCATATAACGAAATAGCAGTAAAACTCTGCCTAAAACACAGAAGCAGCGTATCCTTGAATCTGCTCTGCTGTGCGTTTTTTCAGCTAAGTGAGTTAAATCTCCCTTTAGATTCAGGAGTCAGAAACACGTTTCTGCTAAGAGCTGCGTTTGGACATTTCTCAGTGAATGGGAGCCTATGCTGTAAGGAGAACTCTCTGCTTGTGAAACCAAAACGGAGCTACCTAAGAGAACGGTCTTCAATATGTGCGTTCAACTTACCGAGTTAAACTCGTGTACTGAAGGCGAAGTCTGGAAACGATTTCTGTGGAGAGATCTCAAAACAGGCATTTCCAGCACTATTCCCGCATATAACGAAATAGCAGTAAAACTCTGCCTAAAACAAAGAAGCAACGTATCCTACAATCTGCTCTGCTGTGCGTTTGTTCAGCTAAGTGAGTTAAATCTCCCTTTTGATTCAGGAGTTAGAATCACGTTTCTGCTAAGAGCTGCGTTTGGACATTTCTCTGTGAATGGGAGCCTATGGTGTAAGGAGAAATGTCTGCTTGTCAAACCAAAACGGAGTTACCTAACAGAACGGTCTTCAATGTGTGCATTCAACTTACCGAGTTAAACTCGAGAGTTGAAATTGAAGTCAGGAAACGCGTTCTGTGCAGAGATCTCAAAACAGGCATTTCCAGCACTATTCCCGCATATAACGAAATGGCAGTAAAACTCTTTCTAAAACAGAGAATCAACGTATCCTTCAATCTGCTCTGATGTGCGTTTGTTCAGCCAAGTGAGTTAAATCTCCCTTTAGATTCAGGGGTTAGATACAAATTTCTGCTAAGAGCTGCGTTTGGACATTTCTCAGTGAATGGAGACCTATGTTGTAAGGAGAACTGCCTGCTTGTGAAACCAAAACGGAGGTACATAACAGAACGGTCTTCAATGTGTGCATTCAACTTACCGAGTTAAACTCGTGTGTTGTAGGGGAAGTCTGTAAAAGCTTTCTGTGGAGAGATCTCAAAACAGGCATGTCCAGCACTTTTCCCGCATATAACGAAATAGCAGTAAAACTCTGCCTAAAACACAGAAGCAACGTATCCTTCAATCTGCTCTGCTGTGCGTTTGTTCAGCTAAGTGAGTTAAATCTCGCTTTAGATTCAGGAGTTAGAAACACGTTTCTGCAAAGAGCTGCGTTTGGACATTTGTCAGTGAATGGGAGCCTATGGTGTAAGGAGAACTGTCTGCTTGTGAAACCAAAACGGAGCTACCTAACAGAACGGTCTTCAATGTGTGCACTCAACTTACCGAGTTAAACTCGAGTGTTGAAATGGAAGTCTGGAAACGCGTTCTGTGGAGAGATCTCAAAACAGGTATTTCCAGCACTATTCCCGCATATAACGAAATGGCTGTAAAACTCTGCCTAAAACACAGAAGCAACGTATGCTTCAATGTGCTCTGCTGTACGTTTGTTCAGCTAAGTGAGTTAAATCTCCCTTTAGATTCAGGAGTTAGATACAAATTTCTGCTAAGGGCTGCGTTTGGACATTTCTCAGTGAATGGGAGCCTATGTTGTAAGGAGAACTGCCTGCTTGTGAAACCAAAACGGAGGTACATAACAGAACGGTCTTCAATGTGTGCATTCAACTTACAGAGTTAAACTCGTGTGTTGTAGGGGAAGTCTGGAAACGCTTTCTGTTGAGAGATCTCAAAACAGGCATTTCCATCACTATTCCCGCATATAACGAAATAGCAGTAAAACCCGGCCTAAAACAGAGAAGCAACGTATCCTTCAATCTGCTCTGCTGTGCGTTTGTTCAGCTAAGTGAGTTAAATCTCCCTTTAGATTCAGGAGTTAGAAACACGTTTCTGCTAAGAGCTGCGTTTGGACATTTCTCAGTGAATGGGAGCCTATGCTGTAAGGAGAACTGTCTGCTTGTGAAACCAAAACGGAGCTACCTAACACAACGGACTTCAATGTGTGCATTCAACTTACCGTGATAAACTCGTGTGTTGAAGGGGAAATCTGGAAACGCTTTCTGTGGAGAGATCTCAAAACAGGCATTTCCAGCACTATTCCCGCATATAACAAAATAGCAGTAAAACTCTGCCTATAACACAGAAACAACGTATCCTTCCATCTGCTCTGCTGTGCGTTTGTTCAGCTAAGTGAGTTAAATCTCCCTTTAGATTCAGGAGTTAGAAACACGTTTCTCCTAAGGGCTGCGTTTGGACATTTCTCAGTGAATGGGAGCCTATGGTGTAAGGAGAACTGTCTGCTTGTGAAACCAAAACAGAGCTACCTAACAGAACGGTCTTCAATGTGTGCATTCAACTTACAGAGTTAAACTCGTGTTTTGAAGGGGAAGTCTGGAAACGCTTTCTGTGGAGAGATCTCAAAACATGCATTTCCAGCACTATTCCCGCATATAACTTAATAGCAGTAAAACTCTGCCTAAAACACAGAAGCAACCCATCCTTCAATCTGCTCGGTTGTGCGTTTGTTCAGCTAAGTGAGTTAAATCTCCCTTTAGATTCAGGAGTCAGAAAAACGTTTCTGCTTAGAGCTGCGATTCGACGTTTCTCAGTGAATGGGAGCATAGGCTGTAAGGAGAACTCTCTGCTTGTGAAACCAAAACGGAGCTAACTAACAGAACGGTCTTCAATGTGTGCATTCAACTTACCGAGTTAAACTCGAGTGTTGAAATGGAAGTCAGGAAAAGCGTTCTGTGGAGAGATCTCAAAACAGGCATTTCCAGCACTATTCCCGCATATAACAAAATGGCAGTAAAACTCTGCCTAAAACACACAAGCAACGTATCCTTCAATCTGCTCTGCTGTGCGTTTGTTCAGCTACGTGAGTTAAATCTCCCTTTAGATTCAGGAGTTAGATACAAGTTTCTGCTAAGAGCTGCGTTTGGACATTTCTCAGTGAATGGGATCCTATGCTCTAAGGAGAACTGTCTGCTTGTGAAACCGAAACGGAGCTACCTAACAGAACGGTATTCAATGTGTGCATTCAACTTACCGAGTTAAGCTCGTGTGTTGAAGGGGAAGACTGGAAACGCTTTCTGTGGAGAGATCTCAAAACAGGCATTTCCAGCACTATTCCCGCATATAACGAAAGAGCAGTAAAACGCTGCCTAAAACACAGAAGCAACGTATCCTTCAATCTGCTCTGCTGTGCGTTTGTTCAGCTAAGTGAGTTAAATCTCCCTTTAGATTCAGGAGTTAGAAACACGTTTCTGCTAAGAGCTGCGTTTGGACTTTTCTCAGTGAATGGGAGCCTATGGTGTAAAGAGAACTGTCTGCTTGTGAAACCAAAACGCAGCTACCTAACAGAACGGTCTTCAATGTGTGCATTCAACTTACCGAGTTAAGCAAGTGTGTTGAAGGGGAAGTCTGGAAACGATTTCTGTGGAGAGATCTCAAAACAGGCATTTCCAGCACTATTCCCGCATATAATGGAATAGCAGTAAAACTCTGCCTAAAACACAGAAGCAACGTATCCTTCAATCTGCTCTGCTGTGCGTTTGTTCAGCTAAGTGAGTTAAATCTCCCTTTAGATTCAGGGGTTAGAAACACGTTTCTGCTAAGAGATGCGTTTGAACATTTCTCAGTGAATGGGAGCCTATGACGTAAGGAGAACTGTCTGCTTGTGAAACCAAAACGGAGCTACCTAACAGAACGGTCTTCAATGTGTGCATTCAACTTACCGAGTTAAACTCGAGTGTTGAAATGGAAGTCTGGAAACGCGTTCGGTGGAGAGATCAGAAAACAGGTATTTCTAGCACTATTCCCGCATATAACAAAATGGCTGTAAAACTCTGCCTAAAACACAGAAGCAACGTATCCTTCAATCTGCTTTGCTGTGGGTTTGTTCAGCTAAGTGAGTTAAATCTCCCTTTAGATTCAGGAGTTAGAAACACGTTTCTGTTAAGAGCTGCGTTTGGACATTTCTCAGTGAATGGGAGCCTATGCTCTAAGGAGAACTGTCTGCTAGTGAAACCAAAACGGATCTACCTAACAGAACGGTCTTCAATGTGTGCATTCAACTTACCGAGTTAAACTCGTGTTTTGAAGGGGAAGTCTGGAAACGCTTTCTGTGGAGAGATCTCAAAACATGCATTTCCAGCACTATTCCCGCATATAACAAAATAGCAGTAAAACTCTGCCTAAAACACAGAAGCAACCCATCCTTCAATCTGCTCGGTTGGGGGTTTGTTCAGCTAAGTGAGTTAAATCTCCCTTTAGATTCAGGAGTCAGAGAAACGTTTCTGCTTAGAGCTGCGTTTGGACGTTTCTCAGTGAATGGGAGCATATGCTGTAAGGAGAACTCTCTGCTTGTGAAACCAAAATGGAGCTAACTAACCGAACGGTCTTCAATGCGTGCATTCAACTTACCGAGTTAAACTCGAGTGTTGAAATGGAAGTCAGGAAAAGCGTTCTGTGGAGAGATCTCAAAACAGGCATTTCCAGCACTATTCCCGCATATAACAAAATGGCAGTAAAACTCTGCCTAAAACACACAAGCAACGTATCCTTCAATCTGCTCTGCTGTGCGTTTGTTCAGCTACGTGAGTTAAATCTCCCTTTAGATTCAGGAGTTAGATACAAGTTTCTGCTAAGAGCTGCGTTTGGACATTTCTCAGTGAATGGGATCCTATGCTCTAAGGAGAACTGTCTGCTTGTGAAACCGAAACGGAGCTACCTAACAGAACGGTATTCAATGTGTGCATTCAACTTACCGAGTTAAGCTCGTGTGTTGAAGGGGAAGACTGGAAACGCTTTCTGTGGAGAGATCTCAAAACAGGCATTTCCAGCACTATTCCCGCATATAACGAAAGAGCAGTAAAACTCTGCCTAAAACACAGAAGCAACGTATCCTTCAATCTGCTCTGCTGTGCGTTTGTTCAGCTAAGTGAGTTAAATCTCCCTTTAGATTCAGGAGTTAGAAACACGTTTCTGCTAAGAGCTGCGTTTGGACATTTCTCAGTGAATGGGAGCCTATGGTGTAAGTAGAACTGTCTGCTTGTGAAACCAAAACGGAGCTACCTAACAGAACGGTCTTCAATGTGTGCATTCAACTTACCGAGTTAAGCAAGTGTGTTGAAGGGGAAGTCTGGAAACGATTTCTGTGGAGAGATCTCAAAACAGGCATTTCCAGCACTATTCCCGCATATAACGGAATAGCAGTAAAACTCTGCCTAAAACACAGAAGCAACGTATCCTTCAATCTGCTCTGCTGTGCGTTTGTTCAGCTAAGTGAGTTAAATCTCCCTTTAGATTCAGGGGTTAGAAACACGTTTCTGCTAAGAGATGCGATTGAACATTTCTCAGTGAATGGGAGCCTATGACGTAAGGAGAACTGTCTGCTTGTGAAACCAAAACGGAGCTACCTAAGAGAACGGTCTTCAATGTGTGCATTCAACTTACCGAATTAAACTCGAGTGTTGAAATGGAAGTCTGGAAACTCGTTCTGTGGAGAGATCTCAAAACAGGTATTTCCAGCACTATTCCTGCATATAACAAAATGGCTGTAAAACTCTGCCTAAAACACAGAAGCAACGTATCCTTCAATCTGCTTTGCTGTGGGATTGTTCAGCTAAGTGAGTTAAATCTCCCTTTAGATTCAGGAGTTAGAAACACGTTTCTGCTAAGAGCTGCGTTTGGACATTTCTCAGTGAATGGGAGCCTATGCTCTAAGGAGAACTGTCTGCTAGTGAAACCAAAACGGATCTACCTAACAGAACGGTCTTCAATGTGTGCATTCAACTTACCGAGTTAAACTCGTGTGTTGAAGGGGAAGTCTGGAAACGCTTCCTGTGGAGAGATCTCAAAACAGGCATTTCCAGCACTATTCCCGCATATAACGAAATAGCAGTAAAACTCTGCCTAAAACACAGAAGCAACGTATCCTTCCATCTGCTCTGCTGTGCGTTTGTTCAGCTAAGTGAGTTAAATCTCCCTTTAGATTCAGGAGTTAGAAACACGTTTCTCCTAAGGGCTGCGTTTGGACATTTCTCAGTGAATGGGAGCCTATGGTGTAAGGAGAACTGTCTGCTTGTGAAACCAAAACAGAGCTACCTAACAGAACGGTCTTCAATGTGTGCATTCAACTTACAGAGTTAAACTCGTGTTTTGAAGGGGAAGTCTGGAAACGCTTTCTGTGGAGAGATCTCAAAACATGCATTTCCAGCACTATTCCCGCATATAACTTAATAGCAGTAAAACTCTGCCTAAAACACAGAAGCAACCCATCCTTCAATCTGCTCGGTTGTGCGTTTTTTCAGCTAAGTGAGTTAAATCTCCCTTTAGATTCAGGAGTCAGAAAAACGTTTCTGCTTAGAGCTGCGATTCGACGTTTCTCAGTGAATGGGAGCATATGCTGTAAGGAGAACTCTCTGCTTGTGAAACCAAAACGGAGCTAACTAACAGAACGGTCTTCAATGTGTGCATTCAACTTACCGAGTTAAACTCGAGTGTTGAAATGGAAGTCAGGAAAAGCGTTCTGTGGAGAGATCTCAAAACAGGCATTTCCAGCACTATTCCCGCATATAACAAAATGGCAGTAAAACTCTGCCTAAAACACACAAGCAACGTATCCTTCAATCTGCTCTGCTGTGCGTTTGTTCAGCTACGTGAGTTAAATCTCCCTTTAGATTCAGGAGTTAGATACAAGTTTCTGCTAAGAGCTGCGTTTGGACATTTCTCAGTGAATGGGATCCTATGCTCTAAGGAGAACTGTCTGCTTGTGAAACCGAAACGGAGCTACCTAACAGAACGGTATTCAATGTGTGCATTCAACTTACCGAGTTAAGCTCGTGTGTTGAAGGGGAAGACTGGAAACGCTTTCTGTGGAGAGATCTCAAAACAGGCATTTCCAGCACTATTCCCGCATATAACGAAAGAGCAGTAAAACTCTGCCTAAAACACAGAAGCAACGTATCCTTCAATCTGCTCTGCTGTGCGTTTGTTCAGCTAAGTGAGTTAAATCTCCCTTTAGATTCAGGAGTTAGAAACACGTTTCTGCTAAGAGCTGCGTTTGGACATTTCTCAGTGAATGGGAGCCTATGGTGTAAGTAGAACTGTCTGCTTGTGAAACCAAAACGGAGCTACCTAACAGAACGGTCTTCAATGTGTGCATTCAACTTACCGAGTTAAGCAAGTGTGTTGAAGGGGAAGTCTGGAAACGATTTCTGTGGAGAGATCTCAAAACAGGCATTTCCAGCACTATTCCCGCATATAACGGAATAGCAGTAAAACTCTGCCTAAAACACAGAAGCAACGTATCCTTCAATCTGCTCTGCTGTGCGTTTGTTCAGCTAAGTGAGTTAAATCTCCCTTTAGATTCAGGGGTTAGAAACACGTTTCTGCTAAGAGATGCGTTTGAACATTTCTCAGTGAATGGGAGCCTATGACGTAAGGAGAACTGTCTGCTTGTGAAACCAAAACGGAGCTACCTAAGAGAACGGTCTTCAATGTGTGCATTCAACTTACCGAATTAAACTCGAGTGTTGAAATGGAAGTCTGGAAACTCGTTCTGTGGAGAGATCTCAAAACAGGTATTTCCAGCACTATTCCTGCATATAACAAAATGGCTGTAAAACTCTGCCTAAAACACAGAAGCAACGTATCCTTCAATCTGCTTTGCTGTGGGATTGTTCAGCTAAGTGAGTTAAATCTCCCTTTAGATTCAGGAGTTAGAAACACGTTTCTGCTAAGAGCTGCGTTTGGACATTTCTCAGTGAATGGGAGCCTATGCTCTAAGGAGAACTGTCTGCTAGTGAAACCAAAACGGATCTACCTAACAGAACGGTCTTCAATGTGTGCATTCAACTTACCGAGTTAAACTCGTGTGTTGAAGGGGAAGTCTGGAAACGCTTCCTGTGGAGAGATCTCAAAACAGGCATTTCCAGCACTATTCCCGCATATAACGAAATAGCAGTAAAACTCTGCCTAAAACACAGAAGCAACGTATCCTTCAATCTGCTCTGCTGTGCGTTTGTTCAGCTAAGTGAGTTAAATCTCCCTTTAGATTCAGCAGTTAGAAACACGTTTCTGCTAAGAGCTGCGTTTGGACATTTCTCAGTGAATGGAATCCTATGTTGTAAGGAGAACTGTCTGCTTGTGAAACCAAAGCGCAGCTACCTAACAGAACGGTCTTCAATGTGTGCATTCAACTTACAGAGTTAAACTCGTGTTTTGAAGGGGAAGTCTGGAAACGCTTTCTGTGGAGAGATCTCAAAACCGGCATTTCCATGACTATTCCCGCATATAACAAAATAGCAGTAAAACTCAGCCTAAAACACAGAAGCAACGTATCCTTCAATCTGCTCTGCTGTGCGTTTGTTCAGCTAAGTGAGTTAAATCTCCCTTTAGATTCAGGAGTCAGAAACACGTTTCTGCTTAGAGCTGCGTTTGGACGTTTCTCAGTGAAAGGGAGCCTATGCTGTAAGGAGAACTCTCTGCTTGTGAAACCAAAACGGAGCTAACTAACAGAACGGTCTTCAATGTGTGCATTCAACTTACCGAGTTAAACTCGAGTGTTGAAATCGAAGTCAGGAAAAGCGTTCTGTGGAGAGATCTCAAAACAGGCATTTCCAGCACTATTCCCGCATATAACGAAATGGCAGATAAACTCTGCCTAAAACACAGAAGCAACGTATCCTTCAATCTGCTCTGCTGTGCGTTTGTTCAGATAAGTGAGCTAAATCTCCCTTTAGATTCAGGAGTTAGATACAAGTTTCTGCTAAGAGATGCGTTTGGACACTTCTCAGTGAATGGGAGCCTATGCTCTAAGGAGAACTGTCTGCTTGTGAAACCGAAACGGAGCTACCTAACAGAACGGTCTTCAATGTGTGCATTCAACTTACCGAGTTAACTCCTGTGTTGAAGGGGAAGACTGGAAAAGATTTCTGTGGAGAGATCTCAAAACAGGCATTTCCACCACAATTCCCACATATAACGAAATAGCAGTAAAACTCTGCCTAAAACACAGAAGCAACGTATCCTTCAATCTGCTGTGCTGTGCGTTTTTTCAGCTAAGTGAGTTAAATCTGCCTTTAGATTCAGGAGTTAGAAACACGTTTCTGCTAAGAGGTCCGTTTGGACATTTCTCAGTGAATGGGAGCCTATGCTGTAAGGAGAACTGTCTGCTTGTGAAACCAAAATGGATCTACCTAACAGAACGGTCTTCAATATGTGCATTCAACGTACCGAGTTAAGCTCGTGTGTTGAAAGGGAAGTCTGGAAACGCTTTCTGTGGAGAGACCTCAAAACAGGCATTTCCAGCAGTATTCCAGCATATAACGAAATAGCAGTAAAACTCTGCCTAAAACACAGAAGCAACATATCCTACAATCTGCTCTGCTGTGCGTTTGTTCAGCTAAGTGTGATAAATCTTCCTTTAGATTCAGGAGTTAGAAACAGGTTTCGGCTAATAGCTGCGCTTGGACATTTCTCAGTGAATGGGAGCCTATGCTGTAAGGAGAACTCTCTGCTTGTGAAACCAAAACGGAGCTACCTAACAAAACGGTCTTCAATGTGTGCATTCAACTTACAGAGTTAAACTCCTGTGTTGAAGGCGAAGTCTGGAAACGTTTTCTGTGGAGAGATCTCAAAACAGGCATTTCCAGCACTATGCCCGCATATAACGAAATAGCAGTAAAACTCTGCCTAAAACAGAGAAGCAACGTATCCTTCAATCTGCTCGGCTGTGCGTTTGTTCATCTAAGTGAGTTAAAACTCCCTTTAGATTCAGGAGTTAGAAAGAGGTTTCTGCTAAGAGCTGCGTTTGGACATTTCTCAGTGAATGGGAGCCTATGCTGTAAGGAGAACTCTCTGCTTGTGAAACCAAAACGGAGCTAACTAACAGAACGGTCTTCAATGTGTGCATTCAACTTACCGAGTTAAACTCGAGTGTTGAAATGGAAGTCAGGAAAAGCGTTCTGTGGAGAGATCTCAAAACAGGCATTTCCAGCACTATTCCCGCATATAACGAAATGGCAGTAAAACTCTGCCTAAAACACAGAAGCAACGTATCCTTCAATCTGCTCTGCTGTGCGTTTGTTCAGCTAAGTGAGTTAAATCTCCCTTTAGATTCAGGAGTTAGATACAAGTTTCTGCTAAGAGCTGCGTTTGGACATTTCTCCGTGAATGGGAGCCTATGCTGTAAGGAGAACTGTCTGCTTGTGAAACCAAAACGGATCTACCTAACAGAACGGTCTTCAATGTGTGCATTCAACTTACCGAGTTAAACTCGTGTGTTGAAGGGGAAGTCTGGAAACGCTTTCTGTGGAGAGATCTCAAAACAGGTATTTCCATCACTATTCCCGCATATAACGAAATAGCAGTAAAACTCTGCCTAAAACACAGAAGCAACGTATCTTTCAATCTGCTCTGCTGTGCGTTTGTTCAGCTAAGTGAGTTAAATCTCAATTTAGATTCAGGAGTCAGAAACACGTTTCTGCTAAGAGCTGCGTTTGGACATTTCTTAGTGAATGGGAGCCTATGCTGTAAGGAGAACTGTCTGCTTGTGAAATCAAAACGTAGCTACCTAACAGAACGGTCTTCAATGTGTGCATTCAACTTACCGAGTTAAACTCGAGTGTTGAAATGGAAGTCAGGAAACGCGTTCTGTGGAGAGAACTCAAAACAGGATTTCCAGCACCATTCCCGCATATAACGAAATGGCAGTAAAACTCTGCCTAAAACACAGAAGCAACGTATCTTTCAATTTGCTCTGCTGTGCGTTTGTTCAGCTAAGTGAGTCAAATCTCCCTTTAGATTCAGGAGTTAGATACAAGTTTCTGCTAAGAGCTGCGTTTGGACATTTCTCAGTGAATGGAAGCCTATGCTGTAAGGAGAACTGTCTGCTTGTGAAACCAAAACGGAGGTACCTAACAGAACGGTCTTCAATGTGTGCATTCAACTTACCGAGTTAAACTCGTGTGTTTTAGGGGAAGTCTGGAAACACTTTCCTTTGAGAGATCTCAAAACAGGCATTTCCATCACTATTCCCCCAGATAACGAAATAGCAGTAAAACCCTGTCTAAAACACAGAAGCAAAGTATCCTTCAATCTGCTCTGCTGTGCGTTTGTTCAGATAAGTGAGTTAAATCTCCCTTTAGATTCAGGAGTTAGAATCACGTTTCTGCTAAGAGCTGCATTTGGACATTTCTCAGTGAATGGGAGCCTATGCTGTAAGGAGAACTGTCTGCTTGTGAAACCAAAACGGAGCTACCTAACAGAACGGTCTTCAATGTGTGCATTCAACTTACCGAGTTAAACTCGTGTGTTGAAGGCGAAGTCTGGAAACGCTTTCTGTGGAGAGATCTCAAAACAGGCATTTCCAGCACTATGCCCGCATATAGCGAAATAGCAGTAAAACTCTGCCTAAAACACAGAAGCAACGTATCCTTCAATCTGCTCGGCTGTGCGTTTGTTCAGCTAAGTGAGTTAAATCTCCCTTTCGATTCAGGAGTTAGAAAGACCTTTCTGCAAAGAGCTGCGTTTGGACATTTCTCAGTGAATGGGAGCCTATGCTGTAAGGAGAAATGTCTGCTTGTGAAACCAAAGCGCAGCTACCTAACAGAACGGTCTTCAATGTGTGCATTCAACTTACAGAGTTAAACTCGTGTTCTGAAGGGTAAGTATGGAAACGCTTTCTGTGGAGAGATCTCAAAACAGGCATTTCCAGCACTATTCCCGCATATAACAATATAGCAGAAAAACTCTGCCTAAAACACAAAAGCAACGTATCCTTCAATCTGCTCTGCTGTGCGTTTGTTCGGCTAAGTGTGTTAAATCTCCCTTTAGATTCAGGGGTTAGAAACATGTTTCTGCTAAGAGCTGCGTTTGGACATTTCTCAGTGAATGGGAGCCTATGCTCTAAGGAGAAATGTCTGCTTGTGAAACCAAAGCGCAGCTACCTAACAGAACGGTCTTCAATGTGTGCATTCAACTTACAGAGTTAAACTCTTGTTTTGAAGGGGAAGTCTGGAAACGCTTTCTGTGGAGAGATCTCAAAACAGGCATTTCCATGACTATTCCCGCATATAACAAAATAGCAGTAAAACTCTGCCTAAAACACAGAAGCAACGTATCCTTCAATCTGCTCTGCTGTGCGTTTGTTCAGCTAAGTGAGTTAAATCTCCCTTTAGATTCAGGAGTCAGAAACACGTTTCTGCTTAGAGCTGCGTTTGGACGTTTCTCAGTGAATGGGAGCCTATGCTGTAAGGAGAACCCTTTGCTTGTGAAACCAAAACGGAGCTAACTAACAGAACGGTCTTCAATGTGTGCATTCAACTTACCGAGTTAAACTCGAGTGTTGAAATGGAAGTCAGGAAAAGCGTTCTGTGGAGAGATCTCAAAACAGGCATTTCCAGCACTATTCCCGCGTATAACGAAATGGCAGTAAAACTCTGCCTAAAACACAGAAGCAACGTATCCTTCAATCTGCTCTGCTGTGCGTTTGTTCAGATAAGTGCGTTAAATCTCCCTTTAGATTCAGGAGTTAGATACAAGTTTCTGCTAAGAGCTGCGTTTGGACATTTCTCAGTGAATGGGAGCCTATGCTCTAAGGAGAACTGTCTGCTTGTGAAACCGAAACGGAGCTACCTAACAGAACGGTTTTCAATGTGTGCATTCAACTTACCGACTTCAGCTCGTGTGTTGAAGGGGAAGACTGGAAACGAATTCTGTGGAGAGATCTCAAAACAGGCATTTCCACCACTATTCCCGCATATAACGAAATAGCAGGAAAACACTGCCTAAAACACAGAAGCAACGTATCCTTCAATCTGCTGTGCTCTGCATTTTTTCAGCTAAGTGAGTTAAATCTCCCTTTAGATTCAGGAGTTAGAAACACGTTTCTGGTAAGAGCTGCCTTTGGACATTTCTCAGTGAATGGAAGCCTATGCTGTAAGGAGAACTGTCTGCTTGTGAAACCAAAACGGATCTACCTAACAGAACGGCCTTCAATGTGTGCATACATTTTACCGAGTTAAACTCGTGTGTTGAAGGGGAAGTCTGGAAAAGATTTCTGTGGACAGATCCCAAAACAGGCATTTCCAGCACTATTCCCGCATATAAAGAAATGGCAGTAAAACTCTGCCTAAAACACAGAAGCAACGTATCCTTCAATGTGCTCTGCTGTGCGTTTGTTCAGCTAAGTGAGTTAAATCTCCCTTTAGATTCAGGAGTTAGATACAAATTTCTGCTAAGAGCTGCGTTTGGACATTTCTCAGTGAATGGGAGCCTATGTTGTAAGGAGAACTGCCTGCTTGTGAAACCAAAACGGAGGTACATAACAGAACGGTCTTCAATGTGTGCATTCAACTTACCGAGTTAAACTCGTGTGTTGTAGGGGAAGTCTGGAAACGCTTTCCTTTGAGAGATCTCAAAACAGGCATTTCCATCACTATTCCCGCATATAACGAAATAGCAGTAAAACCCTGCCTAAAACACAGAAGCAACGTATCCTTCAATCTGCTCTGCTGTGCGTTTGTTCAGATAAGTGAGTTAAATCTCCCTTTAGATTCAGGAGTTAGAATCATGTTTCTGCTAAGAGCTGCATTTGGACATTTCTCAGTGAATGGGAGCCTATGCTGTAAGGAGAACTGTCTGCTTGTGAAACCAAAACGGAGCTACCTAACAGAACGGTCTTCAATGTGTGCATTCAACTTACCGAGTTAAACTCGTGTGTTGAAGGCGAAGTCTGGAAACGCTTTCTGTGGAGAGATCTCAAAACAGGCATTTCCAGCACTATGCCCGCATATAGCGAAATAGCAGTAAAACTCTGCCTAAAACACAGAAGCAACGTATCCTTCAATCTGCTCGGCTGTGCGTTTGTTCAGCTAAGTGAGTTAATTCTCCCTTTCGATTCAAGAGTTAGAAAGACCCTTCTGCTAAGAGCTGCGTTTGGACATTTCTCAGTGAATGGGAGCCTATGCTGTAAGGAGAACTGTCTGCTTGTGAAACCAAAACGGATCTACCTAACAGAACGGTCTTCAATGTGTGCATTCAACTTACCGAGTTAAATTCGTGTGTTGAAAGGGAAGTCTGGAAACGCTTTCTGTGGAGAGATCTCAAAACAGGCATTTCCAGCACTATTCCCGCATATAACGAAATGGCAGTAAAACTCTGCCTAAAACACAGAAGCAACGTATCCTTCAATCTGCTCTGCTGTGCGTTTGTTCAGCTAAGTGAGTTCAATCTCCCTTTAGATTCAGGAGTAAGATACAAGTTTCTGCTAAGAGCTGCATTTGGACATTTCTCAGTGAATGGAAGCCTATGCTGTAAGGAGAACTGTCTGCTTGTGAAACCAAAACGGAGGTACCTAACAGAACGGTCTTCAATGTGTGCATTCAACTTACCGAGTTAAACTCGTGTGTTGTAGGGGAAGTCTGGAAACGCTTTCTGTTGAGAGATCTCAAAACAGGCATTTCCATCACTATTCCCTCATATAACGAAATAGCAGTAAAACTCTGCCTAAAACACAGAAGAAACGTATCCTTCAATCTGCTCTGCTGTGCGTTTGTTCAGCTAAGTGAGTTAAATCTCCCTTTAGATTCAGGAGTTAGAAAGACGTTTCTGCTAAGAGCTGCGTTTGGACATTTCTCAGTGAATGGGAGCCTATGCTGTAAGGAGAACTGTCTGCTTGTGAAACCAAAGCGCAGCTACCTAACAGAACGGTCTTCAATGTGTGCATTCAACTTAGCGAGTTAAACTCGTGTTCTGAAGGGGAAGTCTGGAAACGCTTTCTGTGGAGAGATCTCAAGACAGGCATTTCCAGCACTATTCCCGCATATAACAATATAGCAGTAAAACTCTGCCTAAAACACAAAAGCAGCGTATCCTTCAATCTGCTCTGCTGTGCGTTTGTTCAGCTAAGTGTGTTAAATCTCCCTTTAGATTCAGGAGTCTGAAACACGTTTCTGCTAAGAGCTGCGTTTGGACATTTCTCAGTGAATGGGACCCTATGCTGTAAGGAGAACTCTCTGCTTGTGAAACCAAAATGGAGCTAACTAACAGAACGGTCTTCAATGTGTGCATTCAACTTACCGAGTTAAACTCGAGTGTTGAAATGGAAGTCAGGATAAGCGTTCTGTGGAGAGATCTCAAAACAGGCATTTCCAGCACTATTCCCGCATAGAACGAAATGGCAGTAAAACTCTGCCTAAAACACAGAAGCAACGTATCCTCCAATCTGCTCTGCTGTGCGTTTGTTCAGCTATGTGAGTTAAACCTCCCTTTAGATTCAGGAGTTAGAAACACGTTTCTGCTAAGAGCTGCGTTTGGACATTTCTCAGTGAATGGGAGCCTATGGTGTAAGGAGAACTGTCTGCTTGTGAAACCAAAACCGAGCTACCTAACAGAACGGTCTTCAGTGTGTGCATTCAACTTACCGAGATATACTCGTGTGTTGAAGGGGAAGTCTGGAAACGCTTTCTGTGGAGAGATCTCAAAACAGGCATTTCCAACACTCTTCCCGCATATAACGAAATAGCAGTAAAACTCTGCCTAAAACACAGAAGCAACGTATCCTTCAATCTGCTCTGCTGTGCGTTTGTTCAGCTAAATGAGTTATATCTCCCTTTAGATTCAGGAGTTAGAAACACGTTTCTGCTAAGAGCTGCGTTTGGACATTTCTCAGTGAATGGAATCCAATGTTGTAAGGAGAACTGTCTGCTTGTGAAACCAAAACGGATCTACCTAACAGAACGGTCTTCAATGTGTGCATTCATTTTACCGAGTTAAACTCGTGTGTTGAAGGGGAAGTCTGGAAAAGCTTTCTGTGGAGAGATCTCAAAACAGGCATTTCCAGCACTATTCCCGCATATAACTTAATAGCAGTAAAACTCTGCCTAAAACACAGAAGCAACCCATCCTTCAATCTGCTCGGTTGTGCGTTTGTTCAGCTAAGTGAGTTAAATCTCCCTTTAGATTCAGGAGTCAGAAAAACGTTTCTGCTTAGAGCTGCGATTCGACGTTTCTCAGTGAATGGGAGCATATGCTGTAAGGAGAACTCTCTGCTTGTGAAACCAAAACGGAGCTACCTAACAGAACGGTCTTCAATGTGTGCATTCAACTTAACGAGTTAAACTCGAGTGTTGAAATGGAAGTCAGGAAAAGCGTTCTGTGGAGAGATCTCAAAACAGGCATTTCCAGCACTATTCCCGCATATAACAAAATGGCAGTAAAACTCTGCCTAAAACACACAAGCAACGTATCCTTCAATCTGCTCTGCTGTGCGTTTGTTCAGCTACGTGAGTTAAATCTCCCTTTAGATTCAGGAGTTAGATACAAGTTTCTGCTAAGAGCTGCGTTTGGACATTTCTCAGTGAATGGGATCCAATGCTCTAAGGAGAACTGTCTGCTTGTGAAACCGAAACGGAGCTACCTAACAGAACGGTATTCAATGTGTGCATTCAACTTACGGAGTTAAGCTCGTGTGTTGAAGGGGAAGACTGGAAACGCTTTCTGTGGAGAGATCTCAAAACAGGCATTTCCAGCACTATTCCCGCATATAACGAAAGAGCAGTAAAACGCTGCCTAAAACACAGAAGCAACGTATCCTTCAATCTGCTCTCCTGTGCGTTTGTTCAGCTAAGTGAGTTAAATCTCCCTTTAGATTCAGGAGTTAGAAACACGTTTCTGCTAAGAGCTGCGTTTGGACTTTTCTCAGTGAATGGGAGCCTATGGTGTAAGGAGAACTGTCTGCTTGTGAAACCAAAACGCAGCTACCTAACAGAACGGTCTTCAATGTGTGCATTCAACTTACCGAGTTAAGCAAGTGTGTTGAAGGGGAAGTCTGGAAACGATTTCTGTGGAGATATCTCAAAACAGGCATTTCCAGCACTATTCCCGCATATAATGGAATAGCAGTAAAACTCTGCCTAAAACACAGAAGCAACGTATCCTTCAATCTGCTCTGCTGTGCGTTTGTTCAGCTAAGTGAGTTAAATCTCCCTTTAGATTCAGGGGTTAGAAACACGTTTCTGCTAAGAGATGCGTTTGAACATTTCTCAGTGAATGAGAGCCTATGACGTAAGGAGAACTGTCTGCTTGTGAAACCAAAACGGAGCTACCTAACAGAACGGTCTTCAATGTGTGCATTCAACTTACCGAGTTAAACTCGAGTGTTGAAATGGAAGTCTGGAAACGCGTTCTGTGGAGAGATCTCAAAACAGGTATTTCTAGCACTATTCCCGCATATAACAAAATGGCTGTAAAACTCTGCCTAAAACACAGAAGCAACGTATCCTTCAATCTGCTTTGCTGTGGGTTTGTTCAGCTAAGTGAGTTAAATCTCCCTTTAGATTCAGGAGTTAGAAACACGTTTCTGTTAAGAGCTGCGTTTGGACATTTCTCAGTGAATGGGAGCCTATGCTCTAAGGAGAACTGTCTGCTAGTGAAACCAAAACGGATCTACCTAACAGAACGGTCTTCAATGTGTGCATTCAACTTACCGAGTTAAACTCGTGTGTTGAAGGGGAAGTCTGGAAACGTTTTCTGTGGAGAGATCTCAAAACAGGCATTTCCAGCACTATTCCCGCATATAACGAAATAGCAGTAAAACTCTGCCTAAAACACAGAAGCAACGTATCCTTCAATCTGCTCTGCTGTGCGTTTGTTCAGCTAAGTGAGTTAAATCTCCCTTTAGATTCAGGAGTTAGAAACACGTTTCTGCTAAGAGCTGCGTTTGGACATTTCTCAGTGAATGGAATCCTATGTTGTAAGGAGAACTGTCTGCTTGTAAAACCAAAGCGCAGCTACCTAACAGAACGGTCTTCAATGTGTGCATTCAACTTACAGAGTTAAACTCGTGTGTTGAAGGGGAAGTCTGGAAACGCTTTCTGTGGAGAGATCTCAAAACAGGCATTTCCAGCACTATTCCCGCATATAACGAAATAGCAGTAAAACTCTGCCTAAAACACAGAAGCAACGTATCCTTCCATCTGCTCTGCTGTGCGTTTGTTCAGCTAAGGGAGTTAAATCTCCCTTTAGATTCAGGAGTTAGAAACACGTTTCTGCTAAGAGCTGCGTTTGGACATTTCTCAGTGAATGGGAGCCTACGGTGTAAGGAGAACTGTCTCCTTGTGAAACCAAAACAGAGCTACCTAACAGAACGGTCTTCAATGTGTGCATTCAACTTACAGAGTTAAACTCGTGTTTTGAAGGGGAAGTCTGGAAACGCTTTCTGTGGAGAGATCTCAAAACATGCATTTCCAGCACTATTCCCGCATATAACAAAATAGCAGTAAAACCCTGCCTAAAACACAGAAGCAACGTATCCTTCAATCTGCTCTGCTGTGCGTTTGTTCTGCTAAGTGAGTTAAATCTCCCTTTAGATTCAGGAGTTAGAAACACGTTTCTGCTAAGAGCTGCGTTTGGACATTTCTCAGTGAATGGGAGCCTATGCCATAAGGAGAACTGTCTGCTTGTGAAACCAAAACGGAGCTACCTAACAGAACGGTCTTCAATGTGTGCATTCAACTTACCGAGTTAAACTCGAGCGTTGAAATGGAAGTCTGGAAACGCGTTCTGTGGAGAGATCTCAAAAGAGGTATTTCCAGCACTATTCCCGCATATAACGAAATGGCTGTAAAACTCTGCCTAAAACACAGAGGCAACGTATCATTCTATGGGCTCTGCTGTACGTTTGTTCAGCTAAGTGAGTTAAATCTCCCTTTAGATTCAGGAGTTAGATACAAATTTCTGCTAAGGGCTGCGTTTGGACATTTCTCAGTGAATGGGAGCCTATGTTGTAAGGAGAACTGCCTCCTTGTGAAACCAAAACGGAGTTACATAACAGAACGGTCTTCAATGTGTGCATTCAACTTACCGAGTTAAACTCGTGTGTTGTAGGGGAAGTCTGGAAACGCTTTCTGTTGAGAGATCTCAAAACAGGCATTTCCAGCACTATTCCCGTATATAACGAAATAGCAGTAAAACTCTGCCTAAAACACAGAAGCAACGTACCCTTCCATCTGCTCTGCTGTGCGTTTGTTCAGCTAAGTGAGTTAAATCTCCCTTTAGATTCAGGAGTTAGAAACACGTTTCTGCTAAGAGCTGCGTTTGGACATTTCTCAGTGAATGGGAGCCTATGCTGTAAGGAGAACTGTCTGCTTGTGAAACCAAAACGGAGCTACCTAACAGAACGGTCTTCAAAGTGTGCATTCAACTTACCGAGTTAAACCCGTGTGTTGAAGGGGAAGTCTGGAAACGCTTTCTGTGGAGAGATCCCAAAACAGGCATTTCCAGGACTATTCCCGCATATAACGAAATAGCAGTAAAACTCTGCCTAAAACACAGAAGCAACGTATCCTTCAATCTGCTCTGCTGTGCGTTTGTTCTGCTAAGTGAGTTAAATCTCCCTTTAGATTCAGGAGTTAGAAACACGTTTCTGCTAAGAACTGCGTTTGGACATTTCTCAGTGAATGGGAGCGTATGCTGTAATGAGAACTGTCTGCTTGTGAAACCAAAACGGAGCTACCTAACAGAAAGGTCTTTAATGTGTGCGTTGAACTTACTGAGTTGACCTCGTGTGTTGAAGGGGAGGTCTGGAAACGCTTTCTGTGGAGAGATCTCAAAACAGGCATTTCCATCACTATTACTGCATATAACGAAATAGCAGTAAAACTCTGCCTAAAACACAGAAGCAACGTATCCTTCACTCTGCTCTGCTGTGCGTTTGTTCAGCTAAGTGAGTTCAATCTCCCTTTAGATTCAGGAGTTAGAATCACGTTTCCGCTACGAGCTGCGTTTGGACATTTCTCAGTGAATGGGAGCCTATGCTGTAAGGAGAACTGTCTGCTTGGGAAACCAAAACGGAGCTACCTAACAGAACGGTCTTCAATATGTGCATTCAACTTACCGAGTTAAAATCGTGTGTTGAAGGGGAAGTCTGGAAACGCTTTCTGTGGAGAGATCTCAAAACAGGCATTTCCAGCACTATTCCCGCATATAAAGAAATAGCTGTAAAACTATGCCTAAAACACAGAAGCAACGTATCCTTCAATATGCTCTGCTGTGCGTTTGTTCAGCCAAGTGACTTAAATCTCCCTTTAGATTCAGGAGTTAGAAACACGTTTCTGCTAAGGGCTGCGTTTGCACATTTCTCAGTGAATGGGAGCCTATGCTGTAAGGAGAACTGTCTGCTTGGGAAACCAAAACGGATCTACCTAACAGAACCCTCTTCAATGTGTGCATTCAACTTACCGAGTTAAACTCGTGTGTTGAAGGGGAAGTCTGGAAACCCTTTCTGTGGAGAGATCTCAAAACAGGCATTTCCAGCAATATTCCCGCATATAACGAAATAGCAGTAAAACTCTGCCTAAAACACAGAAGCAACGTATCCTACAATCTGCTCTGCTGTGCGTTTGTTCAGCTAAGTGAGTTAAATCTCCATTTAGATTCAGGAGTTAGAAACACGTTTCTGCTAAGAGCTGCGTTTGGACATTTTTCAGTGAATGGGAGCCTATGCTGTAAAGAGAACTGTCTGCTTGTGAAACCAAAGCGCAGCTACCTAACAGAACGGTCTTCAATGTGTGCATTCAACTTACAGATTTAAACTCGTGTTTTGAAGGGGAAGTCTGGAAACGCTTTCTGTGGAGAGATCTCAAAACAGGCATTTCCAGCACTATTCCCGCATATAACGAAAGAGCAGTAAAACTCTGCCTAAAGCACAGAAGCAACGTATCCTTCAATCTCCTCTGCTGTGCGTTAGTTCAGCTAAGTGAGTTAAATCTCCCTTTAGATTCAGGAGTTAGAAACACGTTTCTGCTAAGTGCTGCGTTTGGACATTTCTCAGTGAATGGGAGCCTAAGCTGTAAGGAGAACTGTCTGCTTGTGAAACCAAAACGTATCTACCTAACAGAACGGTCTTCAATGTGTGCATTCAACTTACCGAGTTAAGCTCGTGTGTTGAAGGGGAAGTCTGGAAACGATTTCTGTGGAGAGATCTCAAAAGAGGCATTTCCAGCACTATTCCCACATATATCGAAATAGCACTAAAACTCTGCCTAAAACACAGAAGCAACGTATCCTTCAATCCGCTGTGCTCTGCGTTTGTTCAGCTAAGTGAGTTAAATCTCCCTTTAGATTCAGGAGTTAGAAACACGTTTCTGCTAACAGCTGCGTTTGGACATTTCTCAGTGAATTGAATCCTATGTGGTAAGGAGAACTGTCTGCTTGTGAAACCAAAACAGATCTACCTAACAGAACGGTCTTCAATGTGTGCATTCATTTTACAGAGTTAAACTCGTGTGTTGAAAGGGAAGTCTGGAAATGCTTTCTGTGGAGAGATCTCAAAACAGGCATTTCCAGCACTATTCCCGCATATAAGGAAATAGCAGTAAAACTCTTCCTAAAACACAGAAGCCACATATCCTACAATCTGCTCTGCTGGGCGTTTGTTCAGCTAAGTGTGTAAAATCTCCCTTTAGACTCAGGAGTTAGAAACACGTTTCTGCTAAGAGCTGCGTTTGGACATTTCTCAGTGAATGGGAGCCTATGCTGTAAGGAGAACTCACTGATTGTGAAACCAAAACGGAGCTACCTAACAGAACGGTCTTCAATGTGTGCACTCAACTTATGGAGTTAAACTCGAGTGCTGAAATGGAAGTCTGGAAACGCGTTCTGTGGAGAGATCTCAAAAAAGGCATTTCCAGCACTATTCCCGCATATAACGAAATGGCAGTAAAACTCTGCCTAAAATACAGAAGCAACGTATCCTTCAATCTGCTCTGCTGTGCGTTTTTTCAGCTAAGTGAATTAAATCTCCCTTTAGATTCAGGAGTCAGAAACACGTTTCTGCTAAGTGCTGCGTTTGGACATTTCTCAGTGAATGGGAGCCTATGCTGTAAGGAGAACTCTCTGCTTGTGAAACCAAAACGAAGCTACCTAAGAGAACGGTCTTCAATATGTGCGTTCAACTTACCGAGTTAAACTCGTGTACTGAAGGCGAAGTCTGGAAACGATTTCTGTGGAGAGATCTCAAAACAGGCATTTCCAGCACTATTCCCGCATATAACGAAATAGCAGTAAAACTCTGCCTAAAACAAAGAAGCAACGTATCCTACAATCTGCTCTGCTGTGCGTTTGTTCAGCTAAGTGAGTTAAATCTCCCTTTTGATTCAGGAGTTAGAATCACGTTTCTGCTAAGAGCTGCGTTTGGACATTTCTCTGTGAATGGGAGCCTATGCTGTAAGGAGAAATGTCTGCTTGTCAAACCAAAACGGAGTTACCTAACAGAACGGTCTTCAATGTGTGCATTCAACTTACCGAGTTAAACTCGAGAGTTGAAATTGAAGTCAGGAAACGCGTTCTGTGGAGAGATCTCAAAACAGGCATTTCCAGCACTATTCCCGCATAGAACGAAATGGCAGTAAAACTCTGCCTAAAACACAGAAGCAACGTATCCTCCAATCTGCTCTGCTGTGCGTTTGTTCAGCTATGTGAGTTAAATCTCCCTTTAGATTCAGGAGTTAGAAACACGTTTCTGCTAAGAGCTGCGTTTGGACATTTCTCAGTGAATGGAATCCTATGTTGTAAGGAGAACTGTCTGCTTGTGAAACCAAAACGGATCTACCTAGCAGAACTGTCTTCAATGTGTGCATTCCCTTTACCGAGTTAAACTCGTGTGTTGAAGGGGAAGTCTGGAAAAGCTTTCTGTGGAGAGATCTCAAAACAGGCATTTCCAGCACTATTCCCGCATATAACGAAATAGCAGTAAAACTCTGCCTAAAACACAGACGCAACATATCCTACAATCTGCTCTGCTGTGCGTTTCTTCAGCTAAGTGTGTTAAATCTCCCTTTAGATTCAGGAGTCAGAAACACGTTTCTGCTAAGAGTTGCGTTTGGACATTTCTCAGTGAATGGGAGCCAATGCTGTAAGGAGAACTCTCTGCTTGTGAAATCAAAATGGAGCTAACTAACAGAACGGTCTTCAATGTGTGCATTCACCATAGCGAGTTAAACTCGAGTGTTGAAATGGAAGTCAGGAAAAGCGTTCTGTGGAGAGATCTCAAAACAGGCATTTCCAGCACTATTCCCGCATATAACGAAATGGCAGTAAAACTCTGCCTAAAACACAGAAGCAACGTATCCTTCAATCTGCTCTACTGTGCGTTTGTTCAGCTAAGTGAGTTAAATCTCCCTTTAGATTCAGGAGTTAGATACAAGTTTCTGCTATGAGCTGCGTTTGGACATTTCTCAGTGAATGGGAGCCTATGCTGTAAGGAGAACTGTCTGCTTGTGAAACCAAAACGGATCTACCTAACAGAACGGTCTTCAATGTGTGCATTCAACTTACCGAGTTAAACTCTTGTGTTGAAAGGGAAGTCTGGAAACGCTTTCTGTGGAGAGATCTCAAAACAGGCATTTCCAGCACTATTCCCGCATATAACGAAATGGCAGTAAAACTCTGCCTAAAACACAGAAGCAACGTATCCTTCAATCTGCTCTGCTGTGCGTTTGTTCAGCTAAGTGAGTTCAATCTCCCTTTAGATTCAGGAGTTAGATACAAGTTTCTGCTAAGAGCTGCGTTTGGACATTTCTCAGTGAATGGAAGCCTATGCTGTAAGGAGAACTGTCTGCTTGTGAAACCAAATCGGAGGTACCTAACAGAACGGTCTTCAATGTGTGCATTCAACTTACCGAGTTAAACTCGTGTGTTGTAGGGGAAGTCTGGAAACGCTTTCTGTTGAGAGATCTCAAAACAGGCATTTCCATCACTATTCCCTCATATAACGAAATAGCAGTAAAACTCTGCCTAAAACACAGAAGCAACGTATCCTTCAATCTGCTCTGCTGTGCGTTTGTTCAGCTAAGTGAGTTACATCTCCCTTTAGATTCAGGAGTTAGAAAGACGTTTCTGCTAAGAGCTGCGTTTGGACATTTCTCAGTGAATGGGAGCCTATGCTGTAAGGAGAACTGTCTGCTTGTGAAACCAAAGCGCAGCTACCAAACAGAACGGTCTTCAACGTGTGCATTCAACTTAGCGAGTTAAACTCGTGTTCTGAAGGGGAAGTCTGGAAACGCTTTCTGTGGAGAGATCTCAAGACAGGCATTTCCAGCACTATTCGCGCATATAACAATATAGCAGTAAAACTCTGCCTAAAGCACAAAAGCAGCGTATCCTTCAATCTGCTCTGCTGTGCGTTTGTTCAGCTAAGTGTGTTAAATCTCCCTTTAGATTCAGGAGTCTGAAACACGTTTCTGCTAAGAGCTGCGTTTGGACATTTCTCAGTGAATGGGACCCTATGCTGTAAGGAGAACTCTCTGCTTGTGAAACCAAAATGGAGCTAACTAACAGAACGGTCTTCAATGTGTGCATTCAACTTACCGAGTTAAACTCGAGTGTTGAAATGGAAGTCAGGATAAGCGTTCTGTGGAGAGATCTCAAAACAGGCATTTCCAGCACTATTCCCGCATATAACGAAATAGCAGTAAAATTATGCCTAAAACACACAAGCAACGTATCCTTCAATCTGCTCTGCTGTGCGTTTGTTCAGCTAAATGAGTTATATCTCCCTTGAGATTCAGGAGTTAGAAACACGTTTCTGCTAAGAGCTGCGTTTGGACATTTCTCAGTGAATGGAATCCAATGTTGTAAGGAGAACTGTCTGCTTGTGAAACCAAAACGGATCTACCTAACAGAACGGTCTTCAATGTGTGCATTCATTTTACCGAGTTAAACTCGTGTGTTGAAGGGGAAGTCTGGAAACGCTTTCTGTGGAGAGATCTCAAAACAGGCATTTCCAGCACTATTCCCGCATATAACGAAATAGCAGTAAAACTCTGCCTAAAACACAGAAGCAACATATCCTACAATCTGCTCTGCTGTGCGTTTTTTCAGCTAAGTGTGTTAAATCTCCCTTTGGATTCAGGAGTTAGAAACACGTTTCTGCCAAATGCTGCGTTTCGACATTTCTCAGTGAATGGGAGACTATGCTGTAAGGAGAACTCTCTGCTTGTGAAACCAAAACGGAGCTACCTAACAGAACGGTCTTCAATGTGTGCATTCAACTTACCGAGTTAAACTCGAGTGCTGAAATGGAAGTCTGGAAACGCGTTCTGTGGAGAGATCTCAAAACAGGCATTTCCAGCACTATTCCCGCATATAAAGAAATGGCAGTAAAACTCTGCCTAAAACACAGAAGCAACGTATCCTTCAATGTGCTCTACTGTTCGTTTGTTCAGCTAAGTGAGTTAAATCTCCCTTTAGATTCAGGAGTTAGAAACACGTTTCTGCTAAGAGCTGCGTTTGGACATTTCTCAGTGAATGGGAGCCTATGCCGTAAGGAGAACTGTCTGCTTGTGAAAACAAAACGGAGCTACCTAACAGAACTGTCTTCAATGTGTGCATTCAACTTACCGAGTTAAACTCGTGTGTTGAATGGGAAGTCTGGAAAAGCTTTCTGTGGAGAGATCTCAAAACAGGCATTTCCAGCACTATTCCCGCATATAACGAAATAGCAGTAAAACTCTGCCTAAAACACAGAAGCAACATATCCTACAATCTGCTCTGCTGTGAGTTTGTTCAGCTAAGCGTGTTAAATCTCCCTTTAGATTCAGGAGTTAGAAACACGTTTCTGCTAAGTGCTGCGTTTGGACATTTCTCAGTGAATGGGAGCCTATGCTGTAAGGAGAACTCTCTGCTTGTGAAACCAAGACGGAGCTACCTAACAGGACGGTCTTCAATGTGTGCACTCAACTTACCGAGTTGAACTCGAGTGCTGAAATGGAAGTCTGGAAACGCGTTCTGTGGAGACATCTCAAAACAGGCATTTCCAACACTATTCCCGCATATAAAGAAATGGCAGTAAAATTCTGCCTAAAACACAGAAGCAACGTATCCTTCAATGTGCTCTGCTGTTCGTTTGTTCAGCTAAGTGAGTTAAATCTCCCTTTAGATTCAGGAGTTAGATACAAATTTCTGCTAAGAGCTGCGTTTGGTCATTTCTCAGTGAAGGGGAGCCTATGTTGTAAGGAGAACTGCCTGCTTGTGAAACCAAAACGGAGCTACCTAAGAGAACGGTCTTCAATATGTGCGTTCAACTTACCGAGTTAAACTCGTGTACTGAAGGCGAAGTCTGGAAACGATTTCTGTGGAGAGATCTCAAAACAGGCATTTCCAGCACTATTCGGGCATATAACGAAATAGCAGTAAAACTCTGCCTAAAACAAAGAAGCAACGTATCCTACAATCTGCTCTGCTGTGCGTTTGTTCAGCTAAGTGAGTTAAATCTCCCTTTTGATTCAGGAGTTAGAATCACGTTTCTGCTAAGAGCTGCGTTTGGACATTTCTCTGTGAATGGGAGCCTATGGTGTAAGGAGAAATGTCTGCTTGTCAAACCAAAACGGAGTTACCTAACAGAACGGTCTTCAATGTGTGCATTCAACTTACCGAGTTAAACTCGAGAGTTGAAATTGAAGTCAGGAAACGCGTTCTGTGCAGAGATCTCAAAACAGGCATTTCCAGCACTATTCCCGCATATAACGAAATGGCAGTAAAACTCTGCCTAAAACAGAGAATCAACGTATCCTTCAATCTGCTCTGATGTGCGTTTGTTCAGCCAAGTGAGTTAAATCTCCCTTTAGATTCAGGGGTTAGATACAAATTTCTGCTAAGAGCTGCGTTTGGACATTTCTCAGTGAATGGAAACCTATGTTGTAAGGAGAACTGCCTGCTTGTGAAACCAAAACGGAGGTACATAACAGAACGGTCTTCAATGTGTGCATTCAACTTACAGATTTAAACTCGTGTTTTGAAGGGGAAGTCTGGAAACGCTTTCTGTGGAGAGATCTCAAAACAGGCATTTCCAGCACTATTCCCGCATATAACGAAAGAGCAGTAAAACTCTGCCTAAAGCACAGAAGCAACGTATCCTTCAATCTCCTCTGCTGTGCGTTAGTTCAGCTAAGTGAGTTAAATCTCCCTTTAGATTCAGGAGTTAGAAACACGTTTCTGCTAAGTGCTGCGTTTGGACATTTCTCAGTGAATGGGAGCCTAAGCTGTAAGGAGAACTGTCTGCTTGTGAAACCAAAACGTATCTACCTAACAGAACGGTCTTCAATGTGTGCATTCAACTTACCGAGTTAAGCTCGTGTGTTGAAGGGGAAGTCTGGAAACGATTTCTGTGGAGAGATCTCAAAAGAGGCATTTCCAGCACTATTCCCACATATATCGAAATAGCACTAAAACTCTGCCTAAAACACAGAAGCAACGTATCCTTCAATCCGCTGTGCTCTGCGTTTGTTCAGCTAAGTGAGTTAAATCTCCCTTTAGATTCAGGAGTTAGAAACACGTTTCTGCTAACAGCTGCGTTTGGACATTTCTCAGTGAATTGAATCCTATGTGGTAAGGAGAACTGTCTGCTTGTGAAACCAAAACAGATCTACCTAACAGAACGGTCTTCAATGTGTGCATTCATTTTACAGAGTTAAACTCGTGTGTTGAAAGGGAAGTCTGGAAATGCTTTCTGTGGAGAGATCTCAAAACAGGCATTTCCAGCACTATTCCCGCATATAAGGAAATAGCAGTAAAACTCTTCCTAAAACACAGAAGCCACATATCCTACAATCTGCTCTGCTGGGCGTTTGTTCAGCTAAGTGTGTAAAATCTCCCTTTAGACTCAGGAGTTAGAAACACGTTTCTGCTAAGAGCTGCGTTTGGACATTTCTCAGTGAATGGGAGCCTATGCTGTAAGGAGAACTCACTGATTGTGAAACCAAAACGGAGCTACCTAACAGAACGGTCTTCAATGTGTGCACTCAACTTATGGAGTTAAACTCGAGTGCTGAAATGGAAGTCTGGAAACGCGTTCTGTGGAGAGATCTCAAAAAAGGCATTTCCAGCACTATTCCCGCATATAACGAAATGGCAGTAAAACTCTGCCTAAAATACAGAAGCAACGTATCCTTCAATCTGCTCTGCTGTGCGTTTTTTCAGCTAAGTGAGTTAAATCTCCCTTTAGATTCAGGAGTCAGAAACACGTTTCTGCTAAGTGCTGCGTTTGGACATTTCTCAGTGAATGGGAGCCTATGCTGTAAGGAGAACTCTCTGCTTGTGAAACCAAAACGAAGCTACCTAAGAGAACGGTCTTCAATATGTGCGTTCAACTTACCGAGTTAAACTCGTGTACTGAAGGCGAAGTCTGGAAACGATTTCTGTGGAGAGATCTCAAAACAGGCATTTCCAGCACTATTCCCGCATATAACGAAATAGCAGTAAAACTCTGCCTAAAACAAAGAAGCAACGTATCCTACAATCTGCTCTGCTGTGCGTTTGTTCAGCTAAGTGAGTTAAATCTCCCTTTTGATTCAGGAGTTAGAATCACGTTTCTGCTAAGAGCTGCGTTTGGACATTTCTCTGTGAATGGGAGCCTATGCTGTAAGGAGAAATGTCTGCTTGTCAAACCAAAACGGAGTTACCTAACAGAACGGTCTTCAATGTGTGCATTCAACTTACCGAGTTAAACTCGAGAGTTGAAATTGAAGTCAGGAAACGCGTTCTGTGGAGAGATCTCAAAACAGGCATTTCCAGCACTATTCCCGCATAGAACGAAATGGCAGTAAAACTCTGCCTAAAACACAGAAGCAACGTATCCTCCAATCTGCTCTGCTGTGCGTTTGTTCAGCTATGTGAGTTAAATCTCCCTTTAGATTCAGGAGTTAGAAACACGTTTCTGCTAAGAGCTGCGTTTGGACATTTCTCAGTGAATGGAATCCTATGTTGTAAGGAGAACTGTCTGCTTGTGAAACCAAAACGGATCTACCTAGCAGAACTGTCTTCAATGTGTGCATTCCCTTTACCGAGTTAAACTCGTGTGTTGAAGGGGAAGTCTGGAAAAGCTTTCTGTGGAGAGATCTCAAAACAGGCATTTCCAGCACTATTCCCGCATATAACGAAATAGCAGTAAAACTCTGCCTAAAACACAGACGCAACATATCCTACAATCTGCTCTGCTGTGCGTTTCTTCAGCTAAGTGTGTTAAATCTCCCTTTAGATTCAGGAGTCAGAAACACGTTTCTGCTAAGAGCTGCATTTGGACATTTCTCAGTGAATGGGAGCCAATGCTGTAAGGAGAACTCTCTGCTTGTGAAATCAAAATGGAGCTAACTAACAGAACGGTCTTCAATGTGTGCATTCACCTTAGCGAGTTAAACTCGAGTGTTGAAATGGAAGTCAGGAAAAGCGTTCTGTGGAGAGATCTCAAAACAGGCATTTCCAGCACTATTCCCGCATATAACGAAATGGCAGTAAAACTCTGCCTAAAACACAGAAGCAACGTATCCTTCAATCTGCTCTACTGTGCGTTTGTTCAGCTAAGTGAGTTAAATCTCCCTTTAGATTCAGGAGTTAGATACAAGTTTCTGCTATGAGCTGCGTTTGGACATTTCTCAGTGAATGGGAGCCTATGCTGTAAGGAGAACTGTCTGCTTGTGAAACCAAAACGGATCTACCTAACAGAACGGTCTTCAATGTGTGCATTCAACTTACCGAGTTAAACTCGTGTGTTGAAAGGGAAGTCTGGAAACGCTTTCTGTGGAGAGATCTCTAAACAGGCATTTCCAGCACTATTCCCGCATATAACGAAATGGCAGTAAAACTCTTCCTAAAACACAGAAGCAACGTATCCTTCAATCTGCTCTGCTGTGCGTTTGTTCAGCTAAGTGAGTTCAATCTCCCTTTAGATTCAGGAGTTAGATACAAGTTTCTGCTAAGAGCTGCGTTTGGACATTTCTCAGTGAATGGAAGCCTATGCTGTAAGGAGAACTGTCTGCTTGTGAAACCAAAACGGAGGTACCTAACAGAACGGTCTTCAATGTGTGCATTCAACTTACCGAGTTAAACTCGTGTGTTGTAGGGGAAGTCTGGAAACGCTTTCTGTTGAGAGATCTCAAAACAGGCATTTCCATCACTATTCCCTCATATAAAGAAATAGCAGTAAAACTCTGCCTAAAACACAGAAGCAACGTATCCTTCAATCTGCTCTGCTGTGCGTTTGTTCAGCTAAGTGAGTTACATCTCCCTTTAGATTCAGGAGTTAGAAAGACGTTTCTGCTAAGAGCTGCGTTTGGACATTTCTCAGTGAATGGGAGCCTATGCTGTAAGGAGAACTGTCTGCTTGTGAAACCAAAGCGCAGCTACCTAACAGAACGGTCTTCAATGTGTGCATTCAACTTAGCGAGTTAAACTCGTGTTCTGAAGGGGAAGTCTGGAAACGCTTTCTGTGGAGAGATCTCAAGACAGGCATTTCCATCACTATTCGCGCATATAACAATATAGCAGTAAAACTCTGCCTAAAGCACAAAAGCAGCGTATCCTTCAATCTGCTCTGCTGTGCGTTTGTTCAGCTAAGTGTGTTAAATCTCCCTTTAGATTCAGGAGTCTGAAACACGTTTCTGCTAAGAGCTGCGTTTGGACATTTCTCAGTGAATGGGACCCTATGCTGTAAGGAGAACTCTCTGCTTGTGAAACCAAAATGGAGCTAACTAACAGAACGGTCTTCAATGTGTGCATTCAACTTACCGAGTTAAACTCGAGTGTTGAAATGGAAGTCAGGATAAGCGTTCTGTGGAGAGATCTCAAAACAGGCATTTCCAGCACTATTCCCGCATATAACGAAATAGCAGTAAAACTATGCCTAAAACACACAAGCAACGTATCCTTCAATCTGCTCTGCTGTGCGTTTGTTCAGCTAAATGAGTTATATCTCCCTTTAGATTCAGGAGTTAGAAACACGTTTCTGCTAAGAGCTGCGTTTGGACATTTCTCAGTGAATGGAATCCAATGTTGTAAGGAGAACTGTCTGCTTGTGAAACCAAAACGGATCTACCTAACAGAACGGTCTTCAATGTGTGCATTCATTTTACCGAGTTAAACTCGTGTGTTGAAGGGGAAGTCTGGAAACGCTTTCTGTGGAGAGATCTCAAAACAGGCATTTCCAGCACTATTCCCGCATATAACGAAATAGCAGTAAAACTCTGCCTAAAACACAGAAGCAACATATCCTACAATCTGCTCTGCTGTGCGTTTTTTCAGCTAAGTGTGTTAAATCTCCCTTTGGATTCAGGAGTTAGAAACACGTTTCTGCCAAATGCTGCGTTTCGACATTTCTCAGTGAATGGGAGACTATGCTGTAAGGAGAACTCTCTGCTTGTGAAACCAAAACGGAGCTACCTAACAGAACGGTCTTCAATGTGTGCATTCAACTTACCGAGTTAAACTCGAGTGCTGAAATGGAAGTCTGGAAACGCGTTCTGTGGAGAGATCTCAAAACAGGCATTTCCAGCACTATTCCCGCATATAAAGAAATGGCAGTAAAACTCTGCCTAAAACACAGAAGCAACGTATCCTTCAATGTGCTCTGCTGTTCGTTTGTTCAGCTAAGTGAGTTAAATCTCCCTTTAGATTCAGGAGTTAGAAACACGTTTCTGCTAAGAGCTGCGTTTGGACATTTCTCAGTGAATGGGAGCCTATGCCGTAAGGAGAACTGTCTGCTTGTGAAAACAAAACGGAGCTACCTAACAGAACTGTCTTCAATGTGTGCATTCAACTTACCGAGTTAAACTCGTGTGTTGAATGGGAAGTCTGGAAAAGCTTTCTGTGGAGAGATCTCAAAACAGGCATTTCCAGCACTATTCCCGCATATAACGAAATAGCAGTAAAACTCTGCCTAAAACACAGAAGCAACGTATCCTACAATCTGCTCTGCTGTGAGTTTGTTCAGCTAAGTGTGTTAAATCTCCCTTTAGATTCAGGAGTTAGAAACACGTTTCTGCTAAGTGCTGCGTTTGGACATTTCTCAGTGAATGGGAGCCTATGCTGTAAGGAGAACTCTCTGCTTGTGAAACCAAGACGGAGCTACCTAACAGGACGGTCTTCAATGTGTGCACTCAACTTACCGAGTTGAACTCGAGTGCTGAAATGGAAGTCTGCAAACGCGTTCTGTGGAGACATCTCAAAACAGGCATTTCCAACACTATTCCCGCATATAAAGAAATGGCAGTAAAATTCTGCCTAAAACACAGAAGCAACGTATCCTTCAATGTGCTCTGCTGTTCGTTTGTTCAGCTAAGTGAGTTAAATCTCCCTTTAGATTCAGGAGTTAGATACAAATTTCTGCTAAGAGCTGCGTTTGGTCATTTCTCAGTGAAGGGGAGCCTATGTTGTAAGGAGAACTGCCTGCTTGTGAAACCAAAACGGAGCTACCTAAGAGAACGGTCTTCAATATGTGCGTTCAACTTACCGAGTTAAACTCGTGTACTGAAGGCGAAGTCTGGAAACGATTTCTGTGGAGAGATCTCAAAACAGGCATTTCCAGCACTATTCCCGCATATAACGAAATAGCAGTAAAACTCTGCCTAAAACAAAGAAGCAACGTATCCTACAATCTGCTCTGCTGTGCGTTTGTTCAGCTAAGTGAGTTAAATCTCCCTTTTGATTCAGGAGTTAGAATCACGTTTCTGCTAAGAGCTGCGTTTGGACATTTCTCTGTGAATGGGAGCCTATGGTGTAAGGAGAAATGTCTGCTTGTCAAACCAAAACGGAGTTACCTAACAGAACGGTCTTCAATGTGTGCATTCAACTTACCGAGTTAAACTCGAGAGTTGAAATTGAAGTCAGGAAACGCGTTCTGTGCAGAGATCTCAAAACAGGCATTTCCAGCACTATTCCCGCATATAACGAAATGGCAGTAAAACTCTGCCTAAAACAGAGAATCAACGTATCCTTCAATCTGCTCTGATGTGCGTTTGTTCAGCCAAGTGAGTTAAATCTCCCTTTAGATTCAGGGGTTAGATACAAATTTCTGCTAAGAGCTGCGTTTGGACATTTCTCAGTGAATGGAAACCTATGTTGTAAGGAGAACTGCCTGCTTGTGAAACCAAAACGGAGGTACATAACAGAACGGTCTTCAATGTGTGCATTCAACTTACCGAGTTAAACTCGTGTGTTGTAGGGGAAGTCTGGAAAAGCTTTCTGTGGAGAGATCTCAAAACAGGCATTTCCAGCACTTTTCCTGCATATAACGAAATAGCAGTAAAACTCTGCCTAAAACACAGAAGCAACGTATCTTTCAATCTGCTCTGCTGTGCGTTTGTTCAGCTAAGTGAGTTAAATCTCCCTTTAGATTCAGGAGTTAGAAACACGTTTCTGCTAAGAGCTGCGTTTGGACATTTCTCAGTGAATGGGAGCCTATGCTGTAAGGAGAACGGTCTGCTTGTGAAACCAAAACGGAGCTACCTAACACAACGGACTTCAATGTGTGCATTCAACTTACCGTGATAAACTCGTGTGTTGAAGGGGAAGTCTGGAAACGCTTTCTGTGGAGAGATCTCAAAACAGGCATTTCCAGCACTATTCCCGCATATAACAAAATAGCAGTAAAACTCTGCCTATAACACAGCAACAACGTATCCTTCCATCTGCTCTGCTGTGCGTTTGTTCAGCTAAGTGAGTTAAATCTCCCTTTAGATTCAGGAGTTAGAAACACGTTTCTCCTAAGGGCTGCGTTTGGACATTTCTCAGTGAATGGGAGCCTATGGTGTAAGGAGAACTGTCTGCTTGTGAAACCAAAACAGAGCTACCTAACAGAACGGTCTTCAACGTGTGCATTCAACTTACAGAGTTAAACTCGTGTTTTGAAGGGGAAGTCTGGAAACGCTTTCTGTGGAGAGATCTCAAAACATGCATTTCCAGCACTATTCCCGCATATAACTTAATAGCAGTAAAACTCTGCCTAAAACACAGAAGCAACCCATCCTTCAATCTGCTCGGTTGTGCGTTTGTTCAGCTAAGTGAGTTAAATCTCCCTTTAGATTCAGGAGTCAGAAAAACGTTTCTGCTTAGAGCTGCGTTTCGACGTTTCTCAGTGAATGGGAGCATATGCTGTAAGGAGAACTCTCTGCTTGTGAAACCAAAACGGAGCTAACTAACAGAACGGTCTTCAATGTGTGCATTCAACTTACCGAGTTAAACTCGAGTGTTGAAATGGAAGTCAGGAAAAGCGTTCTGTGGAGAGATCTCAAAACAGGCATTTCCAGCACTATTCCCGCATATAACAAAATGGCAGTAAAACTCTGCCTAAAACACAGAAGCAACCTATCCTTCAATCTGCTCTGCTGTGCGTTTGTTCAGCTACGTGAGTTAAATCTCCCTTTAGATTCAGGAGTTAGAAACACGTTTCTGCTAAGAGCTGCGTTTGGACTTTTCTCAGTGAATGGGAGCCTATGGTGTAAGGAGAACTGTCTGCTTGTGAAACCAAAACGCAGCTACCTAACAGAACGGTCTTCAATGTGTGCATTCAACTTACCGAGTTAAGCAAGTGTGTTGAAGGGGAAGTCTGGAAACGATTTCTGTGGAGAGATCTCAAAACAGGCATTTCCAGCACTATTCCCGCATATAACGGAATAGCAGTAAAACTCTGCCTAAAACACAGAAGCAACGTATCCTTCAATCTGCTCTGCTGTGCGTTTGTTCAGCTAAGTGAGTTAAATCTCCCTTTAGATTCAGGGGTTAGAAACACGTTTCTGCTAAGAGATGCGTTTGAACATTTCTCAGTGAATGGGAGCCTATGAGGTAAGGAGAACTGTCTGCTTGTGAAACCAAAACGGAGCTACCTAACAGAACGGTCTTCAATGTGTGCATTCAACTTACCGAGTTAAACTCGAGTGTTGAAATGGAAGTCTGGAAACGCGTTCTGTGGAGAGATCTCAAAACAGGTATTTCTAGCACTATTCCCGCATATAACAAAATGGCTGTAAAACTCTGCCTAAAACACAGAAGCAACGTATCCTTCAATCTGCTTTGCTGTGGGTTTGTTCAGCTAAGTGAGTTAAATCTCCCTTTAGATTCAGGAGTTAGAAACACGTTTCTGTTAAGAGCTGCGTTTGGACATTTCTCAGTGAATGGGAGCCTATGCTCTAAGGAGAACTGTCTGCTAGTGAAACCAAAACGGATCTACCTAACAGAACGGTCTTCAATGTGTGCATTCAACTTACCGAGTTAAAATCGTGTGTTGAAGGGGAAGTCTGGAAACGTTTTCTGTGGAGAGATCTCAAAACAGGCATTTCCAGCACTATTCCCGCATATAACGAAATAGCAGTAAAACTCTGCCTAAAACACAGAAGCAACGTATCCTTCAATCTGCTCTGCTGTGCGTTTGTTCAGCTAAGTGAGTTAAATCTCCCTTTAGATTCAGGAGTTAGAAACACGTTTCTGCTAAGAGCTGCGTTTGGACATTTCTCAGTGAATGGAATCCTATGTTGTAAGGAGAACTGTCTGCTTGTGAAACCAAAGCGCAGCTACCTAGCAGAACTCTCTTCAATGTGTGCATTCAACTTACCGAGTTAAACTCGTGTGTTGAAGGGGAAGTCTGGAAACGCTTTCTGTGGAGAGATCTCAAAACAGGCATTTCCAGCACTATTCCCGCATATAACGAAATAGCAGGAAAACTCTGCCTAAAACACAGAAGCAACGTATCCTTCCATCTGCTCTGCTGTGCGTTTGTTCAGCTAAGTGAGTTAAATCTCCCTTTAGATTCAGGAGTTAGAAACACGTTTCTGCTAAGAGCTGCGTTTGGACATTTCTCAGTGAATGGGAGCCTACGGTGTAAGGAGAACTGTCTGCTTGTGAAACCAAATCGCAGCTACCTAACAAAACGGTCTTCAATGTGTGCATTCAACTTACAGAGATAAACTCGTGTTTTGAAGGGGAAGTCTGGAAACGCTTTCTGTGGATAGATTTCAAAACCGGCATTTCCATGACTATTCCCGCATATAACAAAATAGCAGTAAAACTCAGCCTAAAACACAGAAGCAACGTATCCTTCAATCTGCTCTGCTGTGCGTTTGTTCAGCTAAGTGAGTTAAATCTCCCTTTAGATTCAGGCGTCAGAAACACGTTTCTGCTTAGAGCTGCGTTTGGACGTTTCTCAGTGGATGGGAGCCTATGCTGTAAGGAGAACTCTCTGCTTGTGAAACCAAAACGGAGCTAACTAACAGAACGGTCTTCAATGTGTGCATTCAACTTACCGAGTTAAACTCGAGTGTTGAAATCGAAGTCAGGAAAAGCGTTCTGTGGAGAGATCTCAAAACAGGCATTTCCAGCACTATTCCCGCATATAACGAAATGGCAGATAAACTCTGCCTAAAACACAGAAGCAACGTATCCTTCAATCTGCTCTGCTGTGCGTTTGTTCAGATAAGTGAGCTAAATCTCCCTTTAGATTCAGGAGTTAGATACAAGTTTCTGCTAAGAGATGCGTTTGGACACTTCTCAGTGAATGGGAGCCTATGCTCTAAGGAGAACTGTCTGCTTGTGAAACCGAAACGGAGCTACCTAACAGAACGGTCTTCAATGTGTGCATTCAACTTACCGAGTTAACTCCTGTGTTGAAGGGGAAGACTGGAAAAGATTTCTGTGGAGAGATCTCAAAACAGGCATTTCCACCACAATTCCCACATATAAGGAAATAGCAGTAAAACTCTGCCTAAAACACAGAAGCAACGTATCCTTCAATCTGCTGTGCTGTGCGTTTTTTCAGCTAAGTGAGTTAAATCTGCCTTTAGATTCAGGAGTTAGAAACACCTTTCTGCTAAGAGGTCCGTTTGGACATTTCTCAGTGAATGGGAGCCTATGCTGTAAGGAGAACTGTCTGCTTGTGAAACCAAAATGGATCTACCTAACAGAACGGTCTTCAATGTGTGCATTCAACGTACCGAGTTAAGCTCGTGTGTTGAAAGGGAAGTCTGGAAACGCTTTCTGTGGAGAGATCTCAAAACAGGCATTTCCAGCAGTATTCCAGCATATAACGAAATAGCAGTAAAACTCTGCCTAAAACACAGAAGCAACATATCCTACAATCTGCTCTGCTGTGCGTTTGTTCAGCTAAGTGTGATAAATCTCCCTTTAGATTCAGGAGTTAGAAACAGGTTTCGGCTAATAGCTGCGCTTGGACATTTCTCAGTGAATGGGAGCCTATGCTGTAAGGAGAACTCTCTGCTTGTGAAACCAAAACGGAGCTACCTAACAAAACGGTCTTCAATGTGTGCATTCTACTTACCGAGTTAAACTCCTGTGTTGAAGGCGAAGTCTGGAAACGTTTTCTGTGGAGAGATCTCAAAACAGGCATTTCCAGCACTATGCCGGCATATAAAGAAATAGTAGTAAAACTCTGCCTAAAACACAGAAGCAACGTATCCTTCAATCTGCTCGGCTGTGCGTTTGTTCATCTAAGTGAGTTAAAACTCCCTTTAGATTCAGGAGTTAGAAAGAGGTTTCTGCTAAGAGCTGCGTTTGGACATTTCTCAGTGAATGGGAGCCTATGCTGTAAGGAGAACTCTCTGCTTGTGAAACCAAAACGGAGCTAACTAACAGAACGGTCTTCAATGTGTGCATTCAACTTACCGAGTTAAACTCGAGTGTTGAAATGGAAGTCAGGAAAAGCGTTCTGTGGAGAGATCTCAAAACAGGTATTTCCATCACTATTCCCGCATATAACGAAATAGCAGTAAAACTCTGCCTAAAACACAGAAGCAACGTATCCTTCAATCTGCTCTGCTGTGCGTTTGTTCAGCTAAGTGAGTTAAATCTCCCTTTAGATTCAGGAGTTAGATACAAGTTTCTGCTAAGAGCTGCGTTTGGACATTTCTCCGTGAATGGGAGCCTATGCTGTAAGGAGAACTGTCTGCTTGTGAAACCAAAACGGAGCTACCTAACAGAACGGTCTTCAATGTGTGCATTCAACTTACCGAGTTAAACTCGTGTGTTTTAGGGGAAGTCTGGAAACGCTTTCCTTTGAGAGATCTCAAAACAGGCATTTCCAGCACTATTCCCGCATATAACAATATAGCAGAAAAACTCTGCCTAAAACACAAAAGCAACGTATCCTTCAATCTGCTCTGCTGTGCGTTTGTTCGGCTAAGTGTGTTTAATCTCCCTTTAGATTCAGGAGATAGAAACATGTTTCTGCTAAGAGCTGCGTTTGGACATTTCTCAGTGAATGGGAGCCTATGCTCTAAGGAGAAATGTCTGCTTGTGAAACCAAAGCGCACCTACCTAACAGAACGGTCTTCAATGTGTGCATTCAACTTACAGATTTAAACTCTTGTTTTGAAGGGGAAGTCTGGAAACGCTTTCTGTGGAGAGATCTCAAAACAGGCATTTCCATGACTATTCCCGCATATAACAAAATAGCAGTAAAACTCTGCCTAAAACACAGAAGCAACGTATCCTTCAATCTGCTCTGCAGTGCGTTTGTTCAGCTAAGTGAGTTAAATCTCCCTTTAGATTCAGGAGTCAGAAACACGTTTCTGCTTAGAGCGGCGTTTGGACGTTTCTCATTGAATGGGAGCCTATGCTGTAAGGAGAAACCTTTGCTTGTGAAACCAAAACGGAGCTAACTAACAGAACGGTCTTCAATGTGTGCATTCAACTTACCGAGTTAAACTCGAGTGTTGAAATGGAAGTCAGGAAAAGCGTTCTGTGGAGAGATCTCAAAACAGGCATTTCCAGCACTATTCCCGCGTATAACGAAATGGCAGTAAAACTCTGCCTAAAACACAGAAGCAACGTATCCTTCAATCTGCTCTGCTGTGCGTTTGTTCAGATAAGTGCGTTAAATCTCCCTTTAGATTCAGGAGTTAGATACAAGTTTCTGCTAAGAGCTGCGTTTGGACATTTCTCAGTGAATGGGAGCCTATGCTCTAAGGAGAACTGTCTGCTTGTGAAACCGAAACGGAGCTACCTAACAGAACGGTTTTCAATGTGTGCATTCAACTTACCGACTTCAGCTCGTGTGTTGAAGGGGAAGACTGGAAACGATTTCTGTGGAGAGATCTCAAAACAGGCATTTCCACCACTATTCCCGCATATAACGAAATAGCAGGAAAACTCTGCCTAAAACACAGAAGCAATGTATCCTTCAATCTGCTGTGCTCTGCATTTTTTCAGCTAAGTGAGTTAAATCTCCCTTTAGATTCAGGAGTTAGAAACACGTTTCTGGTAAGAGCTGCCTTTGGACATTTCTCAGTGAATGGGAGCCTATGCTGTAAGGAGAACTGTCTGCTTGTGAAACCAAAACGGATCTACCTAACAGAACGGTCTTCAATGTGTGCATTCATTTTACCGAGTTAAACTCGTGTGTTGAAGGGGAAGTCTGGAAAAGATTTCTGTGGACAGATCCCAAAACAGGCATTTCCAGCACTATTCCCGCATATAAAGAAATGGCAGTAAAACTCTGCCTAAAACACAGAAGCAACGTATCCTTCAATGTGCTCTGCTGTTCGTTTGTTCAGCTAAGTGAGTTAAATCTCCCTTTAGATTCAGGAGTTAGATACAAATTTCTGCTAAGAGCTGCGTTTGGACATTTCTCAGTGAATGGAAACCTATGTTGTAAGGAGAACTGCCTGCTTGTGAAACCAAAACGGAGGTACATAACAGAACGGTCTTCAATGTGTGCATTCAACTTACCGAGTTAAACTCGTGTGTTGTAGGGGAAGTCTGGAAAAGCTTTCTGTGGAGAGATCTCAAAACAGGCATTTCCAGCACTATTCCCGCATATAACGAAATAGCAGTAAAACTCTGCCTAAAACACAGAAGCAACGTATCCTTCAATCTGCTCTGCTGTGCGTTTGTTCAGCTAAGTGAGTTAAATCTCCCTTTAGATTCAGGAGTTAGAAACACGTTTCTGCTAAGAGCTGCGTTCGGACATTTGTCAGTGAATGGGAGCCTATGCTGTAAGGAGAACTGTCTGCTTGTGAAACCAAAACGGATCTACCTAACAGAACGGTCTTCAATGTGTGCATTCAACTTACCGAGTTAAACTAGTGTGTTGAAGGGGAAGTCTGAAAACGCTTTCTGTGGAGAGATCTCAAAACAGGTATTTCCATCACTATTCCCGCATATAACGAAATAGCAGTAAAACTCTGCCTAAAACACAGAAGCAACGTATCCTTCAATCTGCTCTGCTGTGCGTTTGTTCAGCTAAGTGAGTTAAATCTCAATTTAGATTCAGGAGTCAGAAACACGTTTCTGCTAAGAGCTGCGTTTGGACATTTCTTAGTGAATGGGAGCCTATGCTGTAAGGAGAACTGTCTGCTTGTGAAATCAAAACGTAGCTACCTAACAGAACGGTCTTCAATGTGTGCATTCAACTTACCGAGTTAAACTCGAGTGTTGAAATGGAAGTCAGGAAACGCGTTCTGTGGAGAGAACTCAAAACAGGATTTCCAGCACCATTCCCGCATATAACGAAATGGCAGTAAAACTCTGCCTAAAACACAGAAGCAACGTATCTTTCAATTTGCTCTGCTGTGCGTTTGTTCAGCTAAGTGAGTCAAATCTCCCTTTAGATTCAGGAGTTAGATACAAGTTTCTGCTAAGGGCTGCGTTTGGACATTTCTCAGTGAATGGAAGCCTATGCTGTAAGGAGAACTGTCTGCTTGTGAAACCAAAACGGAGGTACCTAACAGAACGGTCTTCAATGTGTGCATTCAACTTACCGAGTTAAACTCGTGTGTTTTAGGGGAAGTCTGGAAACGCTTTCCTTTGAGAGATCTCAAAACACGCATTTCCATCACTATTCCCGCATATAACGAAATAGCAGTAAAACCCTGCCTAAAACACAGAAGCAAAGTATCCTTCAATCTGCTCTGCTGTGCGTTTGTTCAGATAAGTGAGTTAAATCTCCCTTTAGATTCAGGAGTTAGAATCACGTTTCTGCTAAGAGCTGCATTTGGACATTTCTCAGTGAATGGGAGCCTATGCTGTAAGGAGAACTGTCTGCTTGTGAAACCAAAACGGAGGTACATAACAGAACGGTCTTCAATGTGTGCATTCAACTTACCGAGTTAAACTCGTGTGTTGAAGGCGAAGTCTGGAAACGCTTTCTGTGGAGAGATCTCAAAACAGGCATTTCCAGCACTATGCCCGCATATAGCGAAATAGCAGTAAAACTCTGCCTAAAACACAGAAGCAACGTATCCTTCAATCTGCTCGGCTGTGCGTTTGTTCAGCTAAGTGAGTTAAATCTCCCTTTCGATTCAGGAGTTAGAAAGACCTTTCTGCTAAGAGCTGCGTTTGGACATTTCTCAGTGAATGGGAGCCTATGCTGTAAGGAGAAATGTCTGCTTGTGAAACCAAAGCGCAGCTACCTAACAGAACGGTCTTCAATGTGTGCATTCAACTTACAGAGTTAAACTCGTGTTCTGAAGGGTAAGTCTGGAAACGCTTTCTGTGGAGAGATCTCAAAACAGGCATTTCCAGCACTATTCCCGCATATAACAATATAGCAGAAAAACTCTGCCTAAAACACAAAAGCAACGTATCCTTCAATCTGCTCTGCTGTGCGTTTGTTCGGCTAAGTGTGTTAAATCTCCCTTAAGATTCAGGAGTTAGAAACATGTTTCTGCTAAGAGCTGCGTTTGGACATTTCTCAGTGAATGGGTGCCTATGCTCTAAGGAGAAATGTCTGCTTGTGAAACCAAAGCGCAACTACCTAACAGAACGGTCTTCAATGTGTGCATTCAACTTACAGAGTTAAACTCTTGTTTTGAAGGGGAAGTCTGGAAACGCTTTCTGTGGAGAGATCTCAAAACAGGTATTTCCATCACTATTCCCGCATATAACGAAATAGCAGTAAAACTCTGCCTAAAACACAGAAGCAACGTATCCTTCAATCTGCTCTGCTGTGCGTTTGTTCAGCTAAGTGAGTTAAATCTCAATTTAGATTCAGGAGTCAGAAACACGTTTCTGCTAAGAGCTGCGTTTGGACATTTCTTAGTGAATGGGAGCCTATGCTGTAAGGAGAACTGTCTGCTTGTGAAATCAAAACGTAGCTACCTAACAGAACGGTCTTCAATGTGTGCATTCAACTTACCGAGTTAAACTCGAGTGTTGAAATGGAAGTCAGGAAACGCGTTCTGTGGAGAGAACTCAAAACAGGATTTCCAGCACCATTCCCGCATATAACGAAATGGCAGTAAAACTCTGCCTAAAACACAGAAGCAACGTATCTTTCAATTTGCTCTGCTGTGCGTTTGTTCAGCTAAGTGAGTCAAATCTCCCTTTAGATTCAGGAGTTAGATACAAGTTTCTGCTAAGGGCTGCGTTTGGACATTTCTCAGTGAATGGAAGCCTATGCTGTAAGGAGAACTGTCTGCTTGTGAAACCAAAACGGAGGTACCTAACAGAACGGTCTTCAATGTGTGCATTCAACTTACCGAGTTAAACTCGTGTGTTTTAGGGGAAGTCTGGAAACGCTTTCCTTTGAGAGATCTCAAAACAGGCATTTCCATCACTATTCCCGCATATAACGAAATAGCAGTAAAACCCTGCCTAAAACACAGAAGCAAAGTATCCTTCAATCTGCTCTGCTGTGCGTTTGTTCAGATAAGTGAGTTAAATCTCCCTTTAGATTCAGGAGTTAGAATCACGTTTCTGCTAAGAGCTGCATTTGGACATTTCTCAGTGAATGGGAGCCTATGCTGTAAGGAGAACTGTCTGCTTGTGAAACCAAAACGGAGCTACCTAACAGAACGGTCTTCAATGTGTGCATTCAACTTACCGAGTTAAACTCGTGTGTTGAAGGCGAAGTCTGGAAACGCTTTCTGTGGAGAGATCTCAAAACAGGCATTTCCAGCACTATGCCCGCATATAGCGAAATAGCAGTAAAACTCTGCCTAAAACACAGAAGCAACGTATCCTTCAATCTGCTCGGCTGTGCGTTTGTTCAGCTAAGTGAGTTAAATCTCCCTTTCGATTCAGGAGTTAGAAAGACCTTTCTGCTAAGAGCTGCGTTTGGACATTTCTCAGTGAATGGGAGCCTATGCTGTAAGGAGAAATGTCTGCTTGTGAAACCAAAGCGCAGCTACCTAACAGAACGGTCTTCAATGTGTGCATTCAACTTACAGAGTTAAACTCGTGTTCTGAAGGGTAAGTCTGGAAACGCTTTCTGTGGAGAGATCTCAAAACAGGCATTTCCAGCACTATTCCCGCATATAACAATATAGCAGAAAAACTCTGCCTAAAACACAAAAGCAACGTATCCTTCAATCTGCTCTGCTGTGCGTTTGTTCGGCTAAGTGTGTTAAATCTCCCTTTAGATTCAGGAGTTAGAAACATGTTTCTGCTAAGAGCTGCGTTTGGACATTTCTCAGTGAATGGGTGCCTATGCTCTAAGGAGAAATGTCTGCTTGTGAAACCAAAGCGCAGCTACCTAACAGAACGGTCTTCAATGTGTGCATTCAACTTACAGAGTTAAACTCTTGTTTTGAAGTGGAAGTCTGGAAACGCTTTCTGTGGAGAGATCTCAAAACAGGTATTTCCATCACTATTCCCACATATAACGAAATAGCAGTAAAACTCTGCCTAAAACACAGAAGCAACCTATCCTTCAATCTGCTCTGCTGTGCGTTTGTTCAGCTAAGTGAGTTAAATCTCAATTTAGATTCAGGAGTCAGAAACACGTTTCTGCTAAGAGCTGCGTTTGGACATTTCTTAGTGAATGGGAGCCTATGCTGTAAGGAGAACTGTCTGCTTGTGAAATCAAAACGTAGCTACCTAACAGAACGGTCTTCAATGTGTGCATTCAACTTACCGAGTTAAACTCGAGTGTTGAAATGGAAGTCAGGAAACGCGTTCTGTGGAGAGAACTCAAAACAGGATTTCCAGCACCATTCCCGCATATAACGAAATGGCAGTAAAACTCTGCCTAAAACACAGAAGCAACGTATCTTTCAATTTGCTCTGCTGTGCGTTTGTTCAGCTAAGTGAGTCAAATCTCCCTTTAGATTCAGGAGTTAGATACAAGTTTCTGCTAAGGGCTGCGTTTGGACATTTCTCAGTGAATGGAAGCCTATGCTGTAAGGAGAACTGTCTGCTTGTGAAACCAAAACGGAGGTACCTAACAGAACGGTCTTCAATGTGTGCATTCAACTTACCGAGTTAAACTCGTGTGTTTTAGGGGAAGTCTGGAAACGCTTTCCTTTGAGAGATCTCAAAACAGGCATTTCCATCACTATTCCCGCATATAACGAAATAGCAGTAAAACCCTGCCTAAAACACAGAAGCAAAGTATCCTTCAATCTGCTCTGCTGTGCGTTTGTTCAGATAAGTGAGTTAAATCTCCCTTTAGATTCAGGAGTTAGAATCACGTTTCTGCTAAGAGCTGCATTTGGACATTTCTCAGTGAATGGGAGCCTATGCTGTAAGGAGAACTGTCTGCTTGTGAAACCAAAACGGAGCTACCTAACAGAACGGTCTTCAATGTGTGCATTCAACTTACCGAGTTAAACTCGTGTGTTGAAGGCGAAGTCTGGAAACGCTTTCTGTGGAGAGATCTCAAAACAGGCATTTCCAGCACTATGCCCGCATATAGCGAAATAGCAGTAAAACTCTGCCTAAAACACAGAAGCAACGTATCCTTCAATCTGCTCGGCTGTGCGTTTGTTCAGCTAAGTGAGTTAAATCTCCCTTTCGATTCAGGAGTTAGAAAGACCTTTCTGCTAAGAGCTGCGTTTGGACATTTCTCAGTGAATGGGAGCCTATGCTGTAAGGAGAAATGTCTGCTTGTGAAACCAAAGCGCAGCTACCTAACAGAACGGTCTTCAATGTGTGCATTCAACTTACAGAGTTAAACTCGTGTTCTGAAGGGTAAGTCTGGAAACGCTTTCTGTGGAGAGATCTCAAAACAGGCATTTCCAGCACTATTCCCGCATATAACAATATAGCAGAAAAACTCTGCCTAAAACACAAAAGCAACGTATCTTTCAATCTGCTCTGCTGTGCGTTTGTTCGGCTAAGTGTGTTAAATCTCCCTTTAGCTTCAGGAGTTAGAAACATGTTTCTGCTAAAGCTGCGTTTGGACATTTCTCAGTGAATGGGTGCCTATGCTCTAAGGAGAAATGTCTGCTTGTGAAACCAAAGCGCAGCTACCTAACAGAACGGTCTTCAATGTGTGCATTCAACTTACCGAGTTAAACTCGAGTGTTGAAATGGAAGTCAGGAAAAGCGTTCTGTGGAGAGATCTCAAAAGAGGCATTTCCAGCACTATTCCCGCATATAACAAAATGGCAGTAAAACTCTGCCTAAAACACACAAGCAACGTATCCTTCAATCTGCTCTGCTGTGCGTTTGTTCAGCCACGTGAGTTAAATCTCCCTTTAGATTCAGGAGTTAGATACAAGTTTCTGCTAAGAGCTGCGTTTGGACATTTCTCAGTGAATGGGATCCTATGCTCTAAGGAGAACTGTCTGCTTGTGAAACCGAAACGGAGCTACCTAACAGAACGGTATTCAATGTGTGCATTCAACTTACCGAGTTAAGCTCGTGTGTTGAAGGGGAAGACTGGAAACGCTTTCTGTGGAGAGATCTCAAAACAGGCATTTCCAGCACTATTCCCGCATATAACGAAAGAGCAGTAAAACGCTGCCTAAAACATAGAAGCAACGTATCCTTCAATCTGCTCTGCTGTGTGTTTGTTCAGCTAAGTGAGTTAAATCTCCCTTTAGATTCAGGAGTTAGAAACACGTTTCTGCTAAGAGCTGCGTTTGGACTTTTCTCAGTGAATGGGAGCCTATGGTGTAAGGAGAACTGTCTGCTTGTGAAACCAAAACGCAGCTACCTAACAGAACGGTCTTCAATGTGTGCATTCAACTTACCGAGTTAAGCAAGTGTGTTGAAGGGGAAGTCTGGAAACGATTTCTGTGGAGAGATCTCAAAACAGGCATTTCCAGCACTATTCCCGCATATAACGGAATAGCAGTAAAACTCTGCCTAAAACACAGAAGCAACGTATCCTTCAATCTGCTCTGCTGTGCGTTTGTTCAGCTAAGTGAGTTAAATCTCCCTTTAGATTCAGGGGTTAGAAACACGTTTCTGCTAAGAGATGCGTTTGAACATTTCTCAGTGAATGGGAGCCTATGTCGTAAGGAGAACTGTCTGCTTGTGAAACCAAAACGGAGCTACCTAACAGAACGGTCTTCATTGTGTGCATTCAACTTACCGAGTTAAACTCGAGTGTTGAAATGGAAGTCTGGAAACGCGTTCTGTGGAGAGATCTCAAAACAGGTATTTCCAGCACTATTCCCGCATATAACAAAATGGCTGTAAAACTCTGCCTAAAACACAGAAGCAACGTATTCTTCAATCTGCTTTGCTGTGGGTTTGTTCAGCTAAGTGAGTTAAATCTCCCTTTAGATTCAGGAGTTAGAAACACGTTTCTGTTAAGGGCTGCTTTTGGACATTTCTCAGTGAATGGGAGCCTATGCTCTAAGGAGAACTGTCTGCTAGTGAAACCAAAACGGATCTACCTAACAGAACGGTCTTCAATGTGTGCATTCAACTTACCGAGTTAAACTCGTGTGTTGAAGGGGAAGTCTGGAAACGCTTTCTGTGGAGAGATCTCAAAACAGGCATTTCCAGGACTATTCCCGCATATAACGAAATAGCAGTAAAACTCTGCCTAAAACACAGAAGCAACGTATCCTTCAATCTGCTCTGCTGTGCGTTTGTTCAGCTAAGTGAGTTAAATCTCCCTTTAGATTCAGGAGTTAGAAACACGTTTCTGCTAAGAGCTGCGTTTGGACAATTCTCAGTGAATGGAATCCTATGTTGTAAGGAGAACTGTCTGCTTGTGAAACCAAAGCGCAGCTACCTAACAGAACGGTCTTCAATGTGTGCATTCAACTTACAGAGTTAAACTCGTGTGTTGAAGGGGAAGTCTGGAAACGCTTTCTGTGGAGAGATCTCAAAACAGGCATTTCCAGCACTATTCCCGCATATAACGAAATAGCAGTAAAACTCTGCCTAAAACACAGAAGCAACGTATCCTTCCATCTGCTCTGCTGTGCGTTTGTTTAGCTAAGTGAGTTAAATCTCCCTTTAGATTCAGGAGTTAGAAACACGTTTCTGCTAAGAGCTGCGTTTGGACATTTCTCAGTGAATGGGAGCCTATGGTGTAAGGAGAACTGTCTGCTTGTGAAACCAAAACAGAGCTACCTAACAGAACGGTCTTCAATGTGTGCATTCAACTTACAGAGTTAAACTCGTGTTTTGAAGGGGAAGTCTGGAAACGCTTTCTGTGGAGAGATCTCAAAACCGGCATTTCCATGACTATTCCCGCATATAACAAAATAGCAGTAAAACTCAGCCTAAAACACAGAAGCAACGTATCCTTCAATCTGCTCTGCTGTGCGTTTGTTCAGCTAAGTGAGTTAAATCTCCCTTTAGATTCAGGAGTCAGAAACACGTTTCTGCTTAGAGCTGCGTTTGGACATTTCTTAGTGAATGGGAGCCTATGCTGTAAGGAGAACTGTCTGCTTGTGAAATCAAAACGTAGCTACCTAACAGAACGGTCTTCAATGTGTGCATTCAACTTACAGAGTTAAACTCGTGTTCTGAAGGGTAAGTCTGGAAACGCTTTCTGTGGAGAGATCTCAAAACAGGCATTTCCAGCACTATTCCCGCATATAACAATATAGCAGAAAAACTCTGCCTAAAACACAGAAGCAACGTATCCTTCATTCTGCTCTGCAGTGCGTTTGTTCAGCTAAGTGAGTTAAATCTCCCTTTAGATTCAGGAGTCAGAAACACGTTTCTGCTTAGAGCTGCGTTTGGACGTTTCTCATTGAATGGGAGCCTATGCTGTAAGGAGAAACCTTTGCTTGTGAAACCAAAACGGAGCTAACTAACAGAACGGTCTTCAATGTGTGCATTCAACTTACCGAGTTAAACTCGAGTGTTGAAATGGAAGTCAGGAAAAGCGTTCTGTGGAGAGATCTCAAAACAGGCATTTCCAGCACTATTCCCGCCTATAACGAAATGGCAGTAAAACTCTGCCTAAAACACAGAAGCAACGTATCCTTCAATCTGCTCTGCTGTGCGTTTGTTCAGATAAGTGCGTTAAATCTCCCTTTAGATTCAGGAGTTAGATACAAGTTTCTGCTAAGAGCTGCGTTTGTACATTTCTCAGTGAATGGGAGCCTATGCTCTAAGGAGAACTGTCTGCTTGTGAAACCGAAACGGAGCTACCTAACAGAACGGTTTTCAATGTGTGCATTCAACTTACCGACTTCAGCTCGTGTGTTGAAGGGGAAGACTGGAAACGATTTCTGTGGAGAGATCTCAAAACAGGCATTTCCACCACTATTCCCGCATATAACGAAATAGCAGGAAAACTCTGCCTAAAACACAGAAGCAACGTATCCTTCAATCTGCTGTGCTCTGCATTTTTTCAGCTAAGTGAGATAAATCTCCCTTTAGATTCAGGAGTTAGAAACACGTTTCTGGTAAGAGCTGCCTTTGGACATTTCTCAGTGAATGGGAGCCTATGCTGTAAGGAGAACTGTCTGCTTGTGAAACCAAAACGGATCTACCTAACAGAACGGTCTTCAATGTGTGCATTCATTTTACCGAGTTAAACTCGTGTGTTGAAGGGGAAGTCTGGAAAAGATTTCTGTGGACAGATCCCAAAACAGGCATTTCCAGCACTATTCCCGCATATAAAGAAATGGCAGTAAAACTCTGCCTAAAACACAGAAGCAACGTATCCTTCAATGTGCTCTGCTGTTCGTTTGTTCAGCTAAGTGAGTTAAATCTCCCTTTAGATTCAGGAGTTAGATACAAATTTCTGCTAAGAGCTGCGTTTGGACATTTCTCAGTGAATGGAAACCTATGTTGTAAGGAGAACTGCCTGCTTGTGAAACCAAAACGGAGGTACATAACAGAACGGTCTTCAATGTGTGCATTCAACTTACCGAGTTAAACTCGTGTGTTGTAGGGGAAGTCTGGAAAAGCTTTCTGTGGAGAGATCTCAAAACAGGCATTTCCAGCACTATTCCCGCATATAACGAAATAGCAGTAAAACTCTGCCTAAAACACAGAAGCAACGTATCCTTCAATCTGCTCTGCTGTGCGTTTGTTCAGCTAAGTGAGTTAAATCTCCCTTTAGATTCAGGAGTTAGAAACACGTTTCTGCTAAGAGCTGCGTTCGGACATTTGTCAGTGAATGGGAGCCTATGGTGTAAGGAGAACTGTCTGCTTGTGAAACCAAAACGGAGCTACCTAACAGAACGGTCTTCAATGTGTGCACTCAACTTACCGAGTTAAACTCGAGTGTTGAAATGGAAGTCTGGAAACGCGTTCTGTGGAGAGATCTCAGAACAGGTATTTCCAGCACTATTCCCGCATATAACGAAATGGCTGTAAAACTCTGCCTAAAACACAGAAGCAACGTATGCTTCAATGTGCTCTGCTGTACGTTTGTTCAGCTAAGTGAGTTAAATCTCCCTTTAGATTCAGGAGTTAGATACAAAATTCTGCTAAGGGCTGCGTTTGGACATTTCTCAGTGAATGGGAGCCTATGTTGTAAGGAGAACTGCCTGCTTGTGAAACCAAAACGGAGGTACATAACAGAACGGTCTTCAATGTGTGCATTCAACTTACAGAGTTAAACTCGTGTTTTGAAGGGGAAGTCTGGAAACGCTTTCTGTGGAGAGATCTCAAAACATGCATTTCCAGCACTATTCCCGCATATAACTTAATAGCAGTAAAACTCTGCCTAAAACACAGAAGCAACCCATTCTTCAATCTGCTCGGTTGTGCGTTTGTTCAGCTAAGTGAGTTAAATCTCCCTTTAGATTCAGGAGTCAGAAAAACGTTTCTGCTTAGAGCTGCGTTTGGACGTTTCTCAGTGAATGGGAGCATATGCTGTACGGAGAACTCTCTGCTTGTGAAACCAAAGCGCAGCTACCTAACAGAACGGTCTTCAATGTGTGCATTCACCTTACAGAGTTAAACTCGTGTGTTGAAGGGGAAGTCTGGAAACGCTTTCTGTGGAGAGATCTGAAAACAGGCATTTCCAGCACTACTCCCGCATATAACGAAATAGCAGTAAAACTCTGCCTAAAACACAGAAGCAACGTATCCTTCCATCTGCTCTGCTGTGCGTTTGTTCAGCTAAGTGAGTTAAATCTCCCTTTAGATTCAGGAGTTAGAAACACGTTTCTGCTAAGAGCTGCGTTTGGACATTTCTCAGTGAATGGGAGCCTATGGTGTATGGAGAACTGTCTGCTTGTGAAACCAAAACAGAGCTACCTAACAGAACGGTCTTCAATGTGTGCATTCAACTTACAGAGTTAAACTCGTGTGTTGAAGGGGAAGTCTGGAAACGCTTTCTGTGGAGAGATCTCAAAACATGCATTTCCAGCACTATTCCCGCATATAACAAAATAGCAGTAAAACTCTGCCTAAAACACAAAAGCAACCCATCCTTCAATCTGCTCGGTTGGGCGTTTGTACAGCTAAGTGAGTTAAATCTCCCTTTAGATTCAGGAGTCAGAAACACGTTTCTGCTTAGAGCTGCGTTTGGACGTTTCTCAGTGAATGGGAGCCTATGCTGTAAGGAGAACCCTCTGCTTGTGAAACCAAAACGGAGCTACCTAACAAAACGGTCTTCAATGTGTGCATTCAACTTACCGAGTTAAACTCCTGTGTTGAAGGCGAAGTCTGGAAACGTTTTCTGTGGAGAGATCTCAAAACAGGCATTTCCAGCACTATGCCCGCATATAACGAAATAGCAGTAAAACTCTGCCTAAAACACAGAAGCAACGTATCCTTCAATCTGCTCGGCTGTGCGTTTGTTCATCTAAGTGAGTTAAATCTCCCTTTAGATTCAGGAGTTAGAAAGAGGTTTCTGCTAAGAGCTGCGTTTGGACATTTCTCAGTGAATGGGAGCCTATGCTGTAAGGAGAACTCTCTGCTTGTGAAACCAAAACGGAGCTAACTAACAGAACGGTCTTCAATGTGTGCATACAACTTACCGAGTTAAACTCGAGTGTTGAAATGGAAGTCAGGAAAAGCGTTCTGTGGAGAGATCTCAAAACAGGCATTTCCAGCACTATTCCCGCATATAACGAAATGGCAGTAAAACTCTGCCTAAAACACAGAAGCAACGTATCCTTCAATCTGCTCTGCTGTGCGTTTGTTCAGCTAAGTGAGTTAAATCTCCCTTTAGATTCAGGAGTTAGATACAAGTTTCTGCTAAGAGCTGCGTTTGGACATTTCTCAGTGAATGGGAGCCTATGCTGTAAGGAGAACTGTCTGCTTGTGAAACCAAAACGGATCTACCTAACAGAACGGTCTTCAATCTGTGCATTCAACTTACCGAGTTAAACTCGTGTGTTGAAGGGGAAGTCTGGAAACGCTTTCTGTGGAGAGATCTCAAAACAGGTATTTCCATCACTATTCCCGCATATAACGAAATAGCAGTAAAACTCTGCCTAAAACACAGAAGCAACGTATCCTTCAATCTGCTCTGCTGTGCGTTTGTTCAGCTAAGTGAGTTAAATCTCAATTTAGATTCAGGAGTCAGAAACACGTTTCTGCTAAGAGCTGCGTTTGGACATTTCTCAGTGAATGGGAGCCTATGCTGTAAGGAGAACTGTCTGCTTGTGAAATCAAAACGTAGCTACCTAACAGAACGGTCTTCAATGTGTGCATTCAACTTACCGAGTTAAACTCGAGTGTTGAAATGGAAGTCAGGAAACGCGTTCTGTGGAGAGAACTCAAAACAGGATTTCCAGCACCATTCCCGCATATAACGAAATGGCAGTAAAACTCTGCCTAAAACACAGAAGCAACGTATCTTTCAATTTGCTCTGCTGTGCGTTTGTTCAGCTAAGTGAGTCAAATCTCCCTTTAGATTCAGGAGTTAGATACAAGTTTCTGCTAAGAGCTGCGTTTGGATATTTCTCAGTGAATGGAAGCCTATGCTGTAAGGAGAACTGTCTGCTTGTGAAACCAAAACGGAGGTACCTAACAGAACGGTCTTCAATGTGTGCATTCAACTTACCGAGTTAAACTCGTGTGTTTTAGGGGAAGTCTGGAAACGCTTTCCTTTGAGAGATCTCAAAACAGGCATTTCCATCACTATTCCCGCATATAACGAAATAGCAGTAAAACCCTGCCTAAAACACAGAAGCAAAGTATCCTTCAATCTGCTCTGCTGTGCGTTTGTTCAGATAAGTGAGTTAAATCTCCCTTTAGATTCAGGAGTTAGAATCACGTTTCTGCTAAGAGCTGCATTTGGACATTTCTCAGTGAATGGGAGCCTATGCTGTAAGGAGAACTGTCTGCTTGTGAAACCAAAACGGAGCTACCTAACAGAACGGTCTTCAATGTGTGCATTCAACTTACCGAGTTAAACTCGTGTGTTGAAGGCGAAGTCTGGAAACGCTTTCTGTGGAGAGATCTCAAAACAGGCATTTCCAGCACTATGCCCGCATATAGCGAAATAGCAGTAAAACTCTGCCTAAAACACAGAAGCAACGTATCCTTCAATCTGCTCGGCTGTGCGTTTGTTCAGCTAAGTGAGTTAAATCTCCCTTTCGATTCAGGAGTTAGAAAGACCTTTCTGCTAAGAGCTGCGTTTGGACATTTCTCAGTGAATGGGAGCCTATGCTGTAAGGAGAAATGTCTGCTTGTGAAACCAAAGCGCAGCTACCTAACAGAACGGTCTTCAATGTGTGCATTCAACTTACAGAGTTAAACTCGTGTTCTGAAGGGTAAGTCTGGAAACGCTTTCTGTGGAGAGATCTGAAAACAGGCATTTCCAGCACTATTCCCGCATATGACAATATAGCAGAAAAACTCTGCCTAAAACACAAAAGCAACGTATCCTTCAATCCGCTCTGCTGTGCGTTTGTTCAGCTAAGTGAGTTAAATCTCCCTTTAGATTCAGGAGTCAGAAACACGTTTCTGCTAAGAGATGCGTTTGGACATTTCTCAGTGAATGGGAGCCTATGCTGTAAGGAGAACTCTCTGCTTGTGAAAACAAAACGGAGCTAACTAACAGAACGGTCTTCAATGTGTGCATTCAACTTACCGAGTTAAACTCGAGTGTTGAAATGGAAATCAAGAAAAGCGTTCTGTGGAGAGATCTCAAAACAGGCATTTACAGCACTATTCCCGCATATAACGAAATGGCAGTAAAACTCTGCCGAAAACACAGAAGCAACGTATCCTTCACTCTGCTCTGCTGTGCGTTTGTTCAGCTAAGTGAGTTAAATCTCCCTTTAGATTCAGGAGTTAGATACAAATTTCTGCTAACAGCTGCGTTTGGACATTTCTCAGTGAATGGGAGCCTATGTTGTAAGGAGAACTGCCTGCTTGTGAAACCAAAACGGAGGTACATAACAGAACGGTCTTCAATGTGTGCATTCAACTTACCGAGTTAAACTCTTGTGTTGTAGGGGAAGTCTGGAAACGCTTTCCTTTGAGAGATCTCAAAACAGGCATTTCCATCACTATTCCCGCATATAACGAAATAGCAGTAAAACCCTGCCTAAAACACAGAAGCAACGTATCCTTCAATCTGCTCTGCTGTGCTTTTGTGCAGATAAGTGAGTTAAATCTCCCTTTAGATTCAGGAGTTAGAATCACGTTTCTGCTAAGAGCTGCATTTGGACATTTCTCAGTGAATGGGAGCCTATGCTGTAAGGAGAACTGTCTGCTTGTGAAACCAAAACGGAGCTACCTAACAGAACGGTCTTCAATGTGTGCATTCAACTTACCGAGTTAAACTCGTGTGTTGAAGGCGGAGTCTGGAAACGCTTTCTGTGGAGAGATCTCAAAACAGGAATTTCCAGCACTATGCCCGCATATAGCGAAATAGCAGTAAAACTCTGCCTAAAACACAGAAGCAACGTATCCTTCAATCTGCTCGGCTGTGCGTTTGTTCAGCTAAGTGAGTTAAATCTCCCTTTCGATTCAGGAGTTAGAAAGACCTTTCTGCTAAGAGCTGCGTTTGGACATTTCTCAGTGAATGGGAGCCTATGCTGTAAGGAGAAATGTCTGCTTGTGAAACCAAAGCGCAGCTACCTAACAGAACGGTCTTCAATGTGTGCATTCAACTTACAGAGTTAAACTCGTGTTCTGAAGGGTAAGTCTGGAAACGCTTTCTGTGGAGAGATCTGAAAACAGGCATTTCCAGCACTATTCCCGCATATAACAATATAGCAGAAAAACTCTGCCTAAAACACAAAAGCAACGTATCCTTCAATCTGCTCTGCTGTGCGTTTGTTCAGCTAAGTGAGTTAAATCTCCCTTTAGATTCAGGAGTCAGAAACACGTTTCTGCTAAGAGATGCGTTTGGACATTTCTCAGTGAATGGGAGCCTATGCTGTAAGGAGAACTCTCTGCTTGTGAAAACAAAACGGAGCTAACTAACAGAACGGTCTTCAATGTGTGCATTCAACTTACCGAGTTAAACTCGTGTGTTGAAATGGAAATCAGGAAAAGCGTTCTGTGGAGAGATCTCAAAACAGGCATTTACAGCACTATTCCCGCATATAACGAAATGGCAGTAAAACTCTGCCGAAAACACAGAAGCAACGTATCCTTCACTCTGCTCTGCTGTGCGTTTGTTCAGCTAAGTGAGTTAAATCTCCCTTTAGATTCAGGAGTTAGAAACACGTTTCTGCTAAGAGCTGCGTTTGGACATTTCTCAGTGAATGGGAGCCTATGCTGTAAGGAGAACTGTCTGCTTGTGAAACCAAAACGGAGCTAACTAACAGAACGGTCTTCAATGTGTGCATTCAACTTACCGACTTAAACTCTTGTGTTGAAGGGGAAGTCTGGATACGCTTTCTGTGGAGAGATCTCAAAACAGGCATTTCCAGCACTATTCCCGCATATAACGAAATAGCAGTAAAACTCTGCCTAAAACACAGAAGCAACATATCCTACAATCTGCTCTGCTGTGCGTTTGTTCAGCTAAGTGTGTTAAATCTCCCTTTAGATTCAGGAGTTAGAAACACGTTTCTGCTAAGAGCTGCGTTTGGACATTTCTCAGTGTTTGGGAGCCTATGCTGTAAGGAGAAATCTCTGCTTGTGAAACCAAAACGGAGCTACATAACAGATCGGTCTTCAATGTGTGCACTCAACTTACCATGTTAAACTCGAGTGCTGAAATGGAAGTCTGGAACCGCGTTCTGTGGAGAGATCTCAAAACAGGCATTTCCAACACTATTCCCGCATATAAAGAAATGGCAGTAAAACTCTGCCTAAAACACAGAAGCAACGTATCCTTCAATGTGCTCTGCTGTGCGTTTGTTCAGCTAAGTGAGTTAAATCTCCCTTTAGATTCAGGAGTTAGATACAAATTTCTGATAACAGCTGCGTTTGGACATTTCTCAGTGAATGGGAGCCTATGTTGTAAGGAGAACTGCCTGCTTGTGAAACCAAAACGGAGGTACATAACAGAACGGTCTTCAATGTGTGCATTCAACTTACCGAGTTAAACTCTTGTGTTGTAGGGGAAGTCTGGAAACGCTTTCTTTTGAGAGATCTCAAAACAGGCATTTCCATCACTATTCCCGTATATAACGAAATAGCAGTAAAACCCTGCCTAAAACACAGAAGCAACGTATCCTTCAATCTGCTCTGCTGTGCGTTTGTTCAGATAAGTGAGTTAAATCTCCCTTTAGATTCAGGAGTTAGAATCACGTTTCTGCTAAGAGCTGCGTTTGGACATTTCTCAGTGAATGGGAGCCTATGCTGTAAGGAGAACTGTCTGCTTGTGAAACCAAAACGGAGCTACCTAACACAACGGTCTTCAATGTGTGCATTCAACTTACCGTGATAAACTCGTGTGTTGAAGGGGAAGTCTGGAAAGGCTTTCTGTGGAGAGATCTCAAAACAGGCATTTCCAGCACTATTCCCGCATATAACAAAATAGCAGTAAAACTCTGCCTATAACACAGAAACAACGTATCCTTCCATCTGCTCTGCTGTGCGTTTGTTCAGCTAAGTGAGTTAAATCTCCCTTTAGATTCAGGAGTTAGAAACACGTTTCTCCTAAGGGCTGCGTTTGGACATTTCTCAGTGAATGGGAGCCTATGCTCTAAGGAGAACTGTCTGCTAGTGAAACCAAAACGGATCTACCTAACAGAACGGTCTTCAATGTGTGCATTCAACTTACCGAGTTAAACTCGTGTGTTGAAGGGGAAGTCTGGAAACGCTTTCTGTGGAGAGATCTCAAAACAGGCATTTCCAGCACTATTCCCGCATATAACGAAATAGCAGTAAAACTCTGCCTAAAACACAGAAGCAACGTATCCTTCAATCTGCTCTGCTGTGCGTTTGTTCAGCTAAGTGAGTTAAATCTCCCTTTAGATTCAGGAGTTAGAAACACGTTTCTGCTAAGAGCTGCATTTGGACATTTCTCAGTGAATGGAATCCTATGTTGTAAGGAGAACTGTCTGCTTGTGAAACCAAAGCGCAGCTACCTAACAGAACGGTCTTCAATGTGTGCATTCAACTTACAGAGTTAAACTCGTGTGTTGAAGGGGAAGTCTGGAAACGCTTTCTGTGGAGAGATCTCAAAACAGGCATTTCCAGCACTACTCCCGCATATAACGAAATAGCAGTAAAACTCTGCCTAAAACACAGAAGCAACGTATCCTTCCATCTGCTCTGCTGTGCGTTTGTTCAGCTAAGTGAGTTAAATCTCCCTTTAGATTCAGGAGTTAGAAACACGTTTCTGCTAAGAGCTGCGTTTGGACATTTCTCAGTGAATGGGAGCCTATGGTGTAAGGAGAACTGTCTGCTTGTGAAACCAAAACAGAGCTACCTAACAGAACGGACTTCAATGTGTGCATTAAACTTACAGAGTTAAACTCGTGTTTTGAAGGGGAAGTCTGGAAACGCTTTCTGTGGAGAGATCTCAAAACATGCATTTCCAGCACTATTCCCGCATATAACAAAATAGCAGTAAAACTCTGCCTAAAACACAGAAGCAACCCATCCTTCAATCTGCTCGGTTGGGCGTTTGTACAGCTAAGTGAGTTAAATCTCCCTTTAGATTCAGGAGTCAGAAAAACGTTTCTGCTTAGAGCTGCGTTTGGAGGTTTCTCAGTGAATGGGAGCATATGCTGTAAGGAGAACTCTCTGCTTGTGAAACCAAAACGGAGCTAACTAACAGAACGGTCTTCAATGTGTGCATTCAACTTACCGAGTTAAACTCGAGTGTTGAAATGGAAGTCAGGAAAAGCGTTCTGTGGAGAGATCTCAAAACAGGCATTTCCAGCACTATTCCCGCATATAACAAAATGGCAGTAAAACTCTGCCTAAAACACACAAGCAGCGTATCCTTCAATCTGCTCTGCTGTGCGTTTGTTCAGCTACGTGAGTTAAATCTCCCTTTAGATTCAGGAGTTAGATACAAGTTTCTGCTAAGAGCTGCGTTTGGACATTTCTCAGTGAATGGGATCCTATGCTCTAAGGAGAACTGTCTGCTTGTGAAACGGAAACGGAGCTACCTAACAGAACGGTATTCAATGTGTGCATTCAACTTACCGAGTTAAGCTCGTGTGTTGAAGGGGAAGACTTGAAACGCTTTCTGTGGAGAGATCTCAAAACAGGCATTTCCAGCACTATTCCCGCATATAACGAAAGAGCAGTAAAACTCTGCCTAAAACACAGAAGCAACGTATCCTTCCATCTGCTCTGCTGTGCGTTTGTTCAGCTAAGTGAGTTAAATCTCCCTTTAGATTCAGGAGTTAGAAACACGTTTCTGCTAAGAGCTGCGTTTGGACTTTTCTCAGTGAATGGGAGCCTATGGTGTAAGGAGAACTGTCTGCTTGTGAAACCAAAACGCAGCTACCTAACAGAACGGTCTTCAATGTGTGCATTCAACTTACCGAGTTAAGCAAGTGTGTTGAAGGGGAAGTCTGGAAACGATTTCTGTGGAGAGATCTCAAAACAGGCATTTCCAGCACTATTCCCGCATATAACGGAATAGCAGTAATACTCTGCCTAAAACACAGAAGCAACGTATCCTTCAATCTGCTCTGCTGTGCGTTTGTTCAGCTAAGTGAGTTAAATCTCCCTTTAGATTCAGGGGTTAGAAACACGTTTCTCCTAAGAGATGCGTTTGAACATTTCTCAGTGAATGGGAGCCTATGACGTAAGGAGAACTGTCTGCTTGTGAAACCAAAACGGAGCTACCTAAGAGAACGGTCTTCAATGTGTGCATTCAACTTACCGAGTTAAACTCGAGTGTTGAAATGGAAGTCTGGAAACTCTTTCTGTGGAGAGATCTCAAAACAGGTATTTCCAGCACTATTCCCGCATATAACAAATGGCTGTAAAACTCTGCCTAAAACACAGAAGCAACGTATCCTTCAATCTGCTTTGCTGTGGGTTTGTTCAGCTAAGTGAGTTAAATCTCCCTTTAGATTCAGGAGTTAGAAACACGTTTCTGCTAAGAGCTGCGTTTGGACATTTCTCAGTGAATGGGAGCCTAAGCTCTAAGGAGAACTGTCTGCTAGTGAAACCAAAACGGATCTACCTAACAGAACGGTCTTCAATGTGTGCATTCAACTTACCGAGTTAAACTCGTGTGTTGAAGGGGAAGTCTGGAAACGCTTCCTGTGGAGAGATCTCAAAACAGGCATTTCCAGCACTATTCCCGCATATAACGAAATAGCAGTAAAACTCTGCCTAAAACACAGAAGCAACGTATCCTTCAATCTGCTCTGCTGTGCGTTTGTTCAGCTAAGTGAGTTAAATCTCCCTTTAGATTCAGGAGTTAGAAACACGTTTCTGCTAAGAGCTGCGTTTGGACATTTCTCAGTGAATGGAATCCTATGTTGTAAGGAGAACTGTCTGCTTGTGAAACCAAAGCGCAGCTACCTAACAGAACGGTCTTCAATCTGTGCATTCAACTTACAGAGTTAAACTCGTGTTTTGAAGGGGAAGTCTGGAAACGCTTTCTGTGGAGAGATCTCAAAACCGGCATTTCCATGACTATTCCCGCATATAACAAAATAGCAGTAAAACTCAGCCTAAAACACAGAAGCAACGTATCCTTCAATCTGCTCTGCTGTGCGTTTGTTCAGCTAAGTGAGTTAAATCTCCCTTTAGATTCAGGAGTCAGAAACACGTTTCTGCTTAGAGCTGCGTTTGGACGATTCTCAGTGAATGGGAGCCTATGCTGTAAGGAGAACCCTCTGCTTGTGAAACCAAAACGGAGCTACCTAACAAAACGGTCTTCAATGTGTGCATTCAACTTACCGAGTTAAACTCCTGTGTTGAAGGCGAAGTCTGGAAACGTTTTCTGTGGAGAGATCGCAAAACAGGCATTTCCAGCACTATGCCCGCATATAACGAAATAGCAGTAAAACTCTGCCTAAAACACAGAAGCAACGTATCCTTCAATCTGCTCGGCTGTGCGTTTGTTCATCTAAGTGAGTTAAATCTCCCTTTAGATTCAGGAGTTAGAAAGAGGTTTCTGCTAAGAGCTGCGTTTGGACATTTCTCAGTGAATGGGAGCCTATGCTGTAAGGAGAACTCTCTGCTTGTGAAACCAAAACGGAGCTAACTAACAGAACGGTCTTCAATGTGTGCATACAACTTACCGAGTTAAACTCGAGTGTTGAAATGGAAGTCAGGAAAAGCGTTCTGTGGAGAGATCTCAAAACAGGCATTTCCAGCACTATTCCCGCATATAACGAAATGGCAGTAAAACTCTGCCTAAAACACAGAACCAACGTATCCTTCAATCTGCTCTGCTGTGCGTTTGTTCAGCTAAGTGAGTTAAATCTCCCTTTAGATTCAGGAGTTAGATACAAGTTTCTGCTAAGAGCTGCGTTTGGACATTTCTCAGTGAATGGGAGCCTATGCTGTAAGGAGAACTGTCTGCTTGTGAAACCAAAACGGATCTACCTAACAGAACGGTCTTCAATGTGTGCATTCAACTTACCGAGTTAAACTCGTGTGTTGAAGGGGAAGTCTGGAAACGCTTTCTGTGGAGAGATCTCAAAACAGGTATTTCCATCACTATTCCCGCATATAACGAAATAGCAGTAAAACTCTGCCTAAAACACAGAAGCAACGTATCCTTCAATCTGCCCTGCTGTGCGTTTGTTCAGCTAAGTGAGTTAAATCTCAATTTAGATTCAGGAGTTAGAAACACGTTTCTGCTAAGAGCTGCGTTTGGACATTTCTCAGTGTTTGGGAGCCTATGCTGTAAGGAGAAATCTCTGCTTGTGAAACCAAAACGGAGCTACCTAACAGAACGGTCTTCAATGTGTGCACTCAACTTACCGAGTTAAACTCGAGTGCTGAAATGGAAGTCTGGAACCGCGTTCTGTGGAGAGATCTCAAAACAGGCATTTCCAGCACTATTCCCGCATATAACGAAATGGCAGTAAAACTCTGCCTAAAACACAGAAGCAACGTATCCTTCAATGTGCTCTGCTGTGCGTTTGTTCAGCTAAGTGAGTTAAATCTCCCTTTAGATTCAGGAGTTAGATACAAATTTCTGCTAACAGCTGCGTTTGGACATTTCTCAGTGAATGGGAGCCTATGTTGTAAGGAGAACTGTCTGCTTGTGAAACCAAAACGGAGGTACCTAACAGAACGGTCTTCAATGTGTGCATTCAACTTACCGAGTTAAACTCGTGTGTTTTAGGGGAAGTCTGGAAACGCTTTCCTTTGAGAAATCTCAAAACAGGCATTTCCATCACTATTCCCGCATATAACGAAATAGCAGTAAAACCCTGCCTAAAACACAGAAGCAAAGTATCCTTCAATCTGCTCTGCTGTGCGTTTGTTCAGATAAGTGAGTTAAATCTCCCTTTAGATTCAGGAGTTAGAATCACGTTTCTGCTAAGAGCTGCATTTGGACATTTCTCAGTGAATGGGAGCCTATGCTGTAAGGAGAACTGTCTGCTTGTGAAACCAAAACGGAGCTACCTAACAGAACGGTCTTCAATGTGTGCATTCAACTTACCGAGTTAAACTCGTGTGTTGAAGGCGAAGTCTGGAAACGCTTTCTGTGGAGAGATCTCAAAACAGGCATTTCCAGCACTATGCCCGCATATAGCGAAATAGCAGTAAAACTCTGCCTAAAACACAGAAGCAACGTATCCTTCAATCTGCTCGGCTGTGCGTTTGTTCAGCTAAGTGAGTTAAATCTCCCTTTCGATTCAGGAGTTCGAAAGACCTTTCTGCTAAGAGCTGCGTTTGGACATTTCTCAGTGAATGGGAGCCTATGCTGTAAGGAGAAATGTCTGCTTGTGAAACCAAAGCGCAGCTACTTAACAGAACGGTCTTCAATGTGTGCATTCAACTTACAGAGTTAAACTCGTGTTCTGAAGGGTAAGTCTGGAAACGCTTTCTGTGGAGAGATCTGAAAACAGGCATTTCCAGCACTATTCCCGCATATAACAATATAGCAGAAAAACTCTGCCTAAAACACAAAAGCAACGTATCCTTCAATCCGCTCTGCTGTGCGTTTGTTCAGCTAAGTGAGTTAAATCTCCCTTTAGATTCAGGAGTCAGAAACACGTTTCTGCTAAGAGATGCGTTTGGACATTTCTCAGTGAATGGGAGCCTATGCTGTAAGGAGAAATCTCTGCTTGTGAAAACAAAACGGAGCTAACTAACAGAACGGTCTTCAATGTGTGCATTCAACTTACCGAGTTAAACTCGAGTGTTGAAATGGAAATCAGGAAAAGCGTTCTGTGGAGAGATCTCAAAACAGGCATTTACAGCACTATTCCCGCATATAACGAAATGGCAGTAAAACTCTGCCGAAAACACAGAAGCAACGTATCCTTCACTCTGCTCTGCTGTGCGTTTGTTCAGCTAAGTGAGTTAAATCTCCCTTTAGATTCAGGAGTTAGAAACACGTTTCTGCTAAGAGCTGCGTTTGGACATTTCTCAGTGAATGGGAGCCTATGCTGTAAGGAGAACTGTCTGCTTGTGAAACCAAAACGGAGCTAACTAACAGAACGGTCTTCAATGTCTGCATTCAACTTACCAACTTAAACTCTTGTGTTGAAGGGGAAGTCTGGATACGCTTTCTGTGGAGAGATCTCAAAACAGGCATTTCCAGCACTATTCCCGCATATAACGAAATAGCAGTAAAACTCTGCCTAAAACACAGAAGCAACATATCCTACAATCTGCTCTGCTGTGCGTTTGTTCAGCTAAGTGTGTTAAATCTCCCTTTAGATTCAGGAGTTAGAAACACGTTTCTGCTAAGAGCTGCGTTTGGACATTTCTCAGTGTTTGGGAGCCTATGCTGTAAGGAGAAATCTCTGCTTGTGAAACCAAAACGGAGCTACCTAACAGAACGGTCTTCAATGTGTGCATTCAACTTACCGAGTTAAACTCGTGTGTTGTAGGGGAAGTCTGGAAACGCTTTCCTTTGAGAGATCTCAAAACAGGCATTTCCATCACTATTCCCGCATATAACGAAATAGCAGTAAAACCCTGCCTAAATCACAGAAGCAACGTATCCTTCAATCTGCTCTGCTGTGCGTTTGTTCAGATAAGTGAGTTAAATCTCCCTTTAGATTCAGGAGTTAGAAACACGTTTCTGCTAAGAGCTGCGTTTGGACATTTCTCAGTGAATGGGAGCCTATGGTGTAAGGAGAACTGTCTGCTTGTGAAACCAAAACGGAGCTACCTAACAGAACGGTCTTCAATGTGTGCATTCAACTTACCGAGTTAAGCACGTGTGTTTAAGGGGATGTCTGGAAACGATTTCTGTGGAGAGATCTCAAAACAGGCATTTCCATCACTATTCCCTCATATAACGAAATAGCAGTTAAACTCTGCCTAAAACACAGAAGCAACATATCCTACAATCTGCACTGCTGTGCGTTTCTTCAGCTAAGTGTGTTAAATCTCCCTTTAGATTCAGGAGTTAGAAACACGTTTCTGCTAAGTGCTGCGTTTGGACATTTCTCAGTGAATGGGAGCCTATGCTGTAAGGCGAACTCTCTGCTTCTGAAACCAAAACGGAGCTACCTAACAGAACGGTCTTCAATGTGTGCACTCAACTTACCGAGTTAAACTCGAGTGCTGAAATGGAAGTCTGGAAACGCGTTCTGTGGAGAGATCTTAAAACAGGCATTTCCAGCACTATTCCCGCATATAACGAAATGGCAGTAAAACTCTGCCTAAAACAAAGAAGCAACGTATTTTTCAATGTGCTCTGCTGTGCGTTTGTTCAGCTAAGTGAGTTAAATCTCCCTTTAGATTCAGGAGTTAGATACAAATTTCTGCTAAGAGCTGCGTTTGGACATTTCTCAGTGAATGGGAGCCTATGTTGTAAGGAGAACTGCCTTCTTGTGAAACCAAAACGGAGGTACATAACAGAACGGTCTTCAATGTGTGCATTCAACTTACCGAGTTAAACTCGTGTGTTGTAGGGGAAGTCTGGAAACGCTTTCCTTTGAGAGATCTCAAAACAGGCATTTCCATCACTATTCCCGCATATAACGAAATAGCAGTAAAACCCTGCCTAAAACACAGAAGCAAAGTATCCTTCAATCTGCTCTGCTGTGCGTTTGTTCAGATAAGTGAGTTAAATCTCCCTTTAGATTCAGGAGTTAGAATCACGTTTCTGCTAATAGCTGCATTTGGACATTTCTCAGTGAATGGGAGCCTATGCTCTAAGGAGAACTGTCTGCTTGTGAAACCAAAACGGAGCTACCTAACAGAACGGTCTTCAATGTGTGCATTCAACTTACCGAGTTAAACTCGTGTGTTGAAGGCGAAGTCTGGAAACGCTTTCTGTGGAGAGATCTCAAAACAGGCATTTCCAGCACTATGCCCGCATATAGCGAAATAGCAGTAAAACTCTGCCTAAAACACAGAAGCAACGTATCCTTCAATCTGCTCGGCTGTGCGTTTGTTCAGCTAAGTGAGTTAAATCTCCCTTTTGATTCAGGAGTTAGAAAGGCCTTTCTGCTAAGAGCTGCGTTTGGACATTTCTCAGTGAATGGGAGCCTATGCTGTAAGGAGAAATGTCTGCTTGTGAAACCAAAGCGCAGCTACCTAACAGAACGGTCTTCAATGTGTGCATTCATCTTACAGAGTTAAACTCGTGTTCTGAAGGGTAAGTCTGGAAACGCTTTCTGTGGAGAGATCTCAAAACAGGCATTTCCAGCACTATTCCTGCATATAACGAAATAGAAGTAAAACTCTGCCTAAAACACAGAAGAAACTTATCCTTCAATCGGCTCTGCTGTGCGTTTGTTCAGCTAAGTGAGTTAAATCTCCCTTTAGATTCAGGAGTTAGAAACACGTTTCTGCTAAGAGCTGCGTTTGGACATTTCTCAGTGAATGGGAGCCTATGCCGTAAGGAGAACTGTCTGCTTGTGAAACCAAAACGGAGCTACCTAACAGAACGGTCTTCAATGTGTGCATTCAACTTACCGAGTTAAACTCGTGTGTTGAAGGGGAAGTCTGGAAACGCTTTCTGTGGAGAGATATCAAAACAGGCATTTCCAGCACTATTCCCGCATATAACGAAATAGCAGTAAAACTCTGTCTAAAACACAGAAGCAACGTATCCTTCAATCTGCTCTGCTGTGCGTTTGTTCAGCTAAGTGTGTTAAATCTCCCTTTAGATTCAGGAGTTAGAAACACGTTTCTGCTGAGAGCTGCGTTTGGACATTTCTCAGTGAATGGAATCCTATGTTGTAAGGAGAACTGTCTGCTTGTGAAACCAAAACGGATCTACATAACAGAACGGTATTCATTGTGTGCATTCATTTTACCGAGTTAAACTCGTGTGTTGAAGAGGAAGTCTGGAAAAGCTTTCTGTGGAGAGATCTCAAAAGAGGCATTTCCAGCACTATTCCCGCATATAACGAAATAGCAGTTAAACTCTGCCTAAAACACAGAAGCAACATATCCTAAAATCTGCACTGCTGTGCGTTTCTTCAGCTAAGTGTGTTAAATCTCCCTTTAGATTCAGGAGTTAGAAACACGTTTCTGCTAAGTGCTGCGTTTGGACATTTCTCAGTGAATGGGAGCCTATGTTGTAAGGAGAACTGCCTGCTTGTGAAACCAAAACGGAGGTACATAACAGAACGGTCTTCAATGTGTGCATTCAACTTACCGAATTAAACACGTGTGTTGTAGGGGAAGTCTGGAAACGCTTTCCTTTGAGAGATCTCAAAACAGGCATTTCCATCACTATTCCCGCATATAACGATATAGCAGTAAAACCCTGCCTAAAACACAGAAGCAACGTATCCTTCAATCTGCTCTGCTGTGCTTTTGTGCAGATAAGTGAGTTAAATCTCCCTTTAGATTCAGGAGTTAGAATCACGTTTCTGCTAAGAGCTGCATTTGGACATTTCTCAGTGAATGGGAGCCTATGCTCTAAGGAGAACTGTCTGCTTGTGAAACCAAAACGGAGCTAGCTAACAGAACGGTCTTCAATGTGTGCATTCAACTTACCGAGTTAAACTCGTGTGTTGAAGGCGAAGTCTGGAAACGCTTTCTGTGGAGAGATCTCAAAACAGGCATTTCCAGCACTATGCCCGCATATAGCGAAATAGCAGTAAAACTCTGCCTAAAACACAGAAGCAACGTATCCTTCAATCTGCTCGGCTGTGCGTTTGTTCAGCTGAGTGAGTTAAATCTCCCTTTTGATTCAGGAGTTAGAAAGGCCTTTCTGCTAAGAGCTGCGTTTGGACATTTCTCAGTGAATGGGAGCCTATGCTGTAAGGAGAAATGTCTGCTTGTGAAACCAAAGGGCAGCTACCTAACAGAACGGTCTTCAATGTGTGCATTCAACTTACAGAGTTAAACTCGTGTTCTGAAGGGTAAGTCTGGAAACGCTTTCTGTGGAGAGATCTCAAAACAGGCATTTCCAGCACTATTCCCGCATATAACAATATAGCAGAAAAACTCTGCCTAAAACACAAAAGCAACGTATCCTTCAATCTGCTCTGCTGTGCGTTTGTTCAGCTAAGTGAGTTAAATCTCCCTTTCGATTCAGGAGTCAGAAACACGTTTCTGCTAAGAGATGCGTTTGGACATTTCTCAGTGAATGGGAGCCTATGCTGTAAGGAGAACTCTCTGCTTGTGAAAACAAAACGGAGCTAACTAACAGAACGGTTTTCAATGTGTGCATTCAACTTACCGAGTTAAACTCGAGTGTTGAAATGGAAATCAGGGAAAGCGTTCTGTGGATAGATCTCAAAACAGGCATTTCCAGCACTATTCCCGCATATAACGAAATAGAAGTAAAACTCTGCCTAAAACACAGAAGAAACGTATCCTTCAATCTGCTCTGCTGTGCGTTTGTTCAGCTAAGTGAGTTAAATCTCCCTTTAGATTCAGGAGTTAGAAACACGTTTCTGCTAAGAGCTGCGTTTGGACATTTCTCAGTGAATGGGAGCCTATGGTGTAAGGAGAACTGTCTGCTTGTGAAACCAAAACGGAGCTACCTAACAGAACGGTCTTCAATGTGTGCATTCAACTTACCGAGTTAAGCACGTGTGTTGAAGGGGAAGTCTGGACACGATTTCTGTGGAGAGATCTCAAAACAGGCATTTCCAGCACTATTCCTGCATATAACGAAATAGAAGTAAAACTCTGCCTAAAACACAGAAGAAACTTATCCTTCAATCGGCTCTGCTGTGCGTTTGTTCAGCTAAGTGAGTTAAATCTCCCTTTAGATTCAGGAGTTAGAAACACGTTTCTGCTAAGAGCTGCGTTTGGACATTTCTCAGTGAATGGGAGCCTATGCCGTAAGGAGAACTGTCTGCTTGTGAAACCAAAACGGAGCTACCTAACAGAACGGTCTTCAATGTGTGCATTCAACTTACCGAGTTAAACTCGTGTGTTGAAGGGGAAGTCTGGAAACGCTTTCTGTGGAGAGATATCAAAACAGGCATTTCCAGCACTATTCCCGCATATAACGAAATAGCAGTAAAACTCTGTCTAAAACACAGAAGCAACGTATCCTTCAATCTGCTCTGCTGTGCGTTTGTTCAGCTAAGTGAGTTAAATCTCCCTTTAGATTCAGAAGTTAGAAACACGTTTCTGCTGAGAGCTGCGTTTGGACATTTCTCAGTGAATGGAATCCTATGTTGTAAGGAGAACTGTCTGCTTGTGAAACCAAAACGGATCTACATAAAGAACGGTATTCATTGTGTGCATTCATTTTACCGAGTTAAACTCGTGTTTTGAAGGGGAAGTCTGGAAAAGCTTTCTGGGGAGAGATCTCAAAAGAGGCATTTCCAGCACTATTCCCGCATATAACGAAATAGCAGTTAAACTCTGCCTAAAACACAGAAGCAACATATCCTAAAATCTGCACTGCTGTGCGTTTCTTCAGCTAAGTGTGTTAAATCTCCCTTTAGATTCAGGAGTTAGAAACACGTTTCTGCTAAGTGCTGCGTTTGGACATTTCTCAGTGAATGGGAGCCTATGTTGTAAGGAGAACTGCCTGCTTGTGAAACCAAAACGGAGGTACATAACAGAACGGTCTTCAATGTGTGCATTCAACTTACCGAATTAAACACGTGTGTTGTAGGGGAAGTCTGGAAACGCTTTCCTTTGAGAGATCTCAAAACAGGCATTTCCATCACTATTCCCGCATATAACGATATAGCAGTAAAACCCTGCCTAAAACACAGAAGCAACGTATCCTTCAATCTGCTCTGCTGTGCTTTTGTGCAGATAAGTGAGTTAAATCTCCCTTTAGATTCAGGAGTTAGAATCACGTTTCTGCTAAGAGCTGCATTTGGACATTTCTCAGGGAATGGGAGCCTATGCTGTAAGGAGAACTGTCTGCTTGTGAAACCAAAACGGAGCTAGCTAACAGAACGGTCTTCAATGTGTGCATTCAACTTACCGAGTTAAACTCGTGTGTTGAAGGCGAAGTCTGGAAACGCTTTCTGTGGAGAGATCTCAAAACAGGCATTTCCATCACTATGCCCGCATAAAGAGAAATAGCAGTAAAACTCTGCCTAAAACACAGAAGCAACGTATCCTTCAATCTGCTCGGCAGTGCGTTTGTTCAGCTAAGTGAGTTAAATCACACTTTCGATTCAGGAGTTAGAAAGACCTTTCTGCTAAGAGCTGCGTTTGGACATTTCTCAGTGAATGGGAGCCTATGCTGTAAGGAGAAATGTCTGCTTGTGAAACCAAAGCGCAGCTACCTAACAGAACGGTCTTCAATGTGTGCATTCAACTTACAGAGTTAAACTCGTGTTCTGAAGGGGAAGTCTGGAAACGCTTTCTGTGGAGAGATCTCAAAACAGGCATTTCCAGCACTATTCCCGCATATAACAATATAGCAGTAAAACTCTGCCTAAAACACAAAAGCAACGTATACTTCAATCTGCTCTGCTGTGCCTTTGTTCAGCTAAGTGAGTTAAATCTCCCTTTAGATTCAGGAGTCAGAAACACGTTTCTGCTAAGAGATGCGTTTGGACATTTCTCAGTGAATGGGAGCCTATGCTGTAAGGAGAACTCTCTGCTTGTGAAAACAAAACGGAGCTAACTAACAGAACGGTCTTCAATGTGTGCATTCAACTTACCGAGTTAAACTCGAGTGTTGAAATGGAAATCAGGAAAAGCGTTCTGTGGAGAGATCTCAATACAGGCATTTACAGCACTATTCCCGCATATAACGAAATGGCAGTAAAACTCTGCCGAAAACACAGAAGCAACGTATCCTTCACTCTGCTCTGCTGTGCGTTTGTTCAGCTAAGTGAGTTAAATCTCCCTTTAGATTCAGGAGTTAGAAACACGTTTCTGCTAAGAGCTGCCTTTGGACATTTCTCAGTGAATGGGAGCCTATGCTGTAAGAACTGTGTGCTTGTGAAACCAAAACGGAGCTAACTAACAGAACGGCCTTCAATGTGTGCATTCAACTTACCGACTTAAACTCGTGTGTTGAAGGGGAAGTCTGGATACGCTTTCTGTGGAGAGATCTCAAAACAGGCATTTCCAGCACTATTCCCGCATATAACGAAATAGCAGTAAAACTCTGCCTAAAACACAGAAGCAACATATCCTACAATCTGCTCTACTGTGCGTTTGTTCAGCTAAGTGTGTTAAATCTCCCTTTAGATTCAGGAGTTAGAAACACGTTTCTGCTAAGTGCTGCGTTTGGACATTTCTCAGTGATTGGGAGCCTATGTTGTAAGGAGAAATCTCTGCTTGTGAAACCAAAACGGAGCTACCTAACAGAACGGTCTTCAATGTGTGCACTCAATTTACCGAGTTAAACTCGAGTGCTGAAATGGAAGTCTGGAACCGCGTTCTGTGGAGAGATCACAAAACAGGCATTTCCAGCACTATTCCCGCATATAACGAAATGGCAGTAAAACTCTGCCTAAAACACAGAAGCAACGTATCCTTCAATGTGCTCTGCTGTGCGTTTGTTCAGCTAAGTGAGTTAAATCTCCCTTTAGATTCAGGAGTTAGATACAAATTTCTGCTAAGAGCTGCGTTTGGACATTTCTCAGTGAATGGGAGCCTATGTTGTAAGGAGAACTGCCTGCTTGTGAAACCAAAACGGAGGTACATAACAGAACGGTCTTCAATGTGTGCATTCAACTTACCGAGTTAAACTCGTGTGTTGTAGGGGAAGTCTGGAAACGCTTTCCTTTGAGAGATCTCAAAACAGGCATTTCCATCACTATTCCCGCATATAAGGAAATAGCAGTAAAACCCTGCCTAAAACACAGAAGCAACGTATCCTTCAATCTGCTCTGCTGTGCGTTTGTTCAGATAAGTGAGTTAAATCTCCCTTTAGATTCAGGAGTTAGAATCATGTTTCTCCTAAGAGCTGCGTTTGGACATTTCTCAGTGAATGGGAGCCTATGCTGTAAGGAGAACTGTCTGCTTGTGAAACCAAAACGGAGCTACCTAACAGAACGGTCTTCAATGTGTGCATTCAACTTACCGAGTTAAACTCGTGTGTTGAAGGCGAAGTCTGGAAACGCTTTCTGTGGAGAGATCTCAAAACAGGCATTTCCAGCACTATGCCCGCATATAGCGAAATAGCAGTAAAACTCTGCCTAAAACACAGAAGCAACGTATCCTTCAATCTGCTCGGCTGTGCGTTTGTTCAGCTAAGTGAGTTAATTCTCCCTTTCGATTCAAGAGTTAGAAAGACCCTTCTGCTAAGAGCTGCGTTTGGACATTTCTCAGTGAATGGGAGCCTATGCTGTAAGGAGAAATGTCTGCTTGTGAAACCAAAGCGCAGCTACCTAACAGAACGGTCTTCAATGTGTGCATTCAACTTACAGAGTTAAACTCGTGTTCTGAAGGGGACGTCTTGAAACGCTTTCTGTGGAGAGATCTCAAAACAGGCATTTCCAGCACTATTCCCGCATATAACAATATAGCAGAAAAACTCTGCCTAAAACACAAAAGCAACGTATCCTTCAATCTGCTCTGCTGTGCGTTTTTTCAGCTAAGTGAGTTAAATCTCCCTTTAGATTCAGGAGTCAGAAACACGTTTCTGCTAAGAGATGCGTTTGGACATTTCTCAGTGAATGGGAGCCAATGCTGTAAGGAGAACTCTCTGCTTGTGAAAACAAAACGGAGCTAACTAACAGAACGGTCTTCAATGTGTGCATTCAACTTACCGAGTTAAACTCGAGTGTTGAAATGGAAATCAGGAAAAGCGTTCTGTGGAGAGATCTCAAAACAGGCATTTACAGCGCTATTCCCGCATATAACGAAATGGCAGTAAAATTCTGCCGAAAACACAGAAGCAACGTATCCTTCACTCTGCTCTGCTGTGCGTTTGTTCAGCTAAGTGAGTTAAATCTCCCTTTAGATTCAGGAGTTAGAAACACGTTTCTGCTAAGAGCTGCGTTTGGACATTTCTCAGTGAATGGGAGCCTATGCTGTAAGGAGAACTGTCTGCTTGTGAAACCAAAACGGAGCTAACTAACAGAACGGTCGTCAATGTGTGCATTCAACTTACCGACATAAACTCGTGTGTTGAAGGGGAAGTCTGGATACGCTTTCTGTGGAGAGATCTCAAAACAGGCATTTCCAGCACTATTCCCGCATATAACGAAATAGCAGTAAAACTCTGCCTAAAACACAGAAGCAACATATCCTACAATCTGCTCTGCTGTGCGTTTGTTCAGCTAAGTGAGTTAAATCTCCCTTTAGATTCAGGAGTTAGAAGCACGTTTCTGCTAAGAGCTGGGTTTGGACATTTCTCAGTGAATGGGAGCCTAGGCTGTAAGGAGAACTCTCTGTTTTTGAAAGCAAAACGGATCTACCGAACAGAACGGTCTTCAATGTTTGCATTCAACTTACCGAGATAAACTCGTGTGTTGAAGGGGAAGTCTGGAAACTCTTTCTGTGGAGAGATCTCAAAACATGCATTTCCAGCAATATTCCCGCATATAGTGAAAGAGCAGTAAAACTCTGCCTAAAATACAGAAGCAACGTATCCTTCAATCTGCTCTGCTGTGTGTTTGTTCAGCTAAGTGAGTTAAATCTCCCTTTAGATTCAGGAGTTAGAAACACGTTTCTGCTAAGAGCTGCGTTTGGACATTTCTCAGTGAATGGGAGCCTATGCTGTAAGGAGAACTGTCTGCTTGTGAAACAAAAACGGAGCTACCTAACAGAATGGTCTTCAATGTGTTCATTCAAGTTACCGATTTAAACACCTGTGTTGTAGGGCAAGTCTGGAAACCCTTTGTGTGGAGAGATCTCAAAACAGGCATTTCCAGCACTATTCCCGCATATAACGAAATAGCAGTAAAAATCTGCCTACATCACAGAAGCAACGTATCATTCAATCTGCTCTGCTGTGCGTTTGTTCAGCTAAGAGAGTTAAATCTCCCTTTAGATTCAGGAGTTAGAAACACGTTTCTGCTAATAGCTGCGTTTGGACATTTCACAGTGAATGGGAGCCTATGCTGTAAGGAGAACTGTCTACTTGTGAAACCAAAACGGAACTACCTAACAGAACGGTCTTCAATGTGTGCATTCAACTTACCGAGTTAAACCCGTGTGTTGAAGGGGAAGTCTGTAAACGCTTTCTGTGGAGAGATCTCAAAACAGGCATTTCCAGCACTATTCCCGCATATAACGAAATAGCAGTAAAACTCTGCCTAAAACACAGAAGCAACGTATCCTTCAATCTGCTCTGCTGTGTGTTTGTTCAGCTAAGTGAGTCAAATCTCCCTTTATATTCACGAGTTAGAAACAGGTTTCTGCTAAGAGCTGCGTTTGGACATTTCTCAGTGAATGGGATCCTATGCTGTAAGGAGAACTCTCTGCTTGTGAAACCAAAACGGAGCTACCTACCAGAACGGTCTTCAATGTGTGCATTCAATTTACCGAGTTAAACTCCTGTGTTGAAGGCGAAGTCTGGAAACGCTTTCTGTGGAGAGATGTCAAAACAGGCATTTCCAGAACTATGCCCGCATATAACGAAATAGCAGTAAAACTCTGCCTAAAACACAGAAGCAACGTATCTTTCAATCTGCTCGGCTGTGCGTTTGTTCAGCTAAGTGAGTTAAATCTCTCTTTAGATTCAGGAGTTAGAAAGACGTTTCTGCTAAGAGCTGCGTTTGGACATTTCTCAGTGAATGGGAGCCTATGCTGTAAGGAGAACTCTCTGCTTGGGAAACCAAAACGGAGCTAACTAACAGAACGGTCTTCAATGTGTGCATTCAACTTACCGAGTTAAACTCGAGTGTTGAAATGGAAGTCAGGAAAAGCGTTCTGTGGAGAGATCTCAAAACAAGCATTTCCAGCACTATTCCCGCATATAACGAAATGGCAGTAAAACTCTGCCTAAAACACAGAAGCAACGTATCCTTCAATCTGCTCTGCTGTGAGTTTGTTCAGCTAATTGAGTCAAATCTCCCTTCAGATTCAGGAGTTAGATACAACTTTCTGCTAAGAGCTGAGTTTGGACATTTCTCAGTGAATGGGAGCCCATGCTGTAAGGAGAACTGTCTGCTTGTGAAACCAAAACGGATCTACCAAACAGAACGGTCTTCAATGTGTGCATTCAACTTACCGAGTTAAACTCGTGTGTTGTAGGGGAAGTCTGGAAACGCTTTCTGTTGAGAGATCTCAAAACAGGCATTTCCATCACTATTCCCTCATATAACGAAATAGCAGTAAAATTCTGCCTAAAACACAGAAGCAACGTATCCTTCAATCTGCACTGCTGTGCGTTTGTTCAGCTAAGTGAGTTAAATCTCCCTTTAGATTCAGGAGTTAGAAACACGTTTCTGCTAAGAGCTGTGTTTGGACATTTCTCAGTGAATGGGAGCCTATGGTGTAAGGAGAACTGTCTGCTTGTGAAACCAAAACGGAGCTACCTAATAGAACGGTCTTCAATGTGTGCATTCAACTTGCCGAGTTAAGCACGTGTGTTGAAGGGGAAGTCTGGAAACGATTTCTGTGGAGAGATCTCAAAACAGGCATTTCCAGCACTATTCCCGCATATAACGATATAGAAGTAAAACTCTGCCTAAAACACAGAAGAAACGTATCCTTCAATCTGCTCTGCTGTGCGTTTGTTCAGCTAAGTGAGTTAAATCTCCCTTTAGATTCAGGAGTTAGATACAAGTTTCTGCTAAGAGCTGCGTTTGGATATTTCTCAGTGAATGGGAGCCTATGCTGTAAGGAGAACTGTCTGCTTCTGAAACCAAAACGGATCTACCTAACAGAACGGTCTTCAGTGTGTGCATTCAACTTACATAGTTAAACTCGTGTGTTGAAGGGGAAGTCTGGAAACGCTTTCTGTGGAGAGATCTCAAAACAGGCATTTCCAGCACTAATCCCGCATATAACGAAATAGCAGTAAAACACTGCCTAAAACACAGAAGCAACATATCCTACAATCTGCTCTGCTGTGCGTTTGTTCAGCTAAGTGTGTTAAATCTCCCTTTAGATTCAGGAGTTAGAAACACGTTTCTGCTAAGAGCTGCGTTTGGACATTTCTCAGTGATTGGGAGCCTATGCTGTAAGGAGAAATCTCTGCTTCTGAAACCAAAACGGAGCTACCTAACAGAACGGTCTTCAATGTGTGCACTCAACTTACCGAGTTAAACTCGAGTGCTGAAATGGAAGTCTGGAACCGCGTTCTGTGGAGAGATCTCAAAACAGGCATTTCCAGCACTATTCCCGCATATAACGAAATGGCAGTAAAACTCTGCCTAAAACACAGAAGCACCGTATCCTTCAATGTGCTCTGCTGTGCGTTTGTTCAGCTAAGTGAGTTAAATCTCCCTTTAGATTCAGGATTTAGATACAAATTTCTGCTAAGAGCTGCGTTTGGACATTTCTCAGTGAATGGGAGCCTATGTTGTAAGGAGAACGGCCTGCTTGTGAAACCAAAACGGAGGTACATAACAGAACGGTCTTCAATGTGTGCATTCAACTTACCGAGTTAAACTCGTGTTTTGAAGGGGAAGTCTGGAAACGCTTTCTGTGGAGAGATCTCAAAACAGGCATTTCCAGCACTATTCCCGCATATAACAATATAGCAGAAAAACTCTGCCTAAAACACAAAAGCAACGTATCCTTCAATCTGCTCTGCTGTGCGTTTGTTCAGCTAAGTGAGTTAAATCTCCCATTAGATTCAGGAGTCAGAAACACGTTTCTGCTAAGAGATGTGTTTGGACATTTCTCAGTGAATGGGAGCCTATGCTGTAAGGAGAACTCTCTGCTTGTGAAACCAAAACGGAGCTAACTAACAGAACGGTCTTCAATGTGTGCATTCAACTTACCGAGTTAAACTCGAGTGTTGAAATGGAAATCAGGAAAAGCGTTCTGTGGAGAGATCTCAAAACAGGCATTTACAGCACTATTCCCGCATATAACGAAATGGCAGTAAAACTCTGCCGAAAACACAGAAGCAACGTATCCTTCAATTTGCTCTGCTGTGCGTTTGTTCAGCTAAGTGAGTTAAATCTCCCTTTAGATTCAGGAGTTAGATACAAGTTTCTGCTAAGAGCTGCGTTTGGACATTTCTCAGTGAATGGGAGCCTATGCTGTAAGGAGAAATGTCTGCTTGTGAAACCAAAGCGCAGCTACCTAACAGAACGGTCTTCAATGTGTGCATCCAACTTACAGAGTTAAACTCGTGTTCTGAAGGGTAAGTCTGGAAACGCTTTCTGTGGAGAGATCTCAAAACAGGCATTTCCAGCACTATTACCGCATATAACAATATAGCAGTAAAACTCTGCCTAAAACACAAAAGCAACGTATCCTTCAATCTGCTCTGCTGTGCGTTTGTTCAGCTAAGTGAGTTAAATCTCCCTTTAGATTCAGGATTCAGAAACACGTTTCTGCTAAGAGATGCGTTTGGACATTTCTCAGTGAATGGGAGCCTATGCTGTAAGGAGAACTCTCTGCTTGTGAAAACAAAACGGAGCTAACTAACAGAACGGTCTTCAATGTGTGCATTCAACTTACCGAGTTAAACTCGAGTGTTGAAATGGAAATCAGGAAAAGCGTTCTGTGGAGAGATCTCAAAACAGGCATTTACAGCACTATTCCCGCATATAACGAAATGTCAGTAAAACTCTGCCGAAAACACCGAAGCAACGTATCCTTCACTCTGCTCTGCTGTGCGTTTGTTCAGCTAAGTGAGTTAAATCTCCCTTTCGATTCAGGAGTTAGAAACACGTTTCTGCCAGGAGCTGCGTTTGGACATTTCTCAGTGAATGGGAGCCTATGCTGTAAGGAGAACTGTCTGCTTGTGAAACCAAAACGGAGCTAACTAACAGAACGGTCTTCAATGTGTGCATTCCACTTACCGACTTAAACTCGTGTGTTGATGGGGAAGTCTGGATACGCTTTCTGTGGAGAGATCTCAAAACAGGCATTTCCAGCACTATTCCCGCATATAACGAAATAGCAGTAAAACTCTGCCTAAAACACAGAAGCAACATATCCTACAATCTGCTCTGCTGTGCGTTTGTTCAGCTAAGTGTGTTAAATCTCCCTTTAGATTCAGGAGTTAGAAACACGTTTCTGCTAAGAGCTGCGTTTGGACATTTCTCAGTGATTGGGAGCCTATGCTGTAAGGAGAAATCTCTGCTTGTGAAACCAAAACGGAGCTACATAACAGAAGGGTCTTCAATGTGTGCATTCAACTTACCCAGTTAAACTCGAGTGCTGAAATGGAAGTCTGGAACCGCGTTCTGTGGAGAGATCTCAAAACAGGCATTTCCAGCACTATTCCCGCATATAACGAAATGGCAGTAAAACTCTGCCTAAAATACAGAAGCAACGTATCCTTCAATGTGCTCTGCTATGGGTTTGTTCAGCTAAGTGAGTTAAATCTCCCTTTAGATTCAGGAGTTAGATACAAATTTCTGCTAAGAGCTGCGTTTGGACATTTCTCAGTGAATGGGAGCCTATGTTGTAAAGAGAACTGCCTGCTTGTGAAAACAAAACGGAGGTAATTAACAGAACGGTCTTCAATGTGTGCATTCAACTTATAAACTCGTGTGTTGTAGGGGAAGTCTGGAAACGCTTTCCTTTGAGAGATCTCAAAACAGGCATTTCCATCACTATTCCCGCATATAACGAAATAGCAGTAAAACCCTGCGTAAAACACAGAAGCAACGTATCCTTCAATCTGCTCTGCTGTGCGTTTGTTCAGCTAAGGGAGTTAAATCTCACTTTAGATTCAGGAGTTAGAAACACGTTTCTGCTAAGAGCTGCGTTTGGACATTTCTCAGTGAATGGGAGCTTATGCTGTAAGCAGAACTTTCTGCTTGTGAAACCAAAACAAAGCTACCTAACAGAACGGTCTTCAATGTGTGCATTCAACTTACCGAGTTAAATTAGTGTGTTGAAGGGGAAGTCTGGAAACGCTTTCTGTGGAGAGATCTCAAAACAAGCATTTCCAGCATTATTCCCGCATATAACGAAATAGCAGTAAAACTCTGCCTAAAACACAGAAGCAACGTATCCATCAATCTGCTCTGCTGTGGCTTTGTTCAGCTAAGTGAATTAAATCTCCCTTTAGATTCAGGAGTTAGAAACACGTTTCTACTAAGAGTTGCGGTTGGACATTTCTCAATGAATGGGAGCCTATGTTGTAAGGAGAACTGTCTGCTTGTGAAACCAAAACGGAGCTACCTAACAGAACGGTCTTCAATGTGTGCATTCAACTTACCAATTTAAGCACGTGTGTTGAAGGGGAAGTCTGGAAACGATTTCTGTGGAGAGATCTCAAAACAGGCATTTCCAGCACTATTCCCGCATATAACGAAATAGCAGTAAAACCCTGCCTAAAACACAGAAGCAACGTATCCTTCAATCTGCTCTGCTGTGCGTTTGTTCAGCTAAGTGAGTTAAATCTCCCTTTAGATTCAGGAATCAGAAACACGTTTCTGCTTAGAGCTGCGTTTGGACATTTCTCAGTGAATGGGAGCCTATGGTGTAAGGAGAACTGTCTGCTTGTGAAACCAAAACGGAGCTACCTAACAGAACGGTCTTCAATGTGTCCATTCAACTTACCGAGTTAAACTCGTGTGTTGAAGGGGAAGTCTGGAAACGCTTTCTGTGGAGAGATCTCAAAACAGGCATTTCCAGCACTATTCCCGCATATAACGAAATAGCAGTAAAACTCTGCCTAAAACACAGAAGCAACGTATCCTTCAATCGGCTCTGCTGTGCGTTTGTTCAGCTAAGGGAGTTAAATCTCACTTTAGATTCAGGAGTTAGAAACACGTTTCTGCTAAGTGCTGTGTTTGGACATTTCTCCGTGAATTGGAGCCTTTGCTGTAAGAAGAACTGTCCCCTTGTGAAACCAAAACGGAGCTACCTAACAGAACGGTCTTCAATGTGTGCATTCAACTTACCGAGTTAAACTCGTGTGTTGAAGGGAAGTCTGGAAACGCTTTCTGTGGAGACATCCCAAAACAAGCAATTCCAGAATTATTCCCGCATATAACGAAATAGCAGTAAAACTCTGCCTAAAACACAAAAGCAACGTATCCATCAATCTGCTCTGCTGCGGCTTTGTTCAGCTAAGTGAGATAAATCTCCCTGTAGATTCAGGAGTTAGAAACACGTTTCTGCTAACAGCTGCGTTTGGACATTTCTCAGTGAATGGGAGCCTACGCTCTAAGGAGAACTGTCTGCTAGTGAAACCAAAACTGATCAACTTAACAGAACGGTCTTCAATGTGTGCATTCAACTTACCGAGTTAAACTCGTGTGTTGAAGGGGAAGTCTGGAAACGCTTTCTGTGGAGAGATCTCAAAACAGGCATTTCCAGCATTATTCCCGAATATAACGAATTAGCAGTAAAACTCTGCCTAAAACACAGCAGCAAAGTATCCTTCAATCTGCTCTGCTGTGCGTTTGTTCAGCTAAGTGAGTTAAATCTCCCTTCAGATTCAGGAGTTAGAAACACGTTTCTGCTAAGAGGTGCGTTTGGACATTTCTAAGTGAATGGAATCCTATGTTGTAAGGAGAACTGTCTGCTTGTGAAACCAAAACGGATCTACCTAACAGAACGGTCTTCAATGTTTGCATTCATTTTACCGAGTTAAACTCGTGTGTTGAAGGGGTAGTCTGGAAAAGCTTTCTGTGGAGAGATCTCAAAACACGCATTTCCAGCACTATTCCCGCATAAAACGAAATAGCAGTAAAACTCTGCCTAAAACACAGAAGCAACATATCCCACAATCTGCTCTGCTGTGCGTTTGTTCAGCTAAGTGTGTTAAATCTCCCTTTAGATTCAGGAGTTAGAAACACGTTTCTGCTAAGTGCTGCGTTTGGACATTTCTCAGTGAATGGGAGCCTATGCTGTAAGGAGAACTCTCTGCTTCTGAAACCAAAACGGAGCTACCTAACAGAACGGTCTTCAATGTGTGCACTCAACTTACTGAGTTAAACTCGAGTGCTGAAATGGAAGTCTGAAACGCGTTCTGTGGAGAGATCTCAAAACAGGCATTTCCAGAACTATTCCCGCTTATAAAGAAATGGCAGTAAAACTCTGCCTAAAACACAGAAGCAACGTATCCTTCAATGTGCTCTGCTGTTCGTTTGTTCAGCTAAGTGAGTTAAATCTCCCTTTAGATTCAGGAGTTAGATACAAATTTCTGCTAAGAGCTGCGTTTGGACATTTCTCAGTGAATGGGAGCCTATGTTGTAAGGAGAACTGCCTGCTTGTGAAACCAAAAGGGAGGTACATAACAGAACGGTCTTCAATGTGTGCAGTCAACTTACCGAGTTAAACTCGTGTGTTGTAGGGGAAATCTGGAAACGCTTTCTGTTGAGAGATCTCAAAACAGGCATTTCCATCACTATTCCCGCATATAACGAAATAGCAGTAAAACCCTGCCTAAAACACAGAAGCAACGTATCGTTCAATCTGCTCTGCTGTGCGTTTGTTCAGCTAAGTGAGTTAAATCTCCCTTTAGATTCAGGAGTTAGAAACACGTTTCTGCTAAGAGCTGCGTTTGGACAATTCTCAGTGAATGGGAGCCTATGCTGTAAGGAGAACTGTCTGCTTGTGAAACCAAAACGGAGCTACCTAACAGAACGGTCTTCAATGTGTGCATTCAACTTACCGAGTTAAACTCGTGTGTTGAAGGGGAAGTCTGGAAACGCTTTCTGTGGAGAGATCTCAAAACAGGCATTTCCAGCACTATTCCCGCATATAACGAAATAGCAGTACAACTCTGCCTAAAACACAGAAGCAACGTATCCTTGAATCTGCTCTGCTGTGCGTTTGTTCAGCTAAGTGAGTTAAATCTCCCTTTAGATTCAGGAGTTAGAAACACGTTTCTGCTAAGAGCTGCGTTTGGACAATTCTCAGTGAATGGGAGCCTATGCTGTAAGGAGAACTGTCTGCTTGTGAAACCAAAACGGAGCTACCTAACAGAACGGTCTTCAATGTGTGCATTCAACTTACCGAGTTAAACTCGTGTGTTGAAGGGAAGTCTGGAAACGCTTTCTGGGGAGAGATCCCAAAACAAGCAACTCCAGAATTATTCCCGCATATAACGAAATAGCAGTAAAACTCTGCCTAAAACACAAAAGCAACGTATCCATCAATCTGCACTGCTGCAGCTTTGTTCAGCTAAGTGAGATAAATCTCCCTGTAGATTCAGGAGTTAGAAACACGTTTCTCCTAAGAGCTGCGTTTGGACATTTCTCAGTGAGTCAGAGCCTATGATGTAAGGAGAACTCTCTGCTTGTGAAACCAAAAGGGAGCTACCTAACAGAACGGTCTTCAATGTGTGCATTCAACTTACCGTGTTAAGCACGTGTGTTGAAGGGGAAGTCTGGAAACGATTTCTGTGGAGAGATCTCAAAACAGGCATTTCCAGCACTATTCCCGCATATAACGAAATAGCAGTAAAACCCTGCCTAAAACACAGAAGCAACGTATCCTTCAATCTGCTCTGCTGTGCGTTTGTTCAGCTAAGTGAGTTAAATCTCCCTTTAGATTCACGAGTTAGAAACACGTTTCTGCAAAGAGCTGCGTTTGGACATTTCTCAGTGAATGGGAGCCTATGCCGTAAGCAGAACTGTCTGCTTGTGAAAACAAAACGGAGCTACCTAACAGAACGGTCTTCAATGTGTGCATTCAACTTACCGAGCTAAACTCGTGTGTTGTAGGGGAAGTCTGGAAACGCTTTCTGTTGAGAGATCTCAAAACAGGCATTTCCATCAGTATTCCCTCATATTACGAAATAGCAGTAAAACTCTGCCTAAAACACAGAAGCAACGTATCATTCAATCTGCTCTGCTGTGCGTTTTTTCAGCTAAGTGAGTTAAATCTCCCTTTAGATTCAGGAGTCAGAAACACGTTTCTGCTAAGAGCTGCGTTTGGACATTTCTTAGTGAATGGGAGCCTATGCTGTAAGGAGAACTGTCTGCTTGTGAAACCAAAACGGAGCTACCTAACAGAACGGTCTTCAATGTGTGCATTCAACTAACCGAGTTAAACTCGAGTGTTGAAATGGAAGTCTGGAAACGCGTTCTGTGGAGAGATCTCAAAACAGGTATTTCCAGCACTATTACCGCATATAACGAAATGGCTGTAAAACTCTGCCTAAAACACAGAAGCAACGTATCCTTCAATCTGCTTTGCTGTGCGTTTGTTCAGCTAAGTGAGTTAAATCTCCCTTTAGATTCAGGAGTTAGAAACACGTTTCTGCTAAGAGGTGCGTTTGGACATTTCTCAGTGAATGGAATCCTATGTTGTAAGGATAACTGTCTGTTTGTGAAACCAAAACGGATCTACCTAACAGAACGGTCTTCAATGTGTGCATTCATTTTACCGAGTTAAACTCCTGTGTTGAAGGGGAAGTCTGGAAAAGCTTTCTGTGGAGAGATCTCAAAACAGGCATTTCCAGCACTATTCCCGCATATAACGAAATAGCAGTAAAATTCTGCCTAAAACACAGAAGAAACATATCCCACAATCTGCTCTGCTGTGCGTTTGTTCAGCTAAGTGATTTAAATCTCCCTTTAGATTCAGGAGTTAGAAACACGTTTCTGCTAAGAGCTGCGTTTGGACATTTCTCAGTGAATGGGAGCCTATGCTGTAAGCAGAACTTTCTGCTTGTGAAACCAAAACAAAGCTACCTAACAGAACGGTCTTCAATGTGTGCATTCAACTTACCGACTTAAATTAGTGTGTTGAAGGGGAAGTCTGGAAACGCTTTCTGTGGAGAGATCTCAAAACAAGCATTTCCAGCATTATTCCCGCATATAACGAAATAGCAGTAAAACTCTGCCTAAAACACAGAAGCAACGTATCCATCAATCTGCTCTGCTGTGGCTTTGTTCAGCTAAGTGAATTAAATCTCCCTTTAGATTCAGGAGTTAGAAACACGTTTCTACTAAGAGTTGCGGTTGGACATTTCTCAATGAATGGGAGCCTATGTTGTAAGGAGAACTGTCTGCTTGTGAAACCAAAACGGAGCTACCTAACAGAACGGTCTTCAATGTGTGCATTCAACTTACCGATTTAAGCACGTGTGTTGAAGGGGAAGTCTGGAAACGATTTCTGTGGAGAGATCTCAAAACAGGCATTTCCAGCACTATTCCCGCATATAACGAAATAGCAGTAAAACCCTGCCTAAAACACAGAAGCAACGTATCCTTCAATCTGCTCTGCTGTGCGTTTGTTCAGCTAAGTGAGTTAAATCTCCCTTTAGATTCAGGAGTCAGAAACACGTTTCTGCTTAGAGCTGCGTTTGGACATTTCTCAGTGAATGGGAGCCTATGGTGTAAGGAGAACTGTCTGCTTGTGAAAACAAAACGGAACTACCTATCAGAACGGTCTTCAATGTGTGCATTCAACTTACCGAGCTAAACTCGTGTGTTGTAGGGGAAGTCTGGAAACGCTTTCTGTTGAGAGATCTCAAAACAGGCATTTCCATCAGTATTCCCTCATATTACGAAATAGCAGTAAAAATCTGCCTAAAACACAGAAGCAACGTAGCCTTCAATCGGCTCTGCTGTGCGTTTGTTCAGCTAAGGGAGTTAAATCTCACTTTAGATTCAGGAGTTAGAAACACGTTTCTGCTAAGAGCTGTGTTTGGACATTTCTCAGTGAATGGGAGCCTTTGCTGTAAGAAGAACTGTCTCCTTGTGAAACCGAAACGGAGCTACCTAACAGAACGGTCTCCAATGTGTGCATTCAACTTACCGAGTTAAACTCATGTGTTGAAGGGAAGTCTGGAAACGGTTTCTGTGGAGAGATCCCAAAACAAGCAATTCCAGAATTATTCCCGCATATAACGAAATAGCAGTAAAACTCTGCCTAAAACACAAAAGCAACGTATCCATCAATCTGCTCTGCTGCGGCTTTGTTCAGCTAAGTGAGATAAATCTCCCTGTAAATTCAGGAGTTAGAAACACGTTTCTGCTAAGAGCTGCGTTTGGACATTTCTCAGTGAATGGGAGCCTACGCTCTAAGGAGAACTGTCTGCAAGTGAAACCAAAACGGATCTACCTAACAGAACGGTCTTCAATGTGTGCATTCAACTTACCGAGTTAAACTCGTGTGTTGTAGGGGAAGTTTGGAAACGCTTTCTGTGGAGAGATCTCAAAACAGGCAATTCCAGCACTATTCCCGCATATAACGAAATAGCAGTAAATCTCTGCCTAAAACACAGAAACAACGTATCCTTCAATCTGCTCTGCTGTGTGTTTGTTCAGCTAAGTGAGTTATATCTCCCTTTAGATTCAGGAGTTTGAAACACGTTTCTGCTAAGAGGTGCCTTTGGACATTTCTCAGTGAATGGAATCCTATGTTGTAAGGAGAACTGTCTGCTTGTGAAACCAAAACGGATCTACCTAACAGGACGGTCTTCAATGTGTGCATTCATTTTACCGAGTTAAACTCGTGTGTTGAAGGGGAAGTCTGGAAAAGCTTTCTGTGGAGAGATCTCAAAACAGGCATTTCCAGCACTATTCCCGCATATAACGAAATAGCAGTAAAACTCTGCCTAAAACACAGAAGCAACGTATCCGTTAATCTGCTCTGCTGTGGCTTTGTTCAGCTAAGTGAGTTAAATCTCCCTTTAGATTCAGGAGTTAGAAACACGTTTATGCTAAGAGCTGGGTTTGGACATTTCTCAGTGAATTGGAGCCTATGCTGTAAGGAGAACTGTCTGCTTGTGAAAACAAAACGGAGCTACCTAACAGAACGGTCTTCAATGACTGCCTTCAACTTACCGAGTTAAACTCGTGTGTTGAAGGGGAAGTCTGGAAACGCTTTCTGTGGGGAGATCTCAAAGCAGGCATTTCCAGCATTATTCCCGCAAATAACGAAATAGCAGTAAAACTCTGCCTAAAACACAGCAGCAACGTATCCTTCAATCTGCTCTGCTGTGCGTTTGTTAAGCTATGTGAGTTAAATCTCCCTTTAGATTCAGGAGTTAGAAACACGTTTCTGCTAAGAGCTGCGTTTGGACATTTCTCAGTGAATGGGAGCCTATGCTGTAAGGAGAACTGTCTGCTTGTGAAACCAAAACGGAGCTACCTAACAGAACGGACTTCAATGCGTGCATTCAACTTACAGAGTTAAATTCGTGTTTTGAAGGGGAAGTCTGGAAACGTTTTCTGTGGAGAGATCTCAAAAGAGGCATTTCCAGCACTATTCCCGCATATAACGAAATAGCAGTAAAACTCTGCCTAAAACACAGAAGCAATGTATCCTTCAATCTGCTCTGCTGTGCGTTTGTTCAGCTAAGTGAGTTAAATCTCCCTTTAGATTCAGGAGTTAGAAACACGTCTCTGCTAAGAGCTGCGTTTGGAGGTTTCTCATTGAATGGGAGTCTATGCTGTAAGGAGAACTGTTTGCTTGTGAAACCAAAACGGAGCTACCTAACAGAACGGTCTTCAATGTGTGCATTCAACTTACCGAGTTAAACTCGTGTGTTGAAGGGGAAGTCTGGAAACGCTTTCTGTGGAGAGATCTCAAAACAGGCATTTCCAGCACTATTCCCGCAAATAACGAAATACCAGTAAAACTCTGCCTAAAACACAGAAGCAACGTATCATTCAATCTGCTCTACTGTGCGGTTGTTCAGCTAAGTGAGTTAAATCTCCCTTTAGATTCAGGAGTTAGAAACACGTTTCTGCTAAGAGCTGCGTTTGGACATTTCTCTGTGAATGGGAGCCTATGCTGTAAGGAGAACTGTCTGCTTGTGAAACCAAAGCGCAGCTACCTAACAGAACGGTCTTCAATGTGTGCATTCAACTTACTGAGTTAAGCTCGTGTGTTGAAGGGGAAGACTGGAAACGATTTCTGTGGAGAGATCCCAAAACAGGCATTTCCACCACTATGCCCGCATATAACGAAATAGCAGTAAAACTCTGCCTAAAACACAGAAGCAACGTATCATTCAATCTGCTCTGCTGTGCGTTTTTTCAGCTAAGTGAGTTAAATCTCCCTTTAGATTCAGGAGTCAGAAACACGTTTCTGCTAAGAGCTGCGTTTGGACATTTCTTAGTGAATGGGAGCCTATGCTGTAAGGAGAACTGTCTGCTTGTGAAACCAAAACGGAGCTACCTAACAGAACGGTCTTCAATGTGTGCATTCAACTAACCGAGTTAAACTCGAGTGTTGAAATGGAAGTCTGGAAACGCGTTCTGTGGAGAGATCTCAAAACAGGTATTTCCAGCACTATTACCGCATATAACGAAATGGCTGTAAAACTCTGCCTAAAACACAGAAGCAACGTATCCTTCAATCTGCTTTGCTGTGCGTTTGTTCAGCTAAGTGAGTTAAATCTCCCTTTAGATTCAGGAGTTAGAAACACGTTTCTGCTAAGAGCTGCGTTTGGACATTTCTCAGTGAACGGGAGCCTATGCTCTAAGGAGAACTGTCTGATAGTGAAACCAAAACGGATCTACCAAACAGAACGGTCTTCAATGTGTGCATTCAACTTACCGAGTTAAACTCGTGTGTTGAAGGGGAAGTCTGGAAACGCTTTCTGTGGAGAGATCCCAAAACAAGCAATTCCAGAATTATTCCCGCATATAACGAAATAGCAGTAAAACTCTGCCTAAAACACAGCAGCAACGTATCCTTCAATCTGCTCTGCTGTGCCTTTGTTCAGCTAAGTGAGTTAAATCTCCCTTTAGATTCAGGAGTTAGAAACACGTTTCTGCTAAGAGGTGCGTTTGGACATTTCTCAGTGAATGGAATCCTATGTTGTAAGGATAACTGTCTGTTTGTGAAACCAAAACGGATCTACCTAACAGAACGGTCTTCAATGTGTGCATTCATTTTATCGAGTTAAACTCCTGTGTTGAAGGGGAAGTCTGGAAAAGCTTTCTGTGGAGAGATCTCAAAACAGGCATTTCCAGCACTGTTCCCGCATATAACGAAATAGCAGTAAAATTCTGCCTAAAACACAGAAGAAACATATCCCACAATCTGCTCTGCTGTGCGTTTGTTCAGCTAAGTGATTTAAATCTCCCTTTAGATTCAGGAGTTAGAAACACGTTTCTGCTAAGAGCTGCGTTTGGACATTTCTCAGTGAATGGGAGCCTATGCTGTAAGCAGAACTTTCTGCTTGTGAAACCAAAACAAAGCTACCTAACAGAACGGTCTTCAATGTGTGCATTCAACTTACCGACTTAAATTAGTGTGTTGAAGGGGAAGTCTGGAAACGCTTTCTGTGGAGAGATCTCAAAACAAGCATTTCCAGCATTATTCCCGCATATAACGAAATAGCAGTAAAACTCTGCCTAAAACACAGAAGGAACGTATCCATCAATCTGCTCTGCTGTGGCTTTGTTCAGCTAAGTGAATTAAATCTCCCTTTAGATTCAGGAGTTAGAAACACGTTTCTACTAAGAGTTGCGGTTGGACATTTCTCAATGAATGGGAGCCTATGTTGTAAGGAGAACTGTCTGCTTGTGAAACCAAAAAGGAGCTACCTAACAGAACGGTCTTCAATGTGTGCATTCAACTTACCGATTTAAGCACGTGTGTTGAAGGGGAAGTCTGGAAACGATTTCTGTGGAGAGATCTCAAAACAGGCATTTCCAGCACTATTCCCGCATATAACGAAATAGCAGTAAAACCCTGCCTAAAACACAGAAGCAACGTATCCTTCAATCTGCTCTGCTGTGCGTTTGTTCAGCTAAGTGAGTTAAATCTCCCTTTAGATTCACGAGATAGAAACACGTTTCTGCAAAGAGCTGCGTTTGGACATTTCTCAGTGAATGGGAGCCTATGCCGTAAGCAGAACTGTCTGCTTGTGAAAACAAAACGGAACTACCTATCAGAACGGTCTTCAATGTGTGCATTCTACTTACCGAGCTAAACTCGTGTGTTGTAGGGGAAGTCTGGAAACGCTTTCTGTTGAGAGATCTCAAAACAGGCATTTCCATCAGTATTCCCTCATATTACGAAATAGCAGTAAAAATCTGCCTAAAACACAGAAGCAACGTATCCTTCAATCGGCTCTGCTGTGCGTTTGTTCAGCTAAGGGAGTTAAATCTCACTTTAGATTCAGGAGTTAGAAACACGTTTCTGCTAAGAGCTGTGTTTGGACATTTCTCAGTGAATGGGAGCCTTTGCTGTAAGAAGAACTGTCTCCTTGTGAAACCGAAACGGAGCTACCTAACAGAACGGTCTCCAATGTGTGCATTCAACTTACCGAGTTAAACTCATGTGTTGAAGGGAAGTCTGGAAACGGTTTCTGTGGAGAGATCCCAAAACAAGCAATTCCAGAATTATTCCCGCATATAACGAAATAGCAGTAAAACTCTGCCTAAAACACAAAAGCAACGTATCCATCAATCTGCTCTGCTGCGGCTTTGTTCAGCTAAGTGAGATAAATCTCCCTGTAAATTCAGGAGTTAGAAACACGTTTCTGCTAAGAGCTGCGTTTGGACATTTCTCAGTCAATGGGAGCCTACGCTCTAAGGAGAACTGTCTGCAAGTGAAACCAAAACGGATCTACCTAACAGAACGGTCTTCAATGTGTGCATTCAACTTACCGAGTTAAACTCGTGTGTTGTAGGGGAAGTTTGGAAACGCTTTCTGTGGAGAGATCTCAAAACAGGCAATTCCAGCACTATTCCCGCATATAACGAAATAGCAGTAAATCTCTGCCTAAAACACAGAAGCAACGTATCCTTCAATCTGCTCTGCTGTGCGTTTGTTCAGCTAAGTGAGTTAAATCTCCCTTTAGATTCAGGAGTTTGAAACACGTTTCTGCTAAGAGGTGCGTTTGGACATTTCTCAGTGAATGGAATCCTATGTTGTAAGGAGAACTGTCTGCTTGTGAAACCAAAACGGATCTACCTAACAGGACGGTCTTCAATGTGTGCATTCATTTTACCGAGTTAAACTCGTGTGTTGAAGGGGAAGTCTGGAAAAGCTTTCTGTGGAGAGATCTCAAAACAGGCATTTCCAGCACTATTCCCGCATATAACGAAATAGCAGTAAAACTCTGCCTAAAACACAGAAGCAACATATCCTACAATCTGCTCTGCTGTGCGTTTGTTCAGCTAAGTGTGTTAAATCTCCCTTTAGATTCAGGAGTTAGAAACACGTTTCTGCTAAGTGCTGCGTTTGGACATTTCTCAGTGAATGGGAGCCTATGTTGTAAGGAGAACTGCCTGCTTGTGAAACCAAAACAGAGGTACATAACAGAACAGTCTTCAATGTGTGCATTCAACTTACCGAGTTAAACTCGTGTGTTGTAGGGGAAATCTGGAATCGCTTTCTGTTGAGAGATCTCAAAACAGGCATTTCCATCACTATTCCCGCATATAACGAAATAGCAGTAAAACCCTGCCTAAAACACAGAAGCAACGTATCCTTCAATCTGCTCTGCTGTGCCTTTGTTTAGCTAAGTGAGTTAAATCTCCCTTTAGATTCAGGAGTTAGAAACAGGTTTCTGCTAAGAGATGCGTTTGGACATTTCTCAGTGAGTTGGAGCCTATGCTGTAAGGAGAAGTGTCTGCTTGTAAAACCAAAACGGAGCTACCTAACAGATCGGTCTTCACTGTGTGCATTCAACTTACCGAGTTAAATTCCTCTGTTGAAGGCGAAGTCTGGAAACGCTTTCTGTGGAGAGATCTCAAAACAGGCATTTCCAGCACTATTCCCGCATATAACGAAATAGAAGTACAACTCTGCCTAAAACACAGAAGCAACGTATCCGTTAATCTGCTCTGCTGTGGCTTTGTTCAGCTAAGTGAGTTAAATCTCCCTTTAGATTCAGGAGTTAGAAACACGTTTCTGCTAATAGCTGCGTTTGGACATTTCTCAGTGAATGGGAGCCTATGCTCTAAGGAGAACTGTCTGCTTGTGAAACCAAAGCGCAGCTACCTAACAGAACGGTCTTCAATGTGTGCATTCAAATTACAGAGTTAAACTCGTGTTTTGAAGGGGAAGTCTGGAAACGCTTTCTGTGGAGAGATCTCAAAACAGGCATTTCCATCACTATTCCCGCATATAACAAAATAGCAGTAAAACTCTGGCTACAACACAGAAGCAACGTATCCTTCAATCTGCTCTGCTGTGCGTTGGTTCAGCTAAGTGAGTTAAATCTCCCTTTAGATTCAGGAGTCAGAAACACGTTTCTGCTTAGAGCTGCGTTTGGAGGTTTCTCAGTGAATGGGAGCCTATGCTGTAAGGAGAACTCTCTGCTTGTGAAACCAAAACGGAGCTAACTAACAGAACGGTCTTCAATGTGTGCATTCAACTTACCGAATTAAACTCGAGTGTTGAAATGGAAGTCAGGAAAAGCGTTCTGTGGAGAGATCTCAAAACAGGCATTTCCAGCACTATTCCCGCATATAACGAAATGGCAGTAAAACTCTGCCTAAAACACAGAAGCAACGTATCCTTCAATCTGCTCTGCTGTTCATTTGTTCAGCTAAGTGAGTTAAATCTCCCTTTAGATTCAGGAGTTAGATACAAGTTTCTGCTAAGAGCTGCGTTTGGACATTTCTCAGTGAATGGGAGCCTATGCTCTAAGGAGAACTGTCTGCTTTTGAAACCAAAACGGAGCTACCTAACAGAATGGTCTTCAATGTGTGCATTCAACTTACCGAGTTAAGCTCGTGTGTTGAAGGGGAAGCCTGGAAACGCTTTCTGTGGAGAGATCTCAAAACAGGCATTTCCAGCAAAATTCCCGCATATAACGAAAGCGTAGTAAAACTCTGCCTAAAACACAGAAGCAACGTATCCTTCAATCTGCCCTGCTGTGCGTTTGTTCAGCTAAGTGAGTTAAATCTCCCTTTAGATTCAAGAGTTAGAAACACGTTTCTGCTAAGAGCTGCGTTTGGACATTTCTCAGTGAATGGAATCCAATGTTGTAAGGAGAACTGTCTGCTTGTGAAACCAAAACGGATCTACCTAACAGAACGGTCTTCAATGTGTGCATTCATTTTACCGAGTTAAACTCGTGTGTTGAAGGGTCAGTCTTGAAACGCTTTCTGTGGAGAGATCTAAAAACAGGCATTTTCAGCAGTATTCCAGCATATAACGAAATAGTAGTAAAACTCTGCCTAAAACACAGAAGCAACATATCCTACAATCTGCTCTGCTGTGCGTTTGTTCAGCTAAGTGTGATAAATCTCCCTTTAGATTCAGGAGTTAGAAACAGGTTTCTGCTAATAGCTGCGTTTGGACATTTCTCAGTGAATGGGAGCCTATGCTGTAAGGAAAACTCTCTGCTTGTGAAACCAAAACGGAGCTACCTAACAGAACGGTCTTCAATGTGTGCATTCAACTTACCGAGTTAAACTCCTGTGTTGAAGGCGAAGTCTGGAAACACTTTCTGTGGGGAGATCTCAAAACAGGCACTTCCAGCACTATTCCCGCATATAACGAAGTAGCAGTAAAACTCTGCCTAAAACAAAGAAGCAACGTATCCTTCAATCTGCTCTGCTGTGCGTTTGTTCAGCTAAGTGAGTTAATCTCCCTTGAGATTCAGGAGTTAGAAACACGTTTCTGCTAAGAGCTGCGTTTGAACCTTTCTCAGGGAATGGGAGCCTATGCTGTAAGGAGAACTGTCTGCTTGTGAAACCAAAACGGAGCTACCAAACAGAACGGTCTTCAATGTGTGCATTCAACTTACCGAGTTAAACCGGTGTGTTGAAGGGGAAGTCTGGAAACGCTTTCTGTGGAGAGATCTCAAAACAGGCATTTCCAGCACTATTCCCGCATATAAGGAAATAGCAGTAAAAGTCTGCCTAAAACACAGAAGCAACGTATCCTTCAATCTGCTCTGTGTGCGTTTGTTCAGCTAAGTGAGTTAAATGTCCATTTAGATTCAGGAGTTAGAAACACGTTTCTGCTAAGAGATGCGTTTGGACATTTCTCAGTGAATGGGAGCCTATGCTGTAAGGAGAACTGTCTGCTTGTGAAACCAAAACGGAGCTACCTAGCAGAACGGTCTTCAATGTGTGCATTGAACTTACCGAGTTAAACCCGTGTGTTGAAGGGGAAGTCTGGAAACGTTTTCTGTGGAGAGATCTCAAAACAGGCATTTCCAGCACCATTCCCTCATATAACGAAATAGCAGTAAAAGTCTGCCTAAAACACAGAAGCACCGTATCCTTCAATCTGCTCTGCTGTGCGTTTGTTCACATAAGTGAGTTAAATCTCCCTTTAGATTCAGGAGTTAGAAACACTTTTCTGCTAAGAGTTGCGTTTGGACATTTCTCAGTGAATGGGAGCCTATGCTGTAAGGAGGACAGGCTGCTTGGGAAACCAAAACAGAGCTACCTAACAGAACGGTCTTCAATGTGTGCATTCAACTTACCGAGTTAAACCCGTGTGTTGAACGGGAAGTCTGGAAACGCTTTCTGTGGAGAGATCTCAAAACATGCATTTCCAGCACTATTCCCGCATATAACGAAATAGCAGTAAAACCCTGCCTAAAACACAGAAGCAACATATCCTTCAATCTGCTCTGCTGTGAGTTTGTTCAGCTAAGTGAGTTAAATCTCCATTTAGATTCAGGTGTTAGAAACACGTTTCTCCTAAGAGCTGTGATTGGACATTTCTCAGTGAATGGGAGCCTATGATGTAAGGGGATCACTCTGCTTGGGAAACCAAAATGGAGCTACTTAACAGAACGGTCTTAAATGTGTGCATTGAACTTACCGAGTTCAACTCGTGTGTTGAAGGGGAAGTCTGGAAACGCTTTCTGTGGAGAGATCTCAAAACAGGCATTTCCAGCACTATTCCCGCATTTAACGAAATAGCTGTAAAACTCTGCCTAAAACACAGAAGCAACGTATCATTCAATCTGCTCTGCTGTGCGTTTGTTCAGCTAAGTGAGTTAAATCTCACCTTAGATTCAGGAGTTAGAAACACGTTTCTGCTAAGAGCTGCGTTTGGACATTTCTCAGTGAATGGGAGCCTATGCTGTAAGGAGAACTGTCTGCTTGTGAAACCAAAACGGAGCTACCTAACAGAACGGTCTTCAATGTGTACATTCAACTTACCGAGTTAAAGCCGTGTTTTGAAGGGGAAGTCTGGAAACGCTTTCTGTGGAGGGATCTCAAAACAGGCATTTCCAGCACTATTCCCGCATATAACGAAATAGCAGTAATACTCTGCCTAAAACACAGAAGCAACGTATCCTTCAATCTGCTCTGCTTTGTGTTTGTTCAGCTAAGTGAGATAAATCTCCCTTTAGATTCAGGAGTTAGAAACACGTTTCTGCTAAGAACTGCGTTTGGACATTTCTCAGTGAATGGGAGCCTATGCTGTAAGGAGAACTGTCTGCTTGTGAAACCAAAACGGAGCTACCTAACAGAACGGTCTTCAATGTGTACATTCAACTTACCGAGTTAAAGCCGTGTGTTGAAGTGGAAGTCTGGAAACGCTTTCTGTGGAGAGATCTCAAAACAGGCATTTCCAGCACTATTCCCGCATATAACGAAATAGCAGTAATACTCTGCCTAAAACACAGAAGAAACGTATCCTTCAATCTGCTCTGCTTTGTGTTTTTTCAGCTAAGTGAGTTAAATCTCCCTTTTGATTCACGAGTTAGAAACACGTTTCTGCTTAGAGCTGCGTTTGGACATTTCTCAGTGAATGGGAGCCTATGCTGTAGGGAGAACTGTCTGCTTGTGAAACCTAAACGGATCCACCTAACAGAACGGTCTTCATTGTGTGCATTCAACTTACCGAGTTAAATTCGTGTGTTGAAGGGGAAGTCTGGAAACGCATTCTGTGGAGAGATCTCAAAACAGGCATTTCCAGCACTATTTCCGCATATAACGAAATAGCAGTAAAACTCTGCCTAAAACACAGAAGCAACGTATCCTTCAATCTGCTCTGCTGTGCGTTTGTTCAGCTAAGTGAGTTAAATCTCCCTTTAGATTCAGTAGTTAGAAACACGTTTCTGCTAAAGCTGCGTTTGGACATTTCTCAGTGAACGGGAGCCTATGCTCTAAGGAGAACTGTCTGCTAGTGAAACCAAAACGGATCTACCAAACAGAACGGTCTTCAATGTGTGCATTCAACTTACCGAGTTAAACTCGTGTGTTGAAGGGGAAGTCTGGAAACGCTTTCTGTGGAGAGATCTCAAAACAGGCATTTCCAGCACTATTCCCGCATATAACGAAATAGCAGTAAAACTCTGCCTAAAACACAGAAGCAACATATCTTACAATCTGCTCTGCTGTGCGTTTGTTCAGCTAAATGTGTTAAATCGCCCTTTAGATTCAGGAGTTAGAAACACGTTTCTGCTAATAGCTGCGTTTGGACATTACTCAGTGAATGGGAGCCTATGCTCTAAGGAGAAATGTCTGCTTGTGAAACCAAAGCGCAGCTACCTAACAGAACGGTCTTCAATGTGTGCATTCAAATTACAGAGTTAAACTCGTGTTTTGAAGGGGAAGTCTGGAAACGCTTTCTGTGGAGAGATCTCAAAACAGGCATTTCCATCACTATTCCCGCATATAACAAAATAGCAGTAAAACTCTGCCTACAACACAGAAGCAACGTATCTTTCAATCTGCTCTGCTGTGCGTTGGTTCAGCTAAGTGAGTTAAATCTCCCTTTAGATTCAGGAGTCAGAAACACGTTTCTGCTTAGAGCTGCGTTTGGACGTTTCTCAGTGAATGGGAGCCTATGCTGTAAGGAGAACTCTCTGCTTGTGAAACCAAAACGGAGCTAACTAACAAAACGGTCTTCAATGTGTGCATTCAACTTACCGAGTTAAACTCGAGTGTTGAAATGGAAGTCAGGAAAAGCGTTCTGTGGAGAGATCTCAAAACAGGCATTTCCAGCACTATTCCCGCATATAACGAAATGGCAGTAAAACTCTGCCTAAAACACAGAAGCAACGTATCCTTCAATCTGCTCTGCTGTGCATTTGTTCAGCTAAGTGAGTTAAATCTCCCTTTAGATTCAGGAGTTAGATACAAGTTTCTGCTAAGAGCTGCGTTTGGACATTTCTCAGTGAATGGGAGCCTATGCTCTAAGGAGAACTGTCTGCTTTTGAAACCAAAACGGAGCTACCTAACAGAACGGTCTTCAATGCGTGCATTCAACTTACCGAGTTAAATTCGTGTGTTGAAGGGGAAGTCTGGAAACGTTTTCTGTGGAGAGATCTCAAAACAGGCATTTCCAGCACTGTTCCCACATATAACGAAATATCATTAAAACTCTGCCTAAAACACAGAAGCAACGTATCCATTAATCTGCTCTGCTGTGGCTTTGTTCAGCTAAGTGAGTTAAATCTCCCTTTAGATTCAGGAGTTAGAAACACGTTTATGCTAAGAGCTGGGTTTGGACATTTCTCAGTGAATTGGAGCCTATGCTGTAAGGAGAACTTTCTGCTTGTGAAACCAAAACGGAGCTACCTAACAGAACGGTCTTCAATGACTGCCTTCAACTTACCGAGTTAAACTCGTGTGTTGAAGGGGAAGTCTGGAAACGCTTTCTGTGGGGAGATCTCAAAGCAGGCATTTCCAGCATTATTCCCGCAAATAACGAAATAGCAGTAAAACTCTGCCTAAAACACAGCAGCAACGTATCCTTCAATCTGCTCTGCTGTGCGTTTGTTCAGCTAAGTGAGTTAAATCTCCCTTTAGATTCAGGAGTTAGAAACACGTTTCTGCTAAGAGCTGCGTTTGGACATTTCTCAGTGAATGGGAGCCTATGCTGTAAGGAGAACTGTCTGCTTGTGAAACCAAAACGGAGCTACCTAACAGAACGGACTTCAATGCGTGCATTCAACTTACAGAGTTAAATTCGTGTTTTGAAGGGGAAGTCTGGAAACGTTTTCTGTGGAGAGATCTCAAAAGAGGCATTTCCAGCACTATTCCCGCATATAACGAAATAGCAGTAAAACTCTGCCTAAAACACAGAAGCAATGTATCCTTCAATCTGCTCTGCTGTGCGTTTGTTCAGCTAAGTGAGTTAAATCTCCCTTTAGATTCAGGAGTTAGAAACACGTCTCTGCTAAGAGCTGCGTTTGGACGTTTCTCATTGAATGGGAGTCTATGCTGTAAGGAGAACTGTTTGCTTGTGAAACCAAAACGGAGCTACCTAACAGAACGGTCTTCAATGTGTGCATTCAACTTACCGAGTTAAACTCGTGTGTTGAAGGGGAAGTCTGGAAACGCTTTCTGTGGAGAGATCTCAAAACAGGCATTTCCAGCACTATTCCCGCAAATAACGAAATAGCAGTAAAACTCTGCCTAAAACACAGAAGCAACGTATCCTTCAATCTGCTCTGCTGTGCGGTTGTTCAGCTAAGTGAGTTAAATCTCCCTTTAGATTCAGGAGTTAGAAACACGTTTCTGCTAAGAGCTGCGTTTGGACATTTCTCTGTGAATGGGAGCCTATGCTGTAAGGAGAACTGTCTGCTTGTGAAACCAAAGCGCAGCTACCTAACAGAACGGTCTTCAATGTGTGCATTCAACTTACTGAGTTAAGCTCGTGTGTTGAAGGGGAAGACTGGAAACGATTTCTGTGGAGAGATCTCAAAACAGGCATTTCCAGCACTATTCCCGCATATAACGAAATGGAAGTAAAACTCTGCCTAAAACACAGAAGCAACGTATCCTTCAATCTGCTCTGCTGTGCCTTTGTTCAGGTAAGTGAGTTAAATCTCCCTTTAGATTCAGGAGTTAGATACAAGTTTCTGCTAAGAGCTGCGTTTGGACATTTCTCAGTGAATGGGAGCCTATGCTGTAAGGAGAACTGTCTGCTTGTGAAACCAAAACGGATCTACCTAACAGAACGGTCTTCAATGTGTGCATTCATCTTACCGAGTTAAACTCGTGTGTTGAATGGGAAGTCTGGAAACGCTTTCTGTGGAGAGATCTCAAAACAGGCATTTCCAGCACTATTCCCGCATATAACGAAATAGCAGTAAAACTCTGACTAAAACACAGAAGCAACGTATCCTTCAATCTGCTCTGCTGTGCGTTTGTTCAGCTAAGTGAGTTAAATCTCCCTTTAGATTCAGGAGTCAGAAACACGTTTCTGCTTAGAGCTGCGTTTGGACGATTCTCAGTGAATGGGAGCCTATGCTGTAAGGAGAACTCTCTGCTTGTGAAACCAAAACGGAACAAACTAACAGAACGGACTTCAATGTGTGCATTCAACTTACCGAGTTAAACTCGAGTGTTGAAATGGAAGTCAGGAAAAGCGTTTTGTGGAGAGATCTCAAAAAAGGCATTTCCAGCACTATTCCCGCATATAACGAAAAGGCAGTAAAACTCTGCCTAAAACACAGAAGCAACGTATCCTTCAATCTGCTCTGCTGTGCGATTGTTCAGCTAAGTGAGTTAAATCTCCCTTTAGATTCAGGAGTTAGATACAAGTTTCTGCTAAGAGCTGCGTTTGGACAATTCTCAGTGAATGGGAGCCTATGCTCTAAGGAGAACTGTCTGCTTGTGAAACCGAAAGGGAGCTACCTAACAGAACGGTCTTCAATGTTTGCATTCAACTTACCGAGTTAAGCTCGTGTGTTGAAAGGGAAGACTGGAAACGCTTTCTGTGGAGAGATCTCAAAACAGGCATTTCCAGCACTATTCCCGCATATAACGAAATAACAGTAAAACTCTGCCTAAACACAGAAGAAACATATCCGTCAATCTGCTGTGCCGTGTGTTTTTTCAGCTAAGTGAGTTAAATCTCCCTTTAGATTCAGGAGTTAGAAACACGTTTCTGCTAAGAGCTGCGTTTGGACATTTCTCAGTGAATGGGAGCCTATGCTCTAAGGAGAACTGTCTGCTAGTGAAACCAAAACGCATCAACCTAACAGAACGGTCTTCAATGTGTGCATTCAACTTACTGAGTTAAACTCGTGTGTTGAAGGGGAAGTCTGGAAACGCTTTCTGTTGAGAGATCTCAAAACAGTCTTTTCCAGCACTATTCCCTCATATAACGAAATAGCAGTAAAACTCTGCCTAAAACACAGAAGCAAGGTATCCTTCAATCTGCTCTGCTGTGCGTGTGTTCAGCTAAGTGAGTTAAATCTCTCTTTAGATTCAGGAGTTAGAAACACGTTTCTGCTAAGAGCTGCGTTTGGACATTTCTCAGTGAATGGAATCCAATGTTGTAAGGAGAACTGTCTGCTTGTGAAACCAAAACGGATCTACCTAACAGAACGGTCTTCAAAGTGTGCATTCCTTTTACCGAGTTAAACTCGTGTGTTGAAGGGGAAGTCTGGAAAAGCTTTCTGTGGAGAGATCTCAAAACAGGCATTTCCAGCACTATTCCCGCATATAACGAAATAGCAGTAAAACTCTGCCTAAAACACAGACAAAACATATCCTACAATCTGCTCTGTTGTGCATTTCTTCAGCTAAGTGTGTTAAATCTCCCTTTAGATACAGGAGTTAGAAACACGTTCCTGCTAAGGGCTGCGTTTGGACATTTTTCAGTGAATGGGAGCCTATGCTGTAAGGAGAACTCTCTGCTTGTGAAACCAAAACGGAGCTATCTAACAGAACGGTCTTCAATGTGTGCACTCAACTTACAGAGTTAAACTCGAGTGCTGAAATGGAAGTCTGGAAACGCGTTCTGTGGAGAGATATCAAAACAGGCATTTCCAGCACCATTCCCTCATATAACGAAATAGCAGTAAAAGTCTGCCTAAAACACAGAAGCAACGTATCCTTCAATCTGCTCTGCTGTGCGTTTGTTCACATAAGTGAGTTAAATCTCCCTTTAGATTCAGGAGTTAGAAACACTTTTCTGCTAAGAGCTGCGTTTGGACATTTCTCAGTGAATGGGAGCCTATGCTGTAAGGAGGACAGGCTGCTTGGGAAACCAAAACAGAGCTACCTAACAGAACGGTCTTCAATGTGTGCATTGATCTTACCGAGTTAAACTCGTCTGTTGAAGTGGAAGTCTGGAAACGCTTTCTATGGAGAGATCCCAAAACAGGCATTTCCAGCACTATTACCGCATATAAAAAAATAGCAGTAAAACTCTGCCTAAATCACAGAAGCAACGTATCTTTCAATCTCCTCTGCTGTGCGTTTGTTCAGCTAAATGAGTTAATTCTCCCTTTAGATTCAGGAGTTAGAAACACGTTTCTGCTAAGGGCTGCGTTTGGACATTTCTCAGTGAATGGGAGCCTATGCTGTAAGGAGAACTGTCTGCTTGTGAAACCAAAACGGAGCTACCTAAAGAACGGTCTTCAATGTGTGCATTCAACTTACCGAGTTAAACCCGTGTGTTGAAGGGGAAGTCTGGAAACGCTTTCTCTGGAGAGACCTCAAAACAGGTATTTCTAGCACTTTTCCCGCATATAACGAATAACAGTAAAACTCTACCTAAAACACAGAAGCAATGTATCCTTCAATCTGCTCTGCTGTGCGTTTGTTCAGCTAATTGAGTTAAATCTCCCTATAGATTCAGGAGTTAGAAACACGTATCTGCTAAGAGCTGCGTTTGGACATTTCTCAGTGAATGGGAGCCTATGCTGTAAGGAGAAGTGTCAGCTTCTGAAACCAAAACGGAGCTACCTAACAGAACGGTCTTCAATGTGTGCATTCAACTTACCGAGTTAAACTCCTGTGTTGAAGGGGAAGTCTGGAAACGCTTTCTGTGGAGAGATCTCAAAACAGGCATTTCCAGCACTATTCCCGCATATAACGCAATAGCAGTAAAACTCTGCCTAAAACACAGAAGCAACGTATCTTTCAATCTGCTCTGCTGTGCGTTTGTTCAGCTAAGTGAGTTAAATCTCCCGTTAGATTCAGGTGTTAGAAACACGTTTCCGCTAAGAGCTGCGTTTATACATTTCTCAGCGAATGGGAGCCTATGCTGTAAGGAGAACTGTCTGGTCGTGAAACAAAAACGCAGCTACCAAACAGAACGGTCTTCAATGTATGCATTCAAGTTACAGAGTTAAACTCGTGTGTTGAAGGGGAAGTCTGGAAAAGCTTTCTGTGGAGAGATCTCAAAACAGGCATTTCCAGGACTATTCCCGCATATAAGGAAATAGCAGTAAAACTCTGCCTAAATCACAGAAGCAACGTATTCTTCAATCTGCTCTGCTGTGCGTTTGTTCAGCTAAGTGAGTTAAATCTCCCTTCAGATTCAGTAGTTAGAAACACGTTTCTGCTAAGAGCTGCGTTTGGACATTTCTCAGTGAATGGGAGCCTATGCTGTAAGGAGAACTGTCTGCTTCTGAAACCAAAAAGGAGCTACCTAACAGAACGGTCTTCAATGTGTGCATTCAACTTACCGAGTTAAACTCGTGTGTTGTAGGGGAAGTCTGGAAACGCTTTCTGTGGAGAGATCTCAAAACAGGCATTTCCAGCACTATTCCCGCATATAACGAAATAGCAGTAAAACTCTGCCTAAAACATAGAAGCAACGTATCCTTCAATCTGCTCTGCTGTGCGTTTGTTCAGATAAGTGAGTTAAACCTCCCTTTAGATTCAGGAGTTAGAAACACGTTTCCGCTAAGAGCTGCGTTTATGCATTTCTCAGTGAATGGGAGCCTATGCTGTAAGGAGAACTGTCTTGTTGTGAAACCAAAACGGAGCTACCTAACAGAACGGTCTTCAATGTGTGCATTCAATTTATAGAGTTAAACCCGTGTGTTGAAGGGGAAGTCTGGAAACGCTTTCTGTGGAGAGATCTCAAAACAGGCATTTCTAGCACTTTTCCCGCATATAACGAATAGCAGTAAAACTCTACCTAAAACACAGAAGCAATGTATCCTTCCATCTGCTCTGCTGTGCGTTTGTTCAGCTAATTGAGTTAAATCTCCCTATAGATTCAGGAGTTAGAAACACGTTTCTGCTAAGAGCTGCGTTTGGACATTTCTCAGTGAATGGGTGCCTATGCTGTAAGGAGAACTCTCCGCTTGGGAAACCAAAACGGGGCTACCTATCAGAACGGTCTTCAACGTGTGCATTGAACTTACTGAGTTAAACTCGTGTGTTGAAGGGGATGTCTGGAAACGTTTTCTGTGGAGAGATCTCAAAACGGCATTTCCAGCACTGTTTCCACATATTACGAAATAGAAGTAAAACTCTGCCTAAATCACAGCAGCAACGTATCTTTCAATCTGCTCTGCTCTGCGTTTGTTCAGCTACGTGAGTTAAATCTCCCTTTAGATTCAGGAGTTAGAAACACGTTTCTCCTAAGTGCTGCGTTTGGACATTTCTCAGTGAATGGGAGCCTATGCTGTAAGGAGAACTGTCTGCTTGTGAAACCAAAACGGAGCTACCTAACAGAACGGTCTTCAATGTGTGCATTCAACTTACCGAGTTAAACCCGTGTGTTGAACGGGAAGTCTGGAAACGCTTTCTGTGGAGAGATCTCAAAACATGCATTTCCAGCACTATTCCCGCATATAAAGAAATAGCAGTAAAACCCTGCCTAAAACACAGAAGCAACATACCCTTCAATCTGCTCTGCTGTGCGTTTGTTCAGCTAAGTGAGTTAAATCTCCCTTTAGATTCAGGAGTTAGAAACACGTTTCTCCTAAGAGCTGTGTTTGGACATTTCTCAGTGAATGGGAGCCTATGATGTAAGGGGATCACTCTGCTTGGGAAACCAAAATGGAGCTACGTAACAGAACGGTCTTAAATGTGTGCATTGAACTTACCGAGTTGAACTCGTGTGTTGAAGGGGAAGTCTGGAAACGCTTTCTGTGGAGAGATCTCAAAACAGGCATTTCCAGCACTATTCCCGCATTTAACGAAATAGCTGTAAAACTCTGCCTAAAACACAGAAGCAACGTATCATTCAATCTGCTCTGCTGTGCGTTTGTTCAGCTAAGTGAGTTAAATCTCACCTTAGATTCAGGAGTTAGAAACACGTTTCTGCTAAGAGCTGCGTTTGGACATTTCTCAGTGAATGGGAGCCTATGCTGTAAGGAGAACTGTCTGCTTGTGAAACCAAAACGGAGCTACCTAACAGAACGGTCTTCAATGTGTACATTCAACTTACCGAGTTAAAGCCGTGTTTTGAAGGGGAAGTCTGGAAACGCTTTCTGTGGAGAGATCTCAAAACAGGCATTTCCAGCACTATTCCCGCATATAACGAAATAGCAGTAATACTCTGCCTAAAACACAGAAGCAACGTATCCTTCAATCTGCTCTGCTTTGTGTTTGTTCAGCTAAGTGAGTTAAATCTCCCTTTAGATTCAGGAATTAGAAACACGGTTCTGCTAAGAGCTGCGTTTGGACATATTTCAGTGAATGGGAGCCTATGCTGTAAGGAGAACTGTCTGCTTGTGAAACATAAACGGATCTACCTAACAGAACGGTCTTCAATGTGTGCATTCAACTTACCGAGTTAAATTCGTGTGTTGAAGGGGAAGTCTGGAAACGCATTCTGTGGAGAGATCTCAAAACAGGCATTTCCAGCACTATTTCCGCATATAACGAAATAGCAGTAAAACTCTGCCTAAAACACAGAAGCAACGTATCCTTCAATCTGCTCTGCTGTGCGTTTGTTCAGCTAAGTGAGTTAAATCTCCATTTAGATTCAGTAGTTAGAAACACGTTTCTGCTAAAGCTGCGTTTGGACATTTCTCAGTGAACGGGAGCCTATGCTCTAAGGAGAACTGTCTGCTAGTGAAACCAAAACGGATCTACCAAACAGAACGGTCTTCAATGTGTGCATTCAACTTACCGAGTTAAACTCGTGTGTTGAAGGGGAAGTCTGGAAACGCTTTCTGTGGAGAGATCTCAAAACAGGCATTTACAGCACTATTCCCGCATATAACGAAATAGCAGTAAAATTCTGCCTAAAACACAGAAGCAACATATCTTACAATCTGCTCTGCTGTGCGTTTGTTCAGCTCAATGTGTTAAATCGCCCTTTAGATTCAGGAGTTAGAAACACGTTTCTGCTAATAGCTGCGTTTGGACATTTCTCAGTGAATGGGAGCCTATGCTCTAAGGAGAACTGTCTGCTTGTGAAACCAAAGCGCAGCTACCTAACAGAACGGTCTTCAATGTGTGCATTCAAATTACAGAGTTAAACTCGTGTTTTGAAGGGGAAGTCTGGAAACGCTTTCTGTGGAGAGATCTCAAAACAGGCATTTCCATCACTATTCCCGCATATAACAAAATAGCAGTAAAACTCTGCCTACAACACAGAAGCAACGTATCCTTCAATCTGCTCTGCTGTGCGTTGGTTCAGCTAAGTGAGTTAAATCTCCCTTTAGATTCAGGAGTCAGAAACACGTTTCTGCTTAAAGCTGCGTTTGGACGATTCTCAGTGAATGGGAGCCTATGCTGTAAGGAGAACTCTCTGCTTGTGAAACCAAAACGGAGCTAACTAACAGAACGGTCTTCAATGTGTGCATTCAACTTACCGAGTTAAACTCGAGTGTTGAAATGGAAGTCAGGAAAAGCGTTCTGTGGAGAGATCTCAAAACAGGCATTTCCAGCACTATTCCCGCATATAACGAAATGGCAGTAAAACTCTGCCTAAAACACAGAAGCAACGTATCCTTCAATCTGCTCTGCTGTGCATTTGTTCAGCTAAGTGAGTTAAATCTCCCTTTAGATTCAGGAGTTAGATACAAGTTTCTGCTAAGAGCTGCGTTTGGACATTTCTCAGTGAATGGGAGCCTATGCTCTAAGGAGAACTGTCTGCTTGTGAAACCAAAACGGAGCTACCTAACAGAACGGACTTCAATGCGTGCATTCAACTTACAGAGTTAAATTCGTGTTTTGAAGGGGAAGTCTGGAAAAGTTTTCTGTGGAGGGATCTCAAAAGAGGCATTTCCAGCACTATTCCCGCATATAACGAAATAGCAGTAAAACTCTGCCTAAAACACAGAAGCAATGTATCCTTCAATCTGCTCTGCTGTGCCTTTGTTCAGCTAAGTGAGTTAAATCTCCCTTTAGATTCAGGAGTTAGAAACACGTCTCTGCTAAGAGCTGCGTTTGGACGTTTCTCATTGAATGGGAGTCTATGCTGTAAGGAGAACTGTTTGCTTGTGAAACCAAAACGGAGCTACCTAACAGAACGGTCTTCAATGTGTGCATTCAACTTACCGAGTTAAACTCGTGTGTTGAAGGGGAAGTCTGGAAACGTTTTCTGTGGGGAGATCTCAAAACAGGCATTTCCAGCACTATTCCCGCAAATAACGAAATAGCAGTAAAACTCTGCCTAAAACACAGAAGCAACGTATCCTTCAATCTGCTCTGCTGTGCGGTTGTTCAGCTAAGTGAGTTAAATCTCCCTTTAGATTCAGGAGTTAGAAACACGTTTCTGCTAACAGCTGCGTTTGGACATTTCTCAGTGAATGGGAGCCTATGCTGTAAGGAGAACTGTTCTGCTTGGGAAACCAAAACGGGGCTACCTAACAGAACGGTCTTGAATGTGTGCATTCAACTTACCGAGTTACACTCGTGTGTTGAAGGGGAAGTCTGGAAACGCTTTCTGTGGAGAGATCTCAAAAAAGGCATTTCCAGCACTATTCCCGCATATAACGAAATAGCAGTAAAACTCTGCCTAAAACAAAAAAGCAACGTATCCTTCAATCTGCTCTGCTGCGCGTTTGTTCAGCTAAGTGAGTTAAATCTCCCTTTAGATTCAGGAGTTAGAAACACGTTTCTGCTAAGAGCTGCGTTTGGACATTTCTCAGTGAATGGGAGCTTACGCTGTAAGGAGAACCCTCTGCTTGTAAAACCAAAACGGAGCTACCTAAGAGAACGGTCTTGAAGGTGTGCATTCCACTTACCGAGTTCAACTCCTGTGTTGAAGGGGAAGACTGGAAACGCTTTCTGTGGAGAGATCTCAAAACAGGCATTTCCAGCACTATTCCCGCATGTAACGAAATAGCAGTAAAACTCTGCCTGAAACACAGAAGCAACGTGTCCTTCAATCTGCTCTGCTGTGCGTTTGTTCAGCTAAGTGAGTTAAATCTCCCTTTAGATTCAGGAGTTAGAAACACGTTTCTGCTAAGGGCTGTGTTTGGACATTTCTCAGTGAATGGGAGCCTATGTTGTAAGGGGAACTGTCTGCTTGGGAAACCAAAACGGAGCTACCTAACAGGACGGTCTTCAATGTGTGCATTCAACTTACCGAGTTAAACTCGTGTGTTGAAGGGGAAGTCTGGAAACGCTTTATGTGGAGAGATCTCAAAACAGGCATTTCCAGCACTATTCCCGCATATAACGAAATAGCAGTAAAACTCTGCCTAAAACACAGAAGCAACGTATCCTTCAATCTGCTCTGCTCTGCGATTGTTCAGCTAAGTGAGTTAAATCTCCCTTTAGATTCAGGAGTTAGAAACACCTTTCTGCTAAGGGCTGTGTTTGGACATAACTCAGTGAATGGGAGCCTATGTTGTAAGGGGAACTGTCTGCTTGGGAAACCAAAACGGAGCTACATAACACAATGGTCTTCAATGTTTGCATTCAACTTCCCGAGTTAAACTCGTGTGTTGAGGGGGAAGTCTGGAAACGCTTTCTCTGGAGGGATCTCAAAACAGGAATTTCCAGCACTATTCCCACATAAAATGAAAGAGCAGTAAAACTCTGCCTAAAACACAGAAGCAACGTATCATTCAATGTGCTCTGCTGTGCGTTTGTTCAGCTAAGTGAGTTAAATCTCATTTTAGATTCAGGAGTTAGAAACACGTTTCTGCTAAGAGCTGTGTTTGGACATTTCTCAGTGAATGGGAGCCTATGCTGTAAGGAAAACTATCTGCTTGTGAAACCAAAACGGAGCTACCTAACAGAACGGTCTTCAATGCGTGCATTCAACTTACCGAATTAAACTCGTGTGTTGAAGTGGAAGTCTGGAAACGCTTTCTGTGGAAAGATCTCAAAACAGGCATTTCCAGCACTATTCCCGCATATAACAAAATAGTAGTAAAACTCTGCATAAAACACAGAAGCAACGTATCCTTCAATCTGCTCTGCTCTGCGTTTGTTCAGCTAAGTGAGTTGAATCTCCCTTTAGATTCAGGAGTTAGAAACACGTTTCTGCTAAGAGATGCTTTTGGACATTTCTCAGTGAATGGGAGCCTATGCTGTAATGAGAACTCTCTGCTTGTGAAAACAAAACGGAGCTACCTAACAGAACGGTCTTCAAAGTGTGCATTCCACTTACCGAGTTGAACTCGTGTGTTGAAGGGGAAATCTGGAAACGCTTTCTGTGGAGAGATCTCAAAACAGGCATTTCCAGCACTATTCCCGCATATAACGAAATAGCAGTAAAACTCTGCCTAAAACACAGAAGCAACGTATCTTTCAATATGCTGTGCTGTGCGTTTGTTCAGCTAAGTGAGATAAATCTCCCTTTAGATTCAGGAGTTAGAAACACGTTTCTGCTAAGACCTGCATTTGGACATTTCTCAGTGAATGGAGCCTATGCTGTAAGGAGAACTGTCTGCTTGTGAAACCAAAACGGGGCTACCTAACAGAACGGTCTTCAATATGTGCATTCAACTTACCGAGTTATACTCGTGTGTTGAAGGGGAAGTCTGGAAATTCTTTCTGTGGAGGGATCTCAAAACAGGCATTTCCAGCACTATTCCCGCATATAACGAAATAGCAGTAAAACTCTGCCTAAACACAGAAGAAACGTATACTTCAATCTGCTCTGCTGTGCGTTTTTTCAGCTAAGTGAGTTAAATCTCCCTTTAGATTCAGGAGTTAGAAACACGTTTCTGATAAGAGCTGCGTTTGGACATTTCGCAGTGAATGGGAGCCTATGCTGTAAGGAGAACTGTTCTGCTTGGGAAACCAAAACGGGGCTACCTAACAGAACGGTCTTGAATGTGTGCATTCAACTTACCGAGTTACACTCGTGTGTTGAAGGGGAAGTCTGGAAACGCTTTCTGTGGAGAGATCTCAAAAAAGGCATTTCCAGCACTATTCCCGCATATAACGAAATAGCAGTAAAACTCTGCCTAAAACAAAGAAGCAACGTATCCTTCAATCTGCTCTGCTGCGCGTTTGTTCAGCTAAGTGAGTTAAATCTCCCTTTAGATTCAGGAGTTAGAAACACGTTTCTGCTAAGAGCTGCGTTTGGACATTTCTCAGTGAATGGGAGCTTACGCTGTAAGGAGAACCCTCTGCTTGTAAAACCAAAACGGAGCTACCTAACAGAACGGTCTTGAAGGTGTGCATTCCACTTACCGAGTTCAACTCCTGTGTTGAAGGGGAAGTCTGGAAACGCTTTCTGTGGAGAGATCTCAAAACAGGCATTTCCAGCACTATTCCCGCATATAACGAAATAGCAGTAAATCTCTGCCTGAAACACAGAAGCAACGTGTCCTTCAATCTGCTCTGCTGTGCGTTTGTTCAGCTAAGTGAGTTAAATCTCCCTTTCGATTCAGGAGTTAGAAACACGTTTCTGCTAAGTTCTGCGTTTGGACATTTCTCAGTGAATGGGAGCCTATGCTGTAAGGAGAACTGTCTGCTTCTGAAACCAAAACGGAGCTACCTAACAGAACGGTCTTCAATGTGTGCATTCAACGTACCGAGTTAAACACGTGTGTTGAAGGGGACGTCTGGAAAGGCTTTCTGTGGAGAGATCTCAAAACAGGCATTTCCAGCACTATTCCCGCATATAACGAAATAGCAGTAAAACTCTGCCTAAAACACAGAAGCAACATAGCCTTCAATCTGCTCTGCTCTGCGTTTGTTCAGATAAGTGAGTTAAATCTCCCTTTAGATTCAGGAGTTAGAAAAACGTTTCTGCTAAGGGCTGTGTTTGGACATTTCTCAGTGAATGGGAGCCTATGTTGTAAGGGGAACTGTCTGCTTGGGAAACCAAAACGGGGCTACCTAACAGAACGGTCTTCAAAGTGTGCATTCCACTTACCGAGTTGAACTCGTGTGTTGAAGGGGAAATCTGGAAACGCTTTCTGTGGAGAGATCTCAAAACAGGCATTTCCAGCACTATTCCCGCATATAACGAAATAGAAGTAAAACTCTGCCTAAAACACAGAAGCAACGTATCTTTCAATATGCTGTGCTGTGCGTTTGTTCAGCTAAGTGAGATAAATCTCCCTTTAGATTCAGGAGTTAGAAACACGTTTCTGCTAAGACCTGCATTTGGACATTTCTCAGTGAATGGGAGCCTATGCTGTAAGGAGAACTGTCTGCTTGTGAAACCAAAACGGGGCTACCTAACAGAACGGTCTTCAATATGTGCATTCAACTTACCGAGTTATACTCGTGTGTTGAAGGGGAAGTCTGGAAATTCTTTCTGTGGGGGGATCTCAAAACAGGCATTTCCAGCACTATTCCCGCATATAACGAAATAGCAGTAAAACTCTGCCTAAAACACAGAAGAAACGTATACTTCAATCTGCTCTGCTGTGCGTTTTTTCAGCTAAGTGAGTTAAATCTCCCTTTAGATTCAGGAGTTAGAAACACGTATCTGATAAGAGCTGCGTTTGGACATTTCGCAGTGAATGGGAGCCTATGCTGTAAGGAGAACTGTTCTGCTTGGGAAACCAAAACGGGGCTACCTAACAGAACGGTCTTGAATGTGTGCGTTCAACTTACCGAGTTACACTCGTGTGTTGAAGGGGAAGTCTGGAAACGCTTTCTGTGGAGAGATCTCAAAAAAGGCATTTCCAGCACTATTCCCGCATATAACGAAATAGCAGTAAAACTCTGCCTAAAACAAAGAAGCAACGTATCCTTCAATCTGCTCTGCTGCGCGTTTGTTCAGCTAAGTGAGTTAAATCTCCCTTTAGATTCAGGAGTTAGAAACACGTTTCTGCTAAGAGCTGCGTTTGGACATTTCTCAGTGAATGGGAGCTTACGCTGTAAGGAGAACCCTCTGCTTGTAAAACCAAAACGGAGCTACCTAACAGAACGGTCTTGAAGGTGTGCATTCCACTTACCGAGTTCAACTCCTGTGTTGAAGGGGAAGTCTGGAAACGCTTTCTGTGGAGAGATCTCAAAACAGGCATTTCCAGCACTATTCCCGCATATAACGAAATAGCAGTAAAACTCTGCCTGAAACACAGAAGCAACGTGTCCTTCAATCTGCTCTGCTGTGCCTTTGTTCAGCTAAGTGAGTTAAATCTCCCTTTAGATTCAGGAGTTAGAAACACGTTTCTGCTAATTGCTGCGTTTGGACATTTCTCAGTGAATGGGAGCCTATGCCTTAAGGAGAACTGTCTGCTTGGGAAACCAAAACGGAACTACCTAACAGAACGGTCTTCAATTCGTGCATTCAACTTACCGAGTTAAACTCGTGTGTTGAAGTGGAAGTCTGGAAACGCTTTCTGTGCAGAGATATCAAAACAGGCATTTCCAGCACCATTCCCGCATATAACGAAATAGCAGTAAAACTCTGCCTAAAACACAGAAGCCACGTATCCTTCGATCTGCTCTGCTGTGCGTTTGTTCAGCTAAGTGAGTTAAATCTCCCTTTAGATTCAGGAGTTAGAATCACGTTTCTGCTAAGTGCTGCGTTTGGACATTTCTCAGTGAATGGGAGCCTATGCTGTAAGGAGAACTGTCGGCTTGGGAAACCAAAACGGAGCTACCTAACCGAACGGTCTTCAAAGTGTGCATTGAACTTAACGAGTTAAACTCGTGTGTTGAATGGGAAGTCTGGAAACGCTTTCTGTGGAGACATCTCAAAACAGGCATTTCCAGAACTATTCCCGCATATAACGAAATAGCAGTAAAACTCTGCCTAAAACACAGAAGCAACGTATCTTTGAATCTGCTCTGCTGTGCGTTTGTTCAGCTAAGTGAGTTAAATCTCCCTTTAGATTCAGGAGTTAGAAACACGTTTCTGCTAAGAACTGCGTTTGGACATTTCTCAGTTAATGGGAGCCTATGCTGTAAGGAGAACTGTCTGCTTGTGAAACCAAAACGGAGCTACCTAACAGAACGGTCTTCAATGTGTGCATTCAACTTACCGAGTTAAACTCGTGTTTTAAAGGGGAAGTCTTGAAACGCTTTCTGTTGAGAGATCTCAAAACAGGCATTTCCAGCACTATTCCCGCATATAAAGAAATAGCAGTAAAACTCTGCCTAAAACACAGAAGCAACGTATCCTTCAATATGCTCTGCTGTGCGTTTGTTCAGCTAAGTGAGGTAAATCTCCCTGTAGATTCAGGAGTTAGAAACACGTTTCTGATAAGACCTGCGTTTGGACATGTCACAGTGAATGGGAGCCTATGCTTTAAGGAGAACTGTCTGCTTGTCAAACCAAAACGTGGCTACCTAACACAACGGTCTTCAATGTGTGCACTCAACTTACCGAGTTATACTCGTGTGTTGAAGGGGAAGTCTGGAAACTCTTTCTGTGGAGAGATCTCAAAACAGGCATTTCCAGCACTATTCCCGCATATAACGAAATAGCAGTAAAACTCTGCCTAAAACACAGAAGAAACGTATACTTCAATCTGCTCTGCTCTGCGTTTGTTCAGCTAAGTGAGTTAAATCTCCCTTTAGATTCAGGAGTTAGAAACACGTTTCCGCTAAGGGCTGTGTTTGGACATTTCTCAGTGAATGGGAGCCTATGTTGTAAGGGGAACTGTCTGCTTGGGAAACCAAAACGGGGCTACCTAACAGAACGGTCTTCAAAGTGTGCATTCCACTTACCGAGTTGAACTCGTGTGTTGAAGGGGAAATCTGGAAACGCTTTCTGTGGAGAGATCTCAAAACAGGCATTTCCAGCACTATTCCCGCATATAACGAAATAGCAGTAAAACTCTGCCTAAAACACAGAAGCAACGTATCTTTCAATATGCTGTGCTGTGCGTTTGTTCAGCTAAGTGAGATAAATCTCCCTTTAGATTCAGGAGTTAGAAACACGTTTCTGCTAAGACCTGCATTTGGACATTTCTCAGTGAATGGGAGCCTATGCTGTAAGGAGAACTGTCTGCTTGTGAAACCAAAACGGGGCTACCTAACAGAACGGTCTTCAATATGTGCATTCAACTTACCGAGTTATACTCGTGTGTTGAAGGGGAAGTCTGGAAATTCTTTCTGTGGAGGGATCTCAAAACAGGCATTTCCAGCACTATTCCCGCATATAACGAAATAGCAGTAAAACTCTGCCTAAAACACAGAAGAAACGTATACTTCAATCTGCTCTGCTGTGCGTTTTTTCAGCTAAGTGAGTTAAATCTCCCTTTAGATTCAGGAGTTAGAAACAGGTTTCTGATAAGAGCTGCGTTTGGACATTTCGCAGTGAATGGGAGCCTATGCTGTAAGGAGAACTTTTCTGCTTGGGAAACCAAAACGGGGCTACCTAACAGAACGGTCTCGAATGTGTGCATTCAACTTACGGAGTTACACTCGTGTGTTGAATGGGAAGTCTGGAAACGCTTTCTGTGGAGAGATCTCAAAAAAGGCATTTCCAGCACTATTCCCGCATATAACGAAATAGCAGTAAAACTCTGCCTAAAACAAAGAAGCAACGTATCCTTCAATCTGCTCTGCTGCGCGTTTGTTCAGCTAAGTGAGTTAAATCTCCCTTTAGATTCTGGAGTTAGAAACACGTTTCTGCTAAGAGCTGCGTTTGGACATTTCTCAGTGAATGGGAGCTTACGCTGTAAGGAGAACCCTCTGCTTGTAAAACCAAAACGGAGCTACCTAACAGAACGGTCTTGAAGGTGTGCATTCCACTTACCGAGTTCAACTCCTGTGTTGAAGGGGAAGTCTGGAAACGCTTTCTGTGGAGAGATCTCAAAACAGGCATTTCCAGCACTATTCCCGCATATAACGAAATAGCAGTAAAACTCTGCCTGAAACACAGAAGCAACGTGTCCTTCAATCTGCTCTGCTGTGCGTTTGTTCACCTAAGTGAGTTAAATCTCCCTTTCGATTCAGGAGTTAGAAACACGTTTCTGCTAAGTGCTGCGTTTGGACATTTCTCAGTGAATGGGAGCCTATGCTGTAAGGAGAACTGTCTGCTTCTGAAACCAAAACGGAGCTACCTAACAGAACGGTCTTCAATGTGTGCATTCAACGTACCGAGTTAAACACGTGTGTTGAAGGGGAAGTCTGGAAAGGCTTTCTGTGGAGAGATCTCAAAACAGGCATTTCCAGCACTATTCCCGCATATAACGAAATAGCAGTAAAACTCTGCCTAAAACACAGAAGCAACATAGCCTTCAATCTGCTCTGCTCTGCGTTTGTTCAGCTAAGTGAGTTAAATCTCCCTTTAGATTCAGGAGTTAGAAACACGTTTCTGCTAAGGGCTGTGTTTGGACATTTCTCAGTGAATGGGAGCCTATGTTGTAAGGGGAACTGTCTGCTTGGGAAACCAAAACGGAGCTACCTAACAGGACGGTCTTCAATGTGTGCATTCAACTTACCGAGTTAAACTCGTGTGTTGAAGGGGAAGTCTGGAAACGTTTTCTGTGGAGAGATCTCTAAACAGGCATTTCCAGCACTATTCCCGCATATAACGAAATAGCAGTAAAACTCTGCCTAAAACACAGAAGCAATGTATCCTTCAATCTGCTCTAATGTGCGTTTGTTCAGCTAAGTGAGTTAAATCTCCCTTTAGATTCAGGAGTTAGAAACACGTTTCTGCTAAGTGCTGCGTTTGGACATTTCTCAGTGAATTGGAGCGTATTCTGTAAGGAGAACTGTCTGCTTGTGAAACCAAAACGGAGCTACCTAACAGAACGGTCTTCAATGTGTGCATTCAACTTACCGTGTTAAACTCCTGTGTTGAATGGGAAGTCTGGAAAGGCTTTCTGTGGAGAGATCTCAAAACAGGCATTTCCAGCACTATTCCCGCATATAACGAAATAGCAGTAAAACTCTGCCTAAAACACAGAAGGAAGGTATGCTTCAATCTGCCCTGCTGTGCGTTTGTTCAGCTAATTGAGTTAAATCACCCTATAGATTCAGGAGTTAGAAACACGTTTCTGCTAAGAGCTGCGTTTGGACATTTCTCAGTGAATGGGTGCCTATGCTTTAAGGAGAACTGTCTGCTTGGGAAAACAAAACGGGGTTACCTAACAGAACGGTCTTCAATGTGTGCATTGAACTTACAGAGTTAAACTCGTGTGTTGAAGGGGAAGTCTGGAAACGCTTTCTGTGGAGAGATCTCTAAACAGGCATTTCCAGCACTATTCCCACATATAACGAAATAGCAGTAAAATTCTGCCTAAAACACAGAAGAAACGTATCTTTCAATCTGCTCTGCTGTGCGTTTGTTCAGCTAAGTGAGTTAAATCTCCCTTTAGATTCAGGAGTTAGAAACACGTTTCTGCTAAGAGCTGCGTTTGGACATTTCTCAGTTAATGGGAGCCTACGCTGTAAGGAGAACTGTCTGCTTGTGAAACCAAAACGGAGCTACCTAACAGAACGGTCTTCAATGTGTGGATTCAACTTTCCGAGTTACACTCGTGTGTTGGATGGGAACTCTGGAAACGCTTTCTGTGGAGAGATCTCAAAACAGGCATTTCCAGCACTATTCCCGCATATAATGAAATAGCAGTAAAACTCTGCCTAAAACACAGAAGCAACGTATCCTTCAATCTTCTCTGCTGTGCGTTTGTTCAGCTAAGTGAGTTAAATCTCCCTTTAGATTCAGGAGTTAGAAACACGTTTCTGCTAAGAGCTGCGTTTGGACATTTCTCAGTGAATGGGAGCCTATACTGTAAGGAGAACTGTCTGCTTGTGAAAGAAAAACGGAGGTACCTAACAGAACGGCCTTCAATGTGTGCATTCAACTTACCGAGATAAACCCGTGTGTTGAAGGGGAAGTCTGGAAACGCTTTCTGTGGAGAGATCTCAAAACAGGCACTTCCAGTACTATTCCCGCATATAACGAAATTGCAGTAAAACTCTGCCTAAAACACAGAAGCAACGTATCCTTCAATCTGCTCTGCTGTGCGTTTGTTCAGCTAAGTGAGTTAAATCTCCCTTTAGATTCAGGAGTTAGAAACACGTTTCTCCTAAGAGTTGTGTTTGGACATTTCTCAGTGAATGGGAGCCTATGCTGTAAGGAGAACTGTCTGCTTGGGAAACCAAAACGGATCTACCTAACAGAACGGTCTTCAATGTGTGCATTCAACTTACCGAGTTAAACTCGTGTGTTAAAGGGGAAGTCTGGAAACGCTTTATGTGGAGAGATCTCAAAACAGGCATTTCCAGCACTATTCCCGCATATAACGAAATAGCAGTAAAACTCTGCCTAAAACACAGAAGCAACGTATCCTTCAATCTGCTCTGCTCTGGATTGTTCAGCTAAGTGAGTTAAATCTCCCTTTAGATTCAGGAGTTAGAAACAAGTTTCTGCTAAGGGCTGTGTTTGGACATTTCTCAGTGAATGGGAGCCTATGTTGTAAGGGGAACTGTCTGCTTGGGAAACCAAAACGGAGCTACCTAACAGGACGGTCTTCAATGTGTGCATTCAACTTACCGAGTTAAACTCGTGTGTTGAAGGGGAAGTCTGGAAACGTTTTCTGTGGAGAGATCTCTAAACAGGCATTTCCAGCACTATTCTCGCATATAACGAAATAGCAGTAAAACTCTGCCTAAAACACAGAAGCAACGTATCCTTCAATCTGCCCTAATGTGCCTTTCTTCAGCTAAGTGAGTTAAATCTCCCTTTAGATTCAGGAGGTAGATACACGTTTCTGCTAAGAGTTGCGTTTGGACATTTCTCAGTGAATCGGAGCGTATGCTGTATGGAGAACTGTCTGCTTGTGAAACCAAATAGGAGGTACCTAACAGAACGGTCTTCAATGTGTGCATTCAACTTACCGTGTTAAACTCCTGTGTTGAATGGGAAGTCTGGAAACGCTTTCTGTGGAGAGATCTCAAAACAGACATTTCCAGCACTATTCCCGCATATAACGAAATAGCAGTAAAACACTGCCTAAAACACAGAAGCAACGTATCCTTCAATCTCCTCTGCTGTGCGTTTGTTCAGCTAAGTGAGTTCAATCTCCCTTTAGATTCAGGAGTTAGAAACACGTTTCTGCTAAGAGCTGCGTTTGGACATTTCTCAATGAATGGGAGCCTATGCTGTAAGGAGAACTGTCTGCTTGTGAAACCAAAACGGAGCAACCTAACAGAACGGTTTTCAGTGTGTGCATTCAACTTTCCGAGTTAAACCCGTGTGATGAAGGGGAAGTCTGGAAACGCTTTCTGTGGAGAGATCTCAAAAGAGGCATTTCCAGCACTTTTCCCGCATATAACGAAATAGCAGTAAAACTCTGCCTAAAACACAGAAGCAACGTATGCTTCAATCTGCTCTGCTGTGCCTTTGTTCAGCTAATTGAGTTAAATCACCCTATAGATTCAGGAGTTAGAAACACGTTTCTGCTAAGAGCTGCGTTTGGACATTTCTCAGTGAATGGGTGCCTATACTTTAAGGAGAACTGTCTGCTTGGGAAACCAAAACGGAGCTACCTAACAGAACGGTCTTCAATGTGTGCTTTCTACTTACCGAGTTAAACTCGTGTTTTAAAGGGGAAGTGTTGAAACGCTTTCTGTTGAGAGATCTCAAAACCGGCATTTCCAGCACTATTCCCGCATATAACGAAATAGCAATAAAACTCTGCCTAAAACACAGAAGGAACGTATCCTTCAATATGCTCTGCTGTGCGTTTCTTCAGCTAAGTAAGGTAAATCTCCCTTAAGATTCAGGAGTTAGAATCACGTTTCCGCTAAGGGCTGCGTTTGGACATTTCTCAGTGAATGGGAGACAATTCTGTAAGGGGAACTGTCTGCTTGGGAAACCAAAACGGAGCTACCTAACAGAACGGTCTTCAATGTGTGCATTCAACTTACCGAGATAAACCCGTGTGTTGAAGGGGAAGTCTGGAAACGCTTTCTGTGCAGAGATCTCAAAACAGGCATTTCCATTACTATTCCCGCATATAACGAAATAGCAGTAAAACTCTGCCTAAAACACAGAAGCCACGTATCTTTCGATCTGCTCTGCTGTGCGTTTGTTCAGCTAAGTGAGTTAAATCTCCCTTTAGATTCAGGAGTTAGAATCACGTTTCTGCTAAGTGCTGCGTTTGGACATTTCTCAGTGAATGGGAGCCTATGCTGTAAGGAGAACTGTCGGCTTGGGAAACCAAAACGGAGCTACCTAACCGAACGGTCTTCAAAGTGTGCATTGAACTTAACGAGTTAAACTCGTGTGTTGAATGGGAAGTCTGGAAACGCTTTCTGTGGAGACATCTCAAAACAGGCATTTCCAGAACTATTCCCGCATATAACGAAATAGCAGTAAAAATCTGCCTAAAACACAGAAGCAACGTATCTTTGAATCTGCTCTGCTGTGCGTTTGTTCAGCTAAGTGAGTTAAATCTCCCTTTAGATTCAGGAGTTAGAAACACGTTTCTGCTAAGAACTGCGTTTGGACATTTCTCAGTTAATGGGAGCCTATGCTATAAGGAGAACTGTCTGCTTGTGAAACCAAAACGGAGCTACCTAACAGAACGGTCTTCAATGTGTGCATTCAACTTACCGAGTTAAACTCGTGTTTTAAAGGGGAAGTCTTGAAACGCTTTCTGTTGAGAGATCTCAAAACAGGCATTTCCGGCACTATTCCCGCATATAAAGAAATAGCAGTAAAACTCTGCCTAAAACACAGAAGCAACGTATCCTTCAATATGCTCTGCTGTGCGTTTGTTCAGCTAAGTGAGGTAAATCTCCCTGTAGATTCAGGAGTTAGAAACACGTTTCTGACAAGACCTGCGTTTGGACATGTCACAGTGAATGGGAGCCTATGCTTTAAGGAGAACTGTCTGCTTGTCAAACCAAAACGGGGCTACCTAACACAACGGTCTTCAATGTGTGCACTCAACTTTCCGAGTTATACTCGTGTGTTGAAGGGGAAGTCTGGAAACTCTTTCTGTGGAGAGATCTCAAAACAGGCATTTCCAGCATTATTCCCGCATATAACGAAATAGCAGTAAAACTCTGCCTAAAACACAGAAGAAACGTATACTTCAATCTGCTCCGCTGTGCGTTTGTTCAGCTAAGTGAATTAAATCTCCCTTTAGATTCAGGAGTTAGAAACACGTTTCTGCTAAGAGATGTGTTTGGACATTTCACAGTGAATTGGAGCCTATGCTGTAAGGAGAACTGTCTGCTTGTGAAACCAAAACGGAGCTACCTAACAGAACGGTCTTCAATGTGTGCATTCAACTTACCGAGTTAAACTCGTGTGTTGAAGGGGAAGTCTGGAAACGCTTTCTGTGAAGATATCTCAAAACAGGCATTTCCAGCACTATTCCCGCATATAACGAAATAGCAGTAAAACTCTGCCTAAAACACATAAGCAACGTATCCTTCAATCTGCTCTGCTGCGCGTTTCTTCAGCTAAGTGAGTTAAATCTCCCTTTAGATTCAGGAGTTAGAAACACGTTTTTGCTAATAGCTGCGTTTGCATATTTCTCAGTGAATGGGAGCCTATGCTGTAAGGGGAACTGTCTGCTTGGGAAACCAAAACGGAGCTACCTAACAGAACGGTCTTCAATGTGTGGATTCAACTTACAGAGTTACACTCGTGGGTTGAAGGGGAAGTCTGGAAACGCTTTCTGTGGATAGATATCAAAACAGGCATTTCCAGCACTATTCCCGCATATAACGAAATAGCAGTAAACCTCTGCCTAAAACACAGAAGCAACGTATCCTTCAATCTGCCCTGCTGTGCGTTTGTTCAGCTAAGTGAGTTAAATCTCCCTTTAGATTCAGGAGTTAGAAAAACGTTTCTGCTAAGAGCTGCGTTTGGACATTTCTCAGTGAATGGGAGCCTATGCTGTAAGGAGAACTATCTGCTTGTGAAACCAAAACGGATCTACCTAACACAACGGTCTTCAATGTTTGCATTCAACCTACCGTGTTAAACTTGTTTGTTGAAGGGGAAGTCTGGAAACCCTTTCTGTGGAGAGATCTCAAAACAGGCATTTCCAGCACTATTCCCGAATATAACGAAATAGCAGTAAAACTCTGCCTAAAACACAGAAGCAACGTATCCTTCAACCTGCTCTGCTGTGCGTTTGTTCAGCTAAGTGAGTTAAATCTCCTTTTAGATTCAGGAGTTAGAAACACGTTTCGGCTAAGAGCTGTGTTTGGACATTTCTCAGTGAATGGGAGCCTATGCTGTAAGGAGAACTGTCTGCTTGTGAAATCAAAACGGAGCTACCTAACAGAACGGTCTTCAATGCGTGCATTCAACTTACCGAGTTAAACTCGTGTGTTGAAGTGGAAGTCTGGAAACGCTTTCTGTGGAAATATCTCAAAACAGGCATTTCCAGCACTATTCAAGCATATAACAAAATAGCAGTAATACCCTGCCTAAAGCAACGAAGCAACGTATCCTTCAATCTGCTCTGCTGTGCGTTTGTTCAGCTAAGTGAGTTGAATCTCCCTTTAGATTCAGGAGTTAGAAACACGTTTCTGCTTCGACCTGCGTTTGGACATTTCTCCGTGAATGGGATCCTATGCTGTAAGGAGAACTCTATGCTTGTGAAACCAAAACGGAGCGACCTAACAGAACGGTCTTCAATGTGTGCATTCCACTTACAGAGTTAAACTCGTGTGTTGAAGGGGAAGTCTGGAAACGCTTTCTGTTGAGAGATCTCAATACAGGCATTTCCAGCACTATTCCCGCATATAACGAAATAGCAGTAAAACTCTGCCTAAAACACAGAAGCAACGTATCCTTCAATGTGCTCTGCAGTGCGTTTGTTCAGCTAAGTGAGTTAAATCTCACTTTAGATTCAGGAGTTAGAAACACGTTTCTGCTAAGTGCTGCGTTTGGACATTACTCAGTGAATGGGAGCCTAGGCTGTAAGGAGAACTGTCTGCGTGTGAAACCTAAACGGAGCTACCTAACAGAACGGTCTTCAATGTGTGCATTAAACTTACCGACTTAAACCCGTGTCTTGAAAGGGAAGTCTGGAAACGCTTTCTGTGGAGAGATCCCAAAACAGGCATTTCCAGCACTATTCCCGCATATAACGAAAAAGCAGTAAAACTCTGCCTAAAACACAGAAGAAACGTATCCTTCAATCTGCTCTGCTGTGCGTTTGTTCAGCTAAATTATTTAAATCTCCCTTTAGATTCAGGAGTTAGAAACACGATTCCGCTAAGAGCTGCGTTTGGATATTTCTCAGTGAATGGGAGCCCATGCTGTAAGGAGAACTATCTGCTTGTGAAACCAAAACGGGGCTACCTAACAGAACGGTCTTCAATGTGCGCATTCAACTTACCGAGTTAAACTCGTGTGTTGAAGGGAAAGTCTGGAAACGCTTTCTGTGGAGAGATCTTAAAACAGGCATTTCCAGCACTATTCCCGCATATAACGAAATAGCAGTAAAACGCTGCCTAAAACACAGAAGCAACGTATCTTTTTCAATCTGCTCTGCTGTTCGTTTGTTGAGCTATGTGAGTTAAATCTCCCTTTAGATTCGGGAGTTAGAAACACGTTTCTGCTAAGAGTTGCGTTTGGACATTTCTCAGTGAATGGTAGCCTATGCTGTACGGAGAACAGTCTGCTTGTGAAACCAAAACGGAGCTACCTAACAGAACGGTCTTCAATGTGTCTGTTCAACTTACAGAGTTAAACTCGTGTGTTGAAGGGGAAGTCTGGAAACGCTTTCTGTGGAGAGATCTCAAAACAGGCATTTCCAGCACTATTCCCGCATATAACGAAATAGCTGTAAAACTCTGCCTAAAACACAGAAGCAACGTATCCTTCAATCTACTCTGCTGTGCGTTTGTTCAGCTAAGTGAGTTAAATCTCCCTTTAGATTCAAGACTTACAAACACGTTTCTGCTAAGAGCTGCGTTTGTACACTTCTCAGTGAATGGGAGCCTATGCTGTAAGGAGAACCGTTTGCTTGGGAAACCAAAACGGATCTACCTAACAGAACGGTCTTCAATGTGTGCATTCAACTTACCGAGTTAAACCCGTGTGTTGAAGGGGAAGTCTGGAAACGCTTTCTTTGGAGAGATCTCAAAACAGGCATTTCCAGCATTATTCCCTCATATAACGAAATAGCAGTAAATCTCTGCCTAAAACAGAGAAGCAACGTATCCTTCAATCTGCTCTGCTGTGCGTTTGTTCAGATAGGTGAGTTAAATCTCCCTTTAGATTCAGGAGTTAGAAAAACGTTTCTGCTAAAAGCTGCGTTTGGACATTTCTCAGTGAATTGGAGCCTATGCTGTAAGGAGACTTGTCTGCTTGGGAAACCAAAACGGAGCTACCTAACAGAACGGTCTTCAACGTGTGCATTCACCTTATCGAGTTAAACTCGTGTGTTGAAGGGGAAGACTGGAAACACTTTCTGTGGGGAGATCTCAGAACAGGCATTTCCAGGACTATTTCCGCATATAACGAAGTAGCAGTAAATCTCTGCCTAAAATACAGAAGCAACGTATCCTTCTATCTGCTCTGCTGTGCGTTTGTTCAGCTAAGTGAGTTAAATCTCCGTTTAGATTCAGGAGTTAAATACACCTTTCTGCTAAGGGCTGCGTTTGGACATTTCTCAGTGAATGGGAGCCTATGCTGTAAGGAGAACTGTCTGCTTGTGAAACCAAAACGGGGCTACCTAACAGAACGGTCTTCAATATGTGCATTCAACTTACCGAGTTATACTCGTGTGTTGAAGGGGAAGTCTGGAAATTCTTTCTGTGGAGGGATCTCAAAACAGGCATTTCCAGCACTATTCCCGCATATAACGAAATAGCAGTAAAACTCTGCCTAAAACACAGAAGAAACGTATACTTCAATCTGCTCTGCTGTGCGTTTTTTCAGCTAAGTGAGTTAAAACTCCCTTTAGATTCAGGAGTTAGAAACACGTATCTGATAAGAGCTGCGTTTGGACATTTCGCAGTGAAAGGGAGCCTATGCTGTAAGGAGAACTGTTCTGCTTGGGAAACCAAAACGGGGCTACCTAACAGAACGGTCTTGAATGTGTGCATTCAACTTACCGAGTTACACTCGTGTGTTGAAGGGGAAGTCTGGAAACGCTTTCTGTGGAGAGATCTCAAAAAAGGCATTTCCAGCACTATTCCCGCATATAACGAAATAGCAGTAAAACTCTGCCTAAAACAAAGAAGCAACGTATCCTTCAATCTGCTCTGCTGCGCGTTTGTTCAGCTAAGTGAGTTAAATCTCCCTTTAGATTCAGGAGTTAGAAACACGTTTCTGCTAAGAGCTGCGTTTGGACATTTCTCAGTGAATGGGAGCTTACGCTGTAAGGAGAACCCTCTGCTTGTAAAACCAAAACGGAGCTACCTAACAGAACGGTCTTGAAGGTGTGCATTCCACTTACCGAGTTCAACTCCTGTGTTGAAGGGGAAGTCTGGAAACGCTTTCTGTGGAGAGATCTCAAAACAGGCATTTCCAGCACTATTCCCGCATATAACGAAATAGCAGTAAAACTCTGCCTGAAACACAGAAGCAACGTGTCCTTCAATCTGCTCTGCTGTGCCTTTGTTCAGCTAAGTGAGTTAAATCTCCCTTTTGATTCAGGAGTTAGAAACACGTTTCTGCTAATTGCTGCGTTTGGACATTTCTCAGTGAATGGGAGCCTATGCCTTAAGGAGAACTGTCTGCTTGGGAAACCAAAACGGAACTACCTAACAGAACGGTCTTCAATTCGTGCATTCAACTTACCGAGTTAAACTCGTGTGTTGAAGTGGAAGTCTGGAAACGCTTTCTGTGCAGAGATATCAAAACAGGCATTTCCAGCACCATTCCCGCATATAACGAAATAGCAGTAAAACTCTGCCTAAAACACAGAAGCCACGTATCCTTCGATCTGCTCTGCTGTGCGTTTGTTCAGCTAAGTGAGTTAAATCTCCCTTTAGATTCAGGAGTTAGAATCACGTTTCTGCTAAGTGCTGCGTTTGGACATTTCTCAGTGAATGGGAGCCTATGCTGTAAGGAGAACTGTCGGCTTGGGAAACCAAAACGGAGCTACCTAACCGAACGGTCTTCAAAGTGTGCATTGAACTTAACGAGTTAAACTCGTGTGTTGAATGGGAAGTCTGGAAACGCTTTCTGTGGAGACATCTCAAAACAGGCATTTCCAGAACTATTCCCGCATATAACGAAATAGAAGTAAAACTCTGCCTAAAACACAGAAGCAACGTATCTTTGAATCTGCTCTGCTGTGCGTTTGTTCAGCTAAGTGAGTTAAATCTCCCTTTAGATTCAAGACTTACAAACACGTTTCTGCTAAGAGCTGCGTTTGTACACTTCTCAGTGAATGGGAGCCTATGCTGTAAGGAGAACCGTTTGCTTGGGAAACCAAAACGGATCTACCTAACAGAACGGTCTTCAATGTGTGCATTCAACTTACCGAGTTAAACCCGTGTGTTGAAGGGGAAGTCTGTAAACGCTTTCTTTGGAGAGATCTCAAAACAGGCATTTCCAGCATTATTCCCTCATATAACGAAATAGCAGTAAAACTCTGCCTAAAACAGAGAAGCAACGTATCCTTCAATCTGCTCTGCTGTGCGTTTGTTCAGATAGGTGAGTTAAATCTCCCTTTAGATTCAGGAGTTAGAAAAACGTTTCTGCTAAAAGCTGCGTTTGGACATTTCTCAGTGAATTGGAGCCTATGCTGTAAGGAGACTTGTCTGCTTGGGAAACCAAAACGGAGCTACCTAACAGAACGGTCTTCAACGTGTGCATTCACCTTATCGAGTTAAACTCGTGTGTTGAAGGGGAAGACTGGAAACACTTTCTGTGGGGAGATCTCAGAACAGGCATTTCCAGGACTATTTCCGCATATAACGAAGTAGCAGTAAATCTCTGCCTAAAATACAGAAGCAACGTATCCTTCTATCTGTTCTGCTGTGCGTTTGTTCAGCTAAGTGAGTTAAATCTCCGTTTAGATTCAGGAGTTAAATACACCTTTCTGCTAAGGGCTGCGTTTGGACATTTCTCAGTGAATGGGAGCCTATGCTGTAAGGAGAACTGCCTGCTTGTGAAACCAAAACGGAGCTACCTAACAGAACGGTCTTCAATGTGTCCATTCAACTTACCAAGTTAAACTCGTGTGTTGAAGGGGAAGTCAGGAAACGCTTTCTGTGGAGAGATCTCAAAACAGGAATTTCCAGCACTATTCCCGCATATAACGAAATAGCAGTAAAACTCTGCCTAAAACACAGAAGCAACGTATCCTTCAATCTGCTCTGCTGTGCGTTTGTTCAACTGAGTGAGTTAAATCTCCCTTTAGATTCAGGAGTTAGAAACACGTTTCTGCTCAGAGCTGCGTTTGGACATTTCTCAGTGAATGGGAGCCTATGCTGTAAAGAGAACTGTCTGCTAGTGAAACCAAAACGGAGCTACCTAACAGATCGGTCTTCAATGTGTGCATTCAACTTACCGAGTTCAACTCGTGTGTTGAAGAAGAAGTCTGGAAAATCTTTCTGTGGAGAGATCTCAAAACAGGCATTTCCAGCAATATTCTTGCATATAAGGAAATAGCAGTAAAAGTCTGCCTAAAACACAGAAGCAACTCATCCTTCAATCTGCTCTGCTCTGCGTTTGTTCAGCTAAGTGAGTTAAATCTCCCTTTAGATTCAGGAGTTAGAAACACGTTTCTGTTAAGAGCTACGTTGAGACATTTCTCAGTGAATGGGAGCCCATGCTGTAAGGAGAACTGTCTGCGTGTGAAACCTAAACAGAGCTACCTAACAGAACGGTCTTCAATGTGTGCATTCAACTTACCGAGTTAAACTCGTGTGTTGAAGGGGAAGTCTGGAAACACTTTCTGTGGGGAGATCTCAGAACAGGCATTTCCAGGACTATTCCCGCATATAATGAAGTAGCAGTAAATCTCTGCCTAAAACACAGAAGCAACGTATCCTTCAATCTGCTCTGCTGTGCGTTTGTTCAGCTAAGTGAGTTAAATCTCCCTTTAGATTCAGGAGTTAGAAACACCTTTCTGCTAAGGGCTGCGTTTGGACATTTCTCAGTGAATGGGAGCCTATGCTGTAAGGAGAACTCTCTGCTTGTGAAACCAAAACGGAGCTACCTAACAGAACGGTCTTCAACGTGTGCATTCAACTTACAGATTTAAACTTTTGTGTTGAAAGGGAAGACTGGAAACGCTTTCTGTAGAGAGATCTCAAAACCGGCATTTCCAGCACTATTCCCGCATATAACGAAATAGCAGTAAAACTCTGCCTAAAACACAGAAGCAACGTATCCGTCAATCTGCCCTGCTGTGCGTTTGTTCAGTTAAGTGAGTTAAATCTCACTTTAGATTCAGGAGTTAGAAACACGTTTCTGCTAAGAGCTGCGTTTGGACATTTCTCAGTGAAGGGGAGCCTATGCTGTAAGGAGAACTGTCTGCTTATGAAAAGAAAACGGAGCTACCTAACAGTACGGTCTTCAATGTGTCCATTCAACATACCGAGTTAAACTCGTGTGTTGACGGGGAAGTCTGGAAACGCTTTCTCTGGAGAGATCTCAAAACAGGCATTTCCAGCACTATTCCTGCATATAACGAAATCACAGTATAACTCTGCCTAAAACACAGTAGCAACGTATCCTTCAAACTGCTCTGCTGTTCGTTTGTTCAGCTAAGTGAGGTAAATCTCCCTTTAGATTCAGGAGTTAGAAACAAGTTTCTGCTGAGAGCTGCGTTTGGACATTTCTCAGTGAATGGGAGCCTATGCTGTAAAGAGAACTGTCTGCTAGTGAAACCAAAACGGAGCTACCTAACAGAACGGTCTTCAATGTGTGAATTCAACTTACCGAGTTAAACTCGTGTGTTGAAGAAGAAGTCTGGAAAATCTTTCTGTGGAGAGATGTCAAAACAGGCATTTTCAGCCCTATTCCCGCATATAACGAAATAGCAGTAAAACTCTGCCTAAAACACAGAAGCAACGTAGCCTTCAATCTGCTCTGCTGTGCCTTTGTTCAGCTAAGTGATTTAAATCTCCCTTTAGATTCACGAGTTAGAAACACGTTTCTGCTAACAGCTGCGTTTGGACATTTCTCAGTGAATGGGAGCCTATGCTGTAAGGAGAACTGCCTGCTTGTGAAACCAATAGGGAGCTACATAACAGAAGGGTCTTCAATGTGTCCATTCAACTTACCGAGTTAAACTCGTGTGTTGAAGGGGAAGTCTGGAAACGCTTTCTGTGGAGAGATCTCAAAACAGGAATTTCCAGCACTATTCCCGCATATAACGAAGTAGCAGTAAAACTCTGCCTAAAACACAGAAGCAACGTATCCTTCAATCTGCTCTGCTGTTCGTTTGTTCAACTAAGTGAGTTAAATCTCCCTTTAGATACAGGAGTTAGAAACACGTTTCTGCTAAGAGCTGCGTTTGGACATTTCTCAGTGAATGGGAGCCTATGCTGTAAGGAGAACTGTCTGCTTGTGAAACCAAAACGGAGCTACCTAACAGAGCGGTCTTTAATGTGTGCATTCAACTTACCTAGATATACTCGTGTGTTTAAGGAAAAGTTTGGAAACGCGTTCTGTGGAGAGATCTCAAAACAGGCATTTCCAGCATTATTCCCGCATATAACGAAATAGCAGTAAAACTCTGCCTAAAACACAGAAACAACGTATCCTTCAATATGCTGTGCTGTGCGTTTGTTCAGCTAAGTGAGATAAATCTCCCTTTAGATTCAGGAGTTAGAAACACGTTTCTGCTAAGACCTGCATTTGGACATTTCTCAGTGAATGGGAGCCTATGCTGTAAGGAGAACTGTCTGCTTGTGAAACCAAAACGGGGCTACCTAACAGAACGGTCTTCAATATGTGCATTCAACTTACTGAGTTATACTCGTGTGTTGAAGGGGAAGTCTGGAAATTCTTTCTGTGGAGGGATCTCAAAACAGGCATTTCCAGCACTATTCCCGCATATAACGAAATAGCAGTAAAACTCTGCCTAAAACACAGAAGAAACGTATACTTCAATCTGCTCTGCTGTGCGTTTTTTCAGCTAAGTGAGTTAAATCTCCCTTTAGATTCAGGAGTTAGAAACACGTATCTGATAAGAGCTGCGTTTGGACATTTCGCAGTGAATGGGAGCCTATGCTGTAAGGAGAACTGTTCTGCTTGGGAAACCAAAACGTGGCTACCTAACAGAACGGTGTTGAATGTGTGCATTCAACTTACCGAGTTACACTCGTGTGTTGAAGGGGAAGTCTGGAAACGCTTTCTGTGGAGAGATCTCAAAAAAGGCATTTCCAGCACTATTCCCGCATATAACGAAATAGCAGTAAAACTCTGCCTAAAACAAAGAAGCAACGTATCCTTCAATCTGCTCTGCTGCGCGTTTGTTCAGCTAAGTGAGTTAAATCTCCCTTTAGATTCAGGAGTTAGAAACACGTTTCTGCTAAGAGCTGCGTTTGGACATTTCTCAGTGAATGGGAGCTTACGCTGTAAGGAGAACCCTCTGCTTGTAAAACCAAAACGGAGCCACCTAACAGAACGGTCTTGAAGGTGTGCATTCCACTTACCGAGTTCAACTCCTGTGTTGAAGGGGAAGTCTGGAAACGCTTTCTGTGGAGAGATCTCAAAACAGGCATTTCCAGCACTATTCCCGCATATAACGAAATAGCAGTAAAACTCTGCCTGAAACACAGAAGCAACGTGTCCTTCAATCTGCTCTGCTGTGCCTTTGTTCAGCTAAGTGAGTTAAATCTCCCTTTAGATTCAGGAGTTAGAAACACGTTTCTGCTAATTGCTGCGTTTGGACATTTCTCAGTGAATGGGAGCCTATGCCTTAAGGAGAACTGTCTGCTTGGGAAACCAAAACGGAACTACCTAACAGAACGGTCTTCAATTCGTGCATTCAACTTACCGAGTTAAACTCGTGTGTTGAAGTGGAAGTCTGGAAACGCTTTCTGTGCAGAGATATCAAAACAGGCATTTCCAGCACCATTCCCGCATATAACGAAATAGCAGTAAAACTCTGCCTAAAACACAGAAGCCACGTATCCTTCGATCTGCTCTGCTGTGCGTTTGTTCAGCTAAGTGAGTTAAATCTCCCTTTAGATTCAGGAGTTAGAATCACGTTTCTGCTAAGTGCTGCGTTTGGACATTTCTCAGTGAATGGGAGCCTATGCTGTAAGGAGAACTGTCGGCTTGGGAAACCAAAACGGAGCTACCTAACCGAACGGTCTTCAAAGTGTGCATTGAACTTAACGAGTTAAACTCGTGTGTTGAATGGGAAGTCTGGAAACGCTTTCTGTGGAGACATCTCAAAACAGGCATTTCCAGAACTATTCCCTCATATAACGAAATAGCAGTAAAACTCTGCCTAAAACACAGAAGCAACGTATCTTTGAATCTGCTCTGCTGTGCGTTTGTTCAGCTAAGTGAGTTAAATCTCCCTTTAGATTCAGGAGTTAGAAACACGTTTCTGCTAAGAACTGCGTTTGGACATTTCTCAGTTAATGGGAGCCTATGCTGTAAGGAGAACTGTCTGCTTGTGAAACCAAAACGGAGCTACCTAACAGAACGGTCTTCAATGTGTGCATTCAACTTACCGAGTTAAACTCGTGTTTTAAAGGGGAAGTCTTGAAACGCTTTCTGTTGAGAGATCTCAAAACAGGCATTTCCAGCACTATTCCCGCATATAAAGAAATAGCAGTAAAACTCTGCCTAAAACACAGAAGCAACGTATCTTTCAATATGCTCTGCTGTGCGTTTGTTCAGCTAAGTGAGGTAAATCTCCCTGTAGATTCAGGAGTTAGAAACACGTTTCTGATAAGACCTGCGTTTGGACATGTCACAGTGAATGGGAGCCTATGCTTTAAGGAGAACTGTCTGCTTGTCAAACCAAAACGGGGCTACCTAACACAACGGTCTTCAATGTGTGCACTCAACTTACCGAGTTATACTCGTGTGTTGAAGGGGAAGTCTGGAAACTCTTTCTGTGGAGAGATCTCAAAACAGGCATTTCCAGCACTATTCCCGCATATAACGAAATAGCAGTAAAACTCTGCCTAAAACACAGAAGAAACGTATACTTCAATCTGCTCTGCTCTGCGTTTGTTCAGCTAAGTGAGTTAAATCTCCCTTTAGATTCAGGAGTTAGAAACACGTTTCTGCTAAGGGCTGTGTTTGGACATTTCTCAGTGAATGGGAGCCTATGTTGTAAGGGGAACTGTCTGCTTGGGAAACCAAAACGGGGCTACCTAACAGAACGGTCTTCAAAGTGTGCATTCCACTTACCGAGTTGAACTCGTGTGTTGAAGGGGAAATCTGGAAACGCTTTCTGTGGAGAGATCTCATAACAGGCATTTCCAGCACTATTCCCGCATATAACGAAATAGCAGTAAAACTCTGCCTAAAACACAGAAGCAACGTATCTTTCAATCTGCTCTGCTGCGCGTTTGTTCAGCTAAGTGAGTTAAATCTCCCTTTAGATTCAGGAGTTAGAAACACGTTTCTGCTAAGAGCTGCGTTTGGACATTTCTCAGTGAATGGGAGCTTACGCTGTAAGGAGAACCCTCTGCTTGTAAAACCAAAACGGAGCTACCTAACAGAACGGTCTTGAAGGTGTGCATTCCACTTACCGAGTTCAACTCCTGTGTTGAAGGGGAAGTCTGGAAACGCTTTCTGTGGAGAGATCTCAAAACAGGCATTTCCAGCACTATTCCCGCATATAACGAAATAGCAGTAAAACTCTGCCTGAAACACAGAAGCAACGTGTCCTTCAATCTGCTCTGCTGTGCGTTTGTTCAGCTAAGTGAGTTAAATCTCACTTTCGATTCAGGAGTTAGAAACACGTTTCTGCTAAGTGCTGCGTTTGGACATTTCTCAGTGAATGGGAGCCTATGCTGTAAGGAGAACTGTCTGCTTCTGAAACCAAAACGGAGCTACCTAACAGAACGGTCTTCAATGTGTGCATTCAATGTACCGAGTTAAACACGTGTGTTGAAGGGGAAGTCTGGAAAGGCTTTCTGTGGAGAGATCTCAAAACAGGCATTTCCAGCACTATTCCCGCATATAACGAAATAGCAGTAAAACTCTGCCTAAAACACAGAAGCAACATAGCCTTCAATCTGCTCTGCTCTGCGTTTGTTCAGCTAAGTGAGTTAAATCTCCCTTTAGATTCAGGAGTTAGAAACACGTTTCTGCTAAGGGCTGTGTTTGGACATTTCTCAGTGAATGGGAGCCTATGTTGTAAGGGGAACTGTCTGCTTGGGAAACCAAAACGGAGCTACCTAACAGGACGGTCTTCAATGTGTGCATTCAACTTACCGAGTTAAACTCGTGTGTTGAAGGGGAAGTCTGGAAACGTTTTCTGTGGAGAGATCTCTAAACAGGCATTTCCAGCACTATTCCCGCATATAACGAAATAGCAGTAAAACTCTGCCTAAAACACAGAAGCAACGTATCCTTCAATCTGCTCTACTGTGCGTTTGTTCAGCTAAGTGAGTTAAATCTCCCTTTAGATTCAGGAGTTAGAAACACGTATCTGATAAGAGCTGCGTTTGGACATTTCGCAGTGAATGGGAGCCTATGCTGTAAGGAGAACTGTTCTGCTTGGGAAACCAAAACGGGGCTACCTAACAGAACGGTCTTGAATGTGTGCATTCAACTTACCGAGTTACACTCGTGTGTTGAAGGGGAAGTCTGGAAACGCTTTCTGTGGAGAGATCTCAAAAAAGGCATTTCCAGCACTATTCCCGCATATAACGAAATAGCAGTAAAACTCTGCCTAAAACAAAGAAGCAACGTATCCTTCAATCTGCTCTGCTGCGCGTTTGTTCAGCTAAGTGAGTTAAATCTCCCTTTAGATTCAGGAGTTAGAAACACGTTTCTGCTAAGAGCTGCGTTTGGACATTTCTCAGTGAATGGGAGCTTACGCTGTAAGGAGAACCCTCTGCTTGTAAAACCAAAACGGAGCTACCTAACAGAACGGTCTTGAAGGTGTGCATTCCACTTACCGAGTTCAACTCCTGTGTTGAAGGGGAAGTCTGGAAAGCTTTCTGTGGAGAGATCTCAAAACAGGCATTTCCAGCACTATTCCCGCATATAACGAAATAGCAGTAAAACTCTGCCTGAAACACAGAAGCAACGTGTCCTTCAATCTGCTCTGCTGTGCCTTTGTTCAGCTAAGTGAGTTAAATCTCCCTTTAGATTCAGGAGTTAGAAACACCTTTCTGCTAAGGGCTGCGTTTGGACATTTCTCAGTGAATGGGAGCCTATGCTGTAAGGAGAACTCTCTGCTTGTGAAACCAAAACGGAGCTACCTAACAGAACGGTCTTCAACGTGTGCATTCAACTTACAGATTTAAACTTTTGTGTTGAAAGGGAAGACTGGAAACGCTTTCTGTGGAGAGATCTCAAAACCGGCATTTCCAGCACTATTCCCGCATATAACGAAATAGCAGTAAAACTCTGCCTAAAACACAGAAGCAACGTATCCGTCAATCTGCCCTGCTGTGCGTTTGTTCAGTTAAGTGAGTTAAATCTCACTTTAGATTCAGGAGTTAGAAACACGTTTCTGCTAAGAGCTGCGTTTGGACATTTCTCAGTGAAGGGGAGCCTATGCTGTAAGGAGAACTGTCTGCTTATGAACAGAAAACGGAGCTACCTAACAGTACGGTCTTCAATGTGTCCATTCAACATACCGAGTTAAACTCGTGTGTTGACGGGGAAGTCTGGAAACGCTTTCTCTGGAGAGATCTCAAAACAGGCATTTCCAGCACTATTCCTGCATATAACGAAATCACAGTATAACTCTGCCTAAAACACAGTAGCAACGTATCCTTCAAACTGCTCTGCTGTTCGTTTGTTCAGCTAAGTGAGGTAAATCTCCCTTTAGATTCAGGAGTTAGAAACAAGTTTCTGCTGAGAGCTGCGTTTGGACATTTCTCAGTGAATGGGAGCCTATGCTGTAAAGAGAACTGTCTGCTAGTGAAACCAAAACGGAGCTACCTAACAGAACGGTCTTCAATGTGTGAATTCAACTTACCGAGTTAAACTCGTGTGTTGAAGAAGAAGTCTGGAAAATCTTTCTGTGGAGAGATGTCAAAACAGGCATTTTCAGCCCTATTCCCGCATATAACGAAATAGCAGTAAAACTCTGCCTAAAACACAGAAGCAACGTAGCCTTCAATCTGCTCTGCTGTGCCTTTGTTCAGCTAAGTGATTTAAATCTCCCTTTAGATTCACGAGTTAGAAACACGTTTCTGCTAACAGCTGCGTTTGGACATTTCTCAGTGAATGGGAGCCTATGCTGTAAGGAGAACTGCCTGCTTGTGAAACCAATAGGGAGCTACATAACAGAAGGGTCTTCAATGTGTCCATTCAACTTACCGAGTTAAACTCGTGTGTTGAAGGGGAAGTCTGGAAACGCTTTCTGTGGAGAGATCTCAAAACAGGAATTTCCAGCACTATTCCCGCATATAACGAAGTAGCAGTAAAACTCTGCCTAAAACACAGAAGCAACGTATCCTTCAATCTGCTCTGCTGTTCGTTTGTTCAACTAAGTGAGTTAAATCTCCCTTTAGATACAGGAGTTAGAAACACGTTTCTGCTAAGAGCTGCGTTTGGACATTTCTCAGTGAATGGGAGCCTATGCTGTAAGGAGAACTGTCTGCTTGTGAAACCAAAACGGAGCTACCTAACAGAGCGGTCTTTAATGTGTGCATTCAACTTACCTAGATATACTCGTGTGTTTAAGGAAAAGTTTGGAAACGCGTTCTGTGGAGAGATCTCAAAACAGGCATTTCCAGCATTATTCCCGCATATAACGAAATAGCAGTAAAACTCTGCCTAAAACACAGAAACAACGTATCCTTCAATATGCTGTGCTGTGCGTTTGTTCAGCTAAGTGAGATAAATCTCCCTTTAGATTCAGGAGTTAGAAACACGTTTCTGCTAAGACCTGCATTTGGACATTTCTCAGTGAATGGGAGCCTATGCTGTAAGGAGAACTGTCTGCTTGTGAAACCAAAACGGGGCTACCTAACAGAACGGTCTTCAATATGTGCATTCAACTTACCGAGTTATACTCGTGTGTTGAAGGGGAAGTCTGGAAATTCTTTCTGTGGAGGGATCTCAAAACAGGCATTTCCAGCACTATTCCCGCATATAACGAAATAGCAGTAAAACTCTGCCTAAAACACAGAAGAAACGTATACTTCAATCTGCTCTGCTGTGCGTTTTTTCAGCTAAGTGAGTTAAATCTCCCTTTAGATTCAGGAGTTAGAAACACGTATCTGATAAGAGCTGCGTTTGGACATTTCGCAGTGAATGGGAGCCTATGCTGTAAGGAGAACTGTTCTGCTTGGGAAACCAAAACGTGGCTACCTAACAGAACGGTCTTGAATGTGTGCATTCAACTTACCGAGTTACACTCGTGTGTTGAAGGGGAAGTCTGGAAACGCTTTCTGTGGAGAGATCTCAAAAAAGGCATTTCCAGCACTATTCCCGCATATAACGAAATAGCAGTAAAACTCTGCCTAAAACAAAGAAGCAACGTATCCTTCAATCTGCTCTGCTGCGCGTTTGTTCAGCTAAGTGAGTTAAATCTCCCTTTAGATTCAGGAGTTAGAAACACGTTTCTGCTAAGAGCTGCGTTTGGACATTTCTCAGTGAATGGGAGCTTACGCTGTAAGGAGAACCCTCTGCTTGTAAAACCAAAACGGAGCTACCTAACAGAACGGTCTTGAAGGTGTGCATTCCACTTACCGAGTTCAACTCCTGTGTTGAAGGGGAAGTCTGGAAACGCTTTCTGTGGAGAGATCTCAAAACAGGCATTTCCAGCACTATTCCCGCATATAACGAAATAGCAGTAAAACTCTGCCTGAAACACAGAAGCAACGTGTCCTTCAATCTGCTCTGCTGTGCCTTTGTTCAGCTAAGTGAGTTAAATCTCCCTTTAGATTCAGGAGTTAGAAACACGTTTCTGCTAATTGCTGCGTTTGGACATTTCTCAGTGAATGGGAGCCTATGCCTTAAGGAGAACTGTCTGCTTGGGAAACCAAAACGGAACTACCTAACAGAACGGTCTTCAATTCGTGCATTCAACTTACCGAGTTAAACTCGTGTGTTGAAGTGGAAGTCTGGAAACGCTTTCTGTGCAGAGATATCAAAACAGGCATTTCCAGCACCATTCCCGCATATAACGAAATAGCAGTAAAACTCTGCCTAAAACACAGAAGCCACGTATCCTTCGATCTGCTCTGCTGTGCGTCTGTTCAGCTAAGTGAGTTAAATCTCCCTTTAGATTCAGGAGTTAGAATCACGTTTCTGGTAAGTGCTGCGTTTGGACATTTCTCAGTGAATGGGAGCCTATGCTGTAAGGAGAACTGTCGGCTTGGGAAACCAAAACGGAGCTACCTAACCGAACGGTCTTCAAAGTGTGCATTGAACTTAACGAGTTAAACTCGTGTGTTGAATGGGAAGTCTGGAAACGCTTTCTGTGGAGACATCTCAAAACAGGCATTTCCAGAACTATTCCCGCATATAACGAAATAGCAGTAAAACTCTGCCTAAAACACAGAAGCAACGTATCTTTGAATCTGCTCTGCTGTGCGTTTGTTCAGCTAAGTGAGTTAAATCTCCCTTTAGATTCACGAGTTAGAAACACGTTTCTGTTAACAGCTGCATTTGGACATTTCTCAGTGAATGGGAGCCTATGCTGTAAATAGAACTGCCTGCTTGTGAAACCAATAGGGAGCTACATAACAGAAGGGTCTTCAATGTGTCCATTCAACTTACCGAGTTAAACTCGTTTGTTGAAGGGGAAGTCTGGAAACGCTTTCTGTGGAGAGATCTCAAAACAGGAATTTCCAGCACTATTCCCGCATATAACGAAGTAGCAGTAAAACTCTGCCTAAAACACAGAAGCAACGTATCCTTCAATCTGCTCTGCTGTTCGTTTGTTCAACTAAGTGAGTTAAATCTCCCTTTAGATACAGGAGTTAGAAACACGTTTCTGCTAAGAGCTGCGTTTGGACATTTCTCAGTGAATGGGAGCCTATGCTGTAAGGAGAACTGTCTGCTTGTGAAACCAAAACGGAGCTACCTAACAGAGCGGTCTTTAATGTGTGCATTCAACTTACCTAGATATACTCGTGTGTTTAAGGAAAAGTTTGGAAACGCGTTCTGTGGAGAGATCTCAAAACAGGCATTTCCAGCATTATTCCCGCATATAACGAAATAGCAGTAAAACTCTGCCTAAAACACAGAAACAACGTATCCTTCAATATGCTGTGCTGTGCGTTTGTTCAGCTAAGAGAGATAAATCTCCCTTTAGATTCAGGAGTTAGAAACACGTTTCTGCTAAGACCTGCATTTGGACATTTCTCAGTGAATGGCAGCCTATGCTGTAAGGAGAACTGTCTGCTTGTGAAACCAAAACGGGGCTACCTAACAGAACGGTCTTCAATATGTGCATTCAACTTACCGAGTTATACTCGTGTGTTGAAGGGGAAGTCTGGAAATTCTTTCTGTGGAGGGATCTCAAAACAGGCATTTCCAGCACTATTCCCGCATATAACGAAATAGCAGTAAAACTCTGCCTAAAACACAGAAGAAACGTATACTTCAATCTGCTCTGCTGTGCGTTTTTTCAGCTAAGTGAGTTAAATCTCCCTTTAGATTCAGGAGTTAGAAACACGTATCTGATAAGAGCTGCGTTTGGACATTTCGCAGTGAATGGGAGCCTATGCTGTAAGGAGAACTCTTCTGCTTGGGAAACCAAAACGTGGCTACCTAACAGAACGGTCTTGAATGTGTGCATTCAACTTACCGAGTTACACTCGTGTGTTGAAGGGGAAGTCTGGAAACGCTTTCTGTGGAGAGATCTCAAAAAAGGCATTTCCAGCACTATTCCCGCATATAACGAAATAGCAGTAAAACTCTGCCTAAAACAAAGAAGCAACGTATCCTTCAATCTGCTCTGCTGCGCGTTTGTTCAGCTAAGTGAGTTAAATCTCCCTTTAGATTCAGGAGTTAGAAACACGTTTCTGCTAAGAGCTGCGTTTGGACATTTCTCAGTGAATGGGAGCTTACGCTGTAAGGAGAACCCTCTGCTTGTAAAACCAAAACGGAGCTACCTAACAGAACGGTCTTGAAGGTGTGCATTCCACTTACCGAGTTCAACTCCTGTGTTGAAGGGGAAGTCTGGAAACGCTTTCTGTGGAGAGATCTCAAAACAGGCATTTCCAGCACTATTCCCGCATATAACGAAATAGCAGTAAAACTCTGCCTGAAACACAGAAGCAACGTGTCCTTCAATCTGCTCTGCTGTGCCTTTGTTCAGCTAAGTGAGTTAAATCTCCCTTTAGATTCAGGAGTTAGAAACACGTTTCTGCTAATTGCTGCGTTTGGACATTTCTCAGTGAATGGGAGCCTATGCCTTAAGGAGAACTGTCTGCTTGGGAAACCAAAACGGAACTACCTAACAGAACGGTCTTCAATTCGTGCATTCAACTTACCGAGTTAAACTCGTGTGTTGAAGTGGAAGTCTGGAAACGCTTTCTGTGCAGAGATATCAAAACAGGCATTTCCAGCACCATTCCCGCATATAACGAAATAGCAGTAAAACTCTGCCTAAAACACAGAAGCCACGTATCCTTCGATCTGCTCTTCTGTGCGTTTGTTCAGCTAAGTGAGTTAAATCTCCCTTTAGATTCAGGAGTTAGAATCATGTTTCTGCTAAGTGCTGCGTTTGGACATTTCTCAGTGAATGGGAGCCTATGCTGTAAGGAGAACTGTCGGCTTGGGAAACCAAAACGGAGCTACCTAACCGAACGGTCTTCAAAGTGTGCATTCAACTTACCGAGTTAAACTCGTGTTTTAAAGGGGAAGTCTTGAAACGCTTTCTGTTGAGAGATCTCAAAACAGGCATTTCCAGCACTATTCCCGCATATAAAGAAATAGCAGTAAAACTCTGCCTAAAACACAGAAGCAACGTATCCTTCAATATGCTCTGCTGTGCGTTTGTTCAGCTAAGTGAGGTAAATCTCCCTGTAGATTCAGGAGTTAGAAACACGTTTCTGATAAGACCTGCGTTTGGACATGTCACAGTGAATGGGAGCCTATGCTTTAAGGAGAACTGTCTGCTTGTCAAACCAAAACGGGGCTACCTAACACAACGGTCTTCAATGTGTGCACTCAACTTACCGAGTTATACTCGTGTGTTGAAGGGGAAGTCTGGAAACTCTTTCTGTGGAGAGATCTCAAAACAGGCATTTCCAGCACTATTCCCGCATATAAAGAAATAGCAGTAAAACTCTGCCTAAAACACAGAAGAAACGTATACTTCAATCTGCTCTGCTCTGCGTTTGTTCAGCTAAGTGAGTTAAATCTCCCTTTAGATTCAGGAGTTAGAAACACGTTTCTGCTAAGGGCTGTGTTTGGACATTTCTCAGTGAATGGGAGCCTATGTTGTAAGGGGAACTGTCTGCTTGGGAAACCAAAACGGGGCTACCTAACAGAACGGTCTTCAAAGTGTGCATTCCACTTACCGAGTTGAACTCGTGTGTTGAAGGGGAAATCTGGGAACGCTTTCTGTGGAGAGATCTCAAAACAGGCATTTCCAGCACTATTCCCGCATATAACGAAATAGCAGTAAAACTCTGCCTAAAACACAGAAGCAACGTATCTTTCAATATGCTGTGCTGTGCGTTTGTTCAGCTAAGTGAGATAAATCTCCCTTTAGATTCAGGAGTTAGAAACACGTTTCTGCTAAGACCTGCATTTGGACATTTCTCAGTGAATGGGAGCCTATGCTGTAAGGAGAACTGTCTGCTTGTGAAACCAAAACGGGGCTACCTAACAGAACGGTCTTCAATATGTGCATTCAACTTACCGAGTTATACTCGTGTGTTGAAGGGGAAGTCTGGAAATTCATTCTGTGGAGGGATCTCAAAACAGGCATTTCCAGCACTATTCCCGCATATAACGAAATAGCAGTAAAACTCTGCCTAAAACACAGAAGAAACGTATACGTCAATCTGCTCTGCTGTGCGTTTTTTCAGCTAAGTGAGTTAAATCTCCCTTTAGATTCAGGAGTTAGAAACACGTTTCTGATAAGAGCTGCGTTTGGACATTTCGCAGTGAATGGGAGCCTATGCTGTAAGGAGAACTGTTCTGCTTGGGAAACCAAAACGGGGCTACCTAACAGAACGGTCTTGAATGTGTGCATTCAACTTACCGAGTTACACTCGTGTGTTGAAGGGGAAGTCTGGAAACGCTTTCTGTGGAGAGATCTCAAAAAAGGCATTTCCAGCACTATTCCCGCATATAACGAAATAGCAGTAAAACTCTGCCTAAAACAAAGAAGCAACGTATCCTTCAATCTGCTCTGCTGCGCGTTTGTTCAGCTAAGTGAGTTAAATCTCCCTTTAGATTCAGGAGTTAGAAACACGTTTCTGCTAAGAGCTGCGTTTGGACATTTCTCAGTGAATGGGAGCTTACGCTGTAAGGAGAACCCTCTGCTTGTAAAACCAAAACGGAGCTACCTAACAGAACGGTCTTGAAGGTGTGCATTCCACTTACCGAGTTCAACTCCTGTGTTGAAGGGGAAGTCTGGAAACGCTTTCTGTGGAGAGATCTCAAAACAGGCATTTCCAGCACTATTCCCGCATATAACGAAATAGCAGTAAAACTCTGCCTGAAACACAGAAGCAACGTGTCCTTCAATCTGCTCTGCTGTGCGTTTGTTCAGCTAAGTGAGTTAAATCTCACTTTCGATTCAGGAGTTAGAAACACGTTTCTGCTAAGTGCTGCGTTTGGACATTTCTCAGTGAATGGGAGCCTATGCTGTAAGGAGAACTGTCTGCTTCTGAAACCAAAACGGAGCTACCTAACAGAACGGTCTTCAATGTGTGCATTCAACGTACCGAGTTAAACACGTGTGTTGAAGGGGAAGTCTGGAAAGGCTTTCTGTGGAGAGATCTCAAAACAGGCATTTCCAGCACTATTCCCGCATATAACGAAATAGCAGTAAAACTCTGCCTAAAACACAGAAGCAACATAGCCTTCAATCTGCTCTGCTCTGCGTTTGTTCAGCTAAGTGAGTTAAATCTCCCTTTAGATTCAGGAGTTAGAAACACGTTTCTGCTAAGGGCTGTGTTTGGACATTTCTCAGTGAATGGGAGCCTATGTTGTAAGGGGAACTGTCTGCTTGGGAAACCAAAACGGAGCTACCTAACAGGACGGTCTTCAATGTGTGCATTCAACTTACCGAGTTAAACTCGTGTGTTGAAGGGGAAGTCTGGAAACGTTTTCTGTGGAGAGATCTCTAAACAGGCATTTCCAGCACTATTCCCGCATATAACGAAATAGCAGTAAAACTCTGCCTAAAACACAGAAGCAACGTATCCTTCAATCTGCTCTAATGTGCGTTTGTTCAGCTAAGTGAGTTAAATCTCCCTTTAGATTCAGGAGTTAGAAACACGTTTCTGCTAAGTGCTGCGTTTGGACATTTCTCAGTGAATTGGAGCGTATTCTGTAAGGAGAACTGTCTGCTTGTGAAACCAAAACGGAGCTACCTAACAGAACGGTCTTCAATGTGTGCATTCAACTTACCGTGTTAAACTCCTGTGTTGAATGGGAAGTCTGGAAAGGCTTTCTGTGGAGAGATCTCAAAACAGGCATTTCCAGCACTATTCCCGCATATAACGAAATAGCAGTAAAACTCTGCCTAAAACACAGAAGGAAGGTATGCTTCAATCTGCCCTGCTGCGTTTGTTCAGCTAATTGAGTTAAATCACCCTATAGATTCAGGAGTTAGAAACACGTTTCTGCTAAGAGCTGCGTTTGGACATTTCTCAGTGAATGGGTGCCTATGCTTTAAGGAGAACTGTCTGCTTGGGAAAACAAAACGGGGTTACCTAACAGAACGGTCTTCAATGTGTGCATTGAACTTACAGAGTTAAACTCGTGTGTTGAAGGGGAAGTCTGGAAACGCTTTCTGTGGAGAGATCTCTAAACAGGCATTTCCAGCACTATTCCCACATATAACGAAATAGCAGTAAAATTCTGCCTAAAACACAGAAGAAACGTATCATTCAATCTGCTCTGCTGTGCGTTTGTTCAGCTAAGTGAGTTAAATCTCCCTTTAGATTCAGGAGTTAGAAACACGTTTCTGCTAAGAGCTGCGTTTGGACATTTCTCAGTTAATGGGAGCCTACGCTGTAAGGAGAACTGTCTGCTTGTGAAACCAAAACGGAGCTACCTAACAGAACGGTCTTCAATGTGTGGATTCAACTTTCCGAGTTACACTCGTGTGTTGGATGGGAACTCTGGAAACGCTTTCTGTGGAGAGATCTCAAAACAGGCATTTCCAGCACTATTCCCGCATATAACGAAATAGCAGTAAAACTCTGCCTAAAACACAGAAGCAACGTATCCTTCAATCTTCTCTGCTGTGCGTTTGTTCAGCTAAGTGAGTTAAATCTCCCTTTAGATTCAGGAGTTAGAAACACGTTTCTGCTAAGAGCTGCGTTTGGACATTTCTCAGTGAATGGGAGCCTATACTGTAAGGAGAACTGTCTGCTTGTGAAAGAAAAACGGAGGTACCTAACAGAACGGCCTTCAATGTGTGCATTCAACTTACCGAGATAAACCCGTGTGTTGAAGGGGAAGTCTGGAAACGCTTTCTGTGGAGAGATCTCAAAACAGGCACTTCCAGTACTATTCCCGCATATAACGAAATTGCAGTAAAACTCTGCCTAAAACACAGAAGCAACGTATCCTTCAATCTGCTCTGCTGTGCGTTTGTTCAGCTAAGTGAGTTAAATCTCCCTTTAGATTCAGGAGTTAGAAACACGTTTCTCCTAAGAGTTGTGTTTGGACATTTCTCAGTGAATGGGAGCCTATGCTGTAAGGAGAACTGTCTGCTTGGGAAACCAAAACGGATCTACCTAACAGAACGGTCTTCAATGTGTGCATTCAACTTACCGAGTTAAACTCGTGTGTTAAAGGGGAAGTCTGGAAACGCTTTATGTGGAGAGATCTCAAAACAGGCATTTCCAGCACTATTCCCGCATATAACGAAATAGCAGTAAAACTCTGCCTAAAACACAGAAGCAACGTATCCTTCAATCTGCTCTGCTCTGCGATTGTTCAGCTAAGTGAGTTAAATCTCCCTTTAGATTCAGGAGTTAGAAACACGTTTCTGCTAAGGGCTGTGTTTGGACATTTCTCAGTGAATGGGAGCCTATGTTGTAAGGGGAACTGTCTGCTTGGGAAACCAAAACGGAGCTACCTAACAGGACGGTCTTCAATGTGTGCATTCAACTTACCGAGTTAAACTCGTGTGATGAAGGGGAAGTCTGGAAACGTTTTCTGTGGAGAGATCTCTAAACAGGCATTTCCAGCACTATTCTCGCATATAACGAAATAGCAGTAAAACTCTGCCTAAAACACAGAAGCAACGTATCCTTCAATCTGCTCTAATGTGCCTTTCTTCAGCTAAGTGAGTTAAATCTCCCTTTAGATTCAGGAGGTAGATACACGTTTCTGCTAAGAGCTGCGTTTGGACATTTCTCAATGAATGGGAGCCTATGCTGTAAGGAGAACTGTCTGCTTGTGAAACCAAAACGGAGCAACCTAACAGAACGGTTTTCAGTGTGTGCATTCAACTTTCCGAGTTAAACCCGTGTGATGAAGGGGAAGTCTGGAAAAGCTTTCTGTGGAGAGATCTCAAAAGAGGCATTTCCAGCACTTTTCCCGCATATAACGAAATAGCAGTAAAACTCTGCCTAAAACACAGAAGCAACGTATGCTTCAATCTGCTCTGCTGTGCCTTTGTTCAGCTAATTGAGTTAAATCACCCTATAGATTCAGGAGTTAGAAACACGTTTCTGCTAAGAGCTGCGTTTGGACATTTCTCAGTGAATGGGTGCCTATACTTTAAGGAGAACTGTCTGCTTGGGAAACCAAAACGGAGCTACCTAACAGAACGGTCTTCAATGTGTGCTTTCTACTTACCGAGTTAAACTCGTGTTTTAAAGGGGAAGTCTTTAAACGCTTTCTGTTGAGAGATCTCAAAACCGGCATTTCCAGCACTATTCCCGCATATAACGAAATAGCAATAAAACTCTGCCTAAAACACAGAAGGAACGTATCCTTCAATATGCTCTGCTGTGCGTTTCTTCAGCTAAGTAAGGTAAATCTCCCTTAAGATTCAGGAGTTAGAATCACGTTTCCGCTAAGGGCTGCGTTTGGACATTTCTCAGTGAATGGGAGACAATTCTGTAAGGGGAACTGTCTGCTTGGGAAACCAAAACGGAGCTACCTAACAGAACGGTCTTCAATGTGTGCATTCAACTTACCGAGATAAACCCGTGTGTTGAAGGGGAAGTCTGGAAACGCTTTCTGTGGAGAGATCTCAAAACAGGCATTTCCAGTACTATTCCCGCATATAACGAAATAGCAGTAAACCTCTGCCTAAAACACAGAAGCCACGTATCCTTCAATCTGCTCTGCTGTGCGTTTGTTCAGCTAAGTGAGTTAAATCTCCCTTTAGATTCAGGAGTTAGAAACACGTTTCTCCTAAGAGCTGTGTTTGGACATTTCTCAGTGAATGGGAGCCTATGCTGTAATGAGAACTGTCTGCTTGGGAAACCAAAACGGATCTACCTAACAGAACGGTCTTCATTGTGTGCATTCAACTTACCGAGTTAAACTCGTGTGTTAAAGGGGAAGTCTGGAAACACTTTCTGTGGAGAGATCTCAAAACAGGCATTTCCAGCACTATTCCCGCATAAAACGAAATAGCAGCAAAACTCTGCCTAAAACACAGAAAAAACGTATCCCTCAATCTGCCCTGCTGTGCGTTTGTTCAGCTAAGTGAGTTAAATCTCCCTTTAGATTCAGGAGTTAGAATCACGTTTCTGCTAAGAGCTGCATTTGGACATTTCTCAGTGAATTGGAGCCTATGCTGTAAGGAGAACTGTCTCCTTGGGAAACCAAAACGGAGCTACCTAACAGAACGGTCTTCAATTTGTGCATTCAACTTACCGAGTTAAACTCGTGTGTTGAAGTGGAAGTCTGGAAACGCTTTCTGTGGAGAGATATCAAAACAGGCATTTCCAGCACCATTCCCGCATAAAACGAAATAGCAACAAAACTCTGCCTAAAACACAGAAAAAACGTATCTTTCAATTTGCTCTGCAGTGCGATGCTTCAGCTAAGTCAGTTAAATCTCCCTTTAGATTCAGGAGTTAGAAACACGTTTCTACTAACAGCTCCGTTTGGACATTTCTCAGTGCACGGGATCCTATGCTGTAAGGAGAACTTTCTGCTTGGAAACCAAAACGTGGCTACCTAACAGAACGGTCTTGAATGTGTGCATTCAACTTACCGAGTTACACTCGTGTGTTGATGGGGAAGTCTGGAAACGATTTCTGTGGAGAGATCTCAAAACAGGTATTTCCAGCACTATTCCCGCATATAAGGAAATAGCAGTAAAACTCTGCCTAAAACAAAGAAGCAACGTATCCTTCAATCTGCTCTGCTGTGCCTTTGTTCAGCTAAGTGAGTTAAATCTCCCTTTAGATTCAGGAGTTAGAAACACGTTTCTGCTAATTGCTGCGTTTGGACATTTCTCAGTGAATGGGAGCCTATGCCTTAAGGAGAACTGTCTGCTTGGGAAACCAAAACGGAACTACCTAACAGAACGGTCTTCAATTCGTGCATTCAACTTACCGAGTTAAACTCGTGTGTTGAAGTGGAAGTCTGGAAACGCTTTCTGTGCAGAGATATCAAAACAGGCATTTCCAGCACCATTCCCGCATATAACGAAATAGCAGTAAAACTCTGCCTAAAACACAGAAGCCACGTATCCTTCGATCTGCTCTGCTGTGCGTTTGTTCAGCTAAGTGAGTTAAATCTCCCTTTAGATTCAGGAGTTAGAATCACGTTTCTGCTAAGTGCTGCGTTTGGACATTTCTCAGTGAATGGGAGCCTATGCTGTAAGGAGAACTGTCGGCTTGGGAAACCAAAACGGAGCTACCTAACCGAACGGTCTTCAAAGTGTGCATTGAACTTAACGAGTTAAACTCGTGTGTTGAATGGGAAGTCTGGAAACGCTTTCTGTGGAGACATCTCAAAACAGGCATTTCCAGAACTATTCCCGCATATAACGAAATAGCAGTAAAACTCTGCCTAAAACACAGAAGCAACGTATCTTTGAATCTGCTCTGCTGTGCGTTTGTTCAGCTAAGTGAGTTAAATCTCCCTTTAGATTCAGGAGATAGAAACACGTTTCTGCTAAGAACTGCGTTTGGACATTTCTCAGTTAATGGGAGCCTATGTTGTAAGGAGAACTGTCTGCTTGTGAAACCAAAACGGAGCTACCTAGCAGAACGGTCTTCAATGTGTGCATTCAACTTACCGAGTTAAACTCGTGTTTTAAAGGGGAAGTCTTGAAACGCTTTCTGTTGAGAGATCTCAAAACAGGCATTTCCAGCACTATTCCCGCATATAAAGAAATAGCAGTAAAACTCTGCCTAAAACACAGAAGCAACGTATCCTTCAATATGCTCTGCTCTGCGTTTGTTCAGCTAAGTGAGGTAAATCTCCCTGTAGATTCAGGAGTTAGAAACACGTTTCTGCTAAGAGCTGCGTTTGGACATTTCTCAGTGAATGGGAGCCTATGCTGTAAGGAGAACTGTCCGCTTGTGAAACCAAAACGGAGATACCTAACAGAACGGTCTTCAATGTGTTCATTCAACTTACCGAGTTAAACTCCTGTGTTGAAGGGGAAGTATGGAAACGCTTTCTGTGGAGAGATTTCAAAACAGGCATTTCCAGCACTATTCCCGCATATAATGAAAGAGCAGTAAAACTCTGCCTAAAACACAGAAGCAACGTATCCTTCAATCTGCTCTGCTGTGCGTTTGTTCAGCTAAGTGAGTTAAATCTCCATTTAGATTCAGGAGTTAGAAACACGTTTCTGCTAAGAGCTGCGTTTGGACATTTCTCAGTGAATGGGAGCCTATGCTGTAAAGAGAACTGTCTGCTTGTGAAACCAAAGCGCAGCTACCTAACAGAACGGTCTTCAATGTGTGCATTCAACTTACAGATTTAAACTCGTGTTTTGAAGGGGAAGTCTGGAAACGCTTTCTGTGGAGAGATCTCAAAACAGGCATTTCCAGCACTATTCCCGCATATAAAGAAAGAGCAGTAAAACTCTGCCTAAAGCACAGAAGCAACGTATCCTTCAATCTCCTCTGCTGTGCGTTAGTTCAGCTAAGTGAGTTAAATCTCCCTTTAGATTCAGGAGTTAGAAACACGTTTCTGCTAAGTGCTGCGTTTGGACATTTCTCAGTGAATGGGAGCCTAAGCTGTAAGGAGAACTGTCTGCTTGTGAAACCAAAACGTATCTACCTAACAGAACGGTCTTCAATGTGTGCATTCAACTTACCGAGTTAAGCTCGTGTGTTGAAGGGGAAGTCTGGAAACGATTTCTGTGGAGACATCTCAAAAGAGGCATTTCCAGCACTATTCCCACATATATCGAAATAGCACTAAAACTCTGCCTAAAACACAGAAGCAACGTATCCTTCAATCCGCTGTGCTCTGCGTTTGTTCAGCTAAGTGAGTTAAATCTCCCTTTAGATTCAGGAGTTAGAAACACGTTTCTGCTAACAGCTGCGTTTGGACATTTCTCAGTGAATTGAATCCTATGTGGTAAGGAGAACTGTCTGCTTGTGAAACCAAAACAAATCTAGCTAACAGAACGGTCTTCAATGTGTGCATTCATTTTACAGAGTTAAACTCGTGTGTTGAAAGGGAAGTCTGGAAATGCTTTCTGTGGAGAGATCTCAAAACAGGCATTTCCAGCACTATTCCCGCATATAAGGAAATAGCAGTAAAACTCTTCCTAAAACACAGAAGCCACATATCCTACAATCTGCTCTGCTGGGCGTTTGTTCAGCTAAGTGTGTAAAATCTCCCTTTAGACTCAGGAGTTAGAAACACGTTTCTGCTAAGAGCTGCGTTTGGACATTTCTCAGTGAATGGGAGCCTATGCTGTAAGGAGAACTCACTGATTGTGAAACCAAAACGGAGCTACCTAACAGAACGGTCTTCAATGTGTGCACTCAACTTATGGAGTTAAACTCGAGTGCTGAAATGGAAGTCTGGAAACGCGTTCTGTGGAGAGATCTCAAAAAAGGCATTTCCAGCACTATTCCCGCATATAACGAAATGGCAGTAAAACTCTGCCTAAAATACAGAAGCAACGTATCCTTCAATCTGCTCTGCTGTGCGTTTTTTCAGCTAAGTGAGTTAAATCTCCCTTTAGATTCAGGAGTCAGAAACACGTTTCTGCTAAGTGCTGCGTTTGGACATTTCTCAGTGAATGGGAGCCTATGCTGTAAGGAGAACTCTCTGCTTGTGAAACCAAAACGAAGCTACCTAAGAGAACGGTCTTCAATATGTGCGTTCAACTTACCGAGTTAAACTCGTGTACTGAAGGCGAAGTCTGGAAACGATTTCTGTGGAGAGATCTCAAAACAGGCATTTCCAGCACTATTCCCGCATATAACGAAATAGCAGTAAAACTCTGCCTAAAACAAAGAAGCAACGTATCCTACAATCTGCTCTGCTGTGCGTTTGTTCAGCTAAGTGAGTTAAATCTCCCTTTTGATTCAGGAGTTAGAATCACGTTTCTGCTAAGAGCTGCGTTTGGACATTTCTCTGTGAATGGGAGCCTATGCTGTAAGGAGAAATGTCTGCTTGTCAAACCAAAACGGAGTTACCTAACAGAACGGTCTTCAATGTGTGCATTCAACTTACCGAGTTAAACTCGAGAGTTGAAATTGAAGTCAGGAAACGCGTTCTGTGGAGAGATCTCAAAACAGGCATTTCCAGCACTATTCCCGCATAGAACGAAATGGCAGTAAAACTCTGCCTAAAACACAGAAGCAACGTATCCTCCAATCTGCTCTGCTGTGCGTTTGTTCAGCTATGTGAGTTAAATCTCCCTTTAGATTCAGGAGTTAGAAACACGTTTCTGCTAAGAGCTGCGTTTGGACATTTCTCAGTGAATGGAATCCTATGTTGTAAGGAGAACTGTCTGCTTGTGAAACCAAAACGGATCTACCTAGCAGAACTGTCTTCAATGTGTGCATTCCCTTTACCGAGTTAAACTCGTGTGTTGAAGGGGAAGTCTGGAAAAGCTTTCTGTGGAGAGATCTCAAAACAGGCATTTCCAGCACTATTCCCGCATATAACGAAATAGCAGTAAAACTCTGCCTAAAACACAGACGCAACATATCCTACAATCTGCTCTGCTGTGCGTTTCTTCAGCTAAGTGTGTTAAATCTCCCTTTAGATTCAGGAGTCAGAAACACGTTTCTGCTAAGAGCTGCGTTTGGACATTTCTCAGTGAATGGGAGCCAATGCTGTAAGGAGAACTCTCTGCTTGTGAAATCAAAATGGAGCTAACTAACAGAACGGTCTTCAATGTGTGCATTCACCTTAGCGAGTTAAACTCGAGTGTTGAAATGGAAGTCAGGAAAAGCGTTCTGTGGAGAGATCTCAAAACAGGCATTTCCAGCACTATTCCCGCATATAACGAAATGGCAGTAAAACTCTGCCTAAAACACAGAAGCAACGTATCCTTCAATCTGCTCTACTGTGCGTTTGTTCAGCTAAGTGAGTTAAATCTCCCTTTAGATTCAGGAGTTAGATACAAGTTTCTGCTATGAGCTGCGTTTGGACATTTCTCAGTGAATGGGAGCCTATGCTGTAAGGAGAACTGTCTGCTTGTGAAACCAAAACGGATCTACCTAACAGAACGGTCTTCAATGTGTGCATTCAACTTACCGAGTTAAACTCGAGAGTTGAAATTGAAGTCAGGAAACGCGTTCTGTGCAGAGATCTCAAAACAGGCATTTCCAGCACTATTCCCGCATATAACGAAATGGCAGTAAAACTCTGCCTAAAACAGAGAATCAACGTATCCTTCAATCTGCTCTGATGTGCGTTTGTTCAGCCAAGTGAGTTAAATCTCCCTTTAGATTCAGGGGTTAGATACAAATTTCTGCTAAGAGCTGCGTTTGGACATTTCTCAGTGAATGGAAACCTATGTTGTAAGGAGAACTGCCTGCTTGTGAAACCAAAACGGAGGTACATAACAGAACGGTCTTCAATGTGTGCATTCAACTTACCGAGTTAAACTCGTGTGTTGTAGGGGAAGTCTGGAAAAGCTTTCTGTGGAGAGATCTCAAAACAGGCATTTCCAGCACTTTTCCTGCATATAACGAAATAGCAGTAAAACTCTGCCTAAAACACAGAAGCAACGTATCTTTCAATCTGCTCTGCTGTGCGTTTGTTCAGCTAAGTGAGTTAAATCTCCCTTTAGATTCAGGAGTTAGAAACACGTTTCTGCTAAGAGCTGCGTTTGGACATTTCTCAGTGAATGGGAGCCTATGCTGTAAGGAGAACGGTCTGCTTGTGAAACCAAAACGGAGCTACCTAACACAACGGACTTCAATGTGTGCATTCAACTTACGGTGATAAACTCGTGTGTTGAAGGGGAAGTCTGGAAACCCTTTCTGTGGAGAGATCTCAAAACAGGCATTTCCAGCACTATTCCCGCATATAACAAAATAGCAGTAAAACTCTGCCTATAACACAGAAACAACGTATCCTTCCATCTGCTCTGCTGTGCGTTTGTTCAGCTAAGTGAGTTAAATCTCCCTTTAGATTCAGGAGTTAGAGACACGTTTCTCCTAAGGGCTGCGTTTGGACATTTCTCAGTGAATGGGAGCCTATGGTGTAAGGAGAACTGTCTGCTTGTGAAACCAAAACAGAGCTACCTAACAGAACGGTCTTCAATGTGTGCATTCAACTTACAGAGTTAAACTCGTGTTTTGAAGGGGAAGTCTGGAAACGCTTTCTGTGGAGAGATCTCAAAACATGCATTTCCAGCACTATTCCCGCATATAACTTAATAGCAGTAAAACTCTGCCTAAAACACAGAAGCAACCCATCCTTCAATCTGCTCGGTTGTGCGTTTGTTCAGCTAAGTGAGTTAAATCTCCCTTTAGATTCAGGAGTCAGAAAAACGTTTCTGCTTAGAGCTGCGTTTCGACGTTTCTCAGTGAATGGGAGCATATGCTGTAAGGAGAACTCTCTGCTTGTGAAACCAAAACGGAGCTAACTAACAGAACGGTCTTCAATGTGTGCATTCAACTTACCGAGTTAAACTCGAGTGTTGAAATGGAAGTCAGGAAAAGCGTTCTGTGGAGAGATCTCAAAACAGGCATTTCCAGCACTATTCCCGCATATAACAAAATGGCAGTAAAACTCTGCCTAAAACACACAAGCAACGTATCCTTCAATCTGCTCTGCTGTGCGTTTGTTCAGCTACGTGAGTTAAATCTCCCGTTAGATTCAGGAGTTAGATACAAGTTTCTGCTAAGAGCTGCGTTTGGACATTTCTCAGTGAATGGGATCCTATGCTCTAAGGAGAACTGTCTGCTTGTGAAACCGAAACGGAGCTACCTAACAGAACGGTATTCAATGTGTGCATTCAACTTACCGAGTTAAGCTCGTGTGTTGAAGCGGAAGACTGGAAACGCTTTCTGTGGAGAGATCTCAAAACAGGCATTTCCAGCACTATTCCCGCATATAACGAAAGAGCAGTAAAACTCTGCCTAAAACACAGAAGCAACGTATCCTTCAATCTGCTCTGCTGTTCGTTTGTTCAGCTAAGTGAGTTAAATCTCCCTTTAGATTCAGGAGTTAGAAACACGTTTCTGCTAAGAGCTGCGTTTGGACTTTTCTCAGTGAATGGGAGCCTATGGTGTAAGGAGAACTGTCTGCTTGTGAAACCAAAACGCAGCTACCTAACAGAACGGTCTTCAATGTGTGCATTCAACTTACCGAGTTAAGCAAGCGTGTTGAAGGGGAAGTCTGGAAACGATTTCTGTGGAGAGATCTCAAAACAGGCATTTCCAGCACTATTCCCGCATATAACGGAATAGCAGTAAAACTCTGCCTAAAACACAGAAGCAACGTATCCTTCAATCTGCTCTGCTGTGCGTTTGTTCAGCTAAGTGAGTTAAATCTCCCTTTAGATTCAAGGGTTAGAAACACGTTTCTGCTAAGAGATGCGTTTGAACATTTCTCAGTGAATGGGAGCCTATGAGGTAAGGAGAACTGTCTGCTTGTGAAACCAAAACGGAGCTACCTAACAGAACGGTCTTCAATGTGTGCATTCAACTTACCGAGTTAAACTCGAGTGTTGAAATGGAAGTCTGGAAACGCGTTCTGTGGAGAGATCTCAAAACAGGTATTTCTAGCACTATTCCCGCATATAACAAAATGGCTGTAAAACTCTGCCTAAAACACAGAAGCAACGTATCCTTCAATCTGCTTTGCTGTGGGTTTGTTCAGCTAAGTGAGTTAAATCTCCCTTTAGATTCAGGAGTTAGAAACACGTTTCTGTTAAGACCTGCGTTTGGACATTTCTCAGTGAATGGGAGCCTATGCTCTAAGGAGAACTGTCTGCTAGTGAAACCAAAACGGATCTACCTAACAGAACGGTCTTCAATGTGTGCATTCAACTTACCGAGTTAAAATCGTGTGTTGAAGGGGAAGTCTGGAAACGTTTTCTGTGGAGAGATCTCAAAACAGGCATTTCCAGCACTATTCCCGCATATAACGAAATAGCAGTAAAACTCTGCCTAAAACACAGAAGCAACGTATCCTTCAATCTGCTCTGCTGTGCGTTTGTTCAGCTAAGTGAGTTAAATCTCCCTTTAGATTCAGGAGTTAGAAACACGTTTCTGCTAAGAGCTGCGTTTGGACATTTCTCAGTGAATGGAATCCTATGTTGTAAGGAGAACTGTCTGCTTGTGAAACCAAAGCGCAGCTACCTAACAGAACTGTCTTCAATGTGTGCATTCAACTTACCGAGTTAAACTCGTGTGTTGAAGGGGAAGTCTGGAAACGCTTTCTGTGGATAGATCTCAAAACCGGCATTTCCATGAGTATTCCCGCATATAACAAAATAGCAGTAAAACTCAGCCTAAAACACAGAAGCAACGTATCCTTCAATCTGCTCTGCTGTGCGTTTGTTCAGCTAAGTGAGTTAAATCTCCCTTTAGATTCAGGCGTCAGAAACACGTTTCTGCTTAGAGCTGCGTTTGGACGTTTCTCAGTGAATGGGAGCCTATGCTGTAAGGAGAACTCTCTGCTTGTGAAACCAAAACGGAGCTAACTAACAGAACGGTCTTCAATGTGTGCATTCAACTTACCGAGTTAAACTCGAGTGTTGAAATCGAAGTCAGGAAAAGCGTTCTGTGGAGAGATCTCAAAACAGGCATTTCCAGCACTATTCCCGCATATAACGAAATGGCAGATAAACTCTGCCTAAAACACAGAAGCAACGTATCCTTCAATCTGCTCTGCTGTGCGTTTGTTCAGATAAGTGAGCTAAATCTCCCTTTAGATTCAGGAGTTAGATACAAGTTTCTGCTAAGAGATGCGTTTGGACACTTCTCAGTGAATGGGAGCCTATGCTCTAAGGAGAACTGTCTGCTTGTGAAACCGAAACGGAGCTACCTAACAGAACGGTCTTCAATGTGTGCATTCAACTTACCGAGTTAACTCCTGTGTTGAAGGGGAAGACTGGAAAAGATTTCTGTGGAGAGATCTCAAAACAGGCATTTCCACCACAATTCCCACATATAACGAAATAGCAGTAAAACTCTGCCTAAAACACAGAAGCAACGTATCCTTCAATCTGCTGTGCTGTGCGTTTTTTCAGCTAAGTGAGTTAAATCTGCCTTTAGATTCAGGAGTTAGAAACACCTTTCTGCTAAGAGGTCCGTTTGGACATTTCTCAGTGAATGGGAGCCTATGCTGTAAGGAGAACTGTCTGTTTGTGAAACCAAAATGGATCTACCTAACAGAACGGTCTTCAATGTGTGCATTCAACGTACCGAGTTAAGCTCGTGTGTTGAAAGGGAAGTCTGGAAACGCTTTCTGTGGAGAGATCTCAAAACAGGCATTTCCAGCAGTATTCCAGCATATAACGAAATAGCAGTAAAACTCTGCCTAAAACACAGAAGCAACATATCCTACAATCTGCTCTGCTGTGCGTTTGTTCAGCTAAGTGTGATAAATCTCCCTTTAGATTCAGGAGTTAGAAACAGGTTTCGGCTAATAGCTGCGCTTGGATATTTCTCAGTGAATGGGAGCCTATGCTGTAAGGAGAACTCTCTGCTTGTGAAACCAAAACGGAGCTACCTAACAAAACGGTCTTCAATGTGTGCATTCTACTTACCGAGTTAAACTCCTGTGTTGAAGGCGAAGGCTGGAAACGTTTTCTGTGGAGAGATCTCAAAACAGGCATTTCCAGCACTATGCCGGCATATAAAGAAATAGCAGTAAAACTCTGCCTAAAACACAGAAGCAACGTATCCTTCAATCTGCTCGGCTGTGCGTTTGTTCATCTAAGTGAGTTAAAACTCCCTTTAGATTCAGGAGTTAGAAAGAGGTTTCTGCTAAGAGCTGCGTTTGGACATTTCTCAGTGAATGGGAGCCTATGCTGTAAGGAGAACTCTCTGCTTGTGAAACCAAAACGGAGCTAACTAACAGAACGGTCTTCAATGTGTGCATTCAACTTACCGAGTTAAACTCGAGTGTTGAAATGGAAGTCAGGAAAAGCGTTCTGTGGAGAGATCTCAAAACAGGTATTTCCATCACTATTCCCGCATATAACGAAATAGCAGTAAAACTCTGCCTAAAACACCGAAGCAACGTATCCTTCAATCTGCTCTGCTGTGCGTTTGTTCAGCTAAGTGAGTTAAATCTCCCTTTAGATTCAGGAGTTAGATACAAGTTTCTGCTAAGAGCTGCGTTTGGACATTTCTCCGTGAATGGGAGCCTATGCTGTAAGGAGAACTGTCTGCTTGTGAAACCAAAACGGAGCTACCTAACAGAACGGTCTTCAATGTGTGCATTCAACTTACCGAGTTAAACTCGTGTGTTTTAGGGGAAGTCTGGAAACGCTTTCCTTTGAGAGATCTCAAAACAGGCATTTCCATCACTATTCCCGCATATAACGAAATAGCAGTAAAACCCTGCCTAAAACACAGAAGCAAAGTATCCTTCAATCTGCTCTGCTGTGCGTTTGTTCAGATAAGTGAGTTAAATCTCCCTTTAGATTCAGGAGTTAGAATCACGTTTCTGCTAAGAGCTGCATTTGGACATTTCTCAGTGAATGGGAGCCTATGCTGTAAGGAGAACTGTCTGCTTGTGAAACCAAAACGGAGCTACCTAAGAGAACGGTCTTCAATGTGTGCATTCAACTTACCGAGTTAAACTCGTGTGTTGAAGGCGAAGTCTGGAAACGCTTTCTGTGGAGAGATCTCAAAACAGGCATTTCCAGCACTATGCCCGCATATAGCGAAATAGCAGTAAAACTCTGCCTAAAACACAGAAGCAACGTATCCTTCAATCTGCTCGGCTGTGCGTTTGTTCAGCTAAGTGAGTTAAATCTCCCTTTCGATTCAGGAGTTAGAAAGACATTTCTGCTAAGAGCTGCGTTTGGACATTTCTCAGTGAATGGGAGCCTATGCTCTAAGGAGAAATGTCTGCTTGTGAAACCAAAGCGCAGCTACCTAACAGAACGGTCTTCAATGTGTGCATTCAACTTACAGAGTTAAACTCTTGTTTTGAAGGGGAAGTCTGGAAACCCTTTCTGTGGAGAGATCTCAAAACAGGCATTTCCATGACTATTCCCGCATATAACAAAATAGCAGTAAAACTCTGCCTAAAACACAGAAGCAACGTATCCTTCAATCTGCTCTGCTGTGCGTTTGTTCAGCTAAGTGAGTTAAATCTCCCTTTAGATTCAGGAGTCAGAAACACGTTTCTGCTTAGAGCTGCGTTTGGACGTTTCTCAGTGAATGGGAGCCTATGCTGTAAGGAGAACCCTTTGCTTGTGAAACCAAAACGGAGCTAACTAACAGAACGGTCTTCAATGTGTGCATTCAACTTACCGAGTTAAACTCGAGTGTTGAAATGGAAGTCAGGAAAAGCGTTCTGTGGAGAGATCTCAAAAGAGGCATTTCCAGCACTATTCCCGCATATAACAAAATGGCAGTAAAACTCTGCCTAAAACACACAAGCAACGTATCCTTCAATCTGCTTTGCTGTGGGTTTGTTCAGCTAAGTGAGTTAAATCTCCCTTTAGATTCAGGAGTTAGAAACACGTTTCTGTTAAGGGCTGCGTTTGGACATTTCTCAGTGAATGGGAGCCTATGCTCTAAGGAGAACTGTCTGCTAGTGAAACCAAAACGGATCTACCTAACAGAACGGTCTTCAATGTGTGCATTCAACTTACCGAGTTAAACTCGTGTGTTGAAGGGGAAGTCTGGAAACGCTTTCTGTGGAGAGATCTCAAAACAGGCATTTCCAGGACTATTCCCGCATATAACGAAATAGCAGTAAAACTCTGCCTAAAACACAGAAGCAACGTATCCTTCAATCTGCTCTGCTGTGCGTTTGTTCAGCTAAGTGAGTTAAATCTCCCTTTAGATTCAGGAGTTAGAAACACGTTTCTGCTAAGAGCTGCGTTTGGACAATTCTCAGTGAATGGAATCCTATGTTTAAGGAGAACTGTCTGCTTGTGAAACCAAAGCGCAGCTACCTAACAGAACGGTCTTCAATGTGTGCATTCAACTTACAGAGTTAAACTCGTGTGTTGAAGGGGAAGTCTGGAAACGCTTTCTGTGGAGGGATCTCAAAACAGGCATTTCCAGCACTATTCCCGCATATAACGAAATAGCTGTAAAACTCTGCCTAAAACACAGAAGCAACGTATCCTTCCATCTGCTCTGCTGTGCGTTTGTTCAGCTAAGTGAGTTAAATCTCCCTTTAGATTCAGGAGTTAGAAACACGTTTCTGCTAAGAGCTGCGTTTGGACATTTCTCAGTGAATGGGAGCCTATGGTGTAAGGAGAACTGTCTGCTTGTGAAACCAAAACAGAGCTACCTAACAGAACGGTCTTCAATGTGTGCATTCAACTTACAGAGTTAAACTCGTGTTTTGAAGGGGAAGTCTGGAAACGCTTTCTGTGGAGAGATCTCAAAACATGCATTTCCAGCACTATTCCCGCATATAACAAAATAGCAGTAAAACTCTGCCTAAAACACAGAAGCAACCCATTCTTCAATCTGCTCGGTTGGGCGTTTGTTCAGCTAAGTGAGTTAAATCTCCCTTTAGATTCAGGAGTCAGAAAAACGTTTCTGGTTAGAGCTGCGTTTGGACGTTTCTCAGTGAATGGGAGCATATGCTGTAAGGAGAACCCTCTGCTTGTGAAACCAAAACGGAGCTAACTAACAGAACGGTCTTCAATGTGTGCATTCAACTTACCGAGTTAAACTCGAGTGTTGAAATGGAAGTCAGGAAAAGCGTTCTGTGGAGAGATCTCAAAACAGGCATTTCCAGCACTATTCCCGCATATAACAAAATGGCAGTAAAACTCTGCCTAAAACACACAAGCAACGTATCCTTCCATCTGCTCTGCTGTGCGTTTGTTCAGCTAAGTGAGTTAAATCTCCCTTTAGATTCAGGGGTTAGAAACACGTTTCTGCTAAGAGACGCGTTTGAACATTTCTCAGTGAATGGGAGCCTATGACGTAAGGAGAACTGTCTGCTTGTGAAACCAAAACGGAGCTACCTAAGAGAACGGTCTTCAATGTGTGCATTCAACTTACCGAGTTAAACTCAAGTGTTGAAATGGAAGTCTGGAAACTCGTTCTGTGGAGAGATCTCAAAACAGGTATTTCCAGCACTATTCCCGCATAAAACAAAATGGCTGTAAAACTCTGCCTAAAACACAGAAGCAACATATCCTTCAATCTGCTTTGCTGTGGGTTTGTTCAGCTAAGTGAGTTAAATCTCCCTTTAGATTCAGGAGTTAGAAACACGTTTCTGCTAAGAGCTGCGTTTGGACATTTCTCAGTGAATGGGAGCCTAAGCTCTAAGGAGAACTGTCTGCTAGTGAAACCAAAACGGATCTACCTAACAGAACGGTCTTCAATGTGTGCATTCAACTTACCGAGTTAAACTCGTGTGTTGAAGGGGAAGTCTGGAAACGCTTCCTGTGGAGAGATCTCAAAACAGGCATTTCCAGCACTATTCCCGCATATAACGAAATAGCAGTAAAACTCTGCCTAAACTACAGAAGCAACGTATCCTTCAATCTGCTCTGCTGTGCGTTTGTTCAGCTAAGTGAGTTAAATCTCCCTTTAGATTCAGGAGTTAGAAACACGTTTCTGCTAAGAGCTGCGTTTGGACATTTCTCAGTGAATGGAATCCTATGTTGTAAGGAGAACTGTCTGCTTGTGAAACCAAAGCGCAGCTACCTAACAGAACGGTCTTCAATGTGTGCATTCAACTTACAGAGTTAAACTCGTGTTTTGAAGGGGAAGTCTGGAAACGCTTTCTGTGGAGAGATCTCAAAACCGGCATTTCCATGACTATTCCCGCATATAACAAAATAGCAGTAAAACTCAGCCTAAAACACAGAAGCAACGTATCCTTCAATCTGCTCTGCTGTGCGTTTGTTCAGCTAAGTGAGTTAAATCTCCCTTTAGATTCAGGAGTCCGAAACACGTTTCTGCTTAGAGCTGCGTTTGGACATTTCTTAGTGAATGGGAGCCTATGCTGTAAGGAGAACTGTCTGCTTGTGAAATCAAAACGTAGCTACCTAACAGAACGGTGTTCAATGTGTGCATTCAACTTACAGAGTTAAACTCGTGTTCTGAAGGGTAAGTCTGGAAACGCTTTCTGTGGAGAGATCTCAAAACAGGCATTTCCAGCACTATTCCCGCATATAACAATATAGCAGAAAAACTCTGCCTAAAACACAAAAGCAACGTATCCTTCAATCTGCTCTGCTGTGCGTTTGTTCGGCTAAGTGTGTTTAATCTCCCTTTAGATTCAGGAGATAGAAACATGTTTCTGCTAAGAGCTGCGTTTGGACATTTCTCAGTGAATGGGAGCCTATGCTCTAAGGAGAAATGTCTGCTTGTGAAACCAAAGCGCACCTACATAACAGAACGGTCTTCAATGTGTGCATTCAACTTACAGAGTTAAACTCTTGTTTTGAAGGGGAAGTCTGGAAACGCTTTCTGTGGAGAGATCTCAAAACAGGCATTTCCATGACTATTCCCGCATATAACAAAATAGCAGTAAAACTCTGCCTAAAACACAGAAGCAACGTATCCTTCAATCTGCTCTGCAGTGCGTTTGTTCAGCTAAGTGAGTTAAATCTCCCTTTAGATTCAGGAGTCAGAAACACGTTTCTGCTTAGAGCTGCGTTTGGACGTTTCTCATTGAATGGGAGCCTATGCTGTAAGGAGAAACCTTTGCTTGTGAAACCAAAACGGAGCTAACTAACAGAACGGTCTTCAATGTGTGCATTCAACTTACCGAGTTAAACTCGAGTGTTGAAATGGAAGTCAGGAAAAGCGTTCTGTGGAGAGATCTCAAAACAGGCATTTCCAGCACTATTCCCGCGTATAACGAAATGGCAGTAAAACTCTGCCTAAAACACAGAAGCAACGTATCCTTCAATCTGCTCTGCTGTGCGTTTGTTCAGATAAGTGCGTTAAATCTCCCTTTAGATTCAGGAGTTAGATACAAGTTTCTGCTAAGAGCTGCGTTTGGACATTTCTCAGTGAATGGGAGCCTATGCTCTAAGGAGAACTGTCTGCTTGTGAAACCGAAACGGAGCTACCTAACAGAACGGTTTTCAATGTGTGCATTCAACTTACCGACTTCAGCTCGTGTGTTGAAGGGGAAGACTGGAAACGATTTCTGTGGAGAGATCTCAAAACAGGCATTTCCACCACTATTCCCGCATATAACGAAATAGCAGGAAAACTCTGCCTAAAACACAGAAGCAATGTATCCTTCAATCTGCTGTGCTCTGCATTTTTTCAGCTAAGTGAGTTAAATCTCCCTTTAGATTCAGGAGTTAGAAACACGTTTCTGGTAAGAGCTGCCTTTGGACATTTCTCAGAGAATGGGAGCCTATGCTGTAAGGAGAACTGTCTGCTTGTGAAACCAAAACGGATCTACCTAACAGAACGGTCTTCAATGTGTGCATTCATTTTACCGAGTTAAACTCGTGTGTTGAAGGGGAAGTCTGGAAATGATTTCTGTGGACAGATCCCAAAACAGGCATTTCCAGCACTATTCCCGCATATAAAGAAATGGCAGTAAAACTCTGCCTAAAACACAGAAGCAACGTATCCTTCAATGTGCTCTGCTGTTCGTTTGTTCAGCTAAGTGAGTTAAATCTCCCTTTAGATTCAGGAGTTAGATACAAATTTCTGCTAAGAGCTGCGTTTGGACATTTCTCAGTGAATGGAAACCTATGTTGTAAGGAGAACTGCCTGCTTGTGAAACCAAAACGGAGGTACATAACAGAACGGTCTTCAATGTGTGCATTCAACTTACCGAGTTAAACTCGTGTGTTGTAGGGGAAGTCTGGAAAAGCTTTCTGTGGAGAGATCTCAAAACAGGCATTTCCAGCACTATTCCCGCATATAACGAAATAGCAGTAAAACTCTGCCTAAAACACAGAAGCAACGTATCCTTCAATCTGCTCTGCTGTGCGTTTGTTCAGCTAAGTGAGTTAAATCTCCCTTTAGATTCAGGAGTTAGAAACACGTTTCTGCTAAGAGCTGCGTTCGGACATTTGTCAGTGAATGGGAGCCTATGCTGTAAGGAGAACTGTCTGCTTGTGAAACCAAAACGGATCTACCTAACAGAACGGTCTTCAATGTGTGCATTCAACTTACCGAGTTAAACTAGTGTGTTGAAGGGGAAGTCTGGAAACGCTTTCTGTGGAGAGATCTCAAAACAGGTATTTCCATCACTATTCCCGCATATAACGAAATAGCAGTAAAACTCTGCCTAAAACACAGAAGCAACGTATCCTTCAATCTGCTCTGCTGTGCGTTTGTTCAGCTAAGTGAGTTAAATCTCAATTTAGATTCAGGAGTCAGAAACACGTTTCTGCTAAGAGCTGCGTTTGGACATTTCTTAGTGAATGGGAGCCTATGCTGTAAGGAGAACTGTCTGCTTGTGAAATCAAAACGTAGCTACCTAACAGAACGGTCTTCAATGTGTGCATTCAACTTACCGAGTTAAACTCGAGTGTTGAAATGGAAGTCAGGAAACGCGTTCTGTGGAGAGAACTCAAAACAGGATTTCCAGCACCATTCCCGCATATAACGAAATGGCAGTAAAACTCTGCCTAAAACACAGAAGCAACGTATCTTTCAATTTGCTCTGCTGTGCGTTTGTTCAGCTAAGTGAGTCAAATCTCCCTTTAGATTCAGGAGTTAGATACAAGTTTCTGCTAAGGGCTGCGTTTGGACATTTCTCAGTGAATGGAAGCCTATGCTGTAAGGAGAACTGTCTGCTTGTGAAACCAAAACGGAGGTACCTAACAGAACGGTCTTCAATGTGTGCATTCAACTTACCGAGTTAAACTCGTGTGTTTTAGGGGAAGTCTGGAAACGCTTTCCTTTGAGAGATCTCAAAACACGCATTTCCATCACTATTCCCGCATATAACGAAATAGCAGTAAAACCCTGCCTAAAACACAGAAGCAAAATATCCTTCAATCTGCTCTGCTGTGCGTTTGTTCAGATAAGTGAGTTAAATCTCCCTTTAGATTCAGGAGTTAGAATCACGTTTCTGCTAAGAGCTGCATTTGGACATTTCTTAATGAATGGGAGCCTATGCTGTAAGGAGAACTGTCTGCTTGTGAAACCAAAACGGAGCTACCTAACAGAACGGTCTTCAATGTGTGCATTCAACTTACCGAGTTAAACTCGTGTGTTGAAGGCGAAGTCTGGAAACGCTTTCTGTGGAGAGATCTCAAAACAGGCATTTCCAGCACTATGCCCGCATATAGCGAAATAGCAGTAAAACTCTGCCTAAAACACAGAAGCAACGTATCCTTCAATCTGCTCGGCTGTGCGTTTGTTCAGCTAATTGAGTTAAATCTCCCTTTCGATTCAGGAGTTAGAAAGACCTTTCTGCTAAGAGCTGCGTTTGGACATTTCTCAGTGAATGGGAGCCTATGCTGTAAGGAGAAATGTCTGCTTGTGAAACCAAAGCGCAGCTACCTAACAGAACGGTCTTCAATGTGTGCATTCAACTTACAGAGTTAAACTCGTGTTCTGAAGGGTAAGTCTGGAAACGCTTTCTGTGGAGAGATCTCAAAACAGGCATTTCCAGCACTATTCCCGCATATAACAATATAGCAGAAAAACTCTGCCTAAAACACAAAAGCAACGTATCCTTCAATCTGCTCTGCTGTGCGTTTGTTCGGCTAAGTGTGTTAAATCTCCCTTTAGATTCAGGAGTTAGAAACATGTTTCTGCTAAGAGCTGCGTTTGGACATTTCTCAGTGAATGGGTGCCTATGCTCCAAGGAGAAATGTCTGCTTGTGAAACCAAAGCGCAGCTACCTAACAGAACGGTCTTCAATGTGTGCATTCAACTTACAGAGTTAAACTCTTGTTTTGAAGGGGAAGTCTGGAAACGCTTTCTGTGGAGAGATCTCAAAACAGGTATTTCCATCACTATTCCCGCATATAACGAAATAGCAGTAAAACTCTGCCTAAAACACAGAAGCAACGTATCCTTCAATCTGCTCTGCTGTGCGTTTGTTCAGCTAAGTGAGTTAAATCTCAATTTAGATTCAGGAGTCAGAAACACGTTTCTGCTAAGAGCTGCGTTTGGACATTTCTTAGTGAATGGGAGCCTATGCTGTAAGGAGAACTGTCTGCTTGTGAAATCAAAACGTAGCTACCTAACAGAACGGTCTTCAATGTGTGCATTCAACTTACCGAGTTAAACTCGAGTGTTGAAATGGAAGTCAGGAAACGCGTTCTGTGGAGAGAACTCAAAACAGGATTTCCAGCACCATTCCCGCATATAACGAAATGGCAGTAAAACTCTGCCTAAAACACAGAAGCAACGTATCTTTCAATTTGCTCTGCTGTGCGTTTGTTCAGCTAAGTGAGTCAAATCTCCCTTTAGATTCAGGAGTTAGATACAAGTTTCTGCTAAGGGCTGCGTTTGGACATTTCTCAGTGAATGGAAGCCTATGCTGTAAGGAGAACTGTCTGCTTGTGAAACCAAAACGGAGGTACCTAACAGAACGGTCTTCAATGTGTGCATTCAACTTACCGAGTTAAACTCGTGTGTTTTAGGGGAAGTCTGGAAACGCTTTCCTTTGAGAGATCTCAAAACAGGCATTTCCATCACTATTCCCGCATATAACGAAATAGCAGTAAAACCCTGCCTAAAACACAGAAGCAAAGTATCCTTCAATCTGCTCTGCTGTGCGTTTGTTCAGATAAGTGAGTTAAATCTCCCTTTAGATTCAGGAGTTAGAATCACGTTTCTGCTAAGAGCTGCATTTGGACATTTCTCAGTGAATGGGAGCCTATGCTGTAAGGAGAACTGTCTGCTTGTGAAACCAAAACGGAGCTACCTAACAGAACGGTCTTCAATGTGTGCATTCAACTTACCGAGTTAAACTCGTGTGTTGAAGGCGAAGTCTGGAAACGCTTTCTGTGGAGAGATCTCAAAACAGGCATTTCCAGCACTATGCCCGCATATAGCGAAATAGCAGTAAAACTCTGCCTAAAACACAGAAGCAACGTATCCTTCAATCTGCTCGGCTGTGCGTTTGTTCAGCTAAGTGAGTTAAATCTCCCTTTCGATTCAGGAGTTAGAAAGACCTTTCTGCTAAGAGCTGCGTTTGGACATTTCTCAGTGAATGGGAGCCTATGCTGTAAGGAGAAATGTCTGCTTGTGAAACCAAAGCGCAGCTACCTAACAGAACGGTCTTCAATGTGTGCATTCAACTTACAGAGTTAAACTCGTGTTCTGAAGGGTAAGTCTGGAAACGCTTTCTGTGGAGAGATCTCAAAACAGGCATTTCCAGCACTATTCCCGCATCTAACAATATAGCAGAAAAACTCTGCCTAAAACACAAAAGCAACGTATCCTTCAATCTGCTCTGCTGTGCGTTTGTTCGGCTAAGTGTGTTAAATCTCCCTTTAGATTCAGGAGTTAGAAACATGTTTCTGCTAAGAGCTGCGTTTGGACATTTCTCAGTGAATGGGTGCCTATGCTCTAAGGAGAAATGTCTGCTTGTGAAACCAAAGCGCAGCTACCTAACAGAACGGTCTTCAATGTGTGCATTCAACTTACAGAGTTAAACTCTTGTTTTGAAGGGGAAGTCTGGAAACGCTTTCTGTGGAGAGATCTCAAAACAGGCATTTCCATGACTATTCCCGCATATAACAAAATAGCAGTAAATCTCTGCCTAAAACACAGAAGCAACGTATCCTTCAATCTGCTCTGCTGTGCGTTTGTTCAGCTAAGTGAGTTAAATCTCCCTTTAGATTCAGGAGTCAGAAACACGTTTCTGCTTAGAGCTGCGTTTGGACGTTTCTCAGTGAATGGGAGCCTATGCTGTAAGGAGAACCCTTTGCTTGTGAAACCAAAACGGAGCTAACTAACAGAACGGTCTTCAATGTGTGCATTCAACTTACCGAGTTAAACTCGAGTGTTGAAATGGAAGTCAGGAAAAGCTTTCTGTGGAGAGATCTCAAAAGAGGCATTTCCAGCACTATTCCCGCATATAACAAAATGGCAGTAAAACTCTGCCTAAAACACACAAGCAACGTATCCTTCAATCTGCTCTGCTGTGCGTTTGTTCAGCCACGTGAGTTAAATCTCCCTTTAGATTCAGGAGTTAGATACAAGTTTCTGCTAAGAGCTGCGTTTGGACATTTCTCAGTGAATGGGATCCTATGCTCTAAGGAGAACTGTCTGCTTGTGAAACCGAAACGGAGCTACCTAACAGAACGGTATTCAATGTGTGCATTCAACTTACCGAGTTAAGCTCGTGTGTTGAAGGGGAAGACTGGAAACGCTTTCTGTGGAGAGATCTCAAAACAGGCATTTCCAGCACTATTCCCGCATATAACGAAAGAGCAGTAAAACGCTGCCTAAAACACAGAAGCAACGTATCCTTCAATCTGCTCTGCTGTGTGTTTGTTCAGCTAAGTGAGTTAAATCTCCCTTTAGATTCAGGAGTTAGAAACACGTTTCTGCTAAGAGCTGCGTTTGGACTTTTCTCAGTGAATGGGAGCCTATGGTGTAAGGAGAACTGTCTGCTTGTGAAACCAAAACGCAGCTACCTAACAGAACGGTCTTCAATGTGTGCATTCAACTTACCGAGTTAAGCAAGTGTGTTGAAGGGGAAGTCTGGAAACGATTTCTGTGGAGAGATCTCAAAACAGGCATTTCCAGCACTATTCCCGCATATAACGGAATAGCAGTAAAACTCTGCCTAAAACACAGAAGCAACGTATCCTTCAATCTGCTCTGCTGTGCGTTTGTTCAGCTAAGTGAGTTAAATCTCCCTTTAGATTCAGGGGTTAGAAACACGTTTCTGCTAAGAGATGCGTTTGAACATTTCTCAGTGAATGGGAGCCTATGTCGTAAGGAGAACTGTCTGCTTGTGAAACCAAAACGGAGCTACCTAACAGAACGGTCTTCATTGTGTGCATTCAACTTACCGAGTTAAACTCGAGTGTTGAAATGGAAGTCTGGAAACGCGTTCTGTGGAGAGATCTCAAAACAGGTATTTCCAGCACTATTCCCGCATATAACAAAATGGCTGTAAAACTCTGCCTAAAACACAGAAGCAACGTATCCTTCAATCTGCTTTGCTGTGGGTTTGTTCAGCTAAGTGAGTTAAATCTCCCTTTAGATTCAGGAGTTAGAAACACGTTTCTGTTAAGGGCTGCGTTTGGACATTTCTCAGTGAATGGGAGCCTATGCTCTAAGGAGAACTGTCTGCTAGTGAAACCAAAACGGATCTACCTAACAGAACGGTCTTCAATGTGTGCATTCAACTTACCGAGTTAAACTCGTGTGTTGAAGGGGAAGTCTGGAAACGCTTTCTGTGGAGAGATCTCAAAACAGGCATTTCCAGGACTATTCCCGCATATAATGAAATAGCAGTAAAACTCTGCCTAAAACACAGAAGCAACGTATCCTTCAATCTGCTCTGCTGTGCGTTTGTTCAGCTAAGTGAGTTAAATCTCCCTTTAGATTCAGGAGTTAGAAACACGTTTCTGCTAAGAGCTGCGTTTGGACAATTCTCAGTGAATGGAATCCTATGTTGTAAGGAGAACTGTCTGCTTGTGAAACCAAAGCGCAGCTACCTAACAGAACGGTCTTCAATGTGTGCATTCAACTTACAGAGTTAAACTCGTGTGTTGAAGGGGAAGTCTGGAAACGCTTTCTGTGGAGAGATCTCAAAACAGGCATTTCCAGCACTATTCCCGCATATAACGAAATAGCAGTAAAACTCTGCCTAAAACACAGAAGCAACGTATCCTTCCATCTGCTCTGCTGTGCGTTTGTTCAGCTAAGTGAGTTAAATCTCCCTTTAGATTCAGGAGTTAGAAACACGTTTCTGCTAAGAGCTGCGTTTGGACATTTCTCAGTGAATGGGAGCCTATAGTGTAAGGAGAACTGTCTGCTTGTGAAACCAAAACAGAGCTACCTAACAGAACGGTCTTCAATGTGTGCATTCAACTTACAGAGTTAAACTCGTGTTTTGAAGGGGAAGTCTGGAAACGCTTTCTGTGGAGAGATCTCAAAACCGGCATTTCCATGACTATTCCCGCATATAACAAAATAGCAGTAAAACTCAGCCTAAAACACAGAAGCAACGTATCCTTCAATCTGCTCTGATGTGCGTTTGTTCAGCTAAGTGAGTTAAATCTCCCTTTAGATTCAGGAGTCAGAAACACGTTTCTGCTTAGAGCTGCGTTTGGACATTTCTTAGTGAATGGGAGCCTATGCTGTAAGGAGAACTGTCTGCTTGTGAAATCAAAACGTAGCTACCTAACAGAACGGTCTTCAATGTGTGCATTCAACTTACAGAGTTAAACTCGTGTTCTGAAGGGTAAGTCTGGAAACGCTTTCTGTGGAGAGATCTCAAAACAGGCATTTCCAGCACTATTCCCGCATATAACAATATAGCAGAAAAACTCTGCCTAAAACACAAAAGCAACGTATCCTTCAATCTGCTCTGCTGTGCGTTTGTTCGGCTAAGTGTGTTAAATCTCCCTTTAGATTCAGGAGATAGAAACATGTTTCTGCTAAGAGCTGCGTTTGGACATTTCTCAGTGAATGGGAGCCTATGCTCTAAGGAGAAATGTCTGCTTGTGAAACCAAAGCGCACCTACCTAACAGAACGGTCTTCAATGTGTGCATTCAACTTACAGAGTTAAACTCTTGTTTTGAAGGGGAAGTCTGGAAACGCTTTCTGTGGAGAGATCTCAAAACAGGCATTTCCATGACTATTCCCGCATATAACAAAATAGCAGTAAAACTCTGCCTAAAACACAGAAGCAACGTATCCTTCATTCTGCTCTGCAGTTCGTTTGTTCAGCTAAGTGAGTTAAATCTCCCTTTAGATTCAGGAGTCAGAAACACGTTTCTGCTTAGAGCTGCGTTTGGACGTTTCTCATTGAATGGGAGCCTATGCTGTAAGGAGAAACCTTTGCTTGTGAAACCAAAACGGAGCTAACTAACAGAACGGTCTTCAATGTGTGCATTCAACTTACCGAGTTAAACTCGAGTGTTGAAATGGAAGTCAGGAAAAGCGTTCTGTGGAGAGATCTCAAAACAGGCATTTCCAGCACTATTCCCGCGTATAACGAAATGGCAGTAAAACTCTGCCTAAAACACAGAAGCAACGTATCCTTCAATCTGCTCTGCTGTGCGTTTGTTCAGATAAGTGCGTTAAATCTCCCTTTAGATTCAGGAGTTAGATACAAGTTTCTGCTAAGAGCTGCGTTTGTACATTTCTCAGTGAATGGGAGCCTATGCTCTAAGGAGAACTGTCTGCTTGTGAAACCGAAACGGAGCTACCTAACAGAACGGTTTTCAATGTGTGCATTCAACTTACCGACTTCAGCTCGTGTGTTGAAGGGGAAGACTGGAAACGATTTCTGTGGAGAGATCTCAAAACAGGCATTTCCACCACTATTCCCGCATATAACGAAATAGCAGGAAAACTCTGCCTAAAACACAGAAGCAACGTATCCTTCAATCTGCTGTGCTCTGCATTTTTTCAGCTAAGTGAGATAAATCTCCCTTTAGATTCAGGAGTTAGAAACACCTTTCTGGTAAGAGCTGCCTTTGGACATTTCTCAGTGAATGGGAGCCTATGCTGTAAGGAGAACTGTCTGCTTGTGAAACCAAAACGGATCTACCTAACAGAACGGTCTTCAATGTGTGCATTCATTTTACCGAGTTAAACTCGTGTGTTGAAGGGGAAGTCTGGAAAAGATTTCTGTGGACAGATCCCAAAACAGGCATTTCCAGCACTATTCCCGCATATAAAGAAATGGCAGTAAAACTCTGCCTAAAACACAGAAGCAACGTATCCTTCAATGTGCTCTGCTGTTCGTTTGTTCAGCTAAGTGAGTTAAATCTCCCTTTAGATTCAGGAGTTAGATACAAATTTCTGCTAAGAGCTGCGTTTGGACATTTCTCAGTGAATGGAAACCTATGTTGTAAGGAGAACTGCCTGCTTGTGAAACCAAAACGGAGGTACATAACAGAACGGTCTTCAATGTGTGCATTCAACTTACCGAGTTAAACTCGTGTGTTGTAGGGGAAGTCTGGAAAAGATTTCTGTGGAGAGATCTCAAAACAGGCATTTCCAGCACTATTCCCGCATATAACGAAATAGCAGTAAAACTCTGCCTAAAACACAGAAGCAACGTATCCTTCAATCTGCTCTGCTGTGCGTTTGTTCAGCTAAGTGAGTTAAATCTCCCTTTAGATACAGGAGTTAGAAACACGTTTCTGCTAAGAGCTGCGTTCGGACATTTGTCAGTGAATGGGAGCCTATGGTGTAAGGAGAACTGTCTGCTTGTGAAACCAAAACGGAGCTACCTAACAGAACGGTCTTCAATGTGTGCACTCAACTTACCGAGTTAAACTCGAGTGTTGAAATGGAAGTCTGGAAACGCGTTCTGTGGAGAGATCTCAGAACAGGTATTTCCAGCACTATTCCCGCATATAACGAAATGGCTGTAAAACTCTGCCTAAAACACAGAAGCAACGTATGCTTCAATGTGCTCTGCTGTACGTTTGTTCAGCTAAGTGAGTTAAATCTCCCTTTAGATTCAGGAGTTAGATACAAATTTCTGCTAAGGGCTGCGTTTGGACATTTCTCAGTGAATGGGAGCCAATGTTGTAAGGAGAACTGCCTGCTTGTGAAACCAAAACGGAGGTACATAACAGAACGGTCTTCAATGTGTGCATTCAACTTACAGAGTTAAACTCTTGAGTTGTAGGGGAAGTCTGGAAACGCTTTCTGTTGAGAGATCTCAAAACAGGCATTTCCATCACTATTCCCGCATATAACGAAATAGCAGTAAAACCCGGCCTAAAACAGAGAAGCAACGTATCCTTCAATCTGCTCTGCTGTGCGTTTGTTCAGCTAAGTGAGTTAAATCTCCCTTTAGATTCAGGAGTTAGAAACACGTTTCTGCTAAGAGCTGCGTTTGGACATTTCTCAGTGAATGGGAGCCTATGGTGTAAGGAGAACTGTCTGCTTGTGAAACCAAAACAGAGCTACCTAACAGAACGGTCTTCAGTGTGTGCATTCAACTTACAGAGTTAAACTCGTGTTTTGAAGGGGAAGTCTGGAAACGCTTTCTGTGGAGAGATCTCAAAACATGCATTTCCAGCACTATTCCCGCATATAACTTAATAGCAGTAAAACTCTGCCTAAAACACAGAAGCAACCCATTCTTCAATCTGCTCGGTTGTGCGTTTGTTCAGCTAAGTGAGTTAAATCTCCCTTTAGATTCAGGAGTCAGAAAAACGTTTCTGCTTAGAGCTGCGTTTGGACGTTTCTCAGTGAATGGGAGCATATGCTGTAAGGAGAACTCTCTGCTTGTGAAACCAAAACGGAGCTAACTAACAGAACGGTCTTCAATGTGTGCATTCAACTTACCGAGTTAAACTCGAGTGTTGAAATGGAAGTCAGGAAAAGCGTTCTGTGGAGAGATCTCAAAAGAGGCATTTCCAGCACTATTCCCGCATATAACAAAATGGCAGTAAAACTCTGCCTAAAACACACAAGCAACGTATCCTTCAATCTGCTCTGCTGTGCGTTTGTTCAGCTACGTGAGTTAAATCTCCCTTTAGATTCAGGAGTTAGATAAAAGTTTCTGCTAAGAGCTGCGTTTGGACATTTCTCAGTGAATGGGATCCTATGCTCTAAGGAGAACTGTCTGCTTGTGAAACCGAAACGGAGCTACCTAACAGAACGGTATTCAATGTGTGCATTCAACTTACCGAGTTAAGCTCGTGTGTTGAAGGGGAAGACTGGAAACGCTTTCTGTGGAGAGATCTCAAAACAGGCATTTCCAGCACTATTCCCGCATATAAAGAAAGAGCAGTAAAACGCTGCCTAAAACACAGAAGCAACGTATCCTTCAATCTGCTCTGCTGTGCGTTTGTTCAGCTAAGTGAGTTAAATCTCCCTTTAGATTCAGGAGTTAGAAACACGTTTCTGCTAAGAGCTGCGTTTGGACTTTTCTCAGTGAATGGGAGCCTATGGTGTAAGGAGAACTGTCTGCTTGTGAAACCAAAACGCAGCTACCTAACAGAACGGTCTTCAATGTGTGCATTCAACTTACCGAGTTAAGCAAGTGTGTTGAAGGGGAAGTCTGGAAACGATTTCTGTGGAGAGATCTCAAAACAGGCATTTCCAGCACTATTCCCGCATATAACGGAATAGCAGTAAAACTCTGCCTAAAACACAGAAGCAATGTATCCTTCAATCTGCTCTGCTGTGCGTTTGTTCAGCTAAGTGAGTTAAATCTCCCTTTAGATTCAGGGGTTAGAAACACGTTTCTGCTAAGAGATGCGTTTGAACATTTCTCAGTGAATGGGAGCCTATGACGTAATGAGAACTGTCTGCTTGTGAAACCAAAACGGAGCTACCTAACAGAACGGTCTTCAATGTGTGCATTCAACTTACCGAGTTAAACTCGAGTGTTGAAATGGAAGCCTGGAAACGCGTTCTGTGGAGAGATCTCAAAACAGGTATTTCCAGCACTATTCCCGCATATAACAAAATGGCTGTAAAACTCTGCCTAAAACACAGAAGCAACGTATCCTTCAATCTGCTTTGCTGTTGGTTTGTTCAGCTAAGTGAGTTAAATCTCCCTTTAGATTCAGGAGTTAGAAACACGTTTCTGCTAAGAGCTGCGTTTGGACATTTCTCAGTGAATGGGAGCCTAAGCTCTAAGGAGAACTGTCTGCTAGTGAAACCAAAACGGATCTACCTAACAGAACGGTCTTCAATGTGTGCATTCAACTTACCGAGTTAAACTCGTGTGTTGAAGGGGAAGTCTGAAAACGCTTCCTGTGGAGAGATCTCAAAACAGGCATTTCCAGCCCTATTCCCGCATATAACGAAATAGCAGTAAAACTCTGCCTAAAACACAGAAGCAACGTATCCTTCAATCTGAACTGCTGTGCGTTTGTTCAGCTAAGTGAGTTAAATCTCCCTTTAGATTCAGGAGTTAGAAACACGTTTCTGCTAAGCGCTGCGTTTGGACATTTCTCAGTGAATGGAATACTATGTTGTAAGGAGAACTGTCTGCTTGTGAAACCAAAGCGCAGCTACCTAACAGAACGGTCTTCAATGTGTGCATTCAACTTACAGAGTTAAACTCGTGTGTTGAAGGGGAAGTCTGGAAACGCTTTCTGTGGAGAGATCTGAAAACAGGCATTTCCAGCACTACTCCCGCATGTAACGAAATAGCAGTAAAACTCTGCCTAAAACACAGAAGCAACGTATCTTTCCATCTGCTCTGCTGTGCGTTTGTTCAGCTAAGTGAGTTAAATCTCCCTTTAGATTCAGGAGTTAGAAACACGTTTCTGCTAAGAGCTGCGTTTGGACATTTCTCAGTGAATGGGAGCCTATGGTGTATGGAGAACTGTCTGCTTGTGAAACCAAAACAGAGCTACCTAACAGAACGGTCTTCAATGTGTGCATTCAACTTACAGAGTTAAACTCGTGTGTTGAAGGGGAAGTCTGGAAACGCTTTCTGTGGAGAGATCTCAAAACATGCATTTCCAGCACTATTCCCGCATATAACTAAATAGCAGTAAAACTCTGCCTAAAACACAAAAGCAACCCATCCTTCAATCTGCTCGGTTGGGCGTTTGTACAGCTAAGTGAGTTAAATCTCCCTTTAGATTCAGGAGTCAGAAAAACGTTTCTGCTTAGAGCTGCGTTTGGACGTTTCTCAGTGAATGGGAGCATATGCTGTAAGGAGAACTCTCTGCTTGTGAAACCAATACGGAGCTAACTAACAGAACGGTCTTCAATGTGTGCATTCAACTTACCGAGTTAAACTCGAGTGTTGAAATGGAAGTCAGGAAAAGCGTTCTGTGGAGAGATCTCAAAACAGGCATTTCCAGCACTATTCCCGCATATAACAAAATGGCAGTAAAACTCTGCCTAAAACACACAAGCAACGTATCCTTCAATCTGCTCTGCTGTGCGTTTGTTCAGCTACGTGAGTTAAATCTCCCTTTAGATTCAGGAGTTAGATACAAGTTTCTGCTAAGGGCTGCGTTTGGACATTTCTCAGTGAATGGGATCCTATGCTCTAAGGAGAACTGTCTGCTTGTGAAACCGAAACGGAGCTACCTAACAGAACGGTATTCAATGTGTCCATTCAACTTACCGAGTTAAGCTCGTGTGTTGAAGGGGAAGACTTGAAACGCTTTCTGTGGAGAGATCTCAAAACAGGCATTTCCAGCACTATTCCCGCATATAACGAAAGAGCAGTAAAACTCTGCCTAAAACACAGAAGCAACGTATCCTTCAATCTGCTCTGCTGTGCGTTTGTTCAGCTAAGTGAGTTAAATCTCCCTTTAGATTCAGGAGTTAGAAACACGTTTCTGCTAAGAGCTGCGTTTGGACTTTTCTCAGTGAATGGGAGCCTATGGTGTAAGGAGAACTGTCTGCTTGTGAAACCAAAACGCAGCTACCTAACAGAACGGTCTTCAATGTGTGCATTCAACTTACCGAGTTAAGCAAGTGTGTTGAAGGGGAAGTCTGGAAACGATTTCTGTGGAGAGATCTCAAAACAGGCATTTCCAGCACTATTCCCGCATATAACGGAATAGCAGTAAAACTCTGCCTAAAACACAGAAGCAACGTATCCTTCAATCTGCTCTGCTGTGCGTTTGTTCAGCTAAGTGAGTTAAATCTCCCTTTAGATTCAGGGGTTAGAAACACGTTTCTGCTAAGAGATGCGTTTGAACATTTCTCAGTGAATGGGAGCCTATGACGTAAGGAGAACTGTCTGCTTGTGAAACCAAAACGGAGCTACCTAACAGAACGGTCTTCAATGTGTGCATTCAACTTACCGAGTTAAACTCGAGTGTTGAAATGGAAGCCTGGAAACGCGTTCTGTGGAGAGATCTCAAAACAGGTATTTCCAGCACTATTCCCGCATATAACAAAATGGCTGTAAAACTCTGCCTAAAACACAGAAGCAACGTATCCTTCAATCTGCTTTGCTGTTGGTTTGTTCAGCTAAGTGAGTTAAATCTCCCTTTAGATTCAGGAGTTAGAAACACGTTTCTGCTAAGAGCTGCGTTTGGACATTTCTCAGTGAATGGGAGCCTAAGCTCTAAGGAGAACTGTCTGCTAGTGAAACCAAAACGGATCTACCTAACAGAACGGTCTTCAATGTGTGCATTCAACTTACAGAGTTAAACTCGTGTGTTGAAGGGGAAGTCTGGAAACGCTTCCTGTGGAGAGATCTCAAAACAGGCATTTCCAGCACTATTCCCGCATATAACGAAATAGCAGTAAAACTCTGCCTAAAACACAGAAGCAACGTATCCTTCAATCTGCTCTGCTGTGCATTTGTTCAGCTAAGTGAGTTAAATCTCCCTTTAGATTCAGGAGTTAGAAACACTTTTCTGCTAAGAGCTGCGTTTGGACATTTCTCAGTGAATGGAATCCTATGTTGTAAGGAGAACTGTCTGCTTGTGAAACCAAAGCGCAGCTACCTAACAGAACGGTCTTCAATGTGTGCATTCACCTTACAGAGTTAAACTCGTGTGTTGAAGGGGAAGTCTGGAAACGCTTTCTGTGGAGAGATCTGAAAACAGGCATTTCCAGCACTACTCCCGCATATAACGAAATAGCAGTAAAACTCTGCCTAAAACACAGAAGCAACGTATCCTTCCATCTGCTCTGCTGTGCGTTTGTTCAGCTAAGTGAGTTAAATCTCCCTTTAGATTCAGGAGTTAGAAACACGTTTCTGCTAAGAGCTGCGTTTGGACATTTCTCAGTGAATGGGAGCCTATGGTGTATGGAGAACTGTCTGCTTGTGAAACCAAAACAGAGCTACCTAACAGAACGGTCTTCAATGTGTGCATTCAACTTACAGAGTTAAACTCGTGTGTTGAAGGGGAAGTCTGGAAACGCTTTCTGTGGAGAGATCTCAAAACATGCATTTCCAGCACTATTCCCGCATATAACAAAATAGCAGTAAAACTCTGCCTAAAACACAAAAGCAACCCATCCTTCAATCTGCTCGGTTGGGCGTTTGTACAGCTAAGTGAGTTAAATCTCCCTTTAGATTCAGGAGTCAGAAACACGTTTCTGCTTAGAGCTGCGTTTGGACGTTTCTCAGTGAATGGGAGCCTATGCTGTAAGGAGAACCCTCTGCTTGTGAAACCAAAACGGAGCTACCTAACAAAACGGTCTTCAATGTGTGCATTCAACTTACCGAGTTAAACTCCTGTGTTGAAGGCGAAGTCTGGAAACGTTTTCTGTGGAGAGATCTCAAAACAGGCATTTCCAGCACTATGCCCGCATATAACGAAATAGCAGTAAAACTCTGCCTAAAACACAGAAGCAACGTATCCTTCAATCTGCTCGGCTGTGCGTTTGTTCATCTAAGTGAGTTAAATCTCCCTTTAGATTCAGGAGTTAGAAAGAGGTTTCTGCTAAGAGCTGCGTTTGGACATTTCTCAGTGAATGGGAGCCTATGCTGTAAGGAGAACTCTCTGCTTGTGAAACCAAAACGGAGCTAACTAACAGAACGGTCTTCAATGTGTGCATACAACTTACCGAGTTAAACTCGAGTGTTGAAATGGAAGTCAGGAAAAGCGTTCTGTGGAGAGATCTCAAAACAGGCATTTCCAGCACTATTCCCGCATATAACGAAATGGCAGTAAAACTCTGCCTAAAACACAGAAGCAACGTATCCTTCAATCTGCTCTGCTGTGCGTTTGTTCAGCTAAGTGAGTTAAATCTCCCTTTAGATTCAGGAGTTAGATACAAGTTTCTGCTAAGAGCTGCGTTTGGACATTTCTCAGTGAATGGGAGCCTATGCTGTAAGGAGAACTGTCTGCTTGTGAAACCAAAACGGATCTACCTAACAGAACGGTCTTCAATGTGTGCATTCAACTTACCGAGTTAAACTCGTGTGTTGAAGGGGAAGTCTGGAAACGCTTTCTGTGGAGAGATCTCAAAACAGGTATTTCCATCACTATTCCCGCATATAACGAAATAGCAGTAAAACTCTGCCTAAAACACAGAAGCAACGTATCCTTCAATCTGCTCTGCTGTGCGTTTGTTCAGCTAAGTGAGTTAAATCTCAATTTAGATTCAGGAGTCAGAAACACGTTTCTGCTAAGAGCTGCGTTTGGACATTTCTCAGTGAATGGGAGCCTATGCTGTAAGGAGAACTGTCTGCTTGTGAAATCAAAACGTAGCTACCTAACAGAACGGTCTTCAATGTGTGCATTCAACTTACCGAGTTAAACTCGAGTGTTGAAATGGAAGTCAGGAAACGCGTTCTGTGGAGAGAACTCAAAACAGGATTTCCAGCACCATTCCCGCATATAACGAAATGGCAGTAAAACTCTGCCTAAAACACAGAAGCAACGTATCTTTCAATTTGCTCTGCTGTGCGTTTGTTCAGCTAAGTGAGTCAAATCTCCCTTTAGATTCAGGAGTTAGATACAAGTTTCTGCTAAGAGCTGCGTTTGGATATTTCTCAGTGAATGGAAGCCTATGCTGTAAGGAGAACTGTCTGCTTGTGAAACCAAAACGGAGGTACCTAACAGAACGGTCTTCAATGTGTGCATTCAACTTACCGAGTTAAACTCGTGTGTTTTAGGGGAAGTCTGGAAACGCTTTCCTTTGAGAGATCTCAAAACAGGCATTTCCATCACTATTCCCGCATATAACGAAATAGCAGTAAAACCCTGCCTAAAACACAGAAGCAAAGTATCCTTCAATCTGCTCTGCTGTGCGTTTGTTCAGATAAGTGAGTTAAATCTCCCTTTAGATTCAGGAGTTAGAATCACGTTTCTGCTAAGAGCTGCATTTGGACATTTCTCAGTGAATGGGAGCCTATGCTGTAAGGAGAACTGTCTGCTTGTGAAACCAAAACGGAGCTACCTAACAGAACGGTCTTCAATGTGTGCATTCAACTTACCGAGTTAAACTCGTGTGTTGAAGGCGAAGTCTGGAAACGCTTTCTGTGGAGAGATCTCAAAACAGGCATTTCCAGCACTATGCCCGCATATAGAGAAATAGCAGTAAAACTCTGCCTAAAACACAGAAGCAACGTATCCTTCAATCTGAACTGCTGTGCGTTTGTTCAGCTAAGTGAGTTAAATCTCCCTTTAGATTCAGGAGTTAGAAACACGTTTCTGCTAAGCGCTGCGTTTGGACATTTCTCAGTGAATGGAATACTATGTTGTAAGGAGAACTGTCTGCTTGTGAAACCAAAGCGCAGCTACCTAACAGAACGGTCTTCAATGTGTGCATTCAACTTACAGAGTTAAACTCGTGTGTTGAAGGGGAAGTCTGGAAACGCTTTCTGTGGAGAGATCTGAAAACAGGCATTTCCAGCACTACTCCCGCATGTAACGAAATAGCAGTAAAACTCTGCCTAAAACACAGAAGCAACGTATCTTTCCATCTGCTCTGCTGTGCGTTTGTTCAGCTAAGTGAGTTAAATCTCCCTTTAGATTCAGGAGTTAGAAACACGTTTCTGCTAAGAGCTGCGTTTGGACATTTCTCAGTGAATGGGAGCCTATGGTGTATGGAGAACTGTCTGCTTGTGAAACCAAAACAGAGCTACCTAACAGAACGGTCTTCAATGTGTGCATTCAACTTACAGAGTTAAACTCGTGTGTTGAAGGGGAAGTCTGGAAACGCTTTCTGTGGAGAGATCTCAAAACATGCATTTCCAGCACTATTCCCGCATATAACTAAATAGCAGTAAAACTCTGCCTAAAACACAAAAGCAACCCATCCTTCAATCTGCTCGGTTGGGCGTTTGTACAGCTAAGTGAGTTAAATCTCCCTTTAGATTCAGGAGTCAGAAAAACGTTTCTGCTTAGAGCTGCGTTTGGACGTTTCTCAGTGAATGGGAGCATATGCTGTAAGGAGAACTCTCTGCTTGTGAAACCAATACGGAGCTAACTAACAGAACGGTCTTCAATGTGTGCATTCAACTTACCGAGTTAAACTCGAGTGTTGAAATGGAAGTCAGGAAAAGCGTTCTGTGGAGAGATCTCAAAACAGGCATTTCCAGCACTATTCCCGCATATAACAAAATGGCAGTAAAACTCTGCCTAAAACACACAAGCAACGTATCCTTCAATCTGCTCTGCTGTGCGTTTGTTCAGCTACGTGAGTTAAATCTCCCTTTAGATTCAGGAGTTAGATACAAGTTTCTGCTAAGGGCTGCGTTTGGACATTTCTCAGTGAATGGGATCCTATGCTCTAAGGAGAACTGTCTGCTTGTGAAACCGAAACGGAGCTACCTAACAGAACGGTATTCAATGTGTCCATTCAACTTACCGAGTTAAGCTCGTGTGTTGAAGGGGAAGACTTGAAACGCTTTCTGTGGAGAGATCTCAAAACAGGCATTTCCAGCACTATTCCCGCATATAACGAAAGAGCAGTAAAACTCTGCCTAAAACACAGAAGCAACGTATCCTTCAATCTGCTCTGCTGTGCGTTTGTTCAGCTAAGTGAGTTAAATCTCCCTTTAGATTCAGGAGTTAGAAACACGTTTCTGCTAAGAGCTGCGTTTGGACTTTTCTCAGTGAATGGGAGCCTATGGTGTAAGGAGAACTGTCTGCTTGTGAAACCAAAACGCAGCTACCTAACAGAACGGTCTTCAATGTGTGCATTCAACTTACCGAGTTAAGCAAGTGTGTTGAAGGGGAAGTCTGGAAACGATTTCTGTGGAGAGATCTCAAAACAGGCATTTCCAGCACTATTCCCGCATATAACGGAATAGCAGTAAAACTCTGCCTAAAACACAGAAGCAACGTATCCTTCAATCTGCTCTGCTGTGCGTTTGTTCAGCTAAGTGAGTTAAATCTCCCTTTAGATTCAGGGGTTAGAAACACGTTTCTGCTAAGAGATGCGTTTGAACATTTCTCAGTGAATGGGAGCCTATGACGTAAGGAGAACTGTCTGCTTGTGAAACCAAAACGGAGCTACCTAACAGAACGGTCTTCAATGTGTGCATTCAACTTACCGAGTTAAACTCGAGTGTTGAAATGGAAGCCTGGAAACGCGTTCTGTGGAGAGATCTCAAAACAGGTATTTCCAGCACTATTCCCGCATATAACAAAATGGCTGTAAAACTCTGCCTAAAACACAGAAGCAACGTATCCTTCAATCTGCTTTGCTGTTGGTTTGTTCAGCTAAGTGAGTTAAATCTCCCTTTAGATTCAGGAGTTAGAAACACGTTTCTGCTAAGAGCTGCGTTTGGACATTTCTCAGTGAATGGGAGCCTAAGCTCTAAGGAGAACTGTCTGCTAGTGAAACCAAAACGGATCTACCTAACAGAACGGTCTTCAATGTGTGCATTCAACTTACAGAGTTAAACTCGTGTGTTGAAGGGGAAGTCTGGAAACGCTTCCTGTGGAGAGATCTCAAAACAGGCATTTCCAGCACTATTCCCGCATATAACGAAATAGCAGTAAAACTCTGCCTAAAACACAGAAGCAACGTATCCTTCAATCTGCTCTGCTGTGCATTTGTTCAGCTAAGTGAGTTAAATCTCCCTTTAGATTCAGGAGTTAGAAACACTTTTCTGCTAAGAGCTGCGTTTGGACATTTCTCAGTGAATGGAATCCTATGTTGTAAGGAGAACTGTCTGCTTGTGAAACCAAAGCGCAGCTACCTAACAGAACGGTCTTCAATGTGTGCATTCACCTTACAGAGTTAAACTCGTGTGTTGAAGGGGAAGTCTGGAAACGCTTTCTGTGGAGAGATCTGAAAACAGGCATTTCCAGCACTACTCCCGCATATAACGAAATAGCAGTAAAACTCTGCCTAAAACACAGAAGCAACGTATCCTTCCATCTGCTCTGCTGTGCGTTTGTTCAGCTAAGTGAGTTAAATCTCCCTTTAGATTCAGGAGTTAGAAACACGTTTCTGCTAAGAGCTGCGTTTGGACATTTCTCAGTGAATGGGAGCCTATGGTGTATGGAGAACTGTCTGCTTGTGAAACCAAAACAGAGCTACCTAACAGAACGGTCTTCAATGTGTGCATTCAACTTACAGAGTTAAACTCGTGTGTTGAAGGGGAAGTCTGGAAACGCTTTCTGTGGAGAGATCTCAAAACATGCATTTCCAGCACTATTCCCGCATATAACAAAATAGCAGTAAAACTCTGCCTAAAACACAAAAGCAACCCATCCTTCAATCTGCTCGGTTGGGCGTTTGTACAGCTAAGTGAGTTAAATCTCCCTTTAGATTCAGGAGTCAGAAACACGTTTCTGCTTAGAGCTGCGTTTGGACGTTTCTCAGTGAATGGGAGCCTATGCTGTAAGGAGAACCCTCTGCTTGTGAAACCAAAACGGAGCTACCTAACAAAACGGTCTTCAATGTGTGCATTCAACTTACCGAGTTAAACTCCTGTGTTGAAGGCGAAGTCTGGAAACGTTTTCTGTGGAGAGATCTCAAAACAGGCATTTCCAGCACTATGCCCGCATATAACGAAATAGCAGTAAAACTCTGCCTAAAACACAGAAGCAACGTATCCTTCAATCTGCTCGGCTGTGCGTTTGTTCATCTAAGTGAGTTAAATCTCCCTTTAGATTCAGGAGTTAGAAAGAGGTTTCTGCTAAGAGCTGCGTTTGGACATTTCTCAGTGAATGGGAGCCTATGCTGTAAGGAGAACTCTCTGCTTGTGAAACCAAAACGGAGCTAACTAACAGAACGGTCTTCAATGTGTGCATACAACTTACCGAGTTAAACTCGAGTGTTGAAATGGAAGTCAGGAAAAGCGTTCTGTGGAGAGATCTCAAAACAGGCATTTCCAGCACTATTCCCGCATATAACGAAATGGCAGTAAAACTCTGCCTAAAACACAGAAGCAACGTATCCTTCAATCTGCTCTGCTGTGCGTTTGTTCAGCTAAGTGAGTTAAATCTCCCTTTAGATTCAGGAGTTAGATACAAGTTTCTGCTAAGAGCTGCGTTTGGACATTTCTCAGTGAATGGGAGCCTATGCTGTAAGGAGAACTGTCTGCTTGTGAAACCAAAACGGATCTACCTAACAGAACGGTCTTCAATGTGTGCATTCAACTTACCGAGTTAAACTCGTGTGTTGAAGGGGAAGTCTGGAAACGCTTTCTGTGGAGAGATCTCAAAACAGGTATTTCCATCACTATTCCCGCATATAACGAAATAGCAGTAAAACTCTGCCTAAAACACAGAAGCAACGTATCCTTCAATCTGCTCTGCTGTGCGTTTGTTCAGCTAAGTGAGTTAAATCTCAATTTAGATTCAGGAGTCAGAAACACGTTTCTGCTAAGAGCTGCGTTTGGACATTTCTCAGTGAATGGGAGCCTATGCTGTAAGGAGAACTGTCTGCTTGTGAAATCAAAACGTAGCTACCTAACAGAACGGTCTTCAATGTGTGCATTCAACTTACCGAGTTAAACTCGAGTGTTGAAATGGAAGTCAGGAAACGCGTTCTGTGGAGAGAACTCAAAACAGGATTTCCAGCACCATTCCCGCATATAACGAAATGGCAGTAAAACTCTGCCTAAAACACAGAAGCAACGTATCTTTCAATTTGCTCTGCTGTGCGTTTGTTCAGCTAAGTGAGTCAAATCTCCCTTTAGATTCAGGAGTTAGATACAAGTTTCTGCTAAGAGCTGCGTTTGGATATTTCTCAGTGAATGGAAGCCTATGCTGTAAGGAGAACTGTCTGCTTGTGAAACCAAAACGGAGGTACCTAACAGAACGGTCTTCAATGTGTGCATTCAACTTACCGAGTTAAACTCGTGTGTTTTAGGGGAAGTCTGGAAACGCTTTCCTTTGAGAGATCTCAAAACAGGCATTTCCATCACTATTCCCGCATATAACGAAATAGCAGTAAAACCCTGCCTAAAACACAGAAGCAAAGTATCCTTCAATCTGCTCTGCTGTGCGTTTGTTCAGATAAGTGAGTTAAATCTCCCTTTAGATTCAGGAGTTAGAATCACGTTTCTGCTAAGAGCTGCATTTGGACATTTCTCAGTGAATGGGAGCCTATGCTGTAAGGAGAACTGTCTGCTTGTGAAACCAAAACGGAGCTACCTAACAGAACGGTCTTCAATGTGTGCATTCAACTTACCGAGTTAAACTCGTGTGTTGAAGGCGAAGTCTGGAAACGCTTTCTGTGGAGAGATCTCAAAACAGGCATTTCCAGCACTATGCCCGCATATAGAGAAATAGCAGTAAAACTCTGCCTAAAACACAGAAGCAACGTATCCTTCAATCTGCTCTGCTGTGCGTTTGTTCAGCTAAGTGAGTTAAATCTCCCTTTCGATTCAGGAGTTAGAAAGACCTTTCTGCTAAGAGCTGCGTTTGGACATTTCTCAGTGAATGGGAGCCTATGCTGTAAGGAGAAATGTCTGCTTGTGAAACCAAAGCGCAGCTACCTAACAGAACGGTCTTCAATGTGTGCATTCAACTTACAGAGTTAAACTCGTTTTCTGAAGGGTAAGTCTGGAAACGCTTTCTGTGGAGAGATCTGAAAACAGGCATTTCCAGCACTATTCCCGCATATGACAATATAGCAGAAAAACTCTGCCTAAAACACAAAAGCAACGTATCCTTCAATCCGCTCTGCTGTGCGTTTGTTCAGCTAAGTGAGTTAAATCTCCCTTTAGATTCAGGAGTCAGAAACACGTTTCTGCTAAGAGATGCGTTTGGACATTTCTCAGTGAATGGGAGCCTATGCTGTAAGGAGAACTCTCTGCTTGTGAAAACAAAACGGAGCTAACTAACAGAACGGTCTTCAATGTGTGCATTCAACTTACCGAGTTAAACTCGAGTGTTGAAATGGAAATCAGGAAAAGCGTTCTGTGGAGAGATCTCAAAACAGGCATTTACAGCACTATTCCCGCATATAACGAAATGGCAGTAAAACTCTGCCGAAAACACAGAAGCAACGTATCCTTCACTCTGCTCTGCTGTGCGTTTGTTCAGCTAAGTGAGTTAAATCTCCCTTTAGATTCAGGAGTTAGATACAAATTTCTGCTAACAGCTGCGTTTGGACATTTCTCAGTGAATGGGAGCCTATGTTGTAAGGAGAACTGCCTGCTTGTGAAACCAAAACGGAGGTACATAACAGAACGGTCTTCAATGTGTGCATTCAACTTACCGAGTTAAACTCTTGTGTTGTAGGGGAAGTCTGGAAACGCTTTCCTTTGAGAGATCTCAAAACAGGCATTTCCATCACTATTCCCGCATATAACGAAATAGCAGTAAAACCCTGCCTAAAACACAGAAGCATCGTATCCTTCAATCTGCTCTGCTGTGCGTTTGTTCAGATAAGTGAGTTAAATCTCCCTTTAGATTCAGGAGTTAGAATCACGTTTCTGCTAAGAGCTGCATTTGGACATTTCTCAGTGAATGGGAGCCTATGCTGTAAGGAGAACTGTCTGCTTGTGAAACCAAAACGGAGCTACCTAACAGAACGGTCTTCAATGTGTGCATTCAACTTACCGAGTTAAACTCGTGTGTTGAAGGCGAAGTCTGGAAACGCTTTCTGTGGAGAGATCTCAAAACAGGCATTTCCAGCACTATGCCCGCATATAGCGAAATAGCAGTAAAACTCTGCCTAAAACACAGAAGCAACGTATCCTTCAATCTGCTCGGCTGTGCGTTTGTTCAGCTAAGTGAGTTAAATCTCCCTTTCGATTCAGGAGTTAGAAAGACCTTTCTGCTAAGAGCTGCGTTTGGACATTTCTCAGTGAATGGGAGCCTATGCTGTAAGGAGAAATGTCTGCTTGTGAAACCAAAGCGCAGCTACCTAACAGAACGGTCTTCAATGTGTGCATTCAACTTACAGAGTTAAACTCGTGTTCTGAAGGGTAAGTCTGGAAACGCTTTCTGTGGAGAGATCTGAAAACAGGCATTTCCAGCACTATTCCCGCATATAACAATATAGCAGAAAAACTCTGCCTAAAACACAAAAGCAACGTATCCTTCAATCTGCTCTGCTGTGCGTTTGTTCAGCTAAGTGAGTTAAATCTCCCTTTAGATTCAGGAGTCAGAAACACGTTTCTGCTAAGAGATGCGTTTGGACATTTCTCAGTGAATGGGAGCCTATGCTGTAAGGAGAACTCTCTGCTTGTGAAAACAAAACGGAGCTAACTAACAGAACGGTCTTCAATGTGTGCATTCAACTTACCGAGTTAAACTCGAGTGTTGAAATGGAAATCAGGAAAAGCGTTCTGTGGAGAGATCTCAAAACAGGCATTTACAGCACTATTCCCGCATATAACGAAATGGCAGTAAAACTCTGCCGAAAACACAGAAGCAACGTATCCTTCACTCTGCTCTGCTGTGCGTTTGTTCAGCTAAGTGAGTTAAATCTCCCTTTAGATTCAGGAGTTAGAAACACGTTTCTGCTAAGAGCTGCGTTTGGACATTTCTCAGTGTTTGGGAGCCTATGCTGTAAGGAGAAATCTCTGCTTGTGAAACCAAAACGGAGCTACATAACAGATCGGTCTTCAATGTGTGCACTCAACTTACCGTGTTAAACTCGAGTGCTGAAATGGAAGTCTGGAACCGCGTTCTGTGGAGAGATCTCAAAACAGGCATTTCCAACACTATTCCCGCATATAACGAAATGGCAGTAAAACTCTGCCTAAAACACAGAAGCAACGTATCCTTCAATGTGCTCTGCTGTGCGTTTGTTCAGCTAAGTGAGTTAAATCTCCCTTTAGATTCAGGAGTTAGATACAAATTTCTGCTAACAGCTGCGTTTGGACATTTCTCAGTGAATGGGAGCCTATGTTGTAAGGAGAACTGCCTGCTTGTGAAACCAAAACGGAGGTACATAACAGAACGGTCTTCAATGTGTGCATTCAACTTACCGAGTTAAACTCTTGTGTTGTAGGGGAAGTCTGGAAACGCTTTCCTTTGAGAGATCTCAAAACAGGCATTTCCATCACTATTCCCGTATATAACGAAATAGCAGTAAAACCCTGCCTAAAACACAGAAGCAACGTATCCTTCAATCTGCTCTGCTGTGCGTTTGTTCAGATAAGTGAGTTAAATCTCCCTTTAGATTCAGGAGTTAGAATCACGTTTCTGCTAGTAGCTGCGTTTGGACATTTCTCAGTGAATGGGAGCCTATGCTGTAAGGAGAACTGTCTGCTTGTGAAACCAAAACGGAGCTACCTAACACAACGGTCTTCAATGTGTGCATTCAACTTACCGTGATAAACTCGTGTGTTGAAGGGGAAGTCTGGAAAGGCTTTCTGTGGAGAGATCTCAAAACAGGCATTTCCAGCACTATTCCCGCATATAACAAAATAGCAGTAAAACTCTGCCTATAACACAGAAACAACGTATCCTTCCATCTGCTCTGCTGTGCGTTTGTTCAGCTAAGTGAGTTAAATCTCCCTTTAGATTCAGGAGTTAGAAACACGTTTCTCCTAAGGGCTGCGTTTGGACATTTCTCAGTGAATGGGAGCCTATGCTCTAAGGAGAACTGTCTGCTAGTGAAACCAAAACGGATCTACCTAACAGAACGGTCTTCAATGTGTGCATTCAACTTACCGAGTTAAACTCGTGTGTTGAAGGGGAAGTCTGGAAACGCTTTCTGTGGAGAGATCTCAAAACAGGCATTTCCAGCACTATTCCCGCATATAACGAAATAGCAGTAAAACTCTGCCTAAAACACAGAAGCAACGTATCCTTCAATCTGCTCTGCTGTGCGTTTGTTCAGCTAAGTGAGTTAAATCTCCATTTAGATTCAGGAGTTAGAAACACGTTTCTGCTAAGAGCTGCATTTGGACATTTCTCAGTGAATGGAATCCTATGTTGTAAGGAGGACTGTCTGCTTGTGAAACCAAAGCGCAGCTACCTAACAGAACGGTCTTCAATGTGTGCATTCAACTTACAGAGTTAAACTCGTGTGTTGAAGGGGAAGTCTGGAAACGCTTTCTGTGGAGAGATCTCAAAACAGGCATTTCCAGCACTACTCCAGCATATAACGAAATAGCAGTAAAACTCTGCCTAAAACACAGAAGCAACGTATCCTTCCATCTGCTCTGCTGTGCGTTTGTTCAGCTAAGTGAGTTAAATCTCCCTTTAGATTCAGGAGTTAGAAACACGTTTCTGCTAAGAGCTGCGTTTGGACATTTCTCAGTGAATGGGAGCCTATGGTGTAAGGAGAACTGTCTGCTTGTGAAACCAAAACAGAGCTACCTAACAGAACGGTCTTCAATGTGTGCATTCAACTTACAGAGTTAAACTCGTGTTTTGAAGGGGAAGTCTGGAAACGCTTTCTGTGGAGAGATCTCAAAACATGCATTTCCAGCACTATTCCCGCATATAACAAAATAGCAGTAAAACTCTGCCTAAAACACAGAAGCAACCCATCCTTCAATCTGCTCGGTTGGGCGTTTGTACAGCTAAGTGAGTTAAATCTCCCTTTAGATTCAGGAGTCAGAAAAACGTTTCTGCTTAGAGCTGCGTTTGGAGGTTTCTCAGTGAATGGGAGCATATGCTGTAAGGAGAACTCTCTGCTTGTGAAACCAAAACGGAGCTAACTAACAGAACGGTCTTCAATGTGTGCATTCAACTTACCGAGTTAAACTCGAGTGTTGAAATGGAAGTCAGGAAAAGCGTTCTGTGGAGAGATCTCAAAACAGGCATTTCCAGCACTATTCCCGCATATAACAAAATGGCAGTAAAACTCTGCCTAAAACACACAAGCAGCGTATCCTTCAATCTGCTCTGCTGTGCGTTTGTTCAGCTACGTGAGTTAAATCTCCCTTTAGATTCAGGAGTTAGATACAAGTTTCTGCTAAGAGCTGCGTTTGGACATTTCTCAGTGAATGGGATCCTATGCTCTAAGGAGAACTGTCTGCTTGTGAAACCGAAACGGAGCTACCTAACAGAACGGTATTCAATGTGTGCATTCAACTTACCGAGTTAAGCTCGTGTGTTGAAGGGGAAGACTTGAAACGCTTTCTGAGGAGAGATCTCAAAACAGGCATTTCCAGCACTATTCCCGCATATAACGAAAGAGCAGTAAAACTCTGCCTAAAACACAGAAGCAACGTATCCTTCAATCTGCTCTGCTGTGCGTTTGTTCAGCTAAGTGAGTTAAATCTCCCTTTAGATTCAGGAGTTAGAAACACGTTTCTTCTAAGAGCTGCGTTTGGACTTTTCTCAGTGAATGGGAGCCTATGGTGTAAGGAGAACTGTCTGCTTGTGAAACCAAAACGCAGCTACCTAACAGAACGGTCTTCAATGTGTGCATTCAACTTACCGAGTTAAGCAAGTGTGTTGAAGGGGAAGTCTGGAAACGATTTCTGTGGAGAGATCTCAAAACAGGCATTTCCAGCACTATTCCCGCATATAACGGAATAGCAGTAAAACTCTGCCTAAAACACAGAAGCAACGTATCCTTCAATCTGCTCTGCTGTGCGTTTGTTCAGCTAAGTGAGTTAAATCTCCCTTTAGATTCAGGGGTTAGAAACACGTTTCTGCTAAGAGATGCGTTTGAACATTTCTCAGTGAATGGGAGCCTATGACGTAAGGAGAACTGTCTGCTTGTGAAACCAAAACGGAGCTACCTAAGAGAACGGTCTTCAATGTGTGCATTCAACTTACCGAGTTAAACTCGAGTGTTGAAATGGAAGTCTGGAAACTCTTTCTGTGGAGAGATCTCAAAACAGGTATTTCCAGCACTATTCCCGCATATAACAAATGGCTGTAAAACTCTGCCTAAAACACAGAAGCAACGTATCCTTCAATCTGCTTTGCTGTGGGTTTGTTCAGCTAAGTGAGTTAAATCTCCCTTTAGATTCAGGAGTTAGAAACACGTTTCTGCTAAGAGCTGCGTTTGGACATTTCTCAGTGAATGGGAGCCTAAGCTCTAAGGAGAACTGTCTGCTAGTGAAACCAAAACGGATCTACCTAACAGAACGGTCTTCAATGTGTGCATTCAACTTACCGAGTTAAACTCGTGTGTTGAAGGGGAAGTCTGGAAACGCTTCCTGTGGAGAGATCTCAAAACAGGCATTTCCAGCACTATTCCCGCATATAACGAAATAGCAGTAAAACTCTGCCTAAAACACAGAAGCAACGTATCCTTCAATCTGCTCTGCTGTGCGTTTGTTCAGCTAAGTGAGTTAAATCTCCCTTTAGATTCAGGAGTTAGAAACACGTTTCTGCTAAGAGCTGCGTTTGGACATTTCTCAGTGAATGGAATCCTATGTTGTAAGGAGAACTGTCTGCTTGTGAAACCAAAGCGCAGCTACCTAACAGAACGGTCTTCAATCTGTGCATTCAACTTACAGAGTTAAACTCGTGTTTTGAAGGGGAAGTCTGGATACGCTTTCTGTGGAGAGATCTCAAAACCGGCATTTCCATGACTATTCCAGCATATAACAAAATAGCAGTAAAACTCAGCCTAAAACACAGAAGCAACGTATCCTTCAATCTGCTCTGCTGTGCGTTTGTTCAGCTAAGTGAGTTAAATCTCCCTTTAGATTCAGGAGTTAGATACAAGTTTCTGCTAAGAGCTGCGATTGGACATTTCTCAGTGAATGGAAGCCTATGCTGTAAGGAGAACTGTCTGCTTGTGAAACCAAAACGGAGGTACCCAGCAGAACGGTCTTCAATGTGTGCATTCAACTTACCGAGTTAAACTCGTGTGTTGTAGGGGAAGTCTGGAAACGCTTTCTGTTGAGAGATCTCAAAACAGGCATTTCCATCACTATTCCCTCATATAACGAAATAGCAGTAAAATTCTGCCTAAAACACAGAAGCAACGTATCCTTCAATCTGCACTGCTGTGCGTTTGTTCAGCTAAGTGAGTTAAATCTCCCTTTAGATTCAGGAGTTAGAAACACGTTTCTGCTAAGAGCTGCGTTTGGACATTTCTCAGTGAATGGGAGCCTATGGCGTAAGGAGAACTGTCTGCTTGTGAAACCAAAACGGAGCTACCTAATAGAACGGTCTTCAATGTGTGCATTCAACTTACCGAGTTAAGCACGTGTGTTGAAGGGGAAGTCTGGAAACGATTTCTGTGGAGAGATCTCAAAACAGGCATTTCCAGCACTATTCCCACATATAACGAAATAGAAGTAAAACTCTGCCTAAAACACAGAAGAAACGTATCCTTCAATCTGCTCTGCTGTGCGTTTGTTCAGCTAAGTGAGTTAAATCTCCCTTTAGATTCAGGAGTTAGATACAAGTTTCTGCTAAGAGCTGCGTTTGGACATTTCTCAGTGAATGGGAGCCTATGCTGTAAGGAGAACTGTCTGCTTGTGAAACCAAAACGGATATACCTAACAGAACGGTCTTCAATGTGTGCATTTAACTTACCGAGTTAAACTCGTGTGTTGAAGGGGAAGTCTGGAAACGCTTTCTGTGGAGAGATCTCAAAACAGGCATTTCCAGCACTATTCCCGCATATAACGAAATAGCAGTAAAACTCTGCCTAAAACTTAGAAGCAACGTATCCTTCAATCTGCTCTGCTGTGCGTTTGTTCAGCTAAGTGAGTTAAATCTCCCTTTAGATTCAGGAGTTAGATACAAGTTTCTGCTAAGAGCTGCGTTTGGACATTTCTCAGTGAATGGAAGCCTATGCTGTAAGGAGAAATGTCTGCTTGTGAAACCAAAACGGAGGTACCTAACAGAACGGTCTTCAATGTGTGCATTCAACTTACCGAGTTAAACTCGTGTGTTGTAGGTGAAGTCTGGAAACGCTTTCTGTTGAGAGATCTCAAAACAGGCATTTCCATCACTATTCCCTCATATAACGAAATAGCAGTAAAACTCTGCCTAAAACACAGAAGCAACGTATCCTTCAATCTGCACTGCTGTGCGTTCGTTCAGCTAAGTGAGTTAAATCTCCCTTTAGATTCAGGAGTTAGAAACACGTTTCTGCTAAGAGCTGCGTTTGGACATTTCTCAGTGAATGGGAGCCTATGGTGTAAGGAGAACTGTCTGCTTGTGAAACCAAAACGGAGCTACCTAACAGAACGGTCTTCAATGTGTGCATTCAACTTACCGAGTTAAGCACGTGTGTTTAAGGGGATGTCTGGAAACGATTTCTGTGGAGAGATCTCAAAACAGGCATTTCCATCACTATTCCCTCATATAACGAAATAGCAGTTAAACTCTGCCTAAAACACAGAAGCAACATATCCTACAATCTGCACTGCTGTGCGTTTCTTCAGCTAAGTGTGTTAAATCTCCCTTTAGATTCAGGAGTTAGAAACACGTTTCTGCTAAGTGCTGCGTTTGGACATTTCTCAGTGAATGGGAGCCTATGCTGTAAGGCGAACTCTCTGCTTCTGAAACCAAAACGGAGCTACCTAACAGAACGGTCTTCAATGTGTGCACTCAACTTACCGATTAAACACGTGTGTTGTAGGGGAAGTCTGGAAACGCTTTCCTTTGAGAGATCTCAAAACAGGCATTTCCATCACTATTCCCGCATATAACGATATAGCAGTAAAACCCTGCCTAAAACACAGAAGCAACGTATCCTTCAATCTGCTCTGCTGTGCTTTTGTGCAGATAAGTGAGTTAAATCTCCCTTTAGATTCAGGAGTTAGAATCACGTTTCTGCTAAGAGCTGCATTTGGACATTTCTCAGTGAATGGGAGAATATGCTCTAAGGAGAACTGTCTGCTTGTGAAACCAAAACGGAGCTACCTAACAGAACGGTCTTCAATGTGTGCATTCAACTTACCGAGTTAAACTCGTGTGTTGAAGGCGAAGTCTGGAAACGCTTTCTGTGGAGAGATCTCAAAACAGGCATTTCCAGCACTATGCCCGCATATAGCGAAATAGCAGTAAAACTCTGCCTAAAACACAGAAGCAACGTATCCTTCAATCTGCTCGGCTGTGCGTTTGTTCAGCTAAGTGAGTTAAATCTCCCTTTTGATTCAGGAGTTCGAAAGGCCTTTCTGCTAAGAGCTGCGTTTGGACATTTCTCAGTGAATGGGAGCCTATGCTGTAAGGAGAAATGTCTGCTTGTGAAACCAAAGCGCAGCTACCTAACAGAACGGTCTTCAATGTGTGCATTCAACTTACAGAGTTAAACTCGTGTTCTGAAGGGTAAGTCTGGAAACGCTTTCTGTGGAGAGATCTCAAAACAGGCATTTCCAGCACTATTCCCGCATATAACAATATAGCAGAAAAACTCTGCCTAAAACACAAAAGCAACGTATCCTTCAATCTGCTCTGCTGTGCGTTTGTTCAGCTAAGTGAGTTAAATCTCCCTTTCGATTCAGGAGTCAGAAACACGTTTCTGCTAAGAGATGCGTTTGGACATTTCTCAGTGAATGGGAGCCTATGCTGTAAGGAGAACTCTCTGCTTGTGAAAACAAAACGGAGCTAACTAACAGAACGGTTTTCAATGTGTGCATTCAACTTACCGAGTTAAACTCGAGTGTTGAAATGGAAATCAGGAAAAGCGTTCTGTGGATAGATCTCAAAACAGGCATTTCCAGCACTATTCCCGCATATAACGAAATAGAAGTAAAACTCTGCCTAAAACACAGAAGAAACGTATCCTTCAATCTGCTCTGCTGTGCGTTTGTTCAGCTAAGTGAGTTAAATCTCCCTTTAGATTCAGGAGTTAGAAACACGTTTCTGCTAAGAGCTGCGTTTGGACATTTCTCAGTGAATGGGAGCCTATGGTGTAAGGAGAACTGTCTGCTTGTGAAACCAAAACGGAGCTACCTAACAGAACGGTCTTCAATGTGTGCATTCAACTTACCGAGTTAAGCACGTGTGTTGAAGGGGAAGTCTGGACACGATTTCTGTGGAGAGATCTCAAAACAGGCATTTCCAGCACTATTCCTGCATATAACGATATAGAAGTAAAACTCTGCCTAAAACACAGAAGAAACTTATCCTTCAATCGGCTCTGCTGTGCGTTTGTTCAGCTAAGTGAGTTAAATCTCCCTTTAGATTCAGGAGTTAGAAAAACATTTCTGCTAAGAGCTGCGTTTGGACATTTCTCAGTGAATGGGAGCCTATGCCGTAAGGAGAACTGTCTGCTTGTGAAACCAAAACGGAGCTACCTAACAGAACGGTCTTCAATGTGTGCATTCAACTTACCGAGTTAAACTCGTGTGTTGAAGGGGAAGTCTGGAAACGCTTTCTGTGGAGAGATATCAAAACAGGCATTTCCAGCACTATTCCCGCATATAACGAAATAGCAGTAAAACTCTGTCTAAAACACAGAAGCAACGTATCCTTCAATCTGCTCTGCTGTGCGTTTGTTCAGCTAAGTGAGTTAAATCTCCCTTTAGATTCAGGAGTTAGAAACACGTTTCTGCTGAGAGCTGCGTTTGGACATTTCTCAGTGAATGGAATCCTATGTTGTAAGGAGAACTGTCTGCTTGTGAAACCAAAACGGATCTACATAAAGAACGGTATTCATTGTGTGCATTCATTTTACCGAGTTAAACTCGTGTTTTGAAGGGGAAGTCTGGAAAAGCTTTCTGTGGAGAGATCTCAAAAGAGGCATTTCCTGCACTATTCCCGCATATAACGAAATAGCAGTTAAACTCTGCCTAAAACACAGAAGCAACATATCCTAAAATCTGCACTGCTGTGCGTTTCTTCAGCTAAGTGTGTTAAATCTCCCTTTAGATTCAGGAGTTAGAAACACGTTTCTGCTAAGTGCTGCGTTTGGACATTTCTCAGTGAATGGGATCCTATGTTGTAAGGAGAACTGCCTGCTTGTGAAACCAAAACGGAGGTACATAACAGAACGCTCTTCAATGTGTGCATTCAACTTACCGAATTAAACACGTGTGTTGTAGGGGAAGTCTGGAAACGCTTTCCTTTGAGAGATCTCAAAACAGGCATTTCCATCACTATTCCCGCATATAACGATATAGCAGTAAAACCCTGCCTAAAACACAGAAGCAACGTATCCTTCAATCTGCTCTTCTGTGCTTTTGTGCAGATAAGTGAGTTAAATCTCCCTTTAGATTCAGGAGTTAGAATCACGTTTCTGCTAAGAGCTGCATTTGGACATTTCTCAGTGAATGGGAGCCTATGCTGTAAGGAGAACTGTCTGCTTGTGAAACCAAAACGGAGCTAGCTAACAGAACGGTCTTCAATGTGTGCATTCAACTTACCGAGTTAAACTCGTGTGTTGAAGGCGAAGTCTGGAAACGCTTTCTGTGGAGAGATCTCAAAACAGGCATTTCCATCACTATGCCCGCATAAAGCGAAATAGCAGTAAAACTCTGCCTAAAACACAGAAGCAACGTATCCTTCAATCTGCTCGGCAGTGCGTTTGTTCAGCTAAGTGAGTTAAATCACACTTTCGATTCAGGAGTTAGAAAGACCTTTCTGCTAAGAGCTGCGTTTGGACATTTCTCAGTGAATGGGAGCCTATGCTGTAAGGAGAAATGTCTGCTTGTGAAACCAAAGCGCAGCTACCTAACAGAACGGTCTTCAATGTGTGCATTCAACTTACAGAGTTAAACTCGTGTTCTGAAGGGGAAGTCTGGAAACGCTTTCTGTGGAGAGATCTCAAAACAGGCATTTCCAGCACTATTCCCGCATATAACAATATAGCAGTAAAACTCTGCCTAAAACACAAAAGCAACGTATACTTCAATCTGCTCTGCTGTGCGTTTGTTCAGCTAAGTGAGTTAAATCTCCCTTTAGATTCAGGAGTCAGAAACACGTTTCTGCTAAGAGATGCGTTTGGACATTTCTCAGTGAATGGGAGCCTATGCTGTAAGGAGAACTCTCTGCTTGTGAAAACAAAACGGAGCTAACTAACAGAACGGTCTTCAATGTGTGCATTCAACTTACCGAGTTAAACTCGAGTGTTGAAATGGAAATCAGGAAAAGCGTTCTGTGGAGAGATCTCAATACAGGCATTTACAGCACTATTCCCGCATATAACGAAATGGCAGTAAAACTCTGCCGAAAACACAGAAGCAACGTATCCTTCACTCTGCTCTGCTGTGCGTTTGTTCAGCTAAGTGAGTTAAATCTCCCTTTAGATTCAGGAGTTAGAAACACGTTTCTGCTAAGAGCTGCCTTTGGACATTTCTCAGTGAATGGGAGCCTATGCTGTAAGAACTGTCTGCTTGTGAAACCAAAACGGAGCTAACTAACAGAACGGCCTTCAATGTGTGCATTCAACTTACCGACTTAAACTCGTGTGTTGAAGGGGAAGTCTGGATACGCTTTCTGTGGAGAGATCTCAAAACAGGCATTTCCAGCACTATTCCCGCATATAACGAAATAGCAGTAAAACTCTGCCTAAAACACAGAAGCAACATATCCTACAATCTGCTCTACTGTGCGTTTGTTCAGCTAAGTGTGTTAAATCTCCCTTTAGATTCAGGAGTTAGAAACACGTTTCTGCTAAGTGCTGCGTTTGGACATTTCTCAGTGATTGGGAGCCTATGCTGTAAGGAGAAATCTCTGCTTGTGAAACCAAAACGGAGCTACCTAACAGAACGGTCTTCAATGTGTGCACTCAATTTACCGAGTTAAACTCGAGTGCTGAAATGGAAGTCTGGAACCGCGTTCTGTGGAGAGATCACAAAACAGGCATTTCCAGCACTATTCCCGCATATAACGAAATGGCAGTAAAACTCTGCCTAAAACACAGAAGCAACGTATCCTTCAATGTGCTCTGCTGTGCGTTTGTTCAGCTAAGTGAGTTAAATCTCCCTTTAGATTCAGGAGTTAGATACAAATTTCTGCTAAGAGCTGCGTTTGGACATTTCTCAGTGAATGGGAGCCTATGTTGTAAGGAGAACTGCCTGCTTGTGAAACCAAAACGGAGGTACATAACAGAACGGTCTTCAATGTGTGCATTCAACTTACCGAATTAAACACGTGTGTTGTAGGGGAAGTCTGGAAACGCTTTCCTTTGAGAGATCTCAAAACAGGCATTTCCATCACTATTCCCGCATATAACGATATAGCAGTAAAACCCTGCCTAAAACACAGAAGCAACGTATCCTTCAATCTGCTCTGCTGTGCTTTTGTGCAGATAAGTGAGTTAAATCTCCCTTTAGATTCAGGAGTTAGAATCACGTTTCTGCTAAGAGCTGCATTTGGACATTTCTCAGTGAATGGGAGCCTATGCTCTAAGGAGACCTGTCTGCTTGTGAAACCAAAACGGAGCTACCTAACAGAACGGTCTTCAATGTGTGCATTCAACTTACCGAGTTAAACTCGTGTGTTGAAGGCGAAGTCTGGAAACGCTTTCTGTGGAGAGATCTCAAAACAGGCATTTCCAGCACTATGCCCTCATATAGCGAAATAGCAGTAAAACTCTGCCTAAAACACAGAAGCAACGTATCCTTCAATCTGCTCGGCTGTGCGTTTGTTCAGCTAAGTGAGTTAAATCTCCCTTTTGATTCAGGAGTTAGAAAGGCCTTTCTGCTAAGAGCTGCGTTTGGACATTTCTCAGTGAATGGGAGCCTATGCTGTAAGGAGAAATGTCTGCTTGTGAAACCAAAGCGCAGCTACCTAACAGAACGGTCTTCAATGTGTGCATTCAACTTACAGAGTTAAACTCGTGTTCTGAAGGGAAAGTCTGGAAACGCTTTCTGTGGAGAGATCTCAAAACAGGCATTTCCAGCACTATTCCCGCATATAACAATATAGCAGAAAAACTCTGCCTAAAACACAAAAGCAACGTATCCTTCAATCTGCTCTGCTGTGCGTTTGTTCAGCTAAGTGAGTTAAATCTCCCTTTCGATTCAGGAGTCAGAAACACGTTTCTGCTAAGAGATGCGTTTGGACATTTCTCAGTGAATGGGAGCCTATGCTGTAAGGAGAACTCTCTGCTTGTGAAAACAAAACGGAGCTAACTAACAGAACGGTTTTCAATGTGTGCATTCAACTTACCGAGTTAAACTCGAGTGTTGAAATGGAAATCAGGAAAAGCGTTCTGTGGATAGATCTCAAAACAGGCATTTCCAGCACTATTCCCGCATATAACGAAATAGAAGTAAAACTCTGCCTAAAACACAGAAGAAACGTATCCTTCAATCTGCTCTGCTGTGCGTTTGTTCAGCTAAGTGAGTTAAATCTCCCTTTAGATTCAGGAGTTAGAAACACGTTTCTGCTAAGAGCTGCGTTTGGACATTTCTCAGTGAATGGGAGCCTATGGTGTAAGGAGAACTGTCTGCTTGTGAAACCAAAACGGAGCTACCTAACAGAACGGTCTTCAATGTGTGCATTCAACTTACCGAGTTAAGCACGTGTGTTGAAGGGGAAGTCTGGACACGATTTCTGTGGAGAGATCTCAAAACAGGCATTTCCAGCACTATTCCTGCATATAACGAAATAGAAGTAAAACTCTGCCTAAAACACAGAAGAAACTTATCCTTCAATCGGCTCTGCTGTGCGTTTGTTCAGCTAAGTGAGTTAAATCTCCCTTTAGATTCAGGAGTTAGAAACACGTTTCTGCTAAGAGCTGCATTTGGACATTTCTCAGTGAATGGGAGCCTATGCCGTAAGGAGAACTGTCTGCTTGTGAAACCAAAACGGAGCTACCTAACAGAACGGTCTTCAATGTGTGCATTCAACTTACCGAGTTAAACTCGTGTGTTGAAGGGGAAGTCTGGAAACGCTTTCTGTGGAGAGATATCAAAACAGGCATTTCCAGCACTATTCCCGCATATAACGAAATAGCAGTAAAACTCTGTCTAAAACACAGAAGCAACGTATCCTTCAATCTGCTCTGCTGTGCGTTTGTTCAGCTAAGTGAGTTAAATCTCCCTTTAGATTCAGGAGTTAGAAACACGTTTCTGCTGAGAGCTGCGTTTGGACATTTCTCAGTGAATGGAATCCTATGTTGTAAGGAGAACTGTCTGCTTGTGAAACCAAAACGGATCTACATAAAGAACGGTATTCATTGTGTGCATTCATTTTACCGAGTTAAACTCGTGTTTTGAAGGGGAAGTCTGGAAAAGCTTTCTGTGGAGAGATCTCAAAAGAGGCATTTCCAGCACTATTCCCGCATATAACGAAATAGCAGTTAAACTCTGCCTAAAACACAGAAGCAACATATCCTAAAATCTGCACTGCTGTGCGTTTCTTCAGCTAAGTGTGTTAAATCTCCCTTTAGATTCAGGAGTTAGAAACACGTTTCTGCTAAGTGCTGCGTTTGGACATTTCTCAGTGAATGGGAGCCTATGTTGTAAGGAGAACTGCCTGCTTGTGAAACCAAAACGGAGGTACATAACAGAACGGTCTTCAATGTGTGCATTCAACTTACCGAATTAAACACGTGTGTTGTAGGGGAAGTCTGGAAACGCTTTCCTTTGAGAGATCTCAAAACAGGCATTTCCATCACTATTCCCGCATATAACGATATAGCAGTAAAACCCTGCCTAAAACACAGAAGCAACGTATCCTTCAATCTGCTCTGCTGTGCTTTTGTGCAGATAAGTGAGTTAAATCTCCCTGTAGATTCAGGAGTTAGAATCACGTTTCTGCTAAGAGCTGCATTTGGACATTTCTCAGTGAATGGGAGCCTATGCTGTAAGGAGAACTGTCTGCTTGTGAAACCAAAACGGAGCTAGCTAACAGAACGGTCTTCAATGTGTGCATTCAACTTACCGAGTTAAACTCGTGTGTTGAAGGCGAAGTCTGGAAACGCTTTCTGTGGAGAGATCTCAAAACAGGCATTTCCATCACTATGCCCGCATAAAGCGAAATAGCAGTAAAACTCTGCCTAAAACACAGAAGCAACGTATCCTTCAATCTGCTCGGCAGTGCGTTTGTTCAGCTAAGTGAGTTAAATCACACTTTCGATTCAGGAGTTAGAAAGACCTTTCTGCTAAGAGCTGCGTTTGGACATTTCTCAGTGAATGGGAGCCTATGCTGTAAGGAGAAATGTCTGCTTGTGAAACCAAAGAGCAGCTACCTAACAGAACGGTCTTCAATGTGTGCATTCAACTTACAGAGTTAAACTCGTGTTCTGAAGGGGAAGTCTGGAAACGCTTTCTGTGGAGAGATCTCAAAACAGGCATTTCCAGCACTATTCCCGCATATAACAATATAGCAGTAAAACTCTGCCTAAAACACAAAAGCAACGTATACTTCAATCTGCTCTGCTGTGCGTTTGTTCAGCTAAGTGAGTTAAATCTCCCTTTAGATTCAGGAGTCAGAAACACGTTTCTGCTAAGAGATGCGTTTGGACATTTCTCAGTGAATGGGAGCCTATGCTGTAAGGAGAACTCTCTGCTTGTGAAAACAAAACGGAGCTAACTAACAGAACGGTCTTCAATGTGTGCATTCAACTTACCGAGTTAAACTCGAGTGTTGAAATGGAAATCAGGAAAAGCGTTCTGTGGAGAGATCTCAATACAGGCATTTACAGCACTATTCCCGCATATAACGAAATGGCAGTAAAACTCTGCCGAAAACACAGAAGCAACGTATCCTTCACTCTGCTCTGCTGTGCGTTTGTTCAGCTAAGTGAGTTAAATCTCCCTTTAGATTCAGGAGTTAGAAACACGTTTCTGCTAAGAGCTGCCTTTGGACATTTCTCAGTGAATGGGAGCCTATGCTGTAAGAACTGTCTGCTTGTGAAACCAAAACGGAGCTAACTAACAGAACGGCCTTCAATGTGTGCATTCAACTTACCGACTTAAACTCGTGTGTTGAAGGGGAAGTCTGGATACGCTTTCTGTGGAGAGATCTCAAAACAGGCATTTCCAGCACTATTCCCGCATATAACGAAATAGCAGTAAAACTCTGCCTAAAACACAGAAGCAACATATCCTACAATCTGCTCTACTGTGCGTTTGTTCAGCTAAGTGTGTTAAATCTCCCTTTAGATTCAGGAGTTAGAAACACGTTTCTGCTAAGTGCTGCGTTTGGACATTTCTCAGTGATTGGGAGCCTATGCTGTAAGGAGAAATCTCTGCTTGTGAAACCAAAACGGAGCTACCTAACAGAACGGTCTTCAATGTGGCACTCAATTTACCGAGTTAAACTCGAGTGCTGAAATGGAAGTCTGGAACCGCGTTCTGTGGAGAGATCACAAAACAGGCATTTCCAGCACTATTCCCGCATATAACGAAATGGCAGTAAAACTCTGCCTAAAACACAGAAGCAACGTATCCTTCAATGTGCTCTGCTGTGCGTTTGTTCAGCTAAGTGAGTTAAATCTCCCTTTAGATTCAGGAGTTAGATACAAATTTCTGCTAAGAGCTGCGTTTGGACATTTCTCAGTGAATGGGAGCCTATGTTGTAAGGAGAACTGCCTGCTTGTGAAACCAAAACGGAGGTACATAACAGAACGGTCTTCAATGTGTGCATTCAACTTACCGAATTAAACACGTGTGTTGTAGGGGAAGTCTGGAAACGCTTTCCTTTGAGAGATCTCAAAACAGGCATTTCCATCACTATTCCCGCATATAACGATATAGCAGTAAAACCCTGCCTAAAACACAGAAGCAACGTATCCTTCAATCTGCTCTGCTGTGCTTTTGTGCAGATAAGTGAGTTAAATCTCCCTTTAGATTCAGGAGTTAGAATCACGTTTCTGCTAAGAGCTGCATTTGGACATTTCTCAGTGAATGGGAGCCTATGCTCTAAGGAGACCTGTCTGCTTGTGAAACCAAAACGGAGCTACCTAACAGAACGGTCTTCAATGTGTGCATTCAACTTACCGAGTTAAACTCGTGTGTTGAAGGCGAAGTCTGGAAACGCTTTCTGTGGAGAGATCTCAAAACAGGCATTTCCAGCACTATGCCCTCATATAGCGAAATAGCAGTAAAACTCTGCCTAAAACACAGAAGCAACGTATCCTTCAATCTGCTCGGCTGTGCGTTTGTTCAGCTAAGTGAGTTAAATCTCCCTTTTGATTCAGGAGTTAGAAAGGCCTTTCTGCTAAGAGCTGCGTTTGGACATTTCTCAGTGAATGGGAGCCTATGCTGTAAGGAGAAATGTCTGCTTGTGAAACCAAAGCGCAGCTACCTAACAGAACGGTCTTCAATGTGTGCATTCAACTTACAGAGTTAAACTCGTGTTCTGAAGGGAAAGTCTGGAAACGCTTTCTGTGGAGAGATCTCAAAACAGGCATTTCCAGCACTATTCCCGCATATAACAATATAGCAGAAAAACTCTGCCTAAAACACAAAAGCAACGTATCCTTCAATCTGCTCTGCTGTGCGTTTGTTCAGCTAAGTGAGTTAAATCTCCCTTTCGATTCAGGAGTCAGAAACACGTTTCTGCTAAGAGATGCGTTTGGACATTTCTCAGTGAATGGGAGCCTATGCTGTAAGGAGAACTCTCTGCTTGTGAAAACAAAACGGAGCTAACTAACAGAACGGTTTTCAATGTGTGCATTCAACTTACCGAGTTAAACTCGAGTGTTGAAATGGAAATCAGGAAAAGCGTTCTGTGGATAGATCTCAAAACAGGCATTTCCAGCACTATTCCCGCATATAACGAAATAGAAGTAAAACTCTGCCTAAAACACAGAAGAAACGTATCCTTCAATCTGCTCTGCTGTGCGTTTGTTCAGCTAAGTGAGTTAAATCTCCCTTTAGATTCAGGAGTTAGAAACACGTTTCTGCTAAGAGCTGCGTTTGGACATTTCTCAGTGAATGGGAGCCTATGGTGTAAGGAGAACTGTCTGCTTGTGAAACCAAAACGGAGCTACCTAACAGAACGGTCTTCAATGTGTGCATTCAACTTACCGAGTTAAGCACGTGTGTTGAAGGGGAAGTCTGGACACGATTTCTGTGGAGAGATCTCAAAACAGGCATTTCCAGCACTATTCCTGCATATAACGAAATAGAAGTAAAACTCTGCCTAAAACACAGAAGAAACTTATCCTTCAATCGGCTCTGCTGTGCGTTTGTTCAGCTAAGTGAGTTAAATCTCCCTTTAGATTCAGGAGTTAGAAACACGTTTCTGCTAAGAGCTGCATTTGGACATTTCTCAGTGAATGGGAGCCTATGCCGTAAGGAGAACTGTCTGCTTGTGAAACCAAAACGGAGCTACCTAACAGAACGGTCTTCAATGTGTGCATTCAACTTACCGAGTTAAACTCGTGTGTTGAAGGGGAAGTCTGGAAACGCTTTCTGTGGAGAGATATCAAAACAGGCATTTCCAGCACTATTCCCGCATATAACGAAATAGCAGTAAAACTCTGTCTAAAACACAGAAGCAACGTATCCTTCAATCTGCTCTGCTGTGCGTTTGTTCAGCTAAGTGAGTTAAATCTCCCTTTAGATTCAGGAGTTAGAAACACGTTTCTGCTGAGAGCTGCGTTTGGACATTTCTCAGTGAAGGGAATCCTATGTTGTAAGGAGAACTGTCTGCTTGTGAAACCAAAACGGATCTACATAAAGAACGGTATTCATTGTGTGCATTCATTTTACCGAGTTAAACTCGTGTTTTGAAGGGGAAGTCTGGAAAAGCTTTCTGTGGAGAGATCTCAAAAGAGGCATTTCCAGCACTATTCCCGCATATAACGAAATAGCAGTTAAACTCTGCCTAAAACACAGAAGCAACATATCCTAAAATCTGCACTGCTGTGCGTTTCTTCAGCTAAGTGTGTTAAATCTCCCTTTAGATTCAGGAGTTAGAAACACGTTTCTGCTAAGTGCTGCGTTTGGACATTTCTCAGTGAATGGGAGCCTATGTTGTAAGGAGAACTGCCTGCTTGTGAAACCAAAACGGAGGTACATAACAGAACGGTCTTCAATGTGTGCATTCAACTTACCGAATTAAACACGTGTGTTGTAGGGGAAGTCTGGAAACGCTTTCCTTTGAGAGATCTCAAAACAGGCATTTCCATCACTATTCCCGCATATAACGATATAGCAGTAAAACCCTGCCTAAAACACAGAAGCAACGTATCCTTCAATCTGCTCTGCTGTGCTTTTGTGCAGATAAGTGAGTTAAATCTCCCTGTAGATTCAGGAGTTAGAATCACGTTTCTGCTAAGAGCTGCATTTGGACATTTCTCAGTGAATGGGAGCCTATGCTGTAAGGAGAACTGTCTGCTTGTGAAACCAAAACGGAGCTAGCTAACAGAACGGTCTTCAATGTGTGCATTCAACTTACCGAGTTAAACTCGTGTGTTGAAGGCGAAGTCTGGAAACGCTTTCTGTGGAGAGATCTCAAAACAGGCATTTCCATCACTATGCCCGCATAAAGCGAAATAGCAGTAAAACTCTGCCTAAAACACAGAAGCAACGTATCCTTCAATCTGCTCGGCAGTGCGTTTGTTCAGCTAAGTGAGTTAAATCACACTTTCGATTCAGGAGTTAGAAAGACCTTTCTGCTAAGAGCTGCGTTTGGACATTTCTCAGTGAATGGGAGCCTATGCTGTAAGGAGAAATGTCTGCTTGTGAAACCAAAGAGCAGCTACCTAACAGAACGGTCTTCAATGTGTGCATTCAACTTACAGAGTTAAACTCGTGTTCTGAAGGGGAAGTCTGGAAACGCTTTCTGTGGAGAGATCTCAAAACAGGCATTTCCAGCACTATTCCCGCATATAACAATATAGCAGTAAAACTCTGCCTAAAACACAAAAGCAACGTATACTTCAATCTGCTCTGCTGTGCGTTTGTTCAGCTAAGTGAGTTAAATCTCCCTTTAGATTCAGGAGTCAGAAACACGTTTCTGCTAAGAGATGCGTTTGGACATTTCTCAGTGAATGGGAGCCTATGCTGTAAGGAGAACTCTCTGCTTGTGAAAACAAAACGGAGCTAACTAACAGAACGGTCTTCAATGTGTGCATTCAACTTACCGAGTTAAACTCGAGTGTTGAAATGGAAATCAGGAAAAGCGTTCTGTGGAGAGATCTCAATACAGGCATTTACAGCACTATTCCCGCATATAACGAAATGGCAGTAAAACTCTGCCGAAAACACAGAAGCAACGTATCCTTCACTCTGCTCTGCTGTGCGTTTGTTCAGCTAAGTGAGTTAAATCTCCCTTTAGATTCAGGAGTTAGAAACACGTTTCTGCTAAGAGCTGCCTTTGGACATTTCTCAGTGAATGGGAGCCTATGCTGTAAGAACTGTCTGCTTGTGAAACCAAAACGGAGCTAACTAACAGAACGGCCTTCAATGTGTGCATTCAACTTACCGACTTAAACTCGTGTGTTGAAGGGGAAGTCTGGATACGCTTTCTGTGGAGAGATCTCAAAACAGGCATTTCCAGCACTATTCCCGCATATAACGAAATAGCAGTAAAACTCTGCCTAAAACACAGAAGCAACATATCCTACAATCTGCTCTACTGTGCGTTTGTTCAGCTAAGTGTGTTAAATCTCCCTTTAGATTCAGGAGTTAGAAACACGTTTCTGCTAAGTGCTGCGTTTGGACATTTCTCAGTGATTGGGAGCCTATGCTGTAAGGAGAAATCTCTGCTTGTGAAACCAAAACGGAGCTACCTAACAGAACGGTCTTCAATGTGGCACTCAATTTACCGAGTTAAACTCGAGTGCTGAAATGGAAGTCTGGAACCGCGTTCTGTGGAGAGATCACAAAACAGGCATTTCCAGCACTATTCCCGCATATAACGAAATGGCAGTAAAACTCTGCCTAAAACACAGAAGCAACGTATCCTTCAATGTTCTCTGCTGTGCGTTTGTTCAGCTAAGTGAGTTAAATCTCCCTTTAGATTCAGGAGTTAGATACAAATTTCTGCTAAGAGCTGCGTTTGGACATTTCTCAGTGAATGGGAGCCTATGTTGTAAGGAGAACTGCCTGCTTGTGAAACCAAAACGGAGGTACATAACAGAACGGTCTTAAATGTGTGCATTCAACTTACCGAGTTAAACTCGTGTGTTGTAGGGGAAGTCTGGAAACGCTTTCCTTTGAGAGATCTCAAAACAGGCATTTCCATCACTATTCCCGCATATAACGAAATAGCAGTAAAACCCTGCCTAAAACACAGAAGCAACGTATCCTTCAATCTGCTCTGCTGTGCGTTTGTTCAGATAAGTGAGTTAAATCTCCCTTTAGATTCAGGAGTTAGAATCATGTTTCTGCTAAGAGCTGCATTTGGACATTTCTCAGTGAATGGGAGCCTATGCTGTAAGGAGAACTGTCTGCTTGTGAAACCAAAACGGAGCTACCTAACAGAACGGTCTTCAATGTGTGCATTCAACTTACCGAGTTAAACTCGTGTGTTGAAGGCGAAGTCTGGAAACGCTTTCTGTGGAGAGATCTCAAAACAGGCATTTCCAGCACTATGCCCGCATATAGCGAAATAGCAGTAAAACTCTGCCTAAAACACAGAAGCAACGTATCCTTCAATCTGCTCGGCTGTGCGTTTGTTCAGCTAAGTGAGTTAATTCTCCCTTTCGATTCAAGAGTTAGAAAGACCCTTCTGCTAAGAGCTGCGTTTGGACATTTCTCAGTGAATGGGAGCCTATGCTGTAAGGAGAAATGTCTGCTTGTGAAACCAAAGCGCAGCTACCTAACAGAACGGTCTTCAATGTGTGCATTCAACTTACAGAGTTAAACTCGTGTTCTGAAGGGGAAGTCTTGAAACGCTTTCTGTGGAGAGATCTCAAAACAGGCATTTCCAGCACTATTCCCGCATATAACAATATAGCAGAAAAACTCTGCCTAAAACACAAAAGCAACGTATCCTTCAATCTGCTCTGCTGTGCGTTTTTTCAGCTAAGTGAGTTAAATCTCCCTTTAGATTCAGGAGTCAGAAACACGTTTCTGCTAAGAGATGCGTTTGGACATTTCTCAGTGAATGGGAGCCTATGCTGTAAGGAGAACTCTCTGCTTGTGAAAACAAAACGGAGCTAACTAACAGAACGGTCTTCAATGTGTGCATTCAACTTACCGAGTTAAACTCGAGTGTTGAAATGGAAATCAGGAAAAGCGTTCTGTGGAGAGATCTCAAAACAGGCATTTACAGCGCTATTCCCGCATATAACGAAATGGCAGTAAAATTCTGCCGAAAACACAGAAGCAACGTATCCTTCACTCTGCTCTGCTGTGCGTTTGTTCAGCTAAGTGAGTTAAATCTCCCTTTAGATTCAGGAGTTAGAAACACGTTTCTGCTAAGAGCTGCGTTTGGACATTTCTCAGTGAATGGGAGCCTATGCTGTAAGGAGAACTGTCTGCTGGTGAAACCAAAACGGAGCTAACTAACAGAACGGTCGTCAATGTGTGCATTCAACTTACCGACATAAACTCGTGTGTTGAAGGGGAAGTCTGGATACGCTTTCTGTGGAGAGATCTCAAAACAGGCATTTCCAGCACTATTCCCGCATATAACGAAATAGCAGTAAAACTCTGCCTAAAACACAGAAGAAACATACCCTACAATCTGCTCTGCTGTGCGTTTGTTCAGCTAAGTGAGTTAAATCTCCCTTTAGATTCAGGAGTTAGAAGCACGTTTCTGCTAAGAGCTGGGTTTGGACATTTCTCAGTGAATGGGAGCCTAGGCTGTAAGGAGAACTGTCTGTTTTTGAAAGCAAAACGGATCTACCGAACAGAACGGTCTTCAATGTTTGCATTCAACTTACCGAGATAAACTCGTGTGTTGAAGGGGAAGTCTGGAAACTCTTTCTGTGGAGAGATCTCAAAACATGCATTTCCAGCAATATTCCCGCATATAGTGAAAGAGCAGTAAAACTCTGCCTAAAATACAGAAGCAACGTATCCTTCAATCTGCTCTGCTGTGTGTTTGTTCAGCTAAGTGAGTTAAATCTCCCTTTAGATTCAGGAGTTAGAAACACGTTTCTGCTAAGAGCTGCGTTTGGACATTTCTCAGTGAATGGGAGCCTATGCTGTAAGGAGAACTGTCCCAAAACGGAGCTACCTAACAGAATGGTCTTCAAGGTGTTCATTCAAGTTACCGATTTAAACACCTCTGTTGTAGGGGAAGTCTGGAAACCCTTTGTGTGGAGAGATCTCAAAACAGGCATTTCCAGCACTATTCCCGCATATAACGAAATAGCAGTAAAAATCTGCCTACATCACAGAAGCAACGTATCATTCAATCTGCTCTGCTGTGCGTTTGTTCAGCTAAGAGAGTTAAATCTTCCTTTAGATTCAGGAGTTAGAAACACGTTTCTGCTAATAGCTGCGTTTGGACATTTCACAGTGAATGGGAGCCTATGCTGTAAGGAGAACTGTCTACTTGTGAAACCAAAACGGAACTACCTAACAGAACGGTCTTCAATGTGTGCATTCAACTTACCGAGTTAAACCCGTGTGTTGAAGGGGAAGTCTGTAAACGCTTTCTGTGGAGAGATCTCAAAACAGGCATTTCCAGCACTATTCCCGCATATAACGAAATAGCAGTAAAACTCTGCCTAAAACACAGAAGCAACGTATCCTTCAATCTGCTCTGCTGTGTGTTTGTTCAGCTAAGTGAGTCAAATCTCCCTTTATATTCACGAGTTAGAAACAGGTTTCTGCTAAGAGCTGCGTTTGGACATTTCTCAGTGAATGGGAGCCTATGCTGTAAGGAGAACTCTCTGCTTGTGAAACCAAAACGGAGCTACCTACCAGAACGGTCTTCAATGTGTGCATTCAATTTACCGAGTTAAATTCCTGTGTTGAAGGCGAAGTCTGGAAACGCTTTCTGTGGAGAGATGTCAAAACAGGCATTTCCAGCACTATGCCCGCATATAACGAAATAGCAGTAAAACTCTGCCTAAAACACAGAAGCAACGTATCTTTCAATCTGCTCGGCTGTGCGTTTGTTCAGCTAAGTGAGTTAAATCTCCCTTTAGATTCAGGAGTTAGAAAGACGTTTCTGCTAAGAGCTGCGTTTGGACATTTCTCAGTGAATGGGAGCCTATGCTGTAAGGAGAACTCTCTGCTTGTGAAACCAAAACGGAGCTAACTAACAGAACGGTCTTCAATGTGTGCATTCAACTTACCGAGTTAAACTCGAGTGTTGAAATGGAAGTCAGGAAAAGCGTTCTGTGGAGAGATCTCAAAACAAGCATTTCCAGCACTATTCCCGCATATAACGAAATGGCAGTAAAACTCTGCCTAAAACACAGAAGCAACGTATCCTTCAATCTGCTCTGCTGTGAGTTTGTTCAGCTAAGTGAGTCAAATCTCCCTTCAGATTCAGGAGTTAGATACAACTTTCTGCTAAGAGCTGAGTTTGGACATTTCTCAGTGAATGGGAGCCCATGCTGTAAGGAGAACTGTCTGCTTGTGAAACCAAAACGGATCTACCAAACAGAACGGTCTTCAATGTGTGCATTCAACTTACCGAGTTAAACTCGTGTGTTGTAGGGGAAGTCTGGAAACGCTTTCTGTTGAGAGATCTCAAAACAGGCATTTCCATCACTATTCCCTCATATAACGAAATAGCAGTAAAATTCTGCCTAAAACACAGAAGCAACGTATCCTTCAATCTGCACTGCTGTGCGTTTGTTCAGCTAAGTGAGTTAAATCTCCCTTTAGATTCAGGAGTTAGAAACACGTTTCTGCTAAGAGCTGTGTTTGGACATTTCTCAGTGAATGGGAGCCTATGGTGTAAGGAGAACTGTCTGCTTGTGAAACCAAAACGGAGCTACCTAATAGAACGGTCTTCAATGTGTGCATTCAACTTGCCGAGTTAAGCACGTGTGTTGAAGGGGAAGTCTGGAAACGATTTCTGTGGAGAGATCTCAAAACAGGCATTTCCAGCACTATTCCCGCATATAACGATATAGAAGTAAAACTCTGCCTAAAACACAGAAGAAACGTATCCTTCAATCTGCTCTGCTGTGCGTTTGTTCAGCTAAGTGAGTTAAATCTCCCTTTAGATTCAGGAGTTAGATACAAGTTTCTGCTAAGAGCTGCGTTTGGATATTTCTCAGTGAATGGGAGCCTATGCTGTAAGGAGAACTGTCTGCTTGTGAAACCAAAACGGATCTACCTAACAGAACGGTCTTCAGTGTGTGCATTCAACTTACATAGTTAAACTCGTGTGTTGAAGGGGAAGTCTGGAAACGCTTTCTGTGGAGAGATCTCAAAACAGGCATTTCCAGCACTAATCCCGCATATAACGAAATAGCAGTAAAACACTGCCTAAAACACAGAAGCAACATATCCTACAATCTGCTCTGCTGTGCGTTTGTTCAGCTAAGTGTGTTAAATCTCCCTTTAGATTCAGGAGTTAGAAACACGTTTCTGCTAAGAGCTGCGTTTGGACATTTCTCAGTGATTGGGAGCCTATGCTGTAAGGAGAAATCTCTGCTTCTGAAACCAAAACGGAGCTACCTAACAGAACGGTCTTCAATGTGTGCACTCAACTTACCGAGTTAAACTCGAGTGCTGAAATGGAAGTCTGGAACCGCGTTCTGTGGAGAGATCTCAAAACAGGCATTTCCAGCACTATTCCCGCATATAACGAAATGGCAGTAAAACTCTGCCTAAAACACAGAAGCAACGTATCCTTCAATGTGCTCTGCTGTGCGTTTGTTCAGCTAAGTGAGTTAAATCTCCCTTTAGATTCAGGATTTAGATACAAATTTCTGCTAAGAGCTGCGTTTGGACATTTCTCAGTGAATGGGAGCCTATGTTGTAAGGAGAACGGCCTGCTTGTGAAACCAAAACGGAGGTACATAACAGAACGGTCTTCAATGTGTGCATTCAACTTACCGAGTTAAACTCGTGTGTTGAAGGGGAAGTCTGGAAACGCTTTCTGTGGAGAGATCTCAAAACAGGCATTTCCAGCACTATTCCCGCATATAACAATATAGCAGAAAAACTCTGCCTAAAACACAAAAGCAACGTATCCTTCAATCTGCTCTGCTGTGCGTTTGTTCAGCTAAGTGAGTTAAATCTCCCTTTAGATTCAGGAGTCAGAAACACGTTTCTGCTAAGAGATGTGTTTGGACATTTCTCAGTGAATGGGAGCCTATGCTGTAAGGAGAACTCTCTGCTTGTGAAACCAAAACGGAGCTAACTAACAGAACGGTCTTCAATGTGTGCATTCAACTTACCGAGTTAAACTCGAGTGTTGAAATGGAAATCAGGAAAAGCGTTCTGTGGAGAGATCTCAAAACAGGCATTTACAGCACTATTCCCGCATATAACGAAATGGCAGTAAAACTCTGCCGAAAACACAGAAGCAACGTATCCTTCAATTTGCTCTGCTGTGCGTTTGTTCAGCTAAGTGAGGTAAATCTCCCTTTAGATTCAGGAGTTAGATACAAGTTTCTGCTAAGAGCTGCGTTTGGACATTTCTCAGTGAATGGGAGCCTATGCTGTAAGGAGAAATGTCTGCTTGTGAAACCAAAGCGCAGCTACCTAACAGAACGGTCTTCAATGTGTGCATCCAACTTACAGAGTTAAACTCGTGTTCTGAAGGGTAAGTCTGGAAACGCTTTCTGTGGAGAGATCTCAAAACAGGCATTTCCAGCACTATTACCGCATATAACAATATAGCAGTAAAACTCTGCCTAAAACACAAAAGCAACGTATCCTTCAATCTGCTCTGCTGTGCGTTTGTTCAGCTAAGTGAGTTAAATCTCCCTTTAGATTCAGGATTCAGAAACACGTTTCTGCTAAGAGATGCGTTTGGACATTTCTCAGTGAATGGGAGCCTATGCTGTAAGGAGAACTCTCTGCTTGTGAAAACAAAACGGAGCTAACTAACAGAACGGTCTTCAATGTGTGCATTCAACTTACCGAGTTAAACTCGAGTGTTGAAATGGAAATCAGGAAAAGCGTTCTGTGGAGAGATCTCAAAACAGGCATTTACAGCACTATTCCCGCATATAACGAAATGTCAGTAAAACTCTGCCGAAAACACCGAAGCAACGTATCCTTCACTCTGCTCTGCTGTGCGTTTGTTCAGCTAAGTGAGTTTAATCTCCCTTTCGATTCAGGAGTTAGAAACACGTTTCTGCCAGGAGCTGCGTTTGGACATTTCTCAGTGAATGGGAGCCTATGCTGTAAGGAGAACTGTCTGCTTGTGAAACCAAAACGGAGCTAACTAACAGAACGGTCTTCAATGTGTGCATTCAACTTACCGACTTAAACTCGTGTGTTGATGGGGAAGTCTGGATACGCTTTCTGTGGAGAGATCTCAAAACAGGCATTTCCAGCACTATTCCCGCATATAACGAAATAGCAGTAAAACTCTGCCTAAAACACAGAAGCAACATATCCTACAATCTGCTCTGCTGTGCGTTTGTTCAGCTAAGTGTGTTAAATCTCCCTTTAGATTCAGGAGTTAGAAACACGTTTCTGCTAAGAGCTGCGTTTGGACATTTCTCAGTGATTGGGAGCCTATGCTGTAAGGAGAAATCTCTGCTTGTGAAACCAAAACGGAGCTACATAACAGAACGGTCTTCAATGTGTGCACTCAACTTACCCAGTTAAACTCGAGTGCTGAAATGGAAGTCTGGAACCGCGTTCTGTGGAGAGATCTCAAAACAGGCATTTCCAGCACTATTCCCGCATATAACGAAATGGCAGTAAAACTCTGCCTAAAATACAGAAGCAACGTATCCTTCAATGTGCTCTGCTATGCGTTTGTTCAGCTAAGTGAGTTAAATCTCCCTTTAGATTCAGGAGTTAGATACAAATTTCTGCTAAGAGCTGCGTTTGGACATTTCTCAGTGAATGGGAGCCTATGTTGTAAAGAGAACTGCCTGCTTGTGAAAACAAAACGGAGGTAATTAACAGAACGGTCTTCAATGTGTGCATTCAACTTATAAACTCGTTTGTTGTAGGGGAAGTCTGGAAACGCTTTCCTTTGAGAGATCTCAAAACAGGCATTTCCATCACTATTCCCGCATATAACGAAATAGCAGTAAAACCCTGCGTAAAACACAGAAGCAACGTATCCTTCAATCTGCTCTGCTGTGCGTTTGTTCAGCTAAGGGAGTTAAATCTCACTTTAGATTCAGGAGTTAGAAACACGTTTCTGCTAAGAGCTGCGTTTGGACATTTCTCAGTGAATGGGAGCCTATGCTGTAAGCAGAACTTTCTGCTTGTGAAACCAAAACAAATCTACCTAACAGAACGGTCTTCAATGTGTGCATTCAACTTACCGAGTTAAATTAGTGTGTTGAAGGGGAAGTCTGGAAACGCTTTCTGTGGAGAGATCTCAAAACAAGCATTTCCAGCATTATTCCCGCATATAACGAAATAGCAGTAAAACTCTGCCTAAAACACAGAAGCAACGTATCCATCAATCTGCTCTGCTGTGGCTTTGTTCAGCTAAGTGAATTAAATCTCCCTTTAGATTCAGGAGTTAGAAACACGTTTCTACTAAGAGTTGCGGTTGGACATTTCTCAATGAATGGGAGCCTATGTTGTAAGGAGAACTGTCTGCTTGTGAAACCAAAACGGAGCTACCTAACAGAACGGTCTTCAATGTGTGCATTCAACTTACCAATTTAAGCACGTGTGTTGAAGGGGAAGTCTGGAAACGATTTCTGTGGAGAGATCTCAAAACAGGCATTTCCAGCACTATTCCCGCATATAACGAAATAGCAATAAAACCCTGCCTAAAACACAGAAGCAACGTATCCTTCAATCTGCTCTGCTGTGCGTTTGTTCAGCTAAGTGAGTTAAATCTCCCTTTAGATTCAGGAGTTAGAAACACGTTTCTGCTAAGTGCTGTGTTTGGACATTTCTCCGTGAATTGGAGCCTTTGCTGTAAGAAGAACTGTCCCCTTGTGAAACCAAAACGGAGCTACCTAACAGAACGGTCTTCAATGTGTGCATTCAACTTACCGAGTTAAACTCGTGTGTTGAAGGGAAGTCTGGAAACGCTTTCTGTGGAGACATCCCAAAACAAGCAATTCCAGAATTATTCCCGCATATAACGAAATAGCAGTAAAACTCTGCCTAAAACACAAAAGCAACGTATCCATCAATCTGCTCTGCTGCGGCTTTGTTCAGCTAAGTGAGATAAATCTCCCTGTAGATTCAGGAGTTAGAAACACGTTTCTGCTAACAGCTGCGTTTGGACATTTCTCAGTGAATGGGAGCCTACGCTCTAAGGAGAACTGTCTGCTAGTGAAACCAAAACTGATCAACTTAACAGAACGGTCTTCAATGTGTGCATTCAACTTACCGAGTTAAACTCGTGTGTTGAAGGGGAAGTCTGGAAACGCTTTCTGTGGAGAGATCTCAAAACAGGCATTTCCAGCATTATTCCCGAATATAACGAAATAGCAGTAAAACTCTGCCTAAAACACAGCAGCAAAGTATCCTTCAATCTGCTCTGCTGTGCGTTTGTTCAGCTAAGTGAGTTAAATCTCCCTTTAGATTCAGGAGTTAGAAACACGTTTCTGCTAAGAGGTGCGTTTGGACATTTCTAAGTGAATGGAATCTTATGTTGTAAGGAGAACTGTCTGCTTGTGAAAGCAAAACGGATCGACCTAACAGAACGGTCTTCAATGTTTGCATTCATTTTACCGAGTTAAACTCGTGTGTTGAAGGGGTAGTCTGGAAAAGCTTTCTGTGGAGAGATCTCAAAACACGCATTTCCAGCACTATTCCCGCATATAACGAAATAGCAGTAAAACTCTGCCTAAAACACAGAAGCAACATATCCCACAATCTGCTCCGCTGTGCGTTTGTTCAGCTAAGTGTGTTAAATCTCCCTTTAGATTCAGGAGTTAGAAACACGTTTCTGCTAAGTGCTGCGTTTGGACATTTCTCAGTGAATGGGAGCCTATGCTGTAAGGAGAACTCTCTGCTTCTGAAACCAAAACGGAGCTACCTAACAGAACGGTCTTCAATGTGTGCACTCAACTTACTGAGTTAAACTCGAGTGCTGAAATGGAAGTCTGGAAACGCGTTCTGTGGAGAGATCTCAAAACAGGCATTTCCAGAACTATTCCCGCTTATAAAGAAATGGCAGTAAAACTCTGCCTAAAACACAGAAGCAACGTATCCTTCAATGTGCTCTGCTGTTCGTTTGTTCAGCTAAGTGAGTTAAATCTCCCTTTAGATTCAGGAGTTAGATACAAATTTCTGCTAAGAGCTGCGTTTGGACATTTCTCAGTGAATGGGAGCCTATGTTGTAAGGAGAACTGCCTGCTTGTGAAACCAAAACGGAGGTACATAACAGAACGGTCTTCAATGTGTGCATTCAACTTACCGAATTAAACACGTGTGTTGTAGGGGAAGTCTGGAAACGCTTTCCTTTGAGAGATCTCAAAACAGGCATTTCCATCACTATTCCCGCATATAACGATATAGCAGTAAAACCCTGCCTAAAACACAGAAGCAACGTATCCTTCAATCTGCTCTGCTGTGCTTTTGTGCAGATAAGTGAGTTAAATCTCCCTTTAGATTCAGGAGTTAGAATCACGTTTCTGCTAAGAGCTGCATTTGGACATTTCTCAGTGAATGGGAGCCTATGCTCTAAGGAGACCTGTCTGCTTGTGAAACCAAAACGGAGCTACCTAACAGAACGGTCTTCAATGTGTGCATTCAACTTACCGAGTTAAACTCGTGTGTTGAAGGCGAAGTCTGGAAACGCTTTCTGTGGAGAGATCTCAAAACAGGCATTTCCAGCACTATGCCCTCATATAGCGAAATAGCAGTAAAACTCTGCCTAAAACACAGAAGCAACGTATCCTTCAATCTGCTCGGCTGTGCGTTTGTTCAGCTAAGTGAGTTAAATCTCCCTTTTGATTCAGGAGTTAGAAAGGCCTTTCTGCTAAGAGCTGCGTTTGGACATTTCTCAGTGAATGGGAGCCTATGCTGTAAGGAGAAATGTCTGCTTGTGAAACCAAAGCGCAGCTACCTAACAGAACGGTCTTCAATGTGTGCATTCAACTTACAGAGTTAAACTCGTGTTCTGAAGGGAAAGTCTGGAAACGCTTTCTGTGGAGAGATCTCAAAACAGGCATTTCCAGCACTATTCCCGCATATAACAATATAGCAGAAAAACTCTGCCTAAAACACAAAAGCAACGTATCCTTCAATCTGCTCTGCTGTGCGTTTGTTCAGCTAAGTGAGTTAAATCTCCCTTTCGATTCAGGAGTCAGAAACACGTTTCTGCTAAGAGATGCGTTTGGACATTTCTCAGTGAATGGGAGCCTATGCTGTAAGGAGAACTCTCTGCTTGTGAAAACAAAACGGAGCTAACTAACAGAACGGTTTTCAATGTGTGCATTCAACTTACCGAGTTAAACTCGAGTGTTGAAATGGAAATCAGGAAAAGCGTTCTGTGGATAGATCTCAAAACAGGCATTTCCAGCACTATTCCCGCATATAACGAAATAGAAGTAAAACTCTGCCTAAAACACAGAAGAAACGTATCCTTCAATCTGCTCTGCTGTGCGTTTGTTCAGCTAAGTGAGTTAAATCTCCCTTTAGATTCAGGAGTTAGAAACACGTTTCTGCTAAGAGCTGCGTTTGGACATTTCTCAGTGAATGGGAGCCTATGGTGTAAGGAGAACTGTCTGCTTGTGAAACCAAAACGGAGCTACCTAACAGAACGGTCTTCAATGTGTGCATTCAACTTACCGAGTTAAGCACGTGTGTTGAAGGGGAAGTCTGGACACGATTTCTGTGGAGAGATCTCAAAACAGGCATTTCCAGCACTATTCCTGCATATAACGAAATAGAAGTAAAACTCTGCCTAAAACACAGAAGAAACTTATCCTTCAATCGGCTCTGCTGTGCGTTTGTTCAGCTAAGTGAGTTAAATCTCCCTTTAGATTCAGGAGTTAGAAACACGTTTCTGCTAAGAGCTGCATTTGGACATTTCTCAGTGAATGGGAGCCTATGCCGTAAGGAGAACTGTCTGCTTGTGAAACCAAAACGGAGCTACCTAACAGAACGGTCTTCAATGTGTGCATTCAACTTACCGAGTTAAACTCGTGTGTTGAAGGGGAAGTCTGGAAACGCTTTCTGTGGAGAGATATCAAAACAGGCATTTCCAGCACTATTCCCGCATATAACGAAATAGCAGTAAAACTCTGTCTAAAACACAGAAGCAACGTATCCTTCAATCTGCTCTGCTGTGCGTTTGTTCAGCTAAGTGAGTTAAATCTCCCTTTAGATTCAGGAGTTAGAAACACGTTTCTGCTGAGAGCTGCGTTTGGACATTTCTCAGTGAATGGAATCCTATGTTGTAAGGAGAACTGTCTGCTTGTGAAACCAAAACGGATCTACATAAAGAACGGTATTCATTGTGTGCATTCATTTTACCGAGTTAAACTCGTGTTTTGAAGGGGACGTCTGGAAAAGCTTTCTGTGGAGAGATCTCAAAAGAGGCATTTCCAGCACTATTCCCGCATATAACGAAATAGCAGTTAAACTCTGCCTAAAACACAGAAGCAACATATCCTAAAATCTGCACTGCTGTGCGTTTCTTCAGCTAAGTGTGTTAAATCTCCCTTTAGATTCAGGAGTTAGAAACACGTTTCTGCTAAGTGCTGCGTTTGGACATTTCTCAGTGAATGGGAGCCTATGTTGTAAGGAGAACTGCCTGCTTGTGAAACCAAAACGGAGGTACATAACAGAACGGTCTTCAATGTGTGCATTCAACTTACCGAATTAAACACGTGTGTTGTAGGGGAAGTCTGGAAACGCTTTCCTTTGAGAGATCTCAAAACAGGCATTTCCATCACTATTCCCGCATATAACGATATAGCAGTAAAACCCTGCCTAAAACACAGAAGCAACGTATCCTTCAATCTGCTCTGCTGTGCTTTTGTGCAGATAAGTGAGTTAAATCTCCCTGTAGATTCAGGAGTTAGAATCACGTTTCTGCTAAGAGCTGCATTTGGACATTTCTCAGTGAATGGGAGCCTATGCTGTAAGGAGAACTGTCTGCTTGTGAAACCAAAACGGAGCTAGCTAACAGAACGGTCTTCAATGTGTGCATTCAACTTACCGAGTTAAACTCGTGTGTTGAAGGCGAAGTCTGGAAACGCTTTCTGTGGAGAGATCTCAAAACAGGCATTTCCATCACTATGCCCGCATAAAGCGAAATAGCAGTAAAACTCTGCCTAAAACACAGAAGCAACGTATCCTTCAATCTGCTCGGCAGTGCGTTTGTTCAGCTAAGTGAGTTAAATCACACTTTCGATTCAGGAGTTAGAAAGACCTTTCTGCTAAGAGCTGCGTTTGGACATTTCTCAGTGAATGGGAGCCTATGCTGTAAGGAGAAATGTCTGCTTGTGAAACCAAAGAGCAGCTACCTAACAGAACGGTCTTCAATGTGTGCATTCAACTTACAGAGTTAAACTCGTGTTCTGAAGGGGAAGTCTGGAAACGCTTTCTGTGGAGAGATCTCAAAACAGGCATTTCCAGCACTATTCCCGCATATAACAATATAGCAGTAAAACTCTGCCTAAAACACAAAAGCAACGTATACTTCAATCTGCTCTGCTGTGCGTTTGTTCAGCTAAGTGAGTTAAATCTCCCTTTAGATTCAGGAGTCAGAAACACGTTTCTGCTAAGAGATGCGTTTGGACATTTCTCAGTGAATGGGAGCCTATGCTGTAAGGAGAACTCTCTGCTTGTGAAAACAAAACGGAGCTAACTAACAGAACGGTCTTCAATGTGTGCATTCAACTTACCGAGTTAAACTCGAGTGTTGAAATGGAAATCAGGAAAAGCGTTCTGTGGAGAGATCTCAATACAGGCATTTACAGCACTATTCCCGCATATAACGAAATGGCAGTAAAACTCTGCCGAAAACACAGAAGCAACGTATCCTTCACTCTGCTCTGCTGTGCGTTTGTTCAGCTAAGTGAGTTAAATCTCCCTTTAGATTCAGGAGTTAGAAACACGTTTCTGCTAAGAGCTGCCTTTGGACATTTCTCAGTGAATGGGAGCCTATGCTGTAAGAACTGTCTGCTTGTGAAACCAAAACGGAGCTAACTAACAGAACGGCCTTCAATGTGTGCATTCAACTTACCGACTTAAACTCGTGTGTTGAAGGGGAAGTCTGGATACGCTTTCTGTGGAGAGATCTCAAAACAGGCATTTCCAGCACTATTCCCGCATATAACGAAATAGCAGTAAAACTCTGCCTAAAACACAGAAGCAACATATCCTACAATCTGCTCTACTGTGCGTTTGTTCAGCTAAGTGTGTTAAATCTCCCTTTAGATTCAGGAGTTAGAAACACGTTTCTGCTAAGTGCTGCGTTTGGACATTTCTCAGTGATTGGGAGCCTATGCTGTAAGGAGAAATCTCTGCTTGTGAAACCAAAACGGAGCTACCTAACAGAACGGTCTTCAATGTGGCACTCAATTTACCGAGTTAAACTCGAGTGCTGAAATGGAAGTCTGGAACCGCGTTCTGTGGAGAGATCACAAAACAGGCATTTCCAGCACTATTCCCGCATATAACGAAATGGCAGTAAAACTCTGCCTAAAACACAGAAGCAACGTATCCTTCAATGTTCTCTGCTGTGCGTTTGTTCAGCTAAGTGAGTTAAATCTCCCTTTAGATTCAGGAGTTAGATACAAATTTCTGCTAAGAGCTGCGTTTGGACATTTCTCAGTGAATGGGAGCCTATGTTGTAAGGAGAACTGCCTGCTTGTGAAACCAAAACGGAGGTACATAACAGAACGGTCTTAAATGTGTGCATTCAACTTACCGAGTTAAACTCGTGTGTTGTAGGGGAAGTCTGGAAACGCTTTCCTTTGAGAGATCTCAAAACAGGCATTTCCATCACTATTCCCGCATATAACGAAATAGCAGTAAAACCCTGCCTAAAACACAGAAGCAACGTATCCTTCAATCTGCTCTGCTGTGCGTTTGTTCAGATAAGTGAGTTAAATCTCCCTTTAGATTCAGGAGTTAGAATCATGTTTCTGCTAAGAGCTGCATTTGGACATTTCTCAGTGAATGGGAGCCTATGCTGTAAGGAGAACTGTCTGCTTGTGAAACCAAAACGGAGCTACCTAACAGAACGGTCTTCAATGTGTGCATTCAACTTACCGAGTTAAACTCGTGTGTTGAAGGCGAAGTCTGGAAACGCTTTCTGTGGAGAGATCTCAAAACAGGCATTTCCAGCACTATGCCCGCATATAGCGAAATAGCAGTAAAACTCTGCCTAAAACACAGAAGCAACGTATCCTTCAATCTGCTCGGCTGTGCGTTTGTTCAGCTAAGTGAGTTAATTCTCCCTTTCGATTCAAGAGTTAGAAAGACCCTTCTGCTAAGAGCTGCGTTTGGACATTTCTCAGTGAATGGGAGCCTATGCTGTAAGGAGAAATGTCTGCTTGTGAAACCAAAGCGCAGCTACCTAACAGAACGGTCTTCAATGTGTGCATTCAACTTACAGAGTTAAACTCGTGTTCTGAAGGGGAAGTCTTGAAACGCTTTCTGTGGAGAGATCTCAAAACAGGCATTTCCAGCACTATTCCCGCATATAACAATATAGCAGAAAAACTCTGCCTAAAACACAAAAGCAACGTATCCTTCAATCTGCTCTGCTGTGCGTTTTTTCAGCTAAGTGAGTTAAATCTCCCTTTAGATTCAGGAGTCAGAAACACGTTTCTGCTAAGAGATGCGTTTGGACATTTCTCAGTGAATGGGAGCCTATGCTGTAAGGAGAACTCTCTGCTTGTGAAAACAAAACGGAGCTAACTAACAGAACGGTCTTCAATGTGTGCATTCAACTTACCGAGTTAAACTCGAGTGTTGAAATGGAAATCAGGAAAAGCGTTCTGTGGAGAGATCTCAAAACAGGCATTTACAGCGCTATTCCCGCATATAACGAAATGGCAGTAAAATTCTGCCGAAAACACAGAAGCAACGTATCCTTCACTCTGCTCTGCTGTGCGTTTGTTCAGCTAAGTGAGTTAAATCTCCCTTTAGATTCAGGAGTTAGAAACACGTTTCTGCTAAGAGCTGCGTTTGGACATTTCTCAGTGAATGGGAGCCTATGCTGTAAGGAGAACTGTCTGCTGGTGAAACCAAAACGGAGCTAACTAACAGAACGGTCGTCAATGTGTGCATTCAACTTACCGACATAAACTCGTGTGTTGAAGGGGAAGTCTGGATACGCTTTCTGTGGAGAGATCTCAAAACAGGCATTTCCAGCACTATTCCCGCATATAACGAAATAGCAGTAAAACTCTGCCTAAAACACAGAAGAAACATACCCTACAATCTGCTCTGCTGTGCGTTTGTTCAGCTAAGTGAGTTAAATCTCCCTTTAGATTCAGGAGTTAGAAGCACGTTTCTGCTAAGAGCTGGGTTTGGACATTTCTCAGTGAATGGGAGCCTAGGCTGTAAGGAGAACTGTCTGTTTTTGAAAGCAAAACGGATCTACCGAACAGAACGGTCTTCAATGTTTGCATTCAACTTACCGAGATAAACTCGTGTGTTGAAGGGGAAGTCTGGAAACTCTTTCTGTGGAGAGATCTCAAAACATGCATTTCCAGCAATATTCACGCATATAGTGAAAGAGCAGTAAAACTCTGCCTAAAATACAGAAGCAACGTATCCTTCAATCTGCTCTGCTGTGTGTTTGTTCAGCTAAGTGAGTTAAATCTCCCTTTAGATTCAGGAGTTAGAAACACGTTTCTGCTAAGAGCTGCGTTTGGACATTTCTCAGTGAATGGGAGCCTATGCTGTAAGGAGAACTGTCTGCTTGTGAAACCAAAACGGAGCTACCTAACAGAATGGTCTTCAAGGTGTTCATTCAAGTTACCGATTTAAACACCTCTGTTGTAGGGGAAGTCTGGAAACCCTTTGTGTGGAGAGATCTCAAAACAGGCATTTCCAGCACTATTCCCGCATATAACGAAATAGCAGTAAAAATCTGCCTACATCACAGAAGCAACGTATCATTCAATCTGCTCTGCTGTGCGTTTGTTCAGCTAAGAGAGTTAAATCTTCCTTTAGATTCAGGAGTTAGAAACACGTTTCTGCTAATAGCTGCGTTTGGACATTTCACAGTGAATGGGAGCCTATGCTGTAAGGAGAACTGTCTACTTGTGAAACCAAAACGGAACTACCTAACAGAACGGTCTTCAATGTGTGCATTCAACTTACCGAGTTAAACCCGTGTGTTGAAGGGGAAGTCTGTAAACGCTTTCTGTGGAGAGATCTCAAAACAGGCATTTCCAGCACTATTCCCGCATATAACGAAATAGCAGTAAAACTCTGCCTAAAACACAGAAGCAACGTATCCTTCAATCTGCTCTGCTGTGTGTTTGTTCAGCTAAGTGAGTCAAATCTCCCTTTATATTCACGAGTTAGAAACAGGTTTCTGCTAAGAGCTGCGTTTGGACATTTCTCAGTGAATGGGAGCCTATGCTGTAAGGAGAACTCTCTGCTTGTGAAACCAAAACGGAGCTACCTACCAGAACGGTCTTCAATGTGTGCATTCAATTTACCGAGTTAAATTCCTGTGTTGAAGGCGAAGTCTGGAAACGCTTTCTGTGGAGAGATGTCAAAACAGGCATTTCCAGCACTATGCCCGCATATAACGAAATAGCAGTAAAACTCTGCCTAAAACACAGAAGCAACGTATCTTTCAATCTGCTCGGCTGTGCGTTTGTTCAGCTAAGTGAGTTAAATCTCCCTTTAGATTCAGGAGTTAGAAAGACGTTTCTGCTAAGAGCTGCGTTTGGACATTTCTCAGTGAATGGGAGCCTATGCTGTAAGGAGAACTCTCTGCTTGTGAAACCAAAACGGAGCTAACTAACAGAACGGTCTTCAATGTGTGCATTCAACTTACCGAGTTAAACTCGAGTGTTGAAATGGAAGTCAGGAAAAGCGTTCTGTGGAGAGATCTCAAAACAAGCATTTCCAGCACTATTCCCGCATATAACGAAATGGCAGTAAAACTCTGCCTAAAACACAGAAGCAACGTATCCTTCAATCTGCTCTGCTGTGAGTTTGTTCAGCTAAGTGAGTCAAATCTCCCTTCAGATTCAGGAGTTAGATACAACTTTCTGCTAAGAGCTGAGTTTGGACATTTCTCAGTGAATGGGAGCCCATGCTGTAAGGAGAACTGTCTGCTTGTGAAACCAAAACGGATCTACCAAACAGAACGGTCTTCAATGTGTGCATTCAACTTACCGAGTTAAACTCGTGTGTTGTAGGGGAAGTCTGGAAACGCTTTCTGTTGAGAGATCTCAAAACAGGCATTTCCATCACTATTCCCTCATATAACGAAATAGCAGTAAAATTCTGCCTAAAACACAGAAGCAACGTATCCTTCAATCTGCACTGCTGTGCGTTTGTTCAGCTAAGTGAGTTAAATCTCCCTTTAGATTCAGGAGTTAGAAACACGTTTCTGCTAAGAGCTGTGTTTGGACATTTCTCAGTGAATGGGAGCCTATGGTGTAAGGAGAACTGTCTGCTTGTGAAACCAAAACGGAGCTACCTAATAGAACGGTCTTCAATGTGTGCATTCAACTTGCCGAGTTAAGCACGTGTGTTGAAGGGGAAGTCTGGAAACGATTTCTGTGGAGAGATCTCAAAACAGGCATTTCCAGCACTATTCCCGCATATAACGATATAGAAGTAAAACTCTGCCTAAAACACAGAAGAAACGTATCCTTCAATCTGCTCTGCTGTGCGTTTGTTCAGCTAAGTGAGTTAAATCTCCCTTTAGATTCAGGAGTTAGATACAAGTTTCTGCTAAGAGCTGCGTTTGGATATTTCTCAGTGAATGGGAGCCTATGCTGTAAGGAGAACTGTCTGCTTGTGAAACCAAAACGGATCTACCTAACAGAACGGTCTTCAGTGTGTGCATTCAACTTACATAGTTAAACTCGTGTGTTGAAGGGGAAGTCTGGAAACGCTTTCTGTGGAGAGATCTCAAAACAGGCATTTCCAGCACTAATCCCGCATATAACGAAATAGCAGTAAAACACTGCCTAAAACACAGAAGCAACATATCCTACAATCTGCTCTGCTGTGCGTTTGTTCAGCTAAGTGTGTTAAATCTCCCTTTAGATTCAGGAGTTAGAAACACGTTTCTGCTAAGAGCTGCGTTTGGACATTTCTCAGTGATTGGGAGCCTATGCTGTAAGGAGAAATCTCTGCTTCTGAAACCAAAACGGAGCTACCTAACAGAACGGTCTTCAATGTGTGCACTCAACTTACCGAGTTAAACTCGAGTGCTGAAATGGAAGTCTGGAACCGCGTTCTGTGGAGAGATCTCAAAACAGGCATTTCCAGCACTATTCCCGCATATAACGAAATGGCAGTAAAACTCTGCCTAAAACACAGAAGCAACGTATCCTTCAATGTGCTCTGCTGTGCGTTTGTTCAGCTAAGTGAGTTAAATCTCCCTTTAGATTCAGGATTTAGATACAAATTTCTGCTAAGAGCTGCGTTTGGACATTTCTCAGTGAATGGGAGCCTATGTTGTAAGGAGAACGGCCTGCTTGTGAAACCAAAACGGAGGTACATAACAGAACGGTCTTCAATGTGTGCATTCAACTTACCGAGTTAAACTCGTGTGTTGAAGGGGAAGTCTGGAAACGCTTTCTGTGGAGAGATCTCAAAACAGGCATTTCCAGCACTATTCCCGCATATAACAATATAGCAGAAAAACTCTGCCTAAAACACAAAAGCAACGTATCCTTCAATCTGCTCTGCTGTGCGTTTGTTCAGCTAAGTGAGTTAAATCTCCCTTTAGATTCAGGAGTCAGAAACACGTTTCTGCTAAGAGATGTGTTTGGACATTTCTCAGTGAATGGGAGCCTATGCTGTAAGGAGAACTCTCTGCTTGTGAAACCAAAACGGAGCTAACTAACAGAACGGTCTTCAATGTGTGCATTCAACTTACCGAGTTAAACTCGAGTGTTGAAATGGAAATCAGGAAAAGCGTTCTGTGGAGAGATCTCAAAACAGGCATTTACAGCACTATTCCCGCATATAACGAAATGGCAGTAAAACTCTGCCGAAAACACAGAAGCAACGTATCCTTCAATTTGCTCTGCTGTGCGTTTGTTCAGCTAAGTGAGGTAAATCTCCCTTTAGATTCAGGAGTTAGATACAAGTTTCTGCTAAGAGCTGCGTTTGGACATTTCTCAGTGAATGGGAGCCTATGCTGTAAGGAGAAATGTCTGCTTGTGAAACCAAAGCGCAGCTACCTAACAGAACGGTCTTCAATGTGTGCATCCAACTTACAGAGTTAAACTCGTGTTCTGAAGGGTAAGTCTGGAAACGCTTTCTGTGGAGAGATCTCAAAACAGGCATTTCCAGCACTATTACCGCATATAACAATATAGCAGTAAAACTCTGCCTAAAACACAAAAGCAACGTATCCTTCAATCTGCTCTGCTGTGCGTTTGTTCAGCTAAGTGAGTTAAATCTCCCTTTAGATTCAGGATTCAGAAACACGTTTCTGCTAAGAGATGCGTTTGGACATTTCTCAGTGAATGGGAGCCTATGCTGTAAGGAGAACTCTCTGCTTGTGAAAACAAAACGGAGCTAACTAACAGAACGGTCTTCAATGTGTGCATTCAACTTACCGAGTTAAACTCGAGTGTTGAAATGGAAATCAGGAAAAGCGTTCTGTGGAGAGATCTCAAAACAGGCATTTACAGCACTATTCCCGCATATAACGAAATGTCAGTAAAACTCTGCCGAAAACACCGAAGCAACGTATCCTTCACTCTGCTCTGCTGTGCGTTTGTTCAGCTAAGTGAGTTTAATCTCCCTTTCGATTCAGGAGTTAGAAACACGTTTCTGCCAGGAGCTGCGTTTGGACATTTCTCAGTGAATGGGAGCCTATGCTGTAAGGAGAACTGTCTGCTTGTGAAACCAAAACGGAGCTAACTAACAGAACGGTCTTCAATGTGTGCATTCAACTTACCGACTTAAACTCGTGTGTTGATGGGGAAGTCTGGATACGCTTTCTGTGGAGAGATCTCAAAACAGGCATTTCCAGCACTATTCCCGCATATAACGAAATAGCAGTAAAACTCTGCCTAAAACACAGAAGCAACATATCCTACAATCTGCTCTGCTGTGCGTTTGTTCAGCTAAGTGTGTTAAATCTCCCTTTAGATTCAGGAGTTAGAAACACGTTTCTGCTAAGAGCTGCGTTTGGACATTTCTCAGTGATTGGGAGCCTATGCTGTAAGGAGAAATCTCTGCTTGTGAAACCAAAACGGAGCTACATAACAGAACGGTCTTCAATGTGTGCACTCAACTTACCCAGTTAAACTCGAGTGCTGAAATGGAAGTCTGGAACCGCGTTCTGTGGAGAGATCCCAAAACAGGCATTTCCAGCACTATTCCCGCATATAACGAAATGGCAGTAAAACTCTGCCTAAAATACAGAAGCAACGTATCCTTCAATGTGCTCTGCTATGCGTTTGTTCAGCTAAGTGAGTTAAATCTCCCTTTAGATTCAGGAGTTAGATACAAATTTCTGCTAAGAGCTGCGTTTGGACATTTCTCAGTGAATGGGAGCCTATGTTGTAAAGAGAACTGCCTGCTTGTGAAAACAAAACGGAGGTAATTAACAGAACGGTCTTCAATGTGTGCATTCAACTTATAAACTCGTTTGTTGTAGGGGAAGTCTGGAAACGCTTTCCTTTGAGAGATCTCAAAACAGGCATTTCCATCACTATTCCCGCATATAACGAAATAGCAGTAAAACCCTGCGTAAAACACAGAAGCAACGTATCCTTCAATCTGCTCTGCTGTGCGTTTGTTCAGCTAAGGGAGTTAAATCTCACTTTAGATTCAGGAGTTAGAAACACGTTTCTGCTAAGAGCTGCGTTTGGACATTTCTCAGTGAATGGGAGCCTATGCTGTAAGCAGAACTTTCTGCTTGTGAAACCAAAACAAATCTACCTAACAGAACGGTCTTCAATGTGTGCATTCAACTTACCGAGTTAAATTAGTGTGTTGAAGGGGAAGTCTGGAAACGCTTTCTGTGGAGAGATCTCAAAACAAGCATTTCCAGCATTATTCCCGCATATAACGAAATAGCAGTAAAACTCTGCCTAAAACACAGAAGCAACGTATCCATCAATCTGCTCTGCTGTGGCTTTGTTCAGCTAAGTGAATTAAATCTCCCTTTAGATTCAGGAGTTAGAAACACGTTTCTACTAAGAGTTGCGGTTGGACATTTCTCAATGAATGGGAGCCTATGTTGTAAGGAGAACTGTCTGCTTGTGAAACCAAAACGGAGCTACCTAACAGAACGGTCTTCAATGTGTGCATTCAACTTACCAATTTAAGCACGTGTGTTGAAGGGGAAGTCTGGAAACGATTTCTGTGGAGAGATCTCAAAACAGGCATTTCCAGCACTATTCCCGCATATAACGAAATAGCAATAAAACCCTGCCTAAAACACAGAAGCAACGTATCCTTCAATCTGCTCTGCTGTGCGTTTGTTCAGCTAAGTGAGTTAAATCTCCCTTTAGATTCAGGAGTTAGAAACACGTTTCTGCTAAGTGCTGTGTTTGGACATTTCTCCGTGAATTGGAGCCTTTGCTGTAAGAAGAACTGTCCCCTTGTGAAACCAAAACGGAGCTACCTAACAGAACGGTCTTCAATGTGTGCATTCAACTTACCGAGTTAAACTCGTGTGTTGAAGGGAAGTCTGGAAACGCTTTCTGTGGAGACATCCCAAAACAAGCAATTCCAGAATTATTCCCGCATATAACGAAATAGCAGTAAAACTCTGCCTAAAACACAAAAGCAACGTATCCATCAATCTGCTCTGCTGCGGCTTTGTTCAGCTAAGTGAGATAAATCTCCCTGTAGATTCAGGAGTTAGAAACACGTTTCTGCTAACAGCTGCGTTTGGACATTTCTCAGTGAATGGGAGCCTACGCTCTAAGGAGAACTGTCTGCTAGTGAAACCAAAACTGATCAACTTAACAGAACGGTCTTCAATGTGTGCATTCAACTTACCGAGTTAAACTCGTGTGTTGAAGGGGAAGTCTGGAAACGCTTTCTGTGGAGAGATCTCAAAACAGGCATTTCCAGCATTATTCCCGAATATAACGAAATAGCAGTAAAACTCTGCCTAAAACACAGCAGCAAAGTATCCTTCAATCTGCTCTGCTGTGCGTTTGTTCAGCTAAGTGAGTTAAATCTCCCTTTAGATTCAGGAGTTAGAAACACGTTTCTGCTAAGAGGTGCGTTTGGACATTTCTAAGTGAATGGAATCTTATGTTGTAAGGAGAACTGTCTGCTTGTGAAAGCAAAACGGATCGACCTAACAGAACGGTCTTCAATGTTTGCATTCATTTTACCGAGTTAAACTCGTGTGTTGAAGGGGTAGTCTGGAAAAGCTTTCTGTGGAGAGATCTCAAAACACGCATTTCCAGCACTATTCCCGCATATAACGAAATAGCAGTAAAACTCTGCCTAAAACACAGAAGCAACATATCCCACAATCTGCTCCGCTGTGCGTTTGTTCAGCTAAGTGTGTTAAATCTCCCTTTAGATTCAGGAGTTAGAAACACGTTTCTGCTAAGTGCTGCGTTTGGACATTTCTCAGTGAATGGGAGCCTATGCTGTAAGGAGAACTCTCTGCTTCTGAAACCAAAACGGAGCTACCTAACAGAACGGTCTTCAATGTGTGCACTCAACTTACTGAGTTAAACTCGAGTGCTGAAATGGAAGTCTGGAAACGCGTTCTGTGGAGAGATCTCAAAACAGGCATTTCCAGAACTATTCCCGCTTATAAAGAAATGGCAGTAAAACTCTGCCTAAAACACAGAAGCAACGTATCCTTCAATGTGCTCTGCTGTTCGTTTGTTCAGCTAAGTGAGTTAAATCTCCCTTTAGATTCAGGAGTTAGATACAAATTTCTGCTAAGAGCTGCGTTTGGACATTTCTCAGTGAATGGGAGCCTATGTTGTAAGGAGAACTGCCTGCTTGTGAAACCAAAAGGGAGGTACATAACAGAACGGTCTTCAATGTGTGCAGTCAACTTACCGAGTTAAACTCGTGTGTTGTAGGGGAAATCTGGAAACGCTTTCTGTTGAGAGATCTCAAAACAGGCATTTCCATCACTATTCCCGCATATAACGAAATAGCAGTAAAACCCTGCCTAAAACACAGAAGCAACGTATCCTTCAATCTGCTCTGCTGTGCGTTTGTTCAGCTAAGTGAGTTAAATCTCCCTTTAGATTCAGGAGTTAGAAACACGTTTCTGCTAAGAGCTGCGTTTGGACAATTCTCAGTGAATGGGAGCCTATGCTGTAAGGAGAACTGTCTGCTTGTGAAACCAAAAGGGAGCTACCTAACAGAACGGTCTTCAATGTGTGCATTCAACTTACCGAGTTAAACTCGTGTGTTGAAGGGGAAGTCTGGAAACGCTTTCTGTGGAGAGATCTCAAAACAGGCATTTCCAGCACTATTCCCGCATATAACGAAATAGAAGTACAACTCTGCCTAAAACACAGAAGCAACGTATCCTTGAATCTGCTCTGCTGTGCGTTTGTTCAGCTAAGTGAGTTAAATCTCCCTTTAGATTCAGGAGTTAGAAACACGTTTCTGCTAAGAGCTGCGTTTGGACAATTCTCAGTGAATGGGAGCCTATGCTGTAAGGAGAACTGTCTGCTTGTGAAACCAAAACGGAGCTACCTAACAGAACGGTCTTCAATGTGTGCATTCAACTTACCGAGTTAAACTCGTGTGTTGAAGGGAAGTCTGGAAACGCTTTCTGGGGAGAGATCCCAAAACAAGCAACTCCAGAATTATTCCCGCATATAACGAAATAGCAGTAAAACTCTGCCTAAAACACAAAAGCAACGTATCCATCAATCTGCACTGCTGCAGCTTTGTTCAGCTAAGTGAGATAAATCTCCCTGTAGATTCAGGAGTTAGAAACACGTTTCTCCTAAGAGCTGCATTTGGACATTTCTCAGTGAGTCGGAGCCTATGATGTAAGGAGAACTGTCTGCTTGTGAAACCAAAACGGAGCTACCTAACAGAACGGTCTTCAATGTGTGCATTCAACTTACCGAGTTAAACTCGTGTGTTGAAGGGGAAGTCTGTAAACGCTTTCTGTGGAGAGATCTCAAAACAGGCATTTCCAGCACTATTCCCGCATATAACGAAATAGCAGTACAACTCTGCCTAAAACACAGAAGCAACGTATCCTTGAATCTGCTCTGCTGTGCGTTTGTTCACCTAAGTGAGTTAAATCTCCCTTTAGATTCAGGAGTTAGAAACACGTTTCTGCTAAGAGCTGCGTTTGCACAATTCTCAGTGAATGGGAGCCTATGCTGTAAGGAGAACTGTCTGCTTGTGAAACCAAAACGGAGCTACCTAAAAGAACGGTCTTCAATGTGTGCATTCAACTTACCGAGTTAAACTCGTGTGTTGAAGGGGAAGTCTGGAAACGCTTTCTGTGTAGAGATCTCAAAACAGGCATTTCCATCACTATCCCCGCATATAACGAAATAGCAGTAAAACTCTGCCTAAAACACAGAAGCAACGTATCATTCAATCGGCTCTGCTGTGCGTTTGTTCAGCTGCGGGAGTTAAATGTCACTTTAGATTCAGGAGTTAGAAACACGTTTCTGCTAAGAGCTGTGTTTGGACATTTCTCAGTGAATGGGAGCCTTTGCTGTAAGAAGAACTGTCTCCTTGTGAAACCAAAACGGAGCTATCTAACAGAACGGTCTTCAATGTGTGCATTCAACTTACCGAGTTAAACTCGTGTGTTGAAGGGAAGTCTGGAAACGCTTTCTGTGGAGAGATCCCAAAACAAGCAATTCCAGAATTATTCCCGCATATAACGAAATAGCAGTAAAACTCTGCCTAAAACACAGCAGCAACGTATCCTTCAATCTGCTCTGCTGTGCCTTTTTTCAGCTAAGTGAGTTAAATCTCCCTTTAGATTCAGGAGTTAGAAACACGTTTCTGCTAAGAGGTGAGTTTGGACATTTCTCAGTTAATGGAATCCTATGTTGTAAGGAGAACTGTCTGTTTGTGAAACCAAAACGGATCTACCTAACAGAACGGTCTTCAATGTGTGCATTCATTTTACAGAGTTAAACTCCTGTGTTGAAGGGGAAGTCTGGAAAAGCTTTCTGTGGAGAGATCTCAAAACAGGCATTTCCAGCACTATTCCCGCATATAACGAAATAGCAGTAAAATTCTGCCTAAAACACAGAAGAAACATATCCCACAATCTGCTCTGCTGTGCGTTTGTTCAGCTAAGTGATTTAAATCTCCCTTTAGATTCAGGAGTTAGAAACACGTTTCTGCTAAGAGCTGCGTTTGGACATTTCTCAGTGAATGGGAGCCTATGCTGTAAGCAGAACTTTTTGCTTGTGAAACCAAAACAAAGCTACCTAACAGAACGGTCTTCAATGTGTGCATTCAACTTACCGACTTAAATTAGTGTGTTGAAGGGGAAGTCTGGAAACGCTTTCTGTGGAGAGATCTCAAAACAGGCATTTCCAGCACTATTCCCGCATATAACAATATAGCAGTAAAACTCTGCCTAAAACACAGAAGAAACATATCCCAAAATCTGCTCTGCTGTGCGTTTGTTCAGCTAAGTGATTTAAATCTCCCTTTAGATTCAGGAGTTAGAAACACGTTTCTGCTAAGAGCTGCGTTTGGACATTTCTCAGTGAATGGAATCCTATGTTGTAAGGAGAACTGTCTGCTTGTGAAACCAAAACGGATCTACATAAAGAACGGTATTCATTGTGTGCATTCATTTTACCGAGTTAAACTCGTGTTTTGAAGGGGAAGTCTGGAAAAGCTTTCTGTGGAGAGATCTCAAAAGAGGCATTTCCAGCACTATTCCCGCATATAACGAAATAGCAGTTAAACTCTGCCTAAAACACAGAAGCAACATATCCTAAAATCTGCACTGCTGTGCGTTTCTTCAGCTAAGTGTGTTAAATCTCCCTTTAGATTCAGGAGTTAGAAACACGTTTCTGCTAAGTGCTGCGTTTGGACATTTCTCAGTGAATGGGAGCCTATGTTGTAAGGAGAACTGCCTGCTTGTGAAACCAAAACGGAGGTACATAACAGAACGGTCTTCAATGTGTGCATTCAACTTACCGAATTAAACACGTGTGTTGTAGGGGAAGTCTGGAAACGCTTTCCTTTGAGAGATCTCAAAACAGGCATTTCCATCACTATTCCCGCATATAACGATATAGCAGTAAAACCCTGCCTAAAACACAGAAGCAACGTATCCTTCAATCTGCTCTGCTGTGCTTTTGTGCAGATAAGTGAGTTAAATCTCCCTTTAGATTCAGGAGTTAGAATCACGTTTCTGCTAAGAGCTGCATTTGGACATTTCTCAGTGAATGGGAGCCTATGCTGTAAGGAGAACTGTCTGCTTGTGAAACCAAAACGGAGCTAGCTAACAGAACGGTCTTCAATGTGTGCATTCAACTTACCGAGTTAAACTCGTGTGTTGAAGGCGAAGTCTGGAAACGCTTTCTGTGGAGAGATCTCAAAACAGGCATTTCCATCACTATGCCCGCATAAAGCGAAATAGCAGTAAAACTCTGCCTAAAACACAGAAGCAACGTATCCTTCAATCTGCTCGGCAGTGCGTTTGTTCAGCTAAGTGAGTTAAATCACACTTTCGATTCAGGAGTTAGAAAGACCTTTCTGCTAAGAGCTGCGTTTGGACATTTCTCAGTGAATGGGAGCCTATGCTGTAAGGAGAAATGTCTGCTTGTGAAACCAAAGCGCAGCTACCTAACAGAACGGTCTTCAATGTGTGCATTCAACTTACAGAGTTAAACTCGTGTTCTGAAGGGGAAGTCTGGAAACGCTTTCTGTGGAGAGATCTCAAAACAGGCATTTCCAGCACTATTCCCGCATATAACAATATAGCAGTAAAACTCTGCCTAAAACACAAAAGCAACGTATACTTCAATCTGCTCTGCTGTGCGTTTGTTCAGCTAAGTGAGTTAAATCTCCCTTTAGATTCAGGAGTCAGAAACACGTTTCTGCTAAGAGATGCGTTTGGACATTTCTCAGTGAATGGGAGCCTATGCTGTAAGGAGAACTCTCTGCTTGTGAAAACAAAACGGAGCTAACTAACAGAACGGTCTTCAATGTGTGCATTCAACTTACCGAGTTAAACTCGAGTGTTGAAATGGAAATCAGGAAAAGCGTTCTGTGGAGAGATCTCAATACAGGCATTTACAGCACTATTCCCGCATATAACGAAATGGCAGTAAAACTCTGCCGAAAACACAGAAGCAACGTATCCTTCACTCTGCTCTGCTGTGCGTTTGTTCAGCTAAGTGAGTTAAATCTCCCTTTAGATTCAGGAGTTAGAAACACGTTTCTGCTAAGAGCTGCCTTTGGACATTTCTCAGTGAATGGGAGCCTATGCTGTAAGAACTGTCTGCTTGTGAAACCAAAACGGAGCTAACTAACAGAACGGCCTTCAATGTGTGCATTCAACTTACCGACTTAAACTCGTGTGTTGAAGGGGAAGTCTGGATACGCTTTCTGTGGAGAGATCTCAAAACAGGCATTTCCAGCACTATTCCCGCATATAACGAAATAGCAGTAAAACTCTGCCTAAAACACAGAAGCAACATATCCTACAATCTGCTCTACTGTGCGTTTGTTCAGCTAAGTGTGTTAAATCTCCCTTTAGATTCAGGAGTTAGAAACACGTTTCTGCTAAGTGCTGCGTTTGGACATTTCTCAGTGATTGGGAGCCTATGCTGTAAGGAGAAATCTCTGCTTGTGAAACCAAAACGGAGCTACCTAACAGAACGGTCTTCAATGTGTGCACTCAATTTACCGAGTTAAACTCGAGTGCTGAAATGGAAGTCTGGAACCGCGTTCTGTGGAGAGATCACAAAACAGGCATTTCCAGCACTATTCCCGCATATAACGAAATGGCAGTAAAACTCTGCCTAAAACACAGAAGCAACGTATCCTTCAATGTGCTCTGCTGTGCGTTTGTTCAGCTAAGTGAGTTAAATCTCCCTTTAGATTCAGGAGTTAGATACAAATTTCTGCTAAGAGCTGCGTTTGGACATTTCTCAGTGAATGGGAGCCTATGTTGTAAGGAGAACTGCCTGCTTGTGAAACCAAAACGGAGGTACATAACAGAACGGTCTTCAATGTGTGCATTCAACTTACCGAGTTAAACTCGTGTGTTGTAGGGGAAGTCTGGAAACGCTTTCCTTTGAGAGATCTCAAAACAGGCATTTCCATCACTATTCCCGCATATAACGAAATAGCAGTAAAACCCTGCCTAAAACACAGAAGCAACGTATCCTTCAATCTGCTCTGCTGTGCGTTTGTTCAGATAAGTGAGTTAAATCTCCCTTTAGATTCAGGAGTTAGAATCATGTTTCTGCTAAGAGCTGCATTTGGACATTTCTCAGTGAATGGGAGCCTATGCTGTAAGGAGAACTGTCTGCTTGTGAAACCAAAACGGAGCTACCTAACAGAACGGTCTTCAATGTGTGCATTCAACTTACCGAGTTAAACTCGTGTGTTGAAGGCGAAGTCTGGAAACGCTTTCTGTGGAGAGATCTCAAAACAGGCATTTCCAGCACTATGCCTGCATATAGCGAAATAGCAGTAAAACTCTGCCTAAAACACAGAAGCAACGTATCCTTCAATCTGCTCGGCTGTGCGTTTGTTCAGCTAAGTGAGTTAATTCTCCCTTTCGATTCAAGAGTTAGAAAGACCCTTCTGCTAAGAGCTGCGTTTGGACATTTCTCAGTGAATGGGAGCCTATGCTGTAAGGAGAAATGTCTGCTTGTGAAACCAAAGCGCAGCTACCTAACAGAACGGTCTTCAATGTGTGCATTCAACTTACAGAGTTAAACTCGTGTTCTGAAGGGGAAGTCTTGAAACGCTTTCTGTGGAGAGATCTCAAAACAGGCATTTCCAGCACTATTCCCGCATATAACAATATAGCAGAAAAACTCTGCCTAAAACACAAAAGCAACGTATCCTTCAATCTGCTCTGCTGTGCGTTTTTTCAGCTAAGTGAGTTAAATCTCCCTTTAGATTCAGGAGTCAGAAACACGTTTCTGCTAAGAGATGCGTTTGGACATTTCTCAGTGAATGGGAGCCTATGCTGTAAGGAGAACTCTCTGCTTGTGAAAACAAAACGGAGCTAACTAACAGAACGGTCTTCAATGTGTGCATTCAACTTACCGAGTTAAACTCGAGTGTTGAAATGGAAATCAGGAAAAGCGTTCTGTGGAGAGATCTCAAAACAGGCATTTACAGCGCTATTCCCGCATATAACGAAATGGCAGTAAAATTCTGCCGAAAACACAGAAGCAACGTATCCTTCACTCTGCTCTGCTGTGCGTTTGTTCAGCTAAGTGAGTTAAATCTCCCTTTAGATTCAGGAGTTAGAAACACGTTTCTGCTAAGAGCTGCGTTTGGACATTTCTCAGTGAATGGGAGCCTATGCTGTAAGGAGAACTGTCTGCTGGTGAAACCAAAACGGAGCTAACTAACAGAACGGTCGTCAATGTGTGCATTCAACTTACCGACATAAACTCGTGTGTTGAAGGGGAAGTCTGGATACGCTTTCTGTGGAGAGATCTCAAAACAGGCATTTCCAGCACTATTCCCGCATATAACGAAATAGCAGTAAAACTCTGCCTAAAACACAGAAGAAACATACCCTACAATCTGCTCTGCTGTGCGTTTGTTCAGCTAAGTGAGTTAAATCTCCCTTTAGATTCAGGAGTTAGAAGCACGTTTCTGCTAAGAGCTGGGTTTGGACATTTCTCAGTGAATGGGAGCCTAGGCTGTAAGGAGAACTGTCTGTTTTTGAAAGCAAAACGGATCTACCGAACAGAACGGTCTTCAATGTTTGCATTCAACTTACCGAGATAAACTCGTGTGTTGAAGGGGAAGTCTGGAAACTCTTTCTGTGGAGAGATCTCAAAACATGCATTTCCAGCAATATTCCCGCATATAGTGAAAGAGCAGTAAAACTCTGCCTAAAATACAGAAGCAACGTATCCTTCAATCTGCTCTGCTGTGTGTTTGTTCAGCTAAGTGAGTTAAATCTCCCTTTAGATTCAGGAGTTAGAAACACGTTTCTGCTAAGAGCTGCGTTTGGACATTTCTCAGTGAATGGGAGCCTATGCTGTAAGGAGAACTGTCTGCTTGTGAAACCAAAACGGAGCTACCTAACAGAATGGTCTTCAATGTGTTCATTCAAGTTACCGATTTAAACACCTGTGTTGTAGGGGAAGTCTGGAAACCCTTTGTGTGGAGAGATCTCAAAACAGGCATTTCCAGCACTATTCCCGCATATAACGAAATAGCAGTAAAAATCTGCCTACATCACAGAAGCAACGTATCATTCAATCTGCTCTGCTGTGCGTTTGTTCAGCTAAGAGAGTTAAATCTCCCTTTAGATTCAGGAGTTAGAAACACGTTTCTGCTAATAGCTGCGTTTGGACATTTCACAGTGAATGGGAGCCTATGCTGTAAGTAGAACTGTCTACTTGTGAAACCAAAACGGAACTACCTAACAGAACGGTCTTCAATGTGTGCATTCAACTTACCGAGTTAAACCCGTGTGTTGAAGGGGAAGTCTGTAAACGCTTTCTGTGGAGAGATCTCAAAACAGGCATTTCCAGCACTATTCCCGCATATAACGAAATAGCAGTAAAACTCTGCCTAAAACACAGAAGCAACGTATCCTTCAATCTGCTCTGCTGTGTGTTTGTTCAGCTAAGTGAGTCAAATCTCCCTTTATATTCACGAGTTAGAAACAGGTTTCTGCTAAGAGCTGCGTTTGGACATTTCTCAGTGAATGGGAGCCTATGCTGTAAGGAGAACTCTCTGCTTGTGAAACCAAAACGGAGCTACCTACCAGAACGGTCTTCAATGTGTGCATTCAATTTACCGAGTTAAACTCCTGTGTTGAAGGCGAAGTCTGGAAACGCTTTCTGTGGAGAGATGTCAAAACAGGCATTTCCAGCACTATGCCCGCATATAACGAAATAGCAGTAAAACTCTGCCTAAAACACAGAAGCAACGTATCTTTCAATCTGCTCGGCTGTGCGTTTGTTCAGCTAAGTGAGTTAAATCTCCCTTTAGATTCAGGAGTTAGAAAGACGTTTCTGCTAAGAGCTGCGTTTGGACATTTCTCAGTGAATGGGAGCCTATGCTGTAAGGAGAACTCTCTGCTTGTGAAACCAAAACGGAGCTAACTAACAGAACGGTCTTCAATGTGTGCATTCAACTTACCGAGTTAAACTCGAGTGTTGAAATGGAAGTCAGGAAAAGCGTTCTGTGGAGAGATCTCAAAACAAGCATTTCCAGCACTATTCTCGCATATAACGAAATGGCAGTAAAACTCTGCCTAAAACACAGAAGCAACGTATCCTTCAATCTGCTCTGCTGTGAGTTTGTTCAGCTAAGTGAGTCAAATCTCCCTTCAGATTCAGGAGTTAGATACAACTTTCTGCTAAGAGCTGAGTTTGGACATTTCTCAGTGAATGGGAGCCCATGCTGTAAGGAGAACTGTCTGCTTGTGAAACCAAAACGGATCTACCAAACAGAACGGTCTTCAATGTGTGCATTCAACTTACCGAGTTAAACTCGTGTGTTGTAGGGGAAGTCTGGAAACGCTTTCTGTTGAGAGATCTCAAAACAGGCATTTCCATCACTATTCCCTCATATAACGAAATAGCAGTAAAATTCTGCCTAAAACACAGAAGCAACGTATCCTTCAATCTGCACTGCTGTGCGTTTGTTCAGCTAAGTGAGTTAAATCTCCCTTTAGATTCAGGAGTTAGAAACACGTTTCTGCTAAGAGCTGTGTTTGGACATTTCTCAGTGAATGGGAGCCTATGGTGTAAGGAGAACTGTCTGCTTGTGAAACCAAAACGGAGCTACCTAATAGAACGGTCTTCAATGTGTGCATTCAACTTGCCGAGTTAAGCACGTGTGTTGAAGGGGAAGTCTGGAAACGATTTCTGTGGAGAGATCTCAAAACAGGCATTTCCAGCACTATTCCCGCATATAACGATATAGAAGTAAAACTCTGCCTAAAACACAGAAGAAACGTATCCTTCAATCTGCTCTGCTGTGCGTTTGTTCAGCTAAGTGAGTTAAATCTCCCTTTAGATTCAGGAGTTAGATACAAGTTTCTGCTAAGAGCTGCGTTTGGATATTTCTCAGTGAATGGGAGCCTATGCTGTAAGGAGAACTGTCTGCTTGTGAAACCAAAACGGATCTACCTAACAGAACGGTCTTCAGTGTGTGCATTCAACTTACATAGTTAAACTCGTGTGTTGAAGGGGAAGTCTGGAAACGCTTTCTGTGGAGAGATCTCAAAACAGGCATTTCCAGCACTAATCCCGCATATAACGAAATAGCAGTAAAACACTGCCTAAAACACAGAAGCAACATATCCTACAATCTGCTCTGCTGTGCGTTTGTTCAGCTAAGTGTGTTAAATCTCCCTTTAGATTCAGGAGTTAGAAACACGTTTCTGCTAAGAGCTGCGTTTGGACATTTCTCAGTGATTGGGAGCCTATGCTGTAAGGAGAAATCTCTGCTTCTGAAACCAAAACGGAGCTACCTAACAGAACGGTCTTCAATGTGTGCACTCAACTTACCGAGTTAAACTCGAGTGCTGAAATGGAAGTCTGGAACCGCGTTCTGTGGAGAGATCTCAAAACAGGCATTTCCAGCACTATTCCCGCATATAACAATATAGCAGAAAAACTCTGCCTAAAACACAAAAGCAACGTATCCTTCAATCTGCTCTGCTGTGCGTTTGTTCAGCTAAGTGAGTTAAATCTCCCTTTAGATTCAGGATTTAGATACAAATTTCTGCTAAGAGCTGCGTTTGGACATTTCTCAGTGAATGGGAGCCTATGTTGTAAGGAGAACGGCCTGCTTGTGAAACCAAAACGGAGGTACATAACAGAACGGTCTTCAATGTGTGCATTCAACTTACCGAGTTAAACTCGTGTGTTGAAGGGGAAGTCTGGAAACGCTTTCTGTGGAGAGATCTCAAAACAGGCATTTCCAGCACTATTCCCGCATATAACAATATAGCAGAAAAACTCTGCCTAAAACACAAAAGCAACGTATCCTTCAATCTGCTCTGCTGTGCGTTTGTTCAGCTAAGTGAGTTAAATCTCCCTTTAGATTCAGGAGTCAGAAACACGTTTCTGCTAAGAGATGTGTTTGGACATTTCTCAGTGAATGGGAGCCTATGCTGTAAGGAGAACTCTCTGCTTGTGAAACCAAAACGGAGCTAACTAACAGAACGGTCTTCAATGTGTGCATTCAACTTACCGAGTTAAACTCGAGTGTTGAAATGGAAATCAGGAAAAGCGTTCTGTGGAGAGATCTCAAAACAGGCATTTACAGCACTATTCCCGCATATAACGAAATGGCAGTAAAACTCTGCCGAAAACACAGAAGCAACGTATCCTTCAATTTGCTCTGCTGTGCGTTTGTTCAGCTAAGTGAGTTAAATCTCCCTTTAGATTCAGGAGTTAGATACAAGTTTCTGCTAAGAGCTGCGTTTGGACATTTCTCAGTGAATGGGAGCCTATGCTGTAAGGAGAAATGTCTGCTTGTGAAACCAAAGCGCAGCTACCTAACAGAACGGTCTTCAATGTGTGCATCCAACTTACAGAGTTAAACTCGTGTTCTGAAGGGTATGTCTGGAAACGCTTTCTGTGGAGAGATCTCAAAACAGGCATTTCCAGCACTATTACCGCATATAACAATATAGCAGTAAAACTCTGCCTAAAACACAAAAGCAACGTATCCTTCAGTCTGCTCTGCTGTGCGTTTGTTCAGCTAAGTGAGTTAAATCTCCCTTTAGATTCAGGATTCAGAAACACGTTTCTGCTAAGAGATGCGTTTGGACATTTCTCAGTGAATGGGAGCCTATGCTGTAAGGAGAACTCTCTGCTTGTGAAAACAAAACGGAGCTAACTAACAGAACGGTCTTCAATGTGTGCATTCAACTTACCGAGTTAAACTCGAGTGTTGAAATGGAAATCAGGAAAAGCGTTCTGTGGAGAGATCTCAAAACAGGCATTTACAGCACTATTCCCGCATATAACGAAATGTCAGTAAAACTCTGCCGAAAACACCGAAGCAACGTATCCTTCACTCTGCTCTGCTGTGCGTTTGTTCAGCAAAGTGAGTTAAATCTCCCTTTCGATTCAGGAGTTAGAAACACGTTTCTGCCAGGAGCTGCGTTTGGACATTTCTCAGTGAATGGGAGCCTATGCTGTAAGGAGAACTGTCTGCTTGTGAAACCAAAACGGAGCTAACTAACAGAACGGTCTTCAATGTGTGCATTCAACTTACCGACTTAAACTCGTGTGTTGATGGGGAAGTCTGGATACGCTTTCTATGGAGAGATCTCAAAACAGGCATTTCCAGCACTATTCCCGCATATAACGAAATAGCAGTAAAACTCTGCCTAAAACACAGAAGCAACATATCCTACAATCTGCTCTGCTGTGCGTTTGTTCAGCTAAGTGTGTTAAATCTCCCTTTAGATTCAGGAGTTAGAAACACGTTTCTGCTAAGAGCTGCGTTTGGACATTTCTCAGTGATTGGGAGCCTATGCTGTAAGGAGAAATCTCTGCTTGTGAAACCAAAACGGAGCTACATAACAGAACGGTCTTCAATGTGTGCACTCAACTTACCCAGTTAAACTCGAGTGCTGAAATGGAAGTCTGGAACCGCGTTCTGTGGAGAGATCTCAAAACAGGCATTTCCAGCACTATTCCCGCATATAACGAAATGGCAGTAAAACTCTGCCTAAAATACAGAAGCAACGTATCCTTCAATGTGCTCTGCTATGCGTTTGTTCAGCTAAGTGAGTTAAATCTCCCTTTAGATTCAGGAGTTAGATACAAATTTCTGCTAAGAGCTGCGTTTGGACATTTCTCAGTGAATGGGAGCCTATGTTGTAAAGAGAACTGCCTGCTTGTGAAAACAAAACGGAGGTAATTAACAGAACGCTCTTCAATGTGTGCATTCAACTTATAAACTCGTTTGTTGTAGGGGAAGTCTGGAAACGCTTTCCTTTGAGAGATCTCAAAACAGGCATTTCCATCACTATTCCCGCATATAACGAAATAGCAGTAAAACCCTGCGTAAAACACAGAAGCAACGTATCCTTCAATCTGCTCTGCTGTGCGTTTGTTCAGCTAAGGGAGTTAAATCTCACTTTAGATTCAGGAGTTAGAAACACGTTTCTGCTAAGAGCTGCGTTTGGACATTTCTCAGTGAATGGGAGCCTATGCTGTAAGCAGAACTTTCTGCTTGTGAAACCAAAACAAATCTACCTAACAGAACGGTCTTCAATGTGTGCATTCAACTTACCGAGTTAAATTAGTGTGTTGAAGGGGAAGTCTGGAAACGCTTTCTGTGGAGAGATCTCAAAACAAGCATTTCCAGCATTATTCCCGCATATAACGAAATAGCAGTAAAACTCTGCCTAAAACACAGAAGCAACGTATCCATCAATCTGCTCTGCTGTGGCTTTGTTCAGCTAAGTGAATTAAATCTCCCTTTAGATTCAGGAGTTAGAAACACGTTTCTACTAAGAGTTGCGGTTGGACATTTCTCAATGAATGGGAGCCTATGTTGTAAGGAGAACTGTCTGCTTGTGAAACCAAAACGGAGCTACCTAACAGAACGGTCTTCAATGTGTGCATTCAACTTACCAATTTAAGCACGTGTGTTGAAGGGGAAGTCTGGAAACGATTTCTGTGGAGAGATCTCAAAACAGGCATTTCCAGCACTATTCCCGCATATAACGAAATAGCAGTAAAACCCTGCCTAAAACACAGAAGCAACGTATCCTTCAATCTACTCTGCTGTGCGTTTGTTCAGCTAAGTGAGTTAAATCTCCCTTTAGATTCAGGAGTCAGAAACACGTTTCTGCTTAGAGCTGCGTTTGGACATTTCTCAGTGAATGGGAGCCTATGGTGTAAGGAGAACTGTCTGCTTGTGAAACCAAAACGGAGCTACCTAACAGAACGGTCTTCAATGTGTCCATTCAACTTACCGAGTTAAACTCGTGTGTTGAAGGGGAAGTCTGGAAACGCTTTCTGTGGAGAGATCTCAAAACAGGCATTTCCAGCACTATTCCCGCATATAACGAAATAGCAGTAAAACTCTGCCTAAAACACAGAAGCAACGTATCCTTCAATCGGCTCTGCTGTGCGTTTGTTCAGCTAAGGGAGTTAAATCTCACTTTAGATTCAGGAGTTAGAAACACGTTTCTGCTAAGTGCTGTGTTTGGACATTTCTCCGTGAATTGGAGCCTTTGCTGTAAGAAGAACTGTCCCCTTGTGAAACCAAAACGGAGCTACCTAACAGAACGGTCTTCAATGTGTGCATTCAACTTACCGAGTTAAACTCGTGTGTTGAAGGGAAGTCTGGAAACGCTTTCTGTGGAGACATCCCAAAACAAGCAATTCCAGAATTATTCCCGCATATAACGAAATAGCAGTAAAACTCTGCCTAAAACACAAAAGCAACGTATCCATCAATCTGCTCTGCTGCGGCTTTGTTCAGCTAAGTGAGATAAATCTCCCTGTAGATTCAGGAGTTAGAAACACGTTTCTGCTAACAGCTGCGTTTGGAAATTTCTCAGTGAATGGGAGCCTACGCTCTAAGGAGAACTGTCTGCTAGTGAAACCAAAACTGATCAACTTAACAGAACGGTCTTCAATGTGTGCATTCAACTTACCGAGTTAAACTCGTGTGTTGAAGGGGAAGTCTGGAAACGCTTTCTGTGGAGAGATCTCAAAACAGGCATTTCCAGCATTATTCCCGAATATAACGAAATAGCAGTAAAACTCTGCCTAAAACACAGCAGCAAAGTATCCTTCAATCTGCTCTGCTGTGCGTTTGTTCAGCTAAGTGAGTTAAATCTCCCTTTAGATTCAGGAGTTAGAAACACGTTTCTGCTAAGAGGTGCGTTTGGACATTTCTAAGTGAATGGAATCCTATGTTGTAAGGAGAACTGTCTGCTTGTGAAACCAAAACGGATCTACCTAACAGAACGGTCTTCAATGTTTGCATTCATTTTACCGAGTTAAACTCGTGTGTTGAAAGGGTAGTCTGGAAAAGCTTTCTGTGGAGAGATCTCAAAACACGCATTTCCAGCACTATTCCCGCATATAACGAAATAGCAGTAAAACTCTGCCTAAAACACAGAAGCAACATATCCCACAATCTGCTCCGCTGTGCGTTTGTTCAGCTAAGTGTGTTAAATCTCCCTTTAGATTCAGGAGTTAGAAACACGTTTCTGCTAAGTGCTGCGTTTGGACATTTCTCAGTGAATGGGAGCCTATGCTGTAAGGAGAACTCTCTGCTTCTGAAACCAAAACGGAGCTACCTAACAGAACGGTCTTCAATGTGTGCACTCAACTTACTGAGTTAAACTCGAGTGCTGAAATGGAAGTCTGGAAACGCGTTCTGTGGAGAGATCTCAAAACAGGCATTTCCAGAACTATTCCCGCTTATAAAGAAATGGCAGTAAAACTCTGCCTAAAACACAGAAGCAACGTATCCTTCAATGTGCTCTGCTGTTCGTTTGTTCAGCTAAGTGAGTTAAATCTCCCTTTAGATTCAGGAGTTAGATACAAATTTCTGCTAAGAGCTGCGTTTGGACATTTCTCAGTGAATGGGAGCCTATGTTGTAAGGAGAACTGCCTGCTTGTGAAACCAAAAGGGAGGTACATAACAGAACGGTCTTCAATGTGTGCAGTCAACTTACCGAGTTAAACTGGTGTGTTGTAGGGGAAATCTGGAAACGCTTTCTGTTGAGAGATCTGAAAACAGGCATTTCCATCACTATTCCCGCATATAACGAAATAGCAGTAAAACCCTGCCTAAAACACAGAAGCAACGTATCCTTCAATCTGCTCTGCTGTGTGTTTGTTCAGCTAAGTGAGTTAAATCTCCCTTTAGATTCAGGAGTTAGAAACACGTTTCTGCTAAGAGCTGCGTTTGGACAATTCTCAGTGAATGGGAGCCTATGCTGTAAGGAGAACTGTCTGCTTGTGAAACCAAAAGGGAGCTACCTAACAGAACGGTCTTCAATGTGTGCATTCAACTTACCGAGTTAAACTCGTGTGTTGAAGGGGAAGTCTGGAAACGCTTTCTGTGGAGAGATCTCAAAACAGGCATTTCCAGCACTATTCCCGCATATAACGAAATAGCAGTACAACTCTGCCTAAAACACAGAAGCAACGTATCCTTGAATCTGCTCTGCTGTGCGTTTGTTCAGCTAAGTGAGTTAAATCTCCCTTTAGATTCAGGAGTTAGAAACACGTTTCTGCTAAGAGCTGCGTTTGGACAATTCTCAGTGAATGGGAGCCTATGCTGTAAGGAGAACTGTCTGCTTGTGAAACCAAAACGGAGCTACCTAACAGAACGGTCTTCAATGTGTGCATTCAACTTACCGAGTTAAACTCGTGTGTTGAAGGGAAGTCTGGAAACGCTTTCTGGGGAGAGATCCCAAAACAAGCAACTCCAGAATTATTCCCGCATATAACGAAATAGCAGTAAAACTCTGCCTAAAACACAAAAGCAACGTATCCATCAATCTGCACTGCTGCAGCTTTGTTCAGCTAAGTGAGATAAATCTCCCTGTAGATTCAGGAGTTAGAAACACGTTTCTCCTAAGAGCTGCATTTGGACATTTCTCAGTGAGTCGGAGCCTATGATGTAAGGAGAACTCTCTGCTTGTGAAACCAAAAGGGAGCTGCCTAAGAGAACGGTCTTCAATGTGTGCATTCAACTTACCGAGTTAAACTCGTGTGTTGAAGGGGAAGTCTGTAAACGCTTTCTGTGGAGAGATCTCAAAACAGGCATTTCCAGCACTATGCCCGCATATAACAAAATAGCAGTAAAACTCTGCCTACAACACAGAAGCAACGTATCCTTCAATCTGCTCTGCTGTGCGTTTGTTCAGCTAAGTGAGTTAAATCTCCCTTTAGATTCAGGAGTTAGAAACACGTTTCCGCTAAGAGCTGCGTTTGGACATTTCTCAGTGAATGGGAGCCTATGCTGTAAGGAGAACTGTCTGCTTGTGAAACCAAAACGGAGCTACCTAACAGAACGGTCTTCAATGTGTGCATTCAACTTACCGAGTTAAACTCGTGTGTTGAAGGGGAAGTCTGTAAACGCTTTCTGTGGAGAGATCTCAAAACAGGCATTTCCAGCACTATTCCCGCATATAACGAAATAGCAGTACAACTCTGCCTAAAACACAGAAGCAACGTATCCTTGAATCTGCTCTGCTGTGCGTTTGTTCACCTAAGTGAGTTAAATCTCCCTTTAGATTCAGGAGTTAGAAACACGTTTCTGCTAAGAGCTGCGTTTGCACAATTCTCATTGAATGGGAGCCTATGCTGTAAGGAGAACTGTCTGCTTGTGAAACCAAAACGGAGCTACCTAAAAGAACGGTCTTCAATGTGTGCATTCAACTTACCGAGTTAAACTCGTGTGTTGAAGGGGAAGTCTGGAAACGCTTTCTGTGTAGAGATCTCAAAACAGGCATTTCCATCACTATCCCCGCATATAACGAAATAGCAGTAAAACTCTGCCTAAAACACAGAAGCAACGTATCATTCAATCGGCTCTGCTGTGCGTTTGTTCAGCTGCGGGAGTTAAATGTCACTTTAGATTCAGGAGTTAGAAACACGTTTCTGCTAAGAGCTGTGTTTGGACATTTCTCAGTGAATGGGAGCCTTTGCTGTAAGAAGAACTGTCTCCTTGTGAAACCAAAACGGAGCTATCTAACAGAACGGTCTTCAATGTGTGCATTCAACTTACCGAGTTAAACTCGTGTGTTGAAGGGAAGTCTGGAAACGCTTTCTGTGGAGAGATCCCAAAACAAGCAATTCCAGAATTATTCCCGCATATAACGAAATAGCAGTAAAACTCTGCCTAAAACACAGCAGCAACGTATCCTTCAATCTGCTCTGCTGTGCCTTTTTTCAGCTAAGTGAGTTAAATCTCCCTTTAGATTCAGGAGTTAGAAACACGTTTCTGCTAAGAGGAGAGTTTGGACATTTCTCAGTTAATGGAATCCTATGTTGTAAGGAGAACTGTCTGTTTGTGAAACCAAAACGGATCTACCTAACAGAACGGTCTTCAATGTGTGCATTCATTTTACAGAGTTAAACTCCTGTGTTGAAGGGGAAGTCTGGAAACGTTCTCTGTGGAGAGATCTCAAAACAGGCATTTCCAGCACTGTTCCCACATGAAACGAAATATCATTAAAACTCTGCCTAAAACACAGAAGCAACGTATCCGTTAATCTGCTCTGCTGTGGCTTTGTTCAGCTAAGTGAGTTAAATCTCCCTTTAGATTCAGGAGTTAGAAACACGTTTATGCTAAGAGCTGGGTTTGGACATTTCTCAGTGAATTGGAGCCTATGCTGTAAGGAGAACTGTCTGCTTGTGAAACCAAAACGGAGCTACCTAACAGAACGGTCTTCAATGACTGCCTTCAACTTACCCAGTTAAACTCGTGTGTTGAAGGGGAAGTCTGGAAACGCTTTCTGTGGGGAGATCTCAAAGCAGGCATTTCCAGCATTATTCCCGCAAATAACGAAATAGCAGTAAAACTCTGCCTAAAACACAGCAGTAACGTATCCTTCAATCTGCTCTGCTGTGCGTTTGTTCAGCTAAGTGAGTTAAATCTCCCTTTAGATTCAGGAGTTAGAAACACGTTTCTGCTAAGAGCTGCGTTTGGACATTTCTCAGTGAATGGGAGCCTATGCTGTAAGGAGAACTGTCTGCTTGTGAAACCAAAACGGAGCTACCTAACAGAACGGACTTCAATGCGTGCATTCAACTTACAGAGTTAAATTCGTGTTTTGAAGGGGAAGTCTGGAAACGTTTTCTGTGGAGAGATCTCAAAAGAGGCATTTCCAGCACTATTCCCGCATATAACGAAAGAGCAGTAAAACTCTGCCTAAAACACAGAAGCAATGTATCCTTCAATCTGCTCTGCTGTGCGTTTGTTCAGCTAAGTGAGTTAAATCTCCCTTTAGATTCAGGAGTTAGAAACACGTCTCTGCTAAGAGCTGCGTTTGGACGTTTCTCATTGAATGGGAGTCTATGCTGTAAGGAGAACTGTTTGCTTGTGAAACCAAAACGGAGCTACCTAACAGAACGGTCTTCAATGTGTGCATTCAACTTACCGAGTTAAACTCGTGTGTTGAAGGGGAAGTCTGGAAACGCTTTCTGTGGAGAGATCTCAAAACAGGCATTTCCAGCACTATTCCCGCAAGTAACGAAATAGCAGTAAAACTCTGCCTAAAACACAGAAGCAACGTATCCTTGAATCTGCTCTGCTGTGCGTTTGGTCAGCTAAGTGAGTTAAATCTCCCTTTAGATTCAGGAGTTAGAAACACGTTTCTGCTAAGAGCTGCGTTTGGACTTTTCTCAGTAAATGGGAGCCTATGCTGTAAGGAGAACTGTCTGCTTTTGAAACCAAAACGGAGCTACCTAACAGAACGGTGTTCAATGCGTGCATTCAACTTACCGAGTTAAATTCGTGTGTTGAAGGGGAAGTCTGGAAACGTTTTCTGTGGAGAGATCTCAAAACAGGCATTTCCAGCACTGTTCCCACATATAACGAAATATCATTAAAACGCTGCCTAAAACACAGAAGCAACGTATCCGTTAAGCTGCTCTGCTGTGGCTTTGTTCAGCTAAGTGAGTTAAATCTCCCTTTAGATTCAGGAGTTAGAAACACGTTTATGCTAAGAGCTGGGTTTGGACATTTCTCAGTGAATTGGAGCCTATGCTGTAAGGAGAACTGTCTGCTTGTGAAAACAAAACGGAGCTACCTAACAGAACGGTCTTCAATGACTGCCTTCAACTTACCGTGTTAAACTCGTGTGTTGAAGGGGAAGTCTGGAAACGCTTTCTGTGGGGAGATCTCAAAGCAGGCATTTCCAGCATTATTCCCGCAAATAACGAAATAGCAGTAAAACTCTGCCTAAAACACAGCAGCAACGAATCCTTCAATCTGCTCTGCTGTGCGTTTGTTCAGCTAAGTGAGTTAAATCTCCCTTTAGATTCAGGAGTTAGAAACACGTCTCTACTAAGAGCTGCGTTTAGACGTTTCTCATTGAATGGGAGTCTATGCTGTAAGGAGAACTGTTTGCTTGTGAAACCAAAACGGAGCTACCTAACAGAACGGTCTTCAATGTGTGCATTCAACTTACCGAGTTAAACTCGTGTGTTGAAGGGGAAGTCTGGAAACGCTTTTTGTGGAGAGATCTCAAAACAGGCATTTCCAGCACTATTCCCGCAAGTAACGAAATAGCAGTAAAACTCTGCCTAAAACACAGAAGGAACGTATCCATCAATCTGCTCTGCTGTGGCTTTGTTCAGCTAAGTGAATTAAATCTCCCTTTAGATTCAGGAGTTAGAAACACGTTTCTACTAAGAGTTGCGGTTGGACATTTCTCAATGAATGGGAGCCTATGTTGTAAGGAGAACTGTGTGCTTGTGAAACAAAAACGGAGCTACCTAACAGAACGGTCTTCAATGTGTGCATTCAACTTACCGATTTAAGCACGTGTGTTGAAGGGGAAGTCTGGATACGATTTCTGTGGAGAGATCTCAAAACAGGCATTTCCAGCACTATTCCCGCATATAACGAAATAGCAGTAAAACCCTGCCTAAAACACAGAAGCAACGTATCCTTCAATCTGCTCTGCTGTGCGTTTGTTCAGCTAAGTGAGTTAAATCTCCCTTTAGATTCAGGAGTCAGAAACACGTTTCTGCTTAGAGCTGCGTTTGGACATTTCTCAGTGAATGGGAGCCTATGGTGTAAGGAGAACTGTCTGCTTGTGAAACCAAAACGGAGCTACCTAACAGAGCGGTCTTCAATGTGTGCATTCAACTTACCGTGTTAAGCACGTGTGTTGAAGGGGAAGTCTGGAAACGTTTTCTGTGGAGAGATCTCAAAACAGGCATTTCCAGCACTATTCCCGCATATAACGAAATAGCAGTAAAACCCTGCCTAAAACACAGAAGCAACGTATCCTTCAATCTGCTCTGCTGTGCGTTTGTTCAGCTAAGTGAGTTAAATCTCCCTTTAGATTCACGAGTTAGAAACACGTTTCTGCAAAGAGCTGCGTTTGGACATTTCTCAGTGAATGGGAGCCTATGCCGTAAGCAGAACTGTCTGCTTGTGAAAACAAAACGGAGCTACCTAACAGAACGGTCTTCAATGTGTGCATTCAACTTACCGAGCTAAACTCGTGTGTTGTAGGGGAAGTCTGGAAACGCTTTCTGTTGAGAGATCTCAAAACAGGCATTTCCATCAGTATTCCCTCATATTACGAAATAGCAGTAAAACTCTGCCTAAAACACAGAAGCAACGTATCCTTCAATCGGCTCTGCTGTGCGTTTGTTCAGCTAAGGGAGTTAAATCTCACTTTAGATTCAGGAGTTAGAAACACGTTTCTGCTAAGAGCTGTGTTTGGACATTTCTCAGTGAATGGGAGCCTTTGCTGTAAGAAGAACTGTCTCCTTGTGAAACCGAAACGGAGCTACCTAACAGAACGGTCTCCAATGTGTGCATTCAACTTACCGAGTTAAGCTCATGTGTTGAAGGGAAGTCTGGAAACGCTTTCTGTGGAGAGATCCCAAAACAAGCAATTCCAGAATTATTCCCGCATATAACGAAATAGCAGTAAAACTCTGCCTAAAACACAAAAGCAACGTATCCATCAATCTGCTCTGCTGCGGCTTTGTTCAGCTAAGTGAGATAAATCTCCTTGTAAATTCAGGAGTTAGAAACACGTTTCTGCTACGAGCTGCGTTTGGACATTTCTCAGTGAATGGGAGCCTACGCTCTAAGGACAACTGTCTGCAAGTGAAACCAAAACGGATCTACCTAACAGAACGGTCTTCAATGTGTGCATTCAACTTACCGAGTTAAACTCGTGTGTTGTAGGGGAAGTTTGGAAACGCTTTCTGTGGAGAGATCTCAAAACAGGCAATTCCAGCACTATTCCCGCATATAACGAAATAGCAGTAAATCTCTGCCTAAAACACAGAAGCAACGTATCCTTCAATCTGCTCTGCTGTGCGTTTGTTCAGCTAAGTGAGTTAAATCTCCCTTTAGATTCAGGAGTTTGAAACACGTTTCTGCTAAGAGGTGCGTTTGGACATTTCTCAGTGAATGGAATCCTATGTTGTAAGGAGAACTGTCTGCTTGTGAAACCAAAACGGATCTACCTAACAGAACGGTCTTCAATGTGTGCACTCAACTTACCGAGTTAAACTCGAGTACTGAAATGGAAGTCTGGGAACGCGTTCTGTGGTGAGATCTCAAAACAGGCATTTCCAGCACTATTCCCGCATATAAAGAAATGGCAGTAAAACTCTGCCTAAAACACAGAGGCAACGTATCCTTCAATGTGCTCTGCTGTTCGTTTGTTCAGCTAAGTGAGTTAAATCTCCCTTTAGATTCAGGAGTTAGATACAAATTTCTGCTAAGAGCTGCGTTTGGACATTTCTCAGTGAATGGGAGCCTATGTTGTAAGGAGAACTGCCTGCTTGTGAAACCAAAACAGAGGTACATAACAGAACGGTCTTCAATGTGTGCATTCAACTTACCGAGTTAAACTCGTGTGTTGTAGGGGAAATCTGGAATCGCTTTCTGTTGAGAGATCTCAAAACAGGCATTTCCATCACTATTCCCGCATATAACGAAATAGCAGTAAAACCCTGCCTAAAACACAGAAGCAACGTATTCTTCAATCTGCTCTGCGGTGCGTTTGTTCAGCTAAGTGAGTTAAATCTCCCTTTAGATTCAGGAGTTAGAAACAGGTTTCTGCTAAGAGCTTCGTTTGGACATTTCTCAGTGAGTCGGAGCCTATGCTGTAAGGAGAAGTGTCTGCTTGTGAAACCAAAACGGAGCTACCTAACAGATCGGTCTTCAATGTGTGCATTCAACTTACCGAGTTAAATTCCTCTGTTGAAGGCGAAGTCTGGAAACGCTTTCTGTGGAGAGATCTCAAAACAGGCATTTCCAGCACTATTCTCGCATATAACGAAATAGAAGTACAACTCTGCCTAAAACACAGAAGCAACGTATTCTTGAATCTGCTCTGCTGTGCGTTTGTTCTGCTAAGTGAGTTAAATCTCCCTTTAGATTCAGGAGTTAGAAACACGTTTCTGCTAAGAGCTGCGTTTGGACAATTCTCAGTGAATGGGAGCCTATGCTGTAAGGAGAACTGTCTGCTTGTGAAACCAAAACGGAGCTACCTAACAGAACGGTCTTCAATGTGTGCATTCAACTTACCGAGTTAAACTCCTGTGTTGAAGGGGAAGTCTGGAAACGCTTTCTGTGGAGAGATCTCAAAACAGGCATTTCCAGCACTATTCCCGCATATAACGAAATAGCAGTACATCTCTGCCTAAAGCACAGAAGCAACGTATCCTTGAATCTGCTCTGCTGTGCGTTTGTTCAGCTAAGTGAGTTAAATCTCCCTTTAGATTCAGGAGTTAGAAACACGTTTCTGCTAAGAGCTGCGTTTGGACTTTTCTCAGTAAATGGGAGCCTATGCTGTAAGGAGAACTGTCTGCTTTTGAAACCAAAACGGAGCTACCTAACAGAACGGTCTTCAATGCGTGCATTCAACTTACCGAGTTAAATTCGTGTGTTGAAGGGGAAGTCTGGAAACGTTCTCTGTGGAGAGATCTCAAAACAGGCATTTCCAGCACTGTTCCCACATGAAACGAAATATCATTAAAACTCTGCCTAAAACACAGAAGCAACGTATCCGTTAATCTGCTCTGCTGTGGCTTTGTTCAGCTAAGTGAGTTAAATCTCCCTTTAGATTCAGGAGTTAGAAACACGTTTATGCTAAGAGCTGGGTTTGGACATTTCTCAGTGAATTGGAGCCTATGCTGTAAGGAGAACTGTCTGCTTGTGAAACCAAAACGGAGCTACCTAACAGAACGGTCTTCAATGACTGCCTTCAACTTACCCAGTTAAACTCGTGTGTTGAAGGGGAAGTCTGGAAACGCTTTCTGTGGGGAGATCTCAAAGCAGGCATTTCCAGCATTATTCCCGCAAATAACGAAATAGCAGTAAAACTCTGCCTAAAACACAGCAGTAACGTATCCTTCAATCTGCTCTGCTGTGCGTTTGTTCAGCTAAGTGAGTTAAATCTCCCTTTAGATTCAGGAGTTAGAAACACGTTTCTGCTAAGAGCTGCGTTTGGACATTTCTCAGTGAATGGGAGCCTATGCTGTAAGGAGAACTGTCTGCTTGTGAAACCAAAACGGAGCTACCTAACAGAACGGACTTCAATGCGTGCATTCAACTTACAGAGTTAAATTCGTGTTTTGAAGGGGAAGTCTGGAAACGTTTTCTGTGGAGAGATCTCAAAAGAGGCATTTCCAGCACTATTCCCGCATATAACGAAAGAGCAGTAAAACTCTGCCTAAAACACAGAAGCAATGTATCCTTCAATCTGCTCTGCTGTGCGTTTGTTCAGCTAAGTGAGTTAAATCTCCCTTTAGATTCAGGAGTTAGAAACACGTCTCTGCTAAGAGCTGCGTTTGGACGTTTCTCATTGAATGGGAGTCTATGCTGTAAGGAGAACTGTTTGCTTGTGAAACCAAAACGGAGCTACCTAACAGAACGGTCTTCAATGTGTGCATTCAACTTACCGAGTTAAACTCGTGTGTTGAAGGGGAAGTCTGGAAACGCTTTCTGTGGAGAGATCTCAAAACAGGCATTTCCAGCACTATTCCCGCAAGTAACGAAATAGCAGTAAAACTCTGCCTAAAACACAGAAGCAACGTATCCTTGAATCTGCTCTGCTGTGCGTTTGGTCAGTTAAGTGAGTTAAATCTCCCTTTAGATTCAGGAGTTAGAAACACGTTTCTGCTAAGAGCTGCGTTTGGACTTTTCTCAGTAAATGGGAGCCTATGCTGTAAGGAGAACTGTCTGCTTTTGAAACCAAAACGGAGCTACCTAACAGAACGGTCTTCAATGCGTGCATTCAACTTACCGAGTTAAATTCGTGTGTTGAAGGGGAAGTCTGGAAACGTTTTCTGTGGAGAGATCTCAAAACAGGCATTTCCAGCACTGTTCCCACATATAACGAAATATCATTAAAACTCTGCCTAAAACACAGAAGCAACGTATCCTTCAATCTGCTCTGCTGTGCGTTTGTTCAGCGAAGTGAGTTAAATCTCCCTTTAGATTCAGGAGTCAGAAACACGTTTCTGCTTAGAGCTGCGTTTGGACAATTCTCAGTGAATGGGAGCCTATGGTGTAAGGAGAACTGTCTGCTTGTGAAACCAAAACGGAGCTACCTAACAGAACGGTCTTCAATGTGTGCATTCAACTTACCGTGTTAAGCACGTGTGTTGAAGGGGAAGTCTGGAAACGATTTCTGTGGAGAGATCTCAAAACAGGCATTTCCAGCACTATTCCCGCATATAACGAAATAGCAGTAAAACCCTGCCTAAAACACAGAAGCAACGTATCCTTCAATCTGCTCTGCTGTGCGTTTGTTCAGCTAAGTGAGTTAAATCTCCCTTTAGATTCACGAGTTAGAAACACGTTTCTGCAAAGAGCTGCGTTTGGACATTTCTCAGTGAATGGGAGCCTATGCCGTAAGCAGAACTGTCTGCTTGTGAAAACAAAACGGAGCTACCTAACAGAACGGTCTTCAATGTGTGCATTCAACTTACCGAGCTAAACTCGTGTGTTGTAGGGGAAGTCTGGAAACGCTTTCTGTTGAGAGATCTCAAAACAGGCATTTCCATCAGTATTCCCTCATATTACGAAATAGCAGTAAAACTCTGCCTAAAACAAAGAAGCAACGTATCCTTCAATCGGCTCTGCTGTGCGTTTGTTCAGCTAAGGGAGTTAAATCTCACTTTAGATTCAGGAGTTAGAAACACGTTTCTGCTAAGAGCTGTGTTTGGACATTTCTCAGTGAATGGGAGCCTTTGCTGTAAGAAGAACTGTCTCCTTGTGAAACCGAAACGGAGCTACCTAACAGAACGGTCTCCAATGTGTGCATTCAACTTACCGAGTTAAACTCATGTGTTGAAGGGAAGTCTGGAAACGCTTTCTGTGGAGAGATCCCAAAACAAGCAATTCCAGAATTATTCCCGCATATAACGAAATAGCAGTAAAACTCTGCCTAAAACACAAAAGCAACGTATCCATCAATCTGCTCTGCTGCGGCTTTGTTCAGCTAAGTGAGATAAATCTCCCTGTAAATTCAGGAGTTAGAAACACGTTTCTGCTAAGAGCTGCGTTTGGACATTTCTCAGTGAATGGGAGCCTACGCTCTAAGGAGAACTGTCTGCAAGTGAAACCAAAACGGATCTACCTAACAGAACGGTCTTCAATGTGTGCATTAAACTTACCGAGTTAAACTCGTGTGTTGTAGGGGAAGTTTGGAAACGCTTTCTGTGGAGAGATCTCAAAACAGGCAATTCCAGCACTATTCCCGCATATAACGAAATAGCAGTAAATCTCTGCCTAAAACACAGAAGCAACGTATCCTTCAATCTGCTCTGCTGTGCGTTTGTTCAGCTAAGTGAGTTAAATCTCCCTTTAGATTCAGGAGTTTGAAACACGTTTCTGCTAAGAGGTGCGTTTGGACATTTCTCAGTGAATGGAATCCTATGTTGTAAGGAGAACTGTCTGCTTGTGAAACCAAAACGGATCTACCTAACAGAACGGTCTTCAATGTGTGCATTCATTTTACCGAGTTAAACTCGTGTGTTGAAGGGGAAGTCTGGAAAAGCTTTCTGTGGAGAGATCTCAAAACAGGCATTTCCAGCACTATTCCCGCATATAACGAAATAGCAGTAAAACTCTGCCTAAAACACAGAAGCAACATATCCTACAATCTGCTCTGCTGTGCGTTTGTTCAGCTAAGTGTGTTAAATCTCCCTTTAGATTCAGGAGTTAGAAACACGTTTCTGCTAAGTGCTGCGTTTGGACATTTCTCAGTGAATGGGAGCCTATGCTGTAAGGAGAACTCTCTGCTTGTGAAACCAAAACGGAGCTACCTAACAGAACGGTCTTCAATGTGTGCACTCAACTTACCGAGTTAAACTCGAGTACTGAAATGGAAGTCTGGGAACGCGTTCTGTGGAGAGGTCTCAAAACAGGCATTTCCAGCACTATTCCCGCATATAAAGAAATGGCAGTAAAGCTCTGCCTAAAACACAGAAGCAACGTATCCTTCAATGTGCTCTGCTGTTCGTTTGTTCAGCTAAGTGAGTTAAATCTCCCTTTAGATTCAGGAGTTAGATACAAATTTCTGCTAAGTGCTGCGTTTGGACATTTCTCAGTGAATGGGAGCCTATGTTGTAAGGAGAACTGCCTGCTTGTGAAACCAAAACAGAGGTACATAACAGAATGGTCTTCAATGTGTGCATTCAACTTACCGAGTTAAACTCGTGTGTTGTAGGGGAAATCTGGAATCGCTTTCTGTTGAGAGATCTCAAAACAGGAATTTCCATCACTATTCCCGCATATAACGAAATAGCAGTAAAACCCTGCCTAAAACACAGAAGCAACGTATCCTTCAATCTGCTCTGCTGTGCGTTTGTTCAGCTAAGTGAGTTAAATCTCCCTTTAGATTCAGGAGTTAGAAACAGGTTTCTGCTAAGAGCTGCGTTTGGACGTTTCTCAGTGAGTCGGAGCCTATGCTGTAAGGAGAAGTGTCTGCTTGTGAAACCAAAACGGAGCTACCTAACAGATCGGTCTTCAATGTGTGCATTCAACTTACCGAGTTAAATTCCTCTGTTGAAGGCGAAGTCTGGAAACGCTTTCTGTGGAGAGATCTCAAAACAGGCATTTCCAGCACTATTCCCGCATATAACGAAATAGAAGTACAACTCTGCCTAAAACACAGAAGCAACGTATCCTTGAATCTGCTCTGCTGTGCGTTTGTTCTGCTAAGTGAGTTAAATCTCCCTTTAGATTCAGGAGTTAGAAACACGTTTCTGCTAAGAGCTGCGTTTGGACAATTCTCAGTGAATGGGAGCCTATGCTGTAAGGAGAACTGTCTGCTTGTGAAACCAAAACGGAGCTACCTAACAGAACGGTCTTCAATGTGTGCATTCAACTTACGGAGTTAAACTCGTGTGTTGAAGGGGAAGTCTGGAAACGCTTTCTGTGGACAGATCTCAAAACAGGCATTTCCAGCACTATTCCCGCATATAACGAAATAGCAGTACATCTCTGCCTAAAGCACAGAAGCAACGTATCCTTGAATCTGCTCTGCTGTGCGTTTGTTCAGCTAAGTGAGTTAAATCTCCCTTTAGATTCAGGAGTTAGAAACACGTTTCTGCTAAGAGCTGCGTTTGGACTTTTCTCAGTAAATGGGAGCCTATGCTGTAAGGAGAACTGTCTGCTTTTGAAACCAAAACGGAGCTACCTAACAGAACGGTCTTCAATGCGTGCATTCAACTTACCGAGTTAAATTCGTGTGTTGAAGGGGAAGTCTGGAAACGTTTTCTGTGGAGAGATCTCAAAACAGGCATTTCCAGCACTGTTCCCACATATAACGAAATATCATTAAAACTCTGCCTAAAACACAGAAGCAACGTATCCGTTAATCTGCTCTGCTGTGGCTTTGTTCAGCTAAGTGAGTTAAATCTCCCTTTAGATTCAGGAGTTAGAAACACGTTTATGCTAAGAGCTGGGTTTGGACATTTCTCAGTGAATTGGAGCCTATGCTGTAAGGAGAACTGTCTGCTTGTGAAACCAAAACGGAGCTACCTAAGAGAACGGTCTTCAATGACTGCCTTCAACTTACCGAGTTAAACTCGTGTGTTGAAGGGGAAGTCTGGAAACGTTTTCTGTGGAGAGATCTCAAAAGAGGCGTTTCCAGCACTATTCCCGCATATAACGAAAGAGCAGTAAAACTCTGCCTAAAACACAGAAGCAATGTATCCTTCAATCTGCTCTGCTGTGCGTTTGTTCAGCTAAGTGAGTTAAATCTCCCTTTAGATTCAGGAGTTAGAAACACGTCTCTGCTAAGAGCTGCGTTTGGACGATTCTCATTGAATGGGAGTCTATGCTGTAAGGAGAACTGTTTGCTTGTGAAACCAAAACGGAGCTACCTAACAGAACGGTCTTCAATGTGTGCATTCAACTTACCGAGTTAAAATCGTGTGTTGAAGGGGAAGTCTGGAAACGCTTTCTGTGGAGAGATCTCAAAACAGGCATTTCCAGCACTATTCCCGCATATAACGAAATAGCAGTAAAACTCTGCCTAAAACACAGAAGCAACGTATCCTTGAATCTGCTCTGCTGTGCGTTTGTTCAGCTAAGTGAGTTAAATCTCCCTTTAGATTCAGGAGTTAGAAACACGTTTCTGCTAAGAGCTGCGTTTGGACTTTTCTCAGTAAATGGGAGCCTATGCTGTAAGGAGAACTGTCTGCTTTTGAAACCAAAACGGAGCTACCTAACAGAACGGTCTTCAATGCGTGCATTCAACTTACCGAGTTAAATTCGTGTGTTGAAGGGGAAGTCTGGAAACGTTTTCTGTGGAGAGATCTCAAAACAGGCATTTCCAGCACTGTTCCCACATATAACGAAATATCATTAAAACTCTGCCTAAAACACAGAAGCAACGTATCCGTTAATCTGCTCTGCTGTGGCTTTGTTCAGCTAAGTGAGTTAAATCTCCCTTTAGATTCAGGAGTTAGAAACACGTTTCTGCTAAGAGCTGGGTTTGGACATTTCTCAGTGAACTGGAGCCTATGCTGTAAGGAGAACAGTCTGCTTGTGAAAACAAAACGGAGCTACCTAACAGAACGGTCTTCAATGACTGCCTTCAACTTACCGAGTTAAACTCGTGTGTTGAAGGGGAAGTCTGGAAACGCTTTCTGTGGGGAGATCTCAAAGCAGGCATTTCCAGCATTATTCCCGCAAATAACGAAATAGCAGTAAAACTCTGCCTAAAACACAGCAGCAACTTATCCTTCAATCTGCTCTGCTGTGCGTTTGTTCAGCTAAGTGAGTTAAATCTCCCTTTAGATTCAGGAGTTAGAAACACGTTTCTGCTAAGAGCTGCGTTTGGACATTTCTCAGTGAATGGGAGCCTATGCTGTAAGGAGAACTGTCTGCTTGTGAAACCAAAACGGAGCTACCTAACAGAACGGACTTCAATGCGTGCATTCAACTTACAGAGTTAAATTCGTGTTTTGTAGGGGAAGTCTGGAAACGTTTTCTGTGGACAGATCTCAAAAGAGGCATTTCCAGCACTATTCCCGCATATAACGAAATAGCAGTAAAACTCTGCCTAAAACACAGAAGCAATGTATCCTTCAATCTGCTCTGCTGTGCGTTTGTTCAGCTAAGTGAGTTAAATCTCCCTTTAGATTCAGGAGTTAGAAACACGTCTCTGCTAAGAGCTGCGTTTGGACGTTTCTCATTGAATGGGATTCTATGCTGTAAGGAGAACTGTTTGCTTGTGAAACCAAAACGGAGCTACCTAACAGAACGGTCTTCAATGTGTGCATTCAACTTACCGAGTTAAACTCCTGTGTTGAAGGGGAAGTCTGGAAACGCTTTCTGTGGAGAGATCTCAAAACAGGCATTTCCAGCACTATTCCCGCAAATAACGAAATAGCAGTAAAACTCTGCCTAAAACACAGAAGCAACGTATCCTTCAATCTGCTCTGCTGTGCGGTTGTTCAGCTAAGTGAGTTAAATCTCCCTTTAGATTCAGGAGTTAGAAACACGTTTCTGCTAAGAGCTGCGTTTGGACATTTCTCTGTGAATGGGAGCCTATGCTGTAAGGAGAACTGTCTGCTTGTGAAACCAAAGCGCAGCTACCTAACAGAACGGTCTTCAATGTGTGCATTCAACTTACTGAGTTAAGCTCGTGTGTTGAAGGGGAAGACTGGAAACGATTTCTGTGGATAGATCCCAAAACAGGCATTTCCACCACTATGCCCGCATATAACGAAATAGCAGTAAAACTCTGCCTAAAACACAGAAGCAACGTATCATTCAATCTGCTCTGCTGTGCGTTTTTTCAGCTAAGTGAGTTAAATCTCCCTTTAGATTCAGGAGTCAGAAACACGTTTCTGCTAAGAGCTGCGTTTGGACATTTCTTAGTGAATGGGAGCCTATGCTGTAAGGAGAACTGTCTGCTTGTGAAACCAAAACGGAGCTACCTAACAGAACGGTCTTCAATGTGTGCATTCAACTAACGGAGTTAAACTCGAGTGTTGAAATGGAAGTCTGGAAACGCGTTCTGTGGAGAGATCTCAAAACAGGTATTTCCAGCACTATTACCGCATATAACGAAATGGCTGTAAAACTCTGCCTAAAACACAGAAGCAACGTATCCTTCAATCTGCTTTGCTGTGCGTTTGTTCAGCTAAGTGAGTTAAATCTCCCTTTAGATTCAGGAGTTAGAAACACGTTTCTGCTAAGAGCTGCGTTTGGACATTTCTCAGTGAACGGGAGCCTATGCTCTAAGGAGAACTGTCTGCTAGTGAAACCAAAACGGATCTACCAAACAGAACGGTCTTCAATGTGTGCATTCAACTTACCGAGTTAAACTCGTGTGTTGAAGGGGAAGTCTGGAAACGCTTTCTGTGGAGAGATCCCAAAACAAGCAATTCCAGAATTATTCCCGCATATAACGAAATAGCAGTAAAACTCTGCCTAAAACACAGAAGCAACGTATCCTTCAATCTGCTCTGCTGTGCCTTTGTTCAGCTAAGTGAGTTAAATCTCCCTTTAGATTCAGGAGTTAGAAACACGTTTCTGCTAAGAGGTGCGTTTGGACATTTCTCAGTGAATGGAATCCTATGTTGTAAGGATAACTGTCTGTTTGTGAAACCAAAACGGATCTACCTAACAGAACGGTCTTCAATGTGTGCATTCATTTTACCGAGTTAAACTCCTGTGTTGAAGGGGAAGTCTGGAAAAGCTTTCTGTGGAGAGATCTCAAAACAGGCATTTCCAGCACTATTCCCGCATATAACGAAATAGCAGTAAAATTCTGCCTAAAACACAGAAGAAACATATCCCACAATCTGCTCTGCTGTGCGTTTGTTCAGCTAAGTGATTTAAATCTCCCTTTAGATTCAGGAGTTAGAAACACGTTTCTGCTAAGAGCTGCGTTTGGACATTTCTCAGTGAATGGGAGCCTATGCTGTAAGCAGAACTTTCTGCTTGTGAAACCAAAACAAAGCTACCTAACAGAACGGTCTTCAATGTGTGCATTCAACTTACCGACTTAAATTAGTGTGTTGAAGGGGAAGTCTGGAAACGCTTTCTGTGGAGAGATCTCAAAACAAGCATTTCCAGCATTATTCCCGCATATAACGAAATAGCAGTAAAACTCTGCCTAAAACACAGAAGCAACGTATCCATCAATCTGCTCTGCTGTGGCTTTGTTCAGCTAAGTGAATTAAATCTCCCTTTAGATTCAGGAGTTAGAAACACGTTTCTACTAAGAGTTGCGTTTGGACATTTCTCAATGAATGGGAGCCTATGTTGTAAGGAGAACTGTCTGCTTGTGAAACCAAAACGGAGCTACCTAACAGAACGGTCTTCAATGTGTGCATTCAACTTACCGATTTAAGCACGTTTGTTGAAGGGGAAGTCTGGAAACGATTTCTGTGGAGAGATCTCAAAACAGGCATTTCCAGCACTATTCCCGCATATAACGAAATAGCAGTAAAACCCTGCCTAAAACACAGAAGCAACGTATCCTTCAATCTGCTCTGCTGTGCGTTTGTTCAGCTAAGTGAGTTAAATCTCCCTTTAGATTCAGGAGTCAGAAACACGTTTCTGCTTAGAGCTGCGTTTGGACATTTCTCAGTGAATGGGAGCCTATGATGTAAGGAGAACTGTCTGCTTGTGAAACCAAAACGGAGCTACCTAACAGAACGGTCTTCAATGTGTGCATTCAACTTACCGTGTTAAGCACGTGTGTTGAAGGGGAAGTCTGGAAACGATTTCTGTGGAGAGATCTCAAAACAGGCATTTCCAGCACTATTCCCGCATATAACGAAATAGCAGTAAAACCCTGCCTAAAACACAGAAGCAACGTATCCTTCAATCTGCTCTGCTGTGCGTTTGTTCAGCTAAGTGAGTTAAATCTCCCTTTAGATTCACGAGTTAGAAACACGTTTCTGCAAAGAGCTGCGTTTGGACATTTCTCAGTGAATGGGAGCCTATGCCGTAAGCAGAACTGTCTGCTTGTGAAAACAAAACGGAACTACCTATCAGAACGGTCTTCAATGTGTGCATTCAACTTACCGAGCTAAACTCGTGTGTTGTAGGGGAAGTCTGGAAACGCTTTCTGTTGAGAGATCTCAAAACAGGCATTTCCATCAGTATTCCCTCATATTACGAAATAGCAGTAAAAATCTGCCTAAAACACAGAAGCAACGTAGCCTTCAATCGGCTCTGCTGTGCGTTTGTTCAGCTAAGGGAGTTAAATCTCACTTTAGATTCAGGAGTTAGAAACACGTTTCTGCTAAGAGCTGTGTTTGGACATTTCTCAGTGAATGGGAGCCTTTGCTGTAAGAAGAACTGTCTCCTTGTGAAACCGAAACGGAGCTACCTAACAGAACGGTCTCCAATGTGTGCATTCAACTTACCGAGTTAAACTCATGTGTTGAAGGGAAGTCTGGAAACGGTTTCTGTGGTGAGATCCCAAAACAAGCAATTCCAGAATTATTCCCGCATATAACGAAATAGCAGTAAAACTCTGCCTAAAACACAAAAGCAACGTATCCATCAATCTGCTCTGCTGCGGCTTTGTTCAGCTAAGTGAGATAAATCTCCCTGTAAATTCAGGAGTTAGAAACACGTTTCTGCTAAGAGCTGCGTTTGGACATTTCTCAGTGAATGGGAGCCTACGCTCTAAGGAGAACTGTCTGCAAGTGAAACCAAAACGGATCTACCTAACAGAACGGTCTTCAATGTGTGCATTCAACTTACCGAGTTAAACTCGTGTGTTGAAGGGGAAGTCTGGAAACGCTTTCTGTGGAGAGATCTCAAAACAGGCATTTCCAGCACTATTCCCGCATATAACGAAATAGCAGTAAATCTCTGCCTAAAACACAGAAACAACGTATCCTTCAATCTGCTCTGCTGTGCGTTTGTTCAGCTAAGTGAGTTAAATCTCCCTTTAGATTCAGGAGTTAGAAACACGTTTCTGCTAAGAGCTGCGTTTGGACTTTTCTCAGTAAATGGGAGCCTATGCTGTAAGGAGAACTGTCTGCTTTTGAAACCAAAACGGAGCTACCTAACAGAACGGTCTTCAATGCGTGCATTCAACTTACCGAGTTAAATTCGTGTGTTGAAGGGGAAGTCTGGAAACGTTTTCTGTGGAGAGATCTCAAAACAGGCATTTCCAGCACTGTTCCCACATATAACGAAATATCATTAAAACTCTGCCTAAAACACAGAAGCAACGTATCCGTTAATCTGCTCTGCTGTGCCTTTGTTCAGCTAAGTGAGTTAAATCTCCCTTTAGATTCAGGAGTTAGAAACACGTTTATGCTAAGAGCTGGGTTTGGACATTTCTCAGTGAATTGGAGACTATGCTGTAAGGAGAACTGTCTGCTTGTGAAACCAAAACGGAGCTACCTAACAGAACGGTCTTCAATGACTGCCTTCAACTTACCGAGTTAAACTCGTGTGTTGAAGGGGAAGTCTGGAAACGTTTTCTGTGGAGAGATCTCAAAAGAGGCATTTCCAGCACTATTCCCGCATATAACGAAAGAGCAGTAAAACTCTGCCTAAAACACAGAAGCAATGTATCCTTCAATCTGCTCTGCTGTGCGTTTGTTCAGCTAAGTGAGTTAAATCTCCCTTTAGATTCAGGAGTTAGAAACACGTCTCTGCTAAGAGCTGCGTTTGGACGATTCTCATTGAATGGGAGTCTATGCTGTAAGGAGAACTGTTTGCTTTTGAAACCAAAACGGAGCTACCTAACAGAACGGTCTTCAATGTGTGCATTCAACTTACCGAGTTAAACTCGTGTGTTGAAGGGGAAGTCTGGAAACGCTTTCTGTGGAGAGATCTCAAAACAGGCATTTCCAGCACTATTCCCGCATATAACGAAATAGCAGTAAAACTCTGCCTAAAACACAGAAGCAACGTATCCTTGAATCTGCTCTGCTGTGCGTTTGTTCAGCTAAGTGAGTTAAATCTCCCTTTAGATTCAGGAGTTAGAAACACGTTTCTGCTAAGAGCTGCGTTTGGACTTTTCTCAGTAAATGGGAGCCTATGCTGTAAGGAGAACTGTCTGCTTTTGAAACCAAAACGGAGCTACCTAACAGAACGGTCTTCAATGCGTGCATTCAACTTACCGAGTTAAATTCGTGTGTTGAAGGGGAAGTCTGGAAACGTTTTCTGTGGAGAGATCTCAAAACAGGCATTTCCAGCACTGTTCCCACATATAACGAAATATCATTAAAACTCTGCCTAAAACACAGAAGCAACGTATCCGTTAATCTGCTCTGCTGTGGCTTTGTTCAGCTAAGTGAGTTAAATCTCCCTTTAGATTCAGGAGTTAGAAACACGTTTCTGCTAAGAGCTGGGTTTGGACATTTCTCAGTGAACTGGAGCCTATGCTGTAAGGAGAACAGTCTGCTTGTGAAAACAAAACGGAGCTACCTAACAGAACGGTCTTCAATGACTGCCTTCAACTTACCGAGTTAAACTCGTGTGTTGAAGGGGAAGTCTGGAAACGCTTTCTGTGGGGAGATCTCAAAGCAGGCATTTCCAGCATTATTCCCGCAAATAACGAAATAGCAGTAAAACTCTGCCTAAAACACAGCAGCAACTTATCCTTCAATCTGCTCTGCTGTGCGTTTGTTCAGCTAAGTGAGTTAAATCTCCCTTTAGATTCAGGAGTTAGAAACACGTTTCTGCTAAGAGCTGCGTTTGGACATTTCTCAGTGAATGGGAGCCTATGCTGTAAGGAGAACTGTCTGCTTGTGAAACCAAAACGGAGCTACCTAACAGAACGGACTTCAATGCGTGCATTCAACTTACAGAGTGAAATTCGTGTTTTGAAGGGGAAGTCTGGAAACGTTTTCTGTGGAGAGATCTCAAAAGAGGCATTTCCAGCACTATTCCCGCATATAACGAAATAGCAGTAAAACTCTGCCTAAAACACAGAAGCAATGTATCCTTCAAACTGCTCTGCTGTGCGTTTGTTCAGCTAAGTGAGTTAAATCTCCCTTTAGATTCAGGAGTTAGAAACACGTCTCTGCTAAGAGCTGCATTTGGACGTTTCTCATTGAATGGGAGTCTATGCTGTAAGGAGAACTGTTTGCTTGTGAAACCAAAACGGAGCTACCTAACAGAACGGTCTTCAATGTGTGCATTCAACTTACCGAGTTAAACTCGTGTGTTGAAGGGGAAGTCTGGAAACGCTTTCTGTGGAGAGATCTCAAAACAGGCATTTCCAGCACTATTCCCGCAAATAACGAAATAGCAGTAAAACTCTGCCTAAAACACAGAAGCAACGTATCCTTCAATCTGCTCTGCTGTGCGGTTGTTCAGCTAAGTGAGTTAAATCTCCCTTTAGATTCAGGAGTTAGAAACACGTTTCTGCTAAGAGCTGCGTTTGGACATTTCTCTGTGAATGGGAGCCTATGCTGTAAGGAGAACTGTCTGCTTGTGAAACCAAAGCGCAGCTACCTAACAGAACGGTCTTCAATGTGTGCATTCAACTTACTGAGTTAAGCTCGTGTGTTGAAGGGGAAGACTGGAAACGATTTCTGTGGATAGATCCCAAAACAGGCATTTCCACCACTATGCCCGCATATAACGAAATAGCAGTAAAACTCTGCCTAAAACACAGAAGCAACGTATCATTCAATCTGCTCTGCTGTGCGTTTTTTCAGCTAAGTGAGTTAAATCTCCCTTTAGATTCAGGAGTCAGAAACACGTTTCTGCTAAGAGCTGCGTTTGGACATTTCTTAGTGAATGGGAGCCTATGCTGTAAGGAGAACTGTCTGCTTGTGAAACCAAAACGGAGCTACCTAACAGAACGGTCTTCAATGTGTGCATTCAACTAACGGAGTTAAACTCGAGTGTTGAAATGGAAGTCTGGAAACGCGTTCTGTGGAGAGATCTCAAAACAGGTATTTCCAGCACTATTACCGCATATAACGAAATGGCTGTAAAACTCTGCCTAAAACACAGAAGCAACGTATCCTTCAATCTGCTTTGCTGTGCGTTTGTTCAGCTAAGTGAGTTAAATCTCCCTTTAGATTCAGGAGTTAGAAACACGTTTCTGCTAAGAGCTGCGTTTGGACATTTCTCAGTGAACGGGAGCCTATGCTCTAAGGAGAACTGTCTGCTAGTGAAACCAAAACGGATCTACCAAACAGAACGGTCTTCAATGTGTGCATTCAACTTACCGAGTTAAACTCGTGTGTTGGAGGGGAAGTCTGGAAACGCTTTCTGTGGAGAGATCCCAAAACAAGCAATTCCAGAATTATTCCCGCATATAACGAAATAGCAGTAAAACTCTGCCTAAAACACAGCAGCAACGTATCCTTCAATCTGCTCTGCTGTGCCTTTGTTCAGCTAAGTGAGTTAAATCTCCCTTTAGATTCAGGAGTTAGAAACACGTTTCTGCTAAGAGGTGCGTTTGGACATTTCTCAGTGAATGGAATCCTATGTTGTAAGGATAACTGTCTGTTTGTGAAACCAAAACGGATCTACCTAACAGAACGGTCTTCAATGTGTGCATTCATTTTACCGAGTTAAACTCCTGTGTTGAAGGGGAAGTCTGGAAAAGCTTTCTGTGGAGAGATCTCAAAACAGGCATTTCCAGCACTATTCCCGCATATAACGAAATAGCAGTAAAATTCTGCCTAAAACACAGAAGAAACATATCCCACAATCTGCTCTGCTGTGCGTTTGTTCAGCTAAGTGATTTAAATCTCCCTTTAGATTCAGGAGTTAGAAACACGTTTCTGCTAAGAGCTGCGTTTGGACATTTCTCAGTGAATGGGAGCCTATGCTGTAAGCAGAACTTTCTGCTTGTGAAACCAAAACAAAGCTACCTAACAGAACGGTCTTCAATGTGTGCATTCAACTTACCGACTTAAATTAGTGTGTTGAAGGGGAAGTCTGGAAACGCTTTCTGTGGAGAGATCTCAAAACAAGCATTTCCAGCATTATTCCCGCATATAACGAAATAGCAGTAAAACTCTGCCTAAAACACAGAAGCAACGTATCCATCAATCTGCTCTGCTGTGGCTTTGTTCAGCTAAGTGAATTAAATCTCCCTTTAGATTCAGGAGTTAGAAACACGTTTCTACTAAGAGTTGCGGTTGGACATTTCTCAATGAATGGGAGCCTATGTTGTAAGGAGAACTGTCTGCTTGTGAAACCAAAACGGAGCTACCTAACAGAACGGTCTTCAATGTGTGCATTCAACTTACCGATTTAAGCACGTTTGTTGAAGGGGAAGTCTGGAAACGATTTCTGTGGAGAGATCTCAAAACAGGCATTTCCAGCACTATTCCCGCATATAACGAAATAGCAGTAAAACCCTGCCTAAAACACAGAAGCAACGTATCCTTCAATCTGCTCTGCTGTGCGTTTGTTCAGCTAAGTGAGTTAAATCTCCCTTTAGATTCAGGAGTCAGAAACACGTTTCTGCTTAGAGCTGCGTTTGGACATTTCTCAGTGAATGGGAGCCTATGGTGTAAGGAGAACTGTCTGCTTGTGAAACCAAAACGGAGCTACCTAACAGAACGGTCTTCAATGTGTGCATTCAACTTACCGTGTTAAGCACGTGTGTTGAAGGGGAAGTCTGGAAACGATTTCTGTGGAGAGATCTCAAAACAGGCATTTCCAGCACTATTCCCGCATATAACGAAATAGCAGTAAAACCCTGCCTAAAACACAGAAGCAACGTATCCTTCAATCTGCTCTGCTGTGCGTTTGTTCAGCTAAGTGAGTTAAATCTCCCTTTAGATTCACGAGTTAGAAACACGTTTCTGCAAAGAGCTGCGTTTGGACATTTCTCAGTGAATGGGAGCCTATGCCGTAAGCAGAACTGTCTGCTTGTGAAAACAAAACGGAACTACCTATCAGAACGGTCTTCAATGTGTGCATTCAACTTACCGAGCTAAACTCGTGTGTTGTAGGGGAAGTCTGGAAACGCTTTCTGTTGAGAGATCTCAAAACAGGCATTTCCATCAGTATTCCCTCATATTACGAAATAGCAGTAAAAATCTGCCTAAAACACAGAAGCAACGTAGCCTTCAATCGGCTCTGCTGTGCGTTTGTTCAGCTAAGGGAGTTAAATCTCACTTTAGATTCAGGAGTTAGAAACACGTTTCTGCTAAGAGCTGTGTTTGGACATTTCTCAGTGAATGGGAGCCTTTGCTGTAAGAAGAACTGTCTCCTTGTGAAACCGAAACGGAGCTACCTAACAGAACGGTCTCCAATGTGTGCATTCAACTTACCGAGTTAAACTCATGTGTTGAAGGGAAGTCTGGAAACGGTTTCTGTGGTGAGATCCCAAAACAAGCAATTCCAGAATTATTCCCGCATATAACGAAATAGCAGTAAAACTCTGCCTAAAACACAAAAGCAACGTATCCATCAATCTGCTCTGCTGCGGCTTTGTTCAGCTAAGTGAGATAAATCTCCCTGTAAATTCAGGAGTTAGAAACACGTTTCTGCTAAGAGCTGCGTTTGGACATTTCTCAGTGAATGGGAGCCTACGCTCTAAGGAGAACTGTCTGCAAGTGAAACCAAAACGGATCTACCTAACAGAACGGTCTTCAATGTGTGCATTCAACTTACCGAGTTAAACTCGTGTGTTGTAGGGGAAGTTTGGAAACGCTTTCTGTGGAGAGATCTCAAAACAGGCAATTCCAGCACTATTCCCGCATATAACGAAATAGCAGTAAATCTCTGCCTAAAACACAGAAACAACGTATCCTTCAATCTGCTCTGCTGTGCGTTTGTTCAGCTAAGTGAGTTAAATCTCCCTTTAGATTCAGGAGTTTGAAACACGTTTCTGCTAAGAGGTGCCTTTGGACATTTCTCAGTGAATGGAATCCTATGTTGTAAGGAGAACTGTCTGCTTGTGAAACCAAAACGGATCTACCTAACAGGACGGTCTTCAATGTGTGCATTCATTTTACCGAGTTAAACTCGTGTGTTGAAGGGGAAGTCTGGAAAAGCTTTCTGTGGAGAGATCTCAAAACAGGCATTTCCAGCACTATTCCCGCATATAACGAAATAGCAGTAAAACTCTGCCTAAAACACAGAAGCAACGTATCCGTTAATCTGCTCTGCTGTGGCTTTGTTCAGCTAAGTGAGTTAAATCTCCCTTTAGATTCAGGAGTTAGAAACACGTTTATGCTAAGAGCTGGGTTTGGACATTTCTCAGTGAATTGGAGCCTATGCTGTAAGGAGAACTGTCTGCTTGTGAAACCAAAACGGAGCTACCTAACAGAACGGTCTTCAATGACTGCCTTCAACTTACCGAGTTAAACTCGTGTGTTGAAGGGGAAGTCTGGAAACGCTTTCTGTGGGGAGATCTCAAAGCAGGCATTTCCAGCATTATTCCCGCAAATAACGAAATAGCAGTAAAACTCTGCCTAAAACACAGCAGCAACGTATCCTTCAATCTGCTCTGCTGTGCGTTTGTTAAGCTAAGTGAGTTAAATCTCCCTTTAGATTCAGGAGTTAGAAACACGTTTCTGCTAAGAGCTGCGTTTGGACATTTCTCAGTGAATGGGAGCCTATGCTGTAAGGAGAACTGTCTGCTTGTGAAACCAAAACGGAGCTACCTAACGGAACGGACTTCAATGCGTGCATTCAACTTACAGAGTTAAATTCGTGTTTTGAAGGGGAAGTCTGGAAACGTTTTCTGTGGAGAGATCTCAAAAGAGGCATTTCCAGCACTATTCCCGCATATAACGAAATAGCAGTAAAACTCTGCCTAAAACACAGAAGCAATGTATCCTTCAATCTGCTCTGCTGTGCGTTTGTTCAGCTAAGTGAGTTAAATCTCCCTTTAGATTCAGGAGTTAGAAACACGTCTCTGCTAAGAGCTGCGTTTGGACGTTTCTCATTGAATGGGAGTCTATGCTGTAAGGAGAACTGTTTGCTTGTGAAACCAAAACGGAGCTACCTAACAGAACGGTCTTCAATGTGTGCATTCAACTTACCGAGTTAAACTCGTGTGTTGAAGGGGAAGTCTGGAAACGCTTTCTGTGGAGAGATCTCAAAACAGGCATTTCCAGCACTATTCCCGCAAATAACGAAATACCAGTAAAACTCTGCCTAAAACACAGAAGCAACGTATCCTTCAATCTGCTCTGCTGTGCGGTTGTTCAGCTAAGTGAGTTAAATCTCCCTTTAGATTCAGGAGTTAGAAACACGTTTCTGCTAAGAGCTGCGTTTGGACATTTCTCTGGGAATGGGAGCCTATGCTGTAAGGAGAACTGTCTGCTTGTGAAACCAAAGCGCAGCTACCTAACAGAACGGTCTTCAATGTGTGCATTCAACTTACTGAGTTAAGCTCGTGTGTTGAAGGGGAAGACTGGAAACGATTTCTGTGGAGAGATCCCAAAACAGGCATTTCCACCACTATGCCCGCATATAACGAAATAGCAGTAAAACTCTGCCTAAAACACAGAAGCAACGTATCATTCAATCTGCTCTGCTGTGCGTTTTTTCAGCTAAGTGAGTTAAATCTCCCTTTAGATTCAGGAGTCAGAAACACGTTTCTGCTAAGAGCTGCGTTTGGACATTTCTTAGTGAATGGGAGCCTATGCTGTAAGGAGAACTGTCTGCTTGTGAAACCAAAACGGAGCTACCTAACAGAACGGTCTTCAATGTGTGCATTCAACTAACCGAGTTAAACTCGAGTGTTGAAATGGAAGTCTGGAAACGCGTTCTGTGGAGAGATCTCAAAACAGGTATTTCCAGCACTATTACCGCATATAACGAAATGGCTGTAAAACTCTGCCTAAAACACAGAAGCAACGTATCCTTCAATCTGCTTTGCTGTGCGTTTGTTCAGCTAAGTGAGTTAAATCTCCCTTTAGATTCAGGAGTTAGAAACACGTTTCTGCTAAGAGCTGCGTTTGGACATGTCTCAGTGAACGGGAGCCTATGCTCTAAGGAGAACTGTCTGATAGTGAAACCAAAACGGATCTACCAAACAGAACGGTCTTCAATGTGTGCATTCAACTTACCGAGTTAAACTCGTGTGTTGAAGGGGAAGTCTGGAAACGCTTTCTGTGGAGAGATCCCAAAACAAGCAATTCCAGAATTATTCCCGCATATAACGAAATAGCAGTAAAACTCTGCCTAAAACACAGCAGCAACGTATCCTTCAATCTGCTCTGCTGTGCCTTTGTTCAGCTAAGTGAGTTAAATCTCCCTTTAGATTCAGGAGTTAGAAACACGTTTCTGCTAAGAGGTGCGTTTGGACATTTCTCAGTGAATGGAATCCTATGTTGTAAGGATAACTGTCTGTTTGTGAAACCAAAACGGATCTACCTAACAGAACGGTCTTCAATGTGTGCATTCATTTTATCGAGTTAAACTCCTGTGTTGAAGGGGAAGTCTGGAAAAGCTTTCTGTGGAGAGATCTCAAAACAGGCATTTCCAGCACTGTTCCCGCATATAACGAAATAGCAGTAAAATTCTGCCTAAAACACAGAAGAAACATATCCCACAATCTGCTCTGATGTGCGTTTGTTCAGCTAAGTGATTTAAATCTCCCTTTAGATTCAGGAGTTAGAAACACCTTTCTGCTAAGAGCTGCGTTTGGACATTTCTCAGTGAATGGGAGCCTATGCTGTAAGCAGAACTTTCTGCTTGTGAAACCAAAACAAACCTACCTAACAGAACGGTCTTCAATGTGTGCATTCAACTTACCGACTTAAATTAGTGTGTTGAAGGGGAAGTCTGGAAACGCTTTCTGTGGAGAGATCTCAAAACAAGCATTTCCAGCATTATTCCCGCACATAACGAAATAGCAGTAAAACTCTGCCTAAAACACAGAAGCAACGTATCCATCAATCTGCTCTGCTGTGGCTTTGTTCAGCTAAGTGAATTAAATCTCCCTTTAGATTCAGGAGTTAGAAACACGTTTCTACTAAGAGTTGCGGTTGGACATTTCTCAATGAATGGGAGCCTATGTTGTAAGGAGAACTGTCTGCTTGTGAAACCAAAACGGAGCTACCTAACAGAACGGTCTTCAATGTGTGCATTCAACTTACCGATTTAAGCACGTGTGTTGAAGGGGAAGTCTGGAAACGATTTCTGTGGAGAGATCTCAAAACAGGCATTTCCAGCAGTATTCCCGCATATAACGAAATAGCAGTAAAACCCTGCCTAAAACACAGAAGCAACGTATCCTTCAATCTGCTCTGCTGTGCGTTTGTTCAGCTAAGTGAGTTAAATCTCCCTTTAGATTCACGAGATAGAAACACGTTTCTGCAAAGAGCTGCGTTTGGACATTTCTCAGTGAATGGGAGCCTATGCCGTAAGCAGAACTGTCTGCTTGTGAAAACAAAACGGAACTACCTATCAGAACGGTCTTCAATGTGTGCATTCAACTTACCGAGCTAAACTCGTGTGTTGTAGGGGAAGTCTGGAAACGCTTTCTGTTGAGAGATCTCAAAACAGGCATTTCCATCAGTATTCCCTCATATTACGAAATAGCAGTAAAAATCTGCCTAAAACACAGAAGCAACGTATCCTTCAATCGGCTCTGCTGTGCGTTTGTTCAGCTAAGGGAGTTAAATCTCACTTTAGATTCAGGAGTTAGAAACACGTTTCTGCTAAGAGCTGTGTTTGGACATTTCTCAGTGAATGGGAGCCTTTGCTGTAAGAAGAACTGTCTCCTTGTGAAACCGAAACGGAGCTACCTAACAGAACGGTCTCCAATGTGTGCATTCAACTTACCGAGTTAAACTCATGTGTTGAAGGGAAGTCTGGAAACGGTTTCTGTGGAGAGATCCCAAAACAAGCAATTCCAGAATTATTCCCGCATATAACGAAATAGCAGTAAAACTCTGCCTAAAACACAAAAGCAACGTATCCATCAATCTGCTCTGCTGCGGCTTTGTTCAGCTAAGTGAGATAAATCTCCCTGTAAATTCAGGAGTTAGAAACACGTTTCTGCTAAGAGCTGCGTTTGGACATTTCTCAGTGAATGGGAGCCTACGCTCTAAGGAGAACTGTCTGCAAGTGAAACCAAAACGGATCTACCTAACAGAACGGTCTTCAATGTGTGCATTCAACTTACCGAGTTAAACTCGTGTGTTGTAGGGGAAGTTTGGAAACGCTTTCTGTGGAGAGATCTCAAAACAGGCAATTCCAGCACTATTCCCGCATATAACGAAATAGCAGTAAATCTCTGCCTAAAACACAGAAGCAACGTATCCTTCAATCTGCTCTGCTGTGCGTTTGTTCAGCTAAGTGAGTTAAATCTCCCTTTAGATTCAGGAGTTTGAAACACGTTTCTGCTAAGAGGTGCGTTTGGACATTTCTCAGTGAATGGAATCCTATGTTGTAAGGAGAACTGTCTGCTTGTGAAACCAAAACGGATCTACCTAACAGGACGGTCTTCAATGTGTGCATTCATTTTACCGAGTTAAACTCGTGTGTTGAAGGGGAAGTCTGGAAAAGCTTTCTGTGGAGAGATCTCAAAACAGGCATTTCCAGCACTATTCCCGCATATAACGAAATAGCAGTAAAACTCTGCCTAAAACACAGAAGCAACATATCCTACAATCTGCTCTGCTGTGCGTTTGTTCAGCTAAGTGTGTTAAATCTCCCTTTAGATTCAGGAGTTAGAAACACGTTTCTGCTAAGTGCTGCGTTTGGACATTTCTCAGTGAATGGGAGCCTATGTTGTAAGGAGAACTGCCTGCTTGTGAAACCAAAACAGAGGTACATAACAGAACAGTCTTCAATGTGTGCATTCAACTTACCGAGTTAAACTCGTGTGTTGTAGGGGAAATCTGGAATCGCTTTCTGTTGAGAGATCTCAAAACAGGCATTTCCATCACTATTCCCGCATATAACGAAATAGCAGTAAAACCCTGCCTAAAACACAGAAGCAACGTATCCTTCAATCTGCTCTGCTGTGCGTTTGTTTAGCTAAGTGAGTTAAATCTCCCTTTAGATTCAGGAGTTAGAAACAGGTTTCTGCTAAGAGATGCGTTTGGACATTTCTCAGTGAGTTGGAGCCTATGCTGTAAGGAGAAGTGTCTGCTTGTAAAACCAAAACGGAGCTACCTAACAGATCGGTCTTCACTGTGTGCATTCAACTTACCGAGTTAAATTCCTCTGTTGAAGGCGAAGTCTGGAAACGCTTTCTGTGGAGAGATCTCAAAACAGGCATTTCCAGCACTATTCCCGCATATAACGAAATAGAAGTACAACTCTGCCTAAAACACAGAAGCAACGTATCCGTTAATCTGCTCTGCTGTGGCTTTGTTCAGCTAAGTGAGTTAAATCTCCCTTTAGATTCAGGAGTTAGAAACACGTTTATGCTAAGAGCTGGGTTGGGACATTTCTCAGTGAATTGGAGCCTATGCTGTAAGGAGAACTGTCTGATTGTGAAACCAAAACGGAGCTACCTAAAGAACGGTCTTCAATGTGTGCATTCAACCTACCGAGTTAAACCCGTGTGTTGAAGGGGAAGTCTGGAAACGCTTTCTCTGGAGAGACCTCAAAACAGGTATTTCTAGCACTTTTCCCGCATATAACGAATAGCAGTAAAACTCTACCTAAAACACAGAAGCAATGTATCCTTCAATCTGCTCTGCTGTGCGTTTGTTCAGCTAATTGAGTTAAATCTCCCTATAGATTCAGGAGTTAGAAACACGTTTCTGCTAAGAGCTGCGTTTGGACATTTCTCAGTGAATGGGAGCCTATGCTGTAAGGAGAAGTGTCTGCTTCTGAAACCAAAACGGAGCTACCTAACAGAACGGTCTTCAATGTGTGCATTCCACTTACCGATTTAAACTCCTGTGTTGAAGGGGAAGTCTGGAAACGCTTTCTGTGGAGAGATCTCAAAACAGGCATTTCCAGCAGTATTCCCGCATATAACGCAATAGCAGTAAAACTCTGCCTAAAACACAGAAGCAACGTATCTTTCAATCTGCTCTGCTGTGCGTTTGTTCAGCTAAGTGAGTTAAATCTCCCGTTAGATTCAGGTGTTAGAAACACGTTTCCGCTAAGAGCAGCGTTTATACATTTCTCAGCGAATGGGAGCCTATGCTGTAAGGAGAACTGTCTGGTTGTGAAACAAAATCGCAGCTAACAAACAGAACGGTCTTCAATGTATGCATTCAACTTACAGAGTTAAACTCGTGTGTTGAAGGGGAAGTCTGGAAAAGCTTTCTGTGGAGAGATCTCAAAACAGGCATTTCCAGGACTATTCCCGCATATAAGGAAATAGCAGTAAAACTCTGCCTAAATCACAGAAGCAACGTATCCTTCAATCTGCTCTGCTGTGCGTTTGTTCAGCTAAGTGAGTTAAATCTCCCTTCAGATTCAGTAGTTAGAAACACGTTTCTGCTAAGAGCTGCGTTTGGACATTTCTCAGTGAATGGGAGCCTATGCTGTAAGGAGAACTGTCTGCTTCTGAAACCAAAAAGGAGCTACCTAACAGAACGGTCTTCAATGTGTGCATTCAACTTACCGAGTTAAACTCGTTTGTTGAAGGGGATGTCTTTAAACGCTTTCTGTGGAGAGATCTCAAAACAGGCATTTCCAGCACTATTCCCGCATATAACGAAATAGCAGTAAAACTCTGCCTAAAACATAGAAGCAACGTATCCTTCAATCTGCTCTGCTGTGCGTTTGTTCAGATAAGTGAGTTAAACCTCCCTTTAGATTCAGGAGTTAGAAACACGTTTCCGCTAAGAGCTGCGTTTATACATTTCTCAGTGAATGGGAGCCTATGCTGTAAGGAGAACTGTCTGGTTGTGAAACCAAAACGGAGCTACCTAACAGAACGGTCTTCAATGTGTGCATTCAATTTATAGAGTTAAACTCGTGTGTTGAAGGGGAAGTCTGGAAACGCTTTCTGTGGAGAGATCTGAAAACAGGAATTTCCAGCACTATTCTGGCATATAACGAAATAGCAGTAAAACTCTGCCTAAAACACAGAAGCAATGTATCCTTCAATCTGCTCTGCTGTGCGTTTCTTCAGCTAAGTGAGTTAAATCTCCCTTTAGATTCAGGAGTTATAAACACGTTTCTGCTAAGGGCTGCGTTTGGACATTTCTAAGTGAATGGGAGCCTATGCTGTAAGGAGAACTGTCTGCTTGTGAAACCAAAACGGAGCTACCTAACAGAACGGTCTTCAATGTGTGCATTCAACTTACCGAGTTAAACTCCTGTGTTGAATGGGAAGTCTGGAAACACTTTCTGTGGGGAGATCTCAAAACAGGCACTTCCAGCACTATTCCCGCATATAACGAAGTAGCAGTAAAACTCTGCCTAAAACAAAGAAGCAACGTATCCTTCAATCTGCTCTGCTGTGCGTTTGTTCAGCTAAGTGAGTTAATCTCCCTTGAGATTCAGGAGTTAGAAACACGTTTCTGCTAAGAGCTGCGTTTGAACCTTTCTCAGGGAATGGGAGCCTATGCTGTAAGGAGAACTGTCTGCTTGTGAAACCAAAACGGAGCTACCAAACAGAACGGTCTTCAATGTGTGCATTCAACTTACCGAGTTAAACCGGTGTGTTGAAGGGGAAGTCTGGAAACGCTTTCTGTGGAGAGATCTCAAAACAGGCATTTCCAGCACTATTCCCGCATATAAGGAAATAGCAGTAAAAGTCTGCCTAAAACACAGAAGCAACGTATCCTTCAATCTGCTCTGTGTGCGTTTGTTCAGCTAAGTGAGTTAAATGTCCATTTAGATTCAGGAGTTAGAAACACGTTTCTGCTAAGAGATGCGTTTGGACATTTCTCAGTGAATGGGAGCCTATGCTGTAAGGAGAACTCTCTGCTTGTGAAACCAAAACGGAGCTACCTAGCAGAACGGTCTTCAATGTGTGCATTGAACTTACCGAGTTAAACCCGTGTGTTGAAGGGGAAGTCTGGAAACGTTTTCTGTGGAGAGATCTCAAAACAGGCATTTCCAGCACCATTCCCTCATATAACGAAATAGCAGTAAAAGTCTGCCTAAAACACAGAAGCACCGTATCCTTCAATCTGCTCTGCTGTGCGTTTGTTCACATAAGTGAGTTAAATCTCCCTTTAGATTCAGGAGTTAGAAACACTTTTCTGCTAAGAGCTGCGTTTGGACATTTCTCAGTGAATGGGAGCCTATGCTGTAAGGAGGACAGGCTGCTTGGGAAACCAAAACAGAGCTACCTAACAGAACGGTCTTCAATGTGTGCATTGATCTTACCGAGTTAAACTTGTCTGTTGAAGGGGAAGTCTGGAAACGCTTTCTATGGAGAGATCCCAAAACAGGCATTTCCAGCACTATTACCGCATATGACAAAATAGCAGTAAAACTCTCCCTAAATCACAGAAGCAACGTATCTTTCAATCTCCTCTGCTGTGCGTTTGTTCAGCTAAATGAGTTAAATCTCCCTTTAGATTCAGGAGGTAGAAACACGTTTCTGCTAAGGGCTGCGTTTGGACATTTCTCAGTGAATGGGAGACTATGCTGTAAGGAGAACTGTCTGCTTGTGAAACCAAAACGGAGCTACCTAACAGAACGGTCTTCAATGTGTGCATTCAACTTACCGAGTTAAACCCGTGTGTTGAAGGGGAAGTCTGGAAACGCTTTCTCTGGAGAGACCTCAAAACAGGCATTTCTAGCACTTTTCCCGCATATAACGAATAGCAGTAAAACTCTACCTAAAACACAGAAGCAATTTATCCTTCAATCTGCTCTGCTGTGCGTTTGTTCTGCTAATTGAGTTAAATCTCCCTATAGATTCAGGAGTTAGAAACACGTTTCTGCTAAGAGCTGCGTTTGGACATTTCTCAGTGAATGGGTGCCTATGCTGTAAGGAGAACTCTCTGCTTGGGAAACCAAAACGGGACTACCTATCAGAACGGTCTTCAATGTGTGCATTGAACTTACTGAGTTAAACTCGTGTGTTGAAGGGGATGTCTGGAAACGTTTTCTGTGGAGAGATCTCAAAACGGCATTTCCAGCACTGTTTCCACATATTACGAAATAGAAGTAAAACTCTGCCTAAATCACAGCAGCAACGTATCCTTCAATGTGCTCTGCTCTGCGTTTGTTCAGCTACGTGAGTTAAATCTCCCTTTAGATTCAGGAGTTAGAAACACGTTTCTCCTAAGTGCTGCGTTTGGACATTTCTCAGTGAATGGGAGCCTATGCTGTAAGGAGAACTGTCTGCTTGTGAAACCAAAACGGAGCTACCTAACAGAACGGTCTTCAATGTGTGCATTCAACTTACCGAGTTAAACCCGTGTGTTGAACGGGAAGTCTGGAAACGCTTTCTGTGGAGAGATCTCAAAACATGCATTTCCAGCACTATTCCCGCATATAACGAAATAGCAGTAAAACCCTGCCTAAAACACAGAAGCAACATATCCTTCAATCTGCTCTGCTGTGAGTTTGTTCAGCTAAGTGAGTTAAATCTCCATTTAGATTCAGGTGTTAGAAACACGTTTCTCCTAAGAGCTGTGATTGGACATTTCTCACTGAATGGGAGCCTATGATGTAAGGGGATCACTCTGCTTGGGAAACCAAAATGGAGCTACGTAACAGAACGGTCTTAAATGTGTGCATTGAACTTACCGAGTTCAACTCGTGTGTTGAAGGGGAAGTCTGGAAACGCTTTCTGTGGAGAGATCTCAAAACAGGCATTTCCAGCACTATTCCCGCATTTAACGAAATAGCTGTAAAACTCTGCCTAAAACACAGAAGCAACGTATCATTCAATCTGCTCTGCTGTGCGTTTGTTCAGCTAAGTGAGTTAAATCTCACCTTAGATTCAGGAGTTAGAATCACGTTTCTGCTAAGAGCTGCGTTTGGACATTTCTCAGTGAATGGGAGCCTATGCTGTAAGGAGAACTGTCTGCTTGTGAAACCAAAACGGAACTACCTAACAGAACGGTCTTCAATGTGTACATTCAACTTACCGAGTTAAAGCCGTGTTTTGAAGGGGAAGTCTGGAAACGCTTTCTTTGGAGGGATCTCAAAACAGGCATTTCCAGCACTATTCCCGCATATAACGAAATAGCAGTAATACTCTGCCTAAAACACAGAAGCAACGTATCCTTCAATCTGCTCTGCTTTGTGTTTGTTCAGCTAAGTGAGATAAATCTCCCTTTAGATTCAGGAGTTAGAAACACGTTTCTGCTAAGAACTGCGTTTGGACATTTCTCAGTGAATGGGAGCCTATGCTGTAAGGAGAACTGTCTGCTTGTGAAACCAAAACGGAGCTACCTAACAGAACGGTCTACAATGTGTACATTCAACTTACCGAGTTAAAGCCGTGTGTTGAAGTGGAAGTCTGGAAACGCTTTCTGTGGAGAGATCTCAAAACAGGCATTTCCAGCACTATTCCCGCATATAACGAAATAGCAGTAATACTCTGCGTAAAACACAGAAGAAACGTATCCTTCAATCTGCTCTGCTTTGTGTTTGTTCAGCTAAGTGAGTTAAATCTCCCTTTTGATTCACGAGTTAGAAACACGTTTCTGCTTAGAGCTGCGTTTGGACATTTCTCAGTGAATGGGAGCCTATGCTGTAGGGAGAACTGTCTGCTTGTGAAACCTAAACGGATCCACCTAACAGAACGGTCTTCATTGTGTGCATTCAACTTACCGGGTTAAATTCGTGTGTTGAAGGGGAAGTCTGGAAACGCATTCTGTGGAGAGATCTCAAAACAGGCATTTCCAGCACTATTTCCGCATATAACGAAATAGCAGTAAAACTCTGCCTAAAACACAGAAGCAACGTATCCTTCAATCTGCTCTGCTGTGCGTTTGTTCAGCTAAGTGAGTTAAATCTCCCTTTAGATTCAGTAGTTAGAAACACGTTTCTGCTAAAGCTGCGTTTGGACATTTCTCAGTGAACGGGAGCCTATGCTCTAAGGAGAACTGTCTGCTAGTGAAACCAAAACGGATCTACCAAACAGAACGGTCTTCAATGTGTGCATTCAACTTACCGAGTTAAACTCGTGTGTTGAAGGGGAAGTCCGGAAACGCTTTCTGTGGAGAGATCTCAAAACAGGCATTTCCAGCACTATTCCCGCATATAACGAAATAGCAGTAAAACTCTGCCTAAAACACAGAAGCAACATATCTTACAATCTGCTCTGCTGTGCGTTTGTTCAGCTAAATGTGTTAAATCGCCCTTTAGATTCAGGAGTTAGAAACACGTTTCTGCTAATAGCTGCGTTTGGACATTACTCAGTGAATGGGAGCCTATGCTCTAAGGAGAAATGTCTGCTTGTGAAACCAAAGCGCAGCTACCTAACAGAACGGTCTTCAATGTGTGCATTCAAATTACAGAGTTAAACTCGTGTTTTGAAGGGGAAGTCTGGAAACGCTTTCTGTGGAGAGATCTCAAAACAGGCATTTCCATCACTATTCCCGCATATAACAAAATAGCAGTAAAACTCTGCCTACAACACAGAAGCAACGTATCCTTCAATCTGCTCTGCTGTGCGTTGGTTCAGCTAAGTGAGTTAAATCTCCCTTTAGATTCAGGAGTCAGAAACACGTTTCTGCTTAGAGCTGCGTTTGGACGTTTCTCAGTGAATGGGAGCCTATGCTGTAAGGAGAAGTCTCTGCTTGTGAAACCAAAACGGAGCTAACTAACAAAACGGTCTTCAATGTGTGCATTCAACTTACCGAGTTAAACTCGAGTGTTGAAATGGAAGTCAGGAAAAGCGTTCTGTGGAGAGATCTCAAAACAGGCATTTCCAGCACTATTCCCGCATATAACGAAATGGCAGTAAAACTCTGCCTAAAACACAGAAGCAACGTATCCTTCAATCTCCTCTGCTGTGCATTTGTTCAGCTAAGTGAGTTAAATCTCCCTTTAGATTCAGGAGTTAGATACAAGTTTCTGCTAAGAGCTGCGTTTGGACATTTCTCAGTGAATGGGAGCCTATGCTCTAAGGAGAACTGTCTGCTTTTGAAACCAAAACGGAGCTACCTAACAGAACGGTCTTCAATGCGTGCATTCAACTTACCGAGTTAAATTCGTGTGTTGAAGGGGAAGTCTGGAAACGTTTTCTGTGGAGAGATCTCAAAACAGGCATTTCCAGCACTGTTCCCACATATAACGAAATATCATTAAAACTCTGCCTAAAACACAGAAGCAACGTATCCATTAATCTGCTCTGCTGTGGCTTTGTTCAGCTAAGTGAGTTAAATCTCCCTTTAGATTCAGGAGTTAGAAACACGTTTATGCTAAGAGCTGGGTTTGGACATTTCTCAGTGAATTGGAGCCTATGCTGTAAGGAGAACTTTCTGCTTGTGAAACCAAAACGGAGCTACCTAACAGAACGGTCTTCAATGACTGCCTTCAACTTACCGAGTTAAACTCGTGTGTTGAAGGGGAAGTCTGGAAACGCTTTCTGTGGGGAGATCTCAAAGCAGGCATTTCCAGCATTATTCCCGCAAATAACGAAATAGCAGTAAAACTCTGCCTAAAACACAGCAGCAACGTATCCTTCAATCTGCTCTGCTGTGCGTTTGTTCAGCTAAGTGAGTTAAATCTCCCTTTAGATTCAGGAGTTAGAAACACGTTTCTGCTAAGAGCTGCGTTTGGACATTTCTCAGTGAATGGGAGCCTATGCTGTAAGGAGAACTGTCTGCTTGTGAAACCAAAACGGAGCTACCTAACGGAACGGACTTCAATGCGTGCATTCAACTTACAGAGTTAAATTCGTGTTTTGAAGGGGAAGTCTGGAAACGTTTTCTGTGGAGAGATCTCAAAAGAGGCATTTCCAGCACTATTCCCGCATATAACGAAATAGCAGTAAAACTCTGCCTAAAACACAGAAGCAATGTATCCTTCAATCTGCTCTGCTGTGCGTTTGTTCAGCTAAGTGAGTTAAATCTCCCTTTAGATTCAGGAGTTAGAAACACGTCTCTGCTAAGAGCTGCGTTTGGACGTTTCTCATTGAATGGGAGTCTATGCTGTAAGGAGAACTGTTTGCTTGTGAAACCAAAACGGAGCTACCTAACAGAACGGTCTTCAATGTGTGCATTCAACTTACCGAGTTAAACTCGTGTGTTGAAGGGGAAGTCTGGAAACGCTTTCTGTGGAGAGATCTCAAAACAGGCATTTCCAGCACTATTCCCGCAAATAACGAAATAGCAGTAAAACTCTGCCTAAAACACAGAAGCAACGTATCCTTCAATCTGCTCTGCTGTGCGGTTGTTCAGCTAAGTGAGTTAAATCTCCCTTTAGATTCAGGAGTTAGAAACACGTTTCTGCTAAGAGCTGCGTTTGGACATTTCTCTGTGAATGGGAGCCTATGCTGTAAGGAGAACTGTCTGCTTGTGAAACCAAAGCGCAGCTACCTAACAGAACGGTCTTCAATGTGTGCATTCAACTTACTGAGTTAAGCTCGTGTGTTGAAGGGGAAGACTGGAAACGATTTCTGTGGAGAGATCTCAAAACAGGCATTTCCAGCACTATTCCCGCATATAACGAAATGGAAGTAAAACTCTGCCTAAAACACAGAAGCAACGTATCCTTCAATCTGCTCTGCTGTGCCTTTGTTCAGCTAAGTGAGTTAAATCTCCCTTTAGATTCAGGAGTTAGATACAAGTTTCTGCTAAGAGCTGCGTTTGGACATTTCTCAGTGAATGGGAGCCTATGCTGTAAGGAGAACTGTCTGCTTGTGAAACCAAAACGGATCTACCTAACAGAACGGTCTTCAATGTGTGCATTCATCTTACCGAGTTAAACTCGTGTGTTGAATGGGAAGTCTGGAAACGCTTTCTGTGGAGAGATCTCAAAACAGGCATTTCCAGCACTATTCCCGCATATAACGAAATAGCAGTAAAACTCTGACTAAAACACAGAAGCAACGTATCCTTCAATCTGCTCTGCTGTGCGTTTGTTCAGCTAAGTGAGTTAAATCTCCCTTTAGATTCAGGAGTCAGAAACACGTTTCTGCTAAGAGCTGCGTTTGGACATTTCTTAGTGAATGGGAGCCTATGCGGTAAGGAGAACTGTCTGCTTGTGAAACCAAAACGGAGCTACCTAACAGAACGGTCTTCAATGTGTGCATTCAACTTACCGAGTTAAACTCGAGTGTTGAAATGGAAGTCAGGAAACGCGTTCTGTGGAGAGAACTCAAAACAGGATTTCCAGCACTATTCCCGCGTATAACGAAATGGCAGTAAAACTCTGCATAAACAGAGAAGCAACGTATCCTTCAACCTGCTCTGCTGCGCGTTTGTTCAGCTAAGTGAGTTAAATCTCCCTTTAGATTCAGGATTTAGATACAAGTTTCTGCTAAGAGCTGCGTTTGGACATTTCTCAGTGAATGGAAGCCTACGCTGTAAGGAGAACTGTCTGCTTGTGAAACCAAAACGGAGGTACCTAACAGAACGGTCTTCAATGTGTGCATTCAACTTACCGAGTTAAACTCGTGTGTTGTAGGGGAAATCTGGAAACGCTTTCTGTTGAGAGATCTCAAAACAGGCATTTCCATCACTATTCCCTCATATAACGAAATAGCAGTAAAACTCTGCCTAAAACACAGAAGCAACGTATCCTTCAATCTGCTCTGCTGTGCGTTTGTTCAGCTAAGTGAGTTAAATCTCCCTTTAGATTCAGGATTTAGAAACACGTTTCTGCTAAGTGTTGCGTTTGGACATTTCTCAGTGAATGGGAGCCTATGGTGTATGGAGAACTGTCTGCTTATCAAACCAAAACGGAGCTACCTAACAGAACGGTCTTCAATGTGTGCATTCAACTTACCTAGGTAAGCACGTGTGTTGAAGGGGAAGTCTGGAAACGATTTCTGTGGAGAGATCTCAAAACAGGCATTTCCAGCACTATTCCCGCATATAACGAAATAGAAGTAAAACTCTGCCTAAAACACAGAAGCAACGTATCCTTCAATCTGCTCTGCTGTGCGATTGTTCAGCTAAGTGAGTTAAATCTCCCTTTAGATTCAGGAGTTAGAAACACGTTTCTGCTAAGAGCTGCGTTTGGACATTTCTCAGTGAATGGGAGCCTATGCCGTAAGGAGAACTGTCTGCTTGTGAAACCGAAACGGAGCAATCTAACAGAACGGTCTTCAATGTGTGCATTCAACTTACCGAGTTAAACTCGTGTGTTGAAGGGGAAGTCTGGAAACGCTTTCTGTGGAGAGATATCAAAACAGGCATTTCCAGCACTATTCCCGCATATAACTTAATAGCAGTAAAACTCTGCCTAAAACACAGAAGCAACGTATCCTTCAATCTGCTCTGCTGTGCGTTTGTTCAGCTAAGTGAGTTAAATCTCCCTTTAGATTCAGGATTTAGAAACACGTTTCTGCTAAGTGTTGCGTTTGGACATTTCTCAGTGAATGGGAGCCTATGGTGTATGGAGAACTGTCTGCTTATCAAACCAAAACGGAGCTACCTAACAGAACGGTCTTCAATGTGTGCATTCAACTTACCTAGGTAAGCACGTGTGTTGAAGGGGAAGTCTGGAAAGGATTTCTGTGGAGAGATCTCAAAACAGGCATTTCCAGCACTATTCCCGCATATAACGAAATAGAAGTATAACTCTGCCTAAAACACAGAAGCAACGTATCCTTCAATCTGCTCTGCTGTGCGATTGTTCAGCTAAGTGAGTTAAATCTCCCTTTAGATTCAGGAGTTAGAAACACGTTTCTGCTAAGAGCTGCGTTTGGACATTTCTCAGTGAATGGGAGCCTATGCCGTAAGGAGAACTGTCTGCTTGTGAAACCGAAACGGAGCAATCTAACAGAACGGTCTTCAATGTGTGCATTCAACTTACCGAGTTAAACTCGTGTGTTGAAGGGGAAGTCTGGAAACGCTTTCTGTGGAGAGATATCAAAACAGGCATTTCCAGCACTATTCCCGCATATAACTTAATAGCAGTAAAACTCTGTCTAAAACACAGAAGCAACGTATCCTTCAATCTGGTCTGCTGTGCGTTTGTTCAGCTAAGTGAGTTAAATCTCCCTTTAGGTTCAGGAGTTAGAAACACGTTTCTGCTAAGAGCTGCGTTTGGACATTTCTCAGTGAATGGAATCCAATGTTGTAAGGAGAACTGTCTGCTTGTGAAACCAAAACGGATCTACCTAACAGAACGGTCTTCAATGTGTGCATTCATTTTACCGAGTTAAACTCGTGTGTTGAAAGGGAAGTCTGGAAATGCTTTCTGTGGAGAGATCTCAAAACAGGCATTTCCAGCACTATTCCCGCATATAACGAAATAGCAGTAAAACTCTGCCTAAAACACAGAAGCAACATATCCTACAATCTGCTCTGCTGTGCGTTTGTTCAGCTAAGTGTGTTAAATCTCCCTTTAGATTCAGGAGTTAGAAACACGTTTCTGCTAAGTGCTGCGTTTGGACATTTCTCAGTGAATGGGAGCCTATGCTGTAAGGAGAACTGTCTGCCTGTGAAACCAAAGCGCAGCTACCTAACAGAACGGTCTTCAATGTGTGCATTCAACTTACAGAGTTAAACTCGTGTTTTGAAGGGGAAGTCTGGAAACGTTTTCTGTGGAGAGCTCTCAAAACAGGCATTTCCAGCACTATTCCCGCATATAACAAAATAGCAGTAAAACTCTGCCTAAAACACAGAAGCAACATATCCTTCAATCGGCTCGGCTGTGCGTTTGTTCAGCTAAGGGAGATAAATCTCCCTTTATATTCAGGAGTCAGAAACACGTTTCTGCTTAGAGCTGCGTTTGGACGATTCTCAGTGAATGGGAGCCTATGCTGTAAGGAGAACTCTCTGCTTGTGAAACCAAAACGGAGCAAACTAACAGAACGGACTTCAATGTGTGCATTCAACTTACCGAGTTAAACTCGAGTGTTGAAATGGAAGTCAGGAAAAGCGTTCTGTGGAGAGATCTCAAAAAAGGCATTTCCAGCACTATTCCCGCATATAACGAAAAGGCAGTAAAACTCTGCCTAAAACACAGAAGCAACGTATCCTTCAATCTGCTCTGCTGTGCGATTGTTCAGCTAAGTGAGTTAAATCTCCCTTTAGATTCAGGAGTTAGATACAAGTTTCTGCTAAGAGCTGCGTTTGGACAATTCTCAGTGAATGGGAGCCTATGCTCTAAGGAGAACTGTCTGCTTGTGAAACCGAAAGGGAGCTACCTAACAGAACGGTCTTCAATGTTTGCATTCAACTTACCGAGTTAAGCTCGTGTGTTGAAAGGGAAGACTGGAAACGCTTTCTGTGGAGAGATCTCAAAACAGGCATTTCCAGCACTATTCCCGCATATAACGAAATAGCAGTAAAACTCTGCCTAAAACACAGACAAAACATATCCTACAATCTGCTCTGTTGTGCATTTCTTCAGCTAAGTGTGTTAAATCTCCCTTTAGATACAGGAGTTAGAAACACGTTCCTGCTAAGAGCTGCGTTTGGACATTTTTCAGTGAATGGGAGCCTATGCTGTAAGGAGAACTCTCTGCTTGTGAAACCAAAACGGAGCTATCTAACAGAACGGTCTTCAATGTGTGCACTCAACTTACAGAGTTAAACTCGAGTGCTGAAATGGAAGTCTGTAAACGCGTTCTGTGGAGAGATCTCAAAACAGGCATTTCCAGCACCATTCCCTCATATAACGAAATAGCAGTAAAAGTCTGCCTAAAACACAGAAGCAACGTATCCTTCAATCTGCTCTGCTGTGCGTTTGTTCACATAAGTGAGTTAAATCTCCCTTTAGATTCAGGAGTTAGAAACACTTTTCTGCTAAGAGCTGCGTTTGGACATTTCTCAGTGAATGGGAGCCTATGCTGTAAGGAGGACAGGCTGCTTGGGAAACCAAAACAGAGCTACCTAACAGAACGGTCTTCAATGTGTGCATTGATCTTACCGAGTTAAACTCGTCTGTTGAAGTGGAAGTCTGGAAACGCTTTCTATGGAGAGATCCCAAAACAGGCATTTCCAGCACTATTACCGCATATAACAAAATAGCAGTAAAACTCTGCCTAAATCACAGAAGCAACGTATCTTTCAATCTCCTCTGCTGTGCGTTTGTTCAGCTAAATGAGTTAAATCTCCCTTTAGATTCAGGAGTTAGAAACACGTTTCTGCTAAGGGCTGCGTTTGGACATTTCTCAGTGAATGGGAGCCTATGCTGTAAGGAGAACTGTCTGCTTGTGAAACCAAAACGGAGCTACCTAAAGAACGGTCTTCAATGTGTGCATTCAACTTACCGAGTTAAACCCGTGTGTTGAAGGGGAAGTCTGGAAACGCTTTCTCTGGAGAGACCTCAAAACATGTATTTCTAGCACTTTTCCCGCATATAACGAATAACAGTAAAACTCTACCTAAAACACAGAAGCAATGTATCCTTCAATCTGCTCTGCTGTGCGTTTGTTCAGCTAATTGAGTTAAATCTCCCTATAGATTCAGGAGTTAGAAACACGTATCTGCTAAGAGCTGCGTTTGGACATTTCTCAGTGAATGGGAGCCTATGCTGTAAGGAGAAGTGTCAGCTTCTGAAACCAAAACGGAGCTACCTAACAGAACGGTCTTCAATGTGTGCATTCAACTTACCGAGTTAAACTCCTGTGTTGAAGGGGAAGTCTGGAAACGCTTTCCGTGGAGAGATCTCAAAACAGGCATTTCCAGCACTATTCCCGCATATAACGCAATAGCAGTAAAACTCTGCCTAAAACACAGAAGCAACGTATCTTTCAATCTGCTCTGCTGTGCGTTTGTTCAGCTAAGTGAGTTAAATCTCCCGTTAGATTCAGGTGTTAGAAACACGTTTCCGCTAAGAGCTGCGTTTATACATTTCTCAGCGAATGGGAGCCTATGCTGTAAGGAGAACTGTCTGGTTGTGAAACAAAAACGCAGCTACCAAACAGTACGGTCTTCAATGTATGCATTCAACTTACAGAGTTAAACTCGTGTGTTGAAGGGGAAGTCTGGAAAAGCTTTCTGTGGAGAGATCTCAAAACAGGCATTTCCAGGACTATTCCCGCATATAAGGAAATAGCAGTAAAACTCTGCCTAAATCACAGAAGCAACGTATTCTTCAATCTGCTCTGCTGTGCGTTTGTTCAGCTAAGTGAGTTAAATCTCCCTTCAGATTCAGTAGTTAGAAACACGTTTCTGCTAAGAGCTGCGTTTGGACATTTCTCAGTGAATGGGAGCCTATGCTGTAAGGAGAACTGTCTGCTTCTGAAACCAAAAAGGAGCTACCTAACAGAACGGTCTTCAATGTGTGCATTCAACTTACCGAGTTAAACTCGTGTGTTGTAGGGGAAGTCTGGAAACGCTTTCTGTGGAGAGATCTCAAAACAGGCATTTCCAGCACTATTCCCGCATATAACGAAATAGCAGTAAAACTCTGCCTAAAACATAGAAGCAACGTATCCTTCAATCTGCTCTGCTGTGCGTTTGTTCAGATAAGTGAGTTAAACCTCCCTTTAGATTCAGGAGTTAGAAACACGTTTCCGCTAAGAGCTGCGTTTATGCATTTCTCAGTGAATGGGAGCCTATGCTGTAAGGAGAACTGTCTTGTTGTGAAACCAAAACGAAGCTACCTAACAGAACGGTCTTCAATGTGTGCATTCAATTTATAGAGTTAAACTCGTGTGTTGAAGGGGAAGTCTGGAAACGCTTTCTGTGGAGAGATCTCAAAACAGGCATTTCTAGCACTTTTCCCGCATATAACGAATAGCAGTAAAACTCTACCTAAAACACAGAAGCAATGTATCCTTCCATCTGCTCTGCTGTGCGTTTGTTCAGCTAATTGAGTTAAATCTCCCTATAGATTCAGGAGTTAGAAACACGTTTCTGCTAAGAGCTGCGTTTGGACATTTCTCAGTGAATGGGTGCCTATGCTGTAAGGAGAACTCTCTGCTTGGGAAACCAAAACGGGGCTACCTCTCAGAACGGTCTTCAATGTGTGCATTGAACTTACTGAGTTAAACTCGTGTGTTGAAGGGGATGTCTGGAAACGTTTTCTGTGGAGAGATCTCAAAACGGCATTTCCAGCACTGTTTCCACATATTACGAAATAGAAGTAAAACTCTGCCTAAATCACAGCAGCAACGTATCTTTCAATCTGCTCTGCTCTGCGTTTGTTCAGCTACGTGAGTTAAATCTCCCTTTAGATTCAGGAGTTAGAAACACGTTTCTCCTAAGTGCTGCGTTTGGACATTTCTCAGTGAATGGGAGCCTATGCTGTAAGGAGAACTGTCTGCTTGTGAAACCAAAACGGAGCTACCTAACAGAACGGTCTTCAATGTGTGCATTCAACTTACCGAGTTAAACCCGTGTGTTGAACGGGAAGTCTGGAAACGCTTTCTGTGGAGAGATCTCAAAACATGCATTTCCAGCACTATTCCCGCATATAAAGAAATAGCAGTAAAACCCTGCCTAAAACACAGAAGCAACATATCCTTCAATCTGCTCTGCTGTGCGTTTGTTCAGCTAAGTGAGTTAAATCTCCCTTTAGATTCAGGAGTTAGAAACACGTTTCTCCTAAGAGCTGTGTTTGGACATTTCTCAGTGAATGGGAGCCTATGATGTAAGGGGATCACTCTGCTTGGGAAACCAAAATGGAGCTACGTAACAGAACGGTCTTAAATGTGTGCATTGAACTTACCGAGTTGAACTCGTGTGTTGAAGGGGAAGTCTGGAAACGCTTTCTGTGGAGAGATCTCAAAACAGGCATTTCCAGCACTATTTCCGCATTTAACGAAATAGCTGTAAAACTCTGCCTAAAACACAGAAGCAACGTATCATTCAATCTGCTCTGCTGTGCGTTTGTTCAGCTAAGTGAGTTAAATCTCACCTTAGATTCAGGAGTTAGAAACACGTTTCTGCTAAGAGCTGCGTTTGGACATTTCTCAGTGAATGGGAGCCTATGCTGTAAGGAGAACTGTCTGCTTGTGAAACCAAAACGGAGCTACCTAACAGAACGGTCTTCAATGTGTACATTCAACTTACCGAGTTAAAGCCGTGTTTTGAAGGGGAAGTCTGGAAACGCTTTCTGTGGAGAGATCTCAAAACAGGCATTTCCAGCACTATTCCCGCATATAACGAAATAGCAGTAATACTCTGCCTAAAACACAGAAGCAACGTATCCTTCAATCTGCTCTGCTTTGTGTTTGTTCAGCTAAGTGAGTTAAATCTCCCTTTAGATTCAGGAATTAGAAACACGGTTCTGCTAAGAGCTGCGTTTGGACATATTTCAGTGAATGGGAGCCTATGCTGTAAGGAGAACTGTCTGCTTGTGAAACATAAACGGATCTACCTAACAGAACGGTCTTCAATGTGTGCATTCAACTTACCGAGTTAAATTCGTGTGTTGAAGGGGAAGTCTGGAAACGCATTCTGTGGAGAGATCTCAAAACAGGCATTTCCAGCACTATTTCCGCATATAACGAAATAGCAGTAAAACTCTGCCTAAAACACAGAAGCAACGTATCCTTCAATCTGCTCTGCTGTGCGTTTGTTCAGCTAAGTGAGTTAAATCTCCCTTTAGATTCAGTAGTTAGAAACACGTTTCTGCTAAAGCTGCGTTTGGACATTTCTCAGTGAACGGGAGCCTATGCTCTAAGGAGAACTGTCTGCTAGTGAAACCAAAACGGATCTACCAAACAGAACGGTCTTCAATGTGTGCATTCAACTTACCGAGTTAAACTCGTGTGTTGAAGGGGAAGTCTGGAAACGCTTTCTGTGGAGAGATCTCAAAACAGGCATTTCCAGCACTATTCCCGCATATAACGAAATAGCAGTAAAACTCTGCCTAAAACACAGAAGCAACATATCTTACAATCTGCTCTGCTGTGCGTTTGTTCAGCTAAATGTGTTAAATCGCCCTTTAGATTCAGGAGTTAGAAACACGTTTCTGCTAATAGCTGCGTTTGGACATTACTCAGTGAATGGGAGCCTATGCTCTAAGGAGAAATGTCTGCTTGTGAAACCAAAGCGCAGCTACCTAACAGAACGGTCTTCAATGTGTGCATTCAAATTACAGAGTTAAACTCGTGTTTTGAAGGGGAAGTCTGGAAACGCTTTCTGTGGAGAGATCTCAAAACAGGCATTTCCATCACTATTCCCGCATATAACAAAATAGCAGTAAAACTCTGCCTACAACACAGAAGCAACGTATCCTTCAATCTGCTCTGCTGTGCGTTTGTTCAGCTAAGTGAGTTAAATCTCCCTTTAGATTCAGGAGTCAGAAACACGTTTCTGCTTAGAGCTGCGTTTGGACGTTTCTCAGTGAATGGGAGCCTATGCTGTAAGGAGAACTCTCTGCTTGTGAAACCAAAACGGAGCTAACTAACAAAACGGTCTTCAATGTGTGCATTCAACTTACCGAGTTAAACTCGAGTGTTGAAATGGAAGTCAGGAAAAGCGTTCTGTGGAGAGATCTCAAAACAGGCATTTCCAGCACTATTCCCGCATATAACGAAATGGCAGTAAAACTCTGCCTAAAACACAGAAGCAACGTATCCTTCAATCTCCTCTGCTGTGCATTTGTTCAGCTAAGTGAGTTAAATCTCCCTTTAGATTCAGGAGTTAGATACAAGTTTCTGCTAAGAGCTGCGTTTGGACATTTCTCAGTGAATGGGAGCCTATGCTCTAAGGAGAACTGTCTGCTTTTGAAACCAAAACGGAGCTACCTAACAGAACGGTCTTCAATGCGTGCATTCAACTTACCGAGTTAAATTCGTGTGTTGAAGGGGAAGTCTGGAAACGTTTTCTGTGGAGAGATCTCAAAACAGGCATTTCCAGCACTGTTCCCACATATAACGAAATATCATTAAAACTCTGCCTAAAACACAGAAGCAACGTATCCATTAATCTGCTCTGCTGTGGCTTTGTTCAGCTAAGTGAGTTAAATCTCCCTTTAGATTCAGGAGTTAGAAACACGTTTATGCTAAGAGCTGGGTTTGGACATTTCTCAGTGAATTGGAGCCTATGCTGTAAGGAGAACTTTCTGCTTGTGAAACCAAAACGGAGCTACCTAACAGAACGGTCTTCAATGACTGCCTTCAACTTACCGAGTTAAACTCGTGTGTTGAAGGGGAAGTCTGGAAACGCTTTCTGTGGGGAGATCTCAAAGCAGGCATTTCCAGCATTATTCCCGCAAATAACGAAATAGCAGTAAAACTCTGCCTAAAACACAGCAGCAACGTATCCTTCAATCTGCTCTGCTGTGCGTTTGTTCAGCTAAGTGAGTTAAATCTCCCTTTAGATTCAGGAGTTAGAAACACGTTTCTGCTAAGAGCTGCGTTTGGACATTTCTCAGTGAATGGGAGCCTATGCTGTAAGGAGAACTGTCTGCTTGTGAAACCAAAACGGAGCTACCTAACAGAACGGACTTCAATGCGTGCATTCAACTTACAGAGTTAAATTCGTGTTTTGAAGGGGAAGTCTGGAAACGTTTTCTGTGGAGAGATCTCAAAAGAGGCATTTCCAGCACTATTCCCGCATATAACGAAATAGCAGTAAAACTCTGCCTAAAACACAGAAGCAATGTATCCTTCAATCTGCTCTTCTGTGCGTTTGTTCAGCTAAGTGAGTTAAATCTCCCTTTAGATTCAGGAGTTAGAAACACGTCTCTGCTAAGAGCTGCGTTTGGACGTTTCTCATTGAATGGGAGTCTATGCTGTAAGGAGAACTGTTTGCTTGTGAAACCAAAACGGAGCTACCTAACAGAACGGTCTTCAATGTGTGCATTCAACTTACCGAGTTAAACTCGTGTGTTGAAGGGGAAGTCTGGAAACGCTTTCTGTGGAGAGATCTCAAAACAGGCATTTCCAGCACTATTCCCGCAAATAACGAAATAGCAGTAAAACTCTGCCTAAAACACAGAAGCAACGTATCCTTCAATCTGCTCTGCTGTGCGGTTGTTCAGCTAAGTGAGCTAAATCTCCCTTTAGATTCAGGAGTTAGAAACACGTTTCTGCTAAGAGCTGCGTTTGGACATTTCTCTGTGAATGGGAGCCTATGCTGTAAGGAGAACTGTCTGCTTGTGAAACCAAAGCGCAGCTACCTAACAGAACGGTCTTCAATGTGTGCATTCAACTTACTGAGTTAAGCTCGTGTGTTGAAGGGGAAGACTGGAAACGATTTCTGTGGAGAGATCTCAAAACAGGCATTTCCAGCACTATTCCCGCATATAACGAAATGGAAGTAAAACTCTGCCTAAAACACAGAAGCAACGTATCCTTCAATCTGCTCTGCTGTGCCTTTGTTCAGCTAAGTGAGTTAAATCTCCCTTTAGATTCAGGAGTTAGATACAAGTTTCTGCTAAGAGCTGCGTTTGGACATTTCTCAGTGAATGGGAGCCTATGCTGTAAGGAGAACTGTCTGCTTGTGAAACCAAAACGGATCTACCTAACAGAACGGTCTTCAATGTGTGCATTCATCTTACCGAGTTAAACTCGTGTGTTGAATGGGAAGTCTGGAAACGCTTTCTGTGGAGAGATCTCAAAACAGGCATTTCCAGCACTATTCCCGCATATAACGAAATAGCAGTAAAACTCTGACTAAAACACAGAAGCAACGTATCCTTCAATCTGCTCTGCTGTGCGTTTGTTCAGCTAAGTGAGTTAAATCTCCCTTTAGATTCAGGAGTCAGAAACACGTTTCTGCTAAGAGCTGCGTTTGGACATTTCTTAGTGAATGGGAGCCTATGCGGTAAGGAGAACTGTCTGCTTGTGAAACCAAAACGGAGCTACCTAACAGAACGGTCTTCAATGTGTGCATTCAACTTACCGAGTTAAACTCGAGTGTTGAAACGGAAGTCAGGAAACGCGTTCTGTGGAGAGAACTCAAAACAGGATTTCCAGCACTATTCCCGCGTATAACGAAATGGCAGTAAAACTCTGCATAAACACAGAAGCAACGTATCCTTCAACCTGCTCTGCTGCGCGTTTGTTCAGCTAAGTGAGTTAAATCTCCCTTTAGATTCAGGATTTAGATACAAGTTTCTGCTAAGAGCTGCGTTTGGACATTTCTCAGTGAATGGAAGCCTACGCTGTAAGGAGAACTGTCTGCTTGTGAAACCAAAACGGAGGTACCTAACAGAACGGTCTTCAATGTGTGCATTCAACTTACCGAGTTAAACTCGTGTGTTGTAGGGGAAATCTGGAAACGCTTTCTGTTGAGAGATCTCAAAACAGGCATTTCCATCACTATTCCCTCATATAACGAAATAGCAGTAAAACTCTGCCTAAAACACAGAAGCAACGTATCCTTCAATCTGCTCTGCTGTGCGTTTGTTCAGCTAAGTGAGTTAAATCTCCCTTTAGATTCAGGATTTAGAAACACGTTTCTGCTAAGTGTTGCGTTTGGACATTTCTCAGTGAATGGGAGCCTATGGTGTATGGAGAACTGTCTGCTTATCAAACGAAAACGGAGCTACCTAACAGAACGGTCTTCAATGTGTGCATTCAACTTACCTAGGTAAGCACGTGTGTTGAAGGGGAAGTCTGGAAACGATTTCTGTGGAGAGATCTCAAAACAGGCATTTCCAGCACTATTCCCGCATATAACGAAATAGAAGTAAAACTCTGCCTAAAACACAGAAGCAACGTATCCTTCAATCTGCTCTGCTGTGCGATTGTTCAGCTAAGTGAGTTAAATCTCCCTTTAGATTCAGGAGTTAGAAACACGTTTCTGCTAAGAGCTGCGTTTGGACATTTCTCAGTGAATGGGAGCCTATGCCGTAAGGAGAACTGTCTGCTTGTGAAACCGAAACGGAGCAATCTAACAGAACGGTCTTCAATGTGTGCATTCAACTTACCGAGTTAAACTCGTGTGTTGAAGGGGAAGTCTGGAAACGCTTTCTGTGGAGAGATATCAAAACAGGCATTTCCAGCACTATTCCCGCATATAACTTAATAGCAGTAAAACTCTGCCTAAAACACAGAAGCAACGTATCCTTCAATCTGCTCTGCTGTGCGTTTGTTCAGCTAAGTGAGTTAAATCTCCCTTTAGATTCAGGATTTAGAAGCACGTTTCTGCTAAGTGTTGCGTTTGGACATTTCTCAGTGAATGGGAGCCTATGGTGTATGGAGAACTGTCTGCTTATCAAACCAAAACGGAGCTACCTAACAGAACGGTCTTCAATGTGTGCATTCAACTTACCTAGGTAAGCACGTGTGTTGAAGGGGAAGTCTGGAAACGATTTCTGTGGAGAGATCTCAAAACAGGCATTTCCAGCACTATTCCCGCATATAACGAAATAGAAGTAAAACTCTGCCTAAAACACAGAAGCAACGTATCCTTCAATCTGCTCTGCTGTGCGATTGTTCAGCTAAGTGAGTTAAATCTCCCTTGAGATTCAGGAGTTAGAAACACGTTTCTGCTAAGAGCTGCGTTTGGACATTTCTCAGTGAATGGGAGCCTATGCCGTAAGGAGAACTGTCTGCTTGTGAAACCGAAACGGAGCAATCTAACAGAACGGTCTTCAATGTGTGCATTCAACTTACCGAGTTAAACTCGTGTGTTGAAGGGGAAGTCTGGAAACGCTTTCTGTGGAGAGATATCAAAACAGGCATTTCCAGCACTATTCCCGCATATAACTTAATAGCAGTAAAACTCTGTCTAAAACACAGAAGCAACGTATCCTTCAATCTGGTCTGCTGTGCGTTTGTTCAGCTAAGTGAGTTAAATCTCCCTTTAGGTTCAGGAGTTAGAAACACGTTTCTGCTAAGAGCTGCGTTTGGACATTTCTCAGTGAATGGAATCCTATGTTGTAAGGAGAACTGTCTGCTTGTGAAACCAAAACGGATCTACCTAACAGAACGGTCTTCAATGTGTGCATTCATTTTACCGAGTTAAACTCGTGTGTTGAAAGGGAAGTCTGGAAATGCTTTCTGTGGAGAGATCTCAAAACAGGCATTTCCAGCACTATTCCCGCATATAACGAAATAGCAGTAAAACTCTGCCTAAAACACAGAAGCAACATATCCTACAATCTGCTCTGCTGTGCGTTTGTTCAGCTAAGTGTGTTAAATCTCCCTTTAGATTCAAGAGTTAGAAACACGTTTCTGCTAAGTGCTGCGTTTGGACATTTCTCAGTGAATGGGAGCCTATGCTGTAAGGAGAACTGTCTGCCTGTGAAACCAAAGCGCAGCTACCTAACAGAACGGTCTTCAATGTGTGCATTCAACTTACAGAGTTAAACTCGTGTTTTGAAGGGGAAGTCTGGAAACGTTTTCTGTGGAGAGCTCTCAAAACAGGCATTTCCAGCACTATTCCCGCATATAACAAAATAGCAGTAAAACTCTGCCTAAAACACAGAAGCAACATATCCTTCAATCGGCTCGGCTGTGCGTTTGTTCAGCTAAGGGAGATAAATCTCCCTTTATATTCAGGAGTCAGAAACACGTTTCTGCTTAGAGCTGCGTTTGGACGATTCTCATTGAATGGGAGCCTATGCTGTAAGGAGAACTCTCTGCTTGTGAAACCAAAACGGAGCAAACTAACAGAACGGACTTCAATGTGTGCATTCAACTTACCGAGTTAAACTCGAGTGTTGAAATGGAAGTCAGGAAAAGCGTTCTGTGGAGAGATCTCAAAAAAGGCATTTCCAGCACTATTCCCGCATATAACGAAAAGGCAGTAAAACTCTGCCTAAAACACAGAAGCAACGTATCCTTCAATCTGCTCTGCTGTGCGATTGTTCAGCTAAGTGAGTTAAATCTCCCTTTAGATTCAGGAGTTAGATACAAGTTTCTGCTAAGAGCTGCGTTTGGACAATTCTCAGTGAATGGGAGCCTATGCTCTAAGGAGAACTGTCTGCTTGTGAAACCGAAAGGGAGCTACCTAACAGAACGGTCTTCAATGTTTGCATTCAACTTACCGAGTTAAGCTCGTGTGTTGAAAGGGAAGACTGGAAACGCTTTCTGTGGAGAGATCTCAAAACAGGCATTTCCAGCACTATTCCCGCATATAACGAAATAGCAGTAAAACTCTGCCTAAAACACAGACAAAACATATCCTACAATCTGCTCTGTTGTGCATTTCTTCAGCTAAGTGTGTTAAATCTCCCTTTAGATACAGGAGTTAGAAACACGTTCCTGCTAAGAGCTGCGTTTGGACATTTTTCAGTGAATGGGAGCCTATGCTGTAAGGAGAACTCTCTGCTTGTGAAACCAAAACGGAGCTATCTAACAGAACGGTCTTCAATGTGTGCACTCAACTTACAGAGTTAAACTCGAGTGCTGAAATGGAAGTCTGTAAACGCGTTCTGTGGAGAGATCTCAAAACAGGCATTTCCAGCACCATTCCCTCATATAACGAAATAGCAGTAAAAGTCTGCCTAAAACACAGAAGCAACGTATCCTTCAATCTGCTCTGCTGTGCGTTTGTTCACATAAGTGAGTTAAATCTCCCTTTAGATTCAGGAGTTAGAAACACTTTTCTGCTAAGAGCTGCGTTTGGACATTTCTCAGTGAATGGGAGCCTATGCTGTAAGGAGGACAGGCTGCTTGGGAAACCAAAACAGAGCTACCTAACAGAACGGTCTTCAATGTGTGCATTGATCTTACCGAGTTAAACTCGTCTGTTGAAGTGGAAGTCTGGAAACGCTTTCTATGGAGAGATCCCAAAACAGGCATTTCCAGCACTATTACCGCATATAACAAAATAGCAGTAAAACTCTGCCTAAATCACAGAAGCAACGTATCTTTCAATCTCCTCTGCTGTGCGTTTGTTCAGCTAAATGAGTTAAATCTCCCTTTAGATTCAGGAGTTAGAAACACGTTTCTGCTAAGGGCTGCGTTTGGACATTTCTCAGTGAATGGGAGCCTATGCTGTAAGGAGAACTGTCTGCTTGTGAAACCAAAACGGAGCTACCTAAAGAACGGTCTTCAATGTGTGCATTCAACTTACCGAGTTAAACCCGTGTGTTGAAGAGGAAGTCTGGAAACGCTTTCTCTGGAGAGACTTCAAAACAGGTATTTCTAGCACTTTTCCCGCATATAACGAATAACAGTAAAACTCTACCTAAAACACAGAAGCAATGTATCCTTCAATCTGCTCTGCTGTGCGTTTGTTCAGCTAATTGAGTTAAATCTCCCTATAGATTCAGGAGTTAGAAACACGTATCTGCTAAGAGCTGCGTTTGGACATTTCTCAGTGAATGGGAGCCTATGCTGTAAGGAGAAGTGTCAGCTTCTGAAACCAAAACGGAGCTACCTAACAGAACGGTCTTCAATGTGTGCATTCAACTTACCGAGTTAAACTCCTGTGTTGAAGGGGAAGTCTGGAAACGCTTTCTGTGGAGAGATCTCAAAACAGGCATTTCCAGCACTATTCCCGCATATAACGCAATAGCAGTAAAACTCTGCCTAAAACACAGAAGCAACGTATCTTTCAATCTGCTCTGCTGTGCGTTTGTTCAGCTAAGTGAGTTAAATCTCCCGTTAGATTCAGGTGTTAGAAACACGTTTCCGCTAAGAGCTGCGTTTATACATTTCTCAGCGAATGGGAGCCTATGCTGTAAGGAGAACTGTCTGGTTGTGAAACAAAAACGCAGCTACCAAACAGTACGGTCTTCAATGTATGCATTCAACTTACAGATTTAAACTCGTGTGTTGAAGGGGAAGTCTGGAAAAGCTTTCTGTGGAGAGATCTCAAAACAGGCATTTCCAGGACTATTCCCGCATATAAGGAAATAGCAGTAAAACTCTGCCTAAATCACAGAAGCAACGTATTCTTCAATCTGCTCTGCTGTGCGTTTGTTCAGCTAAGTGAGTTAAATCTCCCTTCAGATTCAGTAGTTAGAAACACGTTTCTGCTAAGAGCTGCGTTTGGACATTTCTCAGTGAATGGGAGCCTATGCTGTAAGGAGAACTGTCTGCTTCTGAAACCAAAAAGGAGCTACCTAACAGAACGGTCTTCAATGTGTGCATTCAACTTACCGAGTTAAACTCGTGTGTTGTAGGGGAAGTCTGGAAACGCTTTCTGTGGAGAGATCTCAAAACAGGCATTTCCAGCACTATTCCCGCATATAACGAAATAGCAGTAAAACTCTGCCTAAAACATAGAAGCAACGTATCCTTCAATCTGCTCTGCTGTGCGTTTGTTCAGATAAGTGAGTTAAACCTCCCTTTAGATTCAGGAGTTAGAAACACGTTTCCGCTAAGAGCTGCGTTTATGCATTTCTCAGTGAATGGGAGCCTATGCTGTAAGGAGAACTGTCTTGTTGTGAAACCAAAACGGAGCTACCTAACAGAACGGTCTTCAATGTGTGCATTCAATTTATAGAGTTAAACTCGTGTGTTGAAGGGGAAGTCTGGAAACGCTTTCTGTGGAGAGATCTCAAAACAGGCATTTCTAGCACTTTTCCCGCATATAACGAATAGCAGTAAAACTCTACCTAAAACACAGAAGCAATGTATCCTTCCATCTGCTCTGCTGTGCGTTTGTTCAGCTAATTGAGTTAAATCTCCCTATAGATTCAGGAGTTAGAAACACGTTTCTGCTAAGAGCTGCGTTTGGACATTTCTCAGTGAATGGGTGCCTATGCTGTAAGGAGAACTCTCTGCTTGGGAAACCAAAACGGGGCTACCTCTCAGAACGGTCTTCAATGTGTGCATTGAACTTACTGAGTTAAACTCGTGTGTTGAAGGGGATGTCTGGAAACGTTTTCTGTGGAGAGATCTCAAAACGGCATTTCCAGCACTGTTTCCACATATTACGAAATAGAAGTAAAACTCTGCCTAAATCACAGCAGCAACGTATCTTTCAATCTGCTCTGCTCTGCGTTAGTTCAGCTACGTGAGTTAAATCTCCCTTTAGATTCAGGAGTTAGAAACACGTTTCTCCTAAGTGCTGCGTTTGGACATTTCTCAGTGAATGGGAGCCTATGCTGTAAGGAGAACTGTCTGCTTGTGAAACCAAAACGGAGCTACCTAACAGAACGGTCTTCAATGTGTGCATTCAACTTACCGAGTTAAACCCGTGTGTTGAACGGGAAGTCTGGAAACGCTTTCTGTGGAGAGATCTCAAAACAGGCATTTCCAGCACTATTCCCGCATATAACGAAATAGCAGTAATACTCTGCCTAAAACACAGAAGCAACGTATCCTTCAATCTGCTCTGCTTTGTGTTTGTTCAGCTAAGTGAGTTAAATCTCCCTTTAGATTCAGGAATTAGAAACACGGTTCTGCTAAGAGCTGCGTTTGGACATATTTCAGTGAATGGGAGCCTATGCTGTAAGGAGAACTGTCTGCTTGTGAAACATAAACGGATCTACCTAACAGAACGGTCTTCAATGTGTGCATTCAACTTACCGAGTTAAATTCGTGTGTTGAAGGGGAAGTCTGGAAACGCATTCTGTGGAGAGATCTCAAAACAGGCATTTCCAGCACTATTTCCGCATATAACGAAATAGCAGTAAAACTCTGCCTAAAACACAGAAGCAACGTATCCTTCAATCTGCTCTGCTGTGCGTTTGTTCAGCTAAGTGAGTTAAATCTCCCTTTAGATTCAGTAGTTAGAAACACGTTTCTGCTAAAGCTGCGTTTGGACATTTCTCAGTGAACGGGAGCCTATGCTCTAAGGAGAACTGTCTGCTAGTGAAACCAAAACGGATCTACCAAACAGAACGGTCTTCAATGTGTGCATTCAACTTACCGAGTTAAACTCGTGTGTTGAAGGGGAAGTCTGGAAACGCTTTCTGTGGAGAGATCTCAAAACAGGCATTTACAGCACTATTCCCGCATATAACGAAATAGCAGTAAAATTCTGCCTAAAACACAGAAGCAACATATCTTACAATCTGCTCTGCTGTGCGTTTGTTCAGCTAAATGTGTTAAATCGCCCTTTAGATTCAGGAGTTAGAAACACGTTTCTGCTAATAGCTGCGTTTGGACATTTCTCAGTGAATGGGAGCCTATGCTCTAAGGAGAACTGTCTGCTTGTGAAACCAAAGCGCAGCTACCTAACAGAACGGTCTTCAATGTGTGCATTCAAATTACAGAGTTAAACTCGTGTTTTGAAGGGGAAGTCTGGAAACGCTTTCTGTGGAGAGATCTCAAAACAGGCATTTCCATCACTATTCCCGCATATAACAAAATAGCAGTAAAACTCTGCCTACAACACAGAAGCAACGTATCCTTCAATCTGCTCTGCTGTGCGTTGGTTCAGCTAAGTGAGTTAAATCTCCCTTTAGATTCAGGAGTCAGAAACACGTTTCTGCTTAAAGCTGCGTTTGGACGATTCTCAGTGAATGGGAGCCTATGCTGTAAGGAGAACTCTCTGCTTGTGAAACCAAAACGGAGCTAACTAACAGAACGGTCTTCAATGTGTGCATTCAACTTACCGAGTTAAACTCGAGTGTTGAAATGGAAGTCAGGAAAAGCGTTCTGTGGAGAGATCTCAAAACAGGCATTTCCAGCACTATTCCCGCATATAACGAAATGGCAGTAAAAGTCTGCCTAAAACACAGAAGCAACGTATCCTTCCATCTGCTCTGCTGTGCATTTGTTCAGCTAAGTGAGTTAAATCTCCCTTTAGATTCAGGAGTTAGATACAAGTTTCTGCTAAGAGCTGCGTTTGGACATTTCTCAGTGAATGGGAGCCTATGCTCTAAGGAGAACTGTCTGCTTGTGAAACCAAAACGGAGCTACCTAACAGAACGGACTTCAATGCGTGCATTCAACTTACAGAGTTAAATTCGTGTTTTGAAGGGGAAGTCTGGAAACGTTTTCTGTGGAGGGATCTCAAAAGAGGCATTTCCAGCACTATTCCCGCATATAACGAAATAGCAGTAAAACTCTGCCTAAAACACAGAAGCAATGTATCCTTCAATCTGCTCTGCTGTGCCTTTGTTCAGCTAAGTGAGTTAAATCTCCCTTTAGATTCAGGAGTTAGAAACACGTCTCTGCTAAGAGCTGCGTTTGGACGTTTCTCATTGAATGGGAGTCTATGCTGTAAGGAGAACTGTTTGCTTGTGAAACCAAAACGGAGCTACCTAACAGAACGGTCTTCAATATGTGCATTCAACTTACCGAGTTAAACTCGTGTGTTGAAGGGGAAGTCTGGAAACGCTTTCTGTGGAGAGATCTCAAAACAGGCATTTCCAGCACTATTCCCGCAAATAACGAAATAGCAGTAAAACTCTGCCTAAAACACAGAAGCAACGTATCCTTCAATCTGCTCTGCTGTGCGGTTGTTCAGCTAAGTGAGTTAAATCTCCCTTTAGATTCAGGAGTTAGAAACACGTTTCTGCTAACAGCTGCGTTTGGACATTTCTCTGTGAATGGGAGCCTATGCTGTAAGGAGAACTGTCTGCTTGTGAAACCAAAGCGCAGCTACCTAACAGAACGGTCTTCAATGTGTGCATTCAACTTACTGAGTTAAGCTCGTGTGTTGAAGGGGAAGACTGGAAACGATTTCTGTGGAGAGATCTCAAAACAGGCATTTCCACCACTATGCCCGCATATAACGAAATAGCAGTAAAACTCTGCCTAAAACACAAAAGCAACGTATCATTCAATCTGCACTGCTGTGCGTTTTTTCAGCTAAGTGAGTTAAATCTCCCTTTAGATTCAGGAGTCAGAAACACGTTTCTGCTAAGAGCTGCGTTTGGACATTTCTTAGTGAATGGGAGCCTATGCTGTAAGGAGAACTGTCTGCTTGTGAAACCAAAACGGAGCTACCTAACAGAACGGTCTTCAATGTGTGCATTCAACTAACCGAGTTAAACTCGAGTGTTGAAATGGAAGTCTGGAAACGCGTTCTGTGGAGAGATCTCAAAACAGGTATTTCCAGCACTATTACCGCATATAACGAAATGGCTGTAAAACTCTGCCTAAAACACAGAAGCAACGTATCCTTCAATCTGCTTTGCTGTGCGTTTGTTCAGCTAAGTGAGTTAAATCTCCCTTTAGATTCAGGAGTTATAAACACGTTTCTGCTAAGAGCTGCGTTTGGACATTTCTCAGTGAACGGGAGCCTATGCTCTAAGGAGAACTGTCTGCTAGTGAAACCAAAACGGATCTACCAAACAGAACGGTCTTCAATGTGTGCATTCAACTTACCGAGTTAAACTCGTGTGTTGAAGGGGAAGTCTGGAAACGCTTTCTGTGGAGAGATCTCAAAACAGGCATTTCCAGCACTATTCCCGCATATAACGAAATAGCAGTAAAACTCTGCCTAAAACACAGAAGCAACATATCTTACAATCTGCTCTGCTGTGCGTTTGTTCAGCTAAATATGTTAAATCGCCCTTTAGATTCAGGAGTTAGAAACACGTTTCTGCTAATAGATGCGTTTCGACATTTCTCAGTGAAAGGGAGCCTATGCTCTAAGGAGAACTGTCTGCTTGTGAAACCAAAGCGCAGCTACCTAACAGAACGGTCTTCAATGTGTGCATTCAAATTACAGAGTTAAACTCGTGTTTTGAAGGGGAAGTCTGGAAACGCTTTCTGTGGAGAGATCTCAAAACAGGCATTTCCATCACTATTCCCGCATATAACAAAATAGCAGTAAAACTCTGCCTACAACACAGAAGCAACGTATCCTTCAATCTGCTCTGCTGTGCGTTGGTTCAGCTAAGTGAGTTAAATCTCCCTTTAGATTCAGGAGTCAGAAACACGTTTCTGCTTAGAGCTGCTTTTGGACGTTTCTCAGTGAATGGGAGCCTATGCTGTAAGGAGAACTCTCTGCTTGTGAAACCAAAACGGAGCTAACTAACAGAACGGTCTTCAATGTGTGCATTCAACTTACCGAGTTAAACTCGAGTGTTGAAATGGAAGTCAGGAAAAGCGTTCTGTGGAGAGATCTCAAAACAGGCATTTCCAGCACTATTCCCGCATATAACGAAATGGCAGTAAAACTCTGCCTAAAACACAGAAGCAACGTATCCCTCAATCTGCTCTGCTGTGCATTTGTTCAGCTAAGTGAGTTAAATCTCCCTTTAGATTCAGGAGTTAGATACAAGTTTCTGCTAAGAGCTGCGTTTGGACGTTTCTCAGTGAATGGGAGCCTATGCTCTAAGGAGAACTGTCTGCTTGTGAAACCGAAACGGAGCTACCTCACAGAACGGTCTTCAATGTGTGCATTCAACTTACCGAGTTAAGCTCGTGTGTTGAAGGGGAAGACTGGAAACGCTTTCTGTGGAGAGATCTCAAAACAGGCATTTCCACCACAATTCCCGCATATAACGAAATAGCAGTAAAACTCTGCCTAAAACACAGAAGCAACGTATCCTTCAATCTGCTGTGCTGTGCGTTTTTTCAGCTAAGTGAGTTAAATCTCCCTTTAGATTCAGGTGTTAGAAACACGTTTCTGCTGAGAGCTGGGTTTGGACATTTCTCAGGGAATGGGAGCCTATGCTGTAAGGAGAACTGTCTGCTTGTGAAACCAAAACGGATCTACCTAACAGAACGGTCTTCAATGTGAGCATTCAACTTACCGAGTTAAGCTCGTGTGTTGAAGGGGAAGCCTGGAAACGCTTTCTGTGGAGAGATCTCAAAACAGGCATTTCCAGCAAAATTCCCGCATATAACGAAAGCGTAGTAAAACTCTGCCTAAAACACAGAAGCAACGTATCCTTCAATCTGCTCTGCTGTGCGTTTGTTCAGCTAAGTGAGTTAAATCTCCCTTTAGATTCAAGAGTTAGAAACACGTTTCTGCTAAGAGCTGCGTTTGGATATTTCTCAGTGAATGGAATCCTATGTTGTAAGGAGAACTGTCTGCTTGTGAAACCAAAACGGATCTACCTAACAGAACGGTCTTCAATGTGTGCATTCATTTTACCGAGTTAAACTCGTGTGTTGAAGGGTAAGTCTTGAAACGCTTTCTGTGGAGAGATCTCAAAACAGGCATTTTCAGCAGTATTCCAGCATATAACGAAATAGCAGTAAAACTCTGCCTAAAACACAGAAGCAACATATCCTACAATCTGCTCTGCTGTGCGTGTGTTCAGCTAAGTGTGATAAATCTCCCTTTAGATTCAGGAGTTAGAAACAGGTTTCTGCTAATAGCTGCGTTTGGACATTTCTCAGTGAATGGGAGCCTATGCTGTAAGGAAAACTCTCTGCTTCTGAAACCAAAACGGAGCTACCTAACAGAACGGTCTTCAATGTGTGCATTCAACTTACCGAGTTAAACTCCTGTGTTGAAGGCGAAGTCTGGAAACGCTTTCTGTGGAGAGATCTCAAAACAGGCATTTCCATCACTATTCCCGCATATAACAATATAGCAGTAAAACTCTGCCTAAAACACAAAAGCAACGTATCCTTCAATCTGCTCTGCTGTGCGATTGTTCAGCTAAGTGTGTTAAATCTCCCTTTAGATTCAGGAGTCAGAAACACGTTTCTGCTAAGAGCTGCGTTTGGACATTTCTCAGTGAATGGGAGCTTATGCTCTAAGGAGAAATGTCTGCTTGTGAAACCAAAACGGAGCTAACTAACAGAACGGTCTTCAATGTGTGCATTCAACTTACAGAGTTAAACTCGAGTGTTGAAATGGAAGTCAGGAAAAGCGTTCTGTGGAGAGATCTCAAAACAGGCATTTCCAGCACTATTCCCGCATATAACGAAATGGAAGTAAAACTCTGCCTAAAACACAGAAGCAACGTATCCTTCAATCTGCTCTGCTGCGCGTTTGTTCAGCTAAGTGAGTTAAATCTCCCTTTAGATTCAGGATTTAGATACAAGTTTCTGCTAAGAGCTGCGTTTGGACATTTCTCAGTGAATGGAAGCCTATGCTGTAAGGAGAACTGTCTGCTTGTGAAACCAAAACGGAGGTACCTAACAGAACGGTCTTCAATGTGTGCATTCAACTTACCGAGTTAAACTCGTGTGTTGTAGGGGAAATCTGGAAACGCTTTCTGTTGAGAGATCTCAAAACAGGCATTTCCATCACTATTCCCTCATATAACGAAATAGCAGTAAAACTCTTCCTAAAACACAGAAGCAACGTATCCTTCAATCTGCTCTGCTGTGCGTTTGTTCAGCTAAGTGAGTTAAATCTCCCTTTAGATTCAGGATTTAGAAACACGTTTCTGCTAAGTGTTGCGTTTGGACATTTCTCAGTGAATGGGAGCCTATGGTGTAAGGTGAACTGTCTGCTTGTGAAACCAAAACGGAGCTACCTAACAGAACGGTCTTCATGGTGTGCATTCAACTTACCGAGTTAAGCACGTGTGTTGAAGGGGAAGTCTGGAAACAATTTCTGTGGAGAGATCTCAAAACAGGCATTTCCAGCACTATTCCCGCATATAACGAAATAGAAGTAAAACTCTGCCTAAAACACAGAAGCAACGTATCCTTCAATCTGCTCTGCTGTGCGATTGTTCAGCTAAGTGAGTTAAATCTCCCTTTAGATTCAGGAGTTAGATACAAGTTTCTGCTAAGAGCTGCGTTTGGACAATTCTCAGTGAATGGGAGCCTATGCTCTAAGGAGAACTGTCTGCTTGTGAAACCGAAACGGAGCTACCTAACAGAACGGTCTTCAATGTTTGCATTCAACTTACCGAGTTAAGCTCGTGTGTTGAAAGGGAAGACTGGAAACGCTTTCTGTGGAGAGATCTCAAAACAGGCATTTCCAGCACTATTCCCGCATATAACGAAATAGCAGTAAAACTCTGCCTAAACACAGAAGAAACATATCCGTCAATCTGCTGTGCTGTGCGTTTTTTCAGCTAAGTGAGTTAAATCTCCCTTTAGATTCAGGAGTTAGAAACACGTTTCTGCTAAGAGCTGCGTTTGGACATTTCTCAGTGAATGGGAGCCTATGCTCTAAGGAGAACTGTCTGCTAGTGAAATCAAAACGCATCAACCTAACAGAACGGTCTTCAATGTGTGCATTCAACTTACTGAGTTAAACTCGTGTGTTGAAGGGGAAGTCTGGAAACGCTTTCTGTTGAGAGATCTCAAAACAGTCTTTTCCAGCACTATTCCCTCATATAACGAAATAGCAGTAAAACTCTGCCTAAAACACAGAAGCAACGTATCCTTCAATCTGCTCTGCTGTGCGTGTGTTCAGCTAAGTGAGTTAAATCTCTCTTTAGATTCAGGAGTTAGAAACACGTTTCTGCTAAGAGCTGCGTTTGGACATTTCTCAGTGAAGGGAATCCTATGTTGTAAGGAGAACTGTCTGCTTGTGAAACCAAAACGGATCTACCTAACAGAACGGTCTTCAAAGTGTGCATTCCTTTTACCGAGTTAAACTCGTGTGTTGAAGGGGAAGTCTGGAAACGCTTTCTGTGGAGAGATCTCAAAACAGGCATTTCCAGCACTATTCCCGCATATAACGAAATAGCAGTAATACTCTGCCTAAAACACAGAAGCAACGTATCCTTCAATCTGCTCTGCTTTGTGTTTGTTCAGCTAAGTGAGTTAAATCTCCCTTTAGATTCAGGAATTAGAAACACGGTTCTGCTAAGAGCTGCGTTTGGACATATTTCAGTGAATGGGAGCCTATGCTGTAAGGAGAACTGTCTGCTTGTGAAACCAAAACGGTGCTACCTAACAGAACGGTCTTCAATGTGTGCATTCAACTTACCGATTTAAATTCGTGTGTTGAAGGGGAAGTCTGGAAACGCATTCTGTGGAGAGATCTCAAAACAGGCATTTCCAGCACTATTTCCGCATATAACGAAATAGCAGTAAAACTCTGCCTAAAACACAGAAGCAACGTATCCTTCAATCTGCTCTGCTGTGCGTTTGTTCAGCTAAGTGAGTTAAATCTCCCTTTAGATTCAGTAGTTAGAAACACGTTTCTGCTAAAGCTGCGTTTGGACATTTCTCAGTGAACGGGAGCCTATGCTCTAAGGAGAACTGTCTGCTAGTGAAACCAAAACGGATCTACCAAACAGAACGGTCTTCAATGTGTGCATTCAACTTACCGAGTTAAACTCGTGTGTTGAAGGGGAAGTCTGGAAACGCTTTCTGTGGAGAGATCTCAAAACAGGCATTTCCAGCACTATTCCCGCATATAACGAAATAGCAGTAAAATTCTGCCTAAAACACAGAAGCAACATATCTTACAATCTGCTCTGCTGTGCGTTTGTTCAGCTAAATGTGTTAAATCGCCCTTTAGATTCAGGAGTTAGAAACACGTTTCTGCTAATAGCTGCGTTTGGACATTTCTCAGTGAATGGGAGCCTATGCTCTAAGGAGAACTGTCTGCTTGTGAAACCAAAGCGCAGCTACCTAACAGAACGGTCTTCAATGTGTGCATTCAAATTACAGAGTTAAACTCGTGTTTTGAAGGGGAAGTCTGGAAACGCTTTCTGTGGAGAGATCTCAAAACAGGCATTTCCATCACTATTCCCGCATATAACAAAATAGCAGTAAAACTCTGCCTACAACACAGAAGCAACGTATCCTTCAATCTGCTCTGCTGTGCGTTGGTTCAGCTAAGTGAGTTAAATCTCCCTTTAGATTCAGGAGTCAGAAACACGTTTCTGCTTAAAGCTGCGTTTGGACGATTCTCAGTGAATGGGAGCCTATGCTGTAAGGAGAACTCTCTGCTTGTGAAACCAAAACGGAGCTAACTAACAGAACGGTCTTCAATGTGTGCATTCAACTTACCGAGTTAAACTCGAGTGTTGAAATGGAAGTCAGGAAAAGCGTTCTGTGGAGAGATCTCAAAACAGGCATTTCCAGCACTATTCCCGCATATAACGAAATGGCAGTAAAAGTCTGCCTAAAACACAGAAGCAACGTATCCTTCCATCTGCTCTGCTGTGCATTTGTTCAGCTAAGTGAGTTAAATCTCCCTTTAGATTCAGGAGTTAGATACAAGTTTCTGCTAAGAGCTGCGTTTGGACATTTCTCAGTGAATGGGAGCCTATGCTCTAAGGAGAACTGTCTGCTTGTGAAACCAAAACGGAGCTACCTAACAGAACGGACTTCAATGCGTGCATTCAACTTACAGAGTTAAATTCGTGTTTTGAAGGGGAAGTCTGGAAACGTTTTCTGTGGAGGGATCTCAAAAGAGGCATTTCCAGCACTATTCCCGCATATAACGAAATAGCAGTAAAACTCTGCCTAAAACACAGAAGCAATGTATCCTTCAATCTGCTCTGCTGTGCCTTTGTTCAGCTAAGTGAGTTAAATCTCCCTTTAGATTCAGGAGTTAGAAACACGTCTCTGCTAAGAGCTGCGTTTGGACGTTTCTCATTGAATGGGAGTCTATGCTGTAAGGAGAACTGTTTGCTTGTGAAACCAAAACGGAGCTACCTAACAGAACGGTCTTCAATATGTGCATTCAACTTACCGAGTTAAACTCGTGTGTTGAAGGGGAAGTCTGGAAACGCTTTCTGTGGAGAGATCTCAAAACAGGCATTTCCAGCACTATTCCCGCAAATAACGAAATAGCAGTAAAACTCTGCCTAAAACACAGAAGCAACGTATCCTTCAATCTGCTCTGCTGTGCGGTTGTTCAGCTAAGTGAGTTAAATCTCCCTTTAGATTCAGGAGTTAGAAACACGTTTCTGCTAACAGCTGCGTTTGGACATTTCTCTGTGAATGGGAGCCTATGCTGTAAGGAGAACTGTCTGCTTGTGAAACCAAAGCGCAGCTACCTAACAGAACGGTCTTCAATGTGTGCATTCAACTTACTGAGTTAAGCTCGTGTGTTGAAGGGGAAGACTGGAAACGATTTCTGTGGAGAGATCTCAAAACAGGCATTTCCACCACTATGCCCGCATATAACGAAATAGCAGTAAAACTCTGCCTAAAACACAAAAGCAACGTATCATTCAATCTGCACTGCTGTGCGTTTTTTCAGCTAAGTGAGTTAAATCTCCCTTTAGATTCAGGAGTCAGAAACACGTTTCTGCTAAGAGCTGCGTTTGGACATTTCTTAGTGAATGGGAGCCTATGCTGTAAGGAGAACTGTCTGCTTGTGAAACCAAAACGGAGCTACCTAACAGAACGGTCTTCAATGTGTGCATTCAACTAACCGAGTTAAACTCGAGTGTTGAAATGGAAGTCTGGAAACGCGTTCTGTGGAGAGATCTCAAAACAGGTATTTCCAGCACTATTACCGCATATAACGAAATGGCTGTAAAACTCTGCCTAAAACACAGAAGCAACGTATCCTTCAATCTGCTTTGCTGTGCGTTTGTTCAGCTAAGTGAGTTAAATCTCCCTTTAGATTCAGGAGTTATAAACACGTTTCTGCTAAGAGCTGCGTTTGGACATTTCTCAGTGAACGGGAGCCTATGCTCTAAGGAGAACTGTCTGCTAGTGAAACCAAAACGGATCTACCAAACAGAACGGTCTTCAATGTGTGCATTCAACTTACCGAGTTAAACTCGTGTGTTGAAGGGGAAGTCTGGAAACGCTTTCTGTGGAGAGATCTCAAAACAGGCATTTCCAGCACTATTCCCGCATATAACGAAATAGCAGTAAAACTCTGCCTAAAACACAGAAGCAACATATCTTACAATCTGCTCTGCTGTGCGTTTGTTCAGCTAAATATGTTAAATCGCCCTTTAGATTCAGGAGTTAGAAACACGTTTCTGCTAATAGATGCGTTTCGACATTTCTCAGTGAAAGGGAGCCTATGCTCTAAGGAGAACTGTCTGCTTGTGAAACCAAAGCGCAGCTACCTAACAGAACGGTCTTCAATGTGTGCATTCAAATTACAGAGTTAAACTCGTGTTTTGAAGGGGAAGTCTGGAAACGCTTTCTGTGGAGAGATCTCAAAACAGGCATTTCCATCACTATTCCCGCATATAACAAAATAGCAGTAAAACTCTGCCTACAACACAGAAGCAACGTATCCTTCAATCTGCTCTGCTGTGCGTTGGTTCAGCTAAGTGAGTTAAATCTCCCTTTAGATTCAGGAGTCAGAAACACGTTTCTGCTTAGAGCTGCTTTTGGACGTTTCTCAGTGAATGGGAGCCTATGCTGTAAGGAGAACTCTCTGCTTGTGAAACCAAAACGGAGCTAACTAACAGAACGGTCTTCAATGTGTGCATTCAACTTACCGAGTTAAACTCGAGTGTTGAAATGGAAGTCAGGAAAAGCGTTCTGTGGAGAGATCTCAAAACAGGCATTTCCAGCACTATTCCCGCATATAACGAAATGGCAGTAAAACTCTGCCTAAAACACAGAAGCAACGTATCCCTCAATCTGCTCTGCTGTGCATTTGTTCAGCTAAGTGAGTTAAATCTCCCTTTAGATTCAGGAGTTAGATACAAGTTTCTGCTAAGAGCTGCGTTTGGACGTTTCTCAGTGAATGGGAGCCTATGCTCTAAGGAGAACTGTCTGCTTGTGAAACCGAAACGGAGCTACCTCACAGAACGGTCTTCAATGTGTGCATTCAACTTACCGAGTTAAGCTCGTGTGTTGAAGGGGAAGACTGGAAACGCTTTCTGTGGAGAGATCTCAAAACAGGCATTTCCACCACAATTCCCGCATATAACGAAATAGCAGTAAAACTCTGCCTAAAACACAGAAGCAACGTATCCTTCAATCTGCTGTGCTGTGCGTTTTTTCAGCTAAGTGAGTTAAATCTCCCTTTAGATTCAGGTGTTAGAAACACGTTTCTGCTGAGAGCTGGGTTTGGACATTTCTCAGGGAATGGGAGCCTATGCTGTAAGGAGAACTGTCTGCTTGTGAAACCAAAACGGATCTACCTAACAGAACGGTCTTCAATGTGAGCATTCAACTTACCGAGTTAAGCTCGTGTGTTGAAGGGGAAGCCTGGAAACGCTTTCTGTGGAGAGATCTCAAAACAGGCATTTCCAGCAAAATTCCCGCATATAACGAAAGCGTAGTAAAACTCTGCCTAAAACACAGAAGCAACGTATCCTTCAATCTGCTCTGCTGTGCGTTTGTTCAGCTAAGTGAGTTAAATCTCCCTTTAGATTCAAGAGTTAGAAACACGTTTCTGCTAAGAGCTGCGTTTGGATATTTCTCAGTGAATGGAATCCTATGTTGTAAGGAGAACTGTCTGCTTGTGAAACCAAAACGGATCTACCTAACAGAACGGTCTTCAATGTGTGCATTCATTTTACCGAGTTAAACTCGTGTGTTGAAGGGTAAGTCTTGAAACGCTTTCTGTGGAGAGATCTCAAAACAGGCATTTTCAGCAGTATTCCAGCATATAACGAAATAGCAGTAAAACTCTGCCTAAAACACAGAAGCAACATATCCTACAATCTGCTCTGCTGTGCGTGTGTTCAGCTAAGTGTGATAAATCTCCCTTTAGATTCAGGAGTTAGAAACAGGTTTCTGCTAATAGCTGCGTTTGGACATTTCTCAGTGAATGGGAGCCTATGCTGTAAGGAAAACTCTCTGCTTCTGAAACCAAAACGGAGCTACCTAACAGAACGGTCTTCAATGTGTGCATTCAACTTACCGAGTTAAACTCCTGTGTTGAAGGCGAAGTCTGGAAACGCTTTCTGTGGAGAGATCTCAAAACAGGCATTTCCATCACTATTCCCGCATATAACAATATAGCAGTAAAACTCTGCCTAAAACACAAAAGCAACGTATCCTTCAATCTGCTCTGCTGTGCGATTGTTCAGCTAAGTGTGTTAAATCTCCCTTTAGATTCAGGAGTCAGAAACACGTTTCTGCTAAGAGCTGCGTTTGGACATTTCTCAGTGAATGGGAGCTTATGCTCTAAGGAGAAATGTCTGCTTGTGAAACCAAAACGGAGCTAACTAACAGAACGGTCTTCAATGTGTGCATTCAACTTACAGAGTTAAACTCGAGTGTTGAAATGGAAGTCAGGAAAAGCGTTCTGTGGAGAGATCTCAAAACAGGCATTTCCAGCACTATTCCCGCATATAACGAAATGGAAGTAAAACTCTGCCTAAAACACAGAAGCAACGTATCCTTCAATCTGCTCTGCTGCGCGTTTGTTCAGCTAAGTGAGTTAAATCTCCCTTTAGATTCAGGATTTAGATACAAGTTTCTGCTAAGAGCTGCGTTTGGACATTTCTCAGTGAATGGAAGCCTATGCTGTAAGGAGAACTGTCTGCTTGTGAAACCAAAACGGAGGTACCTAACAGAACGGTCTTCAATGTGTGCATTCAACTTACCGAGTTAAACTCGTGTGTTGTAGGGGAAATCTGGAAACGCTTTCTGTTGAGAGATCTCAAAACAGGCATTTCCATCACTATTCCCTCATATAACGAAATAGCAGTAAAACTCTTCCTAAAACACAGAAGCAACGTATCCTTCAATCTGCTCTGCTGTGCGTTTGTTCAGCTAAGTGAGTTAAATCTCCCTTTAGATTCAGGATTTAGAAACACGTTTCTGCTAAGTGTTGCGTTTGGACATTTCTCAGTGAATGGGAGCCTATGGTGTAAGGTGAACTGTCTGCTTGTGAAACCAAAACGGAGCTACCTAACAGAACGGTCTTCATGGTGTGCATTCAACTTACCGAGTTAAGCACGTGTGTTGAAGGGGAAGTCTGGAAACAATTTCTGTGGAGAGATCTCAAAACAGGCATTTCCAGCACTATTCCCGCATATAACGAAATAGAAGTAAAACTCTGCCTAAAACACAGAAGCAACGTATCCTTCAATCTGCTCTGCTGTGCGATTGTTCAGCTAAGTGAGTTAAATCTCCCTTTAGATTCAGGAGTTAGATACAAGTTTCTGCTAAGAGCTGCGTTTGGACAATTCTCAGTGAATGGGAGCCTATGCTCTAAGGAGAACTGTCTGCTTGTGAAACCGAAACGGAGCTACCTAACAGAACGGTCTTCAATGTTTGCATTCAACTTACCGAGTTAAGCTCGTGTGTTGAAAGGGAAGACTGGAAACGCTTTCTGTGGAGAGATCTCAAAACAGGCATTTCCAGCACTATTCCCGCATATAACGAAATAGCAGTAAAACTCTGCCTAAACACAGAAGAAACATATCCGTCAATCTGCTGTGCTGTGCGTTTTTTCAGCTAAGTGAGTTAAATCTCCCTTTAGATTCAGGAGTTAGAAACACGTTTCTGCTAAGAGCTGCGTTTGGACATTTCTCAGTGAATGGGAGCCTATGCTCTAAGGAGAACTGTCTGCTAGTGAAATCAAAACGCATCAACCTAACAGAACGGTCTTCAATGTGTGCATTCAACTTACTGAGTTAAACTCGTGTGTTGAAGGGGAAGTCTGGAAACGCTTTCTGTTGAGAGATCTCAAAACAGTCTTTTCCAGCACTATTCCCTCATATAACGAAATAGCAGTAAAACTCTGCCTAAAACACAGAAGCAACGTATCCTTCAATCTGCTCTGCTGTGCGTGTGTTCAGCTAAGTGAGTTAAATCTCTCTTTAGATTCAGGAGTTAGAAACACGTTTCTGCTAAGAGCTGCGTTTGGACATTTCTCAGTGAAGGGAATCCTATGTTGTAAGGAGAACTGTCTGCTTGTGAAACCAAAACGGATCTACCTAACAGAACGGTCTTCAAAGTGTGCATTCCTTTTACCGAGTTAAACTCGTGTGTTGAAGGGGAAGTCTGGAAACGCTTTCTGTGGAGAGATCTCAAAACAGGCATTTCCAGCACTATTCCCGCATATAACGAAATAGCAGTAATACTCTGCCTAAAACACAGAAGCAACGTATCCTTCAATCTGCTCTGCTTTGTGTTTGTTCAGCTAAGTGAGTTAAATCTCCCTTTAGATTCAGGAATTAGAAACACGGTTCTGCTAAGAGCTGCGTTTGGACATATTTCAGTGAATGGGAGCCTATGCTGTAAGGAGAACTGTCTGCTTGTGAAACCAAAACGGTGCTACCTAACAGAACGGTCTTCAATGTGTGCATTCAACTTACCGATTTAAATTCGTGTGTTGAAGGGGAAGTCTGGAAACGCATTCTGTGGAGAGATCTCAAAACAGGCATTTCCAGCACTATTTCCGCATATAACGAAATAGCAGTAAAACTCTGCCTAAAACACAGAAGCAACGTATCCTTCAATCTGCTCTGCTGTGCGTTTGTTCAGCTAAGTGAGTTAAATCTCCCTTTAGATTCAGTAGTTAGAAACACGTTTCTGCTAAAGCTGCGTTTGGACATTTCTCAGTGAACGGGAGCCTATGCTCTAAGGAGAACTGTCTGCTAGTGAAACCAAAACGGATCTACCAAACAGAACGGTCTTCAATGTGTGCATTCAACTTACCGAGTTAAACTCGTGTGTTGAAGGGGAAGTCTGGAAACGCTTTCTGTGGAGAGATCTCAAAACAGGCATTTCCAGCACTATTCCCGCATATAACGAAATAGCAGTAAAATTCTGCCTAAAACACAGAAGAAACATATCTTACAATCTGCTCTGCTGTGCGTTTGTTCAGCTAAATGTGTTAAATCGCCCTTTAGATTCAGGAGTTAGAAACACGTTTCTGCTAATAGCTGCGTTTGGACATTTCTCAGTGAATGGGAGCCTATGCTGTAAGGAGAACTGTCTGCCTGTGAAACCAAAGCGCAGCTACCTAACAGAACGGTCTTCAATGTGTGCATTCAACTTACAGAGTTAAACTCGTGTTTTGAAGGGGAAGTCTGGAAACGTTTTCTGTGGAGAGCTCTCAAAACAGGCATTTCCAGCACTATTCCCGCATATAACAAAATAGCAGTAAAACTCTGCCTAAAACACAGAAGCAACATATCCTTCAATCGGCTCGGCTGTGCGTTTGTTCAGCTAAGGGAGATAAATCTCCCTTTATATTCAGGAGTCAGAAACACGTTTCTGCTTAAAGCTGCGTTTGGACGATTCTCAGTGAATGGGAGCCTATGCTGTAAGGAGAACTCTCTGCTTGTGAAACCAAAACGGAGCTAACTAACAGAACGGTCTTCAATGTGTGCATTCAACTTACCGAGTTAAACTCGAGTGTTGAAATGGAAGTCAGGAAAAGCGTTCTGTGGAGAGATCTCAAAACAGGCATTTCCAGCACTATTCCCGCATATAACGAAATGGCAGTAAAACTCTGCCTAAAACACAGAAGCAACGTATCCTTCAATCTGCTCTGCTGTGCATTTGTTCAGCTAAGTGAGTTAAATCTCCCTTTAGATTCAGGAGTTAGAAACACGTCTCTGCTAAGAGCTGCGTTTGGACGTTTCTCATTGAATGGGAGTCTATGCTGTAAGGAGAACTGTTTGCTTGTGAAACCAAAACGGAGCTACCTAACAGAACGGTCTTCAATGTGTGCATTCAACTTACCGAGTTAAACTCGTGTGTTGAAGGGGAAGTCTGGAAACGCTTTCTGTGGAGAGATCTCAAAACAGGCATTTCCAGCACTATTCCCGCAAATAACGAAATAGCAGTAAAACTCTGCCTAAAACACAGAAGCAACGTATCCTTCAATCTGCTCTGCTGTGCGGTTGTTCAGCTAAGTGAGTTAAATCTCCCTTTAGATTCAGGAGTTAGAAACACGTTTCTGCTAACAGCTGCGTTTGGACATTTCTCTGTGAATGGGAGCCTATGCTGTAAGGAGAACTGTCTGCTTGTGAAACCAAAGCGCAGCTACCTAACAGAACGGTCTTTAATGTGTGCATTCAACTTACTGAGTTAAGCTCGTGTGTTGAAGGGGAAGACTGGAAACGATTTCTGTGGAGAGATCTCAAAACAGGCATTTCCACCACTATGCCCGCATATAACGAAATAGCAGTAAAACTCTGCCTAAAACACAGAAGCAACGTGTCATTCAATCTGCACTGCTGTGCGTTTTTTCAGCTAAGTGAGTTAAATCTCCCTTTAGATTCAGGAGTCAGAAACACGTTTCTGCTAAGAGCTGCGTTTGGACATTTCTTAGTGAATGGGAGCCTATGCTGTAAGGAGAACTGTCTGCTTGTGAAACCAAAACGGAGCTACCTAACAGAACGGTCTTCAATGTGTGCATTCAACTAACCGAGTTAAACTCGAGTGTTGAAATGGAAGTCTGGAAACGCGTTCTGTGGAGAGATCTCAAAACAGGTATTTCCAGCACTATTACCGCATATAACGAAATGGCTGTAAAACTCTGCCTAAAACACAGAAGCAACGTATCCTTCAATCTGCTTTGCTGTGCGTTTGTTCAGCTAAGTGAGTTAAATCTCCCTTTAGATTCAGGAGTTAGAAACACGTTTCTGCTAAGAGCTGCGTTTGGACATTTCTCAGTGAACGGGAGCCTATGCACTAAGGAGAACTGTCTGCTAGTGAAACCAAAACGGATCTACCAAACAGAACGGTCTTCAATGTGTGCATTCAACTTACCGAGTTAAACTCGTGTGTTGAAGGGGAAGTCTGGAAACGCTTTCTGTGGAGAGATCTCAAAACAGGCATTTCCAGCACTATTCCCGCATATAACGAAATAGCAGTAAAACTCTGCCTAAAACACAGAAGCAACATATCTTACAATCTGCTCTGCTGTGCGTTTGTTCAGCTAAATGTGTTAAATCGCCCTTTAGATTCAGGAGTTAGAAACACGTTTCTGCTAATAGATGCGTTTGGACATTTCTCAGTGAATGGGAGCCTATGCTCTAAGGAGAACTGTCTGCTTGTGAATCCAAAGCGCAGCTACCTAACAGAACGGTCTTCAATGTGTGCATTCAAATTACAGAGTTAAACTCGTGTTTTGAAGGGGAAGTCTGGAAACGCTTTCTGTGGAGAGATCTCAAAACAGGCATTTCCATCACTATTCCCGCATATAACAAAATAGCAGTAAAACTCTGCCTACAACACAGAAGCAACGTATCCTTCAATCTGCTCTGCTGTGCGTTGGTTCAGCTAAGTGAGTTAAATCTCCCTTTAGATTCAGGAGTCAGAAACACGTTTCTGCTTAGAGCTGCGTTTGGACGTTTCTCAGTGAATGGGAGCCTATGCTGTAAGGAGAACTCTCTGCTTGTGAAACCAAAACGGAGCTAACTAACAGAACGGTCTTCAATGTGTGCATTCAACTTACCGAGTTAAACTCGAGTGTTGAAATGGAAGTCAGGAAAAGCGTTCTGTGGTGAGATCTCAAAACAGGCATTTCCAGCACTATTCCCGCATATAACGAAATGGCAGTAAAACTCTGCCTAAAACACAGAAGCAACGTATCCTTCAATCTGCTCTGCTGTGCATTTGTTCAGCTAAGTGAGTTAAATCTCCCTTTAGATTCAGGAGTTAGATACAAGTTTCTGCTAAGAGCTGCGTTTGGACATTTCTCAGTGAATGGGAGCCTATGCTCTAAGGAGAACTGTCTGCTTGTGAAACCGAAACGGAGCTACCTAACAGAACGGTCTTCAATGTGTGCATTCAACTTACCGAGTTAAGCTCGTGTGTTGAAGGGGAAGACTGGAAACGCTTTCTGTGGAGAGATCTCAAAACAGGCATTTCCACCACAATTCCCGCATATAACGAAATAGCAGTAAAACTCTGCCTAAAACACAGAAACAACGTATCCTTCAATCTGCTGTGCTGTGCGTTTTTTCAGCTAAGTGAGTTAAATCTCCCTTTAGATTCAGGTGTTAGAAACACGTTTCTGCTGAGAGCTGGGTTTGGACATTTCTCAGGGAATGGGAGCCTATGCTGTAAGGAGAACTGTCTGCTTGTGAAACCAAAACGGATCTACCTAACAGAACGGTCTTCAATGTGAGCATTCAACTTACCGTGTTAAGCTCGTGTGTTGAAGGGGAAGCCTGGAAACGCTTTCTGTGGAGAGATCTCAAAACAGGCATTTCCATCAAAATTCCCGCATATAACGAAAGCGTAGTAAAACTCTGCCTAAAACACAGAAGCAACGTATCCTTCAATCTGCTCTGCTGTGCGTTTGTTCAGCTAAGTGAGTTAAATCTCCCTTTAGATTCAAGAGTTAGAAACACGTTTCTGCTAAGAGCTGCGTTTGGACATTTCTCAGTGAATGGAATCCTATGTTGTAAGGAGAACTGTCTGCTTGTGAAACCAAAACGGATCTACCTAACAGAACGGTCTTCAATGTGTGCATTCATTTTACCGAGTTAAACTCGTGTGTTGAAGGGTAAGTCTTGAAACGCTTTCTGTGGAGAGATCTCAAAACAGGCATTTTCAGCAGTATTCCAGCATATAAAGAAATAGCAGTAAAACTCTGCCTAAAACACAGAAGCAACATATCCTACAATCTGCTCTGCTGTGCGTGTGTTCAGCTAAGTGTGATAAATCTCCCTTTAGATTCAGGAGTTAGAAACAGGTTTCTGCTAATAGCTGCGTTTGGACATTTCTCAGTGAATGGGAGCCTATGCTGTAAGGAAAACTCTCTGCTTGTGAAACCAAAACGGAGCTACCTAACAGAACGGTCTTCAATGTGTGCATTCAACTTACCGAGTTAAACTCCTGTGTTGAAGGCGAAGTCTGGAAACGCTTTCTGTGGAGAGATCTCAAAACAGGCATTTCCATCACTATTCCCGCATATAACAATATAGCAGTAAAACTCTGCCTAAAACACAAAAGCAACGTATCCTTCAATCTGCTCTGCTGTGCGATTGTTCAGCTAAGTGTGTTAAATCTCCCTTTAGATTCAGGAGTCAGAAACACGTTTCTGCTAAGAGCTGCGTTTGGACATTTCTCAGTGAATGGGAGCCTATGCTGTAAGGAGAACTCTCTGCTTGTGAAACCAAAACGGAGCTAACTAACAGAACGGTCTTCAATGTGTGCATTCAACTTACAGAGTTAAACTCGAGTGTTGAAATGGAAGTCAGGAAAAGCGTTCTGTGGAGAGATCTCAAAACAGGCATTTCCAGCACTATTCCCGCATATAACGAAATGGAAGTAAAACTCTGCCTAAAACACAGAAGCAACGTATCCTTCAAACTGCTCTGCTGTGCCTTTGTTCAGCTAAGTGAGTTAAATCTCCCTTTAGATTCAGGAGTTAGATACAAGTTTCTGCTAAGTGCTGCGTTTGGACATTTCTCAGTGAATGGGAGCCTATGCTGTAAGGAGAACTGTCTGCTTGTGAAACCAAAACGGATCTACCTAACAGAACGGTCTTCAATGTGTGCATTCATCTTACCGAGTTAAACTCGTGTGTTGAAGGGGAAGTCTGGAAACGCTTTCTGTGGAGAGATCTCAAAACAGGCATTTCCAGCACTATTCCCGCATATAACGAAATAGCAGTAAAATTCTGACTAAAACACAGAAGCAACGTATCCTTCAATCTGCTCTGCTGTGCGTTTGTTCAGCTAAGTGAGTTAAATCTCCCTTTCGATTCAGGAGTCAGAAACACGTTTCTGCTAAGAGCTGCGTTTGGACATTTCTTAGTGAATGGGAGCCTATGCTGTAAGGAGAACTGTCTGCTTGTGAAACCAAAACGGAGCTACCTAACAGAACGGTCTTCAATGTGTGCATTCAACTTACCGAGTTAAACTCGAGTGTTGAAATGGAAGTCAGGAAACGCGTTCTGTGCAGAGAACTCAAAACAGGATTTCCAGCACTATTCCCGCATATAACGAAATGGCAGTAAAACTCTGCCTAAAACACAGAAGCAACGTATCCTTCAATCTGCTCTGCTGCGGTTTGTTCAGCTAAGTGAGTTAAATCTCCCTTTAGATTCAGGATTTAGATACAAGTTTCTGCTAAGAGCTGCGTTTGGACATTTCTCAGTGAATGGAAGCCTATGCTGTAAGGAGAACTGTCTGCTTGTGAAACCAAAACGGAGGTACCTAACAGAACGGTCTTCACTGTGTGCATTCAACTTACCGAGTTAAACTCGTGTGTTGTAGGGGAAATCTGGAAACGCTTTCTGTTGAGAGATCTCAAAACAGGCATTTCCATCACTATTCCCTCATATAACGAAATAGCAGTAAAACTCTGCCTAAAACACAGAAGCAACGTATCCTTCAATCTGCTCTGCTGTGCGTTTGTTCAGCTAAGTGAGTTAAATCTCCCTTTAGATTCAGGATTTAGAAACACGTTTCTGCTAAGTGTTGCGTTTGGACATTTCTCAGTGAATGGGAACCTATGGTGTAAGGTGAACTGTCTGCTTGTGAAACCAAAACGGAGCTACCTAACAGAACGGTCTTCATGGTGTGCATTCAACTTACAGAGTTAAGCACGTGTGTTGAAGGGGAAGTCTGGAAACGATTTCTGTGGAGAGATCTCAAAACAGGCATTTCCAGCACTATTCCCGCATATAACGAAATAGAAGTAAAACTCTGCCTAAAACACAGAAGCAACGTATCCTTCAATCTGCTCTGCTGTGCGATTGTTCAGCTAAGTGAGTTAAATCTCCCTTTAGATTCAGGAGTTAGATACAAGTTTCTGCTAAGAGCTGCGTTTGGACAATTCTCAGTGAATGGGAGCCTATGCTCTAAGGAGAACTGTCTGCTTGTGAAACCGAAACGGAGCTACCTAACAGAACGGTCTTCAATGTTTGCATTCAACTTACCGAGTTAAGCTCGTGTGTTGAAAGGGAAGACTGGGAACGCTTTCTGTGGAGAGATCTCAAAACAGGCATTTCCAGCACTATTCCCGCATATAACGAAATAGCAGTAAAACTCTGCCTAAACACAGAAGAAACATATCCGTCAATCTGCTGTGCTGTGCGTTTTTTCAGCTAAGTGAGTTAAATCTCCCTTTAGATTCAGGAGTTAGAAACACGTTTCTGCTAAGAGCTGCGTTTGGACATTTCTCAGTGAATGGGAGCCTATGCTCTAAGGAGAACAGTCTGCTAGTGAAACCAAAACGCATCAACCTAACAGAACGGTCTTCAATGTGTGCATTCAACTTACTGAGTTAAACTCGTGTGTTGAAGGGGAAGTCTGGAAACGCTTTCTGTTGAGAGATCTCAAAACAGTCTTTTCCAGCCCTATTCCCTCATATAACGAAATAGCAGTAAAATTCTGCCTAAAACACAGAAGCAACGTATCCTTCAATCTGCTCTGCTGTGCGTGTGTTCAGCTAAGTGAGTTAAATCTCTCTTTAGATTCAGGAGTTAGAAACACGTTTCTGCTAAGAGCTGCGTTTGGACATTTCTCAGTGAATGGAATCCTATGTTGTAAGGAGAACTGTCTGCTTGTGAAACGAAAACGGATCTACCTAACAGAACGGTCTTCAAAGTGTGCATTCCTTTTACCGAGTTAAACTCGTGTGTTGAAGGGGAAGTCTGGAAAAGCTTTCTGTGGAGAGATCTCAAAACAGGCATTTCCAGCACTATTCCCGCATATAACGAAATAGCAGTAAAACTCTGCCTAAAACACAGACGAAACATATCCTACAATCTGCTCTGTTGTGCATTTCTTCAGCTAAGTGTGTTAAATCTCCCTTTAGATTCAGGAGTTAGAAACACGTTTCTGCTAAGAGCTGCGTTTGGACATTTTTCAGTGAATGGGAGCCTATGCTGTAAGGAGAACTCTCTGCTTGTGAAACCAAAACGGAGCTATCTAACAGAACGGTCTTCAATGTGTGCACTCAACTTACAGAGTTAAACTCGAGTGCTGAAATGGAAGTCTGGAAACGCGTTCTGTGGAGAGATCTCAAAACAGGCATTTCCAGCACCATTCCCTCATATAACGAAATAGCAGTAAATGTCTGCCTAAAACACAGAAGCAACGTATCCTTCAATCTGCTCTGCTGTGCGTTTGTTCACATAAGTGAGTTAAATCTCCCTTTAGATTCAGGAGTTAGAAACACTTTTCTGCTAAGATCTGCGTTTGGACATTTCTCAGTGAATGGGAGCCTATGCTGTAAGGAGGACAGGCTGCTTGGGAAACCAATACAGAGCTACCTAACAGAACGGTCTTCAATGTGTGCATTGATCTTACCGAGTTAAACTTGTCTGTTGAAGTGGAAGTCTGGAAACGCTTTCTATGGAGAGATCCCAAAACAGGCATTTCCAGCACTATTACCGCATATAACAAAATAGCAGTAAAACTCTGCCTAAATCACAGAAGCAACGTATCTTTCAATCTCCTCTGCTGTGCGTTTGTTCAGCTAAATGAGTTAAATCTCCCTTTAGATTCAGGAGTTAGAAACACGTTTCTGCTAAGGGCTGCGTTTGGACATTTCTCAGTGAATGGGAGCCTATGCTGTAAGGAGAACTGTCTGCTTGTGAAACCAAAACGGAGCTACCTAACAGAACGGTCTTCAATGTGTACATTCAACTTACCGAGTTAAAGCCGTGTTTTGAAGGGGAAGTCTGGAAAGGCTTTCTGTGGAGAGATCTCAAAACAGGCATTTCCAGCACTATTCCAGCATATAACGAAATAGCAGTAATACTCTGCCTAAAACACAGAAGCAACGTATCCTTCAATCTGCTCTGCTTTGTGTTTGTTCAGCTAAGTGAGATAAATCTCCCTTTAGATTCAGGAGTTAGAAACACGTTTCTGCTAAGAGCTGCGTTTGGACATTTCTCAGTGAATGGGAGCCTATGCTGTAAGGAGAACTGTCTGCTTGTGAAACCAAAACGGAGCTACCTAACAGAACGGTCTTCAATGTGTACATTCAACTTACCGAGTTAAAGCCGTGTGTTGAAGTGGAAGTCTGGAAACGCTTTCTGTGGAGAGATCTCAAAACAGGCATTTCCAGCACTATTCCCCCATATAACGAAATAGCAGTAATACTCTGCCTAAAACACAGAAGCAACGTATCCTTCAATCTGCTCTGCTTTGTGTTTGTTCAGCTAAGTGAGTTAAATATCCCTTTTGATTCACGAGTTAGAAACACGTTTCTGCTTAGAGCTGCGTTTGGACATTTCTCAGTGAATGGGAGCCTATGCTGTAGGGAGAACTGTCTGCTTGTGAAACCTAAACGGAGCTACCTAACAGAACGGTCTTCAATGTGTGCATTCAACTTACAGAGTTAAAGCCGTGTGTGGAAGGGGAATTCTGGAAACACTTTCTGTGGAGAGATCTCAAAACAGGCATTTCCAGCACTATTCCCGCATATAACAAAACAGCAGTAATACTCTGCCTAAAACACAGAAGCAACGTATCCTTCAATCTGCTCTGCTTTGTGTTTGTTCAGCTAAGTGAGTTAAATCTCCGTTTAGATTCAGGAATTGGAAACACGGTTCTGCTAAGAGCTGCGTTTGGACATATTTCAGTGAATGGGAGCCTATGCTGTAAGGAGAACTGTCTGCTTGTGAAACCTAAACGGATCTACCTAACAGAACGGTCTTCAATGTGTGCATTCAACTTACCGAGTTAAATTCGTGTGTTGAAGGGGAAGTCTGGAAACGCATTCTGTGGAGAGATCTCAAAACAGGCATTTCCAGCACTATTTCCGCATATAACGAAATAGCAGTAAAACTCTGCCTAAAACACAGAAGCAACGTATCCTTCAATCTGCTCTGCTGTGCGTTTGTTCAGCTAAGTTAGTTAAATCTCCCTTTAGATTCAGTAGTTAGAAACACGTTTCTGCTAAAGCTGCGTTTGGACATTTCTCAGTGAATGGGAGCCTATACTGTAAGGAGAACTGTCTGCTTGGGAAACCAAAACGGAGCTACCTAACACAATGGTCTTCAATGTTTGCATTCAACTTCCCGAGTTAAACTCGAGTGTTGAGGGGGAAGTCTGGAAACGCTTTCTCTGGAGGGATCTCAAAACAGGAATTTCCAGCACTATTCCCACATAAAATGAAAGAGCAGTAAATCTCTGCCTAAAACACAGAAGCAACGTATCATTCAATGTGCTCTGCTGTGCGTTTGTTCAGCTAAGTGAGTTAAATCTCATTTTAGATTCAGGAGTTAGAAACACGTTTCTGCTAAGAGCTGTGTTTGGACATTCCTCAGTGAATGGGAGCCTATGCTGTAAGGAAAACTATCTGCTTGTGAAACCAAAACGGAGCTACCTAACAGAACGGTCTTCAATGCGTGCATTCAACTTACCGAGTTAAACTCGTGTGTTGAAGTGGAAGTCTGGAAACGCTTTCTGTGGAAAGATCTCAAAACAGGCATTTCCAGCACTATTCCCGCATATAACAAAATAGCAGTAAAACTCTGCATAAAACACAGAAGCAACGTATCCTTCAATCTGCTCTGCTCTGCGTTTGTTCAGCTAAGTGAGTTGAATCTCCCTTTAGATTCAGGAGTTAGAAAGACGTTTCTGCTAAGAGATGCTTTTGGACATTTCTCAGTGAATGGGAGCCTATGCTGTAATGAGAACTCTCTGCTTGTGAAAACAAAACGGAGCTACCTAACAGAACGGTCTTCAAAGTGTGCATTCCACTTACCGAGTTGAACTCGTGTGTTGAAGGGGAAATCTGGAAACGCTTTCTGTGGAGAGATCTCAAAACAGGCATTTCCAGCACTATTCCCGCATATAACGAAATAGCAGTAAAACAATTCCTAAAACACAGAAGCAACGTATCTTTCAATATGCTGTGCTGTGCGTTTGTTCAGCTAAGTGAGATAAATCTCCCTTTAGATTCAGGAGTTAGAAACACGTTTCTGCTAAGACCTGCATTTGGACATTTCTCAGTGAATGGGAGCCTATGCTGTAAGGAGAACTGTCTGCTGGTGAAACCAAAACGGGGCTACCTAACAGAACGGTCTTCAATATGTGCATTCAACTTACCGAGTTATACTCGTGTGTTGAAGGGGAAGTCTGGAAATTCTTTCTGTGGAGGGATCTCAAAACAGGCATTTCCAGCACTATTCCCGCATATAACGAAATAGCAGTAAAACTCTGCCTAAAACACAGAAGAAACGTATACTTCAATCTGCTCTGCTGTGCGTTTGTTCAGCTAAGTGAGTTAAATCTCCCTTTAGATTCAGGAGTTAGAAACACGTTTCTGATAAGAGCTGCGTTTGGACATTTCGCAGTGAATGGGAGCCTATGCTGTAAGGAGAACTGTTCTGCTTGGGAAACCAAAACGGGGCTACCTAACAGAACGGTCTTGAATGTGTGCATTCAACTTACCGAGTTACACTCGTGTGTTGAAGGGGAAGTCTGGAAACGCTTTCTGTGGAGAGATCTCAAAAAAGGCATTTCCAGCACTATTCCCGCATATAACGAAATAGCAGTAAAACTCTGCCTAAAACAAAGAAGCAACGTATCCTTCAATCTGCTCTGCTGCGCGTTTGTTCAGCTAAGTGAGTTAAATCTCCCTTTAGATTCAGGAGTTAGAAACACGTTTCTGCTAAGAGCTGCGTTTGGACATTTCTCAGTGAATGGGAGCTTACGCTGTAAGGAGAACCCTCTGCTTGTAAAACCAAAACGGAGCTACCTAAGAGAACGGTCTTGAAGGTGTGCATTCCACTTACCGAGTTCAACTCCTGTGTTGAAGGGGAAGTCTGGAAACGCTTTCTGTGGAGAGATCTCAAAACAGGCATTTCCAGCACTATTCCCGCATGTAACGAAATAGCAGTAAAACTCTGCCTGAAACACAGAAGCAACGTGTCCTTCAATCTTCTCTGCTGTGCGTTTGTTCAGCTAAGTGAGTTAAATCTCCCTTTAGATTCAGGAGTTAGAAACACGTTTCTGCTAAGGGCTGTGTTTGGACATTTCTCAGTGAATGGGAGCCTATGTTGTAAGGGGAACTGTCTGCTTGGGAAACCAAAACGGAGCTACCTAACAGGACGGTCTTCAATGTGTGCATTCAACTTACCGAGTTAAACTCGTGTGTTGAAGGGGAAGTCTGGAAACGCTTTATGTGGAGAGATCTCAAAACAGGCATTTCCAGCACTATTCCCGCATATAACGAAATAGCAGTAAAACTCTGCCTAAAACACAGAAGCAACGTATCCTTCAATCTGCTCTGCTCTGCGATTGTTCAGCTAAGTGAGTTAAATCTCCCTTTAGATTCAGGAGTTAGAAACACCTTTCTGCTAAGGGCTGTGTTTGGACATATCTCAGTGAATGGGAGCCTATGTTGTAAGGGGAACTGTCTGCTTGGGAAACAAAAACGGAGCTACCTAACAGGACGGTCTTCAATGTGTGCATTCAACTTACCGAGTTAAACTCGTGTGTTGAAGGGGAAGTCTGGAAACGTTTTCTGTGGAGAGATCTCTAAACAGGCATTTCCAGCACTATTCTCGCATATAACGAAATAGCAGTAAAACTCTGCCTAAAACACAGAAGCAACGTATCCTTCAATCTGCTCTAATGTGCCTTTCTTCAGCTAAGTGAGTTAAATCTCCCTTTAGATTCAGGAGGTAGATACACGTTTCTGCTAAGAGCTGCGTTTGGACATTGTTCAGTGAATCGGAGCGTATGCTGTATGGAGAACTGTCTGCTTGTGAAACCAAATCGGAGGTACCTAACAGAACGGTCTTCAATGTGTGCATTCAACTTACCGTGTTAAACTCCTGTGTTGAATGGGAAGTCTGGAAACGCTTTCTGTGGAGAGATCTCAAAACAGACATTTCCAGCACTATTCCCGCATATAAAGAAATAGCATTAAAACTCTGCCTAAAACACAGAAGCAACGTATCCTTCAATCTCCTCTGCTGTGCGTTTGTTCAGCTAAGTGAGTTGAATCTCCCTTTAGATTCAGGAGTTAGAAACACGTTTCTGCTAAGAGATGCTTTTGGACATTTCTCAGTGAATGGGAGCCTAAGCTGTAATGAGAACTCTCTGCTTGTGAAAACAAAACGGAGCTACCTAACAGAACGGTCTTCAAAGTGTGCATTCCACTTACCGAGTTGAACTCGTGTGTTGAAGGGGAAATCTGGAAACGCTTTCTGTGGAGAGATCTCAAAACAGGCATTTCCAGCACTATTCCCGCATATAACGAAATAGCAGTAAAACTCTGCCTAAAACACAGAAGCAACGTATCTTTCAATATGCTGTGCTGTGCGTTTGTTCAGCTAAGTGAGATAAATCTTTCTTTAGATTCAGGAGTTAGAAACACGTTTCTGCTAAGACCTGCATTTATACATTTCTCAGTGAATGGGAGCCTATGCTGTAAGGAGAACTGTCTGCTTGTGAAACCAAAACGGGGCTACCTAACAGAACGGTCTTCAATATGTGCATTCAACTTACCGAGTTATACTCGTGTGTTGAAGGGGAAGTCTGGAAATTCTTTCTGTGGAGGGATCTCAAAACAGGCATTTCCAGCACTATTCCCGCATATAACGAAATAGCAGTAAAACTCTGCCTAAAACACAGAAGAAACGTATACTTCAATCTGCTCTGCTGTGCGTTTTTTCAGCTAAGTGAGTTAAATCTCCCTTTAGATTCAGGAGTTAGAAACACGTTTCTGATAAGAGCTGCGTTTGGACATTTCGCAGTGAATGGGAGCCTATGCTGTAAGGAGAACTGTCTGCTTGTGAAACCAAAACGGGGCTACCTAACACAACGGTCTTCAATGTGTGCACTCAACTTACCGAGTTATACTCGTGTGTTGAAGGGGAAGTCTGGAAACTCTTTCTGTGGAGAGATCTCAAAACAGGCATTTCCAGCACTATTCCCGCATATAACGAAATAGCAGTAAAACTCTGCCTAAAACACAGAAGAAACGTATACTTCAATCTGCTCTGCTGTGCGTTTGTTCAGCTAAGTGAATTAAATCTCCCTTTAGATTCAGGAGTTAGAAACACGTTTCTGCTAAGAGATGTGTTTGGACATTTCACAGTGAATGGGAGCCTATGCTGTAAGGAGAACTGTCTGCTTGTGAAACCAAAACGGAGCTACCTAACAGAACGGTCTTCAATGTGTGCATTCAACTTACCGGGTTAAACTCGTGTGTTGAAGGGGAAGTCTGGAAACGCTTTCTGTGAAGATATCTCAAAACAGGCATTTCCAGCACTATTCCCGCATATAACGAAATAGCAGTAAAACTCTGCCTAAAACACATAAGCAACGTATCCTTCAATCTGCTCTGCTGCGCGTTTCTTCAGCTAAGTGAGTTAAATCTCCCTTTAGATTCAGGAGTTAGAAACACGTTTCTCCTAAGTGCTGCGTTTGGACATTTCTCAGTGAATGGGAGCCTATGCTGTAAGGAGAACTGTCCGCTTGTGAAACCAAAACGGAGGTACCTAACAGAACGGTCTTCAATGTGTTCATTCAACTTACCGAGTTAAACTCCTGTGTTGAAGGGGAAGTATGGAAACGCTTTCTGTGGAGAGATTTCAAAACAGGCATTTCCAGCACTATTCCCGCATATAATGAAAGAGCAGTAAAACTCTGCCTAAAACACAGAAGCAACGTATCCTTCAATCTGCTCTGCTGTGCGTTTGTTCAGCTAAGTGAGTTAAATCTCCCTTTAGATTCAGGAGTTAGAAACACGTTTTTGCTAATAGCTGCGTTTGCATATTTCTCAGTGAATGGGAGCCTATGCTGTAAGGGGAACTGTCTGCTTGGGAAACCAAAACGGAGCTACCTAACAGAACGGTCTTCAATGTGTGGATTCAAATTACAGAGTTACACTCGTGGGTTGAAGGGGAAGTCTGGAAACGCTTTCTGTGGAGAGATCTCAAAACAGGCATTTCCAGCACTATTCCCGCATATAACGAAATAGCAGGAAAACCCTGCCTAAAACAACGAAGCAACGTATCCTTCAATCTGCTCTGCTGTGCGTTTGTTTACCTAAGTGAGTTGAATCTCCCTTTAGATTCAGGAGTTAGAAACACGTTTCTGCTACGAGCTGCGTTTGGACATTTCTCAGTGAATGGGAGCCTATGCTGTAAGGAGAACTCTCTGCTTGTGAAATCAAAACGGAGCGACCTAACAGAACGGTCTTCAATGTGTGCATTCCACTTACCGAGTTAAACACGTGTGTTGAAGGGGAAGTCTGGAAACGCTTTCTGTGGAGAGATATCAATACAGGCATTTCCAGCACTATTCCCGCATATAACGAAATAGCAGTAAAACTCTGCCTAAAACACAGAAGCAACGTAGCCTTCAATCTGCTCTGCTGTGCGTTTGTTCAGCTAAGTGAGTTAAATCTCCCTTTAGATTCAGGAGTGAGAAACACGTTTCTGCTAAGACCTGCGTTTGGACATTTCTCAGTGAATGGGAGCCTATGCTTTAAGGAGAACTGTCTGCTTGTGAAACCAAAACGGGGCTACCTAACACAACGGTCTTCAATGTGTGCACTCAACTTACCGAGTTATACTCGTGTGTTGAAGGGGAAGTCTGGAAACTCTTTCTGTGGAGAGATCTCAAAACAGGCATTTCCAGCACTATTCCCGCATATAACGAAATAGCAGTAAAACTCTGCCTAAAACACAGAAAAAACGTATACTTCAATCTACTCTGCTGTGCGTTTGTTCAGCTAAGTGAATTAAATCTCCCTTTAGATTCAGGAGTTAGAAACACGTTTCTGCTAAGAGATGTGTTTGGACATTTCACAGTAAATGGGAGCCTATGCTGTAAGGAGAACTGTCTGCTTGTGAAACCAAAACGGAGCTACCTAACGGAACGGTCTTCAATGTGTGCATTCAACTTACCGAGTTAAACTCGAGTGTTTAAGGGGAAGTTTGGAAACGCTTTCTGTGAAGAGATCTCAAAACAGTCATTTCCAGCACTATTCCTGCATATAACGAAAGAGCAGTAAAACTCTGCCTAAAACACAGAAGCAACGAATTCTTCAATCTGCTCTACTGTGCGTTTGTTCAGCTAAGTGAGTTAAATCTCCCTTTAGATTCAGGAGTTAGAAACACGTTTCTGCTAAGAGCTGCGTTTGGACATTTCTCAGTGAATGGGAGCCTATGCTGTAAGGAGAACTGTCTGCTTGGGAAACCAAAACGGAGCTACCTAGCAGAACGGTCTTCAATGCGTGCATTCAACTTACAGAGTTAAACTCGTGTGTTGAAAGGGAAGTCTGGAAATGCCTTCTGTGGAGAGATCTCAAAACAGGCATTTCCAGCACTATTCCCGCATATAACGAAATAGCAGTAAAACTCTGCCTAAGACACAGAAGCAACGTATCATTCAATCTCCTCCGCTGTGCGTTTGTTCAGCTAAGTGAGTTAAATCTCACTTTAGATTCAGGAGTTAGAAACACGTTTCTGCTAAGAGCTGCGTTTTTACATTTCTCAGTGAATGGGACCCCATGCCTTAAGGAGAACTGTCTGCTTGTGAAAAAAAACGGAGCTACCTAACACAACTGTCTTCAATGTGTGCATTCAACTTACCGAGTTAAACTCGTGTGTTGAAGGGGAAGTCTGGAAACGCTTTCTGTGGAGAGATCTCAAAACAGGCATTTCCAGCACTATTCCCGCATATAACGAAATAGCAGTAAAACTCTGCCTAAAACACAGAAGCAACGTATCCTTCAATCTGCTCTGCTGTGCGTTTGTTCAGCTAAGTGAGTTAAATCTCCCTTTAGATTCAGGAGTTAGAAACACGTTTCTGCTAAGTGCTGCGTTTGGACATTACTCAGTGAATGGGAGCCTAGGCTGTAAGGAGAACTGTCTGCGTGTGAAACCAAAACGGAGCTACCTAACAGAACGGTCTTCAATGTGTGCATTAAACTTACCGACTTAAACCCGTGTCTTGAAAGGGAAGTCTGGAAACGCTTTCTGTGGAGAGATCCCAAAACAGGTATTTCCAGCACCATTCCCGCATATAACGAAAAAGCAGTAAAACTCTGCCTAAAACACAGAAGAAACGTATCCTTCAATCTGCTCTGCTGTGCGTTTGTTCAGCTAAATTATTTAAATCTCCCTTTAGATTCCGGAGTTAGAAACACGTTTCCGCTAAGAGCTGCGTTTGGATATTTCTCATTGAATGGGAGCCCATGCTGTAAGGAGAACTATCTGCTTGTGAAATCAAAACGGGGCTACCTAACAGAACGGTCTTCAATGTGCGCATTCAACTTACCGAGTTAAACTCGTGTGTTGAAGGGAAAGTCTGGAAACGCTTTCTGTGGAGAGATCTTAAAACAGGCATTTGCAGCACTATTCCCGCATATAACGAAATAGCAGTAAAACGCTGCCTAAAACACAGAAGCAACGTATCCTTTTCAATCTGCTCTGCTGTTCGTTTGTTGAGCTATGTGAGTTAAATCTCCCTTTAGATTCGGGAGTTAGAAACACGTTTCTGCTAAGAGTTGCGTTTGGACATTTCTCAGTGAATGGTAGCCTATGCTGTACGGAGAACTGTCTGCTTGTGAAACCAAAACGGAGCTACCTAACAGAACGGTCTTCAATGTGTCTGTTCAACTTACAGAGTTAAACTCGTGTGTTGAAGGGGAAGTCTGGAAACGCTTTCTGTGGAGAGATCTCAAAACAGGCATTTCCAGCACTATTCCCGCATATAACGAAATAGCTGTAAAACTCTGCCTAAAACACAGAAGCAACGTATCCTTCAATCTACTCTGCTGTGCGTTTGTTCAGCTAAGTGAGTTAAATCTCCCTTTAGATTCAAGACTTACAAACACGTTTCTGCTAAGAGCTGCGTTTGTACACTTCTCAGTGAATGGGAGCCTATGCTGTAAGGAGAACCGTTTGCTTGGGAAACCAAAACGGATCTACCTAACAGAACGGTCTTCAATGTGTGCATTCAACTTACCGAGTTAAACCCGTGTGTTGAAGCGGAAGTCTGGAAACGCTTTCTTTGGAGAGATCTCAAAACAGGCATTTCCAGCATTATTCCCTCATATAACGAAATAGCAGTAAAACTCTGCCTAAAACAGAGAAGCAACGTATCCTTCAATCTGCTCTGCTGTGCATTTGTTCAGATAGGTGAGTTAAATCTCCCTTTAGATTCAGGAGTTAGAAAAACGTTTCTGCTAAAAGCTGCGTTTGGACATTTCTCAGTGAATTGGAGCCTATGCTGTAAGGAGACTTGTCTGCTTGTGAAACCAAAACGGAGCTACCTAACAGAACGGTCTTCAACGTGTGCATTCACCTTATCGAGTTAAACTCGTGTGTTGAAGGGGAAGACTGGAAACACTTTCTGTGGGGAGATCTCAGAACAGGCATTTCCAGGACTATTTCCGCATATAACGAAGTAGCAGTAAATCTCTGCCTAAAATACAGAAGCAACGTATCCTTCTATCAGCTCTGCTGTGCGTTTGTTCAGCTAAGTGAGTTAAATCTCCGTTTAGATTCAGGAGTTAAATACACCTTTCTGCTAAGGGCTGCGTTTGGACATTTCTCAGTGAATGGGAGCCTATGCTGTAAGGAGAACTGCCTGCTTGTGAAACCAAAACGGAGCTACCTAACAGAACGGTCTTCAATGTGTCCATTCAACTTACCAAGTTAAACTCGTGTGTTGAAGGGGAAGTCAGGAAACGCTTTCTGTGGAGAGATCTCAAAACAGGAATTTCCAGCACTATTCCCGCATATAACGAAATAGCAGTAAAACTCTGCCTAAAACACAGAAGCAACGTATCCTTCAATCTGCTCTGCTGGGCGTTTGTTCAACTGAGTGAGTTAAATCTCCCTTTAGATTCAGGAGTTAGAAACACGTTTCTGCTCAGAGCTGCGTTTGGACATTTCTCAGTGAATGGGAGCCTATGCTGTAAAGAGAACTGTCTGCTAGTGAAACCAAAACGGAGCTACCTAACAGATCGGTCTTCAATGTGTGCATTCAACTTACCGAGTTAAACTCGTGTGTTGAAGAAGAAGTCTGGAAAATCTTTCTGTGGAGAGATCTCAAAACAGGCATTTCCAGCACTATTCTCGCATATAAGGAAATAGCAGTAAAAGTCTGCCTAAAACACAGAAGCAACGTATCCTTCAATCTGCTCTGCTGTGCGTTTGTTCAGCTAAGTGAGTTAAATCTCCCTTTAGATTCAGGAGTTAGAAACACGTTTCTGTTAAGAGCTACGTTGAGACATTTCTCAGTGAATGGGAGCCCATGCTGTAAGGAGAACTGTCTGCGTGTGAAACCTAAACAGAGCTACCTAACAGAACGGTCTTCAATGTGTGCATTCAACTTACCGAGTTAAACTCGTGTGTTGAAGGGGAAATCTGGAAACACTTTCTGTGGGGAGATCTCAGAACAGGCATTTCCAGGACTATTCCCGCATATAATGAAGTAGCAGTAAATCTCTGCCTAAAACACAGAAGCAACGTATCCTTCAATCTGCTCTGCTGTGCGTTTGTTCAGCTAAGTGAGTTAAATCTCCCTTTAGATTCAGGAGTTAGAAACACCTTTCTGCTAAGGGCTGCGTTTGGACATTTCTCAGTGAATGGGAGCCTATGCTGTAAGGAGAACTCTCTGCTTGTGAAACCAAAACGGAGCTACCTAACAGAACGGTCTTCAACGTGTGCATTCAACTTACAGATTTAAACTTTTGTGTTGAAAGGGAAGACTGGAAACGCTTTCTGTGGAGAGATCTCAAAACCGGCATTTCCAGCACTATTCCCGCATATAACGAAATAGCAGTAAAACTCTGCCTAAAACACAGAAGCAACGTATCCGTCAATCTGCCCTGCTGTGCGTTTGTTCAGTTAAGTGAGTTAAATCTCACATTAGATTCAGGAGTTAGAAACACGTTTCTGCTAAGAGCTGCGTTTGGACATTTCTCAGTGAATGGGAGCCTATGCTGTAAGGAGAACTGTCTGCTTATGAAAAGAAAACGGAGCTACCTAACAGTACGGTCTTCAATGTGTCCATTCAACATACCGAGTTAAACTCGTGTGTTGACGGGGAAGTCTCGAAACGCTTTCTCTGGAGAGATCTCAAAACAGGCATTTCCAGCACTATTCCTGCATATAACGAAATCACAGTATAACTCTGCCTAAAACACAGTAGCAACGTATCCTTCAAACTGCTCTGCTGTTCGTTTGTTCAGCTAAGTGAGGTAAATCTCCCTTTAGATTCAGGAGTTAGAAACAAGTTTCTGCTGAGAGCTGCGTTTGGACATTTCTCAGTGAATGGGAGCCTATGCTGTAAAGAGAACTGTCTGCTAGTGAAACCAAAACGGAGCTACCTAACAGAACGGTCTTCAATGTGTGAATTCAACTTACCGAGTTAAACTCGTGTGTTGAAGAAGAAGTCTGGAAAATCTTTCTGTGGAGACATCTCAAAACAGGCATTTCCAGCACTATTCCCGCATATAACGAAATAGAAGTAAAACTCTGCCTAAAACACAGAAGCAACGTAGCCTTCAATCTGCTCTGCTGTGCCTTTGTTCAGCTAAGTGATTTAAATCTCCCTTTAGATTCACGAGTTAGAAACACGTTTCTGCTAACAGCTGCGTTTGGACATTTCTCAGTGAATGGGAGCCTATGCTGTAAGGAGAACTGCCTGCTTGTGAAACCAATAGGGAGCTACATAATAGAAGGGTCTTCAATGTGTCCATTCAACTTACCGAGTTAAACTCGTGTGTTGAAGGGGAAGTCTGGAAACGCTTTCTGTGGAGAGATCTCAAAACAGGAATTTCCAGCACTATTCCCGCATATAACGAAGTAGCAGTAAAACTCTGCCTAAAACACAGAAGCAACGTATCCTTCAATCTGCTCTGCTGTTCGTTTGTTCAACTAAGTGAGTTAAATCTCCCTTTAGATACAGGAGTTAGAAACACGTTTCTGCTAAGAGCTGCGTTTGGACATTTCTCAGTGAATGGGAGCCTATGCTGTAAGGAGAACTGTCTGCTTGTGAAACCAAAACGGAGCTACCTAACAGAGCGGTCTTTAATGTGTGCATTCAACTTACCTAGATATACTCGTGTGTTTAAGGAAAAGTTTGGAAACGCGTTCTGTGGAGAGATCTCAAAACAGGCATTTCCAGCATTATTCCCGCATATAACGAAATAGCAGTAAAACTCTGCCTAAAACACAGAAACAACGTATACTTCAATCTGCTCTGCTGTGCTTTTGTTCAGCTAAGTGTGTTAAATCTCCCTTTAGATTCAGGAGTTAGAAACACGTTTCTGCTAAGTGCTGCGTTTGGACATTTCTCAGTGAATGGGAGCCTATGCTGTAAGGAGAACTGTCGGCTTGGGAAACCAAAACGGAGCTACCTAACCGAAGGGTCTTCAAAGTGTGCATTGAACTTAACGAGTTAAACTCGTGTGTTGAATGGGAAGTCTGGAAACGCTTTCTGTGGAGACATCTCAAAACAGGCATTTCCAGAACTATTCCCGCATGTAACGAAATAGCAGTAAAACTCTGCCTAAAACACAGAAGCAACGTATCTTTGAATCTGCTCTGCTGTGCGTTTGTTCAGCTAAGTGAGTTAAATCTCCCTTTAGATTCAGGAGTTAGAAACACGTTTCTGCTAAGAACTGCGTTTGGACATTTCTCAGTTAATGGGAGCCTATGCTGTAAGGAGAATTGTCTGCTTGTGAAACCAAAACGGAGCTACCTAACAGAACGGTCTTCAATGTGTGCATTCAACTTACCGAGTTAAACTCGTGTTTTAAAGGGGAAGTCTTGAAACGCTTTCTGTTGAGAGATCTCAAAACAGGCATTTCCAGCACTATTCCCGCATATAACGAAATAGCAGTAAAACTCTGCCTAAAACACATAAGCAACGTATCCTTCAATCTGCTCTGCTGCGCGTTTCTTCAGCTAAGTGAGTTAAATCTCCCTTTAGATTCAGGAGTTAGAAACACGTTTCTCCTAAGTGCTGCGTTTGGACATTTCTCAGTGAATGGGAGCCTATGCTGTAAGGAGAACTGTCCGCTTGTGAAACCAAAACGGAGGTACCTAACAGAACGGTCTTCAATGTGTTCATTCAACTTACCGAGTTAAACTCCTGTGTTGAAGGGGAAGTATGGAAACGCTTTCTGTGGAGAGATTTCAAAACAGGCATTTCCAGCACTATTCCCGCATATAATGAAAGAGCAGTAAAACTCTGCCTAAAACACAGAAGCAACGTATCCTTCAATCTGCTCTGCTGTGCGTTTGTTCAGCTAAGTGAGTTAAATCTCCCTTTAGATTCAGGAGTTAGAAACACGTTTTTGCTAATAGCTGCGTTTGCATATTTCTCAGTGAATGGGAGCCTATGCTGTAAGGGGAACTGTCTGCTTGGGAAACCAAAACGGAGCTACCTAACAGAACGGTCTTCAATGTGTGGATTCAAATTACAGAGTTACACTCGTGGGTTGAAGGGGAAGTCTGGAAACGCTTTCTGTGGAGAGATCTCAAAACAGGCATTTCCAGCACTATTCCCGCATATAACGAAATAGCAGGAAAACCCTGCCTAAAACAACGAAGCAACGTATCCTTCAATCTGCTCTGCTGTGCGTTTGTTTACCTAAGTGAGTTGAATCTCCCTTTAGATTCAGGAGTTAGAAACACGTTTCTGCTACGAGCTGCGTTTGGACATTTCTCAGTGAATGGGAGCCTATGCTGTAAGGAGAACTCTCTGCTTGTGAAATCAAAACGGAGCGACCTAACAGAACGGTCTTCAATGTGTGCATTCCACTTACCGAGTTAAACACGTGTGTTGAAGGGGAAGTCTGGAAACGCTTTCTGTGGAGAGATATCAATACAGGCATTTCCAGCACTATTCCCGCATATAACGAAATAGCAGTAAAACTCTGCCTAAAACACAGAAGCAACGTAGCCTTCAATCTGCTCTGCTGTGCGTTTGTTCAGCTAAGTGAGTTAAATCTCCCTTTAGATTCAGGAGTGAGAAACACGTTTCTGCTAAGACCTGCGTTTGGACATTTCTCAGTGAATGGGAGCCTATGCTTTAAGGAGAACTGTCTGCTTGTGAAACCAAAACGGGGCTACCTAACACAACGGTCTTCAATGTGTGCACTCAACTTACCGAGTTATACTCGTGTGTTGAAGGGGAAGTCTGGAAACTCTTTCTGTGGAGAGATCTCAAAACAGGCATTTCCAGCACTATTCCCGCATATAACGAAATAGCAGTAAAACTCTGCCTAAAACACAGAAAAAACGTATACTTCAATCTACTCTGCTGTGCGTTTGTTCAGCTAAGTGAATTAAATCTCCCTTTAGATTCAGGAGTTAGAAACACGTTTCTGCTAAGAGATGTGTTTGGACATTTCACAGTAAATGGGAGCCTATGCTGTAAGGAGAACTGTCTGCTTGTGAAACCAAAACGGAGCTACCTAACGGAACGGTCTTCAATGTGTGCATTCAACTTACCGAGTTAAACTCGAGTGTTTAAGGGGAAGTTTGGAAACGCTTTCTGTGAAGAGATCTCAAAACAGTCATTTCCAGCACTATTCCTGCATATAACGAAAGAGCAGTAAAACTCTGCCTAAAACACAGAAGCAACGAATTCTTCAATCTGCTCTACTGTGCGTTTGTTCAGCTAAGTGAGTTAAATCTCCCTTTAGATTCAGGAGTTAGAAACACGTTTCTGCTAAGAGCTGCGTTTGGACATTTCTCAGTGAATGGGAGCCTATGCTGTAAGGAGAACTGTCTGCTTGGGAAACCAAAACGGAGCTACCTAGCAGAACGGTCTTCAATGCGTGCATTCAACTTACAGAGTTAAACTCGTGTGTTGAAAGGGAAGTCTGGAAATGCCTTCTGTGGAGAGATCTCAAAACAGGCATTTCCAGCACTATTCCCGCATATAACGAAATAGCAGTAAAACTCTGCCTAAAACACAGAAGCAACGTATCATTCAATCTCCTCCGCTGTGCGTTTGTTCAGCTAAGTGAGTTAAATCTCACTTTAGATTCAGGAGTTAGAAACACGTTTCTGCTAAGAGCTGCGTTTTTACATTTCTCAGTGAATGGGACCCCATGCCTTAAGGAGAACTGTCTGCTTGTGAAAAAAAACGGAGCTACCTAACACAACTGTCTTCAATGTGTGCATTCAACTTACCGAGTTAAACTCGTGTGTTGAAGGGGAAGTCTGGAAACGCTTTCTGTGGAGAGATCTCAAAACAGGCATTTCCAGCACTATTCCCGCATATAACGAAATAGCAGTAAAACTCTGCCTAAAACACAGAAGCAACGTATCCTTCAATCTGCTCTGCTGTGCGTTTGTTCAGCTAAGTGAGTTAAATCTCCCTTTAGATTCAGGAGTTAGAAACACGTTTCTGCTAAGTGCTGCGTTTGGACATTACTCAGTGAATGGGAGCCTAGGCTGTAAGGAGAACTGTCTGCGTGTGAAACCAAAACGGAGCTACCTAACAGAACGGTCTTCAATGTGTGCATTAAACTTACCGACTTAAACCCGTGTCTTGAAAGGGAAGTCTGGAAACGCTTTCTGTGGAGAGATCCCAAAACAGGCATTTCCAGCACCATTCCCGCATATAACGAAAAAGCAGTAAAACTCTGCCTAAAACACAGAAGAAACGTATCCTTCAATCTGCTCTGCTGTGCGTTTGTTCAGCTAAATTATTTAAATCTCCCTTTAGATTCCGGAGTTAGAAACACGTTTCCGCTAAGAGCTGCGTTTGGATATTTCTCAGTGAATGGGAGCCCATGCTGTAAGGAGAACTATCTGCTTGTGAAATCAAAACGGGGCTACCTAACAGAACGGTCTTCAATGTGCGCATTCAACTTACCGAGTTAAACTCGTGTGTTGAAGGGAAAGTCTGGAAACGCTTTCTGTGGAGAGATCTTAAAACAGGCATTTGCAGCACTATTCCCGCATATAACGAAATAGCAGTAAAACGCTGCCTAAAACACAGAAGCAACGTATCCTTTTCAATCTGCTCTGCTGTTCGTTTGTTGAGCTATGTGAGTTAAATCTCCCTTTAGATTCGGGAGTTAGAAACACGTTTCTGCTAAGAGTTGCGTTTGGACATTTCTCAGTGAATGGTAGCCTATGCTGTACGGAGAACTGTCTGCTTGTGAAACCAAAACGGAGCTACCTAACAGAACGGTCTTCAATGTGTCTGTTCAACTTACAGAGTTAAACTCGTGTGTTGAAGGGGAAGTCTGGAAACGCTTTCTGTGGAGAGATCTCAAAACAGGCATTTCCAGCACTATTCCCGCATATAACGAAATAGCTGTAAAACTCTGCCTAAAACACAGAAGCAACGTATCCTTCAATCTACTCTGCTGTGCGTTTGTTCAGCTAAGTGAGTTAAATCTCCCTTTAGATTCAAGACTTACAAACACGTTTCTGCTAAGAGCTGCGTTTGTACACTTCTCAGTGAATGGGAGCCTATGCTGTAAGGAGAACCGTTTGCTTGGGAAACCAAAACGGATCTACCTAACAGAACGGTCTTCAATGTGTGCATTCAACTTACCGAGTTAAACCCGTGTGTTGAAGCGGAAGTCTGGAAACGCTTTCTTTGGAGAGATCTCAAAACAGGCATTTCCAGCATTATTCCCTCATATAACGAAATAGCAGTAAAACTCTGCCTAAAACAGAGAAGCAACGTATCCTTCAATCTGCTCTGCTGTGCATTTGTTCAGATAGGTGAGTTAAATCTCCCTTTAGATTCAGGAGTTAGAAAAACGTTTCTGCTAAAAGCTGCGTTTGGACATTTCTCAGTGAATTGGAGCCTATGCTGTAAGGAGACTTGTCTGCTTGTGAAACCAAAACGGAGCTACCTAACAGAACGGTCTTCAACGTGTGCATTCACCTTATCGAGTTAAACTCGTGTGTTGAAGGGGAAGACTGGAAACACTTTCTGTGGGGAGATCTCAGAACAGGCATTTCCAGGACTATTTCCGCATATAACGAAGTAGCAGTAAATCTCTGCCTAAAATACAGAAGCAACGTATCCTTCTATCAGCTCTGCTGTGCGTTTGTTCAGCTAAGTGAGTTAAATCTCCGTTTAGATTCAGGAGTTAAATACACCTTTCTGCTAAGGGCTGCGTTTGGACATTTCTCAGTGAATGGGAGCCTATGCTGTAAGGAGAACTGCCTGCTTGTGAAACCAAAACGGAGCTACCTAACAGAACGGTCTTCAATGTGTCCATTCAACTTACCAAGTTAAACTCGTGTGTTGAAGGGGAAGTCAGGAAACGCTTTCTGTGGAGAGATCTCAAAACAGGAATTTCCAGCACTATTCCCGCATATAACGAAATAGCAGTAAAACTCTGCCTAAAACACAGAAGCAACGTATCCTTCAATCTGCTCTGCTGGGCGTTTGTTCAACTGAGTGAGTTAAATCTCCCTTTAGATTCAGGAGTTAGAAACACGTTTCTGCTCAGAGCTGCGTTTGGACATTTCTCAGTGAATGGGAGCCTATGCTGTAAAGAGAACTGTCTGCTAGTGAAACCAAAACGGAGCTACCTAACAGATCGGTCTTCAATGTGTGCATTCAACTTACCGAGTTAAACTCGTGTGTTGAAGAAGAAGTCTGGAAAATCTTTCTGTGGAGAGATCTCAAAACAGGCATTTCCAGCACTATTCTCGCATATAAGGAAATAGCAGTAAAAGTCTGCCTAAAACACAGAAGCAACGTATCCTTCAATCTGCTCTGCTGTGCGTTTGTTCAGCTAAGTGAGTTAAATCTCCCTTTAGATTCAGGAGTTAGAAACACGTTTCTGTTAAGAGCTACGTTGAGACATTTCTCAGTGAATGGGAGCCCATGCTGTAAGGAGAACTGTCTGCGTGTGAAACCTAAACAGAGCTACCTAACAGAACGGTCTTCAATGTGTGCATTCAACTTACCGAGTTAAACTCGTGTGTTGAAGGGGAAGTCTGGAAACACTTTCTGTGGGGAGATCTCAGAACAGGCATTTCCAGGACTATTCCCGCATATAATGAAGTAGCAGTAAATCTCTGCCTAAAACACAGAAGCAACGTATCCTTCAATCTGCTCTGCTGTGCGTTTGTTCAGCTAAGTGAGTTAAATCTCCCTTTAGATTCAGGAGTTAGAAACACCTTTCTGCTAAGGGCTGCGTTTGGACATTTCTCAGTGAATGGGAGCCTATGCTGTAAGGAGAACTCTCTGCTTGTGAAACCAAAACGGAGCTACCTAACAGAACGGTCTTCAACGTGTGCATTCAACTTACAGATTTAAACTTTTGTGTTGAAAGGGAAGACTGGAAACGCTTTCTGTGGAGAGATCTCAAAACAGGCATTTCCAGCACTATTCCCGCATATAACGAAATAGCAGTAAAACTCTGCCTAAAACACAGAAGCAACGTATCCGTCAATCTGCCCTGCTGTGCGTTTGTTCAGTTAAGTGAGTTAAATCTCACATTAGATTCAGGAGTTAGAAACACGTTTCTGCTAAGAGCTGCGTTTGGACATTTCTCAGTGAATGGGAGCCTATGCTGTAAGGAGAACTGTCTGCTTATGAAAAGAAAACGGAGCTACCTAACAGTACGGTCTTCAATGTGTCCATTCAACATACCGAGTTAAACTCGTGTGTTGACGGGGAAGTCTCGAAACGCTTTCTCTGGAGAGATCTCAAAACAGGCATTTCCAGCACTATTCCTGCATATAACGAAATCACAGTATAACTCTGCCTAAAACACAGTAGCAACGTATCCTTCAAACTGCTCTGCTGTTCGTTTGTTCAGCTAAGTGAGGTAAATCTCCCTTTAGATTCAGGAGTTAGAAACAAGTTTCTGCTGAGAGCTGCGTTTGGACATTTCTCAGTGAATGGGAGCCTATGCTGTAAAGAGAACTGTCTGCTAGTGAAACCAAAACGGAGCTACCTAACAGAACGGTCTTCAATGTGTGAATTCAACTTACCGAGTTAAACTCGTGTGTTGAAGAAGAAGTCTGGAAAATCTTTCTGTGGAGACATCTCAAAACAGGCATTTCCAGCACTATTCCCGCATATAACGAAATAGAAGTAAAACTCTGCCTAAAACACAGAAGCAACGTAGCCTTCAATCTGCTCTGCTGTGCCTTTGTTCAGCTAAGTGATTTAAATCTCCCTTTAGATTCACGAGTTAGAAACACGTTTCTGCTAACAGCTGCGTTTGGACATTTCTCAGTGAATGGGAGCCTATGCTGTAAGGAGAACTGCCTGCTTGTGAAACCAATAGGGAGCTACATAACAGAAGGGTCTTCAATGTGTCCATTCAACTTACCGAGTTAAACTCGTGTGTTGAAGGGGAAGTCTGGAAACGCTTTCTGTGGAGAGATCTCAAAACAGGAATTTCCAGCACTATTCCCGCATATAACGAAGTAGCAGTAAAACTCTGCCTAAAACACAGAAGCAACGTATCCTTCAATCTGCTCTGCTGTTCGTTTGTTCAACTAAGTGAGTTAAATCTCCCTTTAGATACAGGAGTTAGAAACACGTTTCTGCTAAGAGCTGCGTTTGGACATTTCTCAGTGAATGGGAGCCTATGCTGTAAGGAGAACTGTCTGCTTGTGAAACCAAAACGGAGCTACCTAACAGAGCGGTCTTTAATGTGTGCATTCAACTTACCTAGATATACTCGTGTGTTTAAGGAAAAGTTTGGAAACGCGTTCTGTGGAGAGATCTCAAAACAGGCATTTCCAGCATTATTCCCGCATATAACGAAATAGCAGTAAAACTCTGCCTAAAACACAGAAACAACGTATACTTCAATCTGCTCTGCTGTGCTTTTGTTCAGCTAAGTGTGTTAAATCTCCCTTTAGATTCAGGAGTTAGAAACACGTTTCTGCTAAGTGCTGCGTTTGGACATTTCTCAGTGAATGGGAGCCTATGCTGTAAGGAGAACTGTCGGCTTGGGAAACCAAAACGGAGCTACCTAACCGAAGGGTCTTCAAAGTGTGCATTGAACTTAACGAGTTAAACTCGTGTGTTGAATGGGAAGTCTGGAAACGCTTTCTGTGGAGACATCTCAAAACAGGCATTTCCAGAACTATTCCCGCATGTAACGAAATAGCAGTAAAACTCTGCCTAAAACACAGAAGCAACGTATCTTTGAATCTGCTCTGCTGTGCGTTTGTTCAGCTAAGTGAGTTAAATCTCCCTTTAGATTCAGGAGTTAGAAACACGTTTCTGCTAAGAACTGCGTTTGGACATTTCTCAGTTAATGGGAGCCTATGCTGTAAGGAGAATTGTCTGCTTGTGAAACCAAAACGGAGCTACCTAACAGAACGGTCTTCAATGTGTGCATTCAACTTACCGAGTTAAACTCGTGTTTTAAAGGGGAAGTCTTGAAACGCTTTCTGTTGAGAGATCTCAAAACAGGCATTTCCAGCACTATTCCCGCATATAACGAAATAGCAGTAAAACTCTGCCTAAAACACATAAGCAACGTATCCTTCAATCTGCTCTGCTGCGCGTTTCTTCAGCTAAGTGAGTTAAATCTCCCTTTAGATTCAGGAGTTAGAAACACGTTTCTCCTAAGTGCTGCGTTTGGACATTTCTCAGTGAATGGGAGCCTATGCTGTAAGGAGAACTGTCCGCTTGTGAAACCAAAACGGAGGTACCTAACAGAACGGTCTTCAATGTGTTCATTCAACTTACCGAGTTAAACTCCTGTGTTGAAGGGGAAGTATGGAAACGCTTTCTGTGGAGAGATTTCAAAACAGGCATTTCCAGCACTATTCCCGCATATAATGAAAGAGCAGTAAAACTCTGCCTAAAACACAGAAGCAACGTATCCTTCAATCTGCTCTGCTGTGCGTTTGTTCAGCTAAGTGAGTTAAATCTCCCTTTAGATTCAGGTGTTAGAAACACGTTTTTGCTAATAGCTGCGTTTGCATATTTCTCAGTGAATGGGAGCCTATGCTGTAAGGGGAACTGTCTGCTTGGGAAACCAAAACGGAGCTACCTAACAGAACGGTCTTCAATGTGTGGATTCAAATTACAGAGTTACACTCGTGGGTTGAAGGGGAAGTCTGGAAACGCTTTCTGTGGAGAGATCTCAAAACAGGCATTTCCAGCACTATTCCCGCATATAACGAAATAGCAGGAAAACCCTGCCTAAAACAACGAAGCAACGTATCCTTCAATCTGCTCTGCTGTGCGTTTGTTTACCTAAGTGAGTTGAATCTCCCTTTAGATTCAGGAGTTAGAAACACGTTTCTGCTACGAGCTGCGTTTGGACATTTCTCAGTGAATGGGAGCCTATGCTGTAAGGAGAACTCTCTGCTTGTGAAATCAAAACGGAGCGACCTAACAGAACGGTCTTCAATGTGTGCATTCCACTTACCGAGTTAAACACGTGTGTTGAAGGGGAAGTCTGGAAACGCTTTCTGTGGAGAGATATCAATACAGGCATTTCCAGCACTATTCCCGCATATAACGAAATAGCAGTAAAACTCTGCCTAAAACACAGAAGCAACGTAGCCTTCAATCTGCTCTGCTGTGCGTTTGTTCAGCTAAGTGAGTTAAATCTCCCTTTAGATTCAGGAGTGAGAAACACGTTTCTGCTAAGACCTGCGTTTGGACATTTCTCAGTGAATGGGAGCCTATGCTTTAAGGAGAACTGTCTGCTTGTGAAACCAAAACGGGGCTACCTAACACAACGGTCTTCAATGTGTGCACTCAACTTACCGAGTTATACTCGTGTGTTGAAGGGGAAGTCTGGAAACTCTTTCTGTGGAGAGATCTCAAAACAGGCATTTCCAGCACTATTCCCGCATATAACGAAATAGCAGTAAAACTCTGCCTAAAACACAGAAAAAACGTATACTTCAATCTACTCTGCTGTGCGTTTGTTCAGCTAAGTGAATTAAATCTCCCTTTAGATTCAGGAGTTAGAAACACGTTTCTGCTAAGAGATGTGTTTGGACATTTCACAGTAAATGGGAGCCTATGCTGTAAGGAGAACTGTCTGCTTGTGAAACCAAAACGGAGCTACCTAACGGAACGGTCTTCAATGTGTGCATTCAACTTACCGAGTTAAACTCGAGTGTTTAAGGGGAAGTTTGGAAACGTTTTCTGTGAAGAGATCTCAAAACAGTCATTTCCAGCACTATTCCTGCATATAACGAAAGAGCAGTAAAACTCTGCCTAAAACACAGAAGCAACGAATTCTTCAATCTGCTCTACTGTGCGTTTGTTCAGCTAAGTGAGTTAAATCTCCCTTTAGATTCAGGAGTTAGAAACACGTTTCTGCTAAGAGCTGCGTTTGGACATTTCTCAGTGAATGGGAGCCTATGCTGTAAGGAGAACTGTCTGCTTGGGAAACCAAAACGGAGATACCTAGCAGAACGGTCTTCAATGCGTGCATTCAACTTACAGAGTTAAACTCGTGTGTTGAAAGGGAAGTCTGGAAATGCCTTCTGTGGAGAGATCTCAAAACAGGCATTTCCAGCACTATTCCCGCATATAACGAAATAGCAGTAAAACTCTGCCTAAAACACAGAAGCAACGTATCATTCAATCTCCTCCGCTGTGCGTTTGTTCAGCTAAGTGAGTTAAATCTCACTTTAGATTCAGGAGTTAGAAACACGTTTCTGCTAAGAGCTGCGTTTTTACATTTCTCAGTGAATGGGACCCCATGCCTTAAGGAGAACTGTCTGCTTGTGAAAAAAAACGGAGCTACCTAACACAACTGTCTTCAATGTGTGCATTCAACTTACCGAGTTAAACTCGTGTGTTGAAGGGGAAGTCTGGAAACGCTTTCTGTGGAGAGATCTCAAAACAGGCATTTCCAGCACTATTCCCGCATATAACGAAATAGCAGTAAAACTCTGCCTAAAACACAGAAGCAACGTATCCTTCAATCTGCTCTGCTGTGCGTTTGTTCAGCTAAGTGAGTTAAATCTCCCTTTAGATTCAGGAGTTAGAAACACGTTTCTGCTAAGTGCTGCGTTTGGACATTACTCAGTGAATGGGAGCCTAGGCTGTAAGGAGAACTGTCTGCGTGTGAAACCAAAACGGAGCTACCTAACAGAACGGTCTTCAATGTGTGCATTAAACTTACCGACTTAAACCCGTGTCTTGAAAGGGAAGTCTGGAAACGCTTTCTGTGGAGAGATCCCAAAACAGGCATTTCCAGCACCATTCCCGCATATAACGAAAAAGCAGTAAAACTCTGCCTAAAACACAGAAGAAACGTATCCTTCAATCTGCTCTGCTGTGCGTTTGTTCAGCTAAATTATTTAAATCTCCCTTTAGATTCCGGAGTTAGAAACACGTTTCCGCTAAGAGCTGCGTTTGGATATTTCTCAGTGAATGGGAGCCCATGCTGTAAGGAGAACTATCTGCTTGTGAAATCAAAACGGGGCTACCTAACAGAACGGTCTTCAATGTGCGCATTCAACTTACCGAGTTAAACTCGTGTGTTGAAGGGAAAGTCTGGAAACGCTTTCTGTGGAGAGATCTTAAAACAGGCATTTGCAGCACTATTCCCGCATATAACGAAATAGCAGTAAAACGCTGCCTAAAACACAGAAGCAACGTATCCTTTTCAATCTGCTCTGCTGTTCGTTTGTTGAGCTATGTGAGTTAAATCTCCCTTTAGATTCGGGAGTTAGAAACACGTTTCTGCTAAGAGTTGCGTTTGGACATTTCTCAGTGAATGGTAGCCTATGCTGTACGGAGAACTGTCTGCTTGTGAAACCAAAACGGAGCTACCTAACAGAACGGTCTTCAATGTGTCTGTTCAACTTACAGAGTTAAACTCGTGTGTTGAAGGGGAAGTCTGGAAACGCTTTCTGTGGAGAGATCTCAAAACAGGCATTTCCAGCACTATTCCCGCATATAACGAAATAGCTGTAAAACTCTGCCTAAAACACAGAAGCAACGTATCCTTCAATCTACTCTGCTGTGCGTTTGTTCAGCTAAGTGAGTTAAATCTCCCTTTAGATTCAAGACTTACAAACACGTTTCTGCTAAGAGCTGCGTTTGTACACTTCTCAGTGAATGGGAGCCTATGCTGTAAGGAGAACCGTTTGCTTGGGAAACCAAAACGGATCTACCTAACAGAACGGTCTTCAATGTGTGCATTCAACTTACCGAGTTAAACCCGTGTGTTGAAGCGGAAGTCTGGAAACGCTTTCTTTGGAGAGATCTCAAAACAGGCATTTCCAGCATTATTCCCTCATATAACGAAATAGCAGTAAAACTCTGCCTAAAACAGAGAAGCAACGTATCCTTCAATCTGCTCTGCTGTGCGTTTGTTCAGATAGGTGAGTTAAATCTCCCTTTAGATTCAGGAGTTAGAAAAACGTTTCTGCTAAAAGCTGCGTTTGGACATTTCTCAGTGAATTGGAGCCTATGCTGTAAGGAGACTTGTCTGCTTGTGAAACCAAAACGGAGCTACCTAACAGAACGGTCTTCAACGTGTGCATTCACCTTATCGAGTTAAACTCGTGTGTTGAAGGGGAAGACTGGAAACACTTTCTGTGGGGAGATCTCAGAACAGGCATTTCCAGGACTATTTCCGCATATAACGAAGTAGCAGTAAATCTCTGCCTAAAATACAGAAGCAACGTATCCTTCTATCAGCTCTGCTGTGCGTTTGTTCAGCTAAGTGAGTTAAATCTCCGTTTAGATTCAGGAGTTAAATACACCTTTCTGCTAAGGGCTGCGTTTGGACATTTCTCAGTGAATGGGAGCCTATGCTGTAAGGAGAACTGCCTGCTTGTGAAACCAAAACGGAGCTACCTAACAGAACGGTCTTCAATGTGTCCATTCAACTTACCAAGTTAAACTCGTGTGTTGAAGGGGAAGTCAGGAAACGCTTTCTGTGGAGAGATCTCAAAACAGGAATTTCCAGCACTATTCCCGCATATAACGAAATAGCAGTAAAACTCTGCCTAAAACACAGAAGCAACGTATCCTTCAATCTGCTCTGCTGGGCGTTTGTTCAACTGAGTGAGTTAAATCTCCCTTTAGATTCAGGAGTTAGAAACACGTTTCTGCTCAGAGCTGCGTTTGGACATTTCTCAGTGAATTGGAGCCTATGCTGTAAAGAGAACTGTCTGCTAGTGAAACCAAAACGGAGCTACCTAACAGATCGGTCTTCAATGTGTGCATTCAACTTACCGAGTTAAACTCGTGTGTTGAAGAAGAAGTCTGGAAAATCTTTCTGTGGAGAGATCTCAAAACAGGCATTTCCAGCACTATTCTCGCATATAAGGAAATAGCAGTAAAAGTCTGCCTAAAACACAGAAGCAACGTATCCTTCAATCTGCTCTGCTGTGCGTTTGTTCAGCTAAGTGAGTTAAATCTCCCTTTAGATTCAGGAGTTAGAAACACGTTTCTGTTAAGAGCTACGTTGAGACATTTCTCAGTGAATGGGAGCCCATGCTGTAAGGAGAACTGTCTGCGTGTGAAACCTAAACAGAGCTACCTAACAGAACGGTCTTCAATGTGTGCATTCAACTTACCGAGTTAAACTCGTGTGTTGAAGGGGAAGTCTGGAAACACTTTCTGTGGGGAGATCTCAGAACAGGCATTTCCAGGACTATTCCCGCATATAATGAAGTAGCAGTAAATCTCTGCCTAAAACACAGAAGCAACGTATCCTTCAATCTGCTCTGCTGTGCGTTTGTTCAGCTAAGTGAGTTAAATCTCCCTTTAGATTCAGGAGTTAGAAACACCTTTCTGCTAAGGGCTGCGTTTGGACATTTCTCAGTGAATGGGAGCCTATGCTGTAAGGAGAACTCTCTGCTTGTGAAACCAAAACGGAGCTACCTAACAGAACGGTCTTCAACGTGTGCATTCAACTTACAGATTTAAACTTTTGTGTTGAAAGGGAAGACTGGAAACGCTTTCTGTGGAGAGATCTCAAAACCGGCATTTCCAGCACTATTCCCGCATATAACGAAATAGCAGTAAAACTCTGCCTAAAACACAGAAGCAACGTATCCGTCAATCTGCCCTGCTGTGCGTTTGTTCAGTTAAGTGAGTTAAATCTCACATTAGATTCAGGAGTTAGAAACACGTTTCTGCTAAGAGCTGCGTTTGGACATTTCTCAGTGAATGGGAGCCTATGCTGTAAGGAGAACTGTCTGCTTATGAAAAGAAAACGGAGCTACCTAACAGTACGGTCTTCAATGTGTCCATTCAACATACCGAGTTAAACTCGTGTGTTGACGGGGAAGTCTCGAAACGCTTTCTCTGGAGAGATCACAAAACAGGCATTTCCAGCACTATTCCTGCATATAACGAAATCACAGTATAACTCTGCCTAAAACACAGTAGCAACGTATCCTTCAAACTGCTCTGCTGTTCGTTTGTTCAGCTAAGTGAGGTAAATCTCCCTTTAGATTCAGGAGTTAGAAACAAGTTTCTGCTGAGAGCTGCGTTTGGACATTTCTCAGTGAATGGGAGCCTATGCTGTAAAGAGAACTGTCTGCTAGTGAAACCAAAACGGAGCTACCTAACAGAACGGTCTTCAATGTGTGAATTCAACTTACCGAGTTAAACTCGTGTGTTGAAGAAGAAGTCTGGAAAATCTTTCTGTGGAGACATCTCAAAACAGGCATTTCCAGCACTATTCCCGCATATAACGAAATAGAAGTAAAACTCTGCCTAAAACACAGAAGCAACGTAGCCTTCAATCTGCTCTGCTGTGCCTTTGTTCAGCTAAGTGATTTAAATCTCCCTTTAGATTCACGAGTTAGAAACACGTTTCTGCTAACAGCTGCGTTTGGACATTTCTCAGTGAATGGGAGCCTATGCTGTAAGGAGAACTGCCTGCTTGTGAAACCAATACGGAGCTACATAACAGAAGGGTCTTCAATGTGTCCATTCAACTTACCGAGTTAAACTCGTGTGTTGAAGGGGAAGTCTGGAAACGCTTTCTGTGGAGAGATCTCAAAACAGGAATTTCCAGCACTATTCCCGCATATAACGAAGTAGCAGTAAAACTCTGCCTAAAACACAGAAGCAACGTATCCTTCAATCTGCTCTGCTGTTCGTTTGTTCAACTAAGTGAGTTAAATCTCCCTTTAGATACAGGAGTTAGAAACACGTTTCTGCTAAGAGCTGCGTTTGGACATTTCTCAGTGAATGGGAGCCTATGCTGTAAGGAGAACTGTCTGCTTGTGAAACCAAAACGGAGCTACCTAACAGAGCGGTCTTTAATGTGTGCATTCAACTTACCTAGATATACTCGTGTGTTTAAGGAAAAGTTTGGAAACGCGTTCTGTGGAGAGATCTCAAAACAGGCATTTCCAGCATTATTCCCGCATATAACGAAATAGCAGTAAAACTCTGCCTAAAACACAGAAACAACGTATACTTCAATCTGCTCTGCTGTGCTTTTGTTCAGCTAAGTGTGTTAAATCTCCCTTTAGATTCAGGAGTTAGAAACACGTTTCTGCTAAGTGCTGCGTTTGGACATTTCTCAGTGAATGGGAGCCTATGCTGTAAGGAGAACTGTCGGCTTGGGAAACCAAAACGGAGCTACCTAACCGAAGGGTCTTCAAAGTGTGCATTGAACTTAACGAGTTAAACTCGTGTGTTGAATGGGAAGTCTGGAAACGCTTTCTGTGGAGACATCTCAAAACAGGCATTTCCAGAACTATTCCCGCATGTAACGAAATAGCAGTAAAACTCTGCCTAAAACACAGAAGCAACGTATCTTTGAATCTGCTCTGCTGTGCGTTTGTTCAGCTAAGTGAGTTAAATCTCCCTTTAGATTCAGGAGTTAGAAACACGTTTCTGCTAAGAACTGCGTTTGGACATTTCTCAGTTAATGGGAGCCTATGCTGTAAGGAGAATTGTCTGCTTGTGAAACCAAAACGGAGCTACCTAACAGAACGGTCTTCAATGTGTGCATTCAACTTACCGAGTTAAACTCGTGTTTTAAAGGGGAAGTCTTGAAACGCTTTCTGTTGAGAGATCTCAAAACAGGCATTTCCAGCACTATTCCCGCATATAAAGAAATAGCAGTAAAACTCTGCCTAAAACACAGAAGCAACGTATCCTTCAATATGCTCTGCTGTGCGTTTGTTCAGCTAAGTGAGGTAAATCTCCCTGTAGATTCAGGAGTTAGAAACACGTTTCTGATAAGTCCTGCGTTTGGACATGTCACAGTGAATGGGAGCCTATGCTTTAAGGAGAACTGTCTGCTTGTGAAACCAAAACGGGGCTACCTAACACAACGGTCTTCAATGTGTGCACTCAACTTACCGAGTTATACTCGTGTGTTGAAGGGGAAGTCTGGAAACTCTTTCTGTGGAGAGATCTCAAAACAGGCATTTCCAGCACTATTCCCGCATATAACGAAATAGCAGTAAAACTCTGCCTAAAACACAGAAGAAACGTATACTTCAATCTGCTCTGCTGTGCGTTTGTTCAGCTAAGTGAATTAAATCTCCCTTTAGATTCAGGAGTTAGAAACACGTTTCTGCTAAGAGATGTGTTTGGACATTTCACAGTGAATGGGAGCCTATGCTGTAAGGAGAACTGTCTGCTTGTGAAACCAAAACGGAGCTACCTAACAGAACGGTCTTCAATGTGTGCATTCAACTTACCGAGTTAAACTCGTGTGTTGAAGGGGAAGTCTGGAAACGCTTTCTGTGAAGATATCTCAAAACAGGTATTTCCAGCACTATTCCCGCATATAACGAAATAGCAGTAAAACTCTGCCTAAAACACATAAGCAACGTATCCTTCAATCTGCTCTGCTGCGCGTTTCTTCAGCTAAGTGAGTTAAATCTCCCTTTAGATTCAGGAGTTAGAAACACGTTTCTCCTAAGTGCTGCGTTTGGACATTTCTCAGTGAATGGGAGCCTATGCTGTAAGGAGAACTGTCCGCTTGTGAAACCAAAACGGAGATACCTAACAGAACGGTCTTCAATGTGTTCATTCAACTTACCGAGTTAAACTCCTGTGTTGAAGGGGAAGTATGGAAACGCTTTCTGTGGAGAGATTTCAAAACAGGCATTTCCAGCACTATTCCCGCATATAATGAAAGAGCAGTAAAACTCTGCCTAAAACACAGAAGCAACGTATCCTTCAATCTGCTCTGCTGTGCGTTTGTTCAGCTAAGTGAGTTAAATCTCCCTTTAGATTCAGGAGTTAGAAACACGTTTTTGCTAATAGCTGCGTTTGCATATTTCTCAGTGAATGGGAGCCTATGCTGTAAGGGGAACTGTCTGCTTGGGAAACCAAAACGGAGCTACCTAACAGAACGGTCTTCAATGTGTGGATTCAACTTACAGAGTTACACTCGTGGGTTGAAGGGGAAGTCTGGAAACGCTTTCTGTGGAGAGATCTCAAAACAGGCATTTCCAGCACTATTACCGCATATAACGAAATAGCAGGAAAACCCTGCCTAAAACAACGAAGCAACGTATCCTTCAATCTGCTCTGCTGTGCGTTTGTTTACCTAAGTGAGTTGAATCTCCCTTTAGATTCAGGAGTTAGAAACACGTTTCTGCTACGAGCTGCGTTTGGACATTTCTCAGTGAATGGGAGCCTATGCTGTAAGGAGAACTCTCTGCTTGTGAAATCAAAACGGAGCGACCTAACAGAACGGTCTTCAATGTGTGCATTCCACTTACCGAGTTTAACACGTGTGTTGAAGGGGAAGTCTGGAAACGCTTTCTGTGGAGAGATATCAATACAGGCATTTCCAGCACTATTCCCGCATATAACGAAATAGCAGTAAAACTCTGCCTAAAACACAGAAGCAACGTAGCCGTCAATCTGCTCTGCTGTGCGTTTGTTCAGCTAAGTGAGTTAAATCTCCCTTTAGATTCAGGAGTGAGAAACACGTTTCTGCTAAGACCTGCGTTTGGACATTTCTCAGTGAATTGGAGCCTATGCTTTAAGGAGAACTGTCTGCTTGTGAAACCAAAACGGGGCTACCTAACACAACGGTCTTCAATGTGTGCACTCAACTTTCCGAGTTATACTCGTGTGTTGAAGGGGAAGTCTGGAAACTCTTTCTGTGGAGAGATCTCAAAACAGGCATTTCCAGCACTATTCCCGCATATAACGAAATAGCAGTAAAACTCTGCCTAAAACACAGAAAAAACGTATACTTCAATCTACACTGCTCTGCGTTTGTTCAGCTAAGTGAATTAAATCTCCCTTTAGATTCAGGAGTTAGAAACACGTTTCTGCTAAGAGATGTGTTTGGACATTTCACAGTAAATGGGAGCCTATGCTGTAAGGAGAACTGTCTGCTTGTGAAACCAAAACGGAGCTACCTAACGGAACGGTCTTCAATGTGTGCATTCAACTTACCGAGTTAAACTCGTGTGTTGAAGGGGACGTCTGGAAACGCTTTCTGTGAAGATATCTCAAAACAGGCATTTCCAGCACTATTCCCGCATATAACGAAATAGCAGTAAAACTCTGCCTAAAACACAGAAGCAACGTATCCTTCAATCTGCTGTGCTGTGCGTTTGTTCAGCTAAGTGAGGTAAATCTCCCTTTAGATTCAGGAGTTAGAAACACGTTTCTGCTAATGGCTGCGTTTGGACATTTCTCAGAGAATTGGAGCCTATGCTGTAAGGAGAACTGTCTGCTTGGGAAACCAAAACGGAGCTACCTAACAGAACGGTTTTCAATGTGGGCATTCAACTTACAGAATTAAACTCGTGCCTTGAAGGGGAAGTCTGGAAACGCTTTCTGTGGAGAGATATCAAAACAGGCATTTCCAGCACTATTCCCGCATATAACGAAATAGCAGTAAACCTCTGCCTAAAACACAGAAGCAACGTATCCTTCAATCTGCCCTGCTGTGCGTTTGTTCAGCTAAGTGAGTTAAATCTCCCTTTAGATTCAGGAGTTAGAAAAACGTTTCTGCTAAGAGCTGCGTTTGGACATTTCTCAGTGAATGGGAGCCTATGCTCTAAGGAGAACTATCTGCTTGTGAAACCAAAACGGATCTACCTAACACAACGGTCTTCAATGTTTGCATTCAACCTACCGTGTTAAACTTGTTTGTTGAAGGGGAAGTCTGGAAACCCTTTCTGTGGAGAGATCTCAAAACAGGCATTTCCAGCACTATTCCCGCATATAACGAAATAGAAGTAAAACTCTGCCTAAAACACAGAAGCAACGTATCCTTCAATCTGCTCTGCTGTGCGTTTGTTCAGCTAAGTGAGTTAAATCTCCTTTTAGATTCAGGAGTTAGAAACACGTTTCGGCTAAGAGCTGTGTTTGGACATTTCTCAGTGAATGGGACCCTATGCTGTAAGGAGAACTGTCTGCTTGTGAAACCAAAACGGAGCTACCTAACAGAACGGTCTTCAATGCGTGCATTCAACTTACCGAGTTAAACTCGTGTGTTGAAGTGGAAGTCTGGAAACGCTTTCTGTGGAAATATCTCAAAACAGGCATTTCCAGCACTATTCAAGCATATAACAAAATAGCAGTAATACCCTGCCTAAAAGAACGAAGCAACGTATCCTTCAATCTGCTCTGCTGTGCGTTTGTTCAGCTAAGTGAGTTGAATCTCCCTTTAGATTCAGGAGTTAGAAACACCTTTCTGCTAAGGGCTGCGTTTGGACATTTCTCAGTGAATGGGAGCCTATGCTGTAAGGAGAACTCTCTGCTTGTGAAACCAAAACGGAGCTACCTAACAGAACGGTCTTCAACGTGTGCATTCAACTTACAGATTTAAACTTTTGTGTTGAAAGGGAAGACTGGAAACGCTTTCTGTGGAGAGATCTCAAAACAGGCATTTCCAGCACTATTCCCGCATATAACGAAATAGCAGTAAAACTCTGCCTAAAACACAGAAGCAACGTATCCGTCAATCTGCCCTGCTGTGCGTTTGTTCAGTTAAGTGAGTTAAATCTCACATTAGATTCAGGAGTTAGAAACACGTTTCTGCTAAGAGCTGCGTTTGGACATTTCTCAGTGAATGGGAGCCTATGCTGTAAGGAGAACTGTCTGCTTATGAAAAGAAAACGGAGCTACCTAACAGTACGGTCTTCAATGTGTCCATTCAACATACCGAGTTAAACTCGTGTGTTGACGGGGAAGTCTCGAAACGCTTTCTCTGGAGAGATCTCAAAACAGGCATTTCCAGCACTATTCCTGCATATAACGAAATCACAGTATAACTCTGCCTAAAACACAGTAGCAACGTATCCTTCAAACTGCTCTGCTGTTCGTTTGTTCAGCTAAGTGAGGTAAATCTCCCTTTAGATTCAGGAGTTAGAAACAAGTTTCTGCTGAGAGCTGCGTTTGGACATTTCTCAGTGAATGGGAGCCTATGCTGTAAAGAGAACTGTCTGCTAGTGAAACCAAAACGGAGCTACCTAACAGAACGGTCTTCAATGTGTGAATTCAACTTACCGAGTTAAACTCGTGTGTTGAAGAAGAAGTCTGGAAAATCTTTCTGTGGAGACATCTCAAAACAGGCATTTCCAGCACTATTCCCGCATATAACGAAATAGAAGTAAAACTCTGCCTAAAACACAGAAGCAACGTAGCCTTCAATCTGCTCTGCTGTGCCTTTGTTCAGCTAAGTGATTTAAATCTCCCTTTAGATTCACGAGTTAGAAACACGTTTCTGCTAACAGCTGCGTTTGGACATTTCTCAGTGAATGGGAGCCTATGCTGTAAGGAGAACTGCCTGCTTGTGAAACCAATAGGGAGCTACATAACAGAAGGGTCTTCAATGTGTCCATTCAACTTACCGAGTTAAACTCGTGTGTTGAAGGGGAAGTCTGGAAACGCTTTCTGTGGAGAGATCTCAAAACAGGAATTTCCAGCACTATTCCCGCATATAACGAAGTAGCAGTAAAACTCTGCCTAAAACACAGAAGCAACGTATCCTTCAATCTGCTCTGCTGTTCGTTTGTTCAACTAAGTGAGTTAAATCTCCCTTTAGATACAGGAGTTAGAAACACGTTTCTGCTAAGAGCTGCGTTTGGACATTTCTCAGTGAATGGGAGCCTATGCTGTAAGGAGAACTGTCTGCTTGTGAAACCAAAACGGAGCTACCTAACAGAGCGGTCTTTAATGTGTGCATTCAACTTACCTAGATATACTCGTGTGTTTAAGGAAAAGTTTGGAAACGCGTTCTGTGGAGAGATCTCAAAACAGGCATTTCCAGCATTATTCCCGCATATAACGAAATAGCAGTAAAACTCTGCCTAAAACACAGAAACAACGTATACTTCAATCTGCTCTGCTGTGCTTTTGTTCAGCTAAGTGTGTTAAATCTCCCTTTAGATTCAGGAGTTAGAAACACGTTTCTGCTAAGTGCTGCGTTTGGACATTTCTCAGTGAATGGGAGCCTATGCTGTAAGGAGAACTGTCGGCTTGGGAAACCAAAACGGAGCTACCTAACCGAAGGGTCTTCAAAGTGTGCATTGAACTTAACGAGTTAAACTCGTGTGTTGAATGGGAAGTCTGGAAACGCTTTCTGTGGAGACATCTCAAAACAGGCATTTCCAGAACTATTCCCGCATGTAACGAAATAGCAGTAAAACTCTGCCTAAAACACAGAAGCAACGTATCTTTGAATCTGCTCTGCTGTGCGTTTGTTCAGCTAAGTGAGTTAAATCTCCCTTTAGATTCAGGAGTTAGAAACACGTTTCTGCTAAGAACTGCGTTTGGACATTTCTCAGTTAATGGGAGCCTATGCTGTAAGGAGAATTGTCTGCTTGTGAAACCAAAACGGAGCTACCTAACAGAACGGTCTTCAATGTGTGCATTCAACTTACCGAGTTAAACTCGTGTTTTAAAGGGGAAGTCTTGAAACGCTTTCTGTTGAGAGATCTCAAAACAGGCATTTCCAGCACTATTCCCGCATATAACGAAATAGCAGTAAAACTCTGCCTAAAACACATAAGCAACGTATCCTTCAATCTGCTCTGCTGCGCGTTTCTTCAGCTAAGTGAGTTAAATCTCCCTTTAGATTCAGGAGTTAGAAACACGTTTCTCCTAAGTGCTGCGTTTGGACATTTCTCAGTGAATGGGAGCCTATGCTGTAAGGAGAACTGTCCGCTTGTGAAACCAAAACGGAGGTACCTAACAGAACGGTCTTCAATGTGTTCATTCAACTTACCGAGTTAAACTCCTGTGTTGAAGGGGAAGTATGGAAACGCTTTCTGTGGAGAGATTTCAAAACAGGCATTTCCAGCACTATTCCCGCATATAATGAAAGAGCAGTAAAACTCTGCCTAAAACACAGAAGCAACGTATCCTTCAATCTGCTCTGCTGTGCGTTTGTTCAGCTAAGTGAGTTAAATCTCCCTTTAGATTCAGGTGTTAGAAACACGTTTTTGCTAATAGCTGCGTTTGCATATTTCTCAGTGAATGGGAGCCTATGCTGTAAGGGGAACTGTCTGCTTGGGAAACCAAAACGGAGCTACCTAACAGAACGGTCTTCAATGTGTGGATTCAAATTACAGAGTTACACTCGTGGGTTGAAGGGGAAGTCTGGAAACGCTTTCTGTGGAGAGATCTCAAAACAGGCATTTCCAGCACTATTCCCGCATATAACGAAATAGCAGGAAAACCCTGCCTAAAACAACGAAGCAACGTATCCTTCAATCTGCTCTGCTGTGCGTTTGTTTACCTAAGTGAGTTGAATCTCCCTTTAGATTCAGGAGTTAGAAACACGTTTCTGCTACGAGCTGCGTTTGGACATTTCTCAGTGAATGGGAGCCTATGCTGTAAGGAGAACTCTCTGCTTGTGAAATCAAAACGGAGCGACCTAACAGAACGGTCTTCAATGTGTGCATTCCACTTACCGAGTTAAACACGTGTGTTGAAGGGGAAGTCTGGAAACGCTTTCTGTGGAGAGATATCAATACAGGCATTTCCAGCACTATTCCCGCATATAACGAAATAGCAGTAAAACTCTGCCTAAAACACAGAAGCAACGTAGCCTTCAATCTGCTCTGCTGTGCGTTTGTTCAGCTAAGTGAGTTAAATCTCCCTTTAGATTCAGGAGTGAGAAACACGTTTCTGCTAAGACCTGCGTTTGGACATTTCTCAGTGAATGGGAGCCTATGCTTTAAGGAGAACTGTCTGCTTGTGAAACCAAAACGGGGCTACCTAACACAACGGTCTTCAATGTGTGCACTCAACTTACCGAGTTATACTCGTGTGTTGAAGGGGAAGTCTGGAAACTCTTTCTGTGGAGAGATCTCAAAACAGGCATTTCCAGCACTATTCCCGCATATAACGAAATAGCAGTAAAACTCTGCCTAAAACACAGAAAAAACGTATACTTCAATCTACTCTGCTGTGCGTTTGTTCAGCTAAGTGAATTAAATCTCCCTTTAGATTCAGGAGTTAGAAACACGTTTCTGCTAAGAGATGTGTTTGGACATTTCACAGTAAATGGGAGCCTATGCTGTAAGGAGAACTGTCTGCTTGTGAAACCAAAACGGAGCTACCTAACGGAACGGTCTTCAATGTGTGCATTCAACTTACCGAGTTAAACTCGAGTGTTTAAGGGGAAGTTTGGAAACGTTTTCTGTGAAGAGATCTCAAAACAGTCATTTCCAGCACTATTCCTGCATATAACGAAAGAGCAGTAAAACTCTGCCTAAAACACAGAAGCAACGAATTCTTCAATCTGCTCTACTGTGCGTTTGTTCAGCTAAGTGAGTTAAATCTCCCTTTAGATTCAGGAGTTAGAAACACGTTTCTGCTAAGAGCTGCGTTTGGACATTTCTCAGTGAATGGGAGCCTATGCTGTAAGGAGAACTGTCTGCTTGGGAAACCAAAACGGAGATACCTAGCAGAACGGTCTTCAATGCGTGCATTCAACTTACAGAGTTAAACTCGTGTGTTGAAAGGGAAGTCTGGAAATGCCTTCTGTGGAGAGATCTCAAAACAGGCATTTCCAGCACTATTCCCGCATATAACGAAATAGCAGTAAAACTCTGCCTAAAACACAGAAGCAACGTATCATTCAATCTCCTCCGCTGTGCGTTTGTTCAGCTAAGTGAGTTAAATCTCACTTTAGATTCAGGAGTTAGAAACACGTTTCTGCTAAGAGCTGCGTTTTTACATTTCTCAGTGAATGGGACCCCATGCCTTAAGGAGAACTGTCTGCTTGTGAAAAAAAACGGAGCTACCTAACACAACTGTCTTCAATGTGTGCATTCAACTTACCGAGTTAAACTCGTGTGTTGAAGGGGAAGTCTGGAAACGCTTTCTGTGGAGAGATCTCAAAACAGGCATTTCCAGCACTATTCCCGCATATAACGAAATAGCAGTAAAACTCTGCCTAAAACACAGAAGCAACGTATCCTTCAATCTGCTCTGCTGTGCGTTTGTTCAGCTAAGTGAGTTAAATCTCCCTTTAGATTCAGGAGTTAGAAACACGTTTCTGCTAAGTGCTGCGTTTGGACATTACTCAGTGAATGGGAGCCTAGGCTGTAAGGAGAACTGTCTGCGTGTGAAACCAAAACGGAGCTACCTAACAGAACGGTCTTCAATGTGTGCATTAAACTTACCGACTTAAACCCGTGTCTTGAAAGGGAAGTCTGGAAACGCTTTCTGTGGAGAGATCCCAAAACAGGCATTTCCAGCACCATTCCCGCATATAACGAAAAAGCAGTAAAACTCTGCCTAAAACACAGAAGAAACGTATCCTTCAATCTGCTCTGCTGTGCGTTTGTTCAGCTAAATTATTTAAATCTCCCTTTAGATTCCGGAGTTAGAAACACGTTTCCGCTAAGAGCTGCGTTTGGATATTTCTCAGTGAATGGGAGCCCATGCTGTAAGGAGAACTATCTGCTTGTGAAATCAAAACGGGGCTACCTAACAGAACGGTCTTCAATGTGCGCATTCAACTTACCGAGTTAAACTCGTGTGTTGAAGGGAAAGTCTGGAAACGCTTTCTGTGGAGAGATCTTAAAACAGGCATTTGCAGCACTATTCCCGCATATAACGAAATAGCAGTAAAACGCTGCCTAAAACACAGAAGCAACGTATCCTTTTCAATCTGCTCTGCTGTTCGTTTGTTGAGCTATGTGAGTTAAATCTCCCTTTAGATTCGGGAGTTAGAAACACGTTTCTGCTAAGAGTTGCGTTTGGACATTTCTCAGTGAATGGTAGCCTATGCTGTACGGAGAACTGTCTGCTTGTGAAACCAAAACGGAGCTACCTAACAGAACGGTCTTCAATGTGTCTGTTCAACTTACAGAGTTAAACTCGTGTGTTGAAGGGGAAGTCTGGAAACGCTTTCTGTGGAGAGATCTCAAAACAGGCATTTCCAGCACTATTCCCGCATATAACGAAATAGCTGTAAAACTCTGCCTAAAACACAGAAGCAACGTATCCTTCAATCTACTCTGCTGTGCGTTTGTTCAGCTAAGTGAGTTAAATCTCCCTTTAGATTCAAGACTTACAAACACGTTTCTGCTAAGAGCTGCGTTTGTACACTTCTCAGTGAATGGGAGCCTATGCTGTAAGGAGAACCGTTTGCTTGGGAAACCAAAACGGATCTACCTAACAGAACGGTCTTCAATGTGTGCATTCAACTTACCGAGTTAAACCCGTGTGTTGAAGCGGAAGTCTGGAAACGCTTTCTTTGGAGAGATCTCAAAACAGGCATTTCCAGCATTATTCCCTCATATAACGAAATAGCAGTAAAACTCTGCCTAAAACAGAGAAGCAACGTATCCTTCAATCTGCTCTGCTGTGCGTTTGTTCAGATAGGTGAGTTAAATCTCCCTTTAGATTCAGGAGTTAGAAAAACGTTTCTGCTAAAAGCTGCGTTTGGACATTTCTCAGTGAATTGGAGCCTATGCTGTAAGGAGACTTGTCTGCTTGTGAAACCAAAACGGAGCTACCTAACAGAACGGTCTTCAACGTGTGCATTCACCTTATCGAGTTAAACTCGTGTGTTGAAGGGGAAGACTGGAAACACTTTCTGTGGGGAGATCTCAGAACAGGCATTTCCAGGACTATTTCCGCATATAACGAAGTAGCAGTAAATCTCTGCCTAAAATACAGAAGCAACGTATCCTTCTATCAGCTCTGCTGTGCGTTTGTTCAGCTAAGTGAGTTAAATCTCCGTTTAGATTCAGGAGTTAAATACACCTTTCTGCTAAGGGCTGCGTTTGGACATTTCTCAGTGAATGGGAGCCTATGCTGTAAGGAGAACTGCCTGCTTGTGAAACCAAAACGGAGCTACCTAACAGAACGGTCTTCAATGTGTCCATTCAACTTACCAAGTTAAACTCGTGTGTTGAAGGGGAAGTCAGGAAACGCTTTCTGTGGAGAGATCTCAAAACAGGAATTTCCAGCACTATTCCCGCATATAACGAAATAGCAGTAAAACTCTGCCTAAAACACAGAAGCAACGTATCCTTCAATCTGCTCTGCTGGGCGTTTGTTCAACTGAGTGAGTTAAATCTCCCTTTAGATTCAGGAGTTAGAAACACGTTTCTGCTCAGAGCTGCGTTTGGACATTTCTCAGTGAATTGGAGCCTATGCTGTAAAGAGAACTGTCTGCTAGTGAAACCAAAACGGAGCTACCTAACAGATCGGTCTTCAATGTGTGCATTCAACTTACCGAGTTAAACTCGTGTGTTGAAGAAGAAGTCTGGAAAATCTTTCTGTGGAGAGATCTCAAAACAGGCATTTCCAGCACTATTCTCGCATATAAGGAAATAGCAGTAAAAGTCTGCCTAAAACACAGAAGCAACGTATCCTTCAATCTGCTCTGCTGTGCGTTTGTTCAGCTAAGTGAGTTAAATCTCCCTTTAGATTCAGGAGTTAGAAACACGTTTCTGTTAAGAGCTACGTTGAGACATTTCTCAGTGAATGGGAGCCCATGCTGTAAGGAGAACTGTCTGCGTGTGAAACCTAAACAGAGCTACCTAACAGAACGGTCTTCAATGTGTGCATTCAACTTACCGAGTTAAACTCGTGTGTTGAAGGGGAAGTCTGGAAACACTTTCTGTGGGGAGATCTCAGAACAGGCATTTCCAGGACTATTCCCGCATATAATGAAGTAGCAGTAAATCTCTGCCTAAAACACAGAAGCAACGTATCCTTCAATCTGCTCTGCTGTGCGTTTGTTCAGCTAAGTGAGTTAAATCTCCCTTTAGATTCAGGAGTTAGAAACACCTTTCTGCTAAGGGCTGCGTTTGGACATTTCTCAGTGAATGGGAGCCTATGCTGTAAGGAGAACTCTCTGCTTGTGAAACCAAAACGGAGCTACCTAACAGAACGGTCTTCAACGTGTGCATTCAACTTACAGATTTAAACTTTTGTGTTGAAAGGGAAGACTGGAAACGCTTTCTGTGGAGAGATCTCAAAACCGGCATTTCCAGCACTATTCCCGCATATAACGAAATAGCAGTAAAACTCTGCCTAAAACACAGAAGCAACGTATCCGTCAATCTGCCCTGCTGTGCGTTTGTTCAGTTAAGTGAGTTAAATCTCACATTAGATTCAGGAGTTAGAAACACGTTTCTGCTAAGAGCTGCGTTTGGACATTTCTCAGTGAATGGGAGCCTATGCTGTAAGGAGAACTGTCTGCTTATGAAAAGAAAACGGAGCTACCTAACAGTACGGTCTTCAATGTGTCCATTCAACATACCGAGTTAAACTCGTGTGTTGACGGGGAAGTCTCGAAACGCTTTCTCTGGAGAGATCACAAAACAGGCATTTCCAGCACTATTCCTGCATATAACGAAATCACAGTATAACTCTGCCTAAAACACAGTAGCAACGTATCCTTCAAACTGCTCTGCTGTTCGTTTGTTCAGCTAAGTGAGGTAAATCTCCCTTTAGATTCAGGAGTTAGAAACAAGTTTCTGCTGAGAGCTGCGTTTGGACATTTCTCAGTGAATGGGAGCCTATGCTGTAAAGAGAACTGTCTGCTAGTGAAACCAAAACGGAGCTACCTAACAGAACGGTCTTCAATGTGTGAATTCAACTTACCGAGTTAAACTCGTGTGTTGAAGAAGAAGTCTGGAAAATCTTTCTGTGGAGACATCTCAAAACAGGCATTTCCAGCACTATTCCCGCATATAACGAAATAGAAGTAAAACTCTGCCTAAAACACAGAAGCAACGTAGCCTTCAATCTGCTCTGCTGTGCCTTTGTTCAGCTAAGTGATTTAAATCTCCCTTTAGATTCACGAGTTAGAAACACGTTTCTGCTAACAGCTGCGTTTGGACATTTCTCAGTGAATGGGAGCCTATGCTGTAAGGAGAACTGCCTGCTTGTGAAACCAATACGGAGCTACATAACAGAAGGGTCTTCAATGTGTCCATTCAACTTACCGAGTTAAACTCGTGTGTTGAAGGGGAAGTCTGGAAACGCTTTCTGTGGAGAGATCTCAAAACAGGAATTTCCAGCACTATTCCCGCATATAACGAAGTAGCAGTAAAACTCTGCCTAAAACACAGAAGCAACGTATCCTTCAATCTGCTCTGCTGTTCGTTTGTTCAACTAAGTGAGTTAAATCTCCCTTTAGATACAGGAGTTAGAAACACGTTTCTGCTAAGAGCTGCGTTTGGACATTTCTCAGTGAATGGGAGCCTATGCTGTAAGGAGAACTGTCTGCTTGTGAAACCAAAACGGAGCTACCTAACAGAGCGGTCTTTAATGTGTGCATTCAACTTACCTAGATATACTCGTGTGTTTAAGGAAAAGTTTGGAAACGCGTTCTGTGGAGAGATCTCAAAACAGGCATTTCCAGCATTATTCCCGCATATAACGAAATAGCAGTAAAACTCTGCCTAAAACACAGAAACAACGTATACTTCAATCTGCTCTGCTGTGCTTTTGTTCAGCTAAGTGTGTTAAATCTCCCTTTAGATTCAGGAGTTAGAAACACGTTTCTGCTAAGTGCTGCGTTTGGACATTTCTCAGTGAATGGGAGCCTATGCTGTAAGGAGAACTGTCGGCTTGGGAAACCAAAACGGAGCTACCTAACCGAAGGGTCTTCAAAGTGTGCATTGAACTTAACGAGTTAAACTCGTGTGTTGAATGGGAAGTCTGGAAACGCTTTCTGTGGAGACATCTCAAAACAGGCATTTCCAGAACTATTCCCGCATGTAACGAAATAGCAGTAAAACTCTGCCTAAAACACAGAAGCAACGTATCTTTGAATCTGCTCTGCTGTGCGTTTGTTCAGCTAAGTGAGTTAAATCTCCCTTTAGATTCAGGAGTTAGAAACACGTTTCTGCTAAGAACTGCGTTTGGACATTTCTCAGTTAATGGGAGCCTATGCTGTAAGGAGAATTGTCTGCTTGTGAAACCAAAACGGAGCTACCTAACAGAACGGTCTTCAATGTGTGCATTCAACTTACCGAGTTAAACTCGTGTTTTAAAGGGGAAGTCTTGAAACGCTTTCTGTTGAGAGATCTCAAAACAGGCATTTCCAGCACTATTCCCGCATATAAAGAAATAGCAGTAAAACTCTGCCTAAAACACAGAAGCAACGTATCCTTCAATATGCTCTGCTGTGCGTTTGTTCAGCTAAGTGAGGTAAATCTCCCTGTAGATTCAGGAGTTAGAAACACGTTTCTGATAAGTCCTGCGTTTGGACATGTCACAGTGAATGGGAGCCTATGCTTTAAGGAGAACTGTCTGCTTGTGAAACCAAAACGGGGCTACCTAACACAACGGTCTTCAATGTGTGCACTCAACTTACCGAGTTATACTCGTGTGTTGAAGGGGAAGTCTGGAAACTCTTTCTGTGGAGAGATCTCAAAACAGGCATTTCCAGCACTATTCCCGCATATAACGAAATAGCAGTAAAACTCTGCCTAAAACACAGAAGAAACGTATACTTCAATCTGCTCTGCTGTGCGTTTGTTCAGCTAAGTGAATTAAATCTCCCTTTAGATTCAGGAGTTAGAAACACGTTTCTGCTAAGAGATGTGTTTGGACATTTCACAGTGAATGGGAGCCTATGCTGTAAGGAGAACTGTCTGCTTGTGAAACCAAAACGGAGCTACCTAACAGAACGGTCTTCAATGTGTGCATTCAACTTACCGAGTTAAACTCGTGTGTTGAAGGGGAAGTCTGGAAACGCTTTCTGTGAAGATATCTCAAAACAGGTATTTCCAGCACTATTCCCGCATATAACGAAATAGCAGTAAAACTCTGCCTAAAACACATAAGCAACGTATCCTTCAATCTGCTCTGCTGCGCGTTTCTTCAGCTAAGTGAGTTAAATCTCCCTTTAGATTCAGGAGTTAGAAACACGTTTCTCCTAAGTGCTGCGTTTGGACATTTCTCAGTGAATGGGAGCCTATGCTGTAAGGAGAACTGTCCGCTTGTGAAACCAAAACGGAGATACCTAACAGAACGGTCTTCAATGTGTTCATTCAACTTACCGAGTTAAACTCCTGTGTTGAAGGGGAAGTATGGAAACGCTTTCTGTGGAGAGATTTCAAAACAGGCATTTCCAGCACTATTCCCGCATATAATGAAAGAGCAGTAAAACTCTGCCTAAAACACAGAAGCAACGTATCCTTCAATCTGCTCTGCTGTGCGTTTGTTCAGCTAAGTGAGTTAAATCTCCCTTTAGATTCAGGAGTTAGAAACACGTTTTTGCTAATAGCTGCGTTTGCATATTTCTCAGTGAATGGGAGCCTATGCTGTAAGGGGAACTGTCTGCTTGGGAAACCAAAACGGAGCTACCTAACAGAACGGTCTTCAATGTGTGGATTCAACTTACAGAGTTACACTCGTGGGTTGAAGGGGAAGTCTGGAAACGCTTTCTGTGGAGAGATCTCAAAACAGGCATTTCCAGCACTATTACCGCATATAACGAAATAGCAGGAAAACCCTGCCTAAAACAACGAAGCAACGTATCCTTCAATCTGCTCTGCTGTGCGTTTGTTTACCTAAGTGAGTTGAATCTCCCTTTAGATTCAGGAGTTAGAAACACGTTTCTGCTACGAGCTGCGTTTGGACATTTCTCAGTGAATGGGAGCCTATGCTGTAAGGAGAACTCTCTGCTTGTGAAATCAAAACGGAGCGACCTAACAGAACGGTCTTCAATGTGTGCATTCCACTTACCGAGTTTAACACGTGTGTTGAAGGGGAAGTCTGGAAACGCTTTCTGTGGAGAGATATCAATACAGGCATTTCCAGCACTATTCCCGCATATAACGAAATAGCAGTAAAACTCTGCCTAAAACACAGAAGCAACGTAGCCGTCAATCTGCTCTGCTGTGCGTTTGTTCAGCTAAGTGAGTTAAATCTCCCTTTAGATTCAGGAGTGAGAAACACGTTTCTGCTAAGACCTGCGTTTGGACATTTCTCAGTGAATGGGAGCCTATGCTTTAAGGAGAACTGTCTGCTTGTGAAACCAAAACGGGGCTACCTAACACAACGGTCTTCAATGTGTGCACTCAACTTACCGAGTTATACTCGTGTGTTGAAGGGGAAGTCTGGAAACTCTTTCTGTGGAGAGATCTCAAAACAGGCATTTCCAGCACTATTCCCGCATATAACGAAATAGCAGTAAAACTCTGCCTAAAACACAGAAAAAACGTATACTTCAATCTACACTGCTCTGCGTTTGTTCAGCTAAGTGAATTAAATCTCCCTTTAGATTCAGGAGTTAGAAACACGTTTCTGCTAAGAGATGTGTTTGGACATTTCACAGTAAATGGGAGCCTATGCTGTAAGGAGAACTGTCTGCTTGTGAAACCAAAACGGAGCTACCTAACGGAACGGTCTTCAATGTGTGCATTCAACTTACCGAGTTAAACTCGTGTGTTGAAGGGGACGTCTGGAAACGCTTTCTGTGAAGATATCTCAAAACAGGCATTTCCAGCACTATTCCCGCATATAACGAAATAGCAGTAAAACTCTGCCTAAAACACAGAAGCAACGTATCCTTCAATCTGCTGTGCTGTGCGTTTGTTCAGCTAAGTGAGGTAAATCTCCCTTTAGATTCAGGAGTTAGAAACACGTTTCTGCTAATGGCTGCGTTTGGACATTTCTCAGAGAATTGGAGCCTATGCTGTAAGGAGAACTGTCTGCTTGGGAAACCAAAACGGAGCTACCTAACAGAACGGTTTTCAATGTGGGCATTCAACTTACAGAATTAAACTCGTGCCTTGAAGGGGAAGTCTGGAAACGCTTTCTGTGGAGAGATATCAAAACAGGCATTTCCAGCACTATTCCCGCATATAACGAAATAGCAGTAAACCTCTGCCTAAAACACAGAAGCAACGTATCCTTCAATCTGCCCTGCTGTGCGTTTGTTCAGCTAAGTGAGTTAAATCTCCCTTTAGATTCAGGAGTTAGAAAAACGTTTCTGCTAAGAGCTGCGTTTGGACATTTCTCAGTGAATGGGAGCCTATGCTCTAAGGAGAACTATCTGCTTGTGAAACCAAAACGGATCTACCTAACACAACGGTCTTCAATGTTTGCATTCAACCTACCGTGTTAAACTTGTTTGTTGAAGGGGAAGTCTGGAAACCCTTTCTGTGGAGAGATCTCAAAACAGGCATTTCCAGCACTATTCCCGCATATAACGAAATAGAAGTAAAACTCTGCCTAAAACACAGAAGCAACGTATCCTTCAATCTGCTCTGCTGTGCGTTTGTTCAGCTAAGTGAGTTAAATCTCCTTTTAGATTCAGGAGTTAGAAACACGTTTCGGCTAAGAGCTGTGTTTGGACATTTCTCAGTGAATGGGACCCTATGCTGTAAGGAGAACTGTCTGCTTGTGAAACCAAAACGGAGCTACCTAACAGAACGGTCTTCAATGCGTGCATTCAACTTACCGAGTTAAACTCGTGTGTTGAAGTGGAAGTCTGGAAACGCTTTCTGTGGAAATATCTCAAAACAGGCATTTCCAGCACTATTCAAGCATATAACAAAATAGCAGTAATACCCTGCCTAAAAGAACGAAGCAACGTATCCTTCAATCTGCTCTGCTGTGCGTTTGTTCAGCTAAGTGAGTTGAATCTCCCTTTAGATTCAGGAGTTAGAAACACGTTTCTGCTACGACCTGCGTTTGGACATTTCTCCGTGAATGGGAGCCTATGCTGTAAGGAGAACTCTATGCTTGTGAAACCAAAACGGAGCGACCTAACAGAACGGTCTTCAATGTGTGCATTCCACTTACCGAGTTAAACTCGTGTGTTGAAGGGGAAGTCTGGAAACGCTTTCTGTGGAGAGATCTCAATACAGGCATTTCCAGCACTATACCCGCATATAACGAAATAGCAGTAAAACTCTGCCTAAAACACAGAAGCAACGTATCCTTCAATGTGCTCTGCAGTGCGTTTGTTCAGCTAAGTGAGGTAAATCTCCCTTTAGATTCAGGAGTTAGAAACACGTTTCTGCTAAGAGCTGCGTTTGGACAATTCTCAGTGCATGGGACCCTATGCTGTAAGGAGAACCGTCTGCTTGTGAAACAAAAACGGGGCTACCTAACAGAACGGTCTTCAATGTGTGCATTCAACTTACCGAGTTACACTCGTGTGTTGAAGGGGAAGACTGGAAACTCCTTCTGTGGAGAGATCTCAAAACAGGCATTTCCAGCACTATTCCCGCATATAACGAAATTGCAGTAAAACTCTGCCTAAAACACAGAAGCAACGTATCCTTCAATCTGCTCTGCTGTGCGTTTGTTCAGCTAAGTGAGTTAAATCTCCCTTTGGATTCAGGAGTTAGAAACACCTTTCTGCTAAGAGCTGCGTATGGATATTTCTCAGTGAATGAGAGCCTATGCTGTAAGGAGAACTGTCTGCTTGGGAAACCAAAACGGAGCTACCTAACAGAACGGTCTTCAATGTGTGCATTCACCTTACCGAGTTAAAGTCGTGTGTTGAAGAAGATGTCTGGAATATCTTTCTGTGGAGAGATCTCAAAACAGGCATTTCCAGCACTATTCCCGCATATAACGAAGTAGCAGTAAAACTCTGCGTAAAACACAGAAGCAACGTAACCTTCAATCTGCTCTGCTGTGCGTTTGTTCAGCTAAGTGAGTTAAATCTCACTTTAGATTCAGGAGTTAGAAACACGTTTCTGCTAAGAGCTACGTTTGGACATTTCTCAGTGAATGGGATCCTATGCTATAAAAAGAACTGTCTGCTTGTGAAACCAAAACGGAGCTACCTAACAGAACGGTCTTCAATGTGTGCATTCAACTTACCGAGATAAACTCGAGTGTTTAAGGGGAAGTTTGGAAACGCTTTCTGTGAAGAGATCTCAAAACAGTCATTTCCAGCACTATTCCTGCATATAACGAAAGAGCAGTAAAACTCTGCCTAAAACACAGAAGCAACGAATTCTTCAATCTGCTCTACTGTGCGTTTGTTCAGCTAAGTGAGTTAAATCTCCCTTTAGATTCAGGAGTTAGAAACACGTTTCTGCTAAGAGCTGCGTTTGGACATTTCTCAGTGAATGGGAGCCTATGCTGTAAGGAGAACTGTCTGCTTGGGAAACCAAAACGGAGCTACCTAGCAGAACGGTCTTCAATGTGTGCATTCAACTTACAGAGTTAAACTCGTGTGTTGAAAGGGAAGTCTGGAAATGCCTTCTGTGGAGAGATCTCAAAACAGGCATTTCCAGCACTATTCCCGCATATAACGAAATAGCAGTAAAACTCTGCCTAAAACACAGAAGCAACGTATCATTCAATCTCCTCCGCTGTGCGTTTGTTCAGCTAAGTGAGTTAAATCTCACTTTAGATTCAGGAGTTAGAAACACGTTTCTGCTAAGAGCTGCGTTTTTACATTTCTCAGTGAATGGGACCCCATGCCTTAAGGAGAACTGTCTGCTTGTGAAAAAAAACGGAGCTACCTAACACAACTGTCTTCAATGTGTGCATTCAACTTACCGAGTTAAACTCGTGTGTTGAAGGGGAAGTCTGGAAACGCTTTCTGTGGAGAGACCTCAAAACAGGCATTTCCAGCACTATTCCCGCATATAACTAAATAGCAGTAAAACTCTGCCTAAAACACAGAAGCAACGTATCCTTCAATCTGCTCTGCTGTGCGTTTGTTCAGGTAAGTGAGTTAAATCTCCCTTTAGATTCAGGAGTTAGAAACACGTTTCTGCTAAGTGCTGCGTTTGGACATTACTCAGTGAATGGGAGCCTATGCTGTAAGGAGAACTGTCTGCGTGTGAAACCAAAACGGAGCTACCTAACAGAACGGTCTTCAATGTGTGCATTAAACTTACCGACTTAAACCCGTGTCTTGAAAGGGAAGTCTGGAAACGCTTTCTGTGGAGAGATCCCAAAACAGGCATTTCCAGCACTATTCCCGCATATAACGAAAAAGCAGTAAAACTCTGCCTAAAACACAGAAGAAACGTATCCTTCAATCTGCTCTGCTGTGCGTTTGTTCAGCTAAATTAGTTAAATCTCCCTTTAGATTCAGGAGTTAGAAACACGTTTCCGCTAAGAGCTGCGTTTGGATATTTCTCAGTGAATGGGAGCCCATGCTGTAAGGAGAACTATCTGCTTGTGAAACCAAAACGGGGCTACCTAACAGAACGGTCTTCAATGTGCGCATTCAACTTACCGAGTTAAACTCGTGTGTTGAAGGGAAAGTCTGGAAACGCTTTCTGTGGAGAGATCTTAAAACAGGCATTTCCAGCACTATTCCCGCATATAACGAAATAGCAGTAAAACGCTGCCTAAAACACAGAAGCAACGTATCTTTCAATCTGCTCTGCTGTTCGTTTGTTGAGCTATGTGAGTTAAATCTCCCTTTAGATTCGGGAGTTAGAAACACGTTTCTGCTAAGAGTTGCGTTTGGACATTTCTCAGTGAATGGTAGCCTATGCTGTACGGAGAACTGTCTGCTTGTGAAACCAAAACGGAGCTACCTAACAGAACGGTCTTCAATGTGTCTGTTCAACTTACAGAGTTAAACTCGTGTGTTGAAGGGGATGTCTGGAAACGCTTTCTGTGGAGAGATCTCAAAACAGGCATTTCCAGCACTATTCCCGCATATAACGAAATAGCTGTAAAACTCTGCCTAAAACACAGAAGCAACGTATCCTTCATTCTACTCTGCTGTGCGTTTGTTCATCTAAGTGAGTTAAATCTCCCTTTAGATTCAAGACTTACAAACACGTTTCTGCTAAGAGCTGCGTTTGTACACTTCTCAGTGAATGGGAGCCTATGCTGTAAGGAGAACCGTTTGCTTGGGAAACCAAAACGGATCTACCTAACAGAACGGTCTTCAATGTGTGCATTCAACTTACCGAGTTAAACCCGTGTGCTGAAGGGGAAGTCTGGAAACGCTTTCTTTGGAGAGATCTCAAAACAGGCATTTCCAGCATTATTCCCTCATATAACGAAATAGCAGTAAAACTCTGCCTAAAACAGAGAAGCAACGTATCCTTCAATCTGCTCTGCTGTGCGTTTGTTCAGATAGGTGAGTTAAATCTCCCTTTAGATTCAGGAGTTAGAAAAACGTTTCTGCTAAAAGCTGCGTTTGGACATTTCTCAGTGAATTGGAGCCTATGCTGTAAGGAGACTTGTCTGCTTGGGAAACCAAAACGGAGCTACCTAACAGAACGGTCTTCAACGTGTGCATTCACCTTATCGAGTTAAACTCGTGTGTTGAAGGGGAAGACTGGAAACACTTTCTGTGGGGAGATCTCAGAACAGGCATTTCCAGGACTATTTCCGCATATAACGAAGTAGCAGTAAATCTCTGCCTAAAATACAGAAGCAACGTATCCTTCAATCTGCTCTGCTGTGCGTTTGTTCAGCTAAGTGAGTTAAATCTCCGTTTAGATTCAGGAGTTAAATACACCTTTCTGCTAAGGGCTGCGTTTGGACATTTCTCAGTGAATGGGAGCCTATGCTGTAAAGAGAACTGTCTGCTAGTGAAACCAAAACGGAGCTACCTAACAGATCGGTCTTCAATGTGTGCATTCAACTTACCGAGTTCAACTCGTGTGTTGAAGAAGAAGTCTGGAAAATCTTTCTGTGGAGAGATCTCAAAACAGGCATTTCCAGCACTATTCCCGCATATAAGGAAATAGCAGTAAAAGTCTGCCTAAAACACAGAAGCAACGTAGCGTTCATTCTGCTCTGCTGTGCGTTTGTTCAGCTAAGTGAGTTAAATCTCACTTTAGATTCAGGAGTTAGAAACAAGTTTCTGCTAAGAGCTGCGTTTGGACAATACTCAGTGAATGGGAGCCTATGCTGTAAGGAGAACTGTCTGCTTGAGAAACCAAAACGGAGCTACCTAACAGAACGGTCTTGAAAGTGTGCATTCAACATACCGACATAAACCCGTGGGTTGAAGGGGAAGTCTGGAAACGCTTTCTGTGGAGAGATCTCAAAACAGGCATTTCCAGCACTATTCCGGCATATAAAGAAATAGCAGTAAAACTCTGCCTAAAACACAGAAGCAACTCATCCTTCAATCTGCTCTGCTGTGCGTTTGTTCAGCTAAGTGAGTTAAATCTCCCTTTAGATTCAGGAGTTAGAAACACGTTTCTGTTAAGAGCTACGTTGAGACATTTCTCAGTGAATGGGAGCCCATGCTGTAAGGAGAACTGTCTGCGTGTGAAACCTAAACAGAGCTACCTAACAGAACGGTCTTCAATGTGTGCATTCAACTTACCGAGTTAAACTCGTGTGTTGAAGGGGAAGTCTGGAAACACTTTCTGTGGGGAGATCTCAGAATAGGCATTTCCAGGACTATTCCCGCATATAATGAAGTAGCAGTAAATCTCTGCCTAAAACACAGAAGCAACGTATCCTTCAATCTGCTCTGCTGTGCGTTTGTTCAGCTAAGTGAGTTAAATCTCCCTTTAGATTCAGGAGTTAGAAACACCTTTCTGCTAAGGGCTGCGTTTGGACATTTCTCAGTGAATGGGAGCCTATGCTGTAAGGAGAACTCTCTGCTTGTGAAACCAAAACGGAGCTACCTAACAGAACGGTCTTCAACGTGTGCATTCAACTTACAGATTTAAACTTTTGTGTTGAAAGGGAAGACTGGAAACGCTTTCTGTGGAGAGATCTCAAAACCGGCATTTCCAGCACTATTCCCGCATATAACGAAACAGCAGTAAAACTCTGCCTAAAACACAGAAGAAACGTATCCGTCAATCTGCCCTGCTGTGCGTTTGTTCAGTTAAGTGAGTTAAATCTCACTTTAGATTCAGGAGTTAGAAACACGTTTCTGCTAAGAGCTGCGTTTGGACATTTCTCAGTGAATGGGAGCCTATGCTGTAAGGAGAACTGTCTGCTTATGAAAACAAAACGGAGCTACATAACAGTACGGTCTTCAATGTGTCCATTCAACATACCGAGTTAAACTCGTGTGTTGACGGGGAAGTCTGGAAACGCTTTCTCTGGAGAGATCTCAAAACAGGCATTTCCAGCACTATTCCTGCATATAACGAAATCACAGTATAACTCTGCCTAAAACACAGTAGCAAGGTATCCTTCAAACTGCTCTGCTGTTCGTTTGTTCAGCTAAGTGAGGTAAAGCTCCCTTTAGATTCAGGAGTTAGAAACACGTTTCTGCTGAGAGCTGCGTTTGGACATTTCTCAGTGAATGGGAGCCTATGCTGTAAAGAGAACTGTCTGCTAGTGAAACCAAAACGGAGCTACCTAACAGAACGGTCTTCAATGTGTGAATTCAACTTACCGAGTTAAACTCGTGTGTTGAAGAAGAAGTCTGGAAAATCTTTCTGTGGAGAGATGTCAAAACAGGCATTTTCAGCACTATTCCCGCATATAACGAAATAGCAGTAAAACTCTGCCTAAAACACAGAAGCAACGTAGCCTTCAATCTGCTCTGCTGTGCCTTTGTTCAGCTAAGTGATTTAAATCTCCCTTTAGATTCACGAGTTAGAAACACGTTTCTGCTAACAGCTGCGTTTGGACATTTCTCAGTGAATGGGAGCCTATGCTGTAAGGAGAACTGCCTGCTTGTGAAACCAATAGGGAGCTACATAACAGAAGGGTCTTCAATGTGTCCATTCAGCTTACCGAGTTAAACTCGTGTGTTGAAGGGGAAGTCTGGAAACGCTTTCTGTGGAGAGATCTCAAAACAGGAATTTCCAGCACTATTCCCGCATATAACGAAGTAGCAGTAAAACTCTGCCTAAAACACAGAAGCAACGTATCCTTCAATCTGCTCTGCTGTTCGTTTGTTCAACTAAGTGAGTTAAATCTCCCTTTAGATACAGGAGTTAGAAACACGTTTCTGCTAAGAGCTGCGTTTGGACATTTCTCAGTGAATGGGAGCCTATGCTGTAAGGAGAACTGTCTGCTTGTGAAACCAAAACGGAGCTACCTAACAGAGCGGTCTTTAATGTGTGCATTCAACTTACCTAGATATACTCGTGTGTTTAAGGAAAAGTTTGGAAACGCGTTCTGTGGAGAGATCTCAAAACAGGCATTTCCAGCATTATTCCCGCATATAACGAAATAGCAGTAAAACTCTGCCTAAAACACAGAAGCAACATATCCTTCAATCTGCTCTGCTGTGCTTTTGTTCAGCTAAGTGAGTTAAATCTCCCTTTAGATTCAGGAGTTAGAAACACGTTTCTGCTAAGAGCTGCATTTGGACATTTCTCAGTGAATGGGAGCCTATGCTGTAAGGAGAACTGTCTGCTTGGGAAACCAAAACGGAGCTACCTAACAGAACGGTCTTCAATGCGTGCATTCTACTTACCGAGTTAAACTCGTGTGTTGAAGGGGAAGTCTGGAAACGCTTTCTGTGGAGAGACCTCAAAACAGGCATTTCCAGCACTATTCCCGCATATAACGAAATAGCAGTAAAACTCTGCCTAAAACACAGAAGCAACGTATCCTTCAATCTGCTCTGGTGCGCGTTTGTTCAGCTAAGTGACTTAAATCTCCCTTTAGATTCAGGAGTTAGAAACACGTTTCTGCTAAGAGCTGCGTTTGGACATTTCTCAGTGAAGGGGAGCCTATGCTGTAAGGAGAACTGTCTGCTTGGGAAACTAAAACCGAGCTACCTAACAGAACGGTCTTCAATGTGTGCATTCAACGTACCGAGTTAAATTCGTGTGTTGAAGGGGAAGTCTGGAAACGCTTTCTGCGGCGAGATCTCAAAACAGGCATTTCCAGCACTATTCCCTCATATGACGAAATAGCAGTAAAACTCTGCCTAAAACACAGAAGAAACGTATCCTTCAGTCTGCTCTGCTGTGCGTTTGTTCAGATAAGTGAGTTAAAACTCCCTTTAGATTCAGGAGTTAGAAACACGTTTCTGCTAAGAGCTGCGTTTGGACATTTCTCAGTGAATGGGAGCCTATCCTCTAAGGAGGACTGTCTGCTTGGGAAACCAAAACGGAGCTACCTAACAGAACACTCTTCAACGTGTGCATTCAATTTACAGAGTGAAACTCGTGTGTTGAATGGGAAGTCTGGAAACGCTTTCTGTGGAGAGATCTCAAAACAGGCATTTCCAGCACTATTCCCGCATATAACGAAATAGCAGTAAAATTCTGCCGAAAACACAGAAGCAACGTAGCCTTCAATCTGCTCTGCTGTGCGTTTGTTCAGCTAAGTGAATTAAATCTCCTTTAGATTCAGGAGTTAGAAAGAGGTTTCTGCTAAGGACGGCATTTGGACATTTCTCAGTGAATGGGAGACTATGCTGTAAGGAGAAATGTCTGCTTGGGAAACCAAAACGGAACTACCTAACAGAACGGTCTTCAATGTGTGCATTCAGCTTACCGAGTTAAACTCGTGTGTTGAATTGGAAGTCTGGAAACACTTTCTCTGGGGAGATCTCAAAACAGGCATTTCCAGCACTATTCCCGCATATAACGAAGTAGCAGTAAAACTCTGCGTAAAACACAGAAGCAACGTAACCTTCAATCTGCTCTGCTGTGCGTTTGTTCAGCTAAGTGTGTTAAATCTCCATTTAGATTCAGGAGTTAGAAACACGTTTCTGTTAAGAGCTACGTTTAGACATTTCTCAGTGAATGGGAGCCTATGCTGTAAGGAGGACTGTCTGCTTGGGAAACCAAAACGGATCTACCTAACAGAACAGTCTTCAATGTGTGCATTCAATTTACAGAGTTAAACTCGTGTGTTGAATGGGAAGTCTGGAAACGTTTTTTGTGGAGAGATCTCAAAACAGGCATTTCCAGCACTATTCCCGCATATAACGAAATAGCAGTAAAACTCTGCCTAAAACACAGAAGCAACGTATCCGTCAATCTGCCCTGCTGTGCGTTTGTTCAGTTAAGTGAGTTAAATCTCACTTTAGATTCAGGAGTTAGAAACACGTTTCTGCTAAGAGCTGCCTTTGGACATTTCTCAGTGAATGGGAGCCTATGCTGTAAGGAGAACTGTCTGCTTATGAAAACAAAACGGAGCTACCTAACAGTACGGTCTTCAATGTGTCCATTCAACATACCGAGTTAAACTCGTGTGTTGACGGGGAAGTCTGGAAACGCTTTCTCTGGAGAGATCTCAAAACAGGCATTTCCAGCACTATTCCTGCATATAACGAAATCACAGTATAACTCTGCCTAAAACACAGTAGCAACGTATCCTTCAAACTGCTCTGCTGTTCGTTTGTTCAGCTAATTGAGTTAAATCTCCCTTTAGATTCAGGAGTTAGAAACACGTTTCTGCTGAGAGCTGCGTTTGGACATTTCTCAGTGAATGGGAGCCTATGCTGTAAAGAGAACTGTCTGCTAGTGAAACCAAAACGGAGCTACCTAGCAGAACGGTCTTCAATGTGTGAATTCAACTTACCGAGTTAAACTCGTGTGTTGAAGAAGAAGTCTGGAAAATCTTTCTGTGGAGAGATGTCAAAACAGTCATTTTCAGCACTATTCCCGCATATAACGAAATAGCAGTAAAACTCTGCCTAAAACACAGAAGCAACGTAGCCTTCAATCTGCTCTGCTGTGCCTTTGTTCAGCTAAGTGATTTAAATCTCCCTTTAGATTCACGAGTTAGAAACACGTTTCTGCTAACAGCTGCGTTTGGACATTTCTCAGTGAATGGGAGCCTATGCTGTAAGGAGAATTGCTGCTTGTGAAACCAATAGGGAGCTACATAACAGAAGGGTCTTCAATGTGTCCATTCAACTTACCGAGTTAAACTCGTGTGTTGAAGGGGAAGTCTGGAAACGCTTTCTGTGGAGAGATCTCAAAACAGGAATTTCCAGCACTATTCCCGCATATAACGAAGTAGCAGTAAAACTCTGCCTAAAACACAGAAGCAACGTATCCTTCAATCTGCTCTGCTGTTCGTTTGTTCAACTAAGTGAGTTAAATCTCCCTTTAGATACAGGAGTTAGAAACACGTTTCTGCTAAGAGCTGCGTTTGGACATTTCTCAGTGAATGGGAGCCTATGCTGTAAGGAGAACTGTCTGCTTGTGAAACCAAAACGGAGCTACCTAACAGAGCGGTCTTTAGTGTGTGCATTCAACTTACATAGATATACTCGTGTGTTTAAGGAAAAGTTTGGAAACGCGTTCTGTGGAGAGATCTCAAAACAGGCATTTCCAGCATTATTCCCGCATATAACGAAATAGCAGTAAAACTCTGCCTAAAACACAGAAGCAACGTATCCTTCAATCTGCTCTGCTGTGCTTTTGTTCAGCTAAGTGAGTTAAATCTCCCTTTAGATTCAGGAGTTAGAAACACGTTTCTGCTAAGAGCTGCATTTGGACATTTCTCAGTGAATGGGAGCCGATGCTGTAAGTAGAACTGTCTGCTTGGGAAACCAAAACGGAGCTACCTAACAGAACGGTCTTCAATGCGTGCATTCTACTTACCGAATTAAACTCGTGTGTTGAAGGGGAAGTCTGGAAACGCTTTCTGTGGAGAGACCTCAAAACAGGCATTTCCAGCACTATTCCCGCATATAACGAAATAGCAGTAAAACTCTGCCTAAAACACAGAAGCAACGTATCCTTCAATATGCTCTGCTGTGCGTTTGTTCAGCTAAGTGACTTAAATCTCCCTTTAGATTCAGGAGTTAGAAACACGTTCCTGCTAAGAGCTGCGTTTGGACATTTCTCAGTGAATGGGAGCCTATGCTGTAAGGAGAACTGTCTGCTTGGGAAACTAAAACCGAGCTACCTAACAGAACGGTCTTCAATGTGTGCATTCAGCTTACCGAGTTAAACTCGTGTGTTGAATTGGAAGTCTGGAAACACTTTCTCTGGGGAGATCTCAAAACAGGCATTTCCAGCACTATTCCCGCATATAACGAAGTAGCAGTAAAACTCTGCGTAAAACACAGAAGCAACGTAACCTTCAATCTGCTCTGCTGTGCGTTTGTTCAGCTAAGTGTGTTAAATCTCCATTTAGATTCAGGAGTTAGAAACACGTTTCTGTTAAGAGCTACGTTTAGACATTTCTCAGTGAATGGGAGCCTATGCTGTAAGGAGGACTGTCTGCTTGGGAAACCAAAACGGATCTACCTAACAGAACAGTCTTCAATGTGTGCATTCAATTTACAGAGTTAAACTCGTGTGTTGAATGGGAAGTCTGGAAACGTTTTCTGTGGAGAGATCTCAAAACAGGCATTTCCAGCACTATTCCCGCATATAACGAAATAGCAGTAAAATTCTGCCGAAAACACAGAAGCAACGTATCCTTCAATCTGATCTGCTATGCGTTTGTTCTGCTAAGTGAGTTAAATCTCCCTTTAGATTCAGGAGTTAGAAACACGTTTCTGCTAAGAGCTGCGTTTGGACATTTCTCAGTGAATGGGAGCCTATACTGTAAGGAGAACTGTCTGCTTGTGAAACCAAAACGGAGCTACTTAACATAACGGTCTTCAATGTGTGCATTAAACTTACCGACTTAAACCCGTGTGTTGCAGGGGAGGTCTGGAAACGCTTTCAGTGGAGAGATCTCAAACAGACATTTCCAGCACTATTCCCGCATATAACGAAATAGCAGTAAATCTCTGCCTAAAACACAGAAGAAACGTATCCTTCACAGTGCTCTGCTGTGCGTTTGTTCAGCTAAATGTGTTAAATCTCACTTTAGATTCAGGAGTTAGAAACACGTTTCTGCTAACCGCTGTGTTTGGACATTTCTCAGTGAATGGGAGCCTATGCTGTAAGGAGAACAGTCTGCTTGTGAAACCAAAACGGAGCTACCTAACAGAACGGTCTTCAATGTGTGCATTCAACTTACAGAGTTAAACTCGTGTGTTGAAGGGGAAGTCTGGTAACGCTTTCTGTGGAGAGATCTCAAAACAGGCATTTCCAGCACTATTCCCGCATATAACGAAATAGCAGTAAAACTCTGCCTAAAACACAGAAGAAACTTATCCTTCAATCTGCTCTGCTGTGCGTTTGTTCAGTTAAGTGAGTTAAATCTCCCTTTAGATTCAGGAGTTAGAAACACGTTTCTGATGAGTGCTGCGTTTGGACATTTCTCAGTGAATGGGAGCCTATGCTTTAAGGAGAACTGTCTGCTTGTGAAACCAAAACGGAGCTACCTAACAGAACGGTCTTCAATGTGTCCATTCAACTTACAGAATTAAACTCGTGTGTTGAAGGGGAAGTCTGGCAACGCTTTCTGTGGAGAGATATCAAAACAGGCATTTCCAGCACTATTCCCGCATATAACGAAATAGCAGTAAAACTCTGCCTAAAACACAAAAGCAACGTATCCTTCAATCTGCTCTGCTGTGCGATTGTTCAGCTAAGTGAGTTAAATCTCACTTTAGATTCAGGAGTTAGAAACACGTTTCTGCTCAGAGCTGCGTTTGGACATTTCTCAGTGAATGGGAGCTTATGCTGTAAGGAGAACTGTGTGCTTGGGAAACCAAATCGGAGATACCTTACAGAACGGTCTTCAATGTGTGCATTCAACTTACCGAGATAAACTCGTGTGTTGAAGGGGAAGTCTGGAAACACTTTCTGCGGAGAGATCTCAGAACAGGCTTTTCAGGCACTATTCCCGCATATAACGAAATAGCAGTAAAACTCTGCCTAAAACACAGAAGCAACGTATCCTTCAATCTGCTCTGCTGTGCGTTTGTTCAGCTAAGTGAGTTAAATCTCCCGTTAGATTCACGATTTAGAAACACGTTTCTGCTAAGTGCTGCCTTTGGACATTTCTCAGTGAATGGGATCCTATGCTGTAAGGAGAACTGCCTGCTTGTGAAACCAAAACGGAGCTACCTAACAGAACGGTCTTCAATGTGTCCATTCAACTAACCGAGTTAAACTCGTGTGTTGAAGGGGAAGTCAGGAAACGCTTTCTGTGGAGAGATCTCAAAACAGGAATTTCCAGCACTATTCCCGCATATAACGAAATAGCAGTAAAACTCTGCCTAAAACACAGAAGCAACGTAGCCTTCAATCTGCTCTGCTGTGCCTTTGTTCAGCTAAGTGATTTAAATCTCCCTTTAGATTCAGGAGGTAGAAACACGTTTCTGCTCAGAGCTGCCTTTGGACATTTCTCAGTGAATGGGGGCCTATGCTGTAAGGAGAACTGTGTGCTTGGGAAACCAAAACGGAGCTACCTAACAGAACGGTCTTCAATGTGTCCATTCAACTTACCGAGTTAAACTCGTGTGTTGAAGGGGAAGTCTGGAAACGCTTTCTGTGGAGAGATCTCAAAACAGGCATTTCCAGCACTATTCCCGCATATAACGAAGTAGCAGTAAAACTCTGCCTAAAACACAGAAGGAACGTATCCTTCAATCTGCTCTGCTGTTCGTTTGTTCAGCTAAGTGAGTTAAATCTCCCTTTAGATACAGGAGTTAGAAACACGTTTCTGCTAAGAGCTGCGTTTGGACATTTCTCAGTGAATGGGAGCCTATGCTGTAAGGAGAACTGTCTGCTTGTGAAACCAAAACGGAGCTACCTAACAGAGCGGTCTTCAATGTGTGCATTCAACTTACCTAGATAAACTCGTGTGTTTAAGGGGAAGTTTGGAAACGCTTTCTGTGGAGAGATCTCAAAACAGCCATTTCCAGCACTATTCCCGCATATAACGAAATAGCAGTAAAACTCTGCCTAAAACACAGAAGCCACGTATCCTTCAATCTGCTCTGCTGTGCGTTTGTTCAGCTAAGTGAGTTAAATCTCCCTTTAGATTCAGGAGTTAGAAACACGTTTCTGCTAAGAGCTGCATTTGGACATTTCTCAGTGAATGGGAGCCTATGCTGTAAGGAGAACTGTCTGCTTGGGAAACCAAAACGGAGCTACCTAACAGAACGGTCTTCAATGCGTGCATTCAACTTACCGAGTTAAACTCGTGTGTTGAAGGGGAAGTCTGGAAACGCTTTCTGTGGAGAGATCTCAAAACAGGCATTTCCGGCACTATTCCCGCATATAACGAAATAGCAGTAAAACTCTGCCTAAAACACAGAAGCAACGTATCCTTCAATCTGCTCTGGTGTGGGTTTGTTCAGCTAAGTGACTTAAATCTCCCTTTAGATTCAGGAGTTAGAAACACGTTTCTGCTAAGAGCTGCGTTTGGACATTTCTCAGTGAATGGGAGCCTATGCTGTAAGGAGGACTGTCTGCTTGGGAAACCAAAACGGAGCTACCTAACAGAACAGTCTTCAACGTGTGCATTCAATTTACAGAGTTAAACCCGTGTGTTGAATGGGAAGTCTGGAAACGCTTTCTGTGGAGAGATCTCAAAACAGGCATTTCCAGCACTATTCCCGCATATAACGAAATAGCAGTAAAACTCTGCCGAAAACACAGAAGCAACGTATCCTTCATTCTGATATGCTATGCGTTTGTTCAGCTAAGTGAGTTAAATCTCCCTTTAGTTTCAGGAGTTAGAAACACGTTTCTGCTAAGAGCTGCGTTTGGACATTTCTCAGTGAATGGGAGCCTATGCTGTAAGGAGAACTGTCTGCTTGTGAAACAAAAACGGAGCTACCTAACAGAACAGTCTTCAATATGTGCATTCAATTTACAGAATTAAACTCGTGTGTTTAAGGGGAAGTTTGGAAACGCTTTCGGTGGAGAGATCTCAAAACAGGCATTTCCAGCACTATTCCCGCATATAACAAAATAGCAGTAAAACTCTGCCTAAAACACAGAGGCAACGTATCCTTCAATCTGCTCTGTTGTGCGTTTGTTCAGCTAAGTGACTTAAATCTCCCTTTACATTCAGGAGTTAGAAACACGTTTCTGCTAAGAGCTGCGTTTGGACATTTCTCAGTGAATGGGAGCCTATGCTGTAAGGAGAACTGTCTGCTTGGGAAACTGAAACCGAGCTACCTAACAGAACGGTCTTCAATGTGTGCATTCAACGTACAGAGTTAAATTTGTGTGCTGAAGGGGAAGTCTGGAAACGCTTTCTGTGGCGAGATGTCAAAACAGGCATTTCCAGCACTATTCCCTCATATAACGAAATAGCAGTAAAACTCTGCCTAAAACACAGAAGAAACGTATCCTTCAATCTGCTCTGCTGTGCGTTTGTTCAGATAAGTGAGTTAAATCTCCCTTTAGATTCAGGAGTTAGAAACACGTTTCTGCTAAGAGCTGCGTTTGGACATTTCTCAGTGAATTGGAGCCTATGCTATAAGGAAGACGGTCTGCTTGGGAAACCAAAACGGAGCTACCTAACAGAACAGTCTTCAATGTGTGCATTCAATTTACAGAGTTAAACTCGTGTGTTGAATGGGAAGTCTGGAAACGCTTTCTGTGGACAAATCTCAAAACAGGCATTTCCAGCACTATTCCCGCATATAACGAAATAGCAGTAAAATTCTGCCGAAAACACAGAAGCAACGTATCCTTCAATCTGATCTGCTATGGGTTTGTTCAGATAAGTGAGTTAAATCTCCCTTTAGATTCAGGAGTTAGAAACACGTTTCTTCTAAGAGCTGCGTTTGGACATTTCTCAGTGAATGGGAGCCTATGCTGTAAGGAGAACTGTCTGCTTGGGAAACCAAAACGGAGCTACATATCAGAACGGTCTTCAATGGGTGCATTCAACTTACCGAGTTAAACTCGTGTGTTGAAGGGGAAGTCTGGAAATGCTTTCTGTGGAGAGATCACAATACAGGCATTTCCAGAACTATTCCCGCATATAACGAAATAGCAGTAAAACACTGCCTAAAACACAGAAGCAACGTATCCTTCAATCTGCTCTGCTGTGCGTTTGTTCAGCTAAGTGAATTAAATCTCCCTTTAGATTCAGGAGTTAGAAACAGGTTTCTGCTAAGGACGGCATTTGGACATTTCTCAGTGAATGGGAGACTATGCTGTAAGGAGAACTGTCTGCTTGGGAAACCAAAATGGAGCTACCTAACAGAACGGTCTTCAATGTGTGCATTCAACTTACCGAGTTAAACTCGTGTGTTGAATTGGAAGTCTGGAAACACTTTCTCTGGGGAGATCTCAAAACAGGCATTTCCAGCACTATTCCCGCATATAACGAAGTAGCAGTAAAACTCTGCGTAAAACACAGAAGCAACGTAACCTTCAATCTGCTCTGCTGTTCGTTTGTTCAGCTAAGTGTGTGAAATCTCCCTTTAGATTCAGGAGTTAGAAACACGTTTCTGTTAAGAGCTACGTTTAGACATTTCTCAGTGAATGGGAGCCTATGCTGTAAGGAGGACTGTCTGCTAGGGAAACCAAAACGTATCTACCTAACAGAACAGTCTTCAATGTGTGCATTCAATTTACAGAGTTAAACTCGTGTGTTGAATGGGAAGTCTGGAAACGTTTTCGGTGGAGAGATCTCAAAAGAGGCATTTCCAGCACTATTCCCACATATAACGAAATAGCAGTAAAATTCTGCCGAAAACACAGAAGCAACGTATCCTTCAATCTGATCTGCTATGCGTTTGTTCAGCTAAGTGAGTTAAATCTCCCTTTAGATTCAGGAGTTAGAAACACGTTTCTGCTAAGAGCTGCGTTTGGACATTTCTCAGTGAATGGGAGCCTATACTGTAAGGAGAACTGTCTGCTTGTGAAACCAAAACGGAGCTACTTAATAGAACGGTCTTCAATGTGTGCATTAAACTTACCGACTTAAACCCGTGTGTTGCAGGGGAGGTCTGGAAACGCTTTCAGTGGAGAGATCTCAAACAGGCATTTCCAGCACTATTCCCGCATATAACGAAATAGCAGTAAAACTCTGCCTAAAACACAGAAGAAACGTATCCTTCACTCTGCTCTGCTGTGCGTTTGTTCAGCTAAATGTGTTAAATCTCACTTTAGATTCAGGAGTTAGAAACACGTTTCTGCTAACCGCTGTGTTTGGACATTTCTCAGTGAATGGGAGCCTATGCTGTAAGGAGAACTGTCTGCTTGTGAAAGCAAAACGGAGCTACCTAACAGAACGGTCTTCAATGTGTGCATTCAACTTACAGAGTTAAACTCGTGTGTTGAAGGGGAAGTCTAGTAACGTTTTCTGTGGAGAGATCTCAAAACAGGCATTTCCAGCACTATTCCCGCATATAACGAAATAGCAGTAAAACTCTGCCTAAAACACAGAAGAAACTTATCCTTCAATCTGCTCTGCTGTGCGTTTGTTCAACTAAGTGAGTTACATCTCCCTTTAGATTCAGGAGTTAGAAACACTTTTCTGCTAAGAGCTGCGTTTGGACATTTCTCAGTGAATGGGAGCCTATGCTGTAAAGAAAACTGTCTGATTGTGAAACCAAAATGGAGCTACCTAACAGAACGGTCTTCAATGTGTGCATTCAACTTACCGAGTTAAACTCGTGTGTTGAAGGGAAAGTCTGGAAATGCTTTCTGTGGAGAGATCACAATACAGGCATTTCCAGCACTATTCCCGCATATAACGGAATAGCAGTAAAACTCTGCCTAAAACACAGAGGCAACGTATCCTTCAATCAGCTCTGTTGTGCGTTTGTTCATCTAAGTGAATTAAATCTCCCTTTAGATTCAGGAGTTAGAAACACGTTTCTGCTAAGAGCTGCGTTTGGACATTTCTCAGTGAATGGGAGCCTATGCTGTAAGGAGAACTGTCTGCTTGGGAAACTGAAACCGAGCTACCTAACAGAACGGTCTTCAATGTGTGCATTCAACGTACAGAGTTAAATTTGTGTGCTGAAGGGGAAGTCTGGAAACGCTTTCTGTGGCGAGATCTCAAAACAGGCATTTCCAGCACTATTCCCTCATATAACGAAATAGCAGTAAAACTCTGCCTAAAACACAGAAGAAACGTATCCTTCAATCTGCTCTGCTGTGCGTTTGTTCAGATAAGTGAGTTAAATCTCCCTTTAGATTCAGGAGTTAGAAACACGTTTCTGCTAAGAGCTGCGTTTGGACATTTCTCAGTGAATTGGAGCCTATGCTATAAGGAAGACGGTCTGCTTGGGAAACCAAAACGGAGCTACCTAACAGAACAGTCTTCAATGTGTGCATTCAATTTACAGAGTTAAACTCGTGTGTTGAATGGGAAGTCTGGAAACGCTTTCTGTGGAGAAATCTCAAAACAGGCATTTCCAGCACTATTCCCGCATATAACGAAATAGCAGTAAAATTCTGCCGAAAACACAGAAGCAACGTATCCTTCAATCTGATCTGCTATGGGTTTGTTCAGCTAAGTGAGTTTAATCTACCTTTAGATTCAGGAGTTAGAAACACGTTTCTTCTAAGAGCTGCGTTTGGACATTTCTCAGTGAATTGGAGCCTATGCTATAAGGAAGACGGTCTGCTTGGGAAACCAAAACGGAGCTACCTAACAGAACAGTCTTCAATGTGTGCATTCAATTTACAGAGTTAAACTCGTGTGTTGAATGGGAAGTCTGGAAACGCTTTCTGTGGACAAATCTCAAAACAGGCATTTCCAGCACTATTCCCGCATATAACGAAATAGCAGTAAAATTCTGCCGAAAACACAGAAGCAACGTATCCTTCAATCTGATCTGCTATGGGTTTGTTCAGCTAAGTGAGTTAAATCTAACTTTAGATTCAGGAGTTAGAAACACGTTTCTTCTAAGAGCTGCGTTTGGACATTTCTCAGTGAATGGGAGCCTATGCTGTAAGGAGAACTGTCTGCTTGGGAAACCAAAACGGAGCTACATATCAGAACGGTCTTCAATGGATGCATTCAACTTACCGAGTTAAACTAGTGTGTTGAAGGGGAAGTCTGGAAATGCTTTCTGTGGAGAGATCACAATACAGGCATTTCCAGAACTATTCCCGCATATAACGAAATAGCAGTAAAACACTGCCTAAAACACAGAAGCAACGTATCCTTCAATCTGCTCTGCTGTGCGTTTGTTCAGCTAAGTGAATTAAATCTCCCTTTAGATTCAGGAGTTAGAAACAGGTTTCTGCTAAGGACGGCATTTGGACATTTCTCAGTGAATGGGAGACTATGCTGTAAGGAGAACTGTCTGCTTGGGAAACCAAAATGGAGCTACCTAACAGAACGGTCTTCAATGTGTGCATTCAACTTACCGAGTTAAACTCGTGTGTTGAATTGGAAGTCTGGAAACACTTTCTCTGGGGAGATCTCAAAACAGGCATTTCCAGCACTATTCCCGCATATAACGAAGTAGCAATAAAACTCTGCGTAAAACACAGAAGCAACGTAACCTTCAATCTGCTCTGCTGTTCGTTTGTTCAGCTAAGTGTGTTAAATCTCCCTTTAGATTCAGGAGTTAGAAACACGTTTCTGTTAAGAGCTACGTTTAGACATTTCTCAGTGAATGGGAGCCTATGCTGTAAGGAGGACTGTCTGCTTGGGAAACCAAAACGTATCTACCTAACAGAACAGTCTTCAATGTGTGCATTCAATTTACAGAGTTAAACTCGTGTGTTGAATGGGAAGTCTGGAAACGTTTTCGGTGGAGAGATCTCAAAAGAGGCATTTCCAGCACTATTCCCGCATATAACGAAATAGCAGTAAAATTCTGCCGAAAACACAGAAGGAACGTATCCTTCAATCTGATCTGCTATGCGTTTGTTCAGCTAAGTGAGTTAAATCTCCCTTTAGATTCAGGAGTTAGAAACACGTTTCTGCTAAGAGCTGCGTTTGGACATTTCTCAGTGAATGGGAGCCTATACTGTAAGGAGAACTGTCTGCTTGTGAAACCAAAACGGAGCTACTTAACAGAACGGTCTTCAATGTGTGCATTAAACTTACCGACTTAAACCCGTGTGTTGCAGGGGAGGTCTGGAAACGCTTTCAGTGGAGAGATCTCAAACAGGCATTTCCAGCACTATTCCCGCATATAACGAAATAGCAGTAAAACTCTGCCTAAAACACAGAAGAAACGTATCCTTCACTCTGCTCTGCTGTGCGTTTGTTCAGCTTAATGTGTTAAATCTCACTTTAGATTCAGGAGTTAGAAACACGTTTCTGCTAACCGCTGTGTTTGGACATTTCTCAGTGAATGGGAGCCTATGCTGTAAGGAGAACTGTCTGCTTGTGAAAGCAAAACGGAGCTACCTAACAGAACGGTCTTCAATGTGTGCATTCAACTTACAGAGTTAAACTCGTGTGTTGAAGGGGAAGTCTAGTAACGTTTTCTGTGGAGAGATCTCAAAACAGGCATTTCCAGCACTATTCCCGCATATAACGAAATAGCAGTAAAACTCTGCCTAAAACACAGAAGAAACTTATCCTTCAATCTGCTCTGCTGTGCGTTTGTTCAACTAAGTGAGTTACATCTCCCTTTAGATTCAGGAGTTAGAAACACTTTTCTGCTAAGAGCTGCGTTTGGACATTTCTCAGTGAATGGGAGCCTATGCTGTAAAGAAAACTGTCGGCTTGTGAAACCAAAATGGAGCTACCTAACAGAACGGTCTTCAATGTGTGCATTCAACTTACCGAGTTAAACTCGTGTGTTGAAGGGAAAGTCTGGAAATGCTTTCTGTGGAGAGATCACAATACAGGCATTTCCAGCACTATTCCCGCATATAACGGAATAGCAGTAAAACTCTGCCTAAAACACAGAGGCAACGTATCCTTCAATCTGCTCTGTTGTGCGTTTGTTCATCTAAGTGAATTAAATCTCCCTTTAGATTCAGGAGTTAGAAACACGTTTCTGCTAAGAGCTGCGTTTGGACATTTCTCAGTGAATGGGAGCCTATGCTGTAAGGAGAACTGTCTCCTTGGGAAACTGAAACCGAGCTACCTAACAGAACGGTCTTCAATGTGTGCATTCAACGTACAGAGTTAAATTTGTGTGCTGAAGGGGAAGTCTGGAAACGCTTTCTGTGGCGAGATCTCAAAACAGGCATTTCCAGCACTATTCCCTCATATAACGAAATAGCAGTAAAACTCTGCCTAAAACACAGAAGAAACGTATCCTTCAATCTGCTCTGCTGTGCGTTTGTTCAGATAAGTGAGTTAAATCTCCCTTTAGATTCAGGAGTTAGAAACACGTTTCTGCTAAGAGCTGCGTTTGGACATTTCTCAGTGAATTGGAGCCTATGCTATAAGGAAGACGGTCTGCTTGGGAAACCAAAACGGAGCTACCTAACAGAACAGTCTTCAATGTGTGCATTCAATTTACAGAGTTAAACTCGTGTGTTGAATGGGAAGTCTGGAAACGCTTTCTGTGGAGAAATCTCAAAACAGGCATTTCCAGCACTATTCCCGCATATAACGAAATAGCAGTAAAATTCTGCCGAAAACACAGAAGCAACGTATCCTTCAATCTGATCTGCTATGGGTTTGTTCAGCTAAGTGAGTTAAATCTACCTTTAGATTCAGGAGTTAGAAACACGTTTCTTCTAAGAGCTGCGTTTGGACATTTCTCAGTGAATGGGAGCCTATGCTGTAAGGAGAACTGTCTGCTTGGGAAACCAAAACGGAGCTACATATCAGAACGGTCTTCAATGGGTGCATTCAACTTACCGAGTTAAACTCGTGTGTTGAAGGGGAAGTCTGGAAATGCTTTCTGTGGAGAGATCACAATACAGGCATTTCCAGAACTATTCCCGCATATAACGAAATAGCAGTAAAACTCTGCCTAAAACACAGAAGCAACGTATCCTTCAATCTGCTCTGCTGTGCGTTTGTTCAGATAAGTGAGTTAAATGTCCCTTTAGATTCAGGAGTTAGAAACACGTTTCTGCTAAAAGCTGCGTTTGGACATTTCTCAGTGAATTGGAGCCTATGCTGTAAGGAGACCTGTCTGCTTGGGAAACCAAAACGGAGCTACCTAACAGAACGGTTTTCAACGTGTGCATTCACCTTATCGAGTTAAACTCGTGTGTTGAAGGGGAAGTCTGGAAACACTTTTTTTGGGGATATCTCAGAACAGGCATTTCCAGCACTATTCCCGCATATAACGAAATAGCAGTAAAACTCTGCCTAAAACACAGAAGCTACGTATCCTTCAATCTGCTCTGCTGTGCGTTTGTTCAGTTAAGTGAGTTAAATCTCCCTTTAGATTCAGGAGTTAGAAACACGTTTCTGATGAGAGCTGCGTTTGGACATTTCTCAGTGAATGGGAGCCTACGCTTTAAGGAGAACTGTCTGCTTGTGAAACCAAAACGGAGCTACCTAACAGAACGGTCTTCAATGTGTGCATTCAACTTACAGAATTAAACTCGTGTGTTGAAGGGGAAGTCTGGCAACGCTTTCTGTGGAGAGATCTCAAAACAGGCATTTCCAGCACTATTCCCGCATATAACGAAATAGCAGTAAAACTCTGCCTAAAACACAAAAGCAACGTATCCTTCAATCTGCTCTGCTGTGCGTTTGTTCAGCTAAGTGAGTTAAATCTCCCTTTAGATTCAGGAGTTAGAAACACGTTTCTGCTCAGAGCTGCGTTTGGACATTTCTCAGTGAATGGGAGCCTATGCTGTAAGGAGAACTGTGTGCTTGGGAAACCAAATCGGAGATACCTTACAGAACGGTCTTCAATGTGTGCATTCAACTTACCGAGTTAAACTCGTGTGTTGAAGGGGAAGTCTGGAAACACTTTCTGTGGAGAGATCTCAGAACAGGCTTTTCCAGCAATATTCCCGCATATAACGAAATAGCAGTAAAAGTCTGCCTAAAACACAGAAGCAACGTATCTTTCAATCTGCTCTGCTGTGCGTTTGTTCAGCTAAGTGAGTTAAATCTCCCTTTAGATTCACGATTTAGAAACACGTTTCTGCTAAGGGCTGCCTTTGGACATTTCTCAGTGAATGGGATCCTATGCTGTAAGGAGAACTGCCTGCTTGTGAAACCAAAACGGAGCTAACTAACAGAACGGTCTTCAATGTGTCCATTCAACTAACCGAGTTAAACTCTTGTGTTGAAGGGGAAGCCAGGAAACGCTTTCTGTGGAGAGATCTCAAAACAGGAATTTCCAGCACTATTCCCGCATATAACGAAATAGCAGTAAAACTCTGCCTAAAACACAGAAGCAACGTATCCTTCAATCTGCTCTGCTGTGCGTTTGTTCAACTAAGTGAGTTAAATCTCCCTTTAGATTCAGGATTTAGAAACACGTTTCTGCTGAGAGCTGCGTTTGGACATTTCTCAGTGAATGGGAGCCTATGCTGTAAAGAGAACTGTCTGCTAGTGAAACCAAAACGGAGCTACCTAACAGAACGGTCTTCAATGTGTGAATTCAACTTACCGAGTTAAACTCGTGTGTTGAAGAAGAAGTCTGGAAAATCTTTCTGTGGAGAGATCTCAAAACAGGCATTTTCAGCACTATTCCCGCATATAACGATATAGCAGTAAAACTCTGCCTAAAACACAGAAGCAACGTAGACTTCAATCTGCTCTGCTGTGCCTTTGTTCAGCTAAGTGATTTACATCTCCCTTTAGATTCAGGAGGTAGAAACACGTTTCTGCTCAGAGCTGCGTTTGGACATTTCTCAGTGAATGGGAGCCTATGCTGTAAGGAGAACTGTGTGCTTGGGAAACCAAAACGGAGCTACCTAACAGAACGGTCTTCAATGTGTCCATTCAACTTACCGAGTTAAACTCGTGTGTTGAAGGGGAAGTCTGGAAACGCTTTCTGTGGAGAGATCTCAAAACAGGAATTTCCAGCACTATTCCCGCATATAACGAAGTAGCAGTAAAACTCTGCCGAAAACACAGAAGCAACGTATACTTCAATCTGCTCTGCTGTTCGTTTGTTCAACTAAGTGAGTTAAATCTCCCTTTAGATACAGGAGTTAGAAACACGTTTCTGCTAAGAGCTGCGTTTGGACATTTCTCAGTGAATGGGAGCCTATGCTGTAAGGAGAACTGTCTGCTTGGGAAACTAAAACCGAGCTACCTAACAGAACGGTCTTCAATGTGTGCATTCAACGTACCGAGTTAAATTCGTGTGTTGAAGGGGAAGTCTGGAAACGCTTTCTGCGGCGTGATCTCAAAACAGGCATTTCCAGCACTATTCCCTCATATAACGAAATTGCAGTGAAACTCTGCCTAAAACACAGAAGAAATTTATCCTTCAGTCTGCTCTGCTGTGCCTTTGTTCAGATAAGTGAGTTAAAACTCCCTTTAGATTCAGGAGTTAGAAACACGTTTCTGCTAAGAGCTGCGTTTGGACATTTCTCAGTGAATGGGAGCCTATGCTGTAAGGAGGACTGTCTGCTTGGGAAACCAAAACGGAGCTACCTAACAGAACAGTCTTCAAAGTGTGCATTCAATTTACAGAGTTAAACTCGTGTGTTGAATGGGAAGTCTGGAAACGCTTTCTGTGGAGAGATCTCAAAACAGGCATTTCCAGCACTATTCCCGCATATAACGAAATAGCAGTAAAATTCTGCCGAAAACACAGAAGCAACGTATCCTTCAATCTGATCTGCTATGCGTTTGTTCAGCTAAGTGAGTTAAATCTCCCTTTAGATTCAGGAGTTAGAAACACGTTTCTGCTAAGAGCTGCGTTTGGACATTTCTCAGTGAATGGGAGCCTATGCTGTAAGGAGAACTGTCTGCTTCTGAAACGAAAACGGAGCAACATATCAGAACGGTCTTGAATGTGTGCATTCAACTTACCGACTTATACACGTGTGTTGCAGGGGAAGTCTGGAAACGCTTTCTGTGGAGAGATCTCAAAGAGGCATTTCCAGCACTATTCCCGCATATAACGAAATAGCAGTAAAACTCTGCCTAAAACACAGAAGAATCGTATCCTTCAATCTGCTCTGCTGTGCGTTTGTTCAACTAAATGAGTTAAATCTCCCTTTAGATTCAGGAGTTAGAAACACGTTTCTGCTAACCGCTGTGTTTGGACATTTCTCAGTGAATGGGAGCCTATGCTGTAAGGAGAACTGTCTGCTTGTGAAACAAAAACGGAGCTACCTAACAGAACGGTCTTCAATGTGTGCATTCAACTTACAGAGTTAAACTCGTGTGTTGAAGGGGAAGTCTGGAAACGCTTTCTGTGGAGAGATCTCAAAACAGGCATTTCCAGCACTATTTCCGCATATATCGAAATAGCAGTAAAACTCTGCCTAAAACACAGAAGCAACGTATCCTTCAATCTGCTCTGCTGTGCGTTTGTTCAGCTAAGTGAGTTAAATCTCCCTTTAGATTCAGGAGTTAGAAACACTTTTCTGCTAAGAGCTGCGTTTGGACATTTCTCAGTGAATGGGAGCCTATGCTGTAAAGAGAACTGTCTGCTTGTGAAACCAAAATGGATCTACCTAACCGAACGGTCTTCAATGTGTGCATTCAACTTACCGAGGTAAACTCGTGTGTTGAAGGAGAAGTCTGGAAATGCTTTCTGTGGAGAGATCACAATACAGGCATTTCCAGCACTATTCCCGAATATAATGAAATAGCAGTAAAACTCTGCCTAAAACACAGAAGCAACGTATCCTTCAATCTGCTCTGCTGTGCGTTTGTTCAGCTAAGTGAATTAAATCTCCCTTTAGATTCAGGAGTTAGAAACACGTTTCTGCTAAGGACGGCATTTGGACATTTCTCAGTGAATGGGAGACTATGCTTTAAGTAGAACTGTCTGCTTGGGAAACCAAGACGGAGCTACCTAACAGAACGGTCTTCAATGTGTGCATACAACTTACCGAGTTAAACTCGTGTGTTGAATTGGAAGTCTGGAAACACTTTCTCTGGGGAGATCTCAAAACAGGCATTTCCAGCACTATTCCCGCATATAACGAAGTAGCAGTAAAACTCTGCATAAAACACAGAAGCAACGTAACCTTCAATCTGCTCTGCTTTGCGTTTGTTCAGCTAAGTGAGCTAAATCTCCCTTTAGATTCAGGAGTTAGAAACACGTTTCTGTTAAGAGCTACGTTTAGACATTTCTCAGTGAATGGGAGCCTATGCTGTAAGGAGGACTGTCTGCTTGGGAAACCAAAACGGATGTACCTAACAGAACAGTCTTCAATGTGTGCATTCAATTTAGAGAATTAAACTCGTGTGTTTAAAGGGAAGTTTGGAAACGCTTTCGGTGGAGAGATCTCAAAACAGGCATTTCCAGCACTATTCCCGCATATAACAAAATAGCAGTAAAACTCTGCCTAAAACACAGAAGCAACGTATCCTTCAATCTGCTCTGTTGTGCGTTTGTTCAGCTAAGTGACTTAAATCTCCCTTTAGATTCAGGAGTTAGAAACACGTTTCTGCTAAGAGCTGCGTTTGGACATTTCTCAGTGAATGGGAGCCTAGGCTGTAAGGAGAACTGTCTGCTTCGGAAACTGAAACCGAGCTACCTAACAGAACGGTCTTCAATGTGTGCATTCAACGTACAGAGTTAAATTTGTGTGTTGAAGGGGAAGTCTGGAAACGCTGTCTGTGGATAGATCTCAAAACAGGCATTTCCAGCACTATTCCCGCATATAACGAAATAGCAGTAAAATTCTGCCGAAAACACAGAAGTAACGTATCCTTCAATCTGATCTGCTATGCGTTTGTTCAGCTAAGTGAGTTAAATCTCCCTTTAGATTCAGGAGTTAGAAACACGTTTCTGCTAAGAGCTGCGTTTGGACATTTCTCAGGGAATGGGAGCCTATGCTGTAAGGAGAACTGTCTGCTTGTGAATCGAAAACGGAGCTACATATCAGAACGGTCTTCAATGTGTGCATTCAACTTACCGAGTTAAACTCGTGTGTTGAAGGGGAAGTCTGGAAATGCTTTCTGTGGAGAGATCACAATACAGGCATTTCCAGCACTATTCCCGCATATAACGAAATAGCAGTAAAACTCTGCTTAAAACACAGAAGCAACGTATCCTTCAATCTGCTCTGCTGTGCGTTTGTTCAGCTAAGTGAATTAAATCTCCCTTTAGATTCAGGAGTTAGAAACACGTTTCTGCTAAGGACGGCATTTGGACATTTCTCAGTGAATGGGAGACTATGCTGTAAGGAGAACTGTCTGCTTGGGAAACCAAAACGGAGCTACCTAACAGAACAGTCTTCAATGTGTGCATTCAACTTACGGAGTTAAACTCGTGTGTTGAATTGGACGTCTGGAAACACTTTCTCTGGGGAGATCTCAAAACAGGCATTTCCAGCACTATTCCCGCATATAACGAAGTAGCAGTAAAACTCTGCGTAAAACACAGAAGCAACGTAACCTTCAATCTGCTCTGCTGTGCGTTTGTTCAGCTAAGTGAGTTAAATCTCCCTTTAGATTCAGGAGTTAGAAACACGTTTCTGTTAAGAGCTACGTTTAGACATTTCTCAGTGAATGGGAGCCTATGCTGTAAGGAGGAATGTCTGCTTGGGAAACCAAAACGGATCTACCTAACAGAGCAGTCTTGAATGTGTGCATTCAATTTACAGAGTTAAACTCGTGTGTTGAATGGGAAGTCTGGAAACGCTTTCTGTGGAGAGATCTCAAAACAGGCATTTCCAGCACTATTCCCGCATATAACGAAATAGCAGTATAATTCTGCCGAAAACACAGAAGCAACGTATCCTTCAATCTGATCTGCTATGCGTTTGTTCAGCTAAGTGAGTTAAATCTCCCTTTAGATTCAGGAGTTAGAAACACGTTTCTGCTAAGAGCTGCGTTTGGACATTTCTCAGTGAATGGGAGCCTATACTGTAAGGAGAACTGTCTGCTTGTGAAACCAAAACGGAGCTACTTAACAGAACGGTCTTCAATGTGTGCATTAAACTTACCGACTTAAACCCGTGTGTTGCAGGGGAGGTCTGGAAACGCTTTCAGTGGAGAGATCTCAAACAGGCATTTCCAGCACTATTCCAGCATATAACGAAATAGCAGTAAAACTCTGCCTAAAACACAGAAGAATCGTATCCTTCACTCTGCTCTGCAGTGCGTTTGTTCAGCTAAATGAGTTAAATCTCACTTTAGATTCAGGAGTTAGAAACACGTTTCTGCTAACCGCAGTGTTTAGACATTTCTCAGTGAATGGGAGCCTATGCTGTAAGGAGAACAGTCTGCTTGTGAAACCAAAACGGAGCTACCTAACAGAACGGTCTTCAATGTGTGCATTCATCTTACAGAGTTTAACTCGTGTGTTGAAGGGGAAGTCTGGTAACGCTTTCTGTGGAGAGATCTCAAAACAGGCATTTCCAGCACTATTCCCGCATATAACGAAATAGCAGTAAAACTCTTCCTAAAACACAGAAGCAACGTATCCTTCAATCTGCTCTGCTGTGCGTTTGTTCAGCTACGTGAGTTAAATCTCCCTTTAGATTCAGGAGTTAGAAACACTTTTCTGCTAAGAGCTGCGTTTGGACATTTCTCAGTGAATGGGAGCCTATGCTGTAAAGAAAACTGTCTGCTTGTGAAACCAAAATGGAGCTACCTAACAGAACGGTCTTCAATGTGTGCATTCAACTTACCGAGTTAAACTCGTGTGTTGAAGGGAAAGTCTGGAAATGCTTTCTGTGGAGAGATCACAATACAGGCATTTCCAGCACTATTCCCGCATATAACGAAATTGCAGTAAAACTCTGCCTAAAACACAGAAGCAACATATCCTTCAATCTGCTCTGCTGTCCGTTTGTTCAGCAAAGTGAGTTAAATCTCCCTTTAGATTCAGGAGTTAGAAACACGTTTCTGCTAAGGACGGCATTTGGACATTTCTCAGTGAATGGGAGCCTATTCTGTAAGGAGAACTGTCTGCTTGGGAAACAAAAACGGAGCTACCTAACAGAACGGTCTTCAATGTGTGCATTCACCTTACCGAGTTAAACTCGTGTGTTGAATTGGAAGTCTGGAAACACATTCTCTGGGGAGATCTCAAAACAGGCATTTCCAGGACTATTCCCGCATATAACGAATTAGCACTAAAACTCTGCGTAAAACACAGAAGCAACGTAACCTTCAATCTGCTCTGCTGTGCGTTTGTTCAGCTAAGTGAGTTAAATCTCCCTTTAGATTCAGGAGTTAGAAACACGTTTCTGCTAAGAGCTGCGTTTGGACATTTCTCAGTGAATGGGAGCCTATGCTGTAAGGAGAACTGTCTGCTTGTGAAACCAAAACGGAGCTACCTAACAGAACGGTGTTCATAGTGTGCATTCAACTTACCGAGATAAACTCGAGTGTTTAAGGGGAAGTTTGGAAACGCTTTCTGTGGAGAGATCCCAAAACAGGCATTTCCAGCACTATTCCCGCATATAACGAAATAGCAGTAAAACTCTCCCTAAAACACAGAAGCAACGTATCCTTCAATCTGCTCTGTTGTTCGTTTGTTCAGCTACGTGAGTTAAATCTCCCTTTAGATTCAGGAGTTAGAAACACGTTTCTACTAAGAGCTGCGTTTGGACATTTCTCAGTGAATGGGAGCCTATGCTGTAAGGAGAACTGTCTGCTTGGGAAACCAAAACGGAGCTACCTAGCAGAACGGTCTTCAATGTGTGCATTCAACTTACAGATTTAAAATCGTGTGTTGAAGGGGAAGTCTGGTAACGCTTTCTGTGGAGAGATCTCAAAACTGGCATTTCCAGCACTATTCCCCCACATAACGAAATAGCAGTAAAACTCTGCCTAAAACACAGAAGCAACGTATCATTCAATCTGCTCCGCTGTGCGCTTGTTCAGCTAAGTGAGTTAAATCTCCCTTTAGATTCAGGAGTTAGAAACACGTTTCTGCTAAGAGCTGCGTTTTTACATTTCTCAGTGAATGGGACCGTATGCCTTAAGGAGAACTGTCTTCTTGTGAAAAGAAAAACGGAGCTGCATAACACAACTGACTTCAATGTGTGCATTCAACTTACCGAGTTAAACTCGTGTGTTGAAGGGGAAGTCTGGAAACGGTTTCTCTGGAGAGATCTCAAAACAGGCATTTCCAGCACTATTCACGCATATAACGAAATAGCAGTAAAACTCTGCCTAAAACACAGAAGCAACGTATCCTTCAATCTGCTCTGCTGTGCGTTTGTTCAGCTAAGAGAGTTAAATCTCCCTTTAGATTCAGGAGTTAGAAACACGTTTCTGCTAAGAGCTGCGTTTGGACATTTCTCAGTGAATGGGAGCCTATTCTGTAAGGAGAACTGTCTGCTTGGGAAACCAAAACGGAGCTACCTAACAGAACGGTCTTCAATGTGTGCATTCAACTTACAGAGTTAAACTCGTGTGTTGAAGGGGAAGTCTGGAAACGCTTTCTGTGGAGAGATCTCAAAACAGGCATTTCCAGCACTATTCCCGCATATAACGAATTAGCACTAAAACTCTGCGTAAACCACAGAAGCAACGTAACCTTCAATCTGCTCTGCAGTGCCTTTGTTCAGCTAAGTGAGTTAAATCTCCCTTTAGATTCAGGAGTTAGAAACACGTTTCTGCTAAGAGCTGCGTTTGGACATTTCTCTGTGAATGGGAGCCTATGCTGTAAGGAGAACTGTCTGCTTGTGAAACCAAAACGGAGCTACCTAACAGAACGGTCTTCAATGTGTGCATTCAACTTACCGAGATAAACTCGACTGTTTAATGGGAAGTTTGGAAACGCTTTCTGTGGAGAGATCTCAAAACAGGCATTTCCAGCACTATTCCCGCATATAACGAAATAGCAGTAAAACTCTGCCTAAAACACCGAAGCAACGTATCCTTCAATCTGCTCTGTTGTTCGTTTGTTCAGCTACGTGAGTTAAATCTCCCTTTAGATTCAGGAGTTAGAAACACGTTTCTACTAAGAGATGCGTTTGGACATTTCTCAGTGAATGGGAGCCTATGCTGTAAGGAGAACTGTCTGCTTGGGAAACCAAAACGGAGCAACCTAACAGAACGGTCTTCAATGTGTGCATTCAACTTACAGAGTTAAACTCGTGTGTTGAAGGGGAAGTCTGGTAACGCTTTCTGTGGAGAGATCTCAAAACAAGCATTTCCAGCACTATTCCCGCATATAACGACATAGCAGTAAAACTCTGCCTAAAACACAGAAGAAACTTATCCTTCAATCTGCTCTGCTGTGCGTTTGTTCAACTAAGTGAGTTAAATCTCCCTTTAGATTCAGGAGTTAGAAACACTTTTCTGCTAAGAGCTGCGTTTGGACATTTCTCAGTGAATGGGAGCCTATGCTGTAAAGAAAACTGTCTGCTTGTGAAACCAAAATGGAGCTACCTAACAGAACGGTCTTCAATGTGTGCATTCAACTTACCGAGTTAAACTCGTGTGTTGAAGGGAAAGTCTGGAAATGCTTTCTGTGGAGAGATCACAATACAGGCATTTACAGCACTATTCCCGCATATAACGGAATAGCAGTAAAACTCTGCCTAAAACACAGAAGCAACATATACTTCAATCTGCTCTGCTGTCCTTTTGTTCAGCAAAGGGAGTTAAATCTCCCTTTAGATTCAGGAGTTAGAAACACGTTTCTGCTAAGGACGGCATTTGGACATTTCTCAGTGAATGGGAGCCTATTCTGTAAGGAGAACTGTCTGCTTGGGAAACCAAAACGGAGCTACCTAACAGAACGGTCTTCAATGTGTGCATTCAACTTACCGAGTTAAACTAGTGTGTTGAATTGGAAGTCTGGAAAAACTTTCTCTGGGGAGATCTCAAAACAGGCATTTCCAGCACTATTCCCGCATATAACGAATTAGCACTAAAACTCTGCGTAAAACACAGAAGCAACGTAACCTTCAATCTGCTCTGCTGTGCGTTTGTTCAGCTAAGTGAGTTAAATCTCCCTTTAGATTCAGGAGTTAGAAACACGTTTCTGCTAAGAGCTGCGTTTGGACATTTCTCAGTGAATGGGAGCCTATGCTGTAAGGAGAACTGTCTGCTTGTGAAACCAAAACGGAGCTACCTAACAGAACGGTCTTCAATGTGTGCACTCAACTTACAGATTTAAACTTTTGTGTTGAAAGGGAAGTCTGGAAACGCTTTCTGGGGAGAGATCTCAAAACCGGCATTTCCAGCACTATTCCCGCATATAACGAAATAGCAGTAAAACTCTGCCTAAAACACAGAAGCAACGTATCCGTCAATCTGCCCTGCTGTGCTTTTGTTCAGTTAAGTGAGTTAAATCTCACTTTAGATTCAGGAGTTAGAAACACGTTTCTGCTAAGAGCTGCGTTTGGACATTTCTCAGTGAATCGGAGCCTATTCTGTAAGGAGAACTGTCTGCTTGGGAAACCAAAACGGAGGTACATAACAGAACGGTCTTCAATCTGTGCATTCAACTTACCGAGGTAAACCCGTGTCTTGATGGGGAAGTCTGGAAACGCTTTCTGTGGAGAGATCTCAAAACAGGCATTTCCAACACTATTCCCTCATATAACGAAATAGCAGTAAAACTCTGCCTAAAACACAGAAGCAACGTATCCTTCAATCTGCTCTGCTGTGCGTTTGTTCAGATAAGTGAGTTAAATGTCCCTTTAGATTCAGGAGTTAGAAACACGTTTCTGGTAAAAGCTGCGTTTGGACATTTCTCAGTGAATTGGAGCCTATGCTGTAAGAAGACCTGTCTGCTTGGGAAACCAAAACGGAGCTACCTAACAGAACGGTTCTCAACGTGTGCATTCACCTTATCGAGTTAAACTCGTGTGTTGAAGGGGAAGTCTGGAAACACTTTTTGTGGGGATATCTCAGAACAGGCATTTCCAGCACTATTCCCGCATATAACAAAGTAGCAGTAAAACTCTGCCTAAAACACAGAAGCTACGTATCCTTCAATCTGCTCTGCTGTGCGTTTGTTCAGTTAAGTGAGTTAAATCTCCCTTTAGATTCAGGAGTTAGAAACACGTTTCTGATGAGAGCTGCGTTTGGACATTTCTCAGTGAATGGGAGCCTAGGCTTTAAGGAGAACTGTCTGCTTGTGAAACCAAAACGGAGCTACCTAACAGAACGGTCTTCAATGTGTGCATTCAACTTACAGAATTAAACTCGTGTGTTGAAAGGGAAGTCTGGCAACGCTTTCTGTGGAGAGATCTCAAAACAGGCATTTCCAGCACTATTCCCGCATATAACGAAATAGCAGTAAAACTCTGCCTAAAACACAAAAGCAACGTATCCTTCAATCTGCTCTGCTGTGCGTTTGTTCAGCTAAGTGAGTTAAATCTCACTTTAGATTCAGGAGTTAGAAACACGTTTCTGCTCAGAGCTGCGTTTGGACATTTCTCAGTGAATGGGAGCCTATGCTGTAAGGAGAACTGTGTGCTTGGGAAACCAAATCGGAAATACCTTACAGAACGGTCTTCAATGTGTGCATTCAACTTACCGAGTTAAACTCGTGTGTTGAAGGGGAAGTCTGGAAACACTTTCTGTGGAGAGATCTCAGAACAGGCTTTTCCAGCACTATTCCCGCATATAACGAAATAGCAGTAAAACTCTGCCTAAAACACAGAAGCAACGTATCCTTCAATCTGCTCTGCTGTGCGTTTGTTCAGCTAAGTGAGTTAAATCTCCCTTTAGATTCACGATTTAGAAACACGTTTCTGCTAAGGGCTGCCTTTGGACATTTCTCAGTGAATGGGATCCTATGCTGTAAGGAGAACTGCCTGCTTGTGAAACCAAAACGGAGCTACCTAACAGAACGGTCTTCAATGTGTCCATTCAACTAACCGAGTTAAACTCGTGTGTTGAAGGGGAAGTCAGGAAACGCTTTCTGTGGAGAGATCTCAAAACAGGAATTTCCAGCACTATTCCCGCATATAACGAAATAGCAGTAAAACTCTGCCTAAAACACAGAAGCAACGTATCCTTCAATCTGCTCTGCTGTGCGTTTGTTCAACTAAGTGAGTTAAATCTCCCTTTAGATTCAGGATTTAGAAACACGTTTCTGCTGAGAGCTGCGTTTGGACATTTCTCAGTGAATGGGAGCCTATGCTGTAAAGAGAACTGTCTGCTAGTGAAACCAAAACGGAGCTACCTAACAGAACGGTCTTCAATGTGTGCATTCAACTTACCGAGTTAAACTCGTGTGTTGAAGAAGAAGTCTGGAAAATCTTTCTGTGGAGAGATCTCAAAACAGGCATTTTCAGCACTATTCCCGCATATAACGAAATAGCAGTAAAACTCTGCCTAAAACACAGAAGCAACGTAGCCTTCAATCTGCTCTGCTGTGCCTTTGTTCAGCTAAGTGATTTAAATCTCCCTTTAGATTCAGGAGGTAGGAACACGTTTCTGCTCAGAGCTGCGTTTGGACATTTCTCAGTGAATGGGAGCCTATGCTGTAAGGAGAACTGTGTGCTTGGGAAACCAAAACGGAGCTACCTAACAGAACGGTCTTCAATGTGTCCATTCAACTTACCGAGTTAAACTCGTGTGTTGAAGGGGAAGTCTGGAAACGCTTTCTGTGGAGAGATCTCAAAACAGGCATTTCCAGCACTATTCCCGCATATAACGAAATAGCAGTAAAATTCTGCCGAAAACACAGAAGCAACGTATCCTTCAATCTGATCTGCTATGCGTTTGTTCAGCTATGTGAGTTAAATCTCCCTTTAGATTCAGGAGTTAGAAACACGTTTCTGCTAAGAGCTGCGTTTGGACATTTCTCAGTGAATGGGAGCCTATGCTGTAAGGAGAACTGTCTGCTTGTGAAACGAAAACGGAGCTACATATCAGAACGGTCTTCAATGTGTGCATTCAACTTACCGACTTAAACACGTGTGTTGCAGGGGAAGTCTGGAAACGCTTTCTGTGGAGAGATCTCAAACAGGCATTTCCAGCACTATTCCCGCATATAACGAAATAGCAGTAAAACTCTGCCTAAAACACAGAAGAATCGTATCCTTCAATCTGCTCTGCTGTGCGATTGTTCAGCTCAATGAGTTAAATCTCCCTTTAGATTCAGGAGTTAGAAAAACGTTTCTGCTAACCGCTGTGTTTGGACATTTCTCAGGGAATGGGAGCCTATGCTGTAAGGAGAACTGTCTGCTTGTGAAACAAAAACGGAGCTACCTAACAGAACGGTCTTCAATGTGTGCATTCAACTTACAGAGTTAAACTCGTGTGTTGAAGGGGAAGTCTGGAAACGCTTTCTGTGGAGAGATCTCAAAACAGGCATTTCCAGCACTATTCCCGCATATAACGAAATAGCAGCAAAACTCTGCCTAAAACACCGAAGCAACGTATCCTTCAATCTGCTCTGTTGTTCGTTTGTTCAGCTACGTGAGTTAAATCTCCCTTTAGATTCAGGAGTTAGAAACACGTTTCTACTAAGAGATGCGTTTGGACATTTCTCAGTGAATGGGAGCCTATGCTGTAAGGAGAACTGTCTGCTTGGGAAACCAAAACGGAGCTACCTAGCAGAACGGTCTTCAATGTGTGCATTCAACTTACAGATTTAAAATCGTGTGTTGAAGGGGAAGTCTGGTAACGCTTTCTGTGGAGAGATCTCAAAACAGGCATTTCCAGCACTATTCCCGGACATAACGAAATAGCAGTAAAACTCTGCCTAAAACACAGAAGCAACGTATCATTCAATCTGCTCCGCTGTGCGCTTGTTCAGTTAAGTGAGTTAAATCTCCCTTTAGATTCAGGAGTTAGAAACACGTTTCTGCTAAGAGCTGCGTTTTTACATTTCTCAGTGAATGGGACCCTATGCCTTAAGGAGAACTGTCTTCTTGTGAAAAAAAAAAACGGAGCTACATAACACAACTGACTTCAATGTGTGCATTCAACTTACCGAGTTAAACTCGTGTGTTGAAGGGGAAGTCTGGAAACGGTTTCTCTGGAGAGATCTCAAAACAGGCATTTCCAGCACTATTCACGCATATAACGAAATAGCAGTAAAACTCTGCCTAAAACACAGAAGCAACGTATCCTTCAATCTGCTCTGCTGTGCGTTTGTTCAGCTAAGTGAATTAAATCTCCCTTTAGATTCAGGAGTTAGAAACACGTTTCTGCTAAGAGCTGCGTTTGGACATTTCTCAGTGAATGGGAGCCTATGCTGTAAGGAGAACTGTCTGCTTGGGAAACCAAAACGGAGCTACCTAACAGAACGGTCTTCAATGTGTGCACTCAACTTACAGATTTAAACTTTTGTGTTGAAAGGGAAGTCTGGAAACGCTTTCTGTGGAGAGATCTCAAAACCGGCATTTCCAGCACTATTCCCGCATATAACGAAATAGCAGTAAAACTCTGCCTAAAACACAGAAGCAACGTATCCGTCAATCTGCCCTGCTGTGCTTTGGTTCAGTTAAGTGAGTTAAATGTCCCTTTAGATTCAGGAGTTAGAAACACGTTTCTGCTAAAAGCTGCGTTTGGACATTTCTCAGTGAATTGGAGCCTATGCTGTAAGGAGACCTGTCTGCTTGGGAAACCAAAACGGAGCTACCTAACAGAACGGTTCTCAACGTGTGCATTCACCTTATCGAGTTAAACTCGTGTGTTGAAGGGGAAGTCTGGAAACACTTTTTGTGGGGATATCTCAGAACAGGCATTTCCAGCACTATTCCCGCATATAACAAAGTAGCAGTAAAACTCTGCCTAAAACACAGAAGCTACGTATCCTTCAATCTGCTCTGCTGTGCGTTTGTTCAGTTAAGTGAGTTAAATCTCCCTTTAGATTCAGGAGTTAGAAACACGTTTCTGATGAGAGCTGCGTTTGGACATTTCTCAGTGAATGGGAGCCTAGGCTTTAAGGAGAACTGTCTGCTTGTGAAACCAAAACGGAGCTACCTAACAGAACGGTCTTCAATGTGTGCATTCAACTTACAGAATTAAACTCGTGTGTTGAAAGGGAAGTCTGGCAACGCTTTCTGTGGAGAGATCTCAAAACAGGCATTTCCAGCACTATTCCCGCATATAACGAAATAGCAGTAAAACTCTGCCTAAAACACAAAAGCAACGTATCCTTCAATCTGCTCTGCTGTGCGTTTGTTCAGCTAAGTGAGTTAAATCTCACTTTAGATTCAGGAGTTAGAAACACGTTTCTGCTCAGAGCTGCGTTTGGACATTTCTCAGTGAATGGGAGCCTATGCTGTAAGGAGAAATGTGTGCTTGGGAAACCAAATCGGAGATACCTTACAGAACGGTCTTCAATGTGTGCATTCAACTTACCGAGTTAAACTCGTGTGTTGAAGGGGAAGTCTGGAAACACTTTCTGTGGAGAGATCTCAGAACAGGCTTTTCCAGCACTATTCCCGCATATAACGAAATAGCAGTAAAACTCTGCCTAAAACACAGAAGCAACGTATCCTTCAATCTGCTCTGCTGTGCGTTTGTTCAGCTAAGTGAGTTAAATCTCCCTTTAGATTCACGATTTAGAAACACGTTTCTGCTAAGGGCTGCCTTTGGACATTTCTCAGTGAATGGGATCCTATGCTGTAAGGAGAACTGCCTGCTTGTGAAACCAAAACGGAGCTACCTAACAGAACGGTCTTCAATGTGTCCATTCAACTAACCGAGTTAAACTCGTGTGTTGAAGGGGAAGTCAGGAAACGCTTTCTGTGGAGAGATCTCAAAACAGGAATTTCCAGCACTATTCCCGCATATAACGAAATAGCAGTAAAACTCTGCCTAAAACACAGAAGCAACGTATCCTTCAATCTGCTCTGCTGTGCGTTTGTTCAACTAAGTGAGTTAAATCTCCCTTTAGATTCACGATTTAGAAACACGTTTCTGCTGAGAGCTGCGTTTGGACATTTCTCAGTGAATGGGAGCCTATGCTGTAAAGAGAACTGTCTGCTAGTGAAACCAAAACGGAGCTACCTAACAGAACGGTCTTCAATGTGTGAATTCAACTTACCGAGTTAAACTCGTGTGTTGAAGAAGAAGTCTGGAAAATCTTTCTGTGGAGAGATCTCAAAACAGGCATTTCCAGCACTATTCCCACGTATAATGAAAGAGCAGTAAAACTCTGCATAAAACAAAGAAACATCGTATCCTTCAATCTTCTCTGCTGTGCGTTTGTTCAGCTAAGTGAGTTAAATCTCCTTTTAGATTCAGGAGTTAGAAACACGTTTCTGCTAAGAGCTGTGTTTGGACATTTCTCTGTGAATGGGAGCCTATGCTGTAAGGAGAACTGTCTGCTTGTGAAACCAAAACGGAGCTACCTAACAGAACGGTCTTCAATGCGTGCATTCAACTTACCGAGTTAAACTCGTGTGTTGAAGTGGAAGTCTGGAAACGCTTTCTGTGGAAAGATCTCAAAACAGGCATTTCCAGCACTATTCCCGCATATAACAAAATAGCAGTAAAACTCTGCCTAAAACACAGAAGCAACGTATCCTTCAATCTTCTCTGCTTTGCGTTTGTTCAGCTAAGTGAGTTAAATCTCCCTTTAGATTCAGGAGTTAGAAACACGTTTCTGCTAAGAGCTGCGGTTGGACATTTCTCAGTGAATGTTAGCCTATACTGAAAGGAGAACTGTCTGCTTGTGAAAGAAAAACGGAGGTACCTAACAGAACGGCCTTCAATGTGTGCATTCAACTTACCAAGATAAACCCGTGTGTTGAAGGGGAAGTCTGGAAACCCTTTCTGTGGAGAGATCTCAAAACAGGCATTTCCAGCACTATTCCCACATATAACGAAATAGCAGTAAAACTATGCCTAAAACACCGAAGCAACGTATCCTTCAATCTGCTCTGCTGTGCGTTTGTTCAGCTAAGTGAGTGAAATCTCCCTTTAGATTCAGGAGTTAGAAACACGTTTCTCCTAAGAGCTGTGTTTGGACATTTCTCAGTGAATGGGAGCCTATGCTGTAAGGAGAACTGTCTGCTTGGGAAACCAAAACGGAGCTACCTCACAGAACGGTCTTCAATGTGTGCATTCAACTTACCGAGTTAAACTCGTCTCTTGAAGGGGAAGTCTGGAAACGCTTTCTGTGGAGAGATCTCAAAACAGGCATTTCCAGCACTATTCCCGCAAATAACGAAATAGCAGCAAAACTCTGCCTAAAACACAGAAAAAACGTATCCCTCAATCTGCTCTGCTGTGGTTTGTTCAGCTAAGTGATTTAAATCTCCCTTTAGATTCAGGAGTTAGAAACACGTTTCCGCTAAGAGCTGCGTTTGGACATTTCTCAGTGAATGGGAGCCTATGCTATAAGGAGAACTGTCTGCTTGTGAAAGCAAAACGGAGCTACCTAACAGAACGGTCTTCAATGCGTGCATTCACCTTACCGAGTTAAACTCGTGTGTTGAAGTGGAAGTCTGGAAACGCTTTCTGTGGATATATCTCAAAACAGGCATTTCCAGCACTATTCAAGCATATAACAAAATAGCAGTAAAACCCTGCCTAAAACAACGAAGCAACGTATCCTTCAATCTGCTCTGCTGTGCGGTTGTTTAGCTAAGTGAGTTGAATCTCCCTTTAGATTCAGGAGTTAGAAACACGTTTCTGCTACGAGCTGCGTTTGGACATTTCTCAGTGAATGGGAGCCTATGCTGTAAGGAGAACTCTCTGCTTGTGAAACCAAAACGGAGCGACCTAACAGAACGGTCTTCAGTGTGTGCATTCCACTTACCGAGTTCAACACGTGTGTTGAAGGGGAAGTCTGGAAACGCTTTCTGTGGAGAGATCCCAATACAGGCATTTCCAGCACTATTCCCGCATATAACGAAATAGCAGTAAAACTCTGCCTAAAACACAGAACCAACGTATCCTTCAATATGCTCTGCAGTGCGTTTGTTCAGCTAAGTGAGTTAAATCTCCCTTTAGATTCAGGAGTTAGAAACACGTTTCTGCTAAGAGCTGCGTTTGGACATTTCTCAGTGCATGGGAGCCTATGCTGTAAGGAGAACAGTCTGCTTGTGTAACCAAAACGGGGCTACCTAACAGAACGGTCTTCAATGTGTGCATTCAACTTACCGAGTTATACTGGTGTGTTGAAGGGGAAGACTGGAAACTCCTTCTGTGGAGAGATCTCAAAACAGGCATTTCCAGCACTATTCCCGCAAATAACGAAATAGCAGTATAACTCTGCCTAAAACACAGAAGCAACGTAGCCTTCAATCTGCTCTGCTGTGCGTTTGTTCAGCTAAGTGAGTTAAATCTCCCTTTAGATTCAGGAGTTAGAAACACGTTTCTGCTAAGACCTGCGTTTGGACATTTCTCAGTGAATGGGAGCCTATGCTTTAAGGAGAACTGTCTGCTTGTGAAACCAAAACGGGTCTACCTAACACAACGGTCTTCAATGTGTGCACTCAGCTTACCGAGTTATACTCTTGTGTTGAAGGGGACGTCTGGAAACTCTTTCTGTGGAGAGATCTCAAAACAGGCATTTCCAGCACTATTCCCGCATATAACGAAATAGCAGTAAACCTCTGCCTAAAACACAGAAGCAACGTATCCTTCATCTGCTCTGCTGTGCATTGGTTCAGCTAAGTGAGTTAAATCTCCCTTTAGATTCAGGAGTTAGAAACACGTTTCTACTAAGAGCTGCGTTTGGACATTTCTCAGTGAATGGGAGACTATGCTGTAAGGAGAACTGTCTGCTTGGGAAACCAAAACGGAGCTACCTAACAGAACGGTCTTCAATGTGTGCATTCAACTTACAGTGTTACTCTCGTGTGTTGAAGGGGAATTCTGGAAACCTTTTCTGTGGAGAGATCTCAGAAGAGGCATTTCCAGCAATATTCCCGTATATAAAGAAATAGCAGTAAAACTCTGCCTAAAACAACGAAGCAACGTATCCTTCAATCTGCTCTGCTGTGCGTTTGTTCAGCTAAGTGAGTTAAATCTCCTTTTAGATTCAGGAGTTAGAAACATGTTTCGGCTAAGAGCTGTGTTTGGATATTTCTCAGTGAATGGGAGCCTATGCTGTAAGGAGAACTGTCTGCTTGTGAAACCAAAACGGAGCTACCTAACAGAACGGTCTTCAATGCGTGCATTCAACTTACCGAGTTAAACTCGTGTGTTGAAGTGGAAGTCTGGAAACGCTTTCTGTGGAAATATCTCAAAACAGGCATTTCCAGCACTATTCAAGCATATAACAAAATAGCAGTAATACCCTGCCTAAAACAACGAAGCAACGTATCCTTCAATCTGCTCTGCTGTGCGTTTGTTCAGCTAAGTGAGTTGTATCTCCCTTTAGATTCAGGAGTTAGAAACACGTTTCTGCTACGACCTGCGTTTGGACATTTCTCCGTGAATGGGAGCCTATGCTGTAAGGAGAACTCTCTGCTTGTGAAACCAAAACGGAGCGACCTAACAGAACGGTCTTCAATGTGTGCATTCCACTTACCGAGTTAAACTCGTGTGTTGAAGGGGAAGTCTGGAAACGCTTTCTGTGGAGAGATCTCAATACAGGCATTTCCAGCACTATTCCCGCATATAACGAAATAGCAGTAAAACTCTGCCTAAAACACAGAAGCAACGTATCCTTCAATGTGCTCTGCAGTGCGTTTGTTCAGCTAAGTGAGTTAAATCTCCCTTTAGATTCAGGAGTTAGAAACACGTTTCTGCTAAGAGCTGCGTTTGGACAATTCTCAGTGCATGGGAGCCTATGCTCTAAGGAGAACCGTCTGCTTGTGAAACAAAAACGGGGCTACCTAACAGAACGGTCTTAAATGTGTGCATTCAACTTACCGAGTTACACTCGTGTGTTGAAGGGGAAGACTGGAAACTCCTTCTGTGGAGAGATCTCAAAACAGGCATTTCCAGCACTATTCCCGCATATAACGAAATTGCAGTAAAACTCTGCGTAAAACACAGAAGCAACGTAACCTTCAATCTGCTCTGCTGTGCGTTTGTTCAGCTAAGTGAGTTAAATCTCCCTTTAGATTCAGGAGTTAGAAACACGTTTCTGCTAAGAGCTGCGTTTGGACATTTCTCAGTGAATGGGAACCTATGCTGTAAAAAGAACTGTCTGCTTGTGAAACCAAAACGGAGCTACCTAACAGAACGGTCTTCAATGTGTGCATTCAACTTACCGAGATAAACTCGAGTGTTTAAGGGGAAGTTTGGAAACGCTTTCTGTGGAGAGATCTCAAAACAGGCATTTCCAGCACTATTCCCGCATATAACGAAATAGCAGTAAAATTCTGCCTAAAACACAGAAGCAACGTATCCTTCAATCTGCTCTGTTGTTCGTTTGTTCAGCTACGTGAGTTAAATCTCCCTTTAGATTCAGGAGTTAGAAACACGTTTCTACTAAGAGCTGCGTTTGGACATTTCTCAGTGAATGGGAGCCTATGCTGTAAGGAGAATTGTCTGCTTGGGAAACCAAAACGGAGCTACCTAGCAGAACGGTCTTCAATGTGTGCCTTCAACTTACAGATTTAAAATCCTGTGTTGAAGGGGAAGTCTGGTAACGCTTTCTGTGGAGAGATCTCAAAACAGGCATTTCCAGCACTATTCCCCCACATAACGAAATAGCAGTAAAACTCTGCCTAAAACACAGAAGCAACGTATCATTCAATCTGCTCCGCTGTGCGCTTGTTCAGCTAAGTGAGTTAAATCTCCCTTTAGATTCAGGAGTTAGAAACACGTTTCTGCTAAGAGCTGCATTTTTACATTTCTCAGTGAATGGGACCCTATGCCTTAAGGAGAACTCTCTTCTTGTGAAAAAAAAAAACGGAGCTACATAACACAACTGACTTCAATGTGTGCATTCAACTTACCGAGTTAAACTCGTGTGTTGAAGGGGAAGTCTGGAAACGGTTTCTCTGGAGAGATCTCAAAACAGGCATTTCCAGCACTATTCACGCATATAACGAAATAGCAGTAAAACTCTGCCTAAAACACAGAAGCAACGTATCCTTCAATCTGCTCTGCTGTGCGATTGTTCAGCTAAGTGAGTTAAATCTCCCTTTAGATTCAGGAGTTAGAAACACGTTTCTGCTAAGAGCTGCGTTTGGACATTTCTCAGTGAATGGGAGCCTATGCTGGAAGGAGAACTGTCTGCTTGTGAAACCCAAACGGAGCTACCTAACAGAACGGTCTTCCATGTGTGCATTCAACTTACCGAGATAAACTCGTGTGTTTAAGGGGAAATTTGGAAAAGCTTTCTGTGGAGAGATCTCAAAACAGGTATTTCCAGCACTATTCCCGCATATAACGAAGTAGCAGTAAAACTCTGCATAAAACACAGAAGCAACGTAACCTTCAATCTGCTCTGCTGTGCGTTTGTTCAGCTAATTGAGTTAAATCTCCCTTTAGATTCAGGAGTTAGAAACACGTTTCTGCTAAGAGATGCTTTTGGACATTTCTCAGTGAATGGGAGACTATGATGGAAGGAGAACTGTCTGCTTGTGAAACCCAAACGGAGCTACCTAACAGAACGGCCTTCCATGTGTGCATTCAACTTACCTAATTAAACTCGTGTGTTGAAGGGGAAGTCTGGAAACGATTTCTGTGGAGAGATCCCAAAACAGGCATTTCCAGCACTATTCCCGCATATAACGAAATAGCAGTAAAACTCTGCCTAAAACACAGAAGCAACGTATCCTTCCATTTGCTCTGCTGTGCGTTTGTTCAGCTAAGTGAGTTAAATCTCCCTTTAGATTCAGGAGTTAGAAACACGTTTCTGCTAAGAGCTGCGTTTGGACATTTCCCAGTGAATGGGAGCCTATGCTGTAAGGAGAACTGTCTGCTTGGGAAACCAAAACGGAGCTACCTAACAGAACGGTCTTCAATGTGAGCATTCAACTTACCGAGATAAACTCGTGTGCTGAAGTGGAAGTCTGGAAACGCTTTCTGTGGAGAGATCTCAAAACAGGCATTTCCAACACTATTCCCTCATATAACGAAATAGCAGTATACCTCTGCCTAAAACACAGTAGCAACGTATCCTTCAATCTGCTCTGCTGTGCGTTTGTTCAGTTAAGTGAGTTAAATCTGCCTTTAGATTCAGGAGTTAGAAACACGTTTCTGATGAGAGCTGCGTTTGGACATTTCTCAGTGAATGGGAGCATATGCTTTAAGGAGAACTGTCTGGTGTGAAACCAAAACGGAGCTACCTAACAGAACGGTCTTCAATGTGTGAATTCAACTTACCGAGTTAAACTCGTGTGTTGAAGAAGAAGTCTGGAAAATCTTTCTGTGGAGAGATGTCAAAACAGGTATTTTCAGCACTATTCCCGCATATAACGAAATAGCATTAAAACTCTGCCTAAAACACAGAAGAAACGTAGCCTTCAATCTGCTCTGCTGTGCCTTTGTTCAGCTAAGTGATTTAAATCTCCCTTTAGATTCAGGAGGTAGAAACACGTTTCTGCTCAGAGCTGCGTTTGGACATTTCTCAGTGAATGGGAGCCTATGCTGTAAGGAGAACTGTGTGCTTGGGAAACCAAAACGGAGCTACCTAACAGAACGGTCTTCAATGCGTGCATTCAACTTACCGAGTTAAACTCGTGTGTTGAAGGGGAAGTCTGGAAACGCTTTCTGTGGAGAGACCTCAAAACAGGCATTTCCAGCACTATTCCCGCATATAACGAAATAGCAGTAAAACTCTGCCTAAAACACAGAAGCAACGTATCCTTCAATCTGCTCTGCTGTGCGTTTGTTCAGCTAAGTGACTTAAATCTCCCTTTAGATTCAGGAGTTAGAAACACGTTTCTGCTAAGAGCTGCGTTTGGACATTTCTCAGTGAATGGGAGCCTATGCTGTAAGGAGAACTGTCTGCTTGGGAAACTAAAACCGAGCTACCTAACAGAACGGTCTTCAATGTGTGCATTCAACGTACCGAGTTAAATTCGTGTGTTGAAGGGGAAGTCTGGAAACGCTTTCTGCGGCGAGATCTCAAAACAGGCATTTCCAGCACTATTCCCGCATATAACGAAATAGCAGTAAAATTCTGCCGAAAACACAGAAGCAACGTATCCTTCAATCTGATCTGCTATGCGTTTGTTCAGCTAAGTGAGTTAAATCTCCCTTTAGATTCAGGAGTTAGAAACACGTTTCTGCTATGAGCGGCGTTTGGACATTTCTCAGTGAATGGGAGCCTATACTGTAAGGAGAACAGTCTGCTTGTGAAACCAAAACGGAGCTACTTAACAGAACGGACTTCAATGTGTGCATTAAACTTACAGACTTAAACCCGTGTGTTGCAGGGGAGGTCTGGAAACGCTTTCAGTGGAGAGATCTCAAACAGACATTTCCAGCACTATTCCCGCATATAACGAAATAGCAGTAAAACTCTGCCTAAAACACAGAAAAAACGTATCCTTCACTCTGCTCTGCTGTGCGTTTGTTCAGCTAAATGTGTTAAATCTCACTTTAGATTCAGGAGTTAGAAACACGTTTCTGCTAACCGCTGTGTTTGGACATTTCTCAGTGAATGGGAGCCTATGCTGTAAGGAGAACAGTCTGCTTGTGAAACCAAAACGGAGCTACCTAACAGAACGGTCTTCAATGTGTGCATTCAACTTACAGAGTTAAACTCGTGTGTTTAAGGGGAAGTCTGGTAACGCTTTCTGTGGAGAGATCTCAAAACAGGCATTTCCAGCACTATTCCCGCATATAACGAAATAGCAGTAAAACTCTGCCTAAAACACAGAAGAAACTTATCCTTCAATCTGCTCTGCTGTGCGTTTGTTCAGCTAAGTGAGTTAAATCTCCCTTTAGATTCAGGAGTTAGAAACACTTTTCTGCTAAGACATGCGTTTGGACATTTCTCAGTGAATGGGAGCCTATGCTGTAAAGAAAACTGTCTGCTTGTGAAACCAAAATGGAGCTACCTAACAGAACGGTCTTCAATGTGTGCATTCAACTTACCGAGTTAAACTCGTGTGTTGAAGGGAAAGTCTGGAAATGCTTTCTGTGGAGAGATCACAATACAGGCATTTCCAGCACTATTCCCGCATATAACGAAATAGCAGTAAAACTCTGCCTAAAACACAGAAGCAACGTATCCTTCAATATGCTCTGCTGTGCGTTTGTTCAGCTAAGTGAGTTAAATCTCCCTTTAGATTCACGAGTTAGAAACACGTTTCTGCTAAGAGCTGCGTTTGGACATTTCTCAGTGAATGGGAGCCTATGCTGTAAGGAGAACTCCCTGCTTGTGAAACCAATAGGGAGCTACATAACAGAAGGGTCTTCAATGTGTCCATTCAACTTACCGAGTTAAACTCGTGTGTTGAAGGGGAAGTCTGGAAACGCTTTCTGTGGAGAGATCTCAAAACAGGAATTTCCAGCACTATTCCCGCATATAACGAAGTAGCAGTAAAACTCTGCCTAAAACACAGAAGCAAGTTATCCTTCAATCTGCTCTGCTGTTCGTTTGTTCAACTAATTGAGTTAAATTTCCCTTTAGATACAGGAGTTAGAAACACGTTTCTGCTAAGAGCTGCGTTTGGACATTTCTCAGTGAATGGGAGTCTATGCTGTAAGGAGAACTGTCTGCTTGTGAAACCAAAACGGATCTACCTAACAGAGCGGTCTTTAATGTGTGCATTCAACTTACCTAGATAAACTCGTGTGTTTAAGGAAAAGTTTGGAAACGCGTTCTGTGGAGAGATCTCAAAACAGGCATTTCCAGGACTATTCCCGCATATAACGAAATAGCAGTAAAACTCTGCCTAAAACACAGAAGCAACGTATCCTTCAATGTGCTCTGCTGTGCGTTTGTTCAGCTAAGTGAGTTAAATCTCCCTTTAGATTCAGGAGTTAGAAACACGTTTCTGCTAAGTGCTGCATTTGGACATTTCTCAGTGAATGGGAGCCTAGGCTGTAAGGAGAACTGTCTGCTTGGGAAACCAAAACGGAGCTACCTAACAGAACGGTCTTCAATGCGTGCATTCAACTTACCGAGTTAAACTCGTGTGTTGAAGGGGAAGTCTGGAAACGCTTTCTGTGGAGAGACCTCAAAACAGGCATTTCCAGCACTATTCCCGAATATAACGAAATAGCAGTAAAACTCTGCCTAAAACACAGAAGCAACGTATCCTTCAATCTGCTCTGCTGTGCGTTTGTTCAGCTAAGTGACTTAAATCTCCCTTTAGATTCAGGAGTTTGAAACACGTTTCTGCTAAGAGCTGCGTTTGGACATTTCTCAGTGAATGGGAGCCTATGCTGTAAGGAGAACTGTCTGCTTGGGAAACTAAAACCGAGCTACCTAACAGAACGGTCTTCAATGTGTGCATTCAACGTACCGAGTTAAATTCGTGTGTTGAAGGGGAAGTCTGGAAACGCTTTCTGCGGCGAGATCTCAAAACAGGCATTTCCAGCACTATTCCCGCATATAACGAAATAGCAGTAAAATTCTGCCGAAAACACAGAAGCAACGTATCCTTCAATCTGCTCTGCTGTGCGTTTGTTCAGCTAAGTGAGTTAAATCTCCCTTTAGATTCAGGAGTTAGAAACACGTTTCTGCTAAGAGCTGCGTTTGGACATTTCTCAGTGAATGGTAGCCTATGCTGTAAGGAGAACTGTCTGCTTGGGAAACCAAAACGGAGCTACCTAGCAGAACGGTCTTCAATGTGTGCATTCAACTTACAGAGTTAAACTCGTGTGTTGAAAGGGATGTCTGGAAACGCCGTCTGTGGAGAGATCTCAAAACAGGCATTTCCATCACTATTCCCGCATATAACGAAATAGCAGTAAAACTCTGCCTAAAACACAGAAGCAACGTATCATTCAATCTCCTCCGCGGTGCGTTTGTTCAGCTAAGTGAGTTAAATCTCCCTTTAGATTCAGGAGTTAGAAACACGTTTCTGCTAAGAGCTGCGTTTTTACATTTCTCAGTGAATGGGACCCTATGCCTTAAGGAGAACTGTCTGCTTGTGAAAGCAAAACGGAGCTACCTAACAGAACGGTCTTCAATGTGTGCATTCACCTTACCGAGTTAAACTCGTGTGTTGAAGAAGATATCTGGAATATCTTTCTGTGGAGAGATCTCAAAACAGGCATTTACAGCACTATTCCCGCATATAACGATATAGCAGTAAAACTCTGCCTAAAACACAGAAGAAACTTATCTTTCAATCTGCTCTGCTGTGCGTTTGTTCAGCTAAGTCAGATAAATCTCCCTTTAGATTCAGGAGTTAGAAACACGTTTCTGCTAAGGGCTGCGTTTGGATATTTCTCAGTGAATGGGAGCCCATGCTGTAAGGAGAACTGTCTGCTTGTGAAACCAAAACGGGGCTACCTAACAGAACGGTCTTCAATGTGTGCATTCAACTTACCGAGTTAAATTCGTGTGTTGAAGGGAAAGTCTGGAAACGCTTTCTGTGGAGAGATCTCAAAACAGGCATTTCCAGCACTATTCCCGCATATAACGAAATAGCAGTAAAACGCTGCCTAAAACACAGAAGCAACGTATCCTTCAATCTGCTCTGCTGTTCGTTTGTTGAGCTATGTGAGTTAAATCTCGCTTTAGATTCGGGAGTTAGAAACACGTTTCTGCTAAGAGTTGCGTTTGGACATTTCTCAGTGAATGGTAGCCTATGCTGTACGGAGAACTGTCTGCTTGTGAAACCAAAACGGAGCTACCTAACAGAACGGTCGTCAATGTGTCTGTTCAACTTACCGAGTACAACTCGTGTGTTGAAGGGGAAGTCTGGAAACGCTTTCTGTGGAGAGATCTCAAAACAGGCATTTCCAGCACTATTCCCGCATATAACGAAATAGCTGTAAAACTCTGCCTAAAACACAGAAGCAACTTATCCTTCAATCTACTCTGCTGTGCGTTTGTTCAGCTAAGTGAGTTAAATCTCCCTTTAGATTCAAGACTTAGAAACACGTTTCTGCTAAGAGCTGCGTTTGTACACTTCTCAGTGAATGGGAGCCTATGCTGTAAGGAGAACCGTTTGCTTGGGAAACCAAAACGGAGCTACCTAACAGAACGGTCTTCAATGTGTGCATTCAACTTACCGAGTTAAACCCGTGTGTTGAAGGGGAAGTCTGGAAACGCTTTCTGTGGAGAGATCTCAAAACAGGCATTTCCAGCACTATTCCCTCATATAACGAAATAGCAGTAAAACTCTGCCTAAAACACAGAAGCAACGTATCCTTCAATCTGCTCTGCTGTGCGTTTGTTCAGATAGGTGAGTTAAATCTCCCTTTAGATTCAGGAGTTAGAAAAACGTTTCTGCTAAAAGCTGCGTTTGGACATTTCTCAGTGAATTGGAGCCTATGCTGTAAGGAGACTTGTCTGCTTGGGAAACCAAAACGGAGCTACCTAACAGAACGGTCTTCAACGTGTGCATTCACCTTATCGAGTTAACTCGTGTGTTGAAGGGGAAGACTGGAAACACTTTCTGTCGGGAGATCCCAGAACAGGCATTTCCAGAACTATTTCCGCATATAACGAAGTAGCAGTAAATCTCTGCTTAAATACAGAAGCAACGTATCCTTCAATCTGCTCTGCTGTGCGTTTGTTCAGCTAAGTGAGTTAAATCTCCCTTTAGATTCAGGAGTTAAATACACCTTTCTGCTAAGGGCTGCGTTTGGACATTTCTCAGTGAATGGGAGCCTATGCTGTAAGGAGAACTGCCTGCTTGTGAAACCAAAACGGAGCTACCTAACAGAACGGTCTTCAATGTGTCCATTCAACTTACCGAGTTAAACTCGTGTGTTGAAGGGGAAGTCAGGAAACGCTTTCTGTGGAGAGATCTCAAAACAGGAATTTCCAGCACTATTCCCGCATATAACGAAATAGCAGTAAAACTCTGCCTAAAACACAGAAGCAACGTATCCTTCAAACTGGTCTGCTGTGCGTTTGTTCAACTAAGTGAGTTAAATCTCCCTTTAGATTCAGGAGTTAGAAACACGTTTCTGCTCAGAGCTGTGTTTGGACATTTCTCAGTGAATGGGAGCCTATGCTGTAAAGAGAACTGTCTGCTAGTGAAACCAAAACGGAGCTACCTAACAGATCGGTCTTCAATGTGTGCATTCAACTTACCGAGTTAAACTCGTGTGTTGAAGAAAAAGTCTGGAAAATCTTTCTGTGGAGAGATCTCAAAACAGGCATTTCCAGCACTATTCCCGCATATAACGAAATAGCAGTAAAACTCTGCCTAAAACACAGAAGCAACGTAGCCTTCAATCTGCTCTGCTGTGCGTTTGTTCAGCTAAGTGAGTTAAATCTCACTTTAGAGTCAGGAGTTAGAAACAAGTTTCTGCTAAGAGCTGCGTTTGGACATTACTCAGTGAATGGGAGCCTATTCTGTAAGGAGAACTGTCTGCTTGAGAAACCAAAACGGAGCTACCTAACAGAACGGTCTTGAATGTGTGCATTCAACATACCGACATAAACCCGTGTGTTGAAGGGGAAGTCTGGAAACGCTTTCTGTGGAGAGATCTCAAAACAGGCATTTCCAGCACTATTCCGGCATATAAAGAAATAGCAGTAAAACTCTGCCTAAAACACAGAAGCAACGCATCCTTCAATCTGCTCTGCTGTGCGTTTGTTCAGCTAAGTGAGTTAAATCTCCCTTTAGATTCAGGAGTTAGAAACACGTTTCTGTTAAGAGCTACGTTGAGACATTTCTCAGTGAATTGGAGCCCATGCTGTAAGGAGAACTGTCTGCGTGTGAAACCTAAACAGAGCTACCTAACAGAACGGTCTTCAATGTGTGCATTCAACTTACCGAGTTAAACTCCTGTGTTGAAGGGGATGTCTGGAAACACTTTCTGTGGGGAGATCTCAGTACAGGCATTTCCAGGACTATTCCCGCATATAATGAAGTAGCAGTAAATCTCTGCCTAAAACACAGAAGCAACGTATCCTTCAATCTGCTCTGCTGTGCGTTTGTTCAGCTAAGTGAGTTAAATCTCCCTTTAGATTCAGGAGTTAGAAACACCTTTCTGCTAAGGGCTGCGTTTGGACATTTCTCTGTGAATGGGAGCCTATGCTGTAAGGAGAACTCTCTGCTTGTGAAACCAAAACGGAGCTACCTAACAGAACGGTCTTCAACGTGTGCATTCAACTTACAGATTTAAACTTTTGTGTTGAAAGGGAAGACTGGAAACGCTTTCTGTGGAGAGATCTCAAAACCGGCATTTCCAGCACTATTCCCGCATATAACGAAATAGCAGTAAAACTCTGCCTAAAACACAGAAGCAACGTATCCGTCAATCTGCCCTGCTGTGCGTTTGTTCAGTTAAGTGAGTTAAATCTCACTTTAGATTCAGGAGTTAGAAACACGTTTCTGCTAAGAGCTGCGTTTGGACATTTCTCAGTGAATGGGAGCCTATGCTGTAAGGAGAACTGTCTGCTTATGAAAAGAAAACGGAGCTACCTAACAGTACGGTCTTCAATGTGTCCATTCAACATACCGAGTTAAACTCGTGTGTTGACGGGGAAGTCTGGAAACGCTTTCTCTGGAGAGATCTCAAAACAGGCATTTCCAGCACTATTCCTGCATATAACGAAATCACAGTATAACTCTGCCTAAAACACAGTAGCAACGTATCCTTCAAACTGCTCTGCTGTTCGTTTGTTCAGCTAAGTGAGGTAAATCTCCCTTTAGATTCAGGAGTTAGAAACAAGTTTCTGCTGAGAGCTGCGTTTGGACATTTCTCAGTGAATGGGAGCCTATGCTGTAAAGAGAACTGTCTGCTAGTGAAACCAAAACGGAGCTACCTAACAGAACGGTCTTCAATGTGTGAATTCAACTTACCGAGTTAAACTCGTGTGTTGAAGAAGAAGTCTGGAAAATCTTTCTGTGGAGAGATGTCAAAACAGGCATTTTCAGCACTATTCCCGCATATAACGAAATAGCAGTAAAACTCTGCCTAAAACACAGAAGCAACGTAGCCTTCAATCTGCTCTGCTGTGCCTTTGTTCAGCTAAGTGATTTAAATCTCCCTTTAGATTCACGAGTTAGAAACACGATTCTGCTAACAGCTGCGTTTGGACATTTCTCAGTGAATGGGAGCCTATGCTGTAAGGAGAACTGCCTGCTTGTGAAACCAATAGGGAGCTACATAACAGAAGGGTCTTCAATGTGTCCATTCAACTTACCGAGTTAAACTCGTGTGTTGAAGGGGAAGTCTGGAAACGCTTTCTGTGGAGAGATCTCAAAACAGGAATTTCCAGCACTATTCCCGCATATAACGAAGTAGCAGTAAAACTCTGCCTAAAACACAGAAGCAACGTATCCTTCAATCTGCTCTGCTGTTCGTTTGTTCAACTAAGTGAGTTAAATCTCCCTTTAGATACAGGAGTTAGAAACACGTTTCTGCTAAGAGCTGCGTTTGGACATTTCTCAGTGAATGGGAGCCTATGCTGTAAGGAGAAATGTCTGCTTGTGAAACCAAAACGGAGCTACCTAACAGAGCGGTCTTTAATGTGTGCATTCAACTTACCTAGATATACTCGTGTGTTTAAGGAAAAGTTTGGAAACGCGTTCTGTGGAGAGATCTCAAAACAGGCATTTCCAGCATTATTCCCGCATATAACGAAATAGCAGTAAAACTCTGCCTAAAACACAGAAACAACGTATCCTTCAATATACTGTGCTGTGCGTTTGTTCAGCTAAGTGAGATAAATCTCCCTGTAGATTCAGGAGTTAGAAACACGTTTCTGCTAAGACCTGCATTTGGACATTTCTCAGTGAATGGGAGCCTATGCTGTAAGGAGAACTGTCTGCTTGTGAAACCAAAACGGGGCTACCTAACAGAACGGTCTTCAATATGTGCATTCAACTTACCGAGTTATACTCGTGTGTTGAAGGGGAAGTCTGGAAATTCTTTCTGTGGAGGGATCTCAAAACAGGCATTTCCAGCACTATTCCCGCATATAACGAAATAGCAGTAAAACTCTGCCTAAAACACAGAAGAAACGTATACTTCAATCTGCTCTGCTGTGCGTTTTTTCAGCTAAGTGAGTTAAATCTCCCTTTAGATTCAGGAGTTAGAAACACGTATCTGATAAGAGCTGCGTTTGGACATTTCGCAGTGAAAGGGAGCCTATGCTGTAAGGAGAACTGTTCTGCTTGGGAAACCAAAACGGGGCTACCTAACAGAACGGTCTTGAATGTGTGCATTCAACTTACCGAGTTACACTCGTGTGTTGAAGGGGAAGTCTGGAAACGCTTTCTGTGGAGAGATCTCAAAAAAGGCATTTCCAGCACTATTCCCGCATATAACGAAATAGCAGTAAAACTCTGCCTAAAACAAAGAAGCAACGTATCCTTCAATCTGCTCTGCTGCGCGTTTGTTCAGCTAAGTGAGTTAAATCTCCCTTTAGATTCAGGAGTTAGAAACACGTTTCTGCTAAGAGCTGCGTTTGGACATTTCTCAGTGAATGGGAGCTTACGCTGTAAGGAGAACCCTCTGCTTGTAAAACCAAAACGGAGCTACCTAACAGAACGGTCTTGAAGGTGTGCATTCCACTTACCGAGTTCAACTCCTGTGTTGAAGGGGAAGTCTGGAAACGCTTTCTGTGGAGAGATCTCAAAACAGGCATTTCCAGCACTATTACCGCATATAACGAAATAGCAGTAAAACTCTGCCTGAAACACAGAAGCAACGTGTCCTTCAATCTGCTCTGCTGTGCCTTTGTTCAGCTAAGTGAGTTAAATCTCCCTTTTGATTCAGGAGTTAGAAACACGTTTCTGCTAATTGCTGCGTTTGGACATTTCTCAGTGAATGGGAGCCTATGCCTTAAGGAGAACTGTCTGCTTGGGAAACCAAAACGGAACTACCTAACAGAACGGTCTTCAATTCGTGCATTCAACTTACCGAGTTAAACTCGTGTGTTGAAGTGGAAGTCTGGAAACGCTTTCTGTGCAGAGATATCAAAACAGGCATTTCCAGCACCATTCCCGCATATAACGAAATAGCAGTAAAACTCTGCCTAAAACACAGAAGCCACGTATCCTTCGATCTGCTCTGCTGTGCGTTTGTTCAGCTAAGTGAGTTAAATCTCCCTTTAGATTCAGGAGTTAGAATCACGTTTCTGCTAAGTGCTGCGTTTGGACATTTCTCAGTGAATGGGAGCCTATGCTGTAAGGAGAACTGTCGGCCTGGGAAACCAAAACGGAGCTACCTAACCGAACGGTCTTCAAAGTGTGCATTGAACTTAACGAGTTAAACTCGTGTGTTGAATGGGAAGTCTGGAAACGCTTTCTGTGGAGACATCTCAAAACAGGCATTTCCAGAACTATTCCCGCATATAACGAAATAGCAGTAAAACTCTGCCTAAAACACAGAAGCAACGTATCTTTGAATCTGCTCTGCTGTGCGTTTGTTCAGCTAAGTGAGTTAAATCTCCCTTTAGATTCAAGACTTACAAACACGTTTCTGCTAAGAGCTGCGTTTGTACACTTGTCAGTGAATGGGAGCCTATGGTGTAAGGAGAACCGTTTGCTTGGGAAACCAAAACGGATCTACCTAACAGAACGGTTTTCAATGTGTGCATTCAACTTACCGAGTTAAACCCGTGTGTTGAAGGGGAAGTCTGTAAACGCTTTCTTTGGAGAGATCTCAAAACAGGCATTTCCAGCATTATTCCCTCATATAACGAAATAGCAGTAAAACTCTGCCTAAAACAGAGAAGCAACGTATCCTTCAATCTGCTCTGCTGTGCGTTTGTTCAGATAGGTGAGTTAAATCTCCCTTTAGATTCAGGAGTTAGAAAAACGTTTCTGCTAAAAGCTGCGTTTGGACATTTCTCAGTGAATTGGAGCCTATGCTGTAAGGAGACTTGTCTGCTTGGGAAACCAAAACGGAGCTACCTAACAGAACGGTCTTCAACGTGTGCATTCACCTTATCGAGTTAAACTCGTGTGTTGAAGGGGAAGACTGGAAACACTTTCTGTGGGGAGATCTCAGAACAGGCATTTCCAGGACTATTTCCGCATATAACGAAGTAGCAGTAAATCTCTGCCTAAAATACAGAAGCAACGTATCCTTCTATCTGTTCTGCTGTGCGTTTGTTCAGCTAAGTGAGTTAAATCTCCGTTTAGATTCAGGAGTTAAATACACCTTTCTGCTAAGGGCTGCGTTTGGACATTTCTCAGTGAATGGGAGCCTATGCTGTAAGGAGAACTGCCTGCTTGTGAAACCAAAACGGAGCTACCTAACAGAACGGTCTTCAATGTGTCCATTCAACTTACCAAGTTAAACTCGTGTGTTGAAGGGGAAGTCAGGAAACGCTTTCTGTGGAGAGATCTCAAAACAGGAATTTCCAGCACTATTCCCGCATATAACGAAATAGCAGTAAAACTCTGCCTAAAACACAGAAGCAACGTATCCTTCAATCTGCTCTGCTGTGCGTTTGTTCAACTGAGTGAGTTAAATCTCCCTTTAGACTCAGGAGTTAGAAACACGTTTCTGCTCAGAGCTGCGTTTGGACATTTCTCAGTGAATGGGAGCCTATGCTGTAAAGAGAACTGTCTGCTAGTGAAACCAAAACGGAGCTACCTAACAGATCGGTCTTCAATGTGTGCATTCAACTTACCGAGTTCAACTCGTGTGTTGAAGAAGAAGTCTGGAAAATCTTTCTGTGGAGAGATCTCAAAACAGGCATTTCCAGCAATATTCTCGCATATAAGGAAATAGCAGTAAAAGTCTGCCTAAAACACAGAAGCAACTCATCCTTCAATCTGCTCTGCTCTGCGTTTGTTCAGCTAAGTGAGTTAAATCTCCCTTTAGATTCAGGAGTTAGAAACACGTTTCTGTTAAGAGCTACGTTGAGACATTTCTCAGTGAATGGGAGCCCATGCTGTAAGGAGAACTGTCTGCGTGTGAAACCTAAACAGAGCTACCTAACAGAACGGTCTTCAATGTGTGCATTCAACTTACCGAGTTAAACTCGTGTGTTGAAGGGGAAGTCTGGAAACACTTTCTGTGGGGAGATCTCAGAACAGGCATTTCCAGGACTATTCCCGCATATAATGAAGTAGCAGTAAATCTCTGCCTAAAACACAGAAGCAACGTATCCTTCAATCTGCTCTGCTGTGCGTTTGTTCAGCTAAGTGAGTTAAATCTCCCTTTAGATTCAGGAGTTAGAAACACCTTTCTGCTAAGGGCTGCGTTTGGACATTTCTCAGTGAATGGGAGCCTATGCTGTAAGGAGAACTCTCTGCTTGTGAAACCAAAACGGAGCTACCTAACAGAACGGTCTTCAACGTGTGCATTCAACTTACAGATTTAAACTTTTGTGTTGAAAGGGAAGACTGGAAACGCTTTCTGTGGAGAGATCTCAAAACCGGCATTTCCAGCACTATTCCCGCATATAACGAAATAGCAGTAAAACTCTGCCTAAAACACAGAAGCAACGTATCCGTCAATCTGCCCTGCTGTGCGTTTGTTCAGTTAAGTGAGTTAAATCTCACTTTAGATTCAGGAGTTAGAAACACGTTTCTGCTAAGAGCTGCGTTTGGACATTTCTCAGTGAAGGGGAGCCTATGCTGTAAGGAGAACTGTCTGCTTATGAAAAGAAAACGGAGCTACCTAACAGTACGGTCTTCAATGTGTCCATTCAACATACCGAGTTAAACTCGTGTGTTGACGGGGAAGTCTGGAAACGCTTTCTCTGGAGAGATCTCAAAACAGGCATTTCCAGCACTATTCCTGCATATAACGAAATCACAGTATAACTCTGCCTAAAACACAGTAGCAACGTATCCTTCAAACTGCTCTGCTGTTCGTTTGTTCAGCTAAGTGAGGTAAATCTCCCTTTAGATTCAGGAGTTAGAAACAAGTTTCTGCTGAGAGCTGCGTTTGGACATTTCTCAGTGAATGGGAGCCTATGCTGTAAAGAGAACTGTCTGCTAGTGAAACCAAAACGGAGCTACCTAACAGAACGGTCTTCAATGTGTGAATTCAACTTACCGAGTTAAACTCGTGTGTTGAAGAAGAAGTCTGGAAAATCTTTCTGTGGAGAGATGTCAAAACAGGCATTTTCAGCCCTATTCCCGCATATAACGAAATAGCAGTAAAACTCTGCCTAAAACACAGAAGCAACGTAGCCTTCAATCTGCTCTGCTGTGCCTTTGTTCAGCTAAGTGATTTAAATCTCCCTTTAGATTCACGAGTTAGAAACACGTTTCTGCTAACAGCTGCGTTTGGACATTTCTCAGTGAATGGGAGCCTATGCTGTAAGGAGAACTGCCTGCTTGTGAAACCAATAGGGAGCTACATAACAGAAGGGTCTTCAATGTGTCCATTCAACTTACCGAGTTAAACTCGTGTGTTGAAGGGGAAGTCTGGAAACGCTTTCTGTGGAGAGATCTCAAAACAGGAATTTCCAGCACTATTCCCGCATATAACGAAGTAGCAGTAAAACTCTGCCTAAAACACAGAAGCAACGTATCCTTCAATCTGCTCTGCTGTTCGTTTGTTCAACTAAGTGAGTTAAATCTCCCTTTAGATACAGGAGTTAGAAACACGTTTCTGCTAAGAGCTGCGTTTGGACATTTCTCAGTGAATGGGAGCCTATGCTGTAAGGAGAACTGTCTGCTTGTGAAACCAAAACGGAGCTACCTAACAGAACGGTCTTCAATGTGTGCATTCAACTTACCGAGTTAAACCCGTGTTTTAAAGGGGAAGTCTTGAAACGCTTTCTGTTGAGAGATCTCAAAACAGGCATTTCCAGCACTATTCCCGCATATAAAGAAATAGCAGTAAAACTCTGCCTAAAACACAGAAGCAACGTATCCTTCAATATGCTCTGCTGTGCGTTTGTTCAGCTAAGTGAGGTAAATCTCCCTGTAGATTCAGGAGTTAGAAACACGTTTCTGATAAGACCTGCGTTTGGACATGTCACAGTGAATGGGAGCCTATGCTTTAAGGAGAACTGTCTGCTTGTCAAACCAAAACGGGGCTACCTAACACAACGGTCTTCAATGTGTGCACTCAACTTACCGAGTTATACTCGTGTGTTGAAGGGGAAGTCTGGAAACTCTTTCTGTGGAGAGATCTCAAAACAGGCATTTCCAGCACTATTCCCGCATATAACGAAATAGCAGTAAAACTCTGCCTAAAACACAGAAGAAACGTATACTTCAATCTGCTCTGCTCTGCGTTTGTTCAGCTAAGTGAGTTAAATCTCCCTTTAGATTCAGGAGTTAGAAACACGTTTCTGCTAAGGGCTGTGTTTGGACATTTCTCAGTGAATGGGAGCCTATGTTGTAAGGGGAACTGTCTGCTTGGGAAACCAAAACGGGGCTACCTAACAGAACGGTCTTCAAAGTGTGCATTCCACTTACCGAGTTGAACTCGTGTGTTGAAGGGGAAATCTGGAAACGCTTTCTGTGGAGAGATCTCAAAACAGGCATTTCCAGCACTATTCCCGCATATAACGAAATAGCAGTAAAACTCTGCCTAAAACACAGAAGCAACGTATCTTTCAATATGCTGTGCTGTGCGTTTGTTCAGCTAAGTGAGATAAATCTCCCTTTAGATTCAGGAGTTAGAAACACGTTTCTGCTAAGACCTGCATTTGGACATTTCTCAGTGAATGGGAGCCTATGCTGTAAGGAGAACTGTCTGCTTGTGAAACCAAAACGGGGCTACCTAACAGAACGGTCTTCAATATGTGCATTCAACTTACCGAGTTATACTCGTGTGTTGAAGGGGAAGTCTGGAAATTCTTTCTGTGGAGGGATCTCAAAACAGGCATTTCCAGCACTATTCCCGCATATAACGAAATAGCAGTAAAACTCTGCCTAAAACACAGAAGAAACGTATACTTCAATCTGCTCTGCTGTGCGTTTTTTCAGCTAAGTGAGTTAAATCTCCCTTTAGATTCAGGAGTTAGAAACACGTTTCTGATAAGAGCTGCGTTTGGACATTTCGCAGTGAATGGGAGCCTATGCTGTAAGGAGAACTGTTCTGCTTGGGAAACCAAAACGGGGCTACCTAACAGAACGGTCTTGAATGTGTGCATTCAACTTACCGAGTTACACTCGTGTGTTGAAGGGGAAGTCTGGAAACGCTTTCTGTGGAGAGATCTCAAAAAAGGCATTTCCAGCACTATTCCCGCATATAACGAAATAGAAGTAAAACTCTGCCTAAAACAAAGAAGCAACGTATCCTTCAATCTGCTCTGCTGCGCGTTTGTTCAGCTAAGTGAGTTAAATCTCCCTTTAGATTCAGGAGTTAGAAACACGTTTCTGCTAAGAGCTGCGTTTGGACATTTCTCAGTGAATGGGAGCTTACGCTGTAAGGAGAACCCTCTGCTTGTAAAACCAAAACGGAGCTACCTAACAGAACGGTCTTGAAGGTGTGCATTCCACTTACCGAGTTCAACTCCTGTGTTGAAGGGGAAGTCTGGAAACGCTTTCTGTGGAGAGATCTCAAAACAGGCATTTCCAGCACTATTCCCGCATATAACGAAATAGCAGTAAAACTCTGCCTGAAACACAGAAGCAACGTGTCCTTCAATCTGCTCTGCTGTGCGTTTGTTCAGCTAAGTGAGTTAAATCTCACTTTCGATTCAGGAGTTAGAAACACGTTTCTGCTAAGTGCTGCGTTTGGACATTTCTCAGTGAATGGGAGCCTATGCTGTAAGGAGAACTGTCTGCTTCTGAAACCAAAACGGAGCTACCTAACAGAACGGTCTTCAATGTGTGCATTCAACGTACCGAGTTAAACACGTGTGTTGAAGGGGAAGTCTGGAAAGGCTTTCTGTGGAGAGATCTCAAAACAGGCATTTCCAGCACTATTCCCGCATATAACGAAATAGCAGTAAAACTCTGCCTAAAACACAGAAGCAACATAGCCTTCAATCTGCTCTGCTCTGCGTTTGTTCAGCTAAGTGAGTTAAATCTCCCTTTAGATTCAGGAGTTAGAAACACGTTTCTGCTAAGGGCTGTGTTTGGACATTTCTCAGTGAATGGGAGCCTATGTTGTAAGGGGAACTGTCTGCTTGGGAAACCAAAACGGAGCTACCTAACAGGACGGTCTTCAATGTGTGCATTCAACTTACCGAGTTAAACTCGTGTTTTGAAGGGGAAGTCTGGAAACGTTTTCTGTGGAGAGATCTCTAAACAGGCATTTCCAGCACTATTCCCGCATATAACGAAATAGCAGTAAAACTCTGCCTAAAACACAGTAGCAACGTATCCTTCAATCTGCTCTAATGTGCGTTTGTTCAGCTAAGTGAGTTAAATCTCCCTTTAGATTCAGGAGTTAGAAACACGTATCTGATAAGAGCTGCGTTTGGACATTTCGCAGTGAATGGGAGCCTATGCTGTAAGGAGAACTGTTCTGCTTGGGAAACCAAAGCGGGGCTACCTAACAGAACGGTCTTGAATGTGTGCATTCAACTTACCGAGTTACACTCGTGTGTTGAAGGGGAAGTCTGGAAACGCTTTCTGTGGAGAGATCTCAAAAAAGGCATTTCCAGCACTATTCCCGCATATAACGAAATAGCAGTAAAACTCTGCCTAAAACAAAGAAGCAACGTATCCTTCAATCTGCTCTGCTGCGCGTTTGTTCAGCTAAGTGAGTTAAATCTCCCTTTAGATTCAGGAGTTAGAAACACGTTTCTGCTATGAGCTGCGTTTGGACATTTCTCAGTGAATGGGAGCTTACGCTGTAAGGAGAACCCTCTGCTTGTAAAACCAAAACGGAGCTACCTAACAGAACGGTCTTGAAGGTGTGCATTCCACTTACCGAGTTCAACTCCTGTGTTGAAGGGGAAGTCTGGAAACGCTTTCTGTGGAGAGATCTCAAAACAGGCATTTCCAGCACTATTCCCGCATATAACGAAATAGCAGTAAAACTCTGCCTGAAACACAGAAGCAACGTGTCCTTCAATCTGCTCTGCTGTGCCTTTGTTCAGCTAAGTGAGTTAAATCTCCCTTTAGATTCAGGAGTTAGAAACACGTTTCTGCTAATTGCTGCGTTTGGACATTTCTCAGTGAATGGGAGCCTATGCCTTAAGGAGAACTGTCTGCTTGGGAAACCAAAACGGAACTACCTAACAGAACGGTCTTCAATTCGTGCATTCAACTTACCGAGTTAAACTCGTGTGTTGAAGTGGAAGTCTGGAAACGCTTTCTGTGCAGAGATATCAAAACAGGCATTTCCAGCACCATTCCCGTATATAACGAAATAGCAGTAAAACTCTGCCTAAAACACAGAAGCCACGTATCCTTCGATCTGCTCTGCTGTGCGTTTGTTCAGCTAAGTGAGTTAAATCTCCCTTTATATTCAGGAGTTAGAATCAAGTTTCTGCTAAGTGCTGCGTTTGGACATTTCTCAGTGAATGGGAGCCTATGCTGTAAGGAGAACTGTCGGCTTGGGAAACCAAAACGTAGCTACCTAACCGAACGGTCTTCAAAGTGTGCATTGAACTTAACGAGTTAAACTCGTGTGTTGAATGGGAAGTCTGGAAACGCTTTCTGTGGAGACATCTCAAAACAGGCATTTCCAGAACTATTCTCGCATATAACGAAATAGCAGTAAAACTCTGCCTAAAACACAGAAGCAACGTATCTTTGAATCTGCTCTGCTGTGCGTTTGTTCAGCTAAGTGAGTTAAATCTCCCTTTAGATTCAGGAGTTAGAAACACGTTTCTGCTAAGAACTGCGTTTGGACATTTCTCAGTTAATGGGAGCCTATGCTGTAAGGAGAACTGTCTGCTTGTGAAACCAAAACGGAGCTACCTAACAGAACGGTCTTCAATGTGTGCATTCAACTTACCGAGTTAAACTCGTGTTTTAAAGGGGAAGTCTTGAAACGCTTTCTGTTGAGAGATCTCAAAACAGGCATTTCCAGCACTATTCCCGCATATAAAGAAATAGCAGTAAAACTCTGCCTAAAACACAGAAGCAACGTATCCTTCAATATGCTCTGCTGTGCGTTTGTTCAGCTAAGTGAGGTAAATCTCCCTGTAGATTCAGGAGTTAGAAACACGTTTCTGATAAGACCTGCGTTTGGACATGTCACAGTGAATGGGAGCCTATGCTTTAAGGAGAACTGTCTGCTTGTCAAACCAAAACGGGGCTACCTAACACAACGGTCTTCAATGTGTGCACTCAACTTACCGAGTTATACTCGTGTGTTGAAGGGGAAGTCTGGAAACTCTTTCTGTGGAGAGATCTCAAAACAGGCATTTCCAGCACTATTCCCGCATATAACGAAATAGCAGTAAAACTCTGCCTAAAACACAGAAGAAACGTATACTTCAATCTGCTCTGCTCTGCGTTTGTTCAGCTAAGTGAGTTAAATCTCCCTTTAGATTCAGGAGTTAGAAACACGTTTCTGCTAAGGGCTGTGTTTGGACATTTCTCAGTGAATGGGAGCCTATGTTGTAAGGGGAACTGTCTGCTTGGGAAACCAAAACGGGGCTACCTAACAGAACGGTCTTCAAAGTGTGCATTCCACTTACCGAGTTGAACTCGTGTGTTGAAGGGGAAATCTGGAAACGCTTTCTGTGGAGAGATCTCAAAACAGGCATTTCCAGCACTATTCCCGCATATAACGAAATAGCAGTAAAACTCTGCCTAAAACACAGAAGCAACGTATCTTTCAATATGCTGTGCTGTGCGTTTGTTCAGCTAAGTGAGATAAATCTCCCTTTAGATTCAGGAGTTAGAAACACGTTTCTGCTAAGACCTGCATTTGGACATTTCTCAGTGAATGGGAGCCTATGCTGTAAGGAGAACTGTCTGCTTGTGAAACCAAAACGGGGCTACCTAACAGAACGGTCTTCAATATGTGCATTCAACTTACCGAGTTATACTCGTGTGTTGAAGGGGAAGTCTGGAAATTCTTTCTGTGGAGGGATCTCAAAACAGGCATTTCCAGCACTATTCCCGCATATAACGAAATAGCAGTAAAACTCTGCCTAAAACACAGAAGAAACGTATACTTCAATCTGCTCTGCTGTGCGTTTTTTCAGCTAAGTGAGTTAAATCTCCCTTTAGATTCAGGAGTTAGAAACACGTTTCTGATAAGAGCTGCGTTTGGACATTTCGCAGTGAATGGGAGCCTATGCTGTAAGGAGAACTCTTCTGCTTGGGAAACCAAAACGGGGCTACCTAACAGAACGGTCTTGAATGTGTGCATTCAACTTACCGAGTTACACTCGTGTGTTGAAGGGGAAGTCTGGAAACGCTTTCTGTGGAGAGATCTCAAAAAAGGCATTTCCAGCACTATTCCCGCATATAACGAAATAGCAGTAAAACTCTGCCTAAAACAAAGAAGCAACGTATCCTTCAATCTGCTCTGCTGCGCGTTTGTTCAGCTAAGTGAGTTAAATCTCCCTTTAGATTCAGGAGTTAGAAACACGTTTCTGCTAAGAGCTGCGTTTGGACATTTCTCAGTGAATGGGAGCTTATGCTGTAAGGAGAACCCTCTGCTTGTAAAACCAAAACGGAGCTACCTAACAGAACGGTCTTGAAGGTGTGCATTCCACTTACCGAGTTCAACTCCTGTGTTGAAGGGGAAGTCTGGAAACGCTTTCTGTGGAGAGATCTCAAAACAGGCATTTCCAGCACTATTCCCGCATATAACGAAATAGCAGTAAAACTCTGCCTGAAACACAGAAGCAACGTGTCCTTCAATCTGCTCTGCTGTGCGTTTGTTCAGCTAAGTGAGTTAAATCTCCCTTTCGATTCAGGAGTTAGAAACACGTTTCTGCTAAGTGCTGCGTTTGGACATTTCTCAGTGAATGGGAGCCTATGCTGTAAGGAGAACTGTCTGCTTCTGAAACCAAAACGGAGCTACCTAACAGAACGGTCTTCAATGTGTGCATTCAACGTACCGAGTTAAACACGTGTGTTGAAGGGGAAGTCTGGAAAGGCTTTCTGTGGAGAGATCTCAAAACAGGCATTTCCAGCACTATTCCCGCATATAACGAAATAGCAGTAAAACTCTGCCTAAAACACAGAAGCAACATAGCCTTCAATCTGCTCTGCTCTGCGTTTGTTCAGCTAAGTGAGTTAAATCTCCCTTTAGATTCAGGAGTTAGAAACACGTTTCTGCTAAGGGCTGTGTTTGGACATTTCTCAGTGAATGGGAGCCTATGTTGTAAGGGGAACTGTCTGCTTGGGAAACCAAAACGGAGCTACCTAACAGGACGGTCTTCAATGTGTGCATTCAACTTACCGAGTTAAACTCGTGTGTTGAAGGGGAAGTCTGGAAACGTTTTCTGTGGAGAGATCTCTAAACAGGCATTTCCAGCACTATTCCCGCATATAACGAAATAGCAGTAAAACTCTGCCTAAAACACAGAAGCAACGTATCCTTCAATCTGCTCTAATGTGCGTTTGTTCAGCTAAGTGAGTTAAATCTCCCTTTAGATTCAGGAGTTAGAAACACGTTTCTGCTAAGTGCTGCGTTTGGACATTTCTCAGTGAATTGGAGCGTATTCTGTAAGGAGAACTGTCTGCTTGTGAAACCAAAACGGAGCTACCTAACAGAACGGTCTTCAATGTGTGCATTCAACTTACCGTGTTAAACTCCTGTGTTGAATGGGAAGTCTGGAAAGGCTTTCTGTGGAGAGATCTCAAAACAGGCATTTCCAGCACTATTCCCGCATATAACGAAATAGCAGTAAAACTCTGCCTAAAACACAGAAGGAAGGTATGCTTCAATCTGCCCTGCTGTGCGTTTGTTCAGCTAATTGAGTTAAATCACCCTATAGATTCAGGAGTTAGAAACACGTTTCTGCTAAGAGCTGCGTTTGGACATTTCTCAGTGAATGGGTGCCTATGCTTTAAGGAGAACTGTCTGCTTGGGAAAACAAAACGGGGTTACCTAACAGAACGGTCTTCAATGTGTGCATTGAACTTACAGAGTTAAACTCGTGTGTTGAAGGGGAAGTCTGGAAACGCTTTCTGTGGAGAGATCTCTAAACAGGCATTTCCAGCACTATTCCCACATATAACGAAATAGCAGTAAAATTCTGCCTAAAACACAGAAGAAACGTATCTTTCAATCTGCTCTGCTGTGCGTTTGTTCAGCTAAGTGAGTTAAATCTCCCTTTAGATTCAGGAGTTAGAAACACGTTTCTGCTAAGAGCTGCGTTTGGACATTTCTCAGTTAATGGGAGCCTACGCTGTAAGGAGAACTGTCTGCTTGTGAAACCAAAACGGAGCTACCTAACAGAACGGTCTTCAATGTGTGGATTCAACTTTCCGAGTTACACTCGTGTGTTGGATGGGAACTCTGGAAACGCTTTCTGTGGAGAGATCTCAAAACAGGCATTTCCAGCACTATTCCCGCATATAACGAAATAGCAGTAAAACTCTGCCTAAAACACAGAAGCAACGTATCCTTCAATCTTCTCTGCTGTGCGTTTGTTCAGCTAAGTGAGTAAAATCTCCCTTTAGATTCAGGAGTTAGAAACACGTTTCTGCTAAGAGCTGCGTTTGGACATTTCTCAGTGAATGGGAGCCTATACTGTAAGGAGAACTGTCTGCTTGTGAAAGAAAAACGGAGGTACCTAACAGAACGGCCTTCAATGTGTGCATTCAACTTACCGAGATAAACCCGTGTGTTGAAGGGGAAGTCTGGAAACGCTTTCTGTGGAGAGATCTCAAAACAGGCACTTCCAGTACTATTCCCGCATATAACGAAATTGCAGTAAAACTCTGCCTAATACACAGAAGCAACGTATCCTTCAATCTGCTCTGCTGTGCGTTTGTTCAGCTAAGTGAGTTAAATCTCCCTTTAGATTCAGGAGTTAGAAACACGTTTCTCCTAAGAGTTGTGTTTGGACATTTCTCAGTGAATGGGAGCCTATGCTGTAAGGAGAACTGTCTGCTTGGGAAACCAAAACGGATCTACCTAACAGAACGGTCTTCAATGTGTGCATTCAACTTACCGAGTTAAACTCGTGTGTTAAAGGGGAAGTCTGGAAACGCTTTATGTGGAGAGATCTCAAAACAGGCATTTCCAGCACTATTCCCGCATATAACGAAATAGCAGTAAAACTCTGCCTAAAACACAGAAGCAACGTATCCTTCAATCTGCTCTGCTCTGCGATTGTTCAGCTAAGTGAGTTAAATCTCCCTTTAGATTCAGGAGTTAGAAACACGTTTCTGCTAAGGGCTGTGTTTGGACATTTCTCAGTGAATGGGAGCCTATGTTGTAAGGGGAACTGTCTGCTTGGGAAACCAAAACGGAGCTACCTAACAGGACGGTCTTCAATGTGTGCATTCAACTTACCGAGTTAAACTCGTGTGATGAAGGGGAAGTCTGGAAACGTTTTCTGTGGAGAGATCTCTAAACAGGCATTTCCAGCACTATTCTCGCATATAACGAAATAGCAGTAAAACTCTGCCTAAAACACAGAAGCAACGTATCCTTCAATCTGCTCTAATGTGCCTTTCTTCAGCTAAGTGAGTTAAATCTCCCTTTAGATTCAGGAGGTAGATACACGTTTCTGCTAAGAGCTGCGTTTGGACATTTCTCAGTGAATCGGAGCGTATGCTGTATGGAGAACTGTCTGCTTGTGAAACCAAATCGGAGGTACCTAACAGAAAGGTCTTCAATGTGTGCATTCAACTTACCGTGTTAAATTCCTGTGTTGAATGGGAAGTCTGGAAACGCTTTCTGTGGAGAGATCTCAAAACAGACATTTCCAGCACTATTCCCGCATATAACGAAATAGCAGTAAAACTCTGCCTAAAACACAGAAGCAACGTATCCTTCAATCTCCTCTGCTGTGCGTTTGTTCAGCTAAGTGAGTTCAATCTCCCTTTAGATTCAGGAGTTAGAAACACGTTTCTGCTAAGAGCTGCGTTTGGACATTTCTCAATGAATGGGAGCCTATGCTGTAAGGAGAACTGTCTGCTTGTGAAACCAAAACGGAGCAACCTAACAGAACGGTTTTCAGTGTGTGCATTCAACTTTCCGAGTTAAACCCGTGTGATGAAGGGGAAGTCTGGAAACGCTTTCTGTGGAGAGATCTCAAAAGAGGCATTTCCAGCACTTTTCCCGCATATAACGAAATAGCAGTAAAACTGTGCCTAAAACACAGAAGCAACGTATGCTTCAATCTGCTCTGCTGTGCCTTTGTTCAGCTAATTGAGTTAAATCACCCTATAGATTCAGGAGTTAGAAACACGTTTCTGCTAAGAGCTGCGTTTGGACATTTCTCAGTGAATGGGTGCCTATACTTTAAGGAGAACTGTCTGCTTGGGAAACCAAAACGGAGCTACCTAACAGAACGGTCTTCAATGTGTGCTTTCTACTTACCGAGTTAAACTCGTGTTTTAAAGGGGAAGTCTTTAAACGCTTTCTGTTGAGAGATCTCAAAACCGGCATTTCCAGCACTATTCCCGCATATAACGAAATAGCAATAAAACTCTGCCTAAAACACAGAAGGAACGTATCCTTCAATATGCTCTGCTGTGCGTTTCTTCAGCTAAGTAAGGTAAATCTCCCTTAAGATTCAGGAGTTAGAATCACGTTTCCGCTAAGGGCTGCGTTTGGACATTTCTCAGTGAATGGGAGACAATTCTGTAAGGGGAACTGTCTGCTTGGGAAACCAAAACGGAGCTACCTAACAGAACGGTCTTCAATGTGTGCATTCAACTTACCGAGATAAACCCGTGTGTTGAAGGGGAAGTCTGGAAACGCTTTCTGTGGAGAGATCTCAAAACAGGCATTTCCAGTACTATTCCCGCATATAACGAAATAGCAGTAAACCTCTGCCTAAAACACAGAAGCCACGTATCCTTCAATCTGCTCTGCTGTGCGTTTGTTCAGCTAAGTGAGTTAAATCTCCCTTTAGATTCAGGAGTTAGAAACACGTTTCTCCTAAGAGCTGTGTTTGGACATTTCTCAGTGAATGGGAGCCTATGCTGTAATGAGAACTGTCTGCTTGGGAAACCAAAACGGATCTACCTAACAGAACGGTCTTCAATGTGTGCATTCAACTTACCGAGTTAAACTCGTGTGTTAAAGGGGAAGTCTGGAAACGCTTTCTGTGGAGAGATCTCAAAACAGGCATTTCCATCACTATTCCCGCATAAAACGAAATAGCAGCAAAACTCTGCCTAAAACACAGAAAAAACGTATCCCTCAATCTGCCCTGCTGTGCGTTTGTTCAGCTAAGTGAGTTAAATCTCCCTTTAGATTCAGGAGTTAGAATCACGTTTCTGCTAAGAGCTGCATTTGGACATTTCTCAGTGAATTGGAGCCTATGCTGTAAGGAGAACTGTCTCCTTGGGAAACCAAAACGGAGCTACCTAACAGAACGGTCTTCAATTTGTGCATTCAACTTACCGAGTTAAACTCGTGTGTTGAAGTGGAAGTCTGGAAACGCTTTCTGTGGAGAGATATCAAAACAGGCATTTCCAGCACCATTCCCGCATAAAACGAAATAGCAGCAAAACTCTGCCTAAAACACAGAAAAAACGTATCTTTCAATTTGCTCTGCAGTGCGATGCTTCAGCTAAGTCAGTTAAATCTCCCTTTAGATTCAGGAGTTAGAAACACGTTTCTACTAACAGCTCCGTTTGGGCATTTCTCAGTGCACGGGATCCTATGCTGTAAGGAGAACTTTCTGCTTGGAAACCAAAACGTGGCTACCTAACAGAACGGTCTTGAATGTGTGCATTCAACTTACCGAGTTACACTCGTGTGTTGATGGGGAAGTCTGGAAACGATTTCTGTGGAGAGATCTCAAAACAGGCATTTCCAGCACTATTCCCGCATATAAGGAAATAGCAGTAAAACTCTGCCTAAAACAAAGAAGCAACGTATCCTTCAATCTGCTCTGCTGTGCCTTTGTTCAGCTAAGTGAGTTAAATCTCCCTTTAGATTCAGGAGTTAGAAACACGTTTCTGCTAATTGCTGCGTTTGGACATTTCTCAGTGAATGGGAGCCTATGCCTTAAGGAGAACTGTCTGCTTGGGAAACCAAAACGGAACTACCTAACAGAACGGTCTTCAATTCGTGCATTCAACTTACCGAGTTAAACTCGTGTGTTGAAGTGGAAGTCTGGAAACGCTTTCTGTGCAGAGATATCAAAACAGGCATTTCCAGCACCATTCCCGCATATAACGAAATAGCAGTAAAACTCTGCCTAAAACACAGAAGCCACGTATCCTTCGATCTGCTCTGCTGTGCGTTTGTTCAGCTAAGTGAGTTAAATCTCCCTTTAGATTCAGGAGTTAGAATCACGTTTCTGCTAAGTGCTGCGTTTGGACATTTCTCAGTGAATGGGAGCCTATGCTGTAAGGAGAACTGTCGGCTTGGGAAACCAAAACGGAGCTACCTAACCGAACGGTCTTCAAAGTGTGCATTGAACTTAAAGAGTTAAACTCGTGTGTTGAATGGGAAGTCTGGAAACGCTTTCTGTGGAGACATCTCAAAACAGGCATTTCCAGAACTATTCCCGCATATAACGAAATAGCAGTAAAACTCTGCCTAAAACACAGAAGCAACGTATCTTTGAATCTGCTCTGCTGTGCGTTTGTTCAGCTAAGTGAGTTAAATCTCCCTTTAGATTCAGGAGTTAGAAACACGTTTCTGCTAAGAACTGCGTTTGGACATTTCTCAGTTAATGGGAGCCTATGTTGTAAGGAGAACTGTCTGCTTGTGAAACCAAAACGGAGCTACCTAACAGAACGGTCTTCAATGTGTGCATTCAACTTACCGAGTTAAACTCGTGTTTTAAAGGGGAAGTCTTGAAACGCTTTCTGTTGAGAGATCTCAAAACAGGCATTTCCAGCACTATTCCCGCATATAAAGAAATAGCAGTAAAACTCTGCCTAAAACACAGAAGCAACGTATCCTTCAATATGCTCTGCTGTGCGTTTGTTCAGCTAAGTGAGGTAAATCTCCCTGTAGATTCAGGAGTTAGAAACACGTTTCTGATAAGACCTGCGTTTGGACATGTCACAGTGAATGGGAGCCTATGCTTTAAGGAGAACTGTCTGCTTGTGAAACCAAAACGGGGCTACCTAACACAACGGTCTTCAATGTGTGCACTCAACTTACCGAGTTATACTCGTGTGTTGAAGGGGAAGTCTGGAAACTCTTTCTGTGGAGAGATCTCAAAACAGGCATTTCCAGCACTATTCCCGCATATAACGAAATAGCAGTAAAACTCTGCCTAAAACACAGAAGAAACGTATACTTCAATCTGCTCTGCTGTGCGTTTGTTCAGCTAAGTGAATTAAATCTCCCTTTAGATTCAGGAGTTAGAAACACGTTTCTGCTAAGAGATGTGTTTGGACCTTTCACAGTGAATGGGAGCCTATGCTGTAAGGAGAACTGTCTGCTTGTGAAACCAAAACGGAGCTACCTAACAGAACGGTCTTCAATGTGTGCATTCAACTTACCGAGTTAAACTCGTGTGTTGAAGGGGAAGTCTGGAAACGCTTTCTTTGAAGATATCTCAAAACAGGCATTTCCAGCACTATTCCCGCATATAACGAAATAGCAGTAAAACTCTGCCTAAAACACATAAGCAACGTATCCTTCAATCTGCTCTGCTGCGCGTTTCTTCAGCTAAGTGAGTTAAATCTCCCTTTAGATTCAGGAGTTAGAAACACGTTTCTCCTAAGTGCTGCGTTTGGACATTTCTCAGTGAATGGGAGCCTATGCTGTAAGGAGAACTGTCCGCTTGTGAAACCAAAACGGAGATACCTAACAGAACGGTCTTCAATGTGTTCATTCAACTTACCGAGTTAAACTCCTGTGTTGAAGGGGAAGTATGGAAACGCTTTCTGTGGAGAGATTTCAAAACAGGCATTTCCAGCACTATTCCGGCATATAATGAAAGAGCAGTAAAACTCTGCCTAAAACACAGAAGCAACGTATCCTTCAATCTGCTCTGCTGTGCGTTTGTTCAGCTAAGTGAGTTAAATCTCCCTTTAGATTCAGGAGTTAGAAACACGTTTTTGCTAATAGCTGCGTTTGCATATTTCTCAGTGAATGGGAGCCTATGCTGTAAGGGGAACTGTCTGCTTGGGAAACCAAAACGGAGCTACCTAACAGAACGGTCTTCAATGTGTGGATTCAAATTACAGAGTTACACTCGTGGGTTGAAGGGGAAGTCTGGAAACGCTTTCTGTGGAGAGATCTCAAAACAGGCATTTCCAGCACTATTCCCGCATATAACGAAATAGCAGGAAAACCCTGCCTAAAACAACGAAGCAACGTATCCTTCAATCTGCTCTGCTGTGCGTTTGTTTACCTAAGTGAGTTGAATCTCCCTTTAGATTCAGGAGTTAGAAACACGTTTCTGCTACGAGCTGCGTTTGGACATTTCTCAGTGAATGGGAGCCTATGCTGTAAGGAGAACTCTCTGCTTGTGAAATCAAAACGGAGCGACCTAACAGAACGGTCTTCAATGTGTGCATTCAACTTACCGAGTTAAACACGTGTTTTAAAGGGGAAGTCTTGAAACGCTTTCTGTTGAGAGATCTCAAAACAGGCATTTCCAGCACTATTCCCGCATATAAAGAAATAGCAGTAAAACTCTGCCTAAAACACAGAAGCAACGTACCCTTCAATATGCTCTGCTGTGCGTTTGTTCAGCTAAGTGAGGTAAATCTCCCTGTAGATTCAGGAGTTAGAAACACGTTTCTGATAAGACCTGCGTTTGGACATGTCACAGTGAATGGGAGCCTATGCTTTAAGGAGAACTGTCTGCTTGTCAAACCAAAACGGGGCTACCTAACACAACGGTCTTCAATGTGTGCACTCAACTTACCGAATTATACTCGTGTGTTGAAGGGGAAGTCTGGAAACTCTTTCTGTGGAGAGATCTCAAAACAGGCATTTCCAGCACTATTCCCGCATATAACGAAATAGCAGTAAAACTCTGCCTAAAACACAGAAGAAACGTATACTTCAATCTGCTCTGCTCTGCGTTTGTTCAGCTAAGTGAGTTAAATCTCCCTTTAGATTCAGGAGTTAGAAACACGTTTCTGCTAAGGGCTGTGTTTGGACATTTCTCAGTGAATGGGAGCCTATGTTGTAAGGGGAACTGTCTGCTTGGGAAACCAAAACGGGGCTACCTAACAGAACGGTCTTCAAAGTGTGCATTCCACTTACCGAGTTGAACTCGTGTGTTGAAGGGGAAATCTGGAAACGCTTTCTGTGGAGAGATCTCAAAACAGGCATTTCCAGCACTATTCCCGCATATAACGAAATAGCAGTAAAACTCTGCCTAAAACACAGAAGCAACGTATCTTTCAATATGCTGTGCTGTGCGTTTGTTCAGCTAAGTGAGATAAATCTCCCTTTAGATTCAGGAGTTAGAAACACGTTTCTGCTAAGACCTGCATTTGGACATTTCTCAGTGAATGGGAGCCTATGCTGTAAGGAGAACTGTCTGCTTGTGAAACCAAAACGGGGCTACCTAACAGAACGGTCTTCAATATGTGCATTCAACTTACCGAGTTATACTCGTGTGTTGAAGGGGAAGTCTGGAAATCTTTCTGTGGAGGGATCTCAAAACAGGCATTTCCAGCACTATTCCCGCATATAACGAAATAGCAGTAAAACTCTGCCTAAAACAAAGAAGCAACGTATCCTTCAATCTGCTCTGCTGCGCGTTTGTTCAGCTAAGTGAGTTAAATCTCCCTTTAGATTCAGGAGTTAGAAACACGTTTCTGCTAAGAGCTGCGTTTGGACATTTCTCAGTGAATGGGAGCTTACGCTGTAAGGAGAACCCTCTGCTTGTAAAACCAAAACGGAGCTACCTAACAGAACGGTCTTGAAGGTGTGCATTCCACTTACCGAGTTCAACTCCTGTGTTGAAGGGGAAGTCTGGAAACGCTTTCTGTGGAGAGATCTCAAAACAGGCATTTCCAGCACTATTCCCGCATATAACGAAATAGCAGTAAAACTCTGCCTGAAACACAGAAGCAACGTGTCCTTCAATCTGCTCTGCTGTGCGTTTGTTCAGCTAAGTGAGTTAAATCTCACTTTCGATTCAGGAGTTAGAAACACGTTTCTGCTAAGTGCTGCGTTTGGACATTTCTCAGTGAATGGGAGCCTATGCTGTAAGGAGAACTGTCTGCTTCTGAAACCAAAACGGAGCTACATAACAGAACGGTCTTCAATGTGTGCATTCAACGTACCGAGTTAAACACGTGTGTTGAAGGGGAAGTCTGGAAAGGCTTTCTGTGGAGAGATCTCAAAACAGGCATTTCCAGCACTATTCCCGCATATAACGAAATAGCAGTAAAACTCTGCCTAAAACACAGAAGCAACATAGCCTTCAATCTGCGCTGCTCTGCGTTTGTTCAGCTAAGTGAGTTAAATCTCCCTTTAGATTCAGGAGTTAGAAACACGTTTCTGCTAAGGGCTGTGTTTGGACATTTCTCAGTGAATGGGAGCCTATGTTGTAAGGGGAACTGTCTGCTTGGGAAACCAAAACGGAGCTACCTAACAGGACGGTCTTCAATGTGTGCATTCAACTTACCGAGTTAAACTCGTGTGTTGAAGGGGAAGTCTGGAAACGTTTTCTGTGGAGAGATCTCTAAACAGGCATTTCCAGCACTATTCCCGCATATAACGAAATAGCAGTAAAACTCTGCCTAAAACACAGAAGCAACGTATCCTTCCATCTGCTCTAATGTGCGTTTGTTCAGCTAAGTGAGTTAAATCTCCCTTTAGATTCAGGAGTTAGAAACACGTATCTGATAAGAGCTGCGTTTGGACATTTCGCAGTGAATGGGAGCCTATGCTGTAAGGAGAACTGTTCTGCTTGGGAAACCAAAACGGGGCTACCTAACAGAACGGTCTTGAATGTGTGCATTCAACTTACCGAGTTACACTCGTGTGTTGAAGGGGAAGTCTGGAAACGCTTTCTGTGGAGATATCTCAAAAAAGGCATTTCCAGCACTATTCCCGCATATAACGAAATAGCAGTAAAACTCTGCCTAAAACAAAGAAGCAACGTATCCTTCAATCTGCTCTGCTGCGCGTTTGTTCAGCTAAGTGAGTTAAATCTCCCTTTAGATTCAGGAGTTAGAAACACGTTTCTGCTAAGAGCTGCGTTTGGACATTTCTCAGTGAATGGGAGCTTACGCTGTAAGGAGAACCCTCTGCTTGTAAAACCAAAACGGAGCTACCTAACAGAACGGTCTTGAAGGTGTGCATTCCACTTACCGAGTTCAACTCCTGTGTTGAAGGGGAAGTCTGGAAACGCTTTCTGTGGAGAGATCTCAAAACAGGCATTTCCAGCACTATTCCCGCATATAACGAAATAGCAGTAAAACTCTGCCTGAAACACAGAAGCAACGTGTCCTTCAATCTGCTCTGCTGTGCCTTTGTTCAGCTAAGTGAGTTAAATCTCCCTTTAGATTCAGGAGTTAGAAACACGTTTCTGCTAATTGCTGCGTTTGGACATTTCTCAGTGAATGGGAGCCTATGCCTTAAGGAGAACTGTCTGCTTGGGAAACCAAAACGGAACTACCTAACAGAACGGTCTTCAATTCGTGCATTCAACGTACCGAGTTAAACTCGTGTGTTGAAGTGGAAGTCTGGAAACGCTTTCTGTGCAGAGATATCAAAACAGGCATTTCCAGCACCATTCCCGCATATAACGAAATAGCAGTAAAACTCTGCCTAAAACACAGAAGCCACGTATCCTTCGATCTGCTCTGCTGTGCGTTTGTTCAGCTAAGTGAGTTAAATCTCCCTTTATATTCAGGAGTTAGAATCAAGTTTCTGCTAAGTGCTGCGTTTGGACAATTCTCAGTGAATGGGAGCCTATGCTGTAAGGAGAACTGTCGGCTTGGGAAACCAAAACGGAGCTACCTAACCGAACGGTCTTCAAAGTGTGCATTGAACTTAACGAGTTAAACTCGTGTGTTGAATGGGAAGTCTGGAAACGCTTTCTGTGGAGACATCTCAAAACAGGCATTTCCAGAACTATTCTCGCATATAACGAAATAGCAGTAAAACTCTGCCTAAAACACAGAAGCAACGTATCTTTGAATCTGCTCTGCTGTGCGTTTGTTCAGCTAAGTGAGTTAAATCTCCCTTTAGATTCAGGAGTTAGAATCACGTTTCTGCTAAGAACTGCGTTTGGACATTTCTCAGTTAATGGGAGCCTATGCTGTAAGGAGAACTGTCTGCTTGTGAAACCAAAACGGAGCTACCTAACAGAACGGTCTTCAATGTGTGCATTCAACTTACCGAGTTAAACTCGTGTTTTAAAGGGGAAGTCTTGAAACGCTTTCTGTTGAGAGATCTCAAAACAGGCATTTCCAGCACTATTCCCGCATATAAAGAAATAGCAGTAAAACTCTGCCTAAAACACAGAAGCAACGTATCCTTCAATATGCTCTGCTGTGCGTTTGTTCAGCTAAGTGAGGTAAATCTCCCTGTAGATTCAGGAGTTAGAAACACGTTTCTGATAAGACCTGCGTTTGGACATGTCACAGTGAATGGGAGCCTATGCTTTAAGGAGAACTGTCTGCTTGTCAAACCAAAACGGGGCTACCTAACACAACGGTCTTCAATGTGTGCACTCAACTTACCGAGTTATACTCGTGTGTTGAAGGGGAAGTCTGGAAACTCTTTCTGTGGAGAGATCTCAAAACAGGCATTTCCAGCACTATTCCCGCATATAACGAAATAGCAGTAAAACTCTGCCTAAAACACAGAAGAAACGTATACTTCAATCTGCTCTGCTCTGCGTTTGTTCAGCTAAGTGAGTTAAATCTCCCTTTAGATTCAGGAGTTAGAAACACGTTTCTGCTAAGGGCTGTGTTTGGACATTTCTCAGTGAATGGGAGCCTATGTTGTAAGGGGAACTGTCTGCTTGGGAAACCAAAACGGGGCTACCTAACAGAACGGTCTTCAAAGTGTGCATTCCACTTACCGAGTTGAACTCGTGTGTTGAAGGGGAAATCTGGAAACGCTTTCTGTGGAGAGATCTCAAAACAGGCATTTCCAGCACTATTCCCGCATATAACGAAATAGCAGTAAAACTCTGCCTAAAACACAGAAGCAACGTATCTTTCAATATGCTGTGCTGTGCGTTTGTTCAGCTAAGTGAGATAAATCTCCCTTTAGATTCAGGAGTTAGAAACACGTTTCTGCTAAGACCTGCATTTGGACATTTCTCAGTGAATGGGAGCCTATGCTGTAAGGAAAACTGTCTGCTTGTGAAACCAAAACGGGGCTACCTAACAGAACGGTCTTCAATATGTGCATTCAACTTACCGAGTTATACTCGTGTGTTGAAGGGGAAGTCTGGAAATTCTTTCTGTGGAGGGATCTCAAAACAGGCATTTCCAGCACTATTCCCGCATATAACGAAATAGCAGTAAAACTCTGCCTAAAACACAGAAGAAACGTATACTTCAATCTGCTCTGCTGTGCGTTTTTTCAGCTAAGTGAGTTAAATCTCCCTTTAGATTCAGGAGTTAGAAACACGTTTCTGATAAGAGCTGCGTTTGGACATTTCGCAGTGAATGGGAGCCTATGCTGTAAGGAGAACTCTTCTGCTTGGGAAACCAAAACGGGGCTACCTAACAGAACGGTCTTGAATGTGTGCATTCAACTTACCGAGTTACACTCGTGTGTTGAAGGGGAAGTCTGGAAACGCTTTCTGTGGAGAGATCTCAAAAAAGGCATTTCCAGCACTATTCCCGCATATAACGAAATAGCAGTAAAACTCTGCCTAAAACAAAGAAGCAACGTATCCTTCAATCTGCTCTGCTGCGCGTTTGTTCACCTAAGTGAGTTAAATCTCCCTTTAGATTCAGGAGTTAGAAACACGTTTCTGCTAAGAGCTGCGTTTGGACATTTCTCAGTGAATGGGAGCTTATGCTGTAAGGAGAACCCTCTGCTTGTAAAACCAAAACGGAGCTACCTAACAGATCGGTCTTGAAGGTGTGCATTCCACTTACCGAGTTCAACTCCTGTGTTGAAGGGGAAGTCTGGAAACGCTTTCTGTGGAGAGATCTCAAAACAGGCATTTCCAGCACTATTCCCGCATATAACGAAATAGCAGTAAAACTCTGCCTGAAACACAGAAGCAACGTGTCCTTCAATCTGCTCTGCTGTGCGTTTGTTCAGCTAAGTGAGTTAAATCTCCCTTTCGATTCAGGAGTTAGAAACACGTTTCTGCTAAGTGCTGCGTTTGGACATTTCTCAGTGAATGGGAGCCTATGCTGTAAGGAGAACTGTCTGCTTCTGGAACCAAAACGGAGCTACCTAACAGAACGGTCTTCAATGTGTGCATTCAACGTACCGAGTTAAACACGTGTGTTGAAGGGGAAGTCTGGAAAGGCTTTCTGTGGAGAGATCTCAAAACAGGCATTTCCAGCACTATTCCCGCATATAACGAAATAGCAGTAAAACTCTGCCTAAAACACAGAAGCAACATAGCCTTCAATCTGCTCTGCTCTGCGTTTGTTCAGCTAAGTGAGTTAAATCTCCCTTTAGATTCAGGAGTTAGAAACACGTTTCTGCTAAGGGCTGTGTTTGGACATTTCTCAGTGAATGGGAGCCTATGTTGTAAGGGGAACTGTCTGCTTGGGAAACCAAAACGGAGCTACCTAACAGGACGGTCTTCAATGTGTGCATTCAACTTACCGAGTTAAACTCGTGTGTTGAAGGGGAAGTCTGGAAACGTTTTCTGTGGAGAGATCTCTAAACAGGCATTTCCAGCACTATTCCCGCATATAACGAAATAGCAGTAAAACTCTGCCTAAAACACAGAAGCAACGTATCCTTCAATCTGCTCTAATGTGCGTTTGTTCAGCTAAGTGAGTTAAATCTCCCTTTAGATTCAGGAGTTAGAAACACGTATCTGATAAGAGCTGCGTTTGGACATTTCGCAGTGAATGGGAGCCTATGCTGTAAGGAGAACTGTTCTGCTTGGGAAACCAAAACGTGGCTACCTAACAGAACGGTCTTGAATGTGTGCATTCAACTTACAGAGTTACACTCCTGTGTTGAAGGGGAAGTCTGGAAACGCTTTCTGTGGAGAGATCTCAAAAAAGGCATTTCCAGCACTATTCCCGCATATAACGAAATAGCAGTAAAACTCTGCCTAAAACAAAGAAGCAACGTATCCTTCAATCTGCTCTGCTGCGCGTTTGTTCAGCTAAGTGAGTTAAATCTCCCTTTAGATTCAGGAGTTAGAAACACGTTTCTGCTAAGAGCTGCGTTTGGACATTTCTCAGTGAATGGGAGCTTACGCTGTAAGGAGAACCCTCTGCTTGTAAAACCAAAACGGAGCTACCTAACAGAACGGTCTTGAAGGTGTGCATTCCACTTACCGAGTACAACTCCTGTGTTGAAGGGGAAGTCTGGAAACGCTTTCTGTGGAGAGATCTCAAAACAGGCATTTCCAGCACTATTCCCGCATATAACGAAATAGCAGTAAAACTCTGCCTGAAACACAGAAGCAACGTGTCCTTCAATCTGCTCTGCTGTGCCTTTGTTCAGCTAAGTGAGTTAAATCTCCCTTTAGATTCAGGAGTTAGAAACACGTTTCTGCTAATTGCTGCGTTTGGACATTTCTCAGTGAATGGGAGCCTATGCCTTAAGGAGAACTGTCTGCTTGGGAAACCAAAACGGAACTACCTAACAGAACGGTCTTCAATTCGTGCATTCAACTTACCGAGTTAAACTCGTGTGTTGAAGTGGAAGTCTGGAAACGCTTTCTGTGCAGAGATATCAAAACAGGCATTTCCAGCACCATTCCCGCATATAACGAAATAGCAGTAAAACTCTGCCTAAAACACAGAAGCCACGTATCCTTCGATCTGCTCTGCTGTGCGTTTGTTCAGCTAAGTGAGTTAAATCTCCCTTTATATTCAGGAGTTAGAATCAAGTTTCTGCTAAGTGCTGCGTTTGGACAATTCTCAGTGAATGGGAGCCTATGCTGTAAGGAGAACTGTCGGCTTGGGAAACCAAAACGGAGCTACCTAACCGAACGGTCTTCAAAGTGTGCATTGAACTTAACGAGTTAAACTCGTGTGTTGAATGGGAAGTCTGGAAACGCTTTCTGTGGAGACATCTCAAAACAGGCATTTCCAGAACTATTCTCGCATATAACGAAATAGCAGTAAAACTCTGCCTAAAACACAGAAGCAACGTATCTTTGAATCTGCTCTGCTGTGCGTTTGTTCAGCTAAGTGAGTTAAATCTCCCTTTAGATTCAGGAGTTAGAATCACGTTTCTGCTAAGAACTGCGTTTGGACATTTCTCAGTTAATGGGAGCCTATGCTGTAAGGAGAACTGTCTGCTTGTGAAACCAAAACGGAGCTACCTAACAGAACGGTCTTCAATGTGTGCATTCAACTTACCGAGTTAAACTCGTGTTTTAAAGGGGAAGTCTTGAAACGCTTTCTGTTGAGAGATCTCAAAACAGGCATTTCCAGCACTATTCCCGCATATAAAGAAATAGCAGTAAAACTCTGCCTAAAACACAGAAGCAACGTATCCTTCAATATGCTCTGCTGTGCGTTTGTTCAGCTAAGTGAGGTAAATCTCCCTGTAGATTCAGGAGTTAGAAACACGTTTCTGATAAGACCTGCGTTTGGACATGTCACAGTGAAAGGGAGCCTATGCTTTAAGGAGAACTGTCTGCTTGTCAAACCAAAACGGGGCTACCTAACACAACGGTCTTCAATGTGTGCACTCAACTTACCGAGTTATACTCGTGTGTTGAAGGGGAAGTCTGGAAACTCTTTCTGTGGAGAGATCTCAAAACAGGCATTTCCAGCACTATTCCCGCATATAACGAAATAGCAGTAAAACTCTGCCTAAAACACAGAAGAAACGTATACTTCAATCTGCTCTGCTCTGCGTTTGTTCAGCTAAGTGAGTTAAATCTCCCTTTAGATTCAGGAGTTAGAAACACGTTTCTGCTAAGGGCTGTGTTTGGACATTTCTCAGTGAATGGGAGCCTATGTTGTAAGGGGAACTGTCTGCTTGGGAAACCAAAACGGGGCTACCTAACAGAACGGTCTTCAAAGTATGCATTCCACTTACCGAGTTGAACTCGTGTGTTGAAGGGGAAATCTGGAAACGCTTTCTGTGGAGAGATCTCAAAACAGGCATTTCCAGCACTATTCCCGCATATAACGAAATAGCAGTAAAACTCTGCCTAAAACACAGAAGCAACGTATCTTTCAATATGCTGTGCTGTGCGTTTGTTCAGCTAAGTGAGATAAATCTCCCTTTAGATTCAGGAGTTAGAAACACGTTTCTGCTAAGACCTGCATTTGGACATTTCTCAGTGAATGGGAGCCTATGCTGTAAGGAATACTGTCTGCTTGTGAAACCAAAACGGGGCTACCTAACAGAACGGTCTTCAATATGTGCATTCAACTTACCGAGTTATACTCGTGTGTTGAAGGGGAAGTCTGGAAATTCTTTCTGTGGAGGGATCTCAAAACAGGCATTTCCAGCACTATTCCCGCATATAACGAAATAGCAGTAAAACTCTGCCTAAAACACAGAAGAAACGTATACTTCAATCTGCTCTGCTGTGCGTTTTTTCAGCTAAGTGAGTTAAATCTCCCTTTAGATTCAGGAGTTAGAAACACGTTTCTGATAAGAGCTGCGTTTGGACATTTCGCAGTGAATGGGAGCCTATGCTGTAAGGAGAACTCTTCTGCTTGGGAAACCAAAACGGGGCTACCTAACAGAACGGTCTTGAATGTGTGCATTCAACTTACCGAGTTACACTCGTGTGTTGAAGGGGAAGTCTGGAAACGCTTTCTGTGGAGAGATCTCAAAAAAGGCATTTCCAGCACTATTCCCGCATATAACGAAATAGCAGTAAAACTCTGCCTAAAACAAAGAAGCAACGTATCCTTCAATCTGCTCTGCTGCGCGTTTGTTCAGCTAAGTGAGTTAAATCTCCCTTTAGATTCAGGAGTTAGAAACACGTTTCTGCTAAGAGCTGCGTTTGGACATTTCTCAGTGAATGGGAGCTTATGCTGTAAGGAGAACCCTCTGCTTGTAAAACCAAAACGGAGCTACCTAACAGAACGGTCTTGAAGGTGTGCATTCCACTTACCGAGTTCAACTCCTGTGTTGAAGGGGAAGTCTGGAAACGCTTTCTGTGGAGAGATCTCAAAACAGGCATTTCCAGCACTATTCCCGCATATAACGAAATAGCAGTAAAACTCTGCCTGAAACACAGAAGCAACGTGTCCTTCAATCTGCTCTGCTGTGCGTTTGTTCAGCTAAGTGAGTTAAATCTCCCTTTCGATTCAGGAGTTAGAAACACGTTTCTGCTAAGTGCTGCGTTTGGACATTTCTCAGTGAATGGGAGCCTATGCTGTAAGGAGAACTGTCTGCTTCTGGAACCAAAACGGAGCTACCTAACAGAATGGTCTTCAATGTGTGCATTCAACGTACCGAGTTAAACACGTGTGTTGAAGGGGAAGTCTGGAAAGGCTTTCTGTGGAGAGATCTCAAAACAGGCATTTCCAGCACTATTCCCGCATATAACGAAATAGCAGTAAAACTCTGCCTAAAACACAGAAGCAACATAGCCTTCAATCTGCTCTGCTCTGCGTTTGTTCAGCTAAGTGAGTTAAATCTCCCTTTAGATTCAGGAGTTAGAAACACGTTTCTGCTAAGGGCTGTGTTTGGACATTTCTCAGTGAATGGGAGCCTATGTTGTAAGGGGAACTGTCTGCTTGGGAAACCAAAACGGAGCTACCTAACAGGACGGTCTTCAATGTGTGCATTCAACTTACCGAGTTAAACTCGTGTGTTGAAGGGGAAGTCTGGAAACGTTTTCTGTGGAGAGATCTCTAAACAGGCATTTCCAGCACTATTCCCGCATATAACGAAATAGCAGTAAAACTCTGCCTAAAACACAGAAGCAACGTATCCTTCAATCTGCTCTAATGTGCGTTTGTTCAGCTAAGTGAGTTAAATCTCCCTTTAGATTCAGGAGTTAGAAACACGTTTCTGCTAAGTGCTGCGTTTGGATATTTCTCAGTGAATTGGAGCGTATTCTGTAAGGAGAACTGTCTGCTTGTGAAACCAAAACGGAGCTACCTAACAGAACGGTCTTCAATGTGTGCATTCAACTTACCGTGTTAAACTCCTGTGTTGAATGGGAAGTCTGGAAAGGCTTTCTGTGGAGAGATCTCAAAACAGGCATTTCCAGCACTATTCCCGCATATAACGAAATAGCAGTAAAACTCTGCCTAAAACACAGAAGGAAGGTATGCTTCAATCTGCCCTGCTGTGCGTTTGTTCAGCTAATTGAGTTAAATCACCCTATAGATTCAGGAGTTAGAAACACGTTTCTGCTAAGAGCTGCGTTTGGACATTTCTCAGTGAATGGGTGCCTATGCTTTAAGGAGAACTGTCTGCTTGGGAAAACAAAACGGGGTTACCTAACAGAACGGTCTTCAATGTGTGCATTGAACTTACAGAGTTAAACTCGTGTGTTGAAGGGGAAGTCTGGAAACGCTTTCTGTGGAGAGATCTCTAAACAGGCATTTCCAGCACTATTCCCACATATAACGAAATAGCAGTAAAATTCTGCCTAAAACACAGAAGAAACGTATCTTTCAATCTGCTCTGCTGTGCGTTTGTTCAGCTAAGTGAGTTAAATCTCCCTTTAGATTCAGGAGTTAGAAACACGTTTCTGCTAAGAGCTGCGTTTGGACATTTCTCAGTTAATGGGAGCCTACGCTGTAAGGAGAACTGTCTGCTTGTGAAACCAAAACGGAGCTACCTAACAGAACGGTCTTCAATGTGTGGATTCAACTTTCCGAGTTACACTCGTGTGTTGGATGGGAACTCTGGAAACGCTTTTTGTGGAGAGATCTCAAAACAGGCATTTCCAGCACTATTCCCGCATATAACGAAATAGCAGTAAAACTCTGCCTAAAACACAGAAGCAACGTATCCTTCAATCTTCTCTGCTGTGCGTTTGTTCAGCTAAGTGAGTTAAATCTCCCTTTAGATTCAGGAGTTAGAAACACGTTTCTGCTAAGAGCTGCGTTTGGACATTTCTCAGTGAATGGGAGCCTATACTGTAAGGAGAACTGTCTGCTTGTGAAAGAAAAACGGAGGTACCTAACAGAACGGCCTTCAATGTGTGCATTCAACTTACCGAGATAAACCCGTGTGTTGAAGGGGAAGTCTGGAAACGCTTTCTGTGGAGAGATCTCAAAACAGGCACTTCCAGTACTATTCCCGCATATAACGAAATTGCAGTAAAACTCTGCCTAAAACACAGAAGCAACGTATCCTTCAATCTGCTCTGCTGTGCGTTTGTTCAGCTAAGTGAGTTAAATCTCCCTTTAGATTCAGGAGTTAGAAACACGTTTCTCCTAAGAGTTGTGTTTGGACATTTCTCAGTGAATGGGAGCCTATGCTGTAAGGAGAACTGTCTGCTTGGGAAACCAAAACGGATCTACCTAACAGAACGGTCTTCAATGTGTGCATTCAACTTACCGAGTTAAACTCGTGTGTTAAAGGGGAAGTCTGGAAACGCTTTATGTGGAGAGATCTCAAAACAGGCATTTCCAGCACTATTCCCGCATATAACGAAATAGCAGTAAAACTCTGCCTAAAACACAGAAGCAACGTATCCTTCAATCTGCTCTGCTCTGCGATTGTTCAGCTAAGTGAGTTAAATCTCCCTTTAGATTCAGGAGTTAGAAACACGTTTCTGCTAAGGGCTGTGTTTGGACATTTCTCAGTGAATGGGAGCCTATGTTGTAAGGGGAACTGTCTGCTTGGGAAACCAAAACGGAGCTACCTAACAGGACGGTCTTCAATGTGTGCATTCAACTTACCGAGTTAAACTCGTGTGATGAAGGGGAAGTCTGGAAACGTTTTCTGTGGAGAGATCTCTAAACAGGCATTTCCAGCACTATTCTCGCATATAACGAAATAGCAGTAAAACTCTGCCTAAAACACAGAAGCAACGTATCCTTCAATCTGCTCTAATGTGCCTTTCTTCAGCTAAGTGAGTTAAATCTCCCTTTAGATTCAGGAGGTAGATACACGTTTCTGCTAAGAGCTGCGTTTGGACATTTCTCAGTGAATCGGAGCGTATGCTGTATGGAGAACTGTCTGCTTGTGAAACCAAATCGGAGGTACCTAACAGAAAGGTCTTCAATGTGTGCATTCAACTTACCGTGTTAAACTCCTGTGTTGAATGGGAAGTCTGGAAACGCTTTCTGTGGAGAGATCTCAAAACAGACATTTCCAGCACTATTCCCGCATATAACGAAATAGCAGTAAAACTCTGCCTAAAACACAGAAGCAACGTATCCTTCAATCTCCTCTGCTGTGCGTTTGTTCAGCTAAGTGAGTTCAATCTCCCTTTAGATTCAGGAGTTAGAAACACGTTTCTGCTAAGAGCTGCGTTTGGACATTTGTCAATGAATGGGAGCCTATGCTGTAAGGAGAACTGTCTGCTTGTGAAACCAAAACGGAGCAACCTAACAGAACGGTTTTCAGTGTGTGCATTCAACTTTCCGAGTTAAACCCGTGTGATGAAGGGGAAGTCTGGAAACGCTTTCTGTGGAGAGATCTCAAAAGAGGCATTTCCAGCACTTTTCCCGCATATAACGAAATAGCAGTAAAACTCTGCCTAAAACACAGAAGCAACGTATGCTTCAATCTGCTCTGCTGTGCCTTTGTTCAGCTAATTGAGTTAAATCACCCTATAGATTCAGGAGTTAGAAACACGTTTCTGCTAAGAGCTGCGTTTGGACATTTCTCAGTGAATGGGTGTCTATACTTTAAGGAGAACTGTCTGCTTGGGAAACCAAAACGGAGCTACCTAACAGAACGGTCTTCAATGTGTGCTTTCTACTTACCGAGTTAAACTCGTGTTTTAAAGGGGAAGTCTTTAAACGCTTTCTGTTGAGAGATCTCAAAACCGGCATTTCCAGCACTATTCCCGCATATAACGAAATAGCAATAAAACTCTGCCTAAAACACAGAAGGAACGTATCCTTCAATATGCTCTGCTGTGCGTTTCTTCAGCTAAGTAAGGTAAATCTCCCTTAAGATTCAGGAGTTAGAATCACGTTTCCGCTAAGGGCTGCGTTTGGACATTTCTCAGTGAATGGGAGACAATTCTGTAAGGGGAACTGTCTGCTTGGGAAACCAAAACGGAGCTACCTAACAGAACGGTCTTCAATGTGTGCATTCAACTTACCGAGATAAACCCGTGTGTTGAAGGGGAAGTCTGGAAACGCTTTCTGTGGAGAGATCTCAAAACAGGCATTTCCAGTAATATTCCCGCATATAACGAAATAGCAGTAAACCTCTGCCTAAAACACAGAAGCCACGTATCCTTCAATCTGCTCTGCTGTGCGTTTGTTCAGCTAAGTGAGTTAAATCTCCCTTTAGATTCAGGAGTTAGAAACACGTTTCTCCTAAGAGCTGTGTTTGGACATTTCTCAGTGAATGGGAGCCTATGCTGTAATGAGAACTGTCTGCTTGGGAAACCAAAACGGATCTACCTAACAGAACGGTCTTCAATGTGTGCATTCAACTTACCGAGTTAAACTCGTGTGTTAAAGGGGAAGTCTGGAAACGCTTTCTGTGGAGAGATCTCAAAACAGGCATTTCCAGCACTATTCCCGCATAAAACGAAATAGCAGTAAAACTCTGCCTAAAACACAGAAGCAACGTATCCTTCAATCTGCTGTGCTGTGCGTTTGTTCAGCTAAGTGAGGTAAATCTCCCTTTAGATTCAGGAGTTAGAAACACGTTTCTGCTAATGGCTGCGTTTGGACATTTCTCAGAGAATTGGAGCCTATGCTGTAAGGAGAACTGTCTGCTTGGGAAACCAAAACGGAGCTACCTAACAGAACGGTTTTCAATGTGGGCATTCAACTTACAGAATTAAACTCGTGCCTTGAAGGGGAAGTCTGGAAACGCTTTCTGTGGAGAGATATCAAAACAGGCATTTCCAGCACTATTACCGCATATAACGAAATAGCAGTAAACCTCTGCCTAAAACACAGAAGCAACGTATCCTTCAATCTGCCCTGCTGTGCGTTTGTTCAGCTAAGTGAGTTAAATCTCCCTTTAGATTCAGGAGTTAGAAAAACGTTTCTGCTAAGAGCTGCGTTTGGACATTTCTCAGTGAATGGGAGCCTATGCTGTAAGGAGAACTATCTGCTTGTGAAACCAAAACGGATCTACCTAACACAACGGTCTTCAATGTTTGCATTCAACCTACCGTGTTAAACTTGTTTGTTGAAGGGGAAGTCTGGAAACCCTTTCTGTGGAGAGATCTCAAAACAGGCATTTCCAGCACTATTCCCGAATATAACGAAATAGCAGTAAAACTCTGCCTAAAACACAGAAGCAACGTATCCTTCAATCTGCTCTGCTGTGCGTTTGTTCAGCTAAGTGAGTTAAATCTCTTTTTAGATTCAGGAGTTAGAAACACGTTTCGGCTAAGAGCTGTGTTTGGACATTTCTCAGTGAATGGGAGCCTATGCTGTAAGGAGAACTGTCTGCTTGTGAAACCAAAACGGAGCTACCTAACAGAACGGTCTTCAATGCGTGCATTCAACTTACCGAGTTAAACTCGTGTGTTGAAGTGGAAGTCTGGAAACGCTTTCTGTGGAAATATCTCAAAACAGGCATTTCCAGCACTATTCAAGCATATAACAAAATAGCAGTAATACCCTGCCTAAAGCAACGAAGCAACGTATCCTTCAATCTGCTCTGCTGTGCGTTTGTTCAGCTAAGTGAGTTGAATCTCCCTTTAGATTCAGGAGTTAGAAACACGTTTCTGCTACGACCTGCGTTTGGACATTTCTCCGTGAATGGGATCCTATGCTGTAAGGAGAACTCTATGCTTGTGAAACCAAAACGGAGCGACCTAACAGAACGGTCTTCAATGTGTGCATTCCACTTACCATGTTAAACTCGTGTGTTGAAGGGGAAGTCTGGAAACGCTTTCTGTTGAGAGATCTCAATACAGGCATTTCCAGCACTATTCCCGCATATAACGAAATAGCAGTAAAACTCTGCCTAAAACACAGAAGCAACGTATCCTTCAATGTGCTCTGCAGTGCGTTTGTTCAGCTAAGTGAGTTAAATCTCCCTTTAGATTCAGGAGTTAGAAACACGTTTCTGCTAAGAGCTGCGTTTGGACAATTCTCAGTGCATGGGACCCTATGCTGTAAGGAGAGCCGTCTGCTTGTGAAACAAAAACGGGGCTACCTAACAGAACGGTCTTCAATGTGTGCATTCAACTTACCGAGTTACACTCGTGTGTTGAAGGGGAAGACTGGAAACTCCTTCTGTGGAGAGATCTCAAAACAGGCATTTCCAGCACTATTCCCGCATATAAAGAAATTGCAGTAAAACTCTGCCTAAAACACAGAAGCAACGTATCCTTCAATCTGCTCTGCTGTGCGTTTGTTCAGCTAAGTGAGTTAAATCTCCCTTTAGATTCAGGAGTTAGAAACACGTTTCTGCTAAGAGCTGCGTATGGACATTTCTCAGTGAATGAGAGCCTATGCTGTAAGGAGAACTGTCTGCTTGGGAAACCAAAACGGAGCTACCTAACAGAACGGTCTTCAATGTGTGCATTCACCATACCGAGTTAAAGTCGTGTGTTGAAGAAGATGTCTGGAATATCTTTCTGTGGAGAGATCTCAAAACAGGCATTTCCAGCACTATTCCCGCATATAACGAAGTAGCAGTAAAACTCTGGGTAAAACACAGAAGCAACGTAACCTTCAATCTGCTCTGCTGTGCGTTTGTTCAGCTAAGTGAGTTAAATCTCACTTTAGATTCAGGAGTTAGAAACACGTTTCTGCTAAGAGCTGCGTTTGGACATTTCTCAGTGAATGGGATCCTATGCTGTAAAAAGAACTGTCTGCTTGTGAAACCAAAACGGAGCTACCTAACAGAACGGTCTTCAATGTGTGCATTCAACTTACCGAGATAAACTCGAGTGTTTAAGGGGAAGTTTGGAAACGCTTTCTGTGAAGAGATCTCAAAACAGTCATTTCCAGCACTATTCCTGCATATAACGAAAGAGCAGTAAAACTCTGCCTAAAACACAGAAGCAACGAATTCTTCAATCTGCTCTACTGTGCGTTTGTTCAGCTAAGTGAGTTAAATCTCCCTTTAGATTCAGGAGTTAGAAACACGTTTCTGCTAAGAGCTGCGTTTGGACATTTCTCAGTGAATGGGAGCCTATGCTGTAAGGAGAACTGTCTGCTTGGGAAACCAAAACGGAGCTACCTAGCAGAACGGTCTTCAATGCGTGCATTCAACTTACAGAGTTAAACTCGTGTGTTGAAAGGGAAGTCTGGAAATGCCTTCTGTGGAGAGATCTCAAAACAGGCATTTCCAGCACTATTCCCGCATATAACGAAATAGCAGTAAAACTCTGCCTAAAACACAGAAGCAACGTATCATTCAATCTCCTCCGCTGTGCGTTTGTTCAGCTAAGTGAGTTAAATCTCACTTTAGATTCAGGAGTTAGAAACACGTTTCTGCTAAGAGCTGCGTTTTTACATTTCTCAGTGAATGGGACCCCATGCCTTAAGGAGAACTGTCTGCTTGTGAAAAAAAACGGAGCTACCTAACACAACTGTCTTCAATGTGTGCATTCAACTTACCGAGTTAAATTCGTGTGTTGAAGGGGAAGTCTGGAAACGCTTTCTGTGGAGAGATCTCAAAACAGGCATTTCCAGCACTATTCCCGCATATAACGAAATAGCAGTAAAACTCTGCCTAAAACACAGAAGCAACGTATCCTTCAATCTGCTCTGCTGTGCGTTTGTTCAGCTAAGTGAGTTAAATCTCCCTTTAGATTCAGGAGTTAGAAACACGTTTCTGCTAAGTGCTTCGTTTGGACATTACTCAGTGAATGGGAGCCTAGGCTGTAAGGAGAACTGTCTGCGTGTGAAACCAAAACGGAGCTACCTAACAGAACGGTCTTCAATGTGTGCATTAAACTTACCGACTTAAACCCGTGTCTTGAAAGGGAAGTCTGGAAACGCTTTCTGTGGAGAGATCCCAAAACAGGCATTTCCAGCACCATTCCCGCATATAACGAAAAAGCAGTAAAACTCTGCCTAAAACACAGAAGAAACGTATCCTTCAATCTGCTCTGCTGTGCGTTTGTTCAGCTAAATTATTTAAATCTCCCTTTAGATTCAGGAGTTAGAAACACGTTTCCGCTAAGAGCTGCGTTTGGATATTTCTCAGTGAATGGGAGCCCATGCTGTAAGGAGAACTATCTGCTTGTGAAACCAAAACGGGGCTACCTAACAGAACGGTCTTCAATGTGCGCATTCAACTTACCGAGTTAAACTCGTGTGTTGAAGGGAAAGTCTGGAAACGCTTTCTGTGGAGAGATCTTAAAACAGGCATTTGCAGCACTATTCCCGCATATAACGAAATAGCAGTAAAACGCTGCCTAAAACACAGAAGCAACGTATCCTTTTCAATCTGCTCTGCTGTTCGTTTGTTGAGCTATGTGAGTTAAATCTCCCTTTAGATTCGGGAGTTAGAAACACGTTTCTGCTAAGAGTTGCGTTTGGACATTTCTCAGTGAATGGTAGCCTATGCTGTACGGAGAACTGTCTGCTTGTGAAACCAAAACGGAGCTACCTAACAGAACGGTCTTCAATGTGTCTGTTCAACTTACAGAGTTAAACTCGTGTGTTGAAGGGGAAGTCTGGAAACGCTTTCTGTGGAGAGATCTCAAAACAGGCATTTCCAGCACTATTCCCGCATATAACGAAATAGCTGTAAAACTCTGCCTAAAACACAGAAGCAACGTATCCTTCAATCTACTCTGCTGTGCGTTTGTTCAGCTAAGTGAGTTAAATCTCCCTTTAGATTCAAGACTTACAAACACGTTTCTGCTAAGAGCTGCGTTTGTACACTTCTCAGTGAATGGGAGCCTATGCTGTAAGGAGAACCGTTTGCTTGGGAAACCAAAACGGATCTACCTAACAGAACGGTCTTCAATGTGTGCATTCAACTTACCGAGTTAAACCCGTGTGTTGAAGCGGAAGTCTGGAAACGCTTTCTTTGGAGAGATCTCAAAACAGGCATTTCCAGCATTATTCCCTCATATAACGAAATAGCAGTAAAACTCTGCCTAAAACAGAGAAGCAACGTATCCTTCAATCTGCTCTGCTGTGCGTTTGTTCAGATAGGTGAGTTAAATCTCCCTTTAGATTCAGGAGTTAGAAAAACGTTTCTGCTAAAAGCTGCGTTTGGACATTTCTCAGTGAATTGGAGCCTATGCTGTAAGGAGACTTGTCTGCTTGTGAAACCAAAACGGAGCTACCTAACAGAACGGTCTTCAACGTGTGCATTCACCTTATCGAGTTAAACTCGTGTGTTGAAGGGGAAGACTGGAAACACTTTCTGTGGGGAGATCTCAGAACAGGCATTTCCAGGACTATTTCCGCATATAACGAAGTAGCAGTAAATCTCTGCCTAAAATACAGAAGCAACGTATCCTTCTATCAGCTCTGCTGTGCGTTTGTTCAGCTAAGTGAGTTAAATCTCCGTTTAGATTCAGGAGTTAAATACACCTTTCTGCTAAGGGCTGCGTTTGGACATTTCTCAGTGAATGGGAGCCTATGCTGTAAGGAGAACTGCCTGCTTGTGAAACCAAAACGGAGCTACCTAACAGAACGGTCTTCAATATGTCCATTCAACTTACCAAGTTAAACTCGTGTGTTGAAGGGGAAGTCAGGAAACGCTTTCTGTGGAGAGATCTCAAAACAGGAATTTCCAGCACTATTCCCGCATATAACGAAATAGCAGTAAAACTCTGCCTAAAACACAGAAGCAACGTATCCTTCAATCTGCTCTGCTGGGCGTTTGTTCAACTGAGTGAGTTAAATCTCCCTTTAGATTCAGGAGTTAGAAACACGTTTCTGCTCAGAGCTGCGTTTGGACATTTCTCAGTGAATGGGAGCCTATGCTGTAAAGAGAACTGTCTGCCAGTGAAACCAAAACGGAGCTACCTAACAGATCGGTCTTCAATGTGTGCATTCAACTTACCGAGTTAAACTCGTGTGTTGAAGAAGAAGTCTGGAAAATCTTTCTGTGGAGAGATCTCAAAACAGGCATTTCCAGCACTATTCTCGCATATAAGGAAATAGCAGTAAAAGTCTGCCTAAAACACAGAAGCAACGTATCCTTCAATCTGCTCTGCTGTGCGTTTGTTCAGCTAAGTGAGTTAAATCTCCCTTTAGATTCAGGAGTTAGAAACACGTTTCTGTTAAGAGCTACGTTGAGACATTTCTCAGTGAATGGGAGCCCATGCTGTAAGGAGAACTGTCTGCGTGTGAAACCTAAACAGAGCTACCTAATAGAACGGTCTTCAATGTGTGCATTCAACTTACCGAGTTAAACTCGTGTGTTGAAGGGGAAGTCTGGAAACACTTTCTGTGGGGAGATCTCAGAACAGGCATTTCCAGGACTATTCCCGCATATAATGAAGTAGCAGTAAATCTCTGCCTAAAACACAGAAGCAACGTATCCTTCAATCTGCTCTGCTGTGCGTTTGTTCAGCTAAGTGAGTTAAATCTCCCTTTAGATTCAGGAGTTAGAATCACCTTTCTGCTAAGGGCTGCGTTTGGACATTTCTCAGTGAATGGGAGCCTATGCTGTAAGGAGAACTCTCTGCTTGTGAAACCAAAACGGAGGTACCTAACAGAACGGTCTTCAACGTGTGCATTCAACTTACAGATTTAAACTTTTGTGTTGAAAGGGAAGACTGGAAACGCTTTCTGTGGAGAGATCTCAAAACCGGCATTTCCAGCACTATTCCCGCATATAACGAAATAGCTGTAAAACTCTGCCTAAAACACAGAAGCAACGTATCCGTCAATCTGCCCTGCTGTGCGTTTGTTCAGTTAAGTGAGTTAAATCTCACTTTAGATTCAGGAGTTAGAAACACGTTTCTGCTAAGAGCTGCGTTTGGACATTTCTCAGTGAATGGGAGCCTATGCTGTAAGGAGAACTGTCTGCTTATGGAAAGAAAACGGAGCTACCTAACAGTACGGTCTTCAATGTGTCCATTCAACATACCGAGTTAAACTCGTGTGTTGACGGGGAAGTCTGGAAACGCTTTCTCTGGAGAGATCTCAAAACAGGCATTTCCAGCACTATTCCTGCATATAACGAAATCACAGTATAACTCTGCCTAAAACACAGTAGCAACGTATCCTTCAAACTGCTCTGCTGTTCGTTTGTTCAGCTAAGTGAGGTAAATCTCCCTTTAGATTCAGGAGTTAGAAACAAGTTTCTGCTGAGAGCTGCGTTTGGACATTTCTCAGTGAATGGGAGCCTATGCTGTAAAGAGAACTGTCTGCTAGTGAAACCAAAACGGAGCTACCTAACAGAACGGTCTTCAATGTGTGAATTCAACTTACCGAGTTAAACTCGTGTGTTGAAGAAGAAGTCTGGAAAATCTTTCTGTGGAGACATCTCAAAACAGGCATTTCCAGCACTATTCCCGCATATAACGAAATAGAAGTAAAACTCTGCCTAAAACACAGAAGCAACGTAGCCTTCAATCTGCTCTGCTGTGCCTTTGTTCAGCTAAGTGATTTAAATCTCCCTTTAGATTCACGAGTTAGAAACACGTTTCTGCTAACAGCTGCGTTTGGACATTTCTCAGTGAATGGGAGCCTATGCTGTAAGGAGAACTGCCTGCTTGTGAAACCAATAGGGAGCTACATAACAGAAGGGTCTTCAATGTGTCCATTCAACTTACCGAGTTAAACTCGTGTGTTGAAGGGGAAGTCTGGAAACGCTTTCTGTGGAGAGATCTCAAAACAGGAATTTCCAGCACTATTCCCGCATATAACGAAGTAGCAGTAAAACTCTGCCTAAAACACAGAAGCAACGTATCCTTCAATCTGCTCTGCTGTTCGTTTGTTCAACTAAGTGAGTTAAATCTCCCTTTAGATACAGGAGTTAGAAACACGTTTCTGCTAAGAGCTGCGTTTGGACATTTCTCAGTGAATGGGAGCCTATGCTGTAAGGAGAACTGTCTGCTTGTGAAACCAAAACGGAGCTACCTAACAGAGCGGTCTTTAATGTGTGCATTCAACTTACCTAGATATACTCGTGTGTTTAAGGAAAAGTTTGGAAACGCGTTCTGTGGAGAGATCTCAAAACAGGCATTTCCAGCATTATTCCCGCATATAACGAAATAGCAGTAAAACTCTGCCTAAAACACAGAAACAACGTATACTTCAATCTGCTCTGCTGTGCTTTTGTTCAGCTAAGTGTGTTAAATCTCCCTTTAGATTCAGGAGTTAGAAACACGTTTCTGCTAAGTGCTGCGTTTGGACATTTCTCAGTGAATGGGAGCCTATGCTGTAAGGAGAACTGTCGGCTTGGGAAACCAAAACGGAGCTACCTAACCGAACGGTCTTCAAAGTGTGCATTGAACTTAACGAGTTAAACTCGTGTGTTGAATGGGAAGTCTGGAAACGCTTTCTGTGGAGACATCTCAAAACAGGCATTTCCAGAACTATTCCCGCATGTAACGAAATAGCAGTAAAACTCTGCCTAAAACACAGAAGCAACGTATCTTTGAATCTGCTCTGCTGTGCGTTTGTTCAGCTAAGTGAGTTAAATCTCCCTTTAGATTCAGGAGTTAGAAACACGTTTCTGCTAAGAACTGCGTTTGGACATTTCTCAGTTAATGGGAGCCTATGCTGTAAGGAGAATTGTCTGCTTGTGAAACCAAAACGGAGCTACCTAACAGAACGGTCTTCAATGTGTGCATTCAACTTACCGAGTTAAACTCGTGTTTTAAAGGGGAAGTCTTGAAACGCTTTCTGTTGAGAGATCTCAAAACAGGCATTTCCAGCACTATTCCCGCATATAAAGAAATAGCAGTAAAACTCTGCCTAAAACACAGAAGCAACGTATCCTTCAATATGCTCTGCTGTGCGTTTGTTCAGCTAAGTGAGGTAAATCTCCCTGTAGATTCAGGAGTTAGAAACACGTTTCTGATAAGTCCTGCGTTTGGACATGTCACAGTGAATGGGAGCCTATGCTTTAAGGAGAACTGTCTGCTTGTGAAACCAAAACGGGGCTACCTAACACAACGGTCTTCAATGTGTGCACTCAACTTACCGAGTTATACTCGTGTGTTGAAGGGGAAGTCTGGAAACTCTTTCTGTGGAGAGATCTCAAAACAGGCATTTCCAGCACTATTCCCGCATATAACGAAATAGCAGTAAAACTCTGCCTAAAACACAGAAGAAACGTATACTTCAATCTGCTCTGCTGTGCGTTTGTTCAGCTAAGTGAATTAAATCTCCCTTTAGATTCAGGAGTTAGAAACACGTTTCTGCTAAGAGATGTGTTTGGACATTTCACAGTGAATGGGAGCCTATGCTGTAAGGAGAACTGTCTGCTTGTGAAACCAAAACGGAGCTACCTAACAGAACGGTCTTCAATGTGTGCATTCAACTTACCGAGTTAAACTCGTGTGTTGAAGGGGAAGTCTGGAAACGCTTTCTGTGAAGATATCTCAAAACAGGTATTTCCAGCACTATTCCCGCATATAACGAAATAGCAGTAAAACTCTGCCTAAAACACATAAGCAACGTATCCTTCAATCTGCTCTGCTGCGCGTTTCTTCAGCTAAGTGAGTTAAATCTCCCTTTAGATTCAGGAGTTAGAAACACGTTTCTCCTAAGTGCTGCGTTTGGACATTTCTCAGTGAATGGGAGCCTATGCTGTAAGGAGAACTGTCCGCTTGTGAAACCAAAACGGAGATACCTAACAGAACGGTCTTCAATGTGTTCATTCAACTTACCGAGTTAAACTCCTGTGTTGAAGGGGAAGTATGGAAACGCTTTCTGTGGAGAGATTTCAAAACAGGCATTTCCAGCACTATTCCCGCATATAATGAAAGAGCAGTAAAACTCTGCCTAAAACACAGAAGCAACGTATCCTTCAATCTGCTCTGCTGTGCGTTTGTTCAGCTAAGTGAGTTAAATCTCCCTTTAGATTCAGGAGTTAGAAACACGTTTTTGCTAATAGCTGCGTTTGCATATTTCTCAGTGAATGGGAGCCTATGCTGTAAGGGGAACTGTCTGCTTGGGAAACCAAAACGGAGCTACCTAACAGAACGGTCTTCAATGTGTGGATTCAACTTACAGAGTTACACTCGTGGGTTGAAGGGGAAGTCTGGAAACGCTTTCTGTGGAGAGATCTCAAAACAGGCATTTCCAGCACTATTCCCGCATATAACGAAATAGCAGGAAAACCCTGCCTAAAACAACGAAGCAACGTATCCTTCAATCTGCTCTGCTGTGCGTTTGTTTACCTAAGTGAGTTGAATCTCCCTTTAGATTCAGGAGGTAGAAACACGTTTCTGCTACGAGCTGCGTTTGGACATTTCTCAGTGAATGGGAGCCTATGCTGTAAGGAGAACTCTCTGCTTGTGAAATCAAAACGGAGCGACCTAACAGAACGGTCTTCAATGTGTGCATTCCACTTACCGAGTTAAACACGTGTGTTGAAGGGGAAGTCTGGAAACGCTTTCTGTGGAGAGATATCAATACAGGCATTTCCAGCACTATTCCCGCATATAACGAAATAGCAGTAAAACTCTGCCTAAAACACAGAAGCAACGTAGCCTTCAATCTGCTCTGCTGTGCGTTTGTTCAGCTAAGTGAGTTAAATCTCCCTTTAGATTCAGGAGTGAGAAACACGTTTCTGCTAAGACCTGCGTTTGGACATTTCTCAGTGAATGGGAGCCTATGCTTTAAGGAGAACTGTCTGCTTGTGAAACCAAAACGGGGCTACCTAACACAACGGTCTTCAATGTGTGCACTCAACTTACCGAGTTATACTCGTGTGTTGAAGGGGAAGTCTGGAAACTCTTTCTGTGGAGAGATCTCAAAACAGGCATTTCCAGCACTATTCCCGCATATAACGAAATAGCAGTAAAACTCTGCCTAAAACACAGAAAAAACGTATACTTCAATCTACTCTGCTCTGCGTTTGTTCAGCTAAGTGTATTAAATCTCCCTTTAGATTCAGGAGTTAGAAACACGTTTCTGCTAAGAGATGTGTTTGGACATTTCACAGTAAATGGGAGCCTATGCTGTAAGGAGAACTGTCTGCTTGTGAAACCAAAACGGAGCTACCTAACGGAACGGTCTTCAATGTGTGCATTCAACTTACCGAGTTAAACTCGTGTGTTGAAGGGGACGTCTGGAAACGCTTTCTGTGAAGATATCTCAAAACAGGCATTTCCAGCACTATTCCCGCATATAACGAAATAGCAGTAAAACTCTGCCTAAAACACAGAAGCAACGTATCCTTCAATCTGCTGTGCTGTGCGTTTGTTCAGCTAAGTGAGGAAAATCTCCCTTTAGATTCAGGAGTTAGAAACACGTTTCTGCTAATGGCTGCGTTTGGACATTTCTCAGAGAATTGGAGCCTATGCTGTAAGGAGAACTGTCTGCTTGGGAAACCAAAACGGAGCTACCTAACAGAACGGTTTTCAATGTGGGCATTCACCTTACAGAATTAAACTCGTGCCTTGAAGGGGAAGTCTGGAAACGCTTTCTGTGGAGAGATATCAAAACAGGCATTTCCAGCACTATTCCCGCATATAACGAAATAGCAGTAAACCTCTGCCTAAAACACAGAAGCAACGTATCCTTCAATCTGCCCTGCTGTGCGTTTGTTCAGCTAAGTGAGTTAAACCTCCCTTTAGATTCAGGAGTTAGAAAAACGTTTCTGCTAAGAGCTGCGTTTGGACATTTCTCAGTGAATGGGAGCCTATGCTGTAAGGAGAACTATCTGCTTGTGAAACCAAAACGGATCTACCTAACACAACGGTCTTCAATGTTTGCATTCAACCTACCGTGTTAAACTTGTTTGTTGAAGGGGAAGTCTGGAAACCCTTTCTGTGGAGAGATCTCAAAACAGGCATTTCCAGCACTATTCCCGCATATAACGAAATAGAAGTAAAACTCTGCCTAAAACACAGAAGCAACGTATCCTTCAATCTGCTCTGCTGTGCGTTTGTTCAGCTAAGTGAGTTAAATCTCCTTTTAGATTCAGGAGTTAGAAACACGTTTCGGCTAAGAGCTGTGTTTGGACATTTCTCAGTGAATGGGACCCTATGCTGTAAGGAGAACTGTCTGCTTGTGAAACCAAAACGGAGCTACCTAACAGAACGGTCTTCAATGCGTGCATTCAACTTACCGAGTTAAACTCGTGTGTTGAAGTGGAATTCTGGAAACGCTTTCTGTGGAAATATCTCAAAACAGGCATTTCCAGCACTATTCAAGCATATAACAAAATAGCAGTAATACCCTGCCTAAAACAACGAAGCAACGTATCCTTCAATCTGCTCTGCTGTGCGTTTGTTCAGCTAAGTGAGTTGAATCTCCCTTTAGATTCAGGAGTTAGAAACACGTTTCTGCTACGACCTGCGTTTGGACATTTCTCCGTGAATGGGAGCCTATGCTGTAAGGAGAACTCTATGCTTGTGAAACCAAAACGGAGCGACCTAACAGAACGGTCTTCAATGTGTGCATTCCACTTACCGAGTTAAACTCGTGTGTTGAAGGGGAAGTCTGGAAACGCTTTCTGTGGAGAGATCTCAATACAGGCATTTCCAGCACTATTCCCGCATATAACGAAATAGCAGTAAAATTCTGCCTAAAACACAGAAGCAACGTATCCTTCAATGTGCTCTGCAGTGCGTTTGTTCAGCTAAGTGAGGTAAATCTCCCTTTAGATTCAGGAGTTAGAAACACGTTTCTGCTAAGAGCTGCGTTTGGACAATTCTCAGTGCATGGGACCCTAAGCTGTAAGGAGAACCGTCTGCTTGTGAAACAAAAACGGGGCTACCTAACAGAACGGTCTTCAATGTGTGCATTCAACTTACCGAGTTACACTCGTGTGTTGAAGGGGAAGACTGGAAACTCCTTCTGTGGAGAGATCTCAAAACAGGCATTTCCAGCACTATTCCCGCATATAACGAAATTGCAGTAAAACTCTGCCTAAAACACAGAAGCAACGTATCCTTCAATCTGCTCTGCTGTGCGTTTGTTCAGCTAAGTGAGTTAAATCTCCCTTTAGATTCAGGAGTTAGAAACACCTTTCTGCTAAGAGCTGCGTATGGACATTTCTCAGTGAATGAGAGCCTATGCTGTAAGGAGAACTGTCTGCTTGGGAAACCAAAACGGAGCTACCTAACAGAACGGTCTTCAATGTGTGCATTCACCTTACCGAGTTAAAGTCGTGTGTTGAAGAAGATGTCTGGAATATCTTTCTGTGGAGAGATCTCAAAACAGGCATTTCCAGCACTATTCCCGCATATAACGAAGTAGCAGTAAAACTCTGCGTAAAACACAGAAGCAACGTAACCTTCAATCTGCTCTGCTGTGCGTTTGTTCAGCTAAGTGAGTTAAATCTCACTTTAGATTCAGGAGTTAGAAACACGTTTCTGCTAAGAGCTACGTTTGGACATTTCTCAGTGAATGGGATCCTATGCTATAAAAAGAACTGTCTGCTTGTGAAACCAAAACGGAGCTACCTAACAGAACGGTCTTCAATGTGTGCATTCAACTTACCGAGATAAACTCGAGTGTTTAAGGGGAAGTTTGGAAACGCTTTCTGTGAAGAGATCTCAAAACAGTCATTTCCAGCACTATTCCTGCATATAACGAAAGAGCAGTAAAACTCTGCCTAAAACACAGAAGCAACGAATTCTTCAATCTGCTCTACTGTGCGTTTGTTCAGCTAAGTGAGTTAAATCTCCCTTTAGATTCAGGAGTTAGAAACACGTTTCTGCTAAGAGCTGCGTTTGGACATTTCTCAGTGAATGGGAGCCTATGCTGTAAGGAGAACTGTCTGCTTGGGAAACCAAAACGGAGCTACCTAGCAGAACGGTCTTCAATGTGTGCATTCAACTTACAGAGTTAAACTCGTGTGTTGAAAGGGAAGTCTGGAAATGCCTTCTGTGGAGAGATCTCAAAACAGGCATTTCCAGCACTATTCCCGCATATAACGAAATAGCAGTAAAACTCTGCCTAAAACACAGAAGCAACGTATCATTCAATCTCCTCCGCTGTGCGTTTGTTCAGCTAAGTGAGTTAAATCTCACTTTAGATTCAGGAGTTAGAAACACGTTTCTGCTAAGAGCTGCGTTTTTACATTTCTCAGTGAATGGGACCCCATGCCTTAAGGAGAACTGTCTGCTTGTGAAAAAAAACGGAGCTACCTAACACAACTGTCTTCAATGTGTGCATTCAACTTACCGAGTTAAACTCGTGTGTTGAAGGGGAAGTCTGGAAACGCTTTCTGTGGAGAGACCTCAAAACAGGCATTTCCAGCACTATTCCCGCATATAACGAAATAGCAGTAAAACTCTGCCTAAAACACAGAAGCAACGTATCCTTCAATCTGCTCTGCTGTGCGTTTGTTCAGCTAAGTGAGTTAAATCTCCCTTTAGATTCAGGAGTTAGAAACACGTTTCTGCTAAGTGCTGCGTTTGGACATTACTCAGTGAATGGGAGCCTATGCTGTAAGGAGAACTGTCTGCGTGTGAAACCAAAACGGAGCTACCTAACAGAACGGTCTTCAATGTGTGCATTAAACTTACCGACTTAAACCCGTGTCTTGAAAGGGAAGTCTGGAAACGCTTTCTGTGGAGAGATCCCAAAACAGGCATTTCCAGCACTATTCCCGCATATAACGAAAAAGCAGTAAAACTCTGCCTAAAACACAGAAGAAACGTATCCTTCAATCTGCTCTGCTGTGCGTGTGTTCAGCTAAATTAGTTAAATCTCCCTTTAGATTCAGGAGTTAGAAACACGTTTCCGCTAAGAGCTGCGTTTGGATATTTCTCAGTGAATGGGAGCCCATGCTGTAAGGAGAACTATCTGCTTGTGAAACCAAAACGGGGCTACCTAACAGAACGGTCTTCAATGTGCGCATTCAACTTACCGAGTTAAACTCGTGTGTTGAAGGGAAAGTCTGGAAACGCTTTCTGTGGATAGATCTTAAAACAGGCATTTCCAGCACTATTCCCGCATATAACGAAATAGCAGTAAAACGCTGCCTAAAACACAGAAGCAACGTATCTTTCAATCTGCTCTGCTGTTCGTTTGTTGAGCTATGTGAGTTAAATCTCCCTTTAGATTCGGGAGTTAGAAACACGTTTCTGCTAAGAGTTGCGTTTGGACATTTCTCAGTGAATGGTAGCCTATGCTGTACGGAGAACTGTCTGCTTGTGAAACCAAAACGGAGCTACCTAACAGAACGGTCTTCAATGTGTCTGTTCAACTTACAGAGTTAAACTCGTGTGTTGAAGGGGAAGTCTGGAAACGCTTTCTGTGGAGAGATCTCAAAACAGGCATTTCCAGCACTATTCCCGCATATAACGAAATAGCTGTAAAACTCTGCCTAAAACACAGAAGCAACGTATCCTTCATTCTACTCTGCTGTGCGTTTGTTCAGCTAAGTGAGTTAAATCTCCCTTTAGATTCAAGACTTACAAACACGTTTCAGCTAAGAGCTGCGTTTGTACACTTCTCAGTGAATGGGAGCCTATGCTGTAAGGAGAACCGTTTGCTTGGGAAACCAAAACGGATCTACCTAACAGAACGGTCTTCAATGTGTGCATTCAACTTACCGAGATAAACCCGTGTGCTGAAGGGGAAGTCTGGAAACGCTTTCTTTGGAGAGATCTCAAAACAGGCATTTCCAGCATTATTCCCTCATATAACGAAATAGCAGTAAAACTCTGCCTAAAACAGAGAAGCAACGTATCCTTCAATCTGCTCTGCTGCGCGTTTGTTCAGATAGGTGAGTTAAATCTCCCTTTAGATTCAGGAGTTAGAAAAACGTTTCTGCTAAAAGCTGCGTTTGGACATTTCTCAGTGAATTGGAGCCTATGCTGTAAGGAGACTTGTCTGCTTGGGAAACCAAAACAGAGCTACCTAACAGAACGGTCTTCAACGTGTGCATTCACCTTATCGAGTTAAACTCGTGTGTTGAAGGGGAAGACTGGAAACACTTTCTGTGGGGAGATCTCAGAACAGGCATTTCCAGGACTATTCCCGCATATAACGAAGTAGCAGTAAATCTCTGCCTAAAACACAGAAGCAACGTATCATTCAATCTGCTCTGCTGTGCCTTTGTTCAGCTAAGTGAGTTAAATCTCCCTTTAGATTCAGGAGTTAGAAACACCTTTCTGCTAAGGGCTGCGTTTGGACATTTCTCAGTGAATGGGATCCTATGCTGTAAGGAGAACTGCCTGCTTGTGAAACCAAAACGGAGCTACCTAACAGAACGGTCTTCAATGTGTCCATTCAACTAACCGAGTTAAACTCTTGAGTTGAAGGGGAAGCCAGGAAACGCTTTCTGTGGAGAGATCTCAAAACAGGAATTTCCAGCACTATTCCCGCATATAACGAAATAGCAGTAAAACTCTGCCTAAAACACAGAAGCAACGTATCCTTCAATCTGCTCTGCTGTGCGTTTGTTCAACTAAGTGAGTTAAATCTCCCTTTAGATTCAGGATTTAGAAACACGTTTCTGCTGAGAGCTGCGTTTGGACATTTCTCAGTGAATGGGAGCCTATGCTGTAAAGAGAACTGTCTGCTAGTGAAACCAAAACGGAGCTACCTAACAGAACGGTCTTCAATGTGTGAATTCAACTTACCGAGTTAAACTCGTGTGTTGAAGAAGAAGTCTGGAAAATCTTTCTGTGGAGAGATCTCAAAACAGGCATTTTCAGCACTATTCCCGCATATAACGATATAGCAGTAAAACTCTGCCTAAAACACAGAAGCAACGTAGACTTCAATCTGCTCTGCTGTGCCTTTGTTCAGCTAAGTGATTTACATCTCCCTTTAGATTCAGGAGGTAGAAACACGTTTCTGCTCAGAGCTGCGTTTGGACATTTCTCAGTGAATGGGAGCCTATGCTGTAAGGAGAACTGTGTGCTTGGGAAACCAAAACGGAGCTACCTAACAGAACGGTCTTCAATGTGTCCATTCAACTTACCGAGTTAAACTCGTGTGTTGAAGGGGAAGTCTGGAAACGCTTTCTGTGGAGAGATCTCAAAACAGGAATTTCCAGCACTATTCCCGCATATAACGAAGTAGCAGTAAAACTCTGCCGAAAACACAGAAGCAACGTATCCTTCAATCTGCTCTGCTGTTCGTTTGTTCAACTAAGTGAGTTAAATCTCCCTTTAGATACAGGAGTTAGAAACACGTTTCTGCTAAGAGCTGCGTTTGGACATTTCTCACTGAATGGGAGCCTATGCTGTAAGGAGAACTGTCTGCTTGGGAAACTAAAACCGAGCTACCTAACAGAACGGTCTTCAATGTGTGCATTCAACGTACCGAGTTAAATTCGTGTGTTGAAGGGGAAGTCTGGAAACGCTTTCTGCGGCGTGATCTCAAAACAGGCATTTCCAGCACTATTCCCTCATATAACGAAATTGCAGTGAAACTCTGCCTAAAACACAGAAGAAACTTATCCTTCAGTCTGCTCTGCTGTGCCTTTGTTCAGATAAGTGAGTTAAAACTCCCTTTAGATTCAGGAGTTAGAAACACGTTTCTGCTAAGAGCTGCGTTGGGACATTTCTCAGTGAATGGGAGCCTATGCTGTAAGGAGGACTGTCTGCTTGGGAAACCAAAACGGAGCTACCTAACAGAACAGTCTTCAAAGTGTGCATTCAATTTACAGAGTTAAACTCGTGTGTTGAATGGGAAGTCTGGAAACGCTTTCTGTGGAGAGATCTCAAAACAGGCATTTCCAGCACTATTCCCGCATATAACGAAATAGCAGTAAAATTCTGCCGAAAACATAGAAGCAACGTATCCTTCAATCTGATCTGCTATGCGTTTGTTCAGCTAAGTGAGTTAAATCTCCCTTTAGATTCAGGAGTTAGAAACACGTTTCTGCTAAGAGCTGCGTTTGGACATTTCTCAGTGAATGGGAGCCTATGCTGTAAGGAGAACTGTCTGCTTCTGAAACGAAAACGGAGCAACATATCAGAACGGTCTTGAATGTGTGCATTCAACTTACCGACTTATACACGTGTGTTGCCGGGGAAGTCTGGAAACGCTTTCTGTGGAGAGATCTCAAAGAGGCATTTCCAGCACTATTCCCGCATATAACGAAATAGCAGTAAAACTCTGCCTAAAACACAGAAGAATCGTATCCTTCAATCTGCTCTGCTGTGCGTTTGTTCAACTAAATGAGTTAAATCTCCCTTTAGATTCAGGAGTTAGAAACACGTTTCTGCTAACCGCTGTGTTTGGACATTTCTCAGTGAATGGGAGCCTATGCTGTAAGGAGAACTGTCTGCTTGTGAAACAAAAACGGAGCTACCTAACAGAACGGTCTTCAATGTGTGCATTCAACTTACAGAGTTAAACTCGTGTGTTGAAGGGGAAGTCTGGAAACGCTTTCTGTGGAGAGATCTCAAAACAGGCATTTCCAGCACTATTTCCGCATATATCGAAATAGCAGTAAAACTCTGCCTAAAACACAGAAGCAACGTATCCTTCAATCTGCTCTGCTGTGCGTTTGTTCAGCTAAGTGAGTTAAATCTCCCTTTAGATTCAGGAGTTAGAAACAGTTTTCTGCTAAGAGCTGCGTTTGGACATTTCTCAGTGAATGGGAGCCTATGCTGTAAAGAGAACTGTCTGCTTGTGAAACCAAAATGGATCTACCTAACCGAACGGTCTTCAATGTGTGCATTCAACTTACCGAGTTAAACTCGTGTGTTGAAGGAGAAGTCTGGAAATGCTTTCTGTGGAGAGATCACAATACAGGCATTTCCAGCACTATTCCCGCATATAATGAAATAGCAGTAAAACTCTGCCTAAAACACAGAAGCAACGTATCCTTCAATCTGCTCTGCTGTGCGTTTGTTCAGCTAAGTGAATTAAATCTCCCTTTAGATTCAGGAGTTAGAAACACGTTTCTGCTAAGGACGGCATTTGGACATTTCTCAGTGAATGGGAGACTATGCTTTAAGGAGAACTGTCTGCTTGGGAAACCAAGACGGAGCTACCTAACAGAACGGTCTTCAATGTGTGCATTCAACTTACCGAGTTAAACTCGTGTGTTGAATTGGAAGTCTGGAAACACTTTCTCTGGGGAGATCTCAAAACAGGCATTTCCAGCACTATTCCCGCATATAACGAAGTAGCAGTAAAACTCTGCATAAAACACAGAAGCAACGTAACCTTCAATCTGCTCTGCTTTGCGTTTGTTCAGCTAAGTGAGCTAAATCTCCCTTTAGATTCAGGAGTTAGAAACACGTTTCTGTTAAGAGCTACGTTTAGACATTTCTCAGTGAATGGGAGCCTATGCTGTAAGGAGGACTGTCTGCTTGGGAAACCAAAACGGATGTACCTAACAGAACAGTCTTCAATGTGTGCATTCAATTTAGAGAATTAAACTCGTGTGTTTAAAGGGAAGTTTGGAAACGCTTTCGGTGGAGAGATCTCAAAACAGGCATTTCCAGCACTATTCCCGCATATAACAAAATAGCAGTAAAACTCTGCCTAAAACACAGAAGCAACGTATCCTTCAATCTGCTCTGTTGTGCGTTTGTTCAGCTAAGTGACTTAAATCTCCCTTTAGATTCAGGAGTTAGAAACACGTTTCTGCTAAGAGCTGCGTTTGGACATTTCTCCGTGAATGGGAGCCTAGGCTGTAAGGAGAACTGTCTGCTTCGGAAACTGAAACCGAGCTACCTAACAGAACGGTCTTCAATGTGTGCATTCAACGTACAGAGTTAAATTTGTGTGTTGAAGGGGAAGTCTGGAAACGCTGTCTGTGGCGAGATCTCAAAACAGGCATTTCCAGCACTATTCCCTCATATAACGAAATAGCAGTAAAACTCTGCCTAAAACACAGAAGAAACTTATCCTTCAATCTGCTCTGCTGTGCGTTTGTTCAGATAAGTGAGTTAAATCTCACTTTAGATTCAGGAGTTAGAAACACGTTTCTGCTAAGAGCTGCGTTTGGACATTTCTCAGTGAATTGGAGCCTATGCTATAAGGAAGACTGTCTGCTTGGGAAACCAAAACGGAGCTACCTAACAGAACACTCTTCAATGTGTGCATTCAATTTACAGAGTTAAACTCGTGTGTTGAATGGGAAGTCTGGAAACGCTTTCTGTGGAGAGATCTCAAAACAGGCATTTCCAGCACTATTCCCGCATATAACGAAATAGCAGTAAAATTCTGCCGAAAACACAGAAGCAACGTATCCTTCAATCTGATCTGCTATGCGTTTGTTCAGCTAAGTGAGTTAAATCTACCTTTAGATTCAGGAGTTAGAAACACGTTTCTGCTAAGGGCTGCGTTTGGACATTTCTCAGGGAATGGGAGCCTATGCTGTAAGGAGAACTGTCTGCTTGTGAAACGAAAACGGAGCTACATATCAGAACGGTCTTCAATGTGTGCATTCAACTTACCGAGTTAAAATCGATTGTTGAAGGGGAAGTCTGGAAATGCTTTCTGTGGAGAGATCACAATACAGGCATTTCCAGCACTATTCCCGCATATAACGAAATAGCAGTAAAACTCTGCCTAAAACACAGAAGCAACGTATCCTTCAAACTGCTCTGCTGTGCGTTTGTTCAGCTAAGTGAACTAAATCTCCCTTTAGATTCAGGAGTTAGATACACGTTTCTGCTAAGGACGGCATTTGGACATTTCTCAGTGAATGGGAGACTATGCTGTAAGGAGAACTGTCTGCTTGGGAAACCAAAACGGAGCTACCTAACAGAACGGTCTTCAATGTGTGCATTCAACTTACGGAGTTAAACTCGTGTGTTGAATTGGACGTCTAGAAACACTTTCTCTGGGGAGATCTCACAACAGGCATTTCCAGCACTATTCCCGCATATAACGAAGTAGCAGTAAAACTCTGCGTAAAACACAGAAGCAACGTAACCTTCAATCTGCTCTGCTGTGCGTTTGTTCAGCTAAGTGAGTTAAATCTCCCTTTAGATTCAGGAGTTAGAAACACGTTTCTGTTAAGAGCTACATTTAGACATTTCTCAGTGAATGGGAGCCTATGCTGTAAGGAGGACTGTCTGCTTGGGTAACCAAAACGGATCTACCTAACAGAACAGTCTTCAATGTGTGCATTCAATTTACAGAGTTAAACTCGTGTGTTGAATGGGAAGTCTGGAAACGCTTTCTGTGGAGAGATCTCAAAACAGGCATTTCCAGCACTATTCCCGCATATAACGAAATAGCAGTAAAATTCTGCCGAAAACACAGAAGCAACGTATCCTTCAATCTGATCTGCTATGCGTTTGTTCAGCTAAGTGAGTTAAATCTACCTTTAGATTCAGGAGTTAGAAACACGTTTCTGCTAAGGGGTGCGTTTGGACATTTCTCAGGGAATGGGAGCCTATGCTGTAAGGAGAACTGTCTGCTTGTGAAACGAAAACGGAGCTACATATCAGAACGGTCTTCAATGTGTGCATTCAACTTACCGAGTTAAACTCGATTGTTGAAGGGGAAGTCTGGAAATGTTTCTGTGGAGAGATCACAATACAGGCATTTCCAGCACTATTCCCGCATATAACGAAATAGCAGTAAAACTCTGCCTAAAACACAGAAGCAACGTATCTTTCAAACTGCTCTGCTGTGCGTTTGTTCAGCTAAGTGAACTAAATCTCCCTTTAGATTCAGGAGTTAGATACACGTTTCTGCTAAGGACGGCATTTGGACATTTCTCAGTGAATGGGAGACTATGCTGTAAGGAGAACTGTCTGCTTGGGAAACCAAAACGGAGCTACCTAACAGAACGGTCTTCAATGTGTGCATTCAACTTACGGAGTTAAACTCGTGTGTTGAATTGGACGTCTAGAAACACTTTCTCTGGGGAGATCTCACAACAGGCATTTCCAGCACTATTCCCGCATATAACGAAGTAGCAGTAAAACTCTGCGTAAAACACAGAAGCAACGTAACCTTCAATCTGCTCTGCTGTGCGTTTGTTCAGCTAAGTGAGTTAAATCTCCCTTTAGATTCAGGAGTTAGAAACACGTTTCTGTTAAGAGGTACATTTAGACATTTCTCAGTGAATGGGAGCCTATGCTGTAAGGAGGACTGTCTGCTTGGGTAACCAAAACGGATCTACCTAACAGAACAGTCTTCAATGTGTGCATTCTATTTACAGAGTTAAAGTAGTGTGTTGAATGGGAAGTCTGGAAACGCTTTCTGTGGAGAGATCTCAAAACAGGCATTTCCAGCACTATTTCCGCATATATCGAAATAGCAGTAAAACTCTGCCTAAAACACAGAAGCAACGTATCCTTCAATCTGCTCTGCTGTGCGTTTGTTCAGCTAAGTGAGTTATATCTCCCTTTAGATTCAGGAGTTAGAAACACTTTTCTGCTAAGAGCTGCGTTTGGACATTTCTCAGTGAATGGGAGCCTATGCTGTAAAGAGAACTGTCTGCTTGTGAAACCAAAATGGATCTACCTAACCGAACGGTCTTCAATGTGTGCATTCAACTTACCGAGTTAAACTCGTGTGTTGAAGGAGAAGTCTGGAAATGCTTTCTGTGGAGAGATCACAATACAGGCATTTCCAGCACTATTCCCGCATATAATGAAATAGCAGTAAAACTCTGCCTAAAACACAGAAGCAACGTATCCTTCAATCTGCTCTGCTGTGCGTTTGTTCAGCTAAGTGAATTAAATCTCCCTTTAGATTCAGGAGTTAGAAACACGTTTCTGCTAAGGACGGCATTTGGACATTTCTCAGTGAATGGGAGACTATGCTTTAAGGAGAACTGTCTGCTTGGGAAACCAAGACGGAGCTACCTAACAGAACGGTCTTCAATGTGTGCATTCAACTTACCGAGTTAAACTCGTGTGTTGAATTGGAAGTCTGGAAACACTTTCTCTGGGGAGATCTCAAAACAGGCATTTCCAGCACTATTCCCGCATATAACGAAGTAGCAGTAAAACTCTGCATAAAACACAGAAGCAACGTAACCTTCAATCTGCTCTGCTTTGCGTTTGTTCAGCTAAGTGAGCTAAATCTCCCTTTAGATTCAGGAGTTAGAAACACGTTTCTGTTAAGAGCTACGTTTAGACATTTCTCAGTGAATGGGAGCCTATGCTGTAAGGAGGACTGTCTGCTTGGGAAACCAAAACGGATGTACCTAACAGAACAGTCTTCAATGTGTGCATTCAATTTAGAGAATTAAACTCGTGTGTTTAAAGGGAAGTTTGGAAACGCTTTCGGTGGAGAGATCTCAAAACAGGCATTTCCAGCACTATTCCCGCATATAACAAAATAGCAGTAAAACTCTGCCTAAAACACAGAAGCAACGTATCCTTCAATCTGCTCTGTTGTGCGTTTGTTCAGCTAAGTGACTTAAATCTCCCTTTAGATTCAGGAGTTAGAAACACGTTTCTGCTAAGAGCAGCGTTTGGACCTTTCTCAGTGAATGGGAGCCTAGGCTGTAAGGAGAACTGTCTGCTTCGGAAACTGAAACCGAGCTACCTAACAGAACGGTCTTCAATGTGTGCATTCAACGTACAGAGTTAAATTTGTGTGTTGAAGGGGAAGTCTGGAAACGCTGTCTGTGGCGAGATCTCAAAACAGGCATTTCCAGCACTATTCCCTCATATAACGAAATAGCAGTAAAACTCTGCCTAAAACACAGAAGAAACGTATCCTTCAATCTGCTCTGCTGTGCGTTTGTTCAGATAAGTGAGTTAAATCTCCCTTTAGATTCAGGAGTTAGAAACACGTTTCTGCTAAGAGCTGCGTTTGGACATTTCTCAGTGAATTGGAGCCTATGCTATAAGGAAGACTGTCTGCTTGGGAAACCAAAACGGAGCTACCTAACAGAACACTCTTCAATGTGTGCATTCAATTTACAGAGTTAAACTCGTGTGTTGAATGGGAAGTCTGGAAACGCTTTCTGTGGAGAGATCTCAAAACAGGCATTTCCAGCACTATTCCCGCATATAACGAAATAGCAGTAAAATTCTGCCGAAAACACAGAAGCAACGTATCCTTCAATCTGATCTGCTATGCGTTTGTTCAGCTAAGTGAGTTAAATCTACCTTTAGATTCAGGAGTTAGAAACACGTTTCTGCTAAGGGCTGCGTTTGGACATTTCTCAGGGAATGGGAGCCTATGCTGTAAGGAGAACTGTCTGCTTGTGAAACGAAAACGGAGCTACATATCAGAACGGTCTTCAATGTGTGCATTCAACTTACCGAGTTAAACTCGATTGTTGAAGGGGAAGTCTGGAAATGCTTTCTGTGGAGAGATCACAATACAGGCATTTCCAGCACTATTCCCGCATATAACGAAATAGCAGTAAAACTCTGCCTAAAACACAGAAGCAACGTATCCTTCAAACTGCTCTGCTGTGCGTTTGTTCAGCTAAGTGAACTAAATCTCCCTTTAGATTCAGGAGTTAGATACACGTTTCTGCTAAGGACGGCATTTGGACATTTCTCAGTAAATGGGAGACTATGCTGTAAGGAGAACTGTCTGCTTGGGAAACCAAAACGGAGCTACCTAACAGAACGGTCTTCAATGTGTGCATTCAACTTACGGAGTTAAACTCGTGTGTTGAATTGGACGTCTAGAAACACTTTCTCTGGGGAGATCTCACAACAGGCATTTCCAGCACTATTCCCGCATATAACGAAGTAGCAGTAAAACTCTGCGTAAAACACAGAAGCAACGTAACCTTCAATCTGCTCTGCTGTGCGTTTGTTCAGCTAAGTGAGTTAAATCTCCCTTTAGATTCAGGAGTTAGTAACACGTTTCTGTTAAGAGCTACATTTAGACATTTCTCAGTGAATGGGAGCCTATGCTGTAAGGAGGACTGTCTGCTTGGGTAACCAAAACGGATCTACCTAACAGAACAGTCTTCAATGTGTGCATTCAATTTACAGAGTTAAACTCGTGTGTTGAATGGGAAGTCTGGAAACGCTTTCTGTGGAGAGATCTCAAAACAGGCATTTCCAGCACTATTCCCGCATATAACGAAATAGCAGTAAAATTCTGCCGAAAACACAGAAGCAACGTATCCTTCAATCTGATCTGCTATGCGTTTGTTCAGCTAAGTGAGTTAAATCTACCTTTAGATTCAGGAGTTAGAAACACGTTTCTGCTAAGGGGTGCGTTTGGACATTTCTCAGGGAATGGGAGCCTATGCTGTAAGGAGAACTGTCTGCTTGTGAAACGAAAACGGAGCTACATATCAGAACGGTCTTCAATGTGTGCATTCAACTTACCGAGTTAAACTCGATTGTTGAAGGGGAAGTCTGGAAATGTTTCTGTGGAGAGATCACAATACAGGCATTTCCAGCACTATTCCCGCATATAACGAAATAGCAGTAAAACTCTGTCTAAAACACAGAAGCAACGTATCTTTCAAACTGCTCTGCTGTGCGTTTGTTCAGCTAAGTGAACTAAATCTCCCTTTAGATTCAGGAGTTAGATACACGTTTCTGCTAAGGACGGCATTTGGACATTTCTCAGTGAATGGGAGACTATGCTGTAAGGAGAACTGTCTGCTTGGGAAACCAAAACGGAGCTACCTAACAGAACGGTCTTCAATGTGTGCATTCAACTTACGGAGTTAAACTCGTGTGTTGAATTGGACGTCTAGAAACACTTTCTCTGGGGAGATCTCACAACAGGCATTTCCAGCACTATTCCCGCATATAACGAAGTAGCAGTAAAACTCTGCGTAAAACACAGAAGCAACGTAACCTTCAATCTGCTCTGCTGTGCGTTTGTTCAGCTAAGTGAGTTAAATCTCCCTTTAGATTCAGGAGTTAGAAACACGTTTCTGTTAAGAGGTACATTTAGACATTTCTCAGTGAATGGGAGCCTATGCTGTAAGGAGGACTGTCTGCTTGGGTAACCAAAACGGATCTACCTAACAGAACAGTCTTCAATGTGTGCATTCTATTTACAGAGTTAAAGTAGTGTGTTGAATGGGAAGTCTGGAAACGCTTTCTGTGGAGAGATCTCAAAACAGGCATTTCCAGCACTATTTCCGCATATATCGAAATAGCAGTAAAACTCTGCCTAAAACACAGAAGCAACGTATCCTTCAATCTGCTCTGCTGTGCGTTTGTTCAGCTAAGTGAGTTATATCTCCCTTTAGATTCAGGAGTTAGAAACACTTTTCTGCTAAGAGCTGCGTTTGGACATTTCTCAGTGAATGGGAGCCTATGCTGTAAAGAGAACTGTCTGCTTGTGAAACCAAAATGGATCTACCTAACCGAACGGTCTTCAATGTGTGCATTCAACTTACCGAGTTAAACTCGTGTGTTGAAGGAGAAGTCTGGAAATGCTTTCTGTGGAGAGATCACAATACAGGCATTTCCAGCACTATTCCCGCATATAATGAAATAGCAGTAAAACTCTGCCTAAAACACAGAAGCAACGTATCCTTCAATCTGCTCTGCTGTGCGTTTTTTCAGCTAAGTGAATTAAATCTCCCTTTAGATTCAGGAGTTAGAAACACGTTTCTGCTAAGGACGGCATTTGGACATTTCTCAGTGAATGGGAGACTATGCTTTAAGGAGAACTGTCTGCTTGGGAAACCAAGACGGAGCTACCTAACAGAACGGTCTTCAATGTGTGCATTCAACTTACCGAGTTAAACTCGTGTGTTGAATTGGAAGTCTGGAAACACTTTCTCTGGGGAGATCTCAAAACAGGCATTTCCAGCACTATTCCCGCATATAACGAAGTAGCAGTAAAACTCTGCATAAAACACAGAAGCAACGTAACCTTCAATCTGCTCTGCTTTGCGTTTGTTCAGCTAAGTGAGCTAAATCTCCCTTTAGATTCAGGAGTTAGAAACACGTTTCTGTTAAGAGCTACGTTTAGACATTTCTCAGTGAATGGGAGCCTATGCTGTAAGGAGGACTGTCTGCTTGGGAAACCAAAACGGATGTACCTAACAGAACAGTCTTCAATGTGTGCATTCAATTTAGAGAATTAAACTCGTGTGTTTAAAGGGAAGTTTGGAAACGCTTTCGGTGGAGAGATCTCAAAACAGGCATTTCCAGCACTATTCCCGCATATAACAAAATAGCAGTAAAACTCTGCCTAAAACACAGAAGCAACGTATCCTTCAATCTGCTCTGTTGTGCGTTTGTTCAGCTAAGTGACTTAAATCTCCCTTTAGATTCAGGAGTTAGAAACACGTTTCTGCTAAGAGCAGCGTTTGGACCTTTCTCAGTGAATGGGAGCCTAGGCTGTAAGGAGAACTGTCTGCTTCGGAAACTGAAACCGAGCTACCTAACAGAACGGTCTTCAATGTGTGCATTCAACGTACAGAGTTAAATTTGTGTGTTGAAGGGGAAGTCTGGAAACGCTGTCTGTGGCGAGATCTCAAAACAGGCATTTCCAGCACTATTCCCTCATATAACGAAATAGCAGTAAAACTCTGCCTAAAACACAGAAGAAACGTATCCTTCAATCTGCTCTGCTGTGCGTTTGTTCAGATAAGTGAGTTAAATCTCCCTTTAGATTCAGGAGTTAGAAACACGTTTCTGCTAAGAGCTGCGTTTGGACATTTCTCAGTGAATTGGAGCCTATGCTATAAGGAAGACTGTCTGCTTGGGAAACCAAAACGGAGCTACCTAACAGAACACTCTTCAATGTGTGCATTCAATTTACAGAGTTAAACTCGTGTGTTGAATGGGAAGTCTGGAAACGCTTTCTGTGGAGAGATCTCAAAACAGGCATTTCCAGCACTATTCCCGCATATAACGAAATAGCAGTAAAATTCTGCCGAAAACACAGAAGCAACGTATCCTTCAATCTGATCTGCTATGCGTTTGTTCAGCTAAGTGAGTTAAATCTACCTTTAGATTCAGGAGTTAGAAACACGTTTCTGCTAAGGGCTGCGTTTGGACATTTCTCAGGGAATGGGAGCCTATGCTGTAAGGAGAACTGTCTGCTTGTGAAACGAAAACGGAGCTACATATCAGAACGGTCTTCAATGTGTGCATTCAACTTACCGAGTTAAACTCGATTGTTGAAGGGGAAGTCTGGAAATGCTTTCTGTGGAGAGATCACAATACAGGCATTTCCAGCACTATTCCCGCATATAACGAAATAGCAGTAAAACTCTGCCTAAAACACAGAAGCAACGTATCCTTCAAACTGCTCTGCTGTGCGTTTGTTCAGCTAAGTGAACTAAATCTCCCTTTAGATTCAGGAGTTAGATACACGTTTCTGCTAAGGACGGCATTTGGACATTTCTCAGTAAATGGGAGACTATGCTGTAAGGAGAACTGTCTGCTTGGGAAACCAAAACGGAGCTACCTAACAGAACGGTCTTCAATGTGTGCATTCAACTTACGGAGTTAAACTCGTGTGTTGAATTGGACGTCTAGAAACACTTTCTCTGGGGAGATCTCACAACAGGCATTTCCAGCACTATTCCCGCATATAACGAAGTAGCAGTAAAACTCTGCGTAAAACACAGAAGCAACGTAACCTTCAATCTGCTCTGCTGTGCGTTTGTTCAGCTAAGTGAGTTAAATCTCCCTTTAGATTCAGGAGTTAGTAACACGTTTCTGTTAAGAGCTACATTTAGACATTTCTCAGTGAATGGGAGCCTATGCTGTAAGGAGGACTGTCTGCTTGGGTAACCAAAACGGATCTACCTAACAGAACACTCTTCAATGTGTGCATTCAATTTACAGAGTTAAACTCGTGTGTTGAATGGGAAGTCTGGAAACGCTTTCTGTGGAGAGATCTCAAAACAGGCATTTCCAGCACTATTCCCGCATATAACGAAATAGCAGTAAAATTCTGCCGAAAACACAGAAGCAACGTATCCTTCAATCTGATCTGCTATGCGTTTGTTCAGCTAAGTGAGTTAAATCTACCTTTAGATTCAGGAGTTAGAAACACGTTTCTGCTAAGGGCTGCGTTTGGACATTTCTCAGGGAATGGGAACCTATGCTGTAAGGAGAACTGTCTGCTTGTGAAACGAAAACGGAGCTACATATCAGAACGGTCTTCAATGTGTGCATTCAACTTACCGAGTTAAACTCGATTGTTGAAGGGGAAGTCTGGAAATGCTTTCTGTGGAGAGATCACAATACAGGCATTTCCAGCACTATTCCCGCATATAACGAAATAGCAGTAAAAATCTGCCTAAAACACAGAAGCAACGTATCCTTCAAACTGCTCTGCTGTGCGTTTGTTCAGCTAAGTGAACTAAATCTCCGTTTAGATTCAGGAGTTAGATACACGTTTCTGCTAAGGACGGCATTTGGACATTTCTCAGTGAATGGGAGACTATGCTGTAAGGAGAACTGTCTGCTTGGGAAACCAAAACGGAGCTACCTAACAGAACGGTCTTCAATGTGTGCATTCAACTTACGGAGTTAAACTCGTGTGTTGAATTGGACGTCTAGAAACACTTTCTCTGGGGAGATCTCACAACAGGCATTTCCAGCACTATTCCCGCATATAACGAAGTAGCAGTAAAACTCTGCGTAAAACACAGAAGCAACGTAACCTTCAATCTGCTCTGCTGTGCGTTTGTTCAGCTAAGTGAGTTAAATCTCCGTTTAGATTCAGGAGTTAGAAACACGTTTCTGTTAAGAGCTACATTTAGACATTTCTCAGTGAATGGGAGCCTATGCTGTAAGGAGGACTGTCTGCTTGGGTAACCAAAACGGATCTACCTAACAGAACAGTCTTCAATGTGTGCATTCTATTTACAGAGTTAAAGTAGTGTGTTGAATGGGAAGTCTGGAAACGCTTTCTGTGGAGAGATCTCAAAACAGGCATTTCCAGCACTATTCCCGCATATAACGAAATAGCAGTAAAATTCTGCCGAAAACACAGAAGCAACGTATCCTTCAATCTGATCTGCTATGCGTTTGTTAAGCTAAGTGTGTTAAATCTCCCTTTAGATTCAGGAGTTAGAAACACGTTTCTGCTAAGAGCTGCGTTTGGACATTTCTCAGTGAATGGGAGCCTATACTGTAAGGAGAACTGTCTGCTTGTGAAACCAAAACGGAGCTACTTAACAAAACGGTCTTCAATGTGTGCATTAAACTTACCGACTTAAACCCGTGTGTTGCATGGGAGGTCTGGAAACGCTTTCAGTGGAGAGATCTCAAACAGGCATTTCCAGCACTATTCCAACATATAACGAAATAGCAGTAAAACTCTGCCTAAAACACAGAAGAATCGTATCCTACACTCTGCTCTGCTGTGCATTTGTTCAGTTAAATGAGTTAAATCTCACTTTAGATTCAGGAGTTAGAAACACGTTTCTGCTAACCGCTGTGTTTGGACATTTCTCAGTGAATGGGAGCCTATGCTGTAAGGAGAACAGTCTGCTTGTGAAACCAAAACGGAGCTACCTAACAGAACGGTCTTCAATGTGTGCATTCAACTTACAGAGTTAAACTCGTGTGTTGAAGGGGAAGTCTGGTAACGCTTTCTGTGGAGAGATCTCAAAACAGGCATTTCCAGCACTATTCCCGCATATAAAGAAATAGCAGTAAAACTCTGCGTAAAACACAGAAGCAACTTATCCTTCAATCTGCTCTGCTGTGCGTTTGTTCAGCTAAGTGAGTTAAATCTCCCTTTTGATTCAGGAGTTAGAAACACTTTTCTGCTAAGAGCTGCGTTTGGACATTTCTCAGTGAATGGGAGCCTATGCTGTAAAGAAAACTGTCTGCTTGTGAAACCAATATGGAGCTACCTAACAGAACGGTCTTCAATGTGTGCATTCAACTTACCGAGTTAAACTCGTGTGTTGAAGGGAAAGTCTGGAAATGCTTTCTGTGGAGAGATCACAATACAGGAATTTCCAGCACTATTCCCGCATATAACGAAATAGCAGTAAAACTCTGCCTAAAACACAGAAGCAACATATCCTTCAATCTGCTCTGCTGTCCGTTTGTTCAGCAAAGTGAGTTAAATCTCCCTTTAGATTCAGGAGTTAGAAACACGTTTCTGCTAAGGACGGCATTTGGACATTTCTCAGTGAATGGGAGCCTATTCTGTAAGGAGAACTGTCTGCTTGGGAAACCAAAACGGAGCTACCTAACAGAACGGTCTTCAATGTGTGCATTCACCTTACGGAGTTAAACTCGTGTGTTGAATTGGAAGTCTGGAAACATATTCTCTGGGGAGATCTCAAAACAGGCATTTCCAGCACTATTCCCGCATATAACGAATTAGCAGTAAAACTCTGCGTAAAACACAGAAGCAACGTAACCTTCAATCTGCTCTTCTGTGCGTTTGTTCAGCTAAGTGAGTTAAATCTCACTTTAGATTCAGGAGTTAGAAACACGTTTCTGCTAAGAGCTGCGTTTGGACATTTCTCAGTGAATGGGAGCCTATGCTGTAAGGAGAACTGTCTGCTTGTGAAACCAAAACGGAGCTACCTAACAGAACGGTCTTCAATGTGTGCATTCAACTTACCGAGATAAACTCGAGTGTTTAAGGGGAAGTTTGGAAACGCTTTCTGTGGAGAGATCTCAAAACAGGCATTTCCAGCACTATTCCCGCATATAACGAAATAGCAGTAAAACTCTGCCTAAAACACAGAAGCAACGTATCCTTCAATCTACTCTGTTGTTCGTTTGTTCAGCTACGTGAGTTAAATCTCCCTTTAGATTCAGGAGTTAGAAACACGTTTCTACTAAGAGCTGCGTTTGGACATTTCTCAGTGAATGGGAGCCTATGCTGTAAAGAGAACTGTCTGCTTGGGAAACCAAAACGGAGCTACCTAGCAGAACAGTCTTCAATGTGTGCATTCAACTTACAGATTTAAAATCGTGTGTTGAAGGGGAAGTCTGGTAACGCTTTCTGTGGAGAGATCTCAAAACAGGCATTTCCAGCACTATTCCCGCACATAACGAAATAGCAGTAAAACTCTGCCTAAAACACAGAAGCAACGTATCATTCAATCTGCTCCGCTGTGCGCTTGTTCAGCTAAGTGAGTTAAATCTCCCTTTAGATTCAGGAGTTAGAAACACGTTTCTGCTAAGAGCTGCGTTTTTACATTTCTCAGTGAATGGGACCCTATGCCTTAAGCAGAACAGTCTTCTTGTGAAAAAAAAAACGGAACTACATAACACAACTGACTTCAATGTGTGCATTCAACTTACCGAGTTAAACTCGTGTGTTGAAGGCGAAGTCTGGAAACGGTTTCTCTGGAGAGATCTCAAAACAGGCATTTCCAGCACTATTCACGCATATAACGAAATAGCAGTAAAACTCTGCCTAAAACACAGAAGCAACGTATCCTTCAATCTGCTCTGCTGTGCGTTTGTTCAGCTAAGTGAGTTAAATCTCCCTTTAGATTCAGGAGTTAGGAACACGTTTCTGCTAAGAGCTGCGTTTGGACATTTCTCAGTGAATGGGAGCCTATGCTGTAAAGAGAACTGTCTGCTTGTGAAACCAAAACGGAGCTACTTAACAGAACGGTCTTCAATGTGTGCATTCAACTTACCGAGTTAAACTCGTGTGTTGAATTGGAAGTCTGGAAACACTTTCTCTGGGGAGATCTCAAAACAGGCATTTCCAGCACTATTCCCGCATATAACGAAGTAGTAGTAAAACTCTGCGTAAAACACAGAAGCAACGTAACCTTCAATCTGCTCTGCTGTGCGTTTGTTCAGCTAAGTGAGTTAAATCTCCCTTTAGATTCAGGAGTTAGAAACACGTTTCTGCTAAGAGCTGCGTTTGGACATTTCTCAGTGAATGGGAGCCTATGCTGTAAGGAGAACTGTCTGCTTGGGAAACCAAAACGGAGCTACCTAACAGAACGGTCTTCAATGTGAGCATTCAACTTACCGCGATAAACTCGTGTGTTGAAGGGGAAGTCTGGAAACGCTTTCTGTGGAGAGATCTCAAAACAGGCATTTCCAGCACTATTCCGGCATATAAAGAAATAGCAGTAAAACTCAGCCTAAAACACAGAAGCAACGTATCCTTCAATCTGCTCTGCTGTGCGTTTGTTCAGCTAAGTGAGATAAATCTCCCTTTAGATTCAGGAATTAGAAACACGTTTCTGTTAAGAGCTACGTTTAGACATTTCTCAGTGAATGGGAGCCTATGCTGTAAGGAGAACTGTCTGCGTGTGAAACCTAAACGGAGCCACATAACAGAACGGTCTTCAATGTGTGCATTCAACTTACCGCGTTAAACTCTTGTGTTGAAGGGGAAGTCTGGAAACGGTTTCTGTGGAGAGATCTCAAAACAGGCATTTCCAGCACTATTCCCGCATATAACGAAGTAGCAGTAAAACTCTGCGTAAAACACAGAAGCAACGTAAACTTCAATCTGCACTGCTGTGCGTTTGTTCAGCTAAGTGAGTTAAATCTCACTTTAGATTCAGGAGTTAGAAACACGTTTCTGCTAAGAGATGCTTTTGGACATTTCTCAGTGAATGGGAGCCTATGCTGGAAGGAGAACTGTCTGCTTGTGAAACCCAAACGGAGCTACCTAACAGAACGGCCTTCCATGTGTGCATTCAACTTACCGATTTAAACTCGTGTGTTGAAGTTGAAGTCTGGAAACGATTTCTGTGGAGAGATCCCAAAACAGGCATTTCCAGCACTATTCCCGCATATAACGAAATAGCAGTAAAACTCTGCCTAAAACACAGAAGCAACGTATCATTCAATCTGCTCTGCAGTGCGTTTGTTCAGCTAAGTGAGTTAAATGTCCCTTTATATTCAGGAGTTAGAAACACGTTTCTGCTAAGTGCTGCGTTTGGACATTTCTCAGTTAATGGGAGCCTACCCTGTAAGGAGAACTGTCTGCTTGTGAAACCAAAACGGAGCTACCTAACAGAACGGTCTTCAATGTGTGCATTCAACTTACCGAGTTAAACTCGTGTTTTAAATGGGAAGTCTTGAAACGCTTTCTGTTGAGAGATCCCAAGACAGGCATTTCCAGAACTATTCCCGCATATAACGAAATAGCAGTAAAACTCTGCCTAAAACACTGAAGGAACGTATCCTTCAATCTGCTCTGCTGTGCGGTTGTTCAGCTAAGTGAGTTAAATCTCCCTTTAGATTCAGGAGTTCGAAACACGTTTCTGCTAAGAGCTGCATTTGGACATTTCTCAGTGAATGGGAGCCTATGCTGTAAGGAGAACTGTCTGCTTGGGAGACCAAAACGGAGCTACCTAACAGAACGGTCTTCAATGCGTGCATTCAACTTACCGAGTTAAACTCGTGTGTTGAAGGGGAAGTCTGGAAACGCTTTCTGTGGAGAGATCTCAAAACAGGCATTTCCGGCACTATTCCCGCATATAACGAAATAGCAGTAAAACTCTGCCTAAAACACAGAAGCAACGTATCCTTCAATCTGCTCTGCTGTGCGTTTGTTCAGCTAAGTGACTTAAATCTCCCTTTAGATTCAGGAGTTAGAAACACGTTTCTGCTAAGAGCTGCGTTTGGACATTTCTCAGTGAATGGGAGCCTATGCTGTAAGGAGAACTGTCTGCTTGGGAAACTAAAACCGAGCTACCTAACAGAACGGTCTTCAATGTGTGCATTCAACGTACCGAGTTAAATTCATGTGTTGAAGGGGAAGTCTGGAAACGATTTCTGCGGCGTGATCTCAAAACTGGCATTTCCAGCACTATTCCCTCATATAACGAAATAGCAGTAAAACTCTGCCTAAAACAGAGAAGAAACGTATCCTTCAGTCTGCTCTGCTGTGCGTTTGTTCAGATAAGTGAGTTAAAACTCCCTTTAGATTCAGGAGTTAGAAACACGTTTCTGCTAAGAGCTGCGTTTGGACATTTCTCAGTGAATGGGAGCCTATGCTGTAAGGAGGACTGTCTGCTTGGGAAACCAAAACGGAGCTACCTAACAGAACAGTCTTCAACGTGTGCATTCAATTTACAGAGTTAAACTCGTGTGTTGAATGGGACGTCTGGAAACGCTTTCTGTGGAGAGATCTCAAAACAGGCATTTCCAGCACTATTCCCGCATATAACGAAATAGCAGTAAAATTCTGCCGAAAACACAGAAGTAACGTATCCTTCAATCTGATCTGCTATGCGTTTGTTCAGCTAAGTGAGTTAAATCTCCCTTTAGATTCAGGAGTTAGAAACACGTTTCTGCTAAGAGCTGCGTTTGGACATTTCTCAGTGAATGGGAGACTATGCTGTAAGGAGAACTGTCTGCTTGTGAAACGAAAACGGAGCTACATATCAGAACGGTCTTCAATGTGTGCATTCAACTTACCGACTTAAACACGTGTGTTGCCGGGGAAGTCTGGAAACGCTTTCTGTGGAGAGATCTCAAACAGGCATTTCCAGCACTATTCCCGCATATAACGAAATAGCAGTAAAACTCTGCCTAAAACACAGAAGAATCGTATCCTTCAATCTGCTCGGCTGTGCGTTTGTTCAGCTAAATGAGTTAAATCTCCCTTTAGATTCAGGAGTTAGAAACACGTTTCTGCTAACCGCTGTGTTTGGACATTTCTCAGTGAATGGGAGCCTATGCTGTAAGGAGAACTGTCTGCTTGTGAAACAAAAACGGAGCTACCTAACAGAACGGTCTTAAATGTGTGCATTCAACTTACAGAGTTAAACTCGTGTGTTGAAGGGGAAGTCTGGAAACGCTTTCTGTGGAGAGATCTCAAAACAGGCATTTCCAGCACTATTCCCTCATATAACGAAATAGCAGTAAAACTCTGCCTAAAACACAGAAGAAACGTATCCTTCAATCTTCTCTGCTGTGCGTTTGTTCAGATAAGTGAGTTAAATCTCCCTTTAGATTCAGGAGTTAGAAACACGTTTCTGCTAATAGCTGCGTTTGGACAATTCTCAGGGAATGGGAGCCTATGCTGTAAGGAGAACTGTCTGCTTGTGAATCGAAAACGGAGCTACATATCAGAACGGTCTTCAATGTGTGCATTCAACTTACCGAGTTAAACTCGTGTGTTGAAGGGGAAGTCTGGAAATGCTTTCTGTGGAGAGATCACAATACAGGCATTTCCAGCACTATTCCCGCATATAACGAAATAGCAGTAAAACTCTGCTTAAAACACAGAAGCAACGTATCCTTCAATCTGCTCTGCTGTGCGTTTGTTCAGCTAAGTGAATTAAATCTCCCTTTAGATTCAGGAGTTAGAAACACGTTTCTGCTAAGGACGGCATTTGGACATTTCTCAGTGAATGGGAGACTATGCTGTAAGGAGAACTGTCTGCTTGGGAAACCAAAACGGAGCTACCTAACAGAACAGTCTTCAATGTGTGCATTCAACTTACGGAGTTAAACTCGTGTGTTGAATTGGACGTCTGGAAACACTTTCTCTGGGGAGATCTCAAAACAGGCATTTCCAGCACTATTCCCGCATATAACGAAGTAGCAGTAAAACTCTGCGTAAAACACAGAAGCAACGTAACCTTCAATCTGCTCTGCTGTGCGTTTGTTCAGCTAAGTGAGTTAAATCTCCCTTTAGATTCAGGAGTTAGAAACACGTTTCTGTTAAGAGCTACGTTTAGACATTTCTCAGTGAATGGGAGCCTATGCTGTAAGGAGGAATGTCTGCTTGGGAAACCAAAACGGATCTACCTAACAGAGCAGTCTTGAATGTGTGCATTCAATTTACAGAGTTAAACTCGTGTGTTGAATGGGAAGTCTGGAAACGCTTTCTGTGGAGAGATCTCAAAACAGGCATTTCCAGCACTATTCCCGCATATAACGAAATAGCAGTATAATTCTGCCGAAAACACAGAAGCAACGTATCCTTCAATCTGATCTGCTATGCGTTTGTTCAGCTAAGTGAGTTAAATCTCCCTTTAGATTCAGGAGTTAGAAACACGTTTCTGCTAAGAGCTGCGTTTGGACATTTCTCAGTGAATGGGAGCCTATACTGTAAGGAGAACTGTCTGCTTGTGAAACCAAAACGGAGCTACTTAACAGAACGGTCTTCAATGTGTGCATTAAACTTACCGACTTAAACCCGTGTGTTGCAGGGGAGGTCTGGAAACGCTTTCAGTGGAGAGATCTCAAACAGGCATTTCCAGCACTATTCCAGCATATAACGAAATAGCAGTAAAACTCTGCCTAAAACACAGAAGAATCGTATCCTTCACTCTGCTCTGCAGTGCGTTTGTTCAGCTAAATGAGTTAAATCTCACTTTAGATTCAGGAGTTAGAAACACGTTTCTGCAAACCGCAGTGTTTAGACATTTCTCAGTGAATGGGAGCCTATGCTGTAAGGAGAACAGTCTGCTTGTGAAACCAAAACGGAGCTACCTAACAGAACGGTCTTCAATGTGTGCATTCATCTTACAGAGTTAAACTCGTGTGTTGAAGGGGAAGTCTGGTAACGCTTTCTGTGGAGAGATCTCAAAACAGGCATTTCCAGCACTATTCCCGCATATAACGAAATAGCAGTAAAACTCTGCCTAAAACACAGAAGCAACGTATCCTTCAATCTGCTCTGCTGTGCGTTTGTTCAGCTACGTGAGTTAAATCTCCCTTTAGATTCAGGAGTTAGAAACACTTTTCTGCTAAGAGCTGCGTTTGGACATTTCTCAGTGAATGGGAGCCTATGCTGTAAAGAAAACTGTCTGCTTGTGAAACCAAAATGGAGCTACCTAACAGAACGGTCTTCAATGTGTGCATTCAACTTACCGAGTTAAACTCGTGTGTTGAAGGGAAAGTCTGGAAATGCTTTCTGTGGAGAGATCACAATACAGGCATTTCCAGCACTATTCCCGCATATAACGAAATAGCAGTAAAACTCTGCCTAAAACACAGAAGCAACATATCCTTCAATCTGCTCTGCTGTCCGTTTGTTCAGCAAAGTGAGTTAAATCTCCCTTTAGATTCAGGAGTTAGAAACACGTTTCTGCTAAGGACGGCATTTGGACATTTCTCAGTGAATGGGAGCCTATTCTGTAAGGAGAACTGTCTGCTTGGGAAACCAAAACGGAGCTACCTAACAGAACGGTCTTCAATGTGTGCATTCACCTTACCGAGTTAAAGTCGTGTGTTGAATTCGAAGTCTGGAAACACATTCTCTGGGGAGATCTCAAAACAGGCATTTCCAGGACTATTCCCGCATATAACGAATTAGCACTAAAACTCTGCGTAAAACACAGAAGCAACGTAACCTTCAATCTGCTCTGCTGTGCGTTTGTTCAGCTAAGTGAGTTAAATCTCCCTTTAGATTCAGGAGTTAGAAACACGTTTCTGCTAAGAGCTGCGTTTGGACATTTCTCAGTGAATGGGAGCCTATGCTGTAAGGAGAACTGTCTGCTTGTGAAACCAAAACGGAGCTACCTAACAGAACGGTGTTCAATGTGTGCATTCAACTTACCGAGATAAACTCGAGTGTTTATGGGGAAGTTTGGAAACGCTTTCTGTGGAGAGATCCCAAAACAGGCATTTCCAGCACTATTCCCGCATATAACGAAATAGCAGTAAAACTCTCCCTAAAACACAGAAGCAACGTATCCTTCAATCTGCTCTGTTGTTCGTTTGTTCAGCTACGTGAGTTAAATCTCCCTTTAGATTCAGGAGTTAGAAACACGTTTCTACTAAGAGCTGCGTTTGGACATTTCTCAGTGAATGGGAGCCTATGCTGTAAGGAGAACTGTCTGCTTGGGAAACCAAAACGGAGCTACCTAGCAGAACGGTCTTCAATGTGTGCACTCAACTTACCGAGTTATACTCGTGTGTTGAAGGGGAAGTCTGGAAACTCTTTCTGTGGAGAGATCTCAAAACAGGCATTTCCAGCACTATTCCCCCACATAACGAAATAGCAGTAAAACTCTGCCTAAAACACAGAAGCAACGTATCATTCAATCTGCTCCGCTGTGCGCTTGTTCAGCTAAGTGAGTTAAATCTCCCTTTAGATTCAGGAGTTAGAAACACGTTTCTGCTAAGAGCTGCGTTTTTACATTTCTCAGTGAATGGGACCGTATGCCTTAAGGAGAACTGTCTTCTTGTGAAAAGAAAAACGGAGCTGCATAACACAACTGACTTCAATGTGTGCATTCAACTTACCGAGTTAAACTCGTGTGTTGAAGGGGAAGTCTGGAAACGGTTTCTCTGGAGAGATCTCAAAACAGGCATTTCCAGCACTATTCACGCATATAACGAAATAGCAGTAAAACTCTGCCTAAAACACAGAAGCAACGTATCCTTCAATCTGCTCTGCTGTGCGTTTGTTCAGCTAAGAGAGTTAAATCTCCCTTTAGATTCAGGAGTTAGAAACACGTTTCTGCTAAGAGATGCGTTTGGACATTTCTCAGTGAATGGGAGCCTATTCTGTAAGGAGAACTGTCTGCTTGGGAAACCAAAACGGAGCTACCTAACAGAACGGTCTTCAATGTGTGCATTCAACTTACAGAGTTAAACTCGTGTGTTGAAGGGGAAGTCTGGAAACGCTTTCTGTGGAGAGATCTCAAAACCGGCATTTCCAGCACTATTCCCGCATATAACGAATTAGCACTAAAACTCTGCGTAAACCACAGAAGCAACGTAACCTTCAATCTGCTCTGCAGTGCCTTTGTTCAGCTAAGTGAGTTAAATCTCCCTTTAGATTCAGGAGTTAGAAACACGTTTCTGCTAAGAGCTGCGTTTGGACATTTCTCTGTGAATGGGAGCCTATGCTGTAAGGAGAACTGTCTGCTTGTGAAACCAAAACGGAGCTACCTAACAGAACGGTCTTCAATGTGTGCATTCAACTTACCGAGATAAACTCGACTGTTTAATGGGAAGTTTGGAAACGCTTTCTGTGGAGAGATCTCAAAACAGGCATTTCCAGCACTATTCCCGCATATAACGAAATAGCAGTAAAACTCTGCCTAAAACACCGAAGCAACGTATCCTTCAATCTGCTCTGTTGTTCGTTTGTTCAGCTACGTGAGTTAAATCTCCCTTTAGATTCAGGAGTCAGAAACACGTTTCTACTAAGAGATGCGTTTGGACATTTCTCAGTGAATGGGAGCCTATGCTGTAAGGAGAACTGTCTGCTTGGGAAACCAAAACGGAGCAACCTAACAGAACGGTCTTCAATGTGTGCATTCAACTTACAGAGTTAAACTCGTGTGTTGAAGGGGAAGTCTGGTAACGCTTTCTGTGGAGAGATCTCAAAACAAGCATTTCCAGCACTATTCCCGCATATAACGACATAGCAGTAAAACTCTGCCTAAAACACAGAAGAAACTTATCCTTCAATCTGCTCTGCTGTGCGTTTGTTCAACTAAGTGAGTTAAATCTCCCTTTAGATTCAGGAGTTAGAAACACTTTTCTGCTAAGAGCTGCGTTTGGACATTTCTCAGTGAATGGGAGCCTATGCTGTAAAGAAAACTGTCTGCTTGTGAAACCAAAATGGAGCTACCTAACAGAACGGTCTTCAATGTGTGCATTCAACTTACCGAGTTAAACTCGTGTGTTGAAGGGAAAGTCTGGAAATGCTTTCTGTGGAGAGATCACAATACAGGCATTTACAGCACTATTCCCGCATATAACGGAATAGCAGTAAAACTCTGCCTAAAACACAGAAGCAACATATACTTCAATCTGCTCTGCTGTCCTTTTGTTCAGCAAAGGGAGTTAAATCTCCCTTTAGATTCAGGAGTTAGAAACACGTTTCTGGTAAGGACGGCATTTGGACATTTCTCAGTGAATGGGAGCCTATTCTGTAAGGAGAACTGTCTGCTTGGGAAACCAAAACGGAGCTACCTAACAGAACGGTCTTCAATGTGTGCATTCAACTTACCGAGTTAAACTAGTGTGTTGAATTGGAAGTCTGGAAAAACTTTCTCTGGGGAGATCTCAAAACAGGCATTTCCAGCACTATTCCCGCATATAACGAATTAGCACTAAAACTCTGCGTAAAACACAGAAGCAACGTAACCTTCAATCTGCTCTGCTGTGCGTTTGTTCAGCTAAGTGAGTTAAATCTCCCTTTAGATTCAGGAGTTAGAAACACGTTTCTGCTAAGAGCTGCGTTTGGACATTTCTCAGTGAATGGGAGCCTATGCTGTAAGGAGAACTGTCTGCTTGTGAAACCAAAACGGAGCTACCTAACAGAACGGTCTTCAATGTGTGCACTCAACTTACAGATTTAAACTTTTGTGTTGAAAGGGAAGTCTGGAAACGCTTTCTGTGGAGAGATCTCAAAACCGGCATTTCCAGCACTATTCCCGCATATAACGAAATAGCAGTAAAACTCTGCCTAAAACACAGAAGCAACGTATCCGTCAATCTGCCCTGCTGTGCTTTTGTTCAGTTAAGTGAGTTAAATCTCACTTTAGATTCAGGAGTTAGAAACACGTTTCTGCTAAGAGCTGCGTTTGGACATTTCTCAGTGAATGGGAGCCTATTCTGTAAGGAGAACTGTCTGCTTGGGAAACCAAAACGGAGGTACATAACAGAACGGTCTTCAATCTGTGCATTCAACTTACCGAGGTAAACCCGTGTCTTGATGGGGAAGTCTGGAAACGCTTTCTGTGGAGAGATCTCAAAACAGGCATTTCCAACACTATTCCCTCATATAACGAAATAGCAGTAAAACTCTGCCTAAAACACAGAAGCAACGTATCCTTCAATCTGCTCTGCTGTGCGTTTGTTCAGATAAGTGAGTTAAATGTCCCTTTAGATTCAGGAGTTAGAAACACGTTTCTGCTAAAAGCTGCGTTTGGACATTTCTCAGTGAATTGGAGCCTATGCTGTAAGGAGACCTGTCTGCTTGGGAAACCAAAACGGAGCTACCTAACAGAACGGTTCTCAACGTGTGCATTCACCTTATCGAGTTAAACTCGTGTGTTGAAGGGGAAGTCTGGAAACACTTTTTGTGGGGATATCTCAGAACAGGCATTTCCAGCACTATTCCCGCATATAACAAAGTAGCAGTAAAACTCTGCCTAAAACACAGAAGCTACGTATCCTTCAATCTGCTCTGCTGTGCGTTTGTTCAGTTAAGTGAGTTAAATCTCCCTTTAGATTCAGGAGTTAGAAACACGTTTCTGATGAGAGCTGCGTTTGGACATTTCTCAGTGAATGGGAGCCTAGGCTTTAAGGAGAACTGTCTGCTTGTGAAACCAAAACGGAGCTACCTAACAGAACGGTCTTCAATGTGTGCATTCAACTTACAGAATTAAACTCGTGTGTTGAAAGGGAAGTCTGGCAACGCTTTCTGTGGAGAGATCTCAAAACAGGCATTTCCAGCACTATTCCCGCATATAACGAAATAGCAGTAAAACTCTGCCTAAAACACAAAAGCAACGTATCCTTCAATCTGCTCTGCTGTGCGTTTGTTCAGCTAAGTGAGTTAAATCTCACTTTAGATTCAGGAGTTAGAAACACGTTTCTGCTCAGAGCTGCGTTTGGACATTTCTCAGTGAATGGCAGCCTATGCTGTAAGGAGAACTGTGTGCTTGGGAAACCAAATCGGAAATACCTTACAGAACGGTCTTCAATGTGTGCATTCAACTTACCGAGTTAAACTCGTGTGTTGAAGGGGAAGTCTGGAAACACTTTCTGTGGAGAGATCTCAGAACAGGCTTTTCCAGCACTATTCCCGCATATAACGAAATAGCAGTAAAACTCTGCCTAAAACACAGAAGCAACGTATCCTTCAATCTGCTCTGCTGTGCGTTTGTTCAGCTAAGTGAGTTAAATCTCCCTTTAGATTCACGATTTAGAAACACGTTTTTGCTAAGGGCTGCCTTTGGACATTTCTCAGTGAATGGGATCCTATGCTGTAAGGAGAACTGCCTGCTTGTGAAACCAAAACGGAGCTACCTAACAGAACGGTCTTCAATGTGTCCATTCAACTAACCGAGTTAAACTCGTGTGTTGAAGGGGAAGTCAGGAAACGCTTTCTGTGGAGAGATCTCAAAACAGGAATTTCCAGCACTATTCCCGCATATAACGAAATAGCAGTAAAACTCTGCCTAAAACACAGAAGCAACGTATCCTTCAATCTGCTCTGCTGTGCGTTTGTTCAACTAAGTGAGTTAAATCTCCCTTTAGATTCAGGATTTAGAAACACGTTTCTGCTGAGAGCTGCGTTTGGACATTTCTCAGTGAATGGGAGCCTATGCTGTAAAGAGAACTGTCTGCTAGTGAAACCAAAACGGAGCTACCTAACAGAACGGTCTTCAATGTGTGAATTCAACTTACCGAGTTAAACTCGTGTGTTGAAGAAGAAGTCTGGAAAATCTTTCTGTGGAGAGATCTCAAAACAGGCATTTTCAGCACTATTCCCGCATATAACGAAATAGCAGTAAAACTCTGCCTAAAACACAGAAGCAACGTAGCCTTCAATCTGCTCTGCTGTGCCTTTGTTCAGCTAAGTGATTTAAATCTCCCTTTAGATTCAGGAGGTAGGAACACGTTTCTGCTCAGAGCTGCGTTTGGACATTTCTCAGTGAATGGGAGCCTATGCTGTAAGGAGAACTGTGTGCTTGGGAAACCAAAACGGAGCTACCTAACAGAACGGTCTTCAATGTGTCCATTCAACTTACCGAGTTAAACTCGTGTGTTGAAGGGGAAGTCTGGAAACGCTTTCTGTGGAGAGATCTCAAAACAGGCATTTCCAGCACTATTCCCGCATATAACGAAATAGCAGTAAAATTCTGCCGAAAACACAGAAGCAACGTATCCTTCAATCTGATCTGCTATGCGTTTGTTCAGCTATGTGAGTTAAATCTCCCTTTAGATTCAGGAGTTAGAAACACGTTTCTGCTAAGAGCTGCGTTTGGACATTTCTCAGTGAATGGGAGCCTATGCTGTAAGGAGAACTGTCTGCTTGTGAAACGAAAACGGAGCTACATATCAGAACGGTCTTCAATGTGTGCATTCAACTTACCGACTTAAACACGTGTGTTGCAGGGGAAGTCTGGAAACGCTTTCTGTGGAGAGATCTCAAACAGGCATTTCCAGCACTATTCCCGCATATAACGAAATAGCAGTAAAACTCTGCCTAAAACACAGAAGAATCGTATCCTTCAATCTGCTCTGCTGTGCGATTGTTCAGCTCAATGAGTTAAATCTCCCTTTAGATTCAGGAGTTAGAAAAACGTTTCTGCTAACCGCTGTGTTTGGACATTTCTCAGTGAATGGGAGCCTATGCTGTAAGGAGAACTGTCTGCTTGTGAAACAAAAACGGAGCTACCTAACAGAACGGTCTTCAATGTGTGCATTCAACTTACAGAGTTAAACTCGTGTGTTGAAGGGGAAGTCTGGAAACGCTTTCTGTGGAGAGATCTCAAAACAGGCATTTCCAGCACTATTCCCGCATATAACGAAATAGCAGTAAAACTCTGCCTAAAACACCGAAGCAACGTATCCTTCAATCTGCTCTGTTGTTCGTTTGTTCAGCTACGTGAGTTAAATCTCCCTTTAGATTCAGGAGTTAGAAACACGTTTCTACTAAGAGATGCGTTTGGACATTTCTCAGTGAATGGGAGCCTATGCTGTAAGGAGAACTGTCTGCTTGGGAAACCAAAACGGAGCTACCTAGCAGAACGGTCTTCAATGTGTGCATTCAACTTACAGATTTAAAATCGTGTGTTGAAGGGGAAGTCTGGTAACGCTTTCTGTGGAGAGATCTCAAAACAGGCCTTTCCAGCACTATTCCCGGACATAACGAAATAGCAGTAAAACTCTGCCTAAAACACAGAAGCAACGTATCATTCAATCTGCTCCGCTGTGCGCTTGTTCAGCTAAGTGAGTTAAATCTCCCTTTAGATTCAGGAGTTAGAAACACGTTTCTGCTAAGAGCTGCGTTTTTACATTTCTCAGTGAATGGGACCCTATGCCTTAAGGAGAACTGTCTTCTTGTGAAAAAAAAAAACGGAGCTACATAACACAACTGACTTCAATGTGTGCATTCAACTTACCGAGTTAAACTCGTGTGTTGAAGGGGAAGTCTGGAAACGGTTTCTCTGGAGAGATCTCAAAACAGGCATTTCCAGCACTATTCACGCATATAACGAAATAGCAGTAAAACTCTGCCTAAAACACAGAAGCAACGTATCCTTCAATCTGCTCTGCTGTGCGTTTGTTCAGCTAAGTGAATTAAATCTCCCTTTAGATTCAGGAGTTAGAAACACGTTTCTGCTAAGAGCTGCGTTTGGACATTTCTCAGTGAATGGGAGCCTATGCTGTAAGGAGAACTGTCTGCTTGTGAAACCAAAACGGAGCTACCTAACAGAACGGTCTTCAATGTGTGCACTCAACTTACAGATTTAAACTTTTGTGTTGAAAGGGAAGTCTGGAAACGCTTTCTGTGGAGAGATCTCAAAACCGGCATTTCCAGCACTATTCCCGCATATAACGAAATAGCAGTAAAACTCTGCCTAAAACACAGAAGCAACGTATCCGTCAATCTGCCCTGCTGTGCTTTTGTTCAGTTAAGTGAGTTAAATCTCACTTTAGATTCAGGAGTTAGAAACACGTTTCTGCTAAGAGCTGCGTTTGGACATTTCTCAGTGAATGGAAGCCTATGCTGTAAGGAGAACGGTCTGCTTGGGAAACCAAAACGGAGGTACATAACAGAACGGTCTTCAATCTGTGCATTCAACTTACCGAGGTAAACCCGTGTCTTGATGGGGAAGTCTGGAAACGCTTTCTGTGGAGAGATCTCAAAACAGGCATTTCCAACACTATTCCCTCATATAACGAAATAGCAGTAAAACTCTGCCTAAAACACAGAAGCAACGTATCCTTCAATCTGCTCTGCTGTGCGTTTGTTCAGATAAGTGAGTTAAATGTCCCTTTAGATTCAGGAGTTAGAAACACGTTTCTGCTAAAAGCTGCGTTTGGACATTTCTCAGTGAATTGGAGCCTATGCTGTAAGGAGACCTGTCTGCTTGGGAAACCAAAACGGAGCTACCTAACAGAACGGTTCTCAACGTGTGCATTCACCTTATCGAGTTAAACTCGTGTGTTGAAGGGGAAGTCTGGAAACACTTTTTGTGGGGATATCTCAGAACAGGCATTTCCAGCACTATTCCCGCATATAACAAAGTAGCAGTAAAACTCTGCCTAAAACACAGAAGCTACGTATCCTTCAATCTGCTCTGCTGTGCGTTTGTTCAGTTAAGTGAGTTAAATCTCCCTTTAGATTCAGGAGTTAGAAACACGTTTCTGATGAGAGCTGCGTTTGGACATTTCTCAGTGAATGGGAGCCTAGTCTTTAAGGAGAACTGTCTGCTTGTGAAACCAAAACGGAGCTACCTAACAGAACGGTCTTCAATGTGTGCATTCAACTTACAGAATTAAACTCGTGTGTTGAAAGGGAAGTCTGGCAACGCTTTCTGTGGAGAGATCTCAAAACAGGCATTTCCAGCACTATTCCCGCATATAACGAAATAGCAGTAAAACTCTGCCTAAAACACAAAAGCAACGTATCCTTCAATCTGCTCTGCTGTGCGTTTGTTCAGCTAAGTGAGTTAAATCTCACATTAGATTCAGGAGTTAGAAACACGTTTCTGCTCAGAGCTGCGTTTGGACATTTCTCAGTGAATGGGAGCCTATGCTGTAAGGAGAACTGTGTGCTTGGGAAACCAAATCGGAGATACCTTACAGAACGGTCTTCAATGTGTGCATTCAACTTACCGAGTTAAACTCGTGTGTTGAAGGGGAAGTCTGGAAACACTTTCTGTGGAGAGATCTCAGAACAGGCTTTTCCAGCACTATTCCCGCATATAACGAAATAGCAGTAAAACTCTGCCTAAAACACAGAAGCAACGTATCCTTCAATCTGCTCTGCTGTGCGTTTGTTCAGCTAAGTGAGTTAAATCTCCCTTTAGATTCACGATTTAGAAACACGTTTCTGCTAAGGGCTGCCTTTGGACATTTATCAGTGAATGGGATCCTATGCTGTAAGGAGAACTGCCTGCTTGTGAAACCAAAACGGAGCTACCTAACAGAACGGTCTTCAATGTGTGCATTCAACTAACCGAGTTAAACTCGTGTGTGGAAGGGGAAGTCAGGAAACGCTTTCTGTGGAGAGATCTCAAAACAGGAATTTCCAGCACTATTCCCGCATATAACGAAATAGCAGTAAAACTCTGCCTAAAACACAGAAGCAACGTATCCTTCAATCTGATCTGCTGTGCGTTTGTTCAACTAAGTGAGTTAAATCTCCCTTTAGATTCAGGATTTAGAAACACGTTTCTGCTGAGAGCTGCGTTTGGACATTTCTCAGTGAATGGGAGCCTATGCTGTAAAGAGAACTGTCTGCTAGTGAAACCAAAACGGAGCTACCTAACAGAACGGTCTTCAATGTGTGAATTCAACTTACCGAGTTAAACTCGTGTGTTGAAGAAGAAGTCTGGAAAATCTTTCTGTGGAGAGATCTCAAAACAGGCATTTCCAGCACTATTCCCACGTATAATGAAAGAGCAGTAAAACTCTGCATAAAACACAGAAGCATCGTATCCTTCAATCTTCTCTGCTGTGCGTTTGTTCAGCTAAGTGAGTTAAATCTCCTTTTAGATTCAGGAGTTAGAAACACGTTTCTGCTAAGAGCTGTGTTTGGACATTTCTCTGTGAATGGGAGCCTATGCTGTAAGGAGAACTGTCTGCTTGTGAAACCAAAACGGAGCTACCTAACAGAACGGTCTTCAATGCGTGCATTCAACTTACCGAGTTAAACTCGTGTGTTGAAGTGGAAGTCTGGAAACGCTTTCTGTGGAAAGATCTCAAAACAGGCATTTCCAGCACTATTCCCGCATATAACAAAATAGCAGTAAAACTCTGCCTAAAACACAGAAGCAACGTATCCTTCAATCTTCTCTGCTATGCGTTTGTTCAGCTAAGTGAGTTAAATCTCCCTTTAGATTCAGGAGTTTGAAACACGTTTCTGCTAAGAGCTGCGGTTGGACATTTCTCAGTGAATGTTAGCCTATACTGAAAGGAGAACTGTCTGCTTGTGAAAGAAAAACGGAGGTACCTAACAGAACGGCCTTCAATGTGTGCATTCAACTTACCAAGATAAACCCGTGTGTTGAAGGGGAAGTCTGGAAACCCTTTCTGTGGAGAGATCTCAAAACAGGCATTTCCAGCACTATTCCCACATATAAGGAAATAGCAGTAAAACTATGCCTAAAACACCGAAGCAACGTATCCTTCAATCTGCTCTGCTGTGCGTTTGTTCAGCTAAGTGAGTGAAATCTCCCTTTAGATTCAGGAGTTAGAAACACGTTTCTCCTAAGAGCTGTGTTTGGACATTTCTCAGTGAATGGGAGCCTATGCTGTAAGGAGAACTGTCTGCTTGGGAAACCAAAACGGAGCTACCTCACAGAACGGTCTTCAATGTGTGCATTCAACTTACCGAGTTAAACTCGTCTCTTGAAGGGGAAGTCTGGAAACGCTTTCTGTGGAGAGATCTCAAAACAGGCATTTCCAGCACTATTCCCGCAAATAACGAAATAGCAGCAAAACTCTGCCTAAAACATAGAAAAAACGTATCCCTCAATCTGCTCTGCTGTGCGTTTGTTCAGCTAAGTGATTTAAATCTCCCTTTAGATTCAGGAGTTAGAAACACGTTTCCGCTAAGAGCTGCGTTTGGACATTTCTCAGTGAATGGGAGCCTATGCTGTAAGGAGAACTGTCTGCTTGTGAAAGCAAAACGGAGCTACCTAACAGAACGGTCTTCAATGCGTGCATTCACCTTACCGAGTTAAACTCGTGTGTTGAAGTGGAAGTCTGGAAACGCTTTCTGTGGATATATCTCAAAACAGGCATTTCCAGCACTATTCAAGCATATAACAAAATAGCAGTAAAACCCTGCCTAAAACAACGAAGCAACGTATCCTTCAATCTGCTCTGCTGTGCGTTTGTTTAGCTAAGTGAGTTGAATCTCCCTTTAGATTCAGGAGTTAGAAACACGTTTCTGCTACGAGCTGCGTTTGGACATTTCTCAGTGAATGGGAGCCTATGCTGTAAGGAGAACTCTCTGCTTGTGAAACCAAAACGGAGCGACCTAACAGAACGGTCTTCAGTGTGTGCATTCCACTTACCGAGTTCAACACGTGTGTTGAAGGGGAAGTCTGGAAACGCTTTCTGTGGAGAGATCCCAATACAGGCATTTCCAGCACTATTCCCGCATATAACGAAATAGCAGTAAAACTCTGCCTAAAACACAGAACCAACGTATCCTTCAATATGCTCTGCAGTGCGTTTGTTCAGCTAAGTGAGTTAAATCTCCCTTTAGATTCAGGATTTAGAAACACGTTTCTGCTAAGAGCTGCGTTTGGACATTTCTCAGTGCATGGGAGCCTATGCTGTAAGGAGAACAGTCTGCTTGTGTAACCAAAACGGGGCTACCTAACAGAACGGTCTTCAATGTGTGCATTCAACTTACCGAGTTATACTGGTGTGTTGAAGGGGAAGACTGGAAACTCCTTCTGTGGAGAGATCTCAAAACAGGCATTTCCAGCACTATTCCCGCAAATAACGAAATAGCAGTATAACTCTGCCTAAAACACAGAAGCAACGTAGCCTTCAATCTGCTCTGCTGTGCGTTTGCTCAGCTAAGTGAGTTAAATCTCCCTTTAGATTCAGGAGTTAGAAACACGTTTCTGCTAAGACCTGCGTTTGGACATTTCTCAGTGAATGGGAGCCTATGCTTTAAGGAGAACTGTCTGCTTGTGAAACCAAAACGGGTCTACCTAACACAACGGTCTTCAATGTGTGCACTCAACTTACCGAGTTATACTCTTGTGTTGAAGGGGACGTCTGGAAACTCTTTCTGTGGAGAGATCTCAAAACAGGCATTTCCAGCACTATTCCCGCATATAACGAAATAGCAGTAAAACTCTGCCTAAAACACAGAAGAAACGTATATTTCAATCTACTCTGCTGTGCGTTTGTTCAGCTAAGTGAATTAAATCTCCCTTTAGATTCAGGAGTTAGAAACACGTTTCTGCTAAGAGATGTGTTTGGACAATTCACAGTGAATGGGAGCCTATGCTGTAAGGAGAACTGTCTGCTTGGGAAACCAAAACGGATCTACCTAACAGAACGGTTTTCAATGTGGGCATTCAACTTACAGAATTAAACTCGTGCCTTGAAGGGGAAGTCTGGAAACGCTTTCTGTGGAGAGATATCAAAACAGGCATTTCCAGCACTATTCCCGCATATAACGAAATAGCAGTAAACCTCTGCCTAAAACACAGAAGCAACGTATCCTTCATCTGCTCTGCTGTGCATTGGTTCAGCTAAGTGAGTTAAATCTCCCTTTAGATTCAGGAGTTAGAAACACGTTTCTACTAAGAGCTGCGTTTGGACATTTCTCAGTGAATGGGAGACTATGCTGTAAGGAGAACTGTCTGCTTGGGAAACCAAAACGGAGCTACCTAACAGAACGGTCTTCAATGTGTGCATTCAACTTACAGTGTTACTCTCGTGTGTTGAAGGGGAATTCTGGAAACCTTTTCTGTGGGGAGATCTCAGAAGAGGCATTTCCAGCAATATTCCCGTATATAAAGAAATAGCAGTAAAACTCTGCCTAAAACAACGAAGCAACGTATCCTTCAATCTGCTCTGCTGTGCGTTTGTTCAGCTAAGTGAGTTAAATCTCCTTTTAGATTCAGGAGTTAGAAACATGTTTCGGCTAAGAGCTGTGTTTGGATATTTCTCAGTGAATGGGAGCCTATGCTGTAAGGAGAACTGTCTGCTTGTGAAACCAAAACGGAGCTACCTAACAGAACGGTCTTCAATGCGTGCATTCAACTTACCGAGTTAAACTCGTGTGTTGAAGTGGAAGTCTGGAAACGCTTTCTGTGGAAATATCTCAAAACAGGCATTTCCAGCACTATTCAAGCATATAACAAAATAGCAGTAATACCCTGCCTAAAACAACGAAGCAACGTATCCTTCAATCTGCTCTGCTGTGCGTTTGTTCAGCTAAGTGAGTTGTATCTCCCTTTAGATTCAGGAGTTAGAAACACGTTTCTGCTACGACCTGCGTTTGGACATTTCTCCGTGAATGGGAGCCTATGCTGTAAGGAGAACTCTCTGCTTGTGAAACCAAAACGGAGCGACCTAACAGAACGGTCTTCAATGTGTGCATTCCACTTACCGAGTTAAACTCGTGTGTTGAAGGGGAAGTCTGGAAACGCTTTCTGTGGAGAGATCTCAATACAGGCATTTCCAGCACTATTCCCGCATATAACGAAATAGCAGTAAAACTCTGCCTAAAACACAGAAGCAACGTATCCTTCAATGTGCTCTGCAGTGCGTTTGTTCAGCTAAGTGAGTTAAATCTCCCTTTAGATTCAGGAGTTAGAAACACGTTTCTGCTAAGAGCTGCGTTTGGACAATTCTCAGTGCATGGGAGCCTATGCTCTAAGGAGAACCGTCTGCTTGTGAAACAAAAACGGGGCTACCTAACAGAACGGTCTTAAATGTGTGCATTCAACTTACCGAGTTACACTCGTGTGTTGAAGGGGAAGACTGGAAACTCCTTCTGTGGAGAGATCTCAAAACAGGCATTTCCAGCACTATTCCCGCATATAACGAAATTGCAGTAAAACTCTGCGTAAAACACAGAAGCAACGTAACCTTCAATCTGCTCTGCTGTGCGTTTGTTCAGCTAAGTGAGTTAAATCTCCCTTTAGATTCAGGAGTTAGAAACACGTTTCTGCTAAGAGCTGCGTTTGGACATTTCTCAGTGAATGGGAACCTATGCTGTAAAAAGAACTGTCTGCTTGTGAAACCAAAACGGAGCTACCTAACAGAACGGTCTTCAATGTGTGCATTCAACTTACCGAGATAAACTCGAGTGTTTAAGGGGAAGTTTGGAAACGCTTTCTGTGGAGAGATCTCAAAACAGGCATTTCCAGCACTATTCACGCATATAACGAAATAGCAGTAAAATTCTGCCTAAAACACAGAAGCAACGTATCCTTCAATCTGCTCTGTTGTTCGTTTGTTCAGCTACGTGAGTTAAATCTCCCTTTAGATTCAGGAGTTAGAAACACGTTTCTACTAAGAGCTGCGTTTGGACATTTCTCAGTGAATGGGAGCCTATGCTGTAAGGAGAATTGTCTGCTTGGGAAACCAAAACGGAGCTACCTAGCAGAACGGTCTTCAATGTGTGCCTTCAACTTACAGATTTAAAATCGTGTGTTGAAGGGGAAGTCTGGTAACGCTTTCTGTGGAGAGATCTCAAAACAGGCATTTCCAGCACTATTCCCCCACATAACGAAATAGCAGTAAAACTCTGCCTAAAACACAGAAGCAACGTATCATTCAATCTGCTCCGCTGTGCGCTTGTTCAGCTAAGTGATTTAAATCTCCCTTTAGATTCAGGAGTTAGAAACACGTTTCTGCTAAGAGCTGCATTTTTACATTTCTCAGTGAATGGGACCCTATGCCTTAAGGAGAACTCTCTTCTTGTGAAAAAAAAAACGGAGCTACATAACACAACTGACTTCAATGTGTGCATTCAACTTACCGAGTTAAACTCGTGTGTTGAAGGGGAAGTCTGGAAACGGTTTCTCTGGAGAGATCTCAAAACAGGCATTTCCAGCACTATTCACGCATATAACGAAATAGCAGTAAAACTCTGCCTAAAACACAGAAGCAACGTATCCTTCAATCTGCTCTGCTGTGCGTTTGTTCAGCTAAGTGAGATAAATCTCCCTTTAGATTCAGGAGTTAGAAGCACGTTTCTGTTAAGAGCTACGTTTAGACATTTCTCAGTGAATGGGAGCCCATGCTGTTAAGAGAACTGTCTGCGTGTGAAACCTAAACGGAGCCACATAACAGAACGGTCTTCAATGTGTGCATTCAACTTACCGCGTTAAACTCGTGTGTTGAAGGGGAAGTCTGGAAACGGTTTCTGTGGAGAGATATCAAAACAGGCATTTCCAGCACTATTCCCGCATATAACGAAGTAGCAGTAAAACTCTGCGTAAAACACAGAAGCAACGTAAACTTCAATCTGCTCTGCTGTGCGTTTGTTCAGCTAAGTGAGTTAAATCTCCCTTTAGATTCAGGAGTTAGAAACACGTTTCTGCTAAGAGATGCTTTTGGACATTTCTCAGTGAATGGGAGCCTATGCTAGAAGGAGAACTGTCTGCTTGTGAAACCCAAACGGAGCTACCTAACAGAACGGTCTTCAATGTGTGCATTCAACTTACAGAGTTAAACTCGTGTGTTGAATTGGAAGTCTGGAAACACTTTCTCTGGGGAGATCTCAAAACAGGCATTTCCAGCACTATTCCCGCATATAACGAAGTAGCAGTAAAACTCTGCGTAAAACACAGAAGCAACGTAAACATCAATCTGCTCTGTTGTGCGTTTGTTCAGCTAAGTGAGTTAAATCTCCCTTTAGATTCAGGAGTTAGAAACACGTTTCTGCTAAGAGCTGCGTTTGGACATTTCTCAGTGAATGGGAGCCTATGCTGGAAGGAGAACTGTCTGCTTGTGAAACCCAAACGGAGCTACCTAACAGAACGGTCTTCCATGTGTGCATTCAACTTACCGAGATAAAATCGTGTGTTTAAGGGGACGTTTGGAAAAGCTTTCTGTGGAGAGATCTCAAAACAGGTATTTCCAGCACTATTCCCGCATATAACGAAGTAGCAGTAAAACTCTGCATAAAACACAGAAGCAACGTAACCTTCAATCTGCTCTGCTGTGCGTTTGTTCAGCTAATTGAGTTAAATCTCCCTTTAGATTCAGGAGTTAGAAACACGTTTCTGCTAAGAGATGCTTTTGGACATTTCTCAGTGAATGGGAGACTATGATGGAAGGAGAACTGTCTGCTTGTGAAACCCAAACGGAGCTACCTAACAGAACGGCCTTCCATGTGTGCATTCAACTTACCTAATTAAACTCGTGTGTTGAAGGGGAAGTCTGGAAACGATTTCTGTGGAGAGATCCCAAAACAGGCATTTCCAGCACTATTCCCGCATATAACGAAATAGCAGTAAAACTCTGCCTAAAACACAGAAGCAACGTATCCTTCCATTTGCTCTGCTGTGCGTTTGTTCAGCTAAGTGAGTTAAATCTCCCTTTAGATTCAGGAGTTAGAAACACGTTTCTGCTAAAAGCTGCGTTTGGACATTTCCCAGTGAATGGGAGCCTATGCTGTAAGGAGAACTGTCTGCTTGGGAAACCAAAACGGAGCTACCTAACAGAACGGTCTTCAATGTGAGCATTCAACTTACCGAGATAAACTCGTGTGCTGAAGGGGAAGTCTGGAAACGCTTTCTGTGGAGAGATCTCAAAACAGGCATTTCCAGCACTATTCCGGCATATAAAGAAATAGCAGTAAAACTCAGCCTAAAACACAGAAGCAACGTAACCTTCAATCTGCTCTGCTGTGCGTTTGTTCAGCTAAGTGAGGTAAATCTCCCTTTAGATTCAGGAGTTAGAAACACGTTTCTGTTAAGAGCTACGTATAGACATTTCTCAGTGAATGGGAGCCCATGCTGTAAGGAGAACTGTCTGCGTGTGAAACCTAAACGGAGCCACCTAACAGAACGGTCTTCAATGTGTGCATTCAACTTACCGAGTTAAACTCGTGTGTTGAATTGGAATTCTGGAAACACTTTCTCTGGGGAGATCTCAAAACAGGCATTTCCAGCACTATTCCCGCATATAAGGAAATAGCAGTAAAACTCTGCCTAAAACACAGAAGCAACGTATCCTTCAATCTGCTCTGCTGTGCGTTTGTTCAGCTAAGTGAGTTAAATCTCCCTTTAGATTCAGGAGTTAGAAACACTTTTCTGCTAAGTGCTGCGTTTGGACATTTCTCAGTGAATGGGAGCCTATGCTGTAAAGAGAACTGTCTGTTTCTGAAACCAGAATGGAGCTACCTAACAGAACGGTCTTCAATGTGTGCATTCAACTTACCGAGATAAACGCGTGTGTTTAAGGGGAAGTTTGGAAACGCTTTCTGTGGAGAGATCTCAAAACAGGCATTTCCAGCACTATTCCCGCATATAACGAAATAGCAGTAAAACTCTGCCTAAAACACAGAAGCAACGTATCCTTCAATCTGCTCTGCTGTGCGTTTGGTCAGCTAAGTGAGTTAAATCTCCCTTTAGATTCAGGAGTTAGAAACACGTTTGTGCTAAGAGCTGCGTTTGGACATTTCTCAGTGAATGGGAGCCTATGCTGTAAGGAGAACTGTCTGCTTGGGAAACCAAAACGGAGCTACCTAGCAGAACGGTCTTCAATGCGTGCATTCACCTTACAGTGTTAAACTCGTGTGTTGAAGGGGAAGTCTGGAAACGCTTTCTGTGGAGAGATCTCAAAACAGGCATTTCCAGCACTATTCCCGCATATAACGAAATAGCAGTAAAACTCTGCCTAAAACACAGAAGCAACGTATCATTCAATCTGCGCTGCTGTGCATTTGTTCAGCTAAGTGAGTTAAATCTCCCTTTATATTCAGGAGATAGGAACACGTTTCTGCTAAGAGCTGCGTTTGGACATTTCTCAGTTAATGGGAGCCTACGCTGTAAGGAGAACTGTCTGCTTGTGAGACCAAAACGAAGCTACCTAACAGAACGGTCTTCAATGTGTGCATTCAACTTACCGAGTTAAACTCGTGTTTTAAAGGGGAAGTCTTGAAACGCTTTCTGTTGAGAGATCTCAAGACAGGCATTTCCAGCACTATTCCGGCATATAACGAAATAGCAGTAAAATTCTGCCTAAAACACAGAAGGAACGTATCCTTCAATATGCTCTTCTGTGCGTGTGTTCAGCTACGTGAGGTAAATCTCCCTGTAGATTCAGGAGGTAGAAACACGTTTCTGCTAAGTGCTGCGTTTGGACATTTCTCAGTGAATGGGAGCCTACGCTGTAAGGAGAACTGTCTGCTTGGGAAACCAAAACGGAGCTACCTAACAGAACGGTCTTCAATGTGAGCATTCAACTTACCGAGATAAACTCGTGTGTTGAAGGGGAAATCTGGAAACGCTTTCTGTGGAGAGATCTCAAAACAGGCATTTCCAGCACTATTCCGGCATATAAAGAAATAGCAGTAAAACTCAGCCTAAAACACAGAAGCAACGTATCCTTCAATCTGCTCTGCTGTGCGTTTGTTCAGCTAAGTGAGATAAATCTCCCTTTAGATTCAGGAGTTAGAAGCACGTTTCTGCTAAGAGCTACGTTTAGACATTTCTCAGTGAATGGGAGCCCATGCTGTTAAGAGAACTGTCTGCGTGTGAAACGTAAACGGAGCCACATAACAGAACGGTCTTCAATGTGTGCATTCAACTTACCGCGTTAAACTCGTGTGTTGAAGGGGAAGTCTGGAAACGGTTTCTGTGGAGAGATATCAAAACAGGCATTTCCAGCACTATTCCCGCATATAACGAAGTAGCAGTAAAACTCTGCGTAAAACACAGAAGCAACGTAAACTTCAATCTGCTCTGCTGTGCGTTTGTTCAGCTAAGTGAGTTAAATCTCCCTTTAGATTCAGGAGTTAGAAACACGTTTCTGCTAAGAGATGCTTTTGGACATTTCTCAGTGAATGGGAGCCTATGCTAGAAGGAGAACTGTCTGCTTGTGAAACCCAAACGGAGCTACCTAACAGAACGGCCTTCCATGTGGGCATTCAACTTACCGATTTAAACTCGTGTGTTGAAGGGGAAGTCTCGAAACGATTTCTGTGGAGAGATCACAAAACAGGCATTTCCAGCACTATTCCCGCATATAACGAAATAGCAGTAAAACTCTGTCTAAAACACAGAAGCAACGTATCCTTCAATCTGCTCTGCAGTGCGTTTGTTCAGCTAAGTGAGTTAAATCTCCCTTTATATTCAGGAGTTAGAAACACGTTTCTGCTAAATGCTGCGCTTGGACATTTCTCAGTTAATGGGAGACTACGCTGTAAGGAGAACTGTCTGCTTGTGAAACCAAAACGGAGCTACCTAACAGAACGGTCTTCAATGTGTGCATTCAACTTACCGAGTTAAACTCGTGTGTTGAATTGGAAGTCTGGAAACACTTTCTCTGGGGAGATCTCAAAACAGGCATTTCCAGCACTATTCCCGCATATAACGAAGTAGCAGTAAAACTCTGCGTAAAACACAGAAGCAACGTATCCTTCAATATGCTCTGCTGTGCGTGTGTTCAGCTACGTGAGGTAAATCTCCCTGTAGATTCAGGAGTTAGAAACACGTTTCTGCTAAGACCTGCGTTTGGACATTTTTCAGTGAATGGGAGCCTATGCTCTAAGGAGAACTGTCTGCTTGTGAAACCAAAACGGGGCTACCTAACAGAACAATCTTCAATGTGTGCATTCAACTTACGGAGTTAAACTCGTGTGTTGAATGGGAAGTCTGGAAACGCTTTCTGTGGATAGATCTCAAAACAGGCATTTCCAGCACTATTCCCGCATATAACGAAATAGCAGTAAAACTCTGCCGAAAACACAGGAGAAACGTATGCTTCAATCTGCTCTGCTGTGCGTTTGTTCTGCTAAGTGAGTTAAATCTCCCTTTAGATTCAGGAGTTAGAAACACGTTTCTGCTAAGGACGGCATTTGGACATTTCTCAGTGAATGGGAGCCTATGCTGTAAGGAGAACTGTCTGCTTGGGAAACCAAAACGGAGCTACTTATCAGAACGGTCTTCAATGTGTGCATTCAATTTACCGAGTTAAACTCGTGTGTTGAATTGGAAGTCTGGAAACACTTTCTCTGGGGAGATCTCGAAACAGGCATTTCCAGCACTATTCCCGCATATAACGAAGTAACAGTAAAACTCTGCGTAAAACACAGAAGCAAGGTAACCTTCAATCTGCTCTGCTGTGCGTTTGTTCAGCTAAGTGAGTTAAATCTCCCTTTAGATTCAGGAGTTAGAAACACGTTTCTGCTAAGGGCTGCGTTTGGACATTTCTCAGTGAATGGGAGCCTATGCTGTAAGGAGAACTGTCTGCTTGTGAAACCAAAACGGAACTACCTAACAGAACGGTCTTCAATGTGTGCATTCAACTTACCGAGATAGACTCGTGTGTTTAAGGGGAAGTTTGGAAACGCTTTCTGTGGAGAGATCTCAAAACAGGCATTTGCAGCACTATTCCCGCATATAACGAAATAGCAGTAAAACTCTGCCTAAAACAGAGAAGAAACGTATACTTCAATATTCTCTGCTGTGCGTTTGTTCAGCTAAGTGAATTGAAACTCCCTTTAGATTCAGGAGTTAGAAACACGTTTCTTCTAAGAGATGTGTTTGGACATTTCTCAGTGAATGGGAGTCTATGCTGTAAGGAGAACTGTCTGCTTGTGAAACCTAAACGGAGCTACCTAACAGAACGGTCTTCAATATGTGCATTCAACTTACAGAGTTAAGCTCGTGTGTTGAAGGGGAAGTCTGGAAACGCTTTCTTTGGAGAGACCTCAAAACAGGCATTTCCAGCACTATTCCCACATATAATGAAAGAGCAGTAAAACTCTGCATAAAACAGAGAAGCAACGTATCCTTCAATCTGCTCTGCTGTGCGTTTGTTCAGCTAATTGAGTTAAATCTCCTTTTAGATTCAGGAGTTAGAAACAGGTTTCTGCTAAGAGCTGTGTTTGGACATTTCTCTGTGAATGGGAGCCTATGCTGTAAGGAGAACTGTCTGCTTGTGAAACCAAAACGGAGCTACCTAACAAAACGGTCTTCAATGCGTGCATTCAACTTACCGAGTTAAACTCGTGTGTTGAAGTGCAAGTCTGGAAACGCTTTCTGTGGAAATATCTCAAAACAGGCATTTCCAGCACTATTCCCGCATATAACAAAATAGCAGTAAAATTCTGCCTAAAACACAGAAGCAACGTATCCTTCAATCTTCTCTGCTGTGCGTTTGTTCGGCTAAGTGAGTTGAATCTCCCTTTAGATTCAGGAGTTAGAAACACGTTTCTGCTAAGAGCTGCGTTTGGACATTTCTCAGTGAATGGGACCCTATGCTGTAATGAGAACTCTCTGCTTGTGAAACCAAAACCGAGCTACCTAACAGAACGGTCTTCAATGTGTGCATTCCACTTACCGAGTTAAACTCGTGTGTTGAAGGGGAAGTCTGGAAACGCTTTCTGTGGAGAGACCTCAAAACAGGCATTTCCAGCACTATTCCCGCATATAACAAAATAGCAGTAAAACTCTGCCTAAAACACAGAAGCAACGTATCTTTCAATCTGCTCTGCTGTGCGTTTGTTCAGCTAAGTGAGTAAAATCTCCCTTTAGATTCAGGAGTTAGAAACACGTTTCTGCTAAGAGATGCGTTTGGCCATTTCTCAGTGAATGCCAGCCTATGCTGTAAAGAGAACTGTCTGCTTGTGAAACCAAAATGGAATTACCTAACAGAACGGTCTTCAATGTGTGCATTCAACTTACCGAGTTAACTCGTGTGTTGAAAGGGAAGTCTGGAAATGCTTTCTGTAGAGAGATCTCAATACAGGCATTTCCAGCACTATTCCCGCATATAACGATATAGCAGTAAAACTCTGCCTAAAAGACAGAAGCAACGTATCATTCAATCTGCTCTGCTGTGCGATTGTTCACCTAAGTGAGTTAAATCTCCCTTTAGATTCAAGAGTTAGAAACACGTTTCTGCTAAGAGCTGCGTTTGTACATTTCTCAGTGAATGGGAGCCTATGCTGTAAGGAGGACTGTCTGCTTGGGAAACCAAAACGGAGCTACCTAACAGAACAGTCTTCAATGTGTGCATTCAATTTAAAGAGTTAAACTCGTGTGTTGAATGGGAAATCTGGAAACGCTTTCGGTGGAGAGATCTCAAAACAGGCATTTCCAGCACTATTCCCGCATATAACGAAATAGCAGTAAAATTCTGCCGAAAACACAGAAGCAACGTATCCTTCAATCTGATCTGCTATGCGTTTGTTCAGCTAAGTGAGTTAAATCTCCCTTTATTTCAGGAGTTAGAAACACGTTTCTGCTAAGAGCTTCGTTTGGACATTTCTCAGTGAATGGGAGCCTATGCTGTAAGGAGAACTGTCTGCTTGTGAAACCAAAACGGAGCTACTTAACAGAACGGTCTTCAATGTGTGCATTCAACTTACCGACTTAAATCCGTGTGTTGCAGGGGAAGTCTGGAAACGCTTTCACTGGAGAGATCTCAAACAGGTATTTCCAGCACTATTCCCGCATATAACGAAACAGCAGTAAAACTCTGGCTAAAACACAGAAGAAACGTATCCTTCACTCTGCTCTGCTGTGCGTTTTTTCAGCTAAATGAGTTAAATCTCCCTTTAGATTCAGGAGTTAGAAACACGTTTCTGCAAACCGCTGTGTTTGGACATTTCTCAGTGAATGGGAGCCTATGCTGTAAGGAGAACTGTCTGCTTGTGAAACCAATACGGAGCTCCTAACAGAACGGTCTTCAATGTGTGCATTCAACTTACAGAGTTAACGTCGTGTGTTGAAGGGGAAGTCTGGAAACGCTTTCTGTGGAGAGATCTCAAAACAGGCATTTCCAGCACTATTCCCGCATATAAAGAAAGAGCAGTAAAATTCTGCCTAAAACACAGAAGGAACGTATCCTTCAATATGCTCTTCTGTGCGTGTGTTCAGCTACGTGAGGTAAATCTCCCTGTAGATTCCAGAGGTAGAAACACGTTTCTGCTAAGACCTGCGTTTGGACATTTCTCAGTGAATGGGAGCCTATGCTCTAAGGAGAAATGTCTGCTTGTGAAATCAAAACGGGGCTACCTAACAGAACGGTCTTCAATGTGTGCATTCAACTTACCGAGTTATACTCGTGTTTTGAAGGGGAAGTCTGGAAACTCTTTCTGTGGAGAGATCTCAAAACAGGCATTTCCAGCACTATTCCCGCATATAAAGAAATAGCAGTAAAACTCTGCCTAAAACACAGAAGAAACGTATACTTCAATATGCTCTGCTGTGCGTTTGTTCAGCTAAGTGAATTAAATCTCCCTTTAGATTCAGCAGTTAGAAACACGTTTCTGCTAAGAGATGCGTTTGGACATTTCTCAGTGAATGGGAGTCTATGCTGTAAGGAGAACTGCGTGCTTGTGAAACCTAAACGGAGCTACCTAACAGAACGGTCTTCAATGTGTGCATTCAACTTACCGAGTTAAACTCGTCTGTTGAAGGGGAAGTCTGGAAACGCTTTCTGTGGAGAGATCTCAAAACAGGCATTTCCAGCACTATTCCCGCAAATAACGAAATAGCAGCAAAACTCTGCCTAAAACACAGAAAAAACGTATCCCACAATCTGCTCTGCTGTGCGTTTGTTCAGCTAAGTGAGTTAAATCTCCCTTTAGATTCAGGAGTTAGAAACACGTTTCCGCTAAGAGCTGCGTTTGGACATTTCCCAGTGAATGGGAGCCTATGCTGTAAGGAGAACTCTCTGCTTGTGAAACCAAAACGGAGCTACCTAACAGAACGGTCTTCAACGTGTGCATTCAACTAACAGAGTTAAACTTTTGTGTTGAAAGGGAAGACTGGAAACGCTTTCTGTGGAGAGATCTCAAAACCGGCATTTCCAGCACTATTCCCGCATATAACGAAATAGCAGTAAAACTCTGCCTAAAACACAGAAGCAACGTATCCGTCAATCTGCCCTGCTGTGCGTTTGTTCAGTTAAGTGAGTTAAATCTCACTTTAGATTCAGGAGTTAGAAACACGTTTCTGCTAAGAGCTGCGTTTGGACATTTCTCAGTGAATGGGAGCCTATGCTGTAAGGAGAACTGTCTGCTTATGAAAACAAAACGGAGCTACCTAACAGTATGGTCTTCAATGTGTCCATTCAACATACCGAGTTAAACTCGTATGTTGTCGGGGAAGTCTGTAAACGCTTTCTCTGGAGAGATCTCAAAACAGGCATTTCCAGCACTATTCCTGCATATAACGAAATCGCAGTATAACTCTGCCTAAAACACAGTAGCAACGTATCCTTCAAACTGCTCTGCTGTTCGTTTGTTCACCTAAGTGTGTTCAATCTCCCTTTAGATTCAGGACTTAGAAACACGTTTCTGCTAAGAGCTGCGTTTGGACATTTCTCAGTGAATGGGAGCCTATGCTGTAAGGAGAACTGTCTGCTTGTGAAACCAAAACGGAGCTACATAACAGAACGGTCTTTAATGTGTGCATTCAACTTACCGAGGTAAACCCGTGTCTTGATGGGGAAGTCTGGAAACGCTTTCTGTGCAGAGATATCAAAACAGGCATTTCCAAAACTATTCCCTCATATAACGAAATAGCAGTATACCTCTGCCTAAAACACAGTAGCAACGTATCCTTCAATCTGCTCTGCTGTGCGTTTGTTCAGTTAAGTGAGTTAAATCTGCCTTTAGATTCAGGAGTTAGAAACACGTTTCTGATGAGAGCTGCGTTTGGACATTTCTCAGTGAATGGGAGCATATGCTTTAAGGAGAACTGTCTGGTGTGAAACCAAAACGGAGCTACCTAACAGAACGGTCTTCAATGTGTGAATTCAACTTACCGAGTTAAACTCGTGTGTTGAAGAAGAAGTCTGGAAAATCTTTCTGTGGAGAGATGTCAAAACAGGTATTTTCAGCACTATTCCCGCATATAACGAAATAGCATTAAAACTCTGCCTAAAACACAGAAGAAACGTAGCCTTCAATCTGCTCTGCTGTGCCTTTGTTCAGCTAAGTGATTTAAATCTCCCTTTAGATTCAGGAGGTAGAAACACGTTTCTGCTCAGAGCTGCGTTTGGACATTTCTCAGTGAATGGGAGCCTATGCTGTAAGGAGAACTGTGTGCTTGGGAAACCAAAACGGAGCTACCTAACAGAACGGTCTTCAATGCGTGCATTCAACTTACCGAGTTAAACTCGTGTGTTGAAGGGGAAGTCTGGAAACGCTTTCTGTGGAGAGACCTCAAAACAGGCATTTCCAGCACTATTCCCGCATATAACGAAATAGCAGTAAAACTCTGCCTAAAACACAGAAGCAACGTATCCTTCAATCTGCTCTGCTGTGCGTTTGTTCAGCTAAGTGACTTAAATCTCCCTTTAGATTCAGGAGTTAGAAACACGTTTCTGCTAAGAGCTGCGTTTGGACATTTCTCAGTGAATGGGAGCCTATGCTGTAAGGAGAACTGTCTGCTTGGGAAACTAAAACCGAGCTACCTAACAGAACGGTCTTCAATGTGTGCATTCAACGTACCGAGTTAAATTCGTGTGTTGAAGGGGAAGTCTGGAAACGCTTTCTGCGGCGAGATCTCAAAACAGGCATTTCCAGCACTATTCCCGCATATAACGAAATAGCAGTAAAATTCTGCCGAAAACACAGAAGCAACGTATCCTTCAATCTGATCTGCTATGCGTTTGTTCAGCTAAGTGAGTTAAATCTCCCTTTAGATTCAGGAGTTAGAAACACGTTTCTGCTATGAGCTGCGTTTGGACATTTCTCAGTGAATGGGAGCCTATACTGTAAGGAGAACTGTCTGCTTGTGAAACCAAAACGGAGCTACTTAACAGAACGGACTTCAATGTGTGCATTAAACTTACCGACTTAAACCCGTGTGTTGCAGGGGAGGTCTGGAAACGCTTTCAGTGGAGAGATCTCAAACAGACATTTCCAGCACTATTCCCGCATATAACGAAATAGCAGTAAAACTCTGCCTAAAACACAGAAAAAACGTATCCTTCACTCTGCTCTGCTGTGCGTTTGTTCAGCTAAATGTGTTAAATCTCACTTTAGATTCAGGAGTTAGAAACACGTTTCTGCTAACCGCTGTGTTTGGACATTTCTCAGTGAATGGGAGCCTATGCTGTAAGGAGAACAGTCTGCTTGTGAAACCAAAACGGAGCTACCTAACAGAACGGTCTTCAATGTGTGCATTCAACTTACAGAGTTAAACTCGTGTGTTTAAGGGGAAGTCTGGTAACGCTTTCTGTGGAGAGATCTCAAAACAGGCATTTCCAGCACTATTCCCGCATATAACGAAATAGCAGTAAAACTCTGCCTAAAACACAGAAGAAACTTATCCTTCAATCTGCTCTGCTGTGCGTTTGTTCAGCTAAGTGAGTTAAATCTCCCTTTAGATTCAGGAGTTAGAAACACTTTTCTGCTAAGAGATGCGTTTGGACATTTCTCAGTGAATGGGAGCCTATGCTGTAAAGAAAACTGTCTGCTTGTGAAACCAAAATGGAGCTACCTAACAGAACGGTCTTCAATGTGTGCATTCAACTTACCGAGTTAAACTCGTGTGTTGAAGGGAAAGTCTGGAAATGCTTTCTGTGGATAGATCACAATACAGGCATTTCCAGCACTATTCCCGCATATAACGAAATAGCAGTAAAACTCTGCCTAAAACACAGAAGCAACGTATCCTTCAATATGCTCTGCTGTGCGTTTGTTCAGCTAAGTGAGTTAAATCTCCCTTTAGATTCACGAGTTAGAAACACGTTTCTGCTAAGAGCTGCGTTTGGACATTTCTCAGTGAATGGGAGCCTATGCTGTAAGGAGAACTCCCTGCTTGTGAAACCAATAGGGAGCTACATAACAGAAGGGTCTTCAATGTGTCCATTCAACTTACCGAGTTAAACTCGTGTGTTGAAGGGGAAGTCTGGAAACGCTTTCTGTGGAGAGATCTCAAAACAGGAATTTCCAGCACTATTCCCGCATATAACGAAGTAGCAGTAAAACTCTGCCTAAAACACAGAAGCAAGTTATCCTTCAATCTGCTCTGCTGTTCGTTTGTTCAACTAATTGAGTTAAATTTCCCTTTAGATACAGGAGTTAGAAACACGTTTCTGCTAAGAGCTGCGTTTGGACATTTCTCAGTGAATGGGAGTCTATGCTGTAAGGAGAACTGTCTGCTTGTGAAACCAAAACGGATCTACCTAACAGAGCGGTCTTTAATGTGTGCATTCAACTTACCTAGATAAACTCGTGTGTTTAAGGAAAAGTTTGGAAACGCGTTCTGTGGAGAGATCTCAAAACAGGCATTTCCAGGACTATTCCCGCATATAACGAAATAGCAGTAAAACTCTGCCTAAAACACAGAAGCAACGTATCCTTCAATGTGCTCTGCTGTGCGTTTGTTCAGCTAAGTGAGTTAAATCTCCCTTTAGATTCAGGAGTTAGAAACACGTTTCTGCTAAGAGCTGCATTTGGACATTTCTCAGTGAATGGGAGCCTAGGCTGTAAGGAGAACTGTCTGCTTGGGAAACCAAAACGGAGCTACCTAACAGAACGGTCTTCAATGCGTGCATTCAACTTACCGAGTTAAACTCGTGTGTTGAAGGGGAAGTCTGGAAACGCTTTCTGTGGAGAGACCTCAAAACAGGCATTTCCAGCACTATTCCCGAATATAACGAAATAGCAGTAAAACTCTGCCTAAAACACAGAAGCAACGTATCCTTCAATCTGCTCTGCTGTGCGTTTGTTCAGCTAAGTGACTTAAATCTCCCTTTAGATTCAGGAGTTAGAAACACGTTTCTGCTAAGAGCTGCGTTTGGACATTTCTCAGTGAATGGGAGCCTATGCTGTAAGGAGAACTGTCTGCTTGGGAAACTAAAACCGAGCTACCTAACAGAACGGTCTTCAATGTGTGCATTCAACGTACCGAGTTAAATTCGTGTGTTGAAGGGGAAGTCTGGAAACGCTTTCTGCGGCGAGATCTCAAAACAGGCATTTCCAGCACTATTCCCGCATATAACGAAATAGCAGTAAAATTCTGCCGAAAACACAGAAGCAACGTATCCTTCAATCTGCTCTGCTGTGCGTTTGTTCAGCTAAGTGAGTTAAATCTCCCTTTAGATTCAGGAGTTAGAAACACGTTTCTGCTAAGAGCTGCGTTTGGACATTTCTCAGTGAATGGTAGCCTATGCTGTAAGGAGAACTGTCTGCTTGGGAAACCAAAACGGAGCTACCTAGCAGAACGGTCTTCAATGTGTGCATTCAACTTACAGAGATAAACTCGTGTGTTGAAAGGGATGTCTGGAAACGCCGTCTGTGGAGAGATCTCAAAACAGGCATTTCCATCACTATTCCCGCATATAACGAAATAGCAGTAAAACTCTGCCTAAAACACAGAAGCAACGTATCATTCAATCTCCTCCGCTGTGCGTTTGTTCAGCTAAGTGAGTTAAATCTCCCTTTAGATTCAGGAGTTAGAAACACGTTTCTGCTAAGAGCTGCGTTTTTACATTTCTCAGTGAATGGGACCCTATGCCTTAAGGAGAACTGTCTGCTTGTGAAAGCAAAACGGAGCTACCTAACAGAACGGTCTTCAATGTGTGCATTCACCTTACCGAGTTAAACTCGTGTGTTGAAGAAGATATCTGGAATATCTTTCTGTGGAGAGATCTCAAAACAGGCATTTACAGCACTATTCCCGCATATAACGATATAGCAGTAAAACTCTGCCTAAAACACAGAAGAAACTTATCTTTCAATCTGCTCTGCTGTGCGTTTGTTCAGCTAAGTCAGATAAATCTCCCTTTAGATTCAGGAGTTAGAAACACGTTTCTGCTAAGGGCTGCGTTTGGATATTTCTCAGTGAATGGGAGCCCATGCTGTTAGGAGAACTGTCTGCTTGTGAAACCAAAACGGGGCTACCTAACAGAACGGTCTTCAATGTGTGCATTCAACTTACCGAGTTAAATTCGTGTGTTGAAGGGAAAGTCTGGAAACGCTTTCTGTGGAGAGATCTCAAAACAGGCATTTCCAGCACTATTCCCGCATATAACGAAATAGCAGTAAAACGCTGCCTAAAACACAGAAGCAACGTATCCTTCAATCTGCTCTGCTGTTCGTTTGTTGAGCTATGTGAGTTAAATCTCGCTTTAGATTCGGGAGTTAGAAACACGTTTCTGCTAAGAGTTGCGTTTGGACATTTCTCAGTGAATGGTAGCCTATGCTGTACGGAGAACTGTCTGCTTGTGAAACCAAAACGGAGCTACCTAACAGAACGGTCGTCAATGTGTCTCTTCAACTTACCGAGTTCAACTCGTGTGTTGAAGGGGAAGTCTGGAAACGCTTTCTGTGGAGAGATCTCAAAACAGGCATTTCCAGCACTATTCCCGCATATAACGAAATAGCTGTAAAACTCTGCCTAAAACACAGAAGCAACTTATCCTTCAATCTACTCTGCTGTGCGTTTGTTCAGCTAAGTGAGTTAAATCTCCCTTTAGATTCAAGACTTAGAAACACGTTTCTGCTAAGAGCTGCGTTTGTACACTTCTCAGTGAATGGGAGCCTATGCTGTAAGGAGAACCGTTTGCTTGGGAAACCAAAACGGAGCTACCTAACAGAACGGTCTTCAATGTGTGCATTCAACTTACCGAGTTAAACCCGTGTGTTGAAGGGGAAGTCTGGAAACGCTTTCTGTGGAGAGATCTCAAAACAGGCATTTCCAGCACTATTCCCTCATATAACGAAATAGCAGTAAAACTCTGCCTAAAACACAGAAGCAACGTATCCTTCAATCTGCTCTGCTGTGCGTTTGTTCAGATAGGTGAGTTAAATCTCCCTTTAGATTCAGGAGTTAGAAAAACGTTTCTGCTAAAAGCTGCGTTTGGACATTTCTCAGTGAATTGGAGCCTATGCTGTAAGGAGACTTGTCTGCTTGGGAAACCAAAACGGAGCTACCTAACAGAACGGTCTTCAACGTGTGCATTCACCTTATCGAGTTAACTCGTGTGTTGAAGGGGAAGACTGGAAACACTTTCTGTGGGGAGATCCCAGAACAGGCATTTCCAGAACTATTTCCGCATATAACGAAGTAGCAGTAAATCTCTGCTTAAATACAGAAGCAACGTATCCTTCAATCTGCTCTGCTGTGCGTTTGTTCAGCTAAGTGAGTTAAATCTCCCTTTAGATTCAGGAGTTAAATACACCTTTCTGCTAAGGGCTGCGTTTGGACATTTCTCAGTGAATGGGAGCCTATGCTGTAAGGAGAACTGCCTGCTTGTGAAACCAAAACGGAGCTAACAAACAGAACGGTCTTCAATGTGTCCATTCAACTTACCGAGTTAAACTCGTGTGTTGAAGGGGAAGTCAGGAAACGCTTTCTGTGGAGAGATCTCAAAACAGGAATTTCCAGCACTATTCCCGCATATAACGAAATAGCAGTAAAACTCTGCCTAAAACACAGAAGCAACGTATCCTTCAAACTGGTCTGCTGTGCGTTTGTTCAACTAAGTGAGTTAAATCTCCCTTTAGATTCAGGAGTTAGAAACACGTTTCTGCTCAGAGCTGCGTTTGGACATTTCTCAGTGAATGGGAGCCTATGCTGTAAAGAGAACTGTCTGCTAGTGAAACCAAAACGGAGCTACCTAACAGATCGGTCTTCAATGTGTGCATTCAACTTACCGAGTTAAACTCGTGTGTTGAAGAAAAAGTCTGGAAAATCTTTCTGTGGAGACATCTCAAAACAGGCATTTCCAGCACTATTCCCGCATATAACGAAATAGCAGTAAAACTCTGCCTAAAACACAGAAGCAACGTAGCCTTCAATCTGCTCTGCTGTGCGTTTGTTCAGCTAAGTGAGTTAAATCTCACTTTAGATTCAGGAGTTAGAAACAAGTTTCTGCTAAGAGCTGCGTTTGGACATTACTCAGTGAATGGGAGCCTATTCTGTAAGGAGAACTGTCTGCTTGAGAAACCAAAACGGAGCTACCTAACAGAACGGTCTTGAATGTGTGCATTCAACATACCGACATAAACCCGTGTGTTGAAGGGGAAGTCTGGAAACGCTTTCTGTGGAGAGATCTCAAAACAGGCATTTCCAGCACTATTCCGGCATATAAAGAAATAGCAGTAAAACTCTGCCTAAAACACAGAAGCAACGCATCCTTCAATCTGCTCTGCTGTGCGTTTGTTCAGCTAAGTGAGTTAAATCTCCCTTTAGATTCAGGAGTTAGAAACACGTTTCTGTTAAGAGCTACGTTGAGACATTTCTCAGTGAATTGGAGCCCATGCTGTAAGGAGAACTGTCTGCGTGTGAAACCTAAACAGAGCTACCTAACAGAACGGTCTTCAATGTGTGCATTCAACTTACCGAGTTAAACTCCTGTGTTGAAGGGGATGTCTGGAAACACTTTCTGTGGGGAGATCTCAGTACAGGCATTTCCAGGACTATTCCCGCATATAATGAAGTAGCAGTAAATCTCTGCCTAAAACACAGAAGCAACGTATCCTTCAATCTGCTCTGCTGTGCGTTTGTTCAGCTAAGTGAGTTAAATCTCCCTTTAGATTCAGGAGTTAGAAACACCTTTCTGCTAAGGGCTGCGTTTGGACATTTCCCAGTGAATGGGAGCCTATGCTGTAAGGAGAACTCTCTGCTTGTGAAACCAAAACGGAGCTACCTAACAGAACGGTCTTCAACGTGTGCATTCAACTAACAGAGTTAAACTTTTGTGTTGAAAGGGAAGACTGGAAACGCTTTCTGTGGAGAGATCTCAAAACCGGCATTTCCAGCACTATTCCCGCATATAACGAAATAGCAGTAAAACTCTGCCTAAAACACAGAAGCAACGTATCCGTCAATCTGCCCTGCTGTGCGTTTGTTCAGTTAAGTGAGTTAAATCTCACTTTAGATTCAGGAGTTAGAAACACGTTTCTGCTAAGAGCTGCGTTTGGACATTTCTCAGTCAATGGGAGCCTATGCTGTAAGGAGAACTGTCTGCTTATGAAAACAAAACGGAGCTACCTAACAGTATGGTCTTCAATGTGTCCATTCAACATACCGAGTTAAACTCGTATGTTGTCGGGGAAGTCTGGAAACGCTTTCTCTGGAGAGATCTCAAAACAGGCATTTCCAGCACTATTCCTGCATATAACGAAATCGCAGTATAACTCTGCCTAAAACACAGTAGCAACGTATCCTTCAAACTGCTCTGCTGTTCGTTTGTTCACCTAAGTGTGTTAATTCTCCCTTTAGATTCAGGACTTAGAAACACGTTTCTGCTAAGAGCTGCGTTTGGACATTTCTCAGTGAATGGGAGCCTATGCTGTAAGGAGAACTGTCTGCTTGTGAAACCAAAACGGAGCTACATAACAGAACGGTCTTTAATGTGTGCATTCAACTTACCGAGGTAAACCCGTGTCTTGATGGGGAAGTCTGGAAACGCTTTCTGTGGAGAGATATCAAAACAGGCATTTCCAACACTATTCCCTCATATAACGAAATAGCAGTATACCTCTGCCTAAAACACAGTAGCAACGTATCCTTCAATCTGCTCTGCTGTGCGTTTGTTCAGTTAAGTGAGTTAAATCTGCCTTTAGATTCAGGAGTTAGAAACACGTTTCTGATGAGAGCTGCGTTTGGACATTTCTCAGTGAATGGGAGCATATGCTTTAAGGAGAACTGTCTGGTGTGAAACCAAAACGGAGCTACCTAACAGAACGGTCTTCAATGTGTGAATTCAACTTACCGAGTTAAACTCGTGTGTTGAAGAAGAAGTCTGGAAAATCTTTCTGTGGAGAGATGTCAAAACAGGTATTTTCAGCACTATTCCCGCATATAACGAAATAGCATTAAAACTCTGCCTAAAACACAGAAGAAACGTAGCCTTCAATCTGCTCTGCTGTGCCTTTGTTCAGCTAAGTGATTTAAATCTCCCTTTAGATTCAGGAGGTAGAAACAAGTTTCTGCTCAGAGCTGCGTTTGGACATTTCTCAGTGAATGGGAGCCTATGCTGTAAGGAGAACTGTGTGCTTGGGAAACCAAAACGGAGCTACCTAACAGAACGGTCTTCAATGCGTGCATTCAACTTACCGAGTTAAACTCGTGTGTTGAAGGGGAAGTCTGGAAACGCTTTCTGTGGAGAGACCTCAAAACAGGCATTTCCAGCACTATTCCCGCATATAACGAAATAGCAGTAAAACTCTGCCTAAAACACAGAAGCAACGTATCCTTCAATCTGCTCTGCTGTGCGTTTGTTCAGCTAAGTGACTTAAATCTCCCTTTAGATTCAGGAGTTAGAAACACGTTTCTGCTAAGAGCTGCGTTTGGACATTTCTCAGTGAATGGGAGCCTATGCTGTAAGGAGAACTGTCTGCTTGGGAAACTAAAACCGAGCTACCTAACAGAACGGTCTTCAATGTGTGCATTCAACGTACCGAGTTAAATTCGTGTGTTGAAGGGGAAGTCTGGAAACGCTTTCTGCTGCGAGATCTCAAAACAGGCATTTCCAGCACTATTCCCGCATATAACGAAATAGCAGTAAAATTCTGCCGAAAACACAGAAGCAACGTATCCTTCAATCTGATCTGCTATGCGTTTGTTCAGCTAAGTGAGTTAAATCTCCCTTTAGATTCAGGAGTTAGAAACACGTTTCTGCTATGAGCTGCGTTTGGACATTTCTCAGTGAATGGGAGCCTATACTGTAAGGAGAACTGTCTGCTTGTGAAACCAAAACGGAGCTACTTAACAGAACGGACTTCAATGTGTGCATTAAACTTACCGACTTAAACCCGTGTGTTGCAGGGGAGGTCTGGAAACGCTTTCAGTGGAGAGATCTCAAACAGACATTTCCAGCACTATTCCCGCATATAACGAAATAGCAGTAAAACTCTGCCTAAAACACAGAAAAAACGTATCCTTCACTCTGCTCTGCTGTGCGTTTGTTCAGCTAAATGTGTTAAATCTCACTTTAGATTCAGGAGTTAGAAACACGTTTCTGCTAACCGCTGTGTTTGGACATTTCTCAGTGAATGGGAGCCTATGCTGTAAGGAGAACAGTCTGCTTGTGAAACCAAAACGGAGCTACCTAACAGAACGGTCTTCAATGTGTGCATTCAACTTACAGAGTTAAACTCGTGTGTTTAAGGGGAAGTCTGGTAACGCTTTCTGTGGAGAGATCTCAAAACAGGCATTTCCAGCACTATTCCCGCATATAACGAAATAGCAGTAAAACTCTGCCTAAAACACAGAAGAAACTTATCCTTCAATCTGCTCTGCTGTGCGTTTGTTCAGCTAAGTGAGTTAAATCTCCCTTTAGATTCAGGAGTTAGAAACACTTTTCTGCTAAGAGATGCGTTTGGACATTTCTCAGTGAATGGGAGCCTATGCTGTAAAGAAAACTGTCTGCTTGTGAAACCAAAATGGAGCTACCTAACAGAACGGTCTTCAATGTGTGCATTCAACTTACCGAGTTAAACTCGTGTGTTGAAGGGAAAGTCTGGAAATGCTTTCTGTGGAGAGATCACAATACAGGCATTTCCAGCACTATTCCCGCATATAACGAAATAGCAGTAAAACTCTGCCTAAAACACAGAAGCAACGTATCCTTCAATATGCTCTGCTGTGCGTTTGTTCAGCTAAGTGAGTTAAATCTCCCTTTAGTTTCACGAGTTAGAAACACGTTTCTGCTAAGAGCTGCGTTTGGACATTTCTCAGTGAATGGGAGCCTATGCTGTAAGGAGAACTCCCTGCTTGTGAAACCAATAGGGAGCTACATAACAGAAGGGTCTTCAATGTGTCCATTCAACTTACCGAGTTAAACTCGTGTGTTGAAGGGGAAGTCTGGAAACGCTTTCTGTGGAGAGATCTCAAAACAGGAATTTCCAGCACTATTCCCGCATATAACGAAGTAGCAGTAAAACTCTGCCTAAAACACAGAAGCAACTTATCCTTCAATCTGCTCTGCTGTTCGTTTGTTCAACTAATTGAGTTAAATTTCCCTTTAGATACAGGAGTTAGAAACACGTTTCTGCTAAGAGCTGCGTTTGGACATTTCTCAGTGAATGGGAGTCTATGCTGTAAGGAGAACTGTCTGCTTGTGAAACCAAAACGGATCTACCTAACAGAGCGGTCTTTAATGTGTGCATTCAACTTACCTAGATAAACTCGTGTGTTTAAGGAAAAGTTTGGAAACGCGTTCTGTGGAGAGATCTCAAAACAGGCATTTCCAGGACTATTCCCGCATATAACGAAATAGCAGTAAAACTCTGCCTAAAACACAGAAGCAACGTATCCTTCAATGTGCTCTGCTGTGCGTTTGTTCAGCTAAGTGAGTTAAATCTCCCTTTAGATTCAGGAGTTAGAAACACGTTTCTGCTAAGAGCTGCATTTGGACATTTCTCAGTGAATGGGAGCCTATGCTGTAAGGAGAACTGTCTGCTTGGGAAACCAAAACGGAGCTACCTAACAGAACGGTCTTCAATGCGTGCATTCAACTTACCGAGTTAAACTCGTGTGTTGAAGGGGAAGTCTGGAAACGCTTTCTGTGGAGAGACCTCAAAACAGGCATTTCCAGCACTATTCCCGAATATAACGAAATAGCAGTAAAACTCTGCCTAAAACACAGAAGCAACGTATCCTTCAATCTGCTCTGCTCTGCGTTTGTTCAGCTAAGTGACTTAAATCTCATTTTAGATTCAGGAGTTAGAAACACGTTTCTGCTAAGAGCTGCGTTTGGACATTTCTCAGTGAATGGGAGCCTATGCTGTAAGGAGAACTGTCTGCTTGGGAAACTAAAACCGAGCTACCTAACAGAACGGTCTTCAATGTGTGCATTCAACGTACCGAGTTAAATTCGTGTGTTGAAGGGGAAGTCTGGAAACGCTTTCTGCGGCGAGATCTCAAAACAGGCATTTCCAGCACTATTCCCGCATATAACGAAATAGCAGTAAAATTCTGCCGAAAACACAGAAGCAACGTATCCTTCAATCTGATCTGCTATGCGTTTGTTCAGCTAAGTGAGTTAAATCTCCCTTTAGATTCAGGAGTTAGAAACACGTTTCTGCTATGAGCTGCGTTTGGACATTTCTCAGTGAATGGGAGCCTATACTGTAAGGAGAACTGTCTGCTTGTGAAACCAAAACGGAGCTACTTAACAGAACGGTCTTCAATGTTTGCATTAAACTTACCGTCTTAAACCGGTGTGTTGCAGGGGAGGTCTGGAAACGGTTTCAGTGGAGAGATCTCAAACAGACATTTCCAGCACTATTCCCGCATATAACGAAATAGCAGTAAAACTCTGCCTAAAACACAGAAGAAACGTATCCTTCACTCTGCTCTGCTGTGCGTTTGTTCAGCTAAATGTGTTAAATCTCACTTTAGATTCAGGAGTTAGAAACACGTTTCTGCTAACCGCTGTGTTTGGACATTTCTCAGTGAATGGGAGCCTATGCTGTAAGGAGAACAGTCTGCTTGTGAAACCAAAACGGAGCTACCTAACAGAACGGTCTTCAATGTGTGCATTCAACTTACAGAGTTAAACTCGTGTGCTGAAGGGGAAGTCTGGAAACGCTTTCTGTGGAGAGATCTCAAAACAGGCATTTCCAGAACTATTCCCGCATATAACGAAATAGCAGTAAAACTCTGCCTAAAACACAGAAGCAACGTATCCTTCAATCTGCTCTTCTGTGCATTTGTTCAGCTAAGTGAGTTAAATCTCCCTTTAGATTCAGGAGTTAGAAACACGTTTCTGCTAATAGCTGCGTTTGGACATTTCTCAGTGAATGGGAGCCTATGCTATAAGGCGACCTGTCTGCTTGGGAAACCAAAACGGAGCTACCTAACAGAACGGTCTTCAATGTGTGCATTCAACTTACCGAGTTAACTCGTGTGTTGAAGGGGAAGTCTGGAAACGCTTTCTGCGGAGTGATCTCAAAACAGGCATTTCAAGCACTATTAGCGCATATAACCAAATAGCAGTAAAACTCTGCCTAAACACAGAAGCAACGTATCCTTCAATCTGCTCTGCTGTGCGTTTGTTCAGCTAAGTGAGTTAAATCTACCTTTAGATTCAGGAGTTAGAAACACGTTTCTGCTAAGAGCTGCGTTTGGACATTTCTCAGTGAATGGGAGCCTATGCTGTAAAAAGAACTGTCTGCTTGGGAAACAAAAACGGAGCTACCTAACAGAACGGTCTTCAATGTGTGCATTCAACTTTCCGAGTTAAACTCGTGTGTTGAAGGGGAAGTCTGGAAACGCTTTCTGTGGAGAGATCTCAAAACAGGCATTTCCAGCACTATTCCCGCATATAACGAAATAGCAGTAAATCTCTGCCTAAAACACAGAAGCAACGTATCCTTCAATCTGCTCTTCTGTGCGTTTGTTCAGCTAAGTGAGTTAAATCTCCCTTTAGATTCAGGAGTTAGAAACACGTTTCTGCTAATAGCTGCGTTTGGACATTTCTCAGTGAATGGGAGCCTATGCTATAAGGCGAACTGTCTGCTTGGGAAACCAAAACGGAGCTACCTAACAGAACGGTCTTCAATGTGTGCATTCAACTTACCGAGTTAACTCGTGTGTTGAAGGGGAAGTCTGGAAACGCTTTCTGCGGAGAGATCTCAAAACAGGCATTTCAAGCCCTATTAGCGCATATAACGAAATAGCAGTAAAACTCTGCCTAAACACAGAACGTATCCTTCAATCTGCTCTGCTGTGCGTTTGTTCAGCTAAGTGAGTTAAATCTCCCGTTAGATTCAGGAGTTAGAAACACGTTTCTGCTAAGAGCTGCGTTTGGACATTTCTCAGTGAATGGGAGCCTATGCTGTAAAAAGAACTGTCTGCTTGGGAAACAAAAACGGAGCTACCTAACAGAACGGTCTTCAATGTGTGCATTCAACTTTCCGAGTTAAACTCGTGTGTTGAAGGGGAAGTCTGGAAACGCTTTCTGTGGAGAGATCTCAAAACAGGCATTTCCAGCACTATTCCCGCATATAACGAAATAGCAGTAAAACTCTGCCTAAAACACAGAAGCAACGTATCCTTCAATCTGCTCTTCTGTGCGTTTGTTCAGCTAAGTGAGTTAAATCTCCCTTTAGATTCAGGAGTTAGAAACACGTTTCTGCTAATAGCTGCGTTTGGACATTTCTCAGTGAATGGGAGCCTATGCTGTAAGGCGAACTGTCTGCTTGGGAAAACAAAACGGAGCTACCTAACAGAACGGTCTTCAATGTGTGCATTCAACTTACCGAGTTAACTCGTGTGTTGAAGGGGTAGTCTGGAAACGCTTTCTGCGGAGAGATCTCAAAACAGGCATTTCAATCACTATTAGCGCATATAACGAAATAGCAGTAAAACTCTGCCTAAACACAGAAGCAACGTATCCTTCAATCTGCTGTGCTGTGCGTTTGTTCAGCTAAGTGAGTTAAATCTCCCTTTAGATTCAGGAGTTAGAAACACGTTTCTGCTAAGAGCTGCGTTTGGACATTTCTCAGTGAATGGGAGCCTATGCTGTAAGGAGAACTGTCTGCTTGGGAAACCAAAACGGAGCTACCTAACAGAACGGTCTTCAATGTGTGCATTCAACTTACCGAGTTAAACTCGTGTGTTGAAGGGGAAGTCTGGAAACGCGTTCTGTGGAGAGATCTCAAAACAGGCATTTCCAGCTCTATTCCCGCATATAACGAAATAGCAGTAAAACTCTGCCTAAAACACAGAAGCAACGTATCCTTCTATCTGCTCTGCAGTGCTTTTGTTCAGCTAAGTGAGTTAAATCTCCCTTTAGATTCAGGAGTTAGGAACACGTTTCTGCTAAGAGCTGCGTTTGGACATTTCTCAGTGAATGGGAGCCTATGCTGTAAGGAGAACTGTCTGCTTGGGAAACCAAAACGGAGCTACCTAACAGAACGGTATTCAATGTGTGCATTCAACTTACCGACTTAAACTCGTGTGTTGAAGGGGAAGTCTGGAAACGCTTTCTGTGGAGAGATCTCAAAACAGGCATTTCCAGCACTATTCCCGCATATAACGAAATAGCAGTAAAACTCTGCCTAAAACACAGAAGCAACGTATCCTTCAGTCTGCTCTGCTGTGCGTTTGTTCAGCTAAGTGAGTTAAATCTCCCTTTAGATTCAGGAGTTAGAAACACGTTTCTGCTAAGAGCTGCGTTTGGACATTTATCATTGAATGGGATCCTATGCTGTAAGGAGAACTGTCTGCTTGGGAAACCAAAACGGAGCTACCTAACAGAAGGGTCTTCAATGTGTGCATTCAACTTACCGAGTTAAACTCGTGTGTTGAAGGGGAAGTCTGGGAACGCTTTCTGTGGAGAGATCTCAAAACAGGCATTTCCAGCACTATTCCCGCATATAACGAAATAGCAGTAAAACTCTGCCTAAAACACAGAAGCAACGTATCCTTCAATCTGCTCTGCAGTGCGTTTGTTCAGCTAAGTGAGTTAAATCTCCCTTTAGATTCAGGAGTTAGAAACACGTTTCTGCTAAGAGTTGCGTTTGGACATTTCTCAGTGAAAGGGAGCCTATGCTCTAAGGAGAACTGTCTGCTTGGGAAAAAAAAACGGAGCTACCTAACAGAACGGTCTTCAATGTGTGCATTCAACTTTCCGAGTTAAACTCGTGTGTTGAAGGGGAAGTCTGGAAACGCTTTCTGTGGAGAGATCTCAAAACAGGCATTTCAAGCACTATTCCCGCATATAAGGAAATAGCAGTAAAACTCTGCCTAAAACACAGAAGCAACGTATCCTTCAATCTGCTCTGCTGTGCGTTTGTTCAGCTAAGTGAGGTAAATCTCCCTTTAGATTCAGGAGTTAGAAACACGTTTCTGCTAAGAGCTGCGTTTGGACATTTCTCAGTGAATGGGAGCCTATGCTGTAAGGAGAACTGTCTGCTTGGGAAACCAAAACGGAGCTACCTAACAGTACGGTCTTGAATGTGTGCATTCAACTTACCGACTTAAACTCGTGTGTTGAAGGGGAAGTCTGGAAACGCTTTCTGTGGAGAGATCTCAAAACAGGCATTTCCAGCACTATTCCCGCATATAAGGAAATAGCAGTAAAACTCTGCCTAAAACACAGAAGCAACGTATCCTTCAATCTGCTCTGCTGTGCGTTTGTTCAGCTAAGTGAGTTAAATCTCCCTTTAGATTCAGGAGGTAGAAACACGTTTCTGCTAAGAGCTGCGTTTGGACATTTCTCAGTGAATGGGAGCCTATGCTGTAAGGAGAACTGTCTGCTTGGGAAACCAAAACGGAGCTACCTAACAGAACGGTCTTGAATGTGTGCATTCAAATTACCGACTTAAACTCGTGTGTTGAAGGGGAAGTCTGGAAACGCTTTCTGTGGAGACATCTCAAAACAGGCATTTCCAGCACTATTCCCGCATATAACGAAATAGCAGTAAAACTCTGCCTAAAACACAGAAGCAACGTATCCTTCAATCTGCTCTGCTGTGCGTTTGTTCAGCTAAGTGAGTTAAATCTCCCTTTAGATTCAGGAGTTAGAAACACGTTTCTGCTAAGAGCTGCGTTTGGACATTTCTCAGTGAATGGGAGCCTATGCTCTAAGGAGAACTGTCTGCTTGTGAAACCTAAACGGAGCTACCTAACAGAACTGTCTTCAATGTGTGCATTCAACTTACAGAGTTAAGCTCGTATGTTGAAGGGGAAGTTTGGAAACGCTTTCTGTGGAGAGATCTCAAAACAGGCATTTCCAGCACTATTCCCACATATAATGAAAGAGCAGTAAAACTCTGCCTAAAACACAGAAGCAACGTATCCTTCAATCTGCTCTGCTGTGCGTTTGTTCAGCTAAGTGAGTTAAATCTCCCTTTAGATTCAGGAGTTAGAAACACGTTTCTGCTAAGGGTTGCGTTTGGACAATTCTCAGTTAATGGGAGCCTACGCTGTAAGGAGAACTGTCTGCTTGTGAAACCAAAACGGAGCTACCTAACAGAACGGTCTTCAATGTGTGCATTCAACTTACCGAGTTAAACTCGTGTTTTAAAGGGGAATTCTTGAAACGCTTTCTGTTGAGAGATCTCAAAACAGGCATTTTCAGCACTATTCCCGCATATAACGAAATAGCAGAAAAACTCTGCCTAAAACACAGAAGAAACGTATCCTTCAATATGCTCTGCTGTGCGTGTGTTCAGCTACGTGAGGTAAATCTCCCTGTAGATTCAGGAGTTAGAAACATGTTTCTGCTAAGACCTGGGTTTGGACATTTCTCAGTGAATGGGAGCCTATGCTCTAAGGAGAACTGTCTGCTTGTGAAACCAAAACGGGGCTACCTAACAGAACGGTCGTCAATATGTGCATTCAACTTACAGAGTTATACTCGTGTGTTGAAGGGGAAGTCTGGAAACTCTCTCTGTGGAGAGATCTCCAAAGAGACATTTCCAGCACTATTCCCGCATATAACGAAATAGCAGTAAAACTCTGCCTAAAACACAGAAGAAACGTATACTTCAATATGCTCTGCTGTGCGTTGGTTCAGCTAAGTGAATTAAATCTCCCTTTAGATTCAGGTGTTAGAAACACGTTTCTGCTAAGAGATGTGTTTGGACATTTCTCAGTGAATGGGAGCCTATGATGTAAGGAGAACTGTCTGCTTGTGAAACCTAAACGTAGCTACCTAACAGAACTGTCTTCAATGTGTGCATTCAACTTACAGAGTTAAGCTCGTGTGTTGAAGGGGAAGTCTGGAAACGCTTTCTGTGGAGAGATCTCAAAACAGGCATTTCCAGCACTATTCCCACATATAATGAAAGAGCAGTAAAACTCTGCCTAAAACACAGAAGCAACGTATCCTTCAATCTGCTCTGCTGTGCGTTTGTTCAGCTAAGTGAGTTAAATCTCCTTTTAGATTCAGGAGTTAGAAACACGTTTCTGCTAAGAGCTATGTTTGGACATTTCTCTGTGAATGGGAGCCTATTCTGTAAGGAGAACTGTCTGCTTGTGAAACCAAAACGGAGGTACATAACAGAACGGTCTTAAATTCCTGCATTCAACTTACCGAGTTAAACTCGTGTGTTGAAGTGGAAGTCTGGAAACGCTTTCTGTGGAAAGATCTCAAAACAGGCATTTCCAGCACTATTCCCGCATATAACAAAATAGCAGTAAAACTCTGCCTAAAACACAGAAGCAACGTATCCTTCAATCTGCTCTGCTGTACGTTTGTTCAGCTAAGTGAGTTAAATCTCCCTTTAGATTCAAAATTTAGAAACACGTTTCTGCTAAGGACGGCATTTGGACATTTCTCAGTGAATGGGAGCCTATGCTGTAAGGAGAACTGTCTGCTTGGGAAACCAAAACGGAACTACCTAACAGAACGGTCTTCAATGTGTGCATTCAACTTACCGAGTTAAACCCGTGTGTTGAAGGGGAAGTCTGGAAACGCTTTCTGTGGAGAGATCTCAAAACAGGCATTTACAGCACTATTCCCGCATATAACGAAATAGCAGTAAAAGTCTGCCTAAAACACAGAAGCAGCGTATCCTTCAATCTGCTCTGCTTTGCGTTTGTTCAGCTATGTGAGGTAAATCTCCCTTTAGATTCAGGAGTTAGAAACACGTCTCTGCTAAGAGCTGCGTTTGGACATTTCTCAGTGAATGGGAGCCTATGCTGTAAGGAGAACTGTCTGCTTGGGAAACCAAAACGGAGCTACCTAGCAGAACGGTCTTCAATGTGTGCATTCAGCTTACCGAGTTAAACTCGTGTGTTGAAGGGGAAGTCTGGAAACGCTTTCTGTGGAGAGATCACAAAACAGGCATTTCCAGCACTATTCGCGAATATAACGAAATAGCAGTAAAACTCTGCCGAAAAAACAGAAGAAACGTATGCTTCAATCTGCTCTGCTGTGCGTTTGTTCAGCTAAGTGAGTTAAATCTCCCTTTAGATTCAGGAGTTAGAAACACGTTTCTGCTAAGAGCTGCGTTTGGAGATTACTCAGTGAATGGGAGCCTATGCTGTAAGGAGAACTGTCTGCTTGTGAAACCAAAACGGAGCTACCTAACAGAACGGTCTTCAATGTGTGCATTCAACATACCGACATAAACCCGTGTGTTGAAGGGGAAGTCTGGAAACGCTTTCTGTGGAGAGATCTCAAAACAGGCATTTCCAGCACTATTCCCGCATATAACGAAATAGCAGTAAAACTCTGCCTAAAACACAGAAGAAACGTGTCCTTCAATCTGCTCTGCTGTGCCTTTGTTCAGCTAAATGAGTTAAATCTCCCTTTAGATTCAGGAGTTAGAAACACGTTTCTGCTAACCGCTGTGTTTGGACATTTCTCAGTGAATGGGAGCCAATTCTGTATGGAGAACTGTCTGCTTGTGAAACCAAAACGGAGCTACCTATCAGAACGGTCTTCAATGTGTGCATTCAACTTACCGACATAAACCGGTGTGTTGAAGGGGAAGTCTGGAAACGATTTCTGTGGAGAAATCTCAAAACAGGCATTTCCAGTACTATTCCCGCATATAACGAAATAGCAGTAAAACTCTGCCTAAAACACAGAAGGAGCTTATCATTCAATCTGCTCTGCTATGCGTTTCTTCAGCTAAATGAGTTATATCTCCCTTTAGATTCATGAGTAAGAAACACGTTTCTGCTAACCGCTGTGTTTGGACATTTCTCAGTGAATGGGAGCCTATGCTGTAAGGAGAACTGTCTGCTTGTGAAACCAAAACGGAGCTACCTAACAGAACGGTCTTCAATGTGTGCATTGAACTTACCAAGTTAAAATCGTGTGTTGAAGGGGATGTCTTGAAATGCTCTCTGTGGAGAGATCTCAAAACAATCATTTCCAGCACTATTCCCGCATATAACGAAATAGCAGTAAAACTCTGCCTAAAACACAGAAGCAACGTATCCTTCAATCTGCTCTGCTGTGCATTTGTTCAGCTAAGTGAGTTAAATCTCCCTTTAGATTCAGGAGTTAGAAACACATTTCTGCTAAGAGCTGCATTTGGACATTTCTCAGTGAATGCGAGCCTATGCTGTAAGGAGAACTGTCTGCTTGTGAGACGAAAACGGAGCTACCTAACAGAACGGACTTCAATGTGTCCATTCAACTTACTGAGTTAAACTCGTGTGTTGCAGGGGAAGTTTGGAAACGCTTTCATTGGAGAGATCTCAAAACAGGAATTTCCAGCACTATTCCCGCATATAACGAAATAGCAGTAAAATTCTGCCAAAAACACAGAAGCAACGTATCCTTCAATCTGCTCTGCTGTTCTTTTGTTCAGCTAAGTGAGTTAAATCTCCCTTTAGATTCAAGAGTTAGAAACACGTTTCTGCAAAGAGCTGCTTTTGGACATTTCTCAGTGAATGGGAGCCTGTGCTGTAAGGAGAACTGTCTGCTTGGGAAACCAACACGGAGCTACCTAACAGAACGGTCTTCAATGTGTGCATTCAACTTACCGACTTAAACCCGTGTGTTAAACGGGAAGTCTGGAAAAGCGTTCTATAGAGAGATCTCAAAACAGGCATTTCCAGCACTATTCCCGATATAACGAAATAGCAGTAAAACTCTGCCTAAAACACAGAAGCAACGGATCCTTCAATCTGCTCTGCTGTTCTTTTGTTCAGCTAAGTGAGTTAAATCTCCCTTTAGATTCAGGAGTTAGAAACACGTTTCTGCTAACAGCTGCGTTTGGACATTCTTCAGTGAATTTGAGGCTATGCTGTAAGGAGAACTGTCTGCTTGGGAAACCAAAACCGAGCTACCTAACAGAACGGTCTTCAATGTGTGCATTGAATTTAGCGAGTTAAACTCGTGTGTTGAAAGGGAAGTATGGAAACACTCTCTGTGGAGAGATCTCAAAACAGGCATTTCCAGCACTATTCCTGAATATGACGAAATAGCAGTAAAACTCTGCCTAAATCACAGAAGCAACGTATCCTTCAGTCTGCTCTTCTGTGCGTTTGTTCAGCTAAGTGAGTTAAATCTCCCTTTAGATTCAGGAGTTGGAAACACGTTTCTGCTAAGAGCTGCGTTTGGACATTTCTCAGTGAAAGGGAGCCTATGCTGTAAGGAGAACTGTCTGCTTGTGAAACCAAAACGGAGCTACCTAACAGAACGGTCTTCAATGTGTGCATTCAACTTACCGACTTAAACTCCTGTGTTGAAGGGGAAGTCTGGAAACGCTTTCTGTGGAGAAATCTCAGAACAGGCATTTCCAGCACTATTCCCGCATATAATGAAATAGCAGTAAAACTCTGCCTAAAACACAGAAGAAACGTATCCTTCAATCTGCTCTGCTGTGCGTTTGTTCAGCTAAATGAGTTAAATCTTCCTTTAGATTCAGGAGTTAGAAACAAGTTTCTGCTAACCGCTGTGTTTCGACATTTCTCAGTGAATGGGAGCCTATGCTGTAAGGAGAACTGTCTGCTTGTGAAACCAAAACGGAGCTACCTAACAGAACGGTCTTCAATGTGTGCATTGAACTTACCGAGTTAAAATCGTGTGTTGAAGCAGATTTCTTGAAATGCTCTCTGTGGAGAGATCTCAAATCAGGCATTTCCAGCACTATTCCCGCATATAACGAAAGCAGTAAAACTCTGCCTAAAACACAGAAGCAACGTATCTTTCAATCTGCTCTGCTGTGCGTTTGTTCAGCTAAGTGAGTTAAATCTCCCTTTAGATTCAGGAGTTAGAAACACGTTTCTGCTAAGAGCTGCGTTTGGACATTACTCAGTGAATGGGAGCCTATGCTGTAAGGAGAACTGTCTGCTTGTGAAACCAAAACGGATCTACATAACAGAACGGTCTTCAATGTGTGCATTCAACTTACAGACATAAACCCGTGTGTTGAAGGGGAAGTCTGGAAACGCTTTCTGTGGAGAGATCTCAAAACAGGCATTTCCAGCACTATTCCCGCATATAACGAAATAGCAGTAAAAGTCTGCCTAAAACACAGAAGCAGCGTATCCTTCAATCTGCTCTGCTGTGTGTTTGTTCAGCTAAATGAGTTAAATCTCCCTTTAGATTCAGGAGTTAGAAACACGTTTCTGCTAAGAGCTGCTTTTGGACATTTCTTAGTGAATGGGAGCCTATGCTGTAAGGAGAACTGTCTGCTTCTGAGACCAAAACGGAGCTACCTAACAGAACGGACTCCAATGTGTGCATTCAACTTACAGAGTTAAACCTGTGTGTTGAAGGGGATGTCTGGAAAAGCTTTCTGTGGAGAGATCTCAAAACAGGCATTTCCAGCACTATTCCCGCATATAACGAAATAGCAGTGAAACTCTGCCTAAAACACAGAAGCAAAGTATCCTTCAATCTGCTCGACTGTTCTTTTGTTCAGCTAAGTGAGTTAAATCTCCCTTTAAATTTAGGAGTTAGAAACACGTTTCTGCTAAAGCTGCTTTTGGACTTTTCTCAGTGAATGGGAGCCTATGCTGTAAGGAGAACTGTCTGCTTGGGAAACCAACAAGGAGCTACCTAACAGAACGGTCCTCAATGTGTGCATTGAACGTAGCGAGTTAAAATCTTGTGTTGAAGGGAAGTATGGAAACACTCTCTGTGGAGAGATCTCAAAACAGGCATTTCCAGCACTATTCCCGCATATAACGAAATAGCAGTAAAACTCTGCCTAAAACACAGAAGCAACGTATCCTTCAATCTGCTGTGCTGTGCGTTTGTTCAGCTAAGTGTGTTAAATCTCCCTTTAGATTCAGGAGTTAGAAACACGTTTCTGCTAATAGCTGCGTTTGGACATTTCTCAGTGAATTTGAGGCTATGCTGTAAGGAGAACTGTCTGCTTGGGAAACCAAAACCGATCTACCTAACAGAACGGTCTTCAATGTGTGCATTCAACTTACCAAGTTAAACTCGTGTGTTGAAGGGGAAGTCTGGAAACGCTTTCTGTGGAGAGATCTCAAAACAGGCATTTCCAGCACTATTCCCGCATATAACGAAATAGCAGTAAAACTCTGCCTAAAACACAGAAGCAACGTATCCTTCAATCTGCTCTGCTGTGCGTTTGTTCAGCTAAGTGAGTTAAATCTCCCTTTAGATTCAGGAGTTAGAAACACGTTTCTGCTAACCGCTGTGTTTGGACATTTCTGAGTGAATAGGAGTCTATGCTGTAAGGAGAACTGTCTGCTTGTGAAACCAAAACGGAGCTACCTAACAGAACTGTCTTCAATGTGTGCATTCAACGTACAGAGTCAAACTCGTGTGTTGAAGGGGAAGTCTGGAAACGCTTTCTGTGGAGAGATCTCAATACAGGCATTTCCAGCACTATTCCCGCATATAACGAAATAGCAGTAAAACTCTGCCTAAAACACAGAAGCAACGTATCATTCAATCTGCTCTGCTGTGCGTTTGTTCAGCTAAGTGAGTTAAATCTCCCTTTAGATTCAGGAGTTAGAAACACGTTTCTGCTAAGAGCTGCCTTTTTACATTTCTCAGTGAATGGGAGCCTATGCTGTAAGTTGAACTGTCTGCGTGTGAAACCAAAACGGAGCTACCTAAGAGAACGGTCTTCAATGTGTGCATTAAACTTCCCTACTTAAACCCGTGTGTTGAAGGGGAAGTCTGGAAACGCTTTCTGTGGAGAGATCTCAAAACAGGCACTTCCAGCACTATTCCCGCCTATAACGAAATAGCAGTAAAACTCTGCCTAAAACACAGAAGAAACGTATCCTACAATCTGCTCTGCTGTGCGTTTGTTCTGCTACATGAGTTAAATCTCCCTTCAGATTCAGGAGTTAGAAACACGTTTCTTCTAACCCCTGTGTTTGGACATTTCTCAGTGAATGGGAGCCTATGCTGTAAGGAGAACTGTCTGCTTGTGAAACCAAAACGGAGCTACCTAACAGAACGGTCTTCAATGTGTGCATTCAACTTACCGAGTTGAACTCGTGTGTTGAAGGGGAAGTCTGGAAACGCTTTCTTTGGAGAGATCTCAAAACAGGCACTTCTAGCACTATTCCCGCATATAACAAAATAGCAGTAAAACTCTGCCTAAAACACAGAAGCCACGTATCCTTCAATCTGCTCTGCTGTGCGTTTGTTCAGCTAAGTGAGTTAAATCTCCCTTTAGATTCAGTAGTTAGAAACACGTTTCTGCTAAGAGCTGCGTTTGGACATTTCTCAGTGAATGGGAGCCTATGCAGTAAGGAGAACTGTCTGCTTGGGAAACCAAAACGTAGCTACCTAACAGAACCGTCTTCAATATGGGCATTCAACTTACCGAGTTAAACTCGTGTGTTGAAGGGGAAGTCTGGAAACGTTTTCTGTGGAGAGATCTCAAAACAGGCATTTCCAGCACTATTCCCGCATATAACGAAATAGCAGTAAAACTCTGCCTAAAACACAGAAGCAACGTATCCTTCAATCTGCTGTGCTGTGCGTTTGTTCAGCTAAGTGAGTTAAATCTCCCTTTAGATTCAGGAGTTAGAAACACGTTTCTGCTAAGAGCTGCGTTTGGACATTTCTCAGTGAATGGGAGCCTATGCTGTAAGGAGAACTGTCTGCTTGGGAAACCAATCGGAGCTACCTAACAGAACGGTATTCAATGTGTGCATTCAACTTACCGACTTAAGCTCGTGTGTTGAAGGGGAAGTCTGGAAACGCTTTCTGTGGAGAGATCTCAAAACAGGCATTTCCAGCACTATTCCCGCATATAACGAAATAGCAGTAAAACTCTGCCTAAAACACAGAAGCAACGTATCCTTCAATCTGCTCTTCTGTGCGTTTGTTCAGCTAAGTGAGTTAAATCTCCCTTTAGATTCAGGAGTTAGAAACAGGTTTCTGCTAATAGCTGCGTTTGGACATTTCTCAGTGAATGGGAGCCTATGCTGTAAGGCGAACTGTCTGCTTGGGAAACCAAAACGGAGCTACCTAACAGAACGGTCTTCAATGTGTGCATTCAACTTACCGAGTTAACTCGTGTGTTGAAGGGGAAGTCTGGAAACGCTTTCTGCGGAGAGATCTCAAAAGAGGCATTTCAAGCACTATTAGCGCATATAACGAAATAGCAGTAAAACTCTGCCTAAACACAGAAGCAACGTATCCTTCAATCTGCTATGCTGTGCGTTTGTTCAGCTAAGTGAGTTAAATCTCCCTTTAGATTCAGGAGTTAGAAACACGTTTCTGCTAAGAGCTGCGTTTGGACATTTCTCAGTGAATGGGAGCCTATGCTGTAAGGAGAACTGTCTGCTTGGGAAACCAAAACGGAGCTACCTAACAGAACGGTCTTCAATGTGTGCATTCAACTTACCGAGTTAAACTCGTGTGTTGAAGGGGAAGTCTGGAAACGCGTTCTGTGGAGAGATCTCAAAACAGGCATTTCCAGCTCTATTCCCGCATATAACGAAATAGCAGTAAAACTCTGCCTAAAACACAGAAGCAACGTATCCTTCTATCTGCTCTGCAGTGCTTTTGTTCAGCTAAGTGAGTTAAATCTCCCTTTAGATTCAGGAGTTAGGAACACGTTTCTGCTAAGAGCTGCGTTTGGACATTTCTCAGTGAATGGGAGCCTATGCTGTAAGGAGAACTGTCTGCTTGGGAAACCAAAACGGAGCTACTTAACAGAACGGTCTTGAATGTGTGCATTCAACTTACCGACTTAAACTCGTGTGTTGAAGGGGTAGTCTGGAAACGCTTTCTGTGGAGAGATCTCAAAACAGGCATTTCCAGCACTATTCCCGCATATAACGAAATAGCAGTAAAACTCTGCCTAAAACACAGAAGCAACGTATCCTTCAATCTGCTCTTCTGTGCGTTTGTTCAGCTAAGTGAGTTAAATCTCCCTTTAGATTCAGGAGTTAGAAACACGTTTCTGCCAAGAGCTGCGTTTGGACAATTCTCAGTGAATGGGAGCCTATGCTGTAAGGAGAACTGTCTGCTTGGGAAACCAAAACGGAGCTACCTAACAGAACGGTCTTCAATGTGTGCATTCAACTTACCGAGTTAAACTCGTGTGCTGAAGGGGAAGTCTGGAAACGCTTTCTGTGGAGAGATCTCAAAACAGGCATTTCCAGAACTATTCCCGCATATAACGAAATAGCAGTAAAACTCTGCCTAAAACACAGAAGCAACTTATCCTTCAATCTGCTCTTCTGTGCGTTTGTTCAGCTAAGTGAGTTAAATCTCCCTTTAGATTCAAGAGTTAGAAACACGTTTCTGCTAATAGCTGCGTTTGGACATTTCTCAGTGAATGGGAGCCTATGCTGTAAGGCGAAATGTCTGCTTGGGAAACCAAAACGGAGCTACCTAACAGAACGGTCTTCAATGTGTGCATTCAACTTACCGAGTTAACTCGTGTGTTGAAGGTGAAGTCTGGAAACGCTTTCTGCGGAGAGATCTCAAAAGAGGCATTTCAAGCACTATTAGTGCATATAACGAAATAGCAGTAAAACTCTGCCTAAACACAGAAGCAACGTATCCTTCAATCTGCTGTGCTGTGCTTTTTTTTGGCTAAGTGAGTTAAATCTCCCTTTAGATTCAGGAGTTAGAAACACGTTTCTGCTAAGAGCTGCGTTTGGACATTTCTCAGTGAATGGGAGCCTATGCTGTAAGGAGAACTGTCTGCTTGGGAAACCAAAACGGAGCTACCTAACAGAACGGTCTTCAATGTGTGCATTCAACTTACCGAGTTAAACTCGTGTGTTGAAGGGGAAATCTGGAAACGCTTTCTGTGGAGAGATGTCAAAACAGGCATTTCCAGCACTATTCCCGCATATAACGAAATAGCAGTAAAACTCTGCCTAAAACACAGAAGCAACGTATCCTTCAATCTGCTCTTCTGTGCGTTTGTTCGGCTAAGTGAGTTAAATCTCCCTTTAGATTCAGGAGTTAGAAACACGTTTCTGCTAAGAGCTGCGTTTGGACATTTCTCAGTGAATGGGAGCCTATGCTGTAAGGAGAACTGTCTGCTTGGGAAACCAAAACGGAGTTACCTAAAAGAACGGTCTTCAATGTGTGCATTCAACTTACCGAGTTAAACTTGTGTGTTGAAGGGGAAGTCTGGAAACGCTTTCTGTGGAGAGATCTCAAAACAGGCATTTCAAGCACTATTCCCGCATATAACGAAATAGCAGTAAAACTCTGCCTAAAACACAGAAGCAACGTATCCTTCAATCTGCACTGCTGTGCGTTTGTTCAGCTAAGTGAGTTAAATCTCCCTTTAGATTCAGGAGTTAGAAACACGTTTCTGCTAAGAGCTGCGTTTGGACATTTCTCAGTGAATGGGAGCCTATGCTGTAAGGAGAACTGTCTGCTTGGGAAACCAAAACGGAGCTACCTAACAGAACGGTCTTGAATGTGCCCATTCAACTTACCGAGTTAAACTCGTGTGTTGAAGGGGAAGTCTGGAAACGCTTTCTGTGGAGAGATCTCAAAACAGGCATTTCCAGCACTATTCCCGCATATAACGAAATAGCAATAAAACTCTGCCTAAAACACAAAAGCAACGTATCCTTCAATCTGCTCTGCTGTGCTTTTGTTCAGCTAAGTGAGTTAAATCTCCCTTTAGATTCAGGAGTTAGAAACACGTTTCTGCTAAGAGCTGCGTTTGGACATTTCTCAGTGAATGGGAGCCTATGCTGTAAGGAGAACTGTCTGCTTGGGAAACCAAAACGGAGCTACCTAACAGAACGGTCTTCAATGTGTGCATTCAACTTACCGAGTTAAACTCGTGTGTTGAAGGGGAAGTCTGGAAACGCTTTCTGTGGAGAGATCTCAAAACAGGCATTTCCAGCACTATTCCCGCATATAACGAAATAGCAGTAAAACTCTGCCTAAAACACAGAAGCAACGTATCCTTCAATCTGCTCTTCTGTGCGTTTGTTCAGCTAAGTGAGTTAAATCTCCCTTTAGATTCAGGAGTTAGAAACACGTTTCTGCCAAGAGCTGCGTTTGGACATTTCTCAGTGAATGGGAGCCTATGCTGTAAGGAGAACTGTCTGCTTGGGAAACCAAAACGGAGCTACCTAACAGAACGGTCTTCAATGTGTGCATTCAACTTACCGAGTTAGACTCGTGTGCTGAAGGGGAAGTCTGGAAACGATTTCTGTGGAGAGATCTCAAAACAGGCATTTCCAGAACTATTCCCGCATATAACGAAATAGCAGTAAAACTCTGCCTAAAACACAGAAGCAACGTATCCTTCAATCTGCTCTTCTGTGCGTTTGTTCAGCTAAGTGAGTTAAATCTCCCTTTAGATTCAGGAGTTAGAAACACGTTTCTGCTAATAGCTGCGTTTGGACATTTCTCAGTGAATGGGAGCCTATGCTGTAAGGCGAACTGTCTGCTTGGGAAACCAAAACGGAGCTACCTAACAGAACGGTCTTCAATGTGTGCATTCAACTTACCGAGTTAACTCGTGTGTTGAAGGGGAAGTCTGGAAACGCTTTCTGCGGAGAGATCTCAACACAGGCATTTCAAGCACTATTAGCGCATATAACGAAATAGCAGTAAAACTCTGCCTAAACACAGAAGCAACGTATCCTTCAATCTGCTCTGCTGTGCGTTTGTTCAGCTAAGTGAGTTAAATCTCCCTTTAGATTCAGGAGTTAGAAACACGTTTCTGCTACGAACTGCGTTTGGACATTTCTCACTGAATGGGAGCCTATGCTGTAAGGAGAACTGTCTGCTTGGGAAACCAAAACGGAGCTACCTAACAGAACGGTCTTCAATATGTGCATTCAACTTACCGAGTTAAACTCGTGTGTTGAAGGGGAAATCTGGAAACGCTTTCTGTGGAGAGATCTCAAAACAGGCATTTCCAGCCCTATTCCCGCATATAACGCAATAGCAGTAATACTCTGCCTAAAACACAGAAGCAACGTATCCTTCAATCTGCTCTTCTGTGCGTTTGTTCAGCTAAGTGAGTTAAATCTCCCTTTAGATTCAGGAGTTAGAAACACGTTTCTGCTAAGGGTTGCGTTTGGACATTTCTCAGTGAATCAGAGCCTATGCTGTAAGGAGAACTGTCTGCTGGGGAAACCAAAACGGAGCTACCTAACAGAACGGTCTTCAATGTGTGCATTCAACTTACAGACTTAAACTCGTGTGTTGAAGGGGAAGTCTGGAAACGCGTTCTGTGGAGAGATCTCAAAACAGGCATTTCCAGCACTATTCCCGCATATAATGAAATAGCAGTAAAACTCTGCCTAAAACACAGAAGCAACGTATCCTTCAATCTGCTTTGCTGCGCTTTTGTTCAGCTAAGTGAGTTAAATCTCCCTTTAGATTCAGGAGTTAGGAACACGTTTCTGCTAAGAGCTGCGTTTGGACATTTCTCAGTGAATGGGAGCCTATGCTGTAATGAAAACTGTCTGCTTGGGAAACCAAAACGGAGCTACCTAACAGAACGGTCTTCAATGTGTGCATTCAACTTACCGACTTAAACTCGTGTGTTGAAGGGGAAGTCTGCAAACGCTTTCTGTGGAGAGATCTCAAAACAGGCATTTCCAGCACTATTCCCGCATATAACGAAATAGCAGTAAAACTCTGCCTAAAACACAGAAGCAACGTATCCTTCAGTCTGCTCTGCTGTGCGTTTGTTCAGCTAAGTGAGTTAAATCTCCCTTTAGATTCAGGAGTTAGAAACACGTTTCTGCTAAGAGCTCCGTTTGGACATTTCTCATTGAATGGGATCCTATGCTGTAAGGAGAACTGTCTGCTTGGGAAACCAAAACGGAGCTACCTAACAGAACAGTCTTCAATGTGTGCATTCAGCTTACCGAGTTAAACTCGTGTGTTGAAGGGGAAGTCTGGAAACGCTTTCTGTGGAGAGATCTCAAAACAGGCATTTCAAGCACTATTTGCGCATATAACGAAATAGCAGTAAAACTCTGCCTAAGCACAGAAGCAACGTATCCTTCAATCTGCTGTGCTGTGCGTTTGTTCAGCTAAGTGAGTTAAACCTCCCTTTAGATTCAGGAGTTAGAAACACGTTTCTGCTAAGAGCTGCGTTTGGACATTTCTCAGTGAATGGGAGCCTATGCTGTAAGGAGAACTGTCTGCTTGGGAAACCAAAACGGAGCTACCTAACAGAACGGTATTCAATGGGTGCATTCAACTTACCGACTTAAACTCCTGTGTTTAAGGGGAAGTCTGGAAACGCTTTCTGTGGAGAGATCTCAAAGCAGGCATTTCCAGCACTATTCCCGCATATAACGAAATAGCAGTAAAACTCTGCCTAAAACACAGAAGCAACGTATCCTTCAATCTGCTCTGCAGTGCGTTTGTTCAGCTAAGTGAGTTAAATCTCCCTTTAGATTCAGGAGTTAGAAACACGTTTCTGCTAAGAGTTGCGTTTGGACATTTCTCAGTGAATGGGACCCTATGCTCTAAGGAGAACTGTCTGCTTGGGGAAAAAAAACGGAGCTACCTAACAGAACGGTCTTCAATGTGTGCATTCAACTTTCCGAGTTAAACTCGTGTGTTGAAGGGGAAGTCTGGAAACGCTTTCTGTGGAGAGATCTCAAAACAGGCATTTCCAGCACTATTCCCGCATATAAGGAAATAGCAGTAAAACTCTGCCTAAAACACAGAAGCAACGTATCCTTCAATCTGCTCTGCTGTGCGTTTGTTCAGCTAAGTGAGATAAATCTCCCTTTAGATTCAGGAGTTAGAAACACGTTTCTGCTAAGTGCTGCGTTTGGACATTTCTCATTGAATGGGAGCCTAGGCTGTAAGGAGAACAGTCTGCTTGGGAAACCAAAACGGAGCTACCTAACAGAACGGTCTTGAATGTGTGCATTCAACTTACCGACTTAAACTCGTGTGTTGAAGGGGAAGTCTGGAAACGCTTTCTGTGGAGAGATCTCAAAACAGGCATTTCCAGCACTATTCCCGCATATAACGAAATAGCAGTAAAACTCTGCCTAAAACACGGAAGCAACGTATCCTTCAATCTGCTCTGCTGTGCGTTTGTTCAGCTAAGTGAGTTAAATCTCCCTTTAGATTCAGGAGTTAGAAACATGTTTCTGCTGAGAGCTGCGTTTGGACATTTCTCAGTGATTGGGAGCCTATGCTGTAAGGAGAACTGTCTGCTTGGGAAACCAAAACGGAGCTACCTAACAGAACGGTCTTCAATGTGTGCATTCAACTTACCGAGTTAAACTCGTGTGTTGAAGGGGAAGTCTGGAAACGCTTTCTGTGGAGAGATCTCAAAACAGGCATTTCCAGCACTATTCCCGCATATAACGAAATAGCAGTAAAACTCTGCCTAAACACAGAAGCAACGTATCCTTCAATCTGCTCTGCTGTGCGTTTGGTCAGCTAAGTGAGTTAAATCTCCCTTTAGATTCAGGAGTTAGAAACACGTTTCTGCTAAGAGCTGCGTTTGGACATTTCTCAGTGAATGGGAGCCTATGCTGTAAGGAGAACTGTCTGTTTGGGAAACCAAAACGGAGCTACCTAAAAGAACGGTCTTCAATGTGTGCATTCAACTTACCGAGTTAAACTCGTGTGTTGAAGGGGAAGTCTGGAAACGCTTTCTGTGGAGAGATCCCAAAACAGGCATTTCCAGCAGTATTCCCGCATATAACGAAATAGCAGTAAAACTCTGCCTACAACACAGAAGCAACGTATCCTTCAATCTGCTCTGCTGTGCTTTTGTTCAGCTAAGTGAGTTGAATCTCCCTTTAGATTCAGGAGTTAGAAACACGTTTCTGCTAAGAGCTGCGTTTGGACATTTCTCAGTGAATGGGAGCCTATGCTGTAAGGAGAACTGTCTGCTTGGGAAACCAAAACGGAGCTACCTAACAGAACGGTATTCAATGTGTGCATTCAACTTACCGACTTAAACTCGTGTGTTGAAGGGGAAGTCTGGAAACGCTTTCTGTGGAGAGATCTCAAAACAGGCATTTCCAGCACTATTCCCGCATATAACGAAATAGCAGTAAAACTCTGCCTAAAACACAGAAGCAACGTATCCTTCAGTCTGCTCTGCTGTGCGTTTGTTCAGCTAAGTGAGTTAAATCTCCCTTTAGATTCAGGAGTTAGAAACACGTTTCTGCTAAGAGCTGCGTTTGGACATTTCTCATTGAATGGGATCCTATGCTGTAAGGAGAACTGTCTGCTTGGGAAACCAAAACGGAGCTACCTAACAGAACGGTCTTCAATGTGTGCATTCAACTTACCGAGTTAAACTCGTGTGTTGAAGGGGAAGTCTGGAAACGCTTTCTGTGGAGAGATCTCAAAACAGGCATTTCAAGAACTATTAGCGCATATAACGAAATAGCAGTAAAACTCTGCCTAAGCACAGAAGCAACGTATCCTTCAATCTGCTGTGCTGTGCGTTTGTTCAGCTAAGTGAGTTAAATCTCCCTTTAGATTCAGGAGTTAGAAACACGTTTCTGCTAAGAGCTGCGTTTGGACATTTCTCAGTGAATGGGAGCCTATGCTGTAAGGAGAACTGTCTGCTTGGGAAACCAAACGGAGCTACCTAACAGGACGGTATTCAATGTGTGCATTCAAATTACCGACTTAAGCTCGTGTGTTGAAGGGGAAGTCTGGAAACGCTTTCTGTGGAGAGATCTCAAAACAGGCATTTCCAGCACTATTCCCGCATATAACGAAATAGCAGTAAATATCTGCCTAAAACACAGAAGCAACGTATCCTTCAATCTACTCTGCAGTGCGTTTGTTCAGCTAAGTGAGTTAAATCTCACTTTAGATTCAGGAGTTAGAAACACGTTTCTGCTAAGAGTTGCGTTTGGACATTTCTCAGTGAATGGGAGCCTATGCTCTAAGGAGAACTGTCTGCTTGGGAAAAAAAAACGGAGCTACCTAACAGAACGGTCTTCAATGTGTGCATTCAACTTTCTGAGTTAAACTCGTGTGTTGAAGGGGAAGTCTGGAAACGCTTTCTGTGGAGAGATCTCAAAACAGGCATTTCCAGCACTATGCCCGCATATAAGGAAATAGCAGTAAAACTCTGCCTAAAACACAGAAGCAACGTATCCTTCAATCTGCTCTGCTGTGCGTTTGTTCAGCTAAGTGAGTTAAATCTCCCTTTAGATTCAGGAGTTAGAAACACGTTTCTGCTAAGAGCTGCGTTTGGACATTTCTCAGTGAATGGGAGCCTATGCTGTAAGGAGAACTGTCTGCTTGGGAAACCAAAACGGAGCTACCTAACAGTACGGTCTTGAATGTGTGCATTCAACTTACTGACTTAAACTCGTGTGTTGAAGGGGAAGTCTGGAAACGCTTTCTGTGGAGAGATCTCAAAAGAGGCATTTCCAGCACTATTCCCGCATATAACGAAATAGCAGTAAAACTCTGCCTAAAACACAGAAGCAACGTATCCTTCAATCTGCTCTGCTGTGCGTTTGTTCAGCTAAGTGAGTTAAATCTCCCTTTAGATTCAGGAGTTAGAAACACGTTTCTGCTAAGAGCTGCGTTTGGACATTTCTCAGTGAATGGGAGCCTATGCTGTAAGGAGAACTGTCTGCTTGGGAAACCAAAACGGAGCTACCTAACAGAACGGTCTTCAATGTGTGCATTCAACTTACCGAGTTAAACTCGTGTGTTGAAGGGGAAGTCTGGAAACGCTTTCTGTGGAGAGATCTCAAAACAGGCATTTCCAGCACTATTCCCGCATATAACGAAATAGCAGTAAAACTCTGCCTAAACACAGAAGCAACGTATCCTTCAATCTGCTCTGCTGTGCGTTTGGTCAGCTAAGTGAGTTAAATCTCCCTTTAGATTCAGGAGTTAGAAACACGTTTCTGCTAAGAGCTGCGTTTGGACATTTCTCAGTGAATGGGAGCCTATGCTGTATGGAGAACTGTCTGTTTGGGAAACCAAAACGGAGCTACCTAACAGAACGGTCTTCAAAGTGTGCATTCAACTTACAGAGTTAAACTCGTGTGTTGAAGGGGAAGTCTGGAAACGTTTTCTGTGGAGAGATCCCAAAACAGGCATTTCCAGCAGTATTCCCGCATATAACGAAATAGCAGTAAAACTCTGCCTAAAACACAGAAGCAACGTATCCTTCAATCTGCTCTTCTGTGCGTTTGTTCAGCTAAGTGAGTTAAATCTCCGTTTAGATTCAGGAGTTGGAAACACGTTTCTGCTAAGAGCTGCGTTTGGACATTTCTCAGTAAATGGGAGCCTATGCTGTAAGGAGAACTGTCTGCTTGGGAAACCAAAATGGAGCTACCTAACAGAACGGTCTTCAATGTGTGCATTCAACTTACCGAGTTAAACTCGTGTGCTGAAGGGGAAGTCTGGAAACGCTTTCTGTGGAGAGATCTCAAAACAGGCATTTCCAGCACTATTCCCGCATATAACGAAATAGCAGTAAAACTCTGCATAAAACACAGAAGCAACGTATCCTTCAATCTGCTCTTCTGTGCGTTTGTTCAGCTAAGTGAGTTAAATCTCCCTTTAGATTCAGGAGTTAGAAACACGTTTCTGCTAATAGCTGCGTTTGGACATTTCTCACTGAATGGGAGCCTATGCTGTAAGGCGAACTGTCTGCTTGGGAAACCAAAACGGAGCTACCTAACAGAACCGTCTTCAATGTGTGCATTCAACTTACCGAGTTAACTCGTGTCTTGAAGGGGAAGTCTGGAAACGCTTTCTGCGGAGAGATCTCAAAACAGGCATTTCATGCCCTATTAGCGCATATAACGAAATAGCAGTAAAACTCTGACTAAACACAGAAGCAACGTATCCTTCAATTTGCTGTGCTGTGCGTTTGTTCAGCTAAGTGAGTTAAGTCTCCCTTTAGATTCAGGAGTTAGAAACACGTTTCTGCTAAGAGCTGCGTTTGGACATTTCTCAGTGAATGGGAGCCTATGCTGTAAGGAGAACTGTCTGCTTCGGAAACCAAAACGGAGCTACCTAACAGAACGGTCTTCAATGTGTGCATTCAACTTACCGAGTTAAACTCGTGTGTTGAAGGGGAAGTCTGGAAACCCGTTCTGTGGAGAGATCTCAAAACAGGCATCTCCAGCTCTATTCCTGCATATAACGAAATAGCAGTAAAACTCTGCCTAAAACACAGAAGCAACGTATCCTTCTATCTGCTCTGCAGTGCTTTTGTTCAGCTAAGTGAGTTAAATCTCCCTTTAGATTCAGGAGTTAGGAACACGTTTCTGCTAAGAGCTGCGTTTGGACATTTCTCAGTGAATGGGAGCCTATGCTGTAAGGAGAACTGTCTGATTGGGAAACCAAAACGGAGCTACCTAACAGAACGGTCTTGAATGTGTGCATTCAACTTACCGACTTAAACTCGTGTGTTGAAGGGGTAGTCTGGAAACGCTTTCTGTGGATAGATCTCAAAACAGGCATTTCCAGCACTATTCCCGCATATAACGAAATAGCAGTAAAACTCTGCCTACAACACAGAAGCAACGTATCCTTCAATCTGCTCTGCTGTGCTTTTGTTCAGCTAAGTGAGTTGAATCTCCCTTTAGATTCAGGAGTTAGAAACACGTTTCTGCTAAGAGCTGCGTTTGGACATTTCTCAGTGAATGGGAGCCTATGCTGTAAGGAGAACTGTCTGCTTGGGAAACCAAAACGGAGCTACCTAACAGAACGGTATTCAATGTGTGCATTCAACTTACCGACTTAAACTCGTGTGTTGAAGGGGAAGTCTGGAAACGCTTTCTGTGGAGAGATCTCAAAACAGGCATTTCCAGCACTATTCCCGCATATAACGAAATAGCAGTAAAACTCTGCCTAAGCACAGAAGCAACGTATCCTTCAATCTGCTGTGCTGTGCGTTTGTTCAGCTAAGTGAGTTAAATCTCCCTTTAGATTCAGGAGTTAGAAACACGTTTCTGCTAAGAGCTGCGTTTGGACATTTCTCAGTGAATGGGAGCCTATGCTGTAAGGAGAACTGTCTGCTTGGGAAACCAAACGGAGCTACCTAAAAGAACGGTATTCAATGTGTGCATTCAACTTACCGACTTAAGCTCGTGTGTTGAAGGGGAAGTCTGGAAACGCTTTCTGTGGAGAGATCTCAAAACAGGCATTTCCAGCACTATTCCCGCATATAACGAAATAGCAGTAAAACTCTGCCTAAAACACAGAAGCAACGTATCCTTCAATCTCCTCTTCTGTGCGTTTGTTCAGCTAAGTGAGTTAAATCTCCCTTTAGATTCAGGAGTTAGAAACACGTTTCTGCTAAGAGCTGCGTTTGGACATTTCTCAGTGAATGGGAGCCTATGCTGTAAGGAGAACTGTCTACTTGGGAAACCAAAACGGAGCTACCTAACAGAACGGTCTTCAATGTGTGCATTCAACTTACCGAGTTAACTCGTGTGTTGAAGGGGAAGTCTGGAAACGCTTTCTGCGGAGAGATCTCAAAACAGGCATTTCAAGCACTATTAGCGCATATAACGAAATAGCAGTAAAACTCTGCCTAAACACAGAAGCAACGTATCCTTCAATCTGCTCTGCTGTGCGTTTGTTCAGCTAAGTGAGTTAAATCTCCCTTTAGATTCAGGAGTTAGAAACACGTTTCTGCTAAGAGCTGCGTTTGGAAATTTCTCAGTGAATGGGAGCCTATGCTGTAAAAAGAACTGTCTGCTTGGGAAACAAAAACGGAGCTACATAACAGAACGGTCTTCAATGTGTGCATTCAACTTACGGAGTTAAACTCGTGTGTTGAAGGGGAAGTCTGGAAACGCTTTCTGTGGAGAGATCTCAAAACAGGCATTTCCAGCACTATTCCCGCATATAACGAAATAGCAGTAAAACTCTGCCTAAAACACAGAAGCAACGTATCCTTCAATCTGCTCTGCTGTGCGTTTGTTCCGCTAAGTGAGTTAAATCTCCCTTTAGATTCAGGAGTTAGGAACACGTTTCTGCTAAGAGCTGCGTTTGTACATTTCTCAGTGAATGGCAGCCTATGGTGTAAGGAAAACTGTCTGCTTGGGAAACCAAAACGGAGCTACCTAACAGAACGGCCTTCAATATGTGCATTCAACTTACGGACTTAAACTCGTGTGTTGAAGGGGAAGTCTGGAAACGCTTTCTGTGGAGAGATCTCAAAACAGGCATTTCCAGCACTATTCCCGCATATAACGAAATAGCAGTAAAACTCTGCCTAAAACACAGAAGCAACGTATCCTTCAGTCTGCTCTGCTGTGCGTTTGTTCAGCTAAGTGAGTTAAATCTCCCTTTAGATTCAGGAGTTAGAAACACGTTTCTGCTAAGAGCTGCGTTTGGACATTTCTCATTGAATGGGATCCTATGCTGTAAGGAGAACTGTCTGCTTGGGAAACCAAAACGGAGCTACCTAACAGAACGGTCTTCAATGTGTGCATTCAACTTACAGACTTAAACTCGTGTGTTGAAGGGGAAGTCTGGAAACGCTTTCTGTGGAGAGATCTCAAAACAGGCATTTCAAGCACTATTAGCGCATATAACGAAATAGCAGTAAAACTCTGCCTAAGCACAGAAGCAACGTATCATTCAATCTGCTGTGCTGTGCGTTTGTTCAGCTAAGTGAGTTAAATCTCCCTTTAGATTCAGGAGTTAGAAACACGGTTCTGCTAAGAGCTGCGTTTGGACATTTCTCAGTGAATGGGAGCCTATGCTGTAAGGAGAACTGTCTGCTTGGGAAACCAAAACGGAGCTACCTAACAGAACGGTATTCAAAGTGTGCATTCAACTTACCGACTTAAACTCGTGTGTTGAAGGGGAAGTCTGGAAACGCTTTCTGTGGAGAGATCTCAAAACAGGCATTTCCAGCACTATTCCCGCATATAACGAAATAGCAGTAAAACTCTGCCTAAAACACAGAAGCAACGTATCCTTCAATCTGTTCTTCTGTGCGTTTGTTCAGCTAAGTGAGTTAAATCTCCCTTTAGATTCAGGAGTTAGAAACACGTTTCTGCTAAGCGCTGCGTTTGGACATTTCTCAGTGAATGGGAGCCTATGCTGTAAGGAGAACTGTCTGCTTGGGAAACCAAAACGGAGCTACCTAACAGAACGGTCTTCAATGTGTGCATTCAACTTACCGAGTTAAACTTGTGTGTTGAAGGGGAAGTCTGGACACGCTTTCTGTGGAGAGATCTCAAAACAGGCATTTCCAGCACTATTCCCGCATATAACGAAATAGCAATAAAACTCTGCCTAAAACACAGAAGCAACGTATCCTTCAATCTGCTCTGCTGTGCGTTTGTTCAGCTAAGTGAGTTAGATCTCCCTTTAGATTCAGGAATTAGAAACACGTTTCTGCTAATAGCTGCGTTTGGACATTTCTCAGTGAATGGGAGCCTATGCTGTAAGGAGAACTGTCTGCTTGGGAAACCAAAACGGAGCTACCTAACAGAACGGTCTTGAATGTGTGCATTCAACTTACCGACTTAAACTCGTGTGTTGATTGGGTAGTCTGGAAACGCTTTCTGTGGAGAGATCTCAAAACAGGCATTTACAGCACTATTCCCGCATATAACGAAATAGCAGTAAAACTCGGCCTAAAACACAGAAGCAACGTATCCTTCAATCTGCTCTGCTGTGCTTTTATTCAGCTAAGTGAGTTGAATCTCCCTTTAGATTCAGGAGTTAGAAACACGTTTCTGCTAAGAGCTGCGTTTGGACATTTCTCAGTGAATGGGAGCCTATGCTGTAAGGAGAACTGTCTGCTTGGGAAACCAAAACGGAGCTACCTAACAGAACGGTCTTCAATGTGTGCATTCAACTTACCGAGTTAAACTCGTGTGCTGAAGGGGAAGTCTGGAAACGCTTTCTGTGGAGAGATCTCAAAACAGGCATTTCCAGAACTATTCCCGCATATAACGAAATGGCAGTAAAACTCTGCCTAAAACACAGAAGCAACGTATCCTTCAATCTGCTCTTCTGTGCGTTTGTTCAGCTAAGTGAGTTAAATCTCCCTTTAGATTCAGGAGTTAGAAACACGTTTCTGCTAATAGCTGCGTTTGGACATTTCTCAGTGAATGGGAGCCTATGCTATAAGGCGAACTGTCTGCTTGGGAAACCAAAACGGAGCTACCTAACAGAACGGTCTTCAATGTGTGCATTCAACTTACCGAGTTAACTCGTGTGTTGAAGGGGAAGTCTGGAAACGCTTTCTGCGGAGAGATCTCAAAACAGGCATTTCAAGCACTATTAGCGCATATAACGAAATAGCAGTAAAACTCTGCCTAAACACAGAAGCAACGTATCCTTCAATCTGCTCTGCTGTGCGTTTGTTCAGCTAAGTGAGTTAAATCTCCCTTTAGATTCAGGAGTTAGAAACACGTTTCTGCTAAGAGCTGCGTTTGGACATTTCTCAGTGAATGGGAGCCTATGCTGTAAAAAGAACTGTCTGCTTGGGAAACAAAAACGGAGCTACCTAACAGAACGGTCTTCAATGTGTGCATTCAACTTTCCGAGTTAAACTCGTGTGTTGAAGGGGAAGTCTGGAAACGCTTTCTGTGGAGAGATCTCAAAACAGGCATTTCCAGCACTATTCCCGCATATAACGAAATAGCAGTAAAACTCTGCCTAAAACACAGCAGCAACGTATCCTTCAATCTGCTCTGCTGTGCGTTTGTTCTGCTAAGTGAGTTAAATCTCCCTTTAGATTCAGGAGTTAGAAACACGTTTCTGCTAAGAGCTGCGTTTGGACATTTCTCAGTGAATGGGAGCCTATGCTGTAAGGAGAACTGTCTGCTGGGGAAACCAAAACGGAGCTACCTAACAGAACGGTCTTCAATGTGTGCATTCAACTTACAGACTTAAACTCGTGTGTTGAAGGGGAAGTCTGGAAACGGGTTCTGTGGAGAGATCTCAAAACAGGCATTTCCAGCACTATTCCCTCATATAACGAAATAGCAGTAAAACTCTGCCTAAAACACAGAAGAAACGTATCCTTCAATCTGCTTTGCTGCGCTTTTGTTCAGCTAAGTGAGTTAAATATCCCTTTAGATTCAGGAGTTAGGAACACGTTTCTGCTAAGAGCTGCGTTTTTACATTTCTCAGTGAATGGGAGCCTATGCTGTAAGGAAAACTGTCTGCTTGGGAAACCAAAACGGAGCTACCTAACAGAACGGTCTTCAATGTGTGCATTCAACTTACCGACTTAAACTCGTGTGTTGAAGGGGAAGTCTGGAAACGCTTTCTGTGGAGATATCTCAAAACAGGCATTTCCAGCACTATTCCCGCATATAACGAAATAGCAGTAAAACTCTGCCTAAAACACAGAAGCAACGTATCCTTCAGTCTGCTCTGCTGTGCGTTTGTTCAGCTAAGTGAGTTAAATCTCCCTTTAGATTCAGGAGTTAGAAACACGTTTCTGCTAAGAGCTGCGTTTGGACATTTCTCATTGAATGGGATCCTATGCTGTAAGGAGAACTGTCTGCTTGGGAAACCAAAACGGAACTCCCTAACAGAACGGTATTCAATGTGTGCATTTAACTTACCGACTTAAACTCGTCTGTTGAAGGGGAAGTCTGGAAACGCTTTCTGTGGAGAGATCTCAAAACAGGCATTTCCAGCACTATTCCCGTATATAACGAAATAGCAGTAAAACTCTGCCTAAAACACAGAAGCAACGTAACCTTCAATCTGCTCTTCTGTGCGTTTGTTCAGCTAAGTGAGTTAAATCTCCCTTTAGATTCAGGAGTTAGGAACACGTTTCTGCTAAGAGCTACGTTTGGACATTTCTCAGTGAATGGGAGCCTATGTTGTAAGGAAAACTGTCTGCTTGGGATACCAAAACGGAGCTACCTAACAGAACGGTCTTCAATGAGTGCATTCAACTTACCGACTTAAACTCGTGTGTTGAAGGGGAAGTCTGGAAACACTTTCGGTGGAGAGATCTCAAAACAGGCATTTCCAGCACTATTCCCTCATATAACGAAATAGCAGTAAAACTCTGCCTAAAACACAGAAGCAACGTATCCTTCAATCTGCTCTGCTGTGCGTTTGTTCAGCTAAGTGATTTAAATCTCCCTTTAGATACCGGAGTTAGAAACACGTTTCTGCTAAGAGTTGCGTTTGGACATTTCTCAGTGAATGGGAGCCTATGCTGTAAGGAGAACTGTCTGCTTGGGAAAAAAAAACGGAGCTACCTAACAGAACGGTCTTCAATGTGTGCATTCAACTTTCCGAGTTAAACTCGTGTGTTGAAGGGGAGGTCTGGAAACGCTTTCTGTGGAGAGATCTCAAAACAGGCATTTCCAGCACTATTCCCGCATATAACGAAATAGCAGTAAAACTCTGCCTAAAACACAGAAGCAACGTATCCTTCAATCTACTCTGCTGTGCGTTTGTTCAGCTAAGTGAGTTAAATCTCCCTTTAGATTCAGGAGTTAGAAACACGTTTCTGCTAAGAGCTGCGTTTGGACATTTCTCAGTGAATAGGAGCCTATGCTGTAAGGAGAACTGTCTGCTTGGGAAACCAAAACGGAGCTACCTAACAGAACGGTCCTGAATGTGTGCATTCAACTTACCGACTTAAACTCGTGTGTTGAAGGGGAAGTCTGGAAACGCTTTCTGTGGAGAGATCTCAAAACAGGCATTTCCAGCACTATTCCCGCATATAACGAAATAGCAGTAAAACTCTGCCTAAAACACAGAAGCAACGTATCCTTCAATCTGCTCTGCTGTGCGTTTGTTCAGCTAAGTGAGTTAAATCTCCCTTTAGATTCAGGAGTTAGAAACACGTTTCTGCTAAGAGCTGCGTTTGGACATTTCTCAGTGAATGGGAGCCTATGCTGTAAGGAGAACTGTCTGCTTGGGAAACCAAAACGGAGCTACCTAACAGAACGGTCTTCAATGTGTGCATTCAACTTACCGAGTTAAACTCGTGTGTTGAAGGGGAAGTCTGGAAACGCTTTCTGTGGAGAGATCTCAAAACAGGCATTTCCAGCACTATTCCGGCATATAACGAAATAGCAGTAAAACTCTGCCTAAACACAGAAGCAACGTATCCTTCAATCTGCTCTGCTGTGCGTTTGGTCAGCTAAGTGAGTTAAATCTCCCTTTAGATTCAGGAGTTAGAAACACGTTTCTGCTAATAGCTGCGTTTGGACATTTCTCAGTGAATGGGAGCCTATGCTGTAAGGCGAACTGTCTGCTTGGGAAACCAAAACGGAGCTACCTAACAGAACGGTCTTCAATGTGTGCATTCAACTTACCGAGTTAACTCGTGTGTTGAAGCTGAAGTCTGGAAACGCTTTCTGCGGAGAGATCTCAAAACAGGCATTTCAAGCACTATTAGCGCATATAACGAAATAGCAGTAAAACTCTGCCTAAACACAGAAGCAACTTATCCTTCAATCTGCTCTGCTGTGCGTTTGTTCAGCTAAGTGAGTTAAATATCCCTTTAGATTCAGGAGTTAGAAACACGTTTCTGCTAAGAGCTGTGTTTGGACATTTCTCAATGAATGGGAGCCTATGCTGTAAGGAGAACTGTCTGCTTGGGAAACCAAAACCGAGCTACCTAACAGAACGGTCTTCAATGTGTGCATTCAACTTACCGAGTTAAACTCGTGTGTTGAAGGGGAAGTCTGGAAATGCGTTCTGTGGAGAGATCTCAAAACAGGCATTTCCAGCTCTATTCCCGCATATAACGAAATAGCAGTAAAACTCTGCCTAAAACACAGAAGCAACGTATCCTTCTATCTGCTCTGCAGTGCTTTTGTTCAGCTAAGTGAGTTAAATCTCCCTTTAGATTCAGGAGTTAGGAACACGTTTCTGCTAAGAGCTGCGTTTGGACATTTCTCAGTGAATGGGAGCCTATGCTGTAAGGAGAACTGTCTGCTTGGGAAAAAAAAACGGAGCTAACTAACAGAACGGTCTTCAATGTGTGCATTCAACTTACCGAGTTAAACTCGAGTGTTGAAATGGAAATCAGGAAAAGCGTTCTGTGGAGAGATCTCAAAACAGGCATTTACAGCACTATTCCCCCATATAACGAAATGGAAGTAAAACTCTGCCGAAAACACAGAAGCAACGTATCCTTCACTCTGCTCTGCTGTGCGTTTGTTCAGCTAAGTGAGTTAAATCTCCCTTTAGATTCAGGAGTTAGAAACACGTTTCTGCTAAGAGCTGCGTTTGGACATTTCTCAGTGAATGGGAGACTATGCTGTAAGGAGAACTGTCTGCTTGTGAAACCAAAACGGAGCTAACTAACAGAACGGTCGTCAATGTGTGCATTCAGCTTACCGACTTAAACTCGTGTGTTGAAGGGGAAGTCTGGATACGCTTTCTGTGGAGAGATCTCAAAACAGGCATTTCCAGCACTATTCCCGCATATAACGAAATAGCAGTAAAACTCTGCCTAAAACACAGAAGCAACATATCCTACAATCTGCTCTGCTGTGCGTTTGTTCAGCTAAGTGTGTTAAATCTCCCTTTAGATTCAGGAGTTAGAAACACGTTTCTGCTAAGAGCTGCGTTTGGACATTTCTCAGTGAATGGGAGCCTATGTTGTAAAGAGAACTCTCTGCTTGTGAAACCAAAACGGAGATACCTAACAGAACGGTCTTCAATGTGTGCACTCAACTTACCGAGTTAAACTAGAGTGCTGAAATGGAAGTCTGGAACCGCGTTCTGTGGAGAGATCTCAAAACAGGCATTTCCAGCACTATTCCCGCATATAACGAAATGGCAGTAAAACTCTGCCTAAAACACAGAAGCAACGTATCCTTCAATCTGCTCTGCTGTGCGTTTGTTCAGCTAAGTGAGTTAAATCTCCCTTTAGATTCAGGAGTTAGAAACAGGTTTCTGCTAAGAGCTGCGTTTGGACATTTCTCAGTGAATGGGAGCCTATGCTGTAAGGAGAACTGTCTGCTTGTGAAACCAAAACGGAGCTACCTAACAGAATGGTCTTCAACGTGTGCATTCAACTTACTGAGTTAAACTCGAGTGTTGAAATGGAAGTCTGGAAACGCGTTCTGTGGAGAGATCTCAAAACAGGTATTTCCAGCACTAATCCCGCATATAACGAAATGGCTGTAATATTCTACCTAAAACACAGAAGCAACGTATCCTTCAATCTGCTTTGCTGTGCGTTTGTTCAGCTAAGTGAGTTAAATCTCCCTTTAGCTTCAGGAGTTAGAAACACGTTTCTGCTAAGAGATGCGTTTGGAGATTTCTCATTGAATGGGAGCCTATGCTGTAAGGAGAACTGTCTGCTTGGGAAAACAAAACGGAGCTACCTAACAGAACGGTCTTCAATGTGTGCATTCAACTTACCGAGTTACACTCGTGTGTAGAAGCGGAAGTCTAGAAACGCTTTCTGTGGAGAGATCTCAAAACAGGCATTTCCAGCACTATTCCCGCATATAACGAAATAGCAGTAAAACTCTGCCTAAAATACAGAAGCAACGTATCCTTCAATCTTCTCTGCTGTGCGTTGGTTCAGCCAAGTGAGTTAAATCTCCCTTTAGACTCAGGAGTTAGAAACACTTTTCTGGTAAGATCTGCGTTTGGACATTTCTCAGTGAATGGGAGCCTATGGTGTAAGGAGAACTGTCTGCTTGGGAAACCAAAACGGAGCTACCTAACAGAACGGTCTTCAATGTGTGCATTCAACTTACAGAGTTAAGCACGTGTGTTGAAGGGGAAGTCTGGAAACGATTTCTGTGGAGAGATCTCAAAACAGGCATTTCCAGCACTATTCCCGCATATAACGAAATAGAAGTAAAACTCTGCCTAAAACACAGAAGAAACGTATCCTTCAATCGGCTCTGCTGTGCGTTTGTTCAGCTAAGTGAGTTAAATCTCCCTTTAGATTCAGGAGTTAGAAACACGTTTCTGCTAAGAGCTGCGTTTGGACATTTCTCAGTGAATGGGAGCCTATGCCGTAAGGAGAACTGTCTGCTTGTGAAACCAAAACGGAGCTACCTAACAGAACGGTCTTCAATGTGTGCATTCAACTTACCGAGTTAAACTCGTGTGTTGAAGGGGAAGTCTGGAAACGCTTTCTGTGGAGATATCTCAAAACAGGCATTTCCAGCACTATTACCGCATATAACGAAATAGCAGTAAAACTCTGTCTAAAACACAGAAGCAACGTATCCTTCAATCTACTCTGCTGTGCGTTTGTTCAGCTAAGTGAGTTAAATCTCCCTTTAGATTCAGGAGTTAGAAACACGTTTCTGCTGAGAGCTGCATTTGGACATTTCTCAGTGAATGGAATCCTATGTTGTAAGGAGAACTGTCTGCTTGTGAAACCAAAACGGATCTACCTAACAGAACGGTCTTCTATGTGTGCATTCATTTTACCGAGTTAAACTCGTGTGTTGAAGGGGAAGTCTGGAAAAGCTTTCTGTGGAGAGATCTCAAAAGAGGCATTTCCAGCACTATTCCCGCAAATAACGAAATAGCAGTTAAACTCTGCCTAAAACACAGAAGCAACATATCCTACAATCTGCACTGCTGTGCGTTTCTTCAGCTAAGTGTGTTAAATCTCCCTTTAGATTCAGGAGTTAGAAACACGTTTCTGCCAAGTGCTGCGTTTGGACATTTCTCAGTGAATGGGAGCCTATGTTGTAAGGAGAACTGCCTGCTTGTGAAACCAAAACGGAGGTACATAACAGAACGGTCTTCAATGTGTGCATTCAACTTACCGAGTTAAACTCGTGTGTTGTAGGGGAAGTCTGGAAACGCTTTCCTTTGAGAGATCTCAAAACAGGCATTTCCATCACTATTCCCGCATATAACGAAATAGCAGTAAAACCCTGCCTAAAACACAGAAGCAACGTATCCTTCAATCTGCTCTGCTGTGCGTTTGTTCAGATAAGTGAGTTAAATCTCCCTTTAGATTCAGGAGTTAGAATCACGTTTCTGCTAAGAGCTGCATTTGGACATTTCTCAGTGAATGGGAGCCTATGCTGTAAGGAGAACTGTCTGCTTGTGAAACCAAAACGGAGCTACCTAACAGAACGGTCTTCAATGTGTGCATTCAACTTACCGAGTTAAACTCGTGTGTTGAAGGCGAAGTCTGGAAACGCTTTCTGTGGAGAGATCTCAAAACAGGCATTTCCAGCACTATGCCCGCATATAGCGAAATAGCAGTAAAACTCTGCCTAAAACACAGAAGCAACGTATCCTTCAATCTGCTCGGCCGTGCGTTTGTTCAGCTAAGTGAGTTAAATCTCCCTTTCGATTCAGGAGTTAGAAAGACCTTTCTGCTAAGAGCTGCGTTTGGACATTTCTCAGTGAATGGGAGCCTATGCTGTAAGGAGAAATGTCTGCTTGTGAAACCAAAGCGCAGCTACCTAACAGAACGGTCTTCAATGTGTGCATTCAACTTACAGAGTTAAACTCGTGTTCTGAAGGGGAAGTCTGGAAACGCATTCTGTGGAGAGATCTCAAAACAGGCATTTCCAGCACTATTCCCGCATATAAAAATATAGCAGTAAAACTCTGCCTAAAATACAGAAGCAACATATCCTACAATCTGCTCTGCTGTGCGTTTGTTCAGCTAAGTGTGTTAAATCTCCCTTTAGATTCAGGAGTCAGAAACACGTTTCTGCTAAGAGCTGCGTTTGGACATTTCTCAGTGAATGGGAGCCTATGCTGTAAGGCGAAATCTCTTCTTGTGAAACCAAAACGGAGCTACCTAACAGAACGGTCTTCAATGTGTGCACTCAACTTACCGAGTTAAACTCGAGTGCTGAAATGGAAGTCTGGAACCGCGTTCTGTGGAGAGATCTCAAAACAGGCATTTCCAGCACTATTCCCGCATATAACGAAATGGCAGTAAAACTCTGCTTAAAACACAGAAGCAAAGTATCCTTCAATGTGCTCTGCTGTGCGTTTGTTCAGCGAAGTGAGTTAAATCTCCCTTTAGATTCAGGAGTTAGATACAAATTTCTGCTAAGAGCTTCGTTTCGACAATTCTCAGTGAATGGGAGCCTATGTTGTAAGGAGAACTGTCTGCTTGTGAAACCAAAACGGATCTACCTAACAGAACGGTCTTCAATGTGTGCATTCATTTTACCGAGTTAAACTCCTGTGTTGAAGGGGAAGTCTGGAAAAGCTTTCTGTGGAGAGATCTCAAAACAGGCATTTCCAGCACTATTCCCGTATATAACGAAATAGCAGTAAAATTCTGCCTAAAACACAGAAGAAACATATCCCACAATCTGCTCTGCTGTGCGTTTGTTCAGCTAAGTGATTTAAATCTCCCTTTAGATTCAGGAGTTAGAAACACGTTTCTGCTAAGAGCTGCCTTTGGACATTTCTCAGTGAATGGGAGCCTATGCTGTAAGCAGAACTTTCTGCTTGTGAAACCAAAACAAAGCTACCTAACAGAACGGTCTTCAATGTGTGCATTCAACTTACCGAGTTAAATTAGTGTGTTGAAGGGGAAGTCTGGAAACACTTTCTGTGGAGAGATCTCAAAACAAGCATTTCCAGCATTATTCCCGCATATAACGAAATAGCAGTAAAACTCTGCCTAAAACACAGAAGCAACGTATCCATCAATCTGCTCTGCTGTGGCTTTGTTCAGCTAAGTGAATTAAATCTCCCTTTAGATTCAGGAGTTAGAAACACGTTTCTACTAAGAGTTGCGGTTGGACATTTCTCAATGAATGGGAGCCTATGTTGTAAGGAGAACTGTCTGCTTGTGAAACCAAAACGGAGCTACCTAACAGATCGGTCTTCAATGTGTGCATTCAACTTACTGATTTAAGCACGTGTGTTGAAGGGGAAGTCTGGAAACGATTTCTGTGGAGAGATCTCAAAACAGGCATTTCCAGCACTATTCCCGCATATAACGAAATAGCAGTAAAACCCTGCCTAAAACACAGAAGCAACGTATCCTTCAATCTGCTCTGCTGTGCGTTTGTTCAGCTAAGTGAGTTAAATCTCCCTTTAGATTCAAGAGTTAGAAACACGTTTCTGCAAAGAGCTGCGTTTGGACATTTCTCAGTGAATGGGAGCCTATGCCGTAAGCAGAACTGTCTGGTTGTGAAAACAAAACGGAGCTACCTAACAGAACGGTCTTCAATGTGTGCATTCAACTTACCGAGCTAAACTCGTGTGTTGTAGGGGAAGTCTGGAAACGCTTTCTGTTGAGAGATCTCAAAAAAGGCATTTCCATCAGTATTCCCTCATATTACGAAATAGCAGTAAAAATCTGCCTAAAACACAGAAGCAACGTATCCTTCAATCGGCTCTGCTGTGCGTTTGTTCAGCTAAGGGAGTTAAATCTCACTTTAGATTCAGGAGTTAGAAACACGTTTCTGCTAAGAGCTGTGTTTGGACATTTCTCAGTGAATGGGAGCCTTTGCTGTAAGAAGAACTGTCTCCTTGTGAAACCGAAACGGAGCTACCTAACAGAACGGTCTCCAATGTGTGCATTCAACTTACCGAGTTAAACTCATGTGTTGAAGGGAAGTCTGGAAACGCTTTCTGTGGAGAGATCCCAAAACAAGCAATTCCAGAATTATTCCCGCATATAACGAAATAGCAGTAAAACTCTGCCTAAAACACAAAAGCAACGTATCCATCAATCTGCTCTGCTGCGGCTTTGTTCAGCTAAGTGAGATAAATCTCCCTGTAAATTCAGGAGTTAGAAACACGTTTCTGCTAAGAGCTGCGTTTGGACATTTCTCAGTGAATGGGAGCCTACGCTCTAAGGAGAACTGTCTGCAAGTGAAACCAAAACGGATCTACCTAACAGAACGGTCTTCAATGTGTGCATTCAACTTACCGAGTTAAACTCGTGTGTTGTAGGGGAAGTTTGGAAACGCTTTCTGTGGAGAGATCTCAAAACAGGCAATTCCAGCACTATTCCCGCATATAACGAAATAGCAGTAAATCTCTGCCTAAAACACAGAAACAACGTATCCTTCAATCTGCTCTGCTGTGCTTTTGTTCAGCTAAGTGAGTTAAAACTCCCTTTAGATTCAGGAGTTTGAAACACGTTTCTGCTAAGAGGTGCGTTTGGACATTTCTCAGTGAATGGAATCCTATGTTGTAAGGAGAACTGTCTGCTTGTGAAACCAAAACGGATCTACCTAACAGAACGGTCTTCAATGTGTGCATTCATTTTACCGAGTTAAACTCGTGTGTTGAAGGGGAAGTCTGGAAAAGCTTTCTGTGGAGAGATCTCAAAACAGGCATTTCCAGCACTATTCCCGCATATAACGAAATAGCAGTAAAACTCTGCCTAAAACACAGAAGCAACATATCCTACAATCTGCTCTGCTGTGCGTTTGTTCAGCTAAGTGTGTTAAATCTCCCTTTAGATTCAGGAGTTAGAAACACGTTTCTGCTAAGTGCTGCGTTTGGACATTTCTCAGTGAATGGGAGCCTATGCTGTAAGGAGAACTCTCTGCTTGTGAAACCAAAACGGAGCTACCTAACAGAACGGTCTTCAATGTGTGCACTCAACCTACCGAGTTAAACTCGAGTACTGAAATGGAAGTCTGGGAACGCGTTCTGTGGAGAGATCTCAAAACAGGCATTTCCAGCACTATTCCCGCATATAAAGAAATGGCAGTAAAACTCTGCCTAAAACACAGAAGCAACGTATCCTTCAATGTGCTCTGCTGTTCGTTTGTTTAGCTAAGTGAGTTAAATCTCCCTTTAGATTCAGGAGTTAGATACAAATTACTGCTAAGAGCTGCGTTTGGACATTTCTCAGTGAATGGGAGCCTATGTTGTAAGGAGAACTGCCTGCTTGTGAAACCAAAACAGAGGTACATAACAGAACGGTCTTCAATGTGTGCATTCAACTTACCGAGTTAAACTAGTGTGTTGTAGGGGAAATCTGGAATCGATTTCTGTTGAGAGATCTCAAAACAGGCATTTCCATCACTATTCCCGCATATAACGAAATAGCAGTAAAACCCTGCCTAAAACACAGAAGCAACGTATCCTTCAATCTGCTCTGCTGTGCGTTTGTTTAGCTAAGTGAATTAAATCTCCCTTTAGATTCAGGAGTTAGAAACAGGTTTCTGCTAAGAGCTGCGTTTGGACATTTCTCAGTGAGTTGGAGCCTATGCTGTAAGGAGAAGTGTCTGCTTGTGAAACCAAAACGGAGCTACCTAACAGATCGGTCTTCAATGTGTGCATTCAACTTACCGAGTTAAATTCCTCTGTTGAAGGCGAAGTCTGGAAACGCTTTCTGTGGAGAGATCTCAAAACAGGCATTTCCAGCACTATTCCCGCATATAACGAAATAGAAGTACAACTCTGCCTAAAACACAGAAGCAACGTATCCGTTAATCTGCTCTGCTGTGGCTTTGTTCAGCTAAGTGAGTTAAATCTCCCTTTAGATTCAGGAGTTAGAAACACGTTTATGCTAAGAGCTGGGTTTGGACATTTCTCAGTGAATTGGAGCCTATGCTGTAAGGAGAACTGTCTGCTTGTGAAACCAAAACGGAGCTACCTAACAGAACGGTCTTCAATGACTGCCTTCAACTTACCGAGTTAAACTCGTGTGTTGAAGGGGAAGTCTGGAAACGCTTTCTGTGGGGAGATCTCAAAGCAGGCATTTCCAGCATTATTCCCGCAAATAACGAAATAGCAGTAAAACTCTGCCTAAAACACAGCAGCAACGTATCCTTCAATCTGCTCTGCTGTGCGTTTCTTCAGCTAAGTTAGTTAAATCTCCCTTTAGATTCAGGAGTTAGAAACACGTTTCTGCTAAGAGCTGCGTTTGGACATTTCTCAGTGAATGGGAGCCTATGCTGTAAGGAGAACTGTCTGCTTGTGAAACCAAAACGGAACTACCTAACAGAACGGACTTCAATGCGTGCATTCAACTTACAGAGTTAAATTCGTGTTTTGAAGGGGAAGTCTGGAAACGTTTTCTGTGGAGAGATCTCAAAAGAGGCATTTCCAGCACTATTCCCGCATATAACGAAAGAGCAGTAAAACTCTGCCTAAAACACAGAAGCAATGTATCCTTCAATCTGCTCTGCTGTGCGTTTCTTCAGCTAAGTGAGTTAAATCTCCCTTTAGATTCAGGAGTTAGAAACACGTTTCTGCTAAGAGCTGCGTTTGGACTTTTCTCAGTAAATGGGAGCCTATGCTGTAAGGAGAACTGTCTGCTTTTGAAACCAAAACGGAGCTACCTAACAGAACGGTCTTCAATGCGTGCATTCAACTTACCGAGTTAAATTCGTGTGTTGAAGGGGAAGTCTGGAAACGTTTTCTGTGGAGAGATCTCAAAACAGGCATTTCCAGCACTGTTCCCACATTTAACGAAATATCATTAAAACTCTGCCTAAAACACAGAAGCAACGTATCCGTTAATCTGCTCTGCTGTGGCTTTGTTCAGCTAAGTGAGTTAAATCTCACTTTAGATTCTGGAGTTAGAAACACGTTTATGCTAAGAGCTGGGTTTGGACATTTCTCAGTGAATTGGAGCCTATGCTGTAAGGAGAACTGTCTGCTTGTGAAACCAAAACGGAGCTACCTAACAGAACGGTCTTCAATGACTGTCTTCAACATACCGAGTTAAACTCGTGTGTTGAAGGGGAAGTCTGGAAACGCTTTCCGTGGGGAGATCTCAAAGCAGGCATTTCCAGCATTATTCCCGCAAATAACGAAATAGCAGTAAAACTCTGCCTAAAACACAGCAGCAACGTATCCTTCAATCTGCTCTGCTGTGCGTTTGTTCAGCTAAGTGAGTTAAATCTCCCTATAGATTCAGGAGTTAGAAACACGTTTCTGCTAAGAGCTGCGTTTGGACATTTCTCAGTGAATGGGAGCCTATGCTGTAAGGAGAACTGTCTGCTTGTGAAACCAAAACGGAGCTACCTAACAGAACGGACTTCAATGCGTGCATTCAACTTACAGAGTTAAATTCGTGTTTTGAAGGGGAAGTCTGGAAACGTTTTCTGTGGAGAGATCTCAAAAGAGGCATTTCCAGCACTATTCCCGCATAAAACGAAATAGCAGTAAAACTCTGCCTAAAACACAGAAGCAATGTATCCTTCAATCTGCTCTGCTGTGCGTTTGTTCAGCTTAGTGAGTTAAATCTCCCTTTAGATTCAGGAGTTAGAAACACGTCTCTGCTAAGAGCTGCGTTTGGACGTTTCTCATTGAATGGGAGTCTATGCCGTAAGGAGAACTGTCTGCTTGTGAAACCGAAACGGAGCAACCTAACAGAACGGTCTTCAATGTGTGCATTCAACTTACCGAGTTAAACTCGTGTGTTGAAGGGGAAGTCTGGAAACGCTTTCTGTGGAGAGATCTCAAAACAGGCATTTCCAGCACTATTCCCGCATATAACTTAATAGCAGTAAAACTCTGTCTAAAACACAGAAGCAACGTATCCTTCAATCTGCTCTGCTGTGCGTTTGTTCAGCTAAGTGAGTTAAATCTCCCTTTAGATTCAGGAGTTAGAAACACGTTTCTGCTAAGAGCTGCGTTTGGACATTTCTCAGTGAATGGGAGCCTATGCTCTAAGGAGAACTGTCTGCTAGTGAAACCAAAACGCATCAACCTAACAGAACGGTCTTCAATGTGTGCATTCAACTTACTGAGTTAAACTCGTGTGTTGAAGGGGAAGTCTGGAAACGCTTTCTGTTGAGAGATCTCAAAACAGTCTTTTCCAGCACTATTCCCTCATATAACGAAATAGCAGTAAAACTCTGCCTAAAACACAGAAACAACGTATCCTTCAATCTGCTCTGCTGTGCGTGTGTTCAGCTAAGTGAGTTAAATCTCTCTTTAGATTCAGGAGTTAGAAACACGTTTCTGCTAAGAGCTGCGTTTGGACATTTCTCAGTGAATGGAATCCTATGTTGTAAGGAGAACTGTCTGCTTGTGAAACCAAAACGGATCTACCTAACAGAACGGTCTTCAAAGTGTGCATTCCTTTTACCGAGTTAAACTCGTGTGTTGAAGGGGAAGTCTGGAAAAGCTTTCTGTGGAGAGATCTCAAAACAGGCATTTCCAGCACTATTCCTGCATATAACGAAATAGCAGTAAAACTCTGCCTAAAACACAGACGAAACATATCCTACAATCTGCTCTGTTGTGCATTTCTTCAGCTAAGTGTGTTAAATCTCCCTTTAGATTCAGGAGTTAGAAACACGTTTCTGCTAAGAGCTGCGTTTGGACATTTTTCAGTGAATGGGAGCCTATGCTGTAAGGAGAACTCTCTGCTTGTGAAACCAAAACGGAGCTATCTAACAGAACGGTCTTCAATGTGTGCACTCAACTTACAGAGTTAAACTCGAGTGCTGAAATGGAAGTCTGGAAACGCGTTCTGTGGAGAGATCTCAAAACAGGCATTTCCCGCACCATTCCCTCATATAACGAAATAGCAGTAAAAGTCTGCCTAAAACACAGAAGCAACGTATCCTTCAATCTGCTCTGCTGTGCGTTTGTTCACATAAGTGAGTTAAATCTCCCTTTAGATTCAGGAGTTAGAAACACTTTTCTGCTAAGAGCTGCGTTTGGACATTTCTCAGTGAATGGGAGCCTATGCTGTAAGGAGGACAGGCTTCTTGGGAAACCAAAACAGAGCTACCTAACAGAACGGTCTTCAATGTGTGCATTGATCTTACCGAGTTAAACTCGTCTGTTGAAGTGGAAGTCTGGAAACGCTTTCTATGGAGAGATCCCAAAACAGGCATTTCCAGCATTATTACCGCATATAACAAAATAGCAGTAAAACTCTGCCTAAATCACAGAAGCAACGTATCTTTCAATCTCCTCTGCTGTGCGTTTGTTCAGCTAAATGAGTTAAATCTCCCTTTAGATTCAGGAGTTAGAATCACGTTTCTGCTAAGAGCTGCGTTTGGACATTTCTCAGTGAATGGGAGCCTATGCTGTAAGGAGAAGTGTCTGCTTCTGAAACCAAAACGGAGCTACCTAACAGAACGGTCTTCAATGTGTGCATTCAACTTACCGAGTTAAACTCCTGTGTTGAAGGGGAAGTCTGGAAACGCTTTCTGTGGAGAGATCTCAAAACAGGCATTTCCAGCACTATTCCCGCATATAACGCAATAGCAGTAAAACTCTGCCTAAAACACAGAAGCAACGTATCTTTCAATCTGCTCTGCTGCGCGTTTGTTCAGCTAAGTGAGTTAAATCTCCCGTTAGATTCAGGTGTTAGAAACACGTTTCCGCTAAGAGCTGCGTTTATACATTTCTCAGCGAATGGGAGCCTATGCTGTAAGGAGAACTGTCTGGTTGTGAAACAAAAACGCAGCTACCAAACAGAACGGTCTTCAATGTATGCATTCAACTTACAGAGTTAAACTCGTGTGTTGAAGGGGAAGTCTGGAAAAGCTTTCTGTGGAGAGATCTCCAAACAGGCATTTCCAGGACTATTCCCGCATATAAGGAAATAGCAGTAAAACTCTGCCTAAATCACAGAAGCAACGTATTCTTCAATCTGCTCTGCTGTGCGTTTGTTCAGCTAGGTGAGTTAAATCTCCCTTCAGATTCAGTAGTTAGAAACACGTTTCTGCTAAGAGCTGCGTTTGGACATTTCTCAGTGAATGGGAGCCTATGCTGTAAGGAGAACTGTCTGCTTCTGAAACCAAAAAGGAGCTACCTAACAGAACGGACTTCAATGTGTGCATTCAACTTACCGAGTTAAACTCGTGTGTTGAAGGGGAAGTCTGGAAACGCTTTCTGTGGAGAGATCTCAAAACAGGCATTTCCAGCACTATTCCCGCATATAACGAAATAGCAGTAAAACTCTGCCTAAAACATAGAAGCAACGTATCCTTCAATCTGCTCTGCTGTGCGTTTGTTCAGATAAGTGAGTTAAACCTCCCTTTAGATTCAGGAGTTAGAAACACGTTTCCGCTAAGGGCTGCGTTTATGCATTTCTCAGTGAATGGGAGCCTATGCTGTAAGGAGAACTGTCTGGTTGTGAAACCAAAACGGAGCTACCTAACAGAACGGTCTTCAATGTGTGCATTCAATGTATAGAGTTAAACTCGTGTGTTGAAGGGGAAGTGTGGAAACGATTTCTGTGGAGAGATCTCAAAACAGGAATTTCCAGCACTATCCCGGCATATAACGAAATAGCAGTAAAACTCTGCCTAAAACACAGAAGCAATGTATCCTTCAATCTGCTCTGCTGTGCGTTTGTTCAGCTAAGTGAGTTAAATCTCCCTTTAGATTCAGGAGTTATAAACACGTTTCTGCTAAGGGCTGCGTTTGGACATTTCTCAGTGAATGGGAGCCTATGCTGTAAGGAGAACTGTCTGCTTGTGAAACCAAAACGGAGCTACCTAACAGAACGGTCTTCAATGTGTGCATTCAACTTACCGAGTTAAACTCCTCTGTTGAATGGGAAGTCTGGATACGTTTTCTGTGGGGAGATCTCAAAACAGGGATTTCCAGCACTATTCCCGCATATAAGGAAATAGCAGTAAAAGTCTGCCTAAAACACAGAAGCAACGTATCCTTCAATCTGCTCTGTGTGCGTTTGTTCAGCTAAGTGAGTTAAATGTCCATTTAGATTCAGGAGTTAGAAACACGTTTCTGCTAATAGATGCGTTTGGACATTTCTCAGTGAATGGGAGCCTATGCTGTAAGGAGAACTGTCTGCTTGTGAAACCAAAACGGAGCTACCTAGCAGAACGGTCTTCAATGTGTGCATTGAACTTACCGAGTTAAACCCGTGTGTTGAAGGGGAAGTCTGGGAACGTTTTCTGTGGAGAGATCTCAAAACAGGCATTTCCAGCACCATTCCCTCATATAACGAAATAGCAGTAAAAGTCTGCCTAAAACACAGAAGCACCGTATCCATCAATCTGCTTTGCTGTGCGTTTGTTCACATAAATGAGTTAAATCTCCCTTTAGATTCAGGAGTTAGAAACACTTTTCTGCTAAGAGCTGCGTTTGGACATTTCTCAGTGAATGGGAGCCTATGCTGTAAGGAGGACAGGCTGCTTGGGAAACCAAAACAGAGCTACCTAACAGAACGGTCTTCAATGTGTGCATTGATTTTACCGAGTTAAACTTGTCTGTTGAAGGGGAAGTCTGGAAACGCTTTCTATGGAGAGATCCCAAAACAGGCATTTCCAGCACTATTACCGCATATAACAAAATAGCAGTAAAACTCTCCGTAAATCACAGAAGCAACGTATCTTTCAATCTCCTCTGCTGTGCGTTTGTTCAGCTAAATGAGTTGAGTCTCCCTTTAGATTCAGGAGTTAGAAACACGTTTCTGCTAAGGGCTGCGTTTGGACATTTCTCAGTGAATGGGAGCCTATGCTGTAAGGAGAACTGTCTGCTTGTGAAACCAAAACGGAGCTACCTAACAGAACGGTCTTCAATGTGTGCATTCAACTTACCGAGTTAAACCCGTGTGTTGAAGGGGAAGTCTGGAAACGCTTTCTCTGGAGAGACCTCAAAACAGGTATTTCTAGCACTTTTCCCGCATATAACGAATAGCAGTAAAACTCTACCTAAAACACAGAAGCAATGTATCCTTCAATCTGCTCTGCTGTGCGTTTGTTCAGCTAATTGAGTTAAATCTCCCTATAGATTCAGGAGTTAGAAACACGTTTCTGCTAAGAGCTGCGTTTGGACATTTCTCAGTGAATGGGTGCCTATGCTGTAAGGAGAACTCTCTGCTTGGGAAACCAAAACGGGGCTACCTATCAGAACGGTCTTCAATGTGTGCATTGAACTTACTGAGTTAAACTCGTGTGTTGAAGGGGATGTCTGGAAACGTTTTCTGTGGAGAGATCTCAAAACGGCATTTCCAGCACTGTTTCCACATATTACGAAATAGAAGTAAAACTCTGCCTAAATCACAGCAGCAACGTATCCTTCAATCTGCTCTGCTCTGCGTTTGTTCAGCTACGTGAGTTAAATCTCCCTTTAGATTCAGGAGTTAGAAACACGTTTCTCCTAAGTGCTGCGTTTGGACATTTCTCAGTGAATGGGAGCCTATGCTGTAAGGAGAACTGTCTGCTTGTGAAACCAAAACGGAGCTACCTAACAGAACGGTCTTCAATGTGTGCATTCAACTTACCGAGTTAAACCCGTGTGTTGAACGGGAAGTCTGGAAACGCTTTCTGTGGAGAGATCTCAAAACATGCATTTCCAGCACTATTCCCGCATATAACGAAATAGCAGTAAAACCCTGCCTAAAACACAGAAGCAACATATACTTCAATCTGCTCTGCTGTGCGTTTGTTCAGCTAAGTGAGTTAAATCTCCCTTTAGATTCAGGAGTTAGAAACACGTTTCTCCTAAGAGCTGTGTTTGGACATTTCTCAGTGAATGGGAGCCTATGATGTAAGGGGATCACTCTGCTTGGGAAACCAAAATGGAGCTACGTAACAGAACGGTCTTAAATGTGTGCATTGAACTTACCGAGTTGAACTCGTGTGTTGAAGGGGAAGTCTGGAAACGCTTTCTGTGGAGAGATCTCAAAACAGGCATTTCCAGCACTATTCCCGCATTTAACGAAATAGCTGTAAAACTCTGCCTAAAACACAGAAGCAACGTATCATTCAATCTGCTCTGCTGTGCGTTTGTTCAGCTAAGTGAGTTAAATCTCACCTTAGATTCAGGAGTTAGAAACACGTTTCTGCTAAGAGCTGCGTTTGGACATTTCTCAGTGAATGGGAGCCTATGCTGTAAGGAGAACTGTCTGCTTGTGAAACCAAAACGGAGCTACCTAACAGAACGGTCTTCAATGTGTACATTCAACTTACAGAGTTAAAGCTGTGTGTTGAAGGGGAAGTCTGGAAACGCTTTCTGTGGAGAGATCTCAAAACAGGCATTTCCAGCACTATTCCCCCATATAACGAAATAGCAGTAATACTCTGCCTAAAACACAGAAGCAACGTATCCTTCAATCTGCTCTGCTTTGTGTTTGTTCAGCTAAGTGAGTTAAATCTCCCTTTTGATTCACGAGTTAGAAACACGTTTCTGCTTAGAGCTGCGTTTGGACATTTCTCAGTGAATGGGAGCCTATGCTGTAGGGAGAACTGTCTGCTTGTGAAACCTAAACGGAGCTACCTAACAGAACGGTCTTCAATGTGTGCATTCAACTTACCGAGTTAAAGCCGTGTGTTGAAGGGGAAGTCTGGAAACGCTTTCTGTGGAGAGATCTCAAAACAGGCATTTCCAGCACTATTCCCGCATATAACAAAACAGCAGTAATACTCTGCCTAAAACACAGAAGCAACGTATCCTTCAATCTGCTCTGCTTTGTGTTTGTTCAGCTAAGTGAGTTAAATCTCCCTTTAGATTCAGGAATTAGAAACACGGTTCTGCTAAAAGCTGCGTTTGGACATATTTCAGTGAATGGGAGCCTATGCTGTAAGGAGAACTGTCTGCTTGTGAAACCTAAACGGATCTACCTAACAGAACGGTCTTCAATGTGTGCATTCAACTTAGAGATTTAAACTCGTGTGTTGAAGGGGAAGTCTGGAAACGCTTTCTGTGGAGAGATCTCAAAACAGGAATTTCCAGCACTATTCCGGCATATAACGAAATAGCAGTAAAACTCTGCCTAAAACACAGAAGCAATGTATCCTTCAATCTGCTCTGCTGTGCGTTTGTTCAGCTAAGTGAGTTAAATCTCCCTTTAGATTCAGGAGTTATAAACACGTTTCTGCTAAGGGCTGCGTTTGGACATTTCTCAGTGAATGGGAGCCTATGCTGTAAGGAGAACTGTCTGCTTGTGAAACCAAAACGGAGCTACCTAACAGAACGGTCTTCAATGTGTGCATTCAACTTACCGAGTTAAACTCCTGTGTTGAATGGGAAGTCTGGAAACATTTTCTGTGGGGAGATCTCAAAACGGCATTTCCAGCACTGTTTCCACATATTACGAAATAGAAGTAAAACTCTGCCTAAATCACAGCAGCAACGTATCCTTCAATCTGCTCTGCTCTGCGTTTGTTCAGCTACGTGAGTTAAATCTCCCTTTAGATTCAGGAGTTAGAAACACGTTTCTCCTAAGTGCTGCGTTTGGACATTTCTCAGTGAATGGGAGCCTATGCTGTAAGGAGAACTGTCTGCTTGTGAAACCAAAACGGAGCTACCTAACAGAACGGTCTTCAATGTGTGCATTCAACTTACCGAGTTAAACCCGTGTGTTGAACGGGAAGTCTGGAAACGCTTTCTGTGGAGAGATCTCAAAACATGCATTTCCAGCACTATTCCCGCATATAACGAAATAGCAGTAAAACCCTGCCTAAATCACAGAAGCAACGTATCTTTCAATCTCCTCTGCTGTGCGTTTGTTCAGCTAAATGAGTTAAATCTCCCTTTAGATTCAGGAGTTAGAAACACGTTTCTGCTAAGAGCTGCGTTTGGACATTTCTCAGTGAATGGGAGCCTATGCTGTAAGGAGAACTGTCTGCTTGTGAAACCAAAACGGAGCTACCTAAAGAACGGTCTTCAATGTGTGCATTCAACTTACCGAGTTAAACCCGTGTGTTGAAGGGGAAGTCTGGAAACGCTTTCTTTGGAGAGACCTCATAACAGGTATTTCTAGCACTTTTCCCGCATATAACGAATAACAGTAAAACTCTACCTAAAACACAGAAGCAATGTATCCTTCAATCTGCTCTGCTGTGCGTTTGTTCAGCTAATTGAGTTAAATCTCCCTATAGATTCAGGAGTTAGAAACACGTTTCTGCTAAGAGCTGCGTTTGGACATTTCTCAGTGAATGGGAGCCTATGCTGTAAGGAGAAGTGTCTGCTTCTGAAACCAAAACGGAGCTACCTAACAGAACGGTCTTCAATGTGTGCATTCAACTTACCGAGTTAAACTCCTGTGTTGAAGGGGAAGTCTGGAAACGCTTTCTGTGGAGAGATCACAAAACAGGCATTTCCAGCACTATTCCCGCATATAACGCAATAGCAGTAAAACTCTGCCTAAAACACAGAAGCAACGTATCTTTCAATCTGCTCTGCTGCGCGTTTGTTCAGCTAAGTGAGTTAAATCTCCCGTTAGATTCAGGTGTTAGAAACACGTTTCCGCTAAGAGCTGCGTTTATACATTTCTCAGCGAATGGGAGCCTATGCTGTAAGGAGAACTGTCTGGTTGTGAAACAAAAACGCAGCTACCAAACAGAACGGTCTTCAATGTGTGCATTCAACTTACAGAGTTAAACTCGTGTGTTGAAGGGGAAGTCTGGAAAAGCTTTCTGTGGAGAGATCTCCAAACAGGCATTTCCAGGACTATTCCCGCATATAAGGAAATAGCAGTAAAACTCTGCCTAAATCACAGAAGCAACGTATTCTTCAATCTGCTCTGCTGTGCGTTTGTTCAGCTAGGTGAGTTAAATCTCCCTTCAGATTCAGTAGTTAGAAACACGTTTCTGCTAAGAGCTGCGTTTGGACATTTCTCAGTGAATGGGAGCCTATGCTGTAAGGAGAACTGTCTGCTTCTGAAACCAAAAAGGAGCTACCTAACAGAACGGACTTCAATGTGTGCATTCAACTTACCGAGTTAAACTCGTGTGTTGAAGGGGAAGTCTGGAAACGCTTTCTGTGGAGAGATCTCAAAACAGGCATTTCCAGCACTATTCCCGCATATAACGAAATAGCAGTAAAACTCTGCCTAAAACATAGAAGCAACGTATCCTTCAATCTGCTCTGCTGTGCGTTTGTTCAGATAAGTGAGTTAAACCTCCCTTTAGATTCAGGAGTTAGAAACACGTTTCCGCTAAGGGCTGCGTTTATGCATTTCTCAGTGAATGGGAGCCTATGCTGTAAGGAGAACTGTCTGGTTGTGAAACCAAAACGGAGCTACCTAACAGAACGGTCTTCAATGTGTGCATTCAATGTATAGAGTTAAACTCGTGTGTTGAAGGGGAAGTGTGGAAACGCTTTCTGTGGAGAGATCTCAAAACAGGAATTTCCAGCACTATCCCGGCATATAACGAAATAGCAGTAAAACTCTGCCTAAAACACAGAAGCAATGTATCCTTCAATCTGCTCTGCTGTGCGTTTGTTCAGCTAAGTGAGTTAAATCTCCCTTTAGATTCAGGAGTTATAAACACGTTTCTGCTAAGGGCTGCGTTTGGACATTTCTCAGTGAATGGGAGCCTATGCTGTAAGGAGAACTGTCTGCTTGTGAAACCAAAACGGAGCTACCTAACAGAACGGTCTTCAATGTGTGCATTCAACTTACCGAGTTAAACTCCTCTGTTGAATGGGAAGTCTGGATACGTTTTCTGTGGGGAGATCTCAAAACAGGGATTTCCAGCACTATTCCCGCATATAAGGAAATAGCAGTAAAAGTCTGCCTAAAACACAGAAGCAACGTATCCTTCAATCTGCTCTGTGTGCGTTTGTTCAGCTAAGTGAGTTAAATGTCCATTTAGATTCAGGAGTTAGAAACACGTTTCTGCTAATAGATGCGTTTGGACATTTCTCAGTGAATGGGAGCCTATGCTGTAAGGAGAACTGTCTGCTTGTGAAACCAAAACGGAGCTACCTAGCAGAACGGTCTTCAATGTGTGCATTGAACTTACCGAGTTAAACCCGTGTGTTGAAGGGGAAGTCTGGGAACGTTTTCTGTGGAGAGATCTCAAAACAGGCATTTCCAGCACCATTCCCTCATATAACGAAATAGCAGTAAAAGTCTGCCTAAAACACAGAAGCACCGTATCCATCAATCTGCTTTGCTGTGCGTTTGTTCACATAAATGAGTTAAATCTCCCTTTAGATTCAGGAGTTAGAAACACTTTTCTGCTAAGAGCTGCGTTTGGACATTTCTCAGTGAATGGGAGCCTATGCTGTAAGGAGGACAGGCTGCTTGGGAAACCAAAACAGAGCTACCTAACAGAACGGTCTTCAATGTGTGCATTGATTTTACCGAGTTAAACTTGTCTGTTGAAGGGGAAGTCTGGAAACGCTTTCTATGGAGAGATCCCAAAACAGGCATTTCCAGCACTATTACCGCATATAACAAAATAGCAGTAAAACTCTCCCTAAATCACAGAAGCAACGTATCTTTCAATCTCCTCTGCTGTGCGTTTGTTCAGCTAAATGAGTTGAGTCTCCCTTTAGATTCAGGAGTTAGAAACACGTTTCTGCTAAGGGCTGCGTTTGGACATTTCTCAGTGAATGGGAGCCTATGCTGTAAGGAGAACTGTCTGCTTGTGAAACCAAAACGGAGCTACCTAACAGAACGGTCTTCAATGTGTGCATTCAACTTACCGAGTTAAACCCGTGTGTTGAAGGGGAAGTCTGGAAACGCTTTCTCTGGAGAGACCTCAAAACAGGCATTTCTAGCACTTTTCCCGCATATAACGAATAGCAGTAAAACTCTACCTAAAACACAGAAGCAATGTATCCTTCAATCTGCTCTGCTGTGCGTTTGTTCAGCTAATTGAGTTAAATCTCCCTATAGATTCAGGAGTTAGAAACACGTTTCTGCTAAGAGCTGCGTTTGGACATTTCTCAGTGAATGGGTGCCTATGCTGTAAGGAGAACTCTCTGCTTGGGAAACCAAAACGGGGCTACCTATCAGAACGGTCTTCAATGTGTGCATTGAACTTACTGAGTTAAACTCGTGTGTTGAAGGGGATGTCTGGAAACGTTTTCTGTGGAGAGATCTCAAAACGGCATTTCCAGCACTGTTTCCACATATTACGAAATAGAAGTAAAACTCTGCCTAAATCACAGCAGCAACGTATCCTTCAATCTGCTCTGCTCTGCGTTTGTTCAGCTACGTGAGTTAAATCTCCCTTTAGATTCAGGAGTTAGAAACACGTTTCTCCTAAGTGCTGCGTTTGGACATTTCTCAGTGAATGGGAGCCTATGCTGTAAGGAGAACTGTCTGCTTGTGAAACCAAAACGGAGCTACCTAACAGAACGGTCTTCAATGTGTGCATTCAACTTACCTAGTTAAACCCGTGTGTTGAACGGGAAGTCTGGAAACGCTTTCTGTGGAGAGATCTCAAAACATGCATTTCCAGCACTATTCCCGCATATAACGAAATAGCAGTAAAACCCTGCCTAAAACACAGAAGCAACATATACTTCAATCTGCTCTGCTGTGCGTTTGTTCAGCTAAGTGAGTTAAATCTCCCTTTAGATTCAGGAGTTAGAAACACGTTTCTCCTAAGAGCTGTGTTTGGACATTTCTCAGTGAATGGGAGCCTATGATGTAAGGGGATCACTCTGCTTGGGAAACCAAAATGGAGCTACGTAACAGAACGGTCTTAAATGTGTGCATTGAACTTACCGAGTTGAACTCGTGTGTTGAAGGGGAAGTCTGGAAACGCTTTCTGTGGAGAGATCTCAAAACAGGCATTTCCAGCACTATTCCCGCATTTAACGAAATAGCTGTAAAACTCTGCCTAAAACACAGAAGCAACGTATCATTCAATCTGCTCTGCTGTGCGTTTGTTCAGCTAAGTGAGTTAAATCTCACCTTAGATTCAGGAGTTAGAAACACGTTTCTGCTAAGAGCTGCGTTTGGACATTTCTCAGTGAATGGGAGCCTATGATGTAAGGAGAACTGTCTGCTTGTGAAACCAAAACGGAGCTACCTAACAGAACGGTCTTCAATGTGTACATTCAACTTACAGAGTTAAAGCTGTGTGTTGAAGGGGAAGTCTGGAAACGCTTTCTGTGGAGAGATCTCAAAACAGGCATTTCCAGCACTATTCCCCCATATAACGAAATAGCAGTAATACTCTGCCTAAAACACAGAAGCAACGTATCCTTCAATCTGCTCTGCTTTGTGTTTGTTCAGCTAAGTGAGTTAAATCTCCCTTTTGATTCACGAGTTAGAAACACGTTTCTGCTTAGAGCTGCGTTTGGACATTTCTCAGTGAATGGGAGCCTATGCTGTAGGGAGAACTGTCTGCTTGTGAAACCTAAACGGAGCTACCTAACAGAACGGTCTTCAATGTGTGCATTCAACTTACCGAGTTAAAGCCGTGTGTTGAAGGGGAAGTCTGGAAACGCTTTCTGTGGAGAGATCTCAAAACAGGCATTTCCAGCACTATTCCCGCATATAACAAAACAGCAGTAATACTCTGCCTAAAACACAGAAGCAACGTATCCTTCAATCTGCTCTGCTTTGTGTTTGTTCAGCTAAGTGAGTTAAATCTCCCTTTAGATTCAGGAATTAGAAACACGGTTCTGCTAAAAGCTGCGTTTGGACATATTTCAGTGAATGGGAGCCTATGCTGTAAGGAGAACTGTCTGCTTGTGAAACCTAAACGGATCTACCTAACAGAACGGTCTTCAATGTGTGCATTCAACTTAGAGATTTAAACTCGTGTGTTGAAGGGGAAGTCTGGAAACGCTTTCTGTGGAGAGATCTCAAAACAGGAATTTCCAGCACTATTCCGGCATATAACGAAATAGCAGTAAAACTCTGCCTAAAACACAGAAGCAATGTATCCTTCAATCTGCTCTGCTGTGCGTTTGTTCAGCTAAGTGAGTTAAATCTCCCTTTAGATTCAGGAGTTATAAACACGTTTCTGCTAAGGGCTGCGTTTGGACATTTCTCAGTGAATGGGAGCCTATGCTGTAAGGAGAACTGTCTGCTTGTGAAACCAAAACGGAGCTACCTAACAGAACGGTCTTCAATGTGTGCATTCAACTTACCGAGTTAAACTCCTGTGTTGAATGGGAAGTCTGGAAACATTTTCTGTGGGGAGATCTCAAAACGGCATTTCCAGCACTGTTTCCACATATTACGAAATAGAAGTAAAACTCTGCCTAAATCACAGCAGCAACGTATCCTTCAATCTGCTCTGCTCTGCGTTTGTTCAGCTACGTGAGTTAAATCTCCCTTTAGATTCAGGAGTTAGAAACACGTTTCTCCTAAGTGCTGCGTTTGGACATTTCTCAGTGAATGGGAGCCTATGCTGTAAGGAGAACTGTCTGCTTGTGAAACCAAAACGGAGCTACCTAACAGAACGGTCTTCAATGTGTGCATTCAACTTACCGAGTTAAACCCGTGTGTTGAACGGGAAGTCTGGAAACGCTTTCTGTGGAGAGATCTCAAAACATGCATTTCCAGCACTATTCCCGCATATAACGAAATAGCAGTAAAACCCTGCCTAAAACACAGAAGCAACATATCCTTCAATCTGCTCTGCTGTGCGTTTGTTCAGCTAAGTGAGTTAAATCTCCCTTTAGATTCAGGAGTTAGAAACACGTTTCTCCTAAGAGCTGTGTTTGGACATTTCTCAGTGAATGGGAGCCTATGATGTAAGGGGATCACTCTGCTTGGGAAACCAAAATGGAGCTACGTAACAGAACGGTCTTAAATGTGTGCATTGAACTTACCGAGTTGAACTCGTGTGTTGAAGGGGAAGTCTGGAAACGCTTTCTGTGGAGATATCTCAAAACAGGCATTTCCAGCACTATTCCCGCATTTAACGAAATAGCTGTAAAACTCTGCCTAAAACACAGAAGCAACGTATCATTCAATCTGCTCTGCTGTGCGTTTGTTCAGCTAAGTGAGTTAAATCTCACCTTAGATTCAGGAGTTAGAAACACGTTTCTGCTAAGAGCTGCGTTTGGACATTTCTCAGTGAATGGGAGCCTATGCTGTAAGGAGAACTGTCTGCTGGTGAAACCAAAACGGAGCTACCTAACAGAACGGTCTTCAATGTGTACATTCAACTTACCGAGTTAAAGCCGTGTGTTGAAGGGGAAGTCTGGAAACGCTTTCTGTGGAGAGATCTCAAAACAGGCATTTCCAGCACTATTCCCGCATATAACGAAATAGCAGTAATACTCTGCCTAAAACACAGAAGCAACGTATCCTTCAATCTGCTCTGCTTTGTGTTTGTTCAGCTAAGTGAGTTAAATCTCCCTTTTGATTCACGAGTTAGAAACACGTTTCTGCTTAGAGCTGCGTTTGGACATTTCTCAGTGAATGGGAGCCTATGCTGTAGGGAGAACTGTCTGCTTGTGAAACCTAAACGGAGCTACCTAACAGAACGGTCTTCAATGTGTGCATTCAACTTACCGAGTTAAAGCCGTGTGTTGAAGGGGAAGTCTGGAAACGCTTTCTGTGGAGAGATCTCAAAACAGGCATTTCCAGCACTATTCCCGCATATAACAAAACAGCAGTAATACTCTGCCTAAAACACAGAAGCAACGTATCCTTCAATCTGCTCTGCTTTGTGTTTGTTCAGCTAAGTGAGTTAAATCTCCCTTTAGATTCAGGAATTAGAAACACGGTTCTGCTAAGAGCTGCGTTTGGACATATTTCAGTGAATGGGAGCCTATGCTGTAAGGAGAACTGTCTGCTTGTGAAACCTAAACGGATCTACCTAACAGAACGGTCTTCAATGTGTGCATTCAACTTACCGAGTTAAATTCGTGTGTGGAAGGGGAAGTCTGGAAACGCATTCTGTGGAGAGATCTCAAAACAGGCATTTCCAGCACTATTTCCGCATATAACGAAATAGCAGTAAAACTCTGCCTAAAACACAGAAGCAACGTATCCTTCAATCTGCTCTGCTGTGCGTTTTTTCAGCTAAGTGAGTTAAATCTCCCTTTAGATTCAGTAGTTAGAAACACGTTTCTGCTAAAGCTGCGTTTGGACATTTCTCAGTGAACGGGAGCCTATGCTCTAAGGAGAACTGTCTGCTAGTGAAACCAAAACGGATCTACCAAACAGAACGGTCTTCAATGTGTGCATTCAACTTACCGAGTTAAACTCGTGTGTTGAAGGGGAAGTCTGGAAACGCTTTCTGTGGAGAGATCTCAAAACAGGCATTTCCAGCACTATTCCCGCATATAACGAAATAGCAGTAAAATTCTGCCTAAAACACAGAAGCAACATATCTTACAATCTGCTCTGCTGTGCGTTTGTTCAGCTAAATGTGTTAACTCGCCCTTTAGATTCAGGAGTTAGAAACACGTTTCTGCTAATAGCTGCGTTTGGACATTTCTCAGTGAATGGGAGCCTATGCTCTAAGGAGAACTGTCTGCTTGTGAAACCAAAGCGCAGCTACCTAACAGAACGGTCTTCAATGTGTGCATTCAAATTACAGAGTTAAACTCGTGTTTTGAAGGGGAAGTCTGGAAACGCTTTCTGTGGAGAGATCTCAAAACAGGCATTTCCATCACTATTCCCGCATATAACAAAATAGCAGTAAAACTCTGCCTACAACACAGAAGCAACGTATCCTTCAATCTGCTCTGCTGTGCGTTGGTTCAGCTAAGTGAGTTAAATCTCCCTTTAGATTCAGGAGTCAGAAACACGTTTCTGCTTAAAGCTGCGTTTGGACGTTTCTCAGTGAATGGGAGCCTATGCTGTAAGGAGAACTCTCTGCTTGTGAAACCAAAACGGAGCTAACTAACAGAACGGTCTTCAATGTGTGCATTCAACTTACCGAGTTAAACTAGAGTGTTGAAATGGAAGTCAGGAAAAGCGTTCTGTGGAGAGATCTCAAAACAGGCATTTCCAGCACTATTCCCGCATATAACGAAATGGCAGTAAAACTCTGCCTAAAACACAGAAGCAACGTATCCTTCAATCTGCTCTGCTGTGCATTTGTTCAGCTAAGTGAGTTAAATCTCCCTTTAGATTCAGGAGTTAGATACAAGTTTCTGCTAAGAGCTGCGTTTGGACATTTCTCAGTGAATGGGAGCCTATGCTCTAAGGAGAACTGTCTGCTTTTGAAACCAAAACGGAGCTACCTAACAGAACGGTCTTCAATGCGTGCATTCAACTTACCGAGTTAAATTCGTGTGTTGAAGGGGAAGTCTGGAAACGTTTTCTGTGGAGAGATCTCAAAACAGGCATTTCCAGCACTGTTCCCACATATAACGAAATATCATTAAAACTCTGCCTAAAACACAGAAGCACCGTATCCGTTAATCTGCTCTGCTGTGGCTTTGTTCAGCTAAGTGAGTTAAATCTCCCTTTAGATTCAGGAGTTAGTAACACGTTTATGCTAAGAGCTGGGTTTGGACATTTCTCAGTGAATTGGAGCCTATGCTGTAAGGAGAACTTTCTGCTTGTGAAACCAAAACGGAGCTACCTAACAGAACGGTCTTCAATGACTGCTTTCAACTTACCGAGTTAAACTCTTGTGTTGAAGGGGAAGTCTGGAAACGCTTTCTGTGGGGAGATCTCAAAGCAGGCATTTCCAGCATTATTACCGCAAATAACGAAATAGCAGAAAAACTCTGCCTAAAACACAGCAGCAACGTATCCTTCAATCTGCTCTGCTGTGCGTTTGTTCAGCTAAGTGAGTTAAATCTCCCTTTATATTCAGGAGTTAGAAACACGTTTCTGCTAAGAGCTGCGTTTGGACATTTCTCAGTGAATGGGAGCCTATGCTGTAAGGAGAACTGTCTGCTTGTGAAACCAAAACGGAGCTACCTAACAGAACGGACTTCAATGCGTGCATTCAACTTACAGAGTTAAATTCGTGTTTTGAAGGGGAAGTCTGGAAAAGTTTTCTGTGGAGAGATCTCAAAAGAGGCATTTCCAGCACTATTCCCGCATATAACGAAATAGCAGTAAAACTCTGCCTAAAACACAGAAGCAATGTATCCTTCAATCTGCTCTGCTGTGCCTTTGTTCAGCTAAGTGAGTTAAATCTCCCTTTAGATTCAGGAGTTAGAAACACGTCTCTGCTAAGAGCTGCGTTTGGACGTTTCTCATTGAATGGGAGTCTATGCTGTAAGGAGAACTGTTTGCTTGTGAAACCAAAACGGAGCTACCTAACAGAACGGTCTTCAATGTGTGCATTCAACTTACCGAGTTAAACTCGTGTGTTGAAGGGGAAGTCTGGAAACGCTTACTGTGGAGAGATCTCAAAACCGGCATTTCCAGCACTATTCCCGCAAATAACGAAATAGCAGTAAAACTCTGCCTAAAACACAGAAGCAACGTATCCTTCAATCTGCTCTGCTGTGCGGTTGTTCAGCTAAGTGAGTTAAATCTCCCTTTAGATTCAGGAGTTAGAAACACGTTTCTGCTAACAGCTGCGTTTGGACATTTCTCTGTGAATGGGAGCCTATGCTTTAAGGAGAACTGTCTGCTTGTGAAACCAAAGCGCAGCTACCTAACAGAACGGTCTTCAATGTGTGCATTCAACTTACTGAGTTAAGCTCGTGTGTTGAAGGGGAAGACTGGAAACGATTTCTGTGGAGAGATCTCAAAACAGGCATTTCCACCACTATGCCCGCATATAACGAAATAGCAGTAAAACTCTGCCTAAAACACAGAAGCAACGTATCATTCAATCTGCACTGCTGTGCGTTTTTTCAGCTAAGTGAGTTAAATCTCCCTTTAGATTCAGGAGTCAGAAACACGTTTCTGCTAAGAGCTGCGTTTGGACATTTCTTAGTGAATGGGAGCCTATGCTGTAAGGAGAACTGTCTGCTTGTGAAACCAAAACGGAGCTACCTAACAGAACGGTCTTCAATGTGTGCATTCAACTTACCGAGTTAAACTCGTGTGTTGTAGGGGAAGTCTGGAAACGCTTTCTGTGGAGAGATCTCAAAACAGGCATTTCCAGCACTATTCCCGCATATAACGAAATAGCAGTAAAACTCTGCCTAAAACACAGAAGCAACATACCTTACAATCTGCTCTGCTGTGCGTTTGTTCAGCTAAATGTGTTAAATCGCCCTTTAGATTCAGGAGTTGGAAACACGTTTCTGCTAATAGCTGCGTTTGGACATTTCTCAGTGAATGGGAGCCTATGCTCTAAGGAGAACTGTCTGCTTGTGAAACCAAAGCGCAGCTACCTAACAGAACGGTCTTCAATGTGTGCATTCAAATTACAGAGTTAAACTCGTGTTTTGAAGGGGAAGTCTGGAAACGCTTTCTGTGGAGAGATCTCAAAACAGGCATTTCCATCACTATTCCCGCATATAACAAAATAGCAGTAAAACTCTGCCTACAACACAGAAGCAACGTATCCTTCAATCTGCTCTGCTGTGCGTTGGTTCAGCTAAGTGAGTTAAATCTCCCTTTATATTCAGGAGTCAGAAACACGTTTCTGCTTAGAGCTGCGTTTGGACGTTTCTCAGTGAATGGGAGCCTATGCTGTAAGGAGAACTCTCTGCTTGTGAAACCAAAACGGAGCTAACTAACAGAACGGTCTTCAATGTGTGCATTCAACTTACCGAGTTAAACTCGAGTGTTGAAATAGAAGTCAGGAAAAGCGTTCTGTGGAGAGATCTCAAAACAGGCATTTCCAGCACTATTCCCGCATATAACGAAATGGCAGTAAAACTCTGCCTAAAACACAGAAGCAACGTATCCTTCAATCTGCTCTGCTGTGCATTTGTTCAGCTATGTGAGTTAAATCTCCCTTTAGATTCAGGAGTTAGATACAAGTTTCTGCTAAGAGCTGCGTTTGGACATTTCTCAGTGAATGGGAGCCAATGCTCTAAGGAAAACTGTCTGCTTGTGAAACAGAAACGGAGCTACCTAACAGAACGGTCTTCAATGTGTGCATTCAACTTACCGAGTTAAGCTCGTGTGTTGAAGGGGAAGACTGGAAACGCTTTCTGTGGAGAGATCTCAAAACAGGCATTTCCACCACAATTCCTGCATATAACGAAATAGCAGTAAAACTCTGCCTAAAACACAGAAGCAACGTATCCTTCAATCTGCTGTGCTGTGCGTTTTTTCAGCTAAGTGAGTTAAATCTCCCTTTAGATTCAGGTGTTAGAAACAAGTTTCTGCTGAGAGCTGGGTTTGGACATTTCTCAGGGAATGGGAGCCTATGCTGTAAGGAGAACTGTCTGCTTGTGAAACCAAAACGGAGCTACCTAACAGAACGGTCTTCAATGTGTGCATTCAACTTACCGAGTTAAACTCGTGTGTTGTAGGGGAAGTCTGGAAACGCTTTCCTTTGAGAGATCTCAAAACAGGCATTTCCATCACTATTCCCGCATATAACGAAATAGCAGTAAAACCCTGCCTAAAACACAGAAGCAACGTATCCTTCAATCTGCTCTGCTGTGCGTTTGTTCAGATAAGTGAGTTAAATCTCCCTTTAGATTCAGGAGTTAGAATCACGTTTCTGCTAAGAGCTGCATTTGGACATTTCTCAGTGAATGGGAGCCTATGCTGTAAGGAGAACTGTCTGCTTGTGAAACCAAAACGGAGCTACCTAACAGAACGGTCTTCAATGTGTGCATTCAACTTACCGAGTTAAACTCGTGTGTTGAAGGCGAAGTCTGGAAACGCTTTCTGTGGAGAGATCTCAAAACAGGCATTTCCAGCACTATGCCCGCATATAGCGAAATAGCAGTAAAACTCTGCCTAAAACACAGAAGCAACGTATCCTTCAATCTGCTCGGCCGTGCGTTTGTTCAGCTAAGTGAGTTAAATCTCCCTTTCGATTCAGGAGTTAGAAAGACCTTTCTGCTAAGAGCTGCGTTTGGACATTTCTCAGTGAATGGGAGCCTATGCTGTAAGGAGAAATGTCTGCTTGTGAAACCAAAGCGCAGCTACCTAACAGAACGGTCTTCAATGTGTGCATTCAACTTACAGAGTTAAACTCGTGTTCTGAAGGGGAAGTCTGGAAACGCATTCTGTGGAGAGATCTCAAAACAGGCATTTCCAGCACTATTCCCGCATATAAAAATATAGCAGTAAAACTCTGCCTAAAATACAGAAGCAACATATCCTACAATCTGCTCTGCTGTGCGTTTGTTCAGCTAAGTGTGTTAAATCTCCCTTTAGATTCAGGAGTCAGAAACACGTTTCTGCTAAGAGCTGCGTTTGGACATTTCTCAGTGAATGGGAGCCTATGCTGTAAGGCGAAATCTCTTCTTGTGAAACCAAAACGGAGCTACCTAACAGAACGGTCTTCAATGTGTGCACTCAACTTACCGAGTTAAACTCGAGTGCTGAAATGGAAGTCTGGAACCGCGTTCTGTGGAGAGATCTCAAAACAGGCATTTCCAGCACTATTCCCGCATATAACGAAATGGCAGTAAAACTCTGCTTAAAACACAGAAGCAAAGTATCCTTCAATGTGCTCTGCTGTGCGTTTGTTCAGCGAAGTGAGTTAAATCTCCCTTTAGATTCAGGAGTTAGATACAAATTTCTGCTAAGAGCTTCGTTTCGACAATTCTCAGTGAATGGGAGCCTATGTTGTAAGGAGAACTGTCTGCTTGTGAAACCAAAACGGATCTACCTAACAGAACGGTCTTCAATGTGTGCATTCATTTTACCGAGTTAAACTCCTGTGTTGAAGGGGAAGTCTGGAAAAGCTTTCTGTGGAGAGATCTCAAAACAGGCATTTCCAGCACTATTCCCGTATATAACGAAATAGCAGTAAAATTCTGCCTAAAACACAGAAGAAACATATCCCACAATCTGCTCTGCTGTGCGTTTGTTCAGCTAAGTGATTTAAATCTCCCTTTAGATTCAGGAGTTAGAAACACGTTTCTGCTAAGAGCTGCCTTTGGACATTTCTCAGTGAATGGGAGCCTATGCTGTAAGCAGAACTTTCTGCTTGTGAAACCAAAACAAAGCTACCTAACAGAACGGTCTTCAATGTGTGCATTCAACTTACCGAGTTAAATTAGTGTGTTGAAGGGGAAGTCTGGAAACACTTTCTGTGGAGAGATCTCAAAACAAGCATTTCCAGCATTATTCCCGCATATAACGAAATAGCAGTAAAACTCTGCCTAAAACACAGAAGCAACGTATCCATCAATCTGCTCTGCTGTGGCTTTGTTCAGCTAAGTGAATTAAATCTCCCTTTAGATTCAGGAGTTAGAAACACGTTTCTACTAAGAGTTGCGGTTGGACATTTCTCAATGAATGGGAGCCTATGTTGTAAGGAGAACTGTCTGCTTGTGAAACCAAAACGGAGCTACCTAACAGATCGGTCTTCAATGTGTGCATTCAACTTACTGATTTAAGCACGTGTGTTGAAGGGGAAGTCTGGAAACGATTTCTGTGGAGAGATCTCAAAACAGGCATTTCCAGCACTATTCCCGCATATAACGAAATAGCAGTAAAACCCTGCCTAAAACACAGAAGCAACGTATCCTTCAATCTGCTCTGCTGTGCGTTTGTTCAGCTAAGTGAGTTAAATCTCCCTTTAGATTCAAGAGTTAGAAACACGTTTCTGCAAAGAGCTGCGTTTGGACATTTCTCAGTGAATGGGAGCCTATGCCGTAAGCAGAACTGTCTGGTTGTGAAAACAAAACGGAGCTACCTAACAGAACGGTCTTCAATGTGTGCATTCAACTTACCGAGCTAAACTCGTGTGTTGTAGGGGAAGTCTGGAAACGCTTTCTGTTGAGAGATCTCAAAAAAGGCATTTCCATCAGTATTCCCTCATATTACGAAATAGCAGTAAAAATCTGCCTAAAACACAGAAGCAACGTATCCTTCAATCGGCTCTGCTGTGCGTTTGTTCAGCTAAGGGAGTTAAATCTCACTTTAGATTCAGGAGTTAGAAACACGTTTCTGCTAAGAGCTGTGTTTGGACATTTCTCAGTGAATGGGAGCCTTTGCTGTAAGAAGAACTGTCTCCTTGTGAAACCGAAACGGAGCTACCTAACAGAACGGTCTCCAATGTGTGCATTCAACTTACCGAGTTAAACTCATGTGTTGAAGGGAAGTCTGGAAACGCTTTCTGTGGAGAGATCCCAAAACAAGCAATTCCAGAATTATTCCCGCATATAACGAAATAGCAGTAAAACTCTGCCTAAAACACAAAAGCAACGTATCCATCAATCTGCTCTGCTGCGGCTTTGTTCAGCTAAGTGAGATAAATCTCCCTGTAAATTCAGGAGTTAGAAACACGTTTCTGCTAAGAGCTGCGTTTGGACATTTCTCAGTGAATGGGAGCCTACGCTCTAAGGAGAACTGTCTGCAAGTGAAACCAAAACGGATCTACCTAACAGAACGGTCTTCAATGTGTGCATTCAACTTACCGAGTTAAACTCGTGTGTTGTAGGGGAAGTTTGGAAACGCTTTCTGTGGAGAGATCTCAAAACAGGCAATTCCAGCACTATTCCCGCATATAACGAAATAGCAGTAAATCTCTGCCTAAAACACAGAAACAACGTATCCTTCAATCTGCTCTGCTGTGCTTTTGTTCAGCTAAGTGAGTTAAATCTCCCTTTAGATTCAGGAGTTTGAAACACGTTTCTGCTAAGAGGTGCGTTTGGACATTTCTCAGTGAATGGAATCCTATGTTGTAAGGAGAACTGTCTGCTTGTGAAACCAAAACGGATCTACCTAACAGAACGGTCTTCAATGTGTGCATTCATTTTACCGAGTTAAACTCGTGTGTTGAAGGGGAAGTCTGGAAAAGCTTTCTGTGGAGAGATCTCAAAACAGGCATTTCCAGCACTATTCCCGCATATAACGAAATAGCAGTAAAACTCTGCCTAAAACACAGAAGCAACATATCCTACAATCTGCTCTGCTGTGCGTTTGTTCAGCTAAGTGTGTTAAATCTCCCTTTAGATTCAGGAGTTAGAAACACGTTTCTGCTAAGTGCTGCGTTTGGACATTTCTCAGTGAATGGGAGCCTATGCTGTAAGGAGAACTCTCTGCTTGTGAAACCAAAACGGAGCTACCTAACAGAACGGTCTTCAATGTGTGCACTCAACCTACCGAGTTAAACTCGAGTACTGAAATGGAAGTCTGGGAACGCGTTCTGTGGAGAGATCTCAAAACAGGCATTTCCAGCACTATTCCCGCATATAAAGAAATGGCAGTAAAACTCTGCCTAAAACACAGAAGCAACGTATCCTTCAATGTGCTCTGCTGTTCGTTTGTTTAGCTAAGTGAGTTAAATCTCCCTTTAGATTCAGGAGTTAGATACAAATTACTGCTAAGAGCTGCGTTTGGACATTTCTCAGTGAATGGGAGCCTATGTTGTAAGGAGAACTGCCTGCTTGTGAAACCAAAACAGAGGTACATAACAGAACGGTCTTCAATGTGTGCATTCAACTTACCGAGTTAAACTAGTGTGTTGTAGGGGAAATCTGGAATCGATTTCTGTTGAGAGATCTCAAAACAGGCATTTCCATCACTATTCCCGCATATAACGAAATAGCAGTAAAACCCTGCCTAAAACACAGAAGCAACGTATCCTTCAATCTGCTCTGCTGTGCGTTTGTTTAGCTAAGTGAATTAAATCTCCCTTTAGATTCAGGAGTTAGAAACAGGTTTCTGCTAAGAGCTGCGTTTGGACATTTCTCAGTGAGTTGGAGCCTATGCTGTAAGGAGAAGTGTCTGCTTGTGAAACCAAAACGGAGCTACCTAACAGATCGGTCTTCAATGTGTGCATTCAACTTACCGAGTTAAATTCCTCTGTTGAAGGCGAAGTCTGGAAACGCTTTCTGTGGAGAGATCTCAAAACAGGCATTTCCAGCACTATTCCCGCATATAACGAAATAGAAGTACAACTCTGCCTAAAACACAGAAGCAACGTATCCGTTAATCTGCTCTGCTGTGGCTTTGTTCAGCTAAGTGAGTTAAATCTCCCTTTAGATTCAGGAGTTAGAAACACGTTTATGCTAAGAGCTGGGTTTGGACATTTCTCAGTGAATTGGAGCCTATGCTGTAAGGAGAACTGTCTGCTTGTGAAACCAAAACGGAGCTACCTAACAGAACGGTCTTCAATGACTGCCTTCAACTTACCGAGTTAAACTCGTGTGTTGAAGGGGAAGTCTGGAAACGCTTTCTGTGGGGAGATCTCAAAGCAGGCATTTCCAGCATTATTCCCGCAAATAACGAAATAGCAGTAAAACTCTGCCTAAAACACAGCAGCAACGTATCCTTCAATCTGCTCTGCTGTGCGTTTCTTCAGCTAAGTTAGTTAAATCTCCCTTTAGATTCAGGAGTTAGAAACACGTTTCTGCTAAGAGCTGCGTTTGGACATTTCTCAGTGAATGGGAGCCTATGCTGTAAGGAGAACTGTCTGCTTGTGAAACCAAAACGGAACTACCTAACAGAACGGACTTCAATGCGTGCATTCAACTTACAGAGTTAAATTCGTGTTTTGAAGGGGAAGTCTGGAAACGTTTTCTGTGGATAGATCTCAAAAGAGGCATTTCCAGCACTATTCCCGCATATAACGAAAGAGCAGTAAAACTCTGCCTAAAACACAGAAGCAATGTATCCTTCAATCTGCTCTGCTGTGCGTTTCTTCAGCTAAGTGAGTTAAATCTCCCTTTAGATTCAGGAGTTAGAAACACGTTTCTGCTAAGAGCTGCGTTTGGACTTTTCTCAGTAAATGGGAGCCTATGCTGTAAGGAGAACTGTCTGCTTTTGAAACCAAAACGGAGCTACCTAACAGAACGGTCTTCAATGCGTGCATTCAACTTACCGAGTTAAATTCGTGTGTTGAAGGGGAAGTCTGGAAACGTTTTCTGTGGAGAGATCTCAAAACAGGCATTTCCAGCACTGTTCCCACATTTAACGAAATATCATTAAAACTCTGCCTAAAACACAGAAGCAACGTATCCGTTAATCTGCTCTGCTGTGGCTTTGTTCAGCTAAGTGAGTTAAATCTCACTTTAGATTCTGGAGTTAGAAACACGTTTATGCTAAGAGCTGGGTTTGGACATTTCTCAGTGAATTGGAGCCTATGCTGTAAGGAGAACTGTCTGCTTGTGAAACCAAAACGGAGCTACCTAACAGAACGGTCTTCAATGACTGTCTTCAACATACCGAGTTAAACTCGTGTGTTGAAGGGGAAGTCTGGAAACGCTTTCCGTGGGGAGATCTCAAAGCAGGCATTTCCAGCATTATTCCCGCAAATAACGAAATAGCAGTAAAACTCTGCCTAAAACACAGCAGCAACGTATCCTTCAATCTGCTCTGCTGTGCGTTTGTTCAGCTAAGTGAGTTAAATCTCCCTATAGATTCAGGAGTTAGAAACACGTTTCTGCTAAGAGCTGCGTTTGGACATTTCTCAGTGAATGGGAGCCTATGCTGTAAGGAGAACTGTCTGCTTGTGAAACCAAAACGGAGCTACCTAACAGAACGGACTTCAATGCGTGCATTCAACTTACAGAGTTAAATTCGTGTTTTGAAGGGGAAGTCTGGAAACGTTTTCTGTGGAGAGATCTCAAAAGAGGCATTTCCAGCACTATTCCCGCATAAAACGAAATAGCAGTAAAACTCTGCCTAAAACACAGAAGCAATGTATCCTTCAATCTGCTCTGCTGTGCGTTTGTTCAGCTTAGTGAGTTAAATCTCCCTTTAGATTCAGGAGTTAGAAACACGTCTCTGCTAAGAGCTGCGTTTGGACGTTTCTCATTGAATGGGAGTCTATGCCGTAAGGAGAACTGTCTGCTTGTGAAACCGAAACGGAGCAACCTAACAGAACGGTCTTCAATGTGTGCATTCAACTTACCGAGTTAAACTCGTGTGTTGAAGGGGAAGTCTGGAAACGCTTTCTGTGGAGAGATCTCAAAACAGGCATTTCCAGCACTATTCCCGCATAAAACTTAATAGCAGTAAAACTCTGTCTAAAACACAGAAGCAACGTATCCTTCAATCTGCTCTGCTGTGCGTTTGTTCAGCTAAGTGAGTTAAATCTCCCTTTAGATTCAGGAGTTAGAAACACGTTTCTGCTAAGAGCTGCGTTTGGACATTTCTCAGTGAATGGGAGCCTATGCTCTAAGGAGAACTGTCTGCTAGTGAAACCAAAACGCATCAACCTAACAGAACGGTCTTCAATGTGTGCATTCAACTTACTGAGTTAAACTCGTGTGTTGAAGGGGAAGTCTGGAAACGCTTTCTGTTGAGAGATCTCAAAACAGTCTTTTCCAGCACTATTCCCTCATATAACGAAATAGCAGTAAAACTCTGCCTAAAACACAGAAACAACGTATCCTTCAATCTGCTCTGCTGTGCGTGTGTTCAGCTAAGTGAGTTAAATCTCTCTTTAGATTCAGGAGTTAGAAACACGTTTCTGCTAAGAGCTGCGTTTGGACATTTCTCAGTGAATGGAATCCTATGTTGTAAGGAGAACTGTCTGCTTGTGAAACCAAAACGGATCTACCTAACAGAACGGTCTTCAAAGTGTGCATTCCTTTTACCGAGTTAAACTCGTGTGTTGAAGGGGAAGTCTGGAAAAGCTTTCTGTGGAGAGATCTCAAAACAGGCATTTCCAGCACTATTCCCGCATATAACGAAATAGCAGTAAAACTCTGCCTAAAACACAGACGAAACATATCCTACAATCTGCTCTGTTGTGCATTTCTTCAGCTAAGTGTGTTAAATCTCCCTTTAGATTCAGGAGTTAGAAACACGTTTCTGCTAAGAGCTGCGTTTGGACATTTTTCAGTGAATGGGAGCCTATGCTGTAAGGAGAACTCTCTGCTTGTGAAACCAAAACGGAGCTATCTAACAGAACGGTCTTCAATGTGTGCACTCAACTTACAGAGTTAAACTCGAGTGCTGAAATGGAAGTCTGGAAACGCGTTCTGTGGAGAGATCTCAAAACAGGCATTTCCAGCACCATTCCCTCATATAACGAAATAGCAGTAAAAGTCTGCCTAAAACACAGAAGCAACGTATCCTTCAATCTGCTCTGCTGTGCGTTTGTTCACATAAGTGAGTTAAATCTCCCTTTAGATTCAGGAGTTAGAAACACTTTTCTGCTAAGAGCTGCGTTTGGACATTTCTCAGTGAATGGGAGCCTATGCTGTAAGGAGGACAGGCTTCTTGGGAAACCAAAACAGAGCTACCTAACAGAACGGTCTTCAATGTGTGCATTGATCTTACCGAGTTAAACTCGTCTGTTGAAGTGGAAGTCTGGAAACGCTTTCTATGGAGAGATCCCAAAACAGGCATTTCCAGCATTATTACCGCATATAACAAAATAGCAGTAAAACTCTGCCTAAATCACAGAAGCAACGTATCTTTCAATCTCCTCTGCTGTGCGTTTGTTCAGCTAAATGAGTTAAATCTCCCTTTAGATTCAGGAGTTAGAAACACGTTTCTGCTAAGAGCTGCGTTTGGACATTTCTCAGTGAATGGGAGCCTATGCTGTAAGGAGAAGTGTCTGCTTCTGAAACCAAAACGGAGCTACCTAACAGAACGGTCTTCAATGTGTGCATTCAACTTACCGAGTTAAACTCCTGTGTTGAAGGGGAAGTCTGGAAACGCTTTCTGTGGAGAGATCTCAAAACAGGCATTTCCAGCACTATTCCCGCATATAACGCAATAGCAGTAAAACTCTGCCTAAAACACAGAAGCAACGTATCTTTCAATCTGCTCTGCTGCGCGTTTGTTCAGCTAAGTGAGTTAAATCTCCCGTTAGATTCAGGTGTTAGAAACACGTTTCCGCTAAGAGCTGCGTTTATACATTTCTCAGCGAATGGGAGCCTATGCTGTAAGGAGAACTGTCTGGTTGTGAAACAAAAACGCAGCTACCAAACAGAACGGTCTTCAATGTATGCATTCAACTTACAGAGTTAAACTCGTGTGTTGAAGGGGAAGTCTGGAAAAGCTTTCTGTGGAGAGATCTCCAAACAGGCATTTCCAGGACTATTCCCGCATATAAGGAAATAGCAGTAAAACTCTGCCTAAATCACAGAAGCAACGTATTCTTCAATCTGCTCTGCTGTGCGTTTGTTCAGCTAGGTGAGTTAAATCTCCCTTCAGATTCAGTAGTTAGAAACACGTTTCTGCTAAGAGCTGCGTTTGGACATTTCTCAGTGAATGGGAGCCTATGCTGTAAGGAGAACTGTCTGCTTCTGAAACCAAAAAGGAGCTACCTAACAGAACGGACTTCAATGTGTGCATTCAACTTACCGAGTTAAACTCGTGTGTTGAAGGGGAAGTCTGGAAACGCTTTCTGTGGAGAGATCTCAAAACAGGCATTTCCAGCACTATTCCCGCATATAACGAAATAGCAGTAAAACTCTGCCTAAAACATAGAAGCAACGTATCCTTCAATCTGCTCTGCTGTGCGTTTGTTCAGATAAGTGAGTTAAACCTCCCTTTAGATTCAGGAGTTAGAAACACGTTTCCGCTAAGGGCTGCGTTTATGCATTTCTCAGTGAATGGGAGCCTATGCTGTAAGGAGAACTGTCTGGTTGTGAAACCAAAACGGAGCTACCTAACAGAACGGTCTTCAATGTGTGCATTCAATGTATAGAGTTAAACTCGTGTGTTGAAGGGGAAGTGTGGAAACGATTTCTGTGGAGAGATCTCAAAACAGGAATTTCCAGCACTATCCCGGCATATAACGAAATAGCAGTAAAACTCTGCCTAAAACACAGAAGCAATGTATCCTTCAATCTGCTCTGCTGTGCGTTTGTTCAGCTAAGTGAGTTAAATCTCCCTTTAGATTCAGGAGTTATAAACACGTTTCTGCTAAGGGCTGCGTTTGGACATTTCTCAGTGAATGGGAGCCTATGCTGTAAGGAGAACTGTCTGCTTGTGAAACCAAAACGGAGCTACCTAACAGAACGGTCTTCAATGTGTGCATTCAACTTACCGAGTTAAACTCCTCTGTTGAATGGGAAGTCTGGATACGTTTTCTGTGGGGAGATCTCAAAACAGGGATTTCCAGCACTATTCCCGCATATAAGGAAATAGCAGTAAAAGTCTGCCTAAAACACAGAAGCAACGTATCCTTCAATCTGCTCTGTGTGCGTTTGTTCAGCTAAGTGAGTTAAATGTCCATTTAGATTCAGGAGTTAGAAACACGTTTCTGCTAATAGATGCGTTTGGACATTTCTCAGTGAATGGGAGCCTATGCTGTAAGGAGAACTGTCTGCTTGTGAAACCAAAACGGAGCTACCTAGCAGAACGGTCTTCAATGTGTGCATTGAACTTACCGAGTTAAACCCGTGTGTTGAAGGGGAAGTCTGGGAACGTTTTCTGTGGAGAGATCTCAAAACAGGCATTTCCAGCACCATTCCCTCATATAACGAAATAGCAGTAAAAGTCTGCCTAAAACACAGAAGCACCGTATCCATCAATCTGCTTTGCTGTGCGTTTGTTCACATAAATGAGTTAAATCTCCCTTTAGATTCAGGAGTTAGAAACACTTTTCTGCTAAGAGCTGCGTTTGGACATTTCTCAGTGAATGGGAGCCTATGCTGTAAGGAGGACAGGCTGCTTGGGAAACCAAAACAGAGCTACCTAACAGAACGGTCTTCAATGTGTGCATTGATTTTACCGAGTTAAACTTGTCTGTTGAAGGGGAAGTCTGGAAACGCTTTCTATGGAGAGATCCCAAAACAGGCATTTCCAGCACTATTACCGCATATAACAAAATAGCAGTAAAACTCTCCGTAAATCACAGAAGCAACGTATCTTTCAATCTCCTCTGCTGTGCGTTTGTTCAGCTAAATGAGTTGAGTCTCCCTTTAGATTCAGGAGTTAGAAACACGTTTCTGCTAAGGGCTGCGTTTGGACATTTCTCAGTGAATGGGAGCCTATGCTGTAAGGAGAACTGTCTGCTTGTGAAACCAAAACGGAGCTACCTAACAGAACGGTCTTCAATGTGTGCATTCAACTTACCGAGTTAAACCCGTGTGTTGAAGGGGAAGTCTGGAAACGCTTTCTCTGGAGAGACCTCAAAACAGGTATTTCTAGCACTTTTCCCGCATATAACGAATAGCAGTAAAACTCTACCTAAAACACAGAAGCAATGTATCCTTCAATCTGCTCTGCTGTGCGTTTGTTCAGCTAATTGAGTTAAATCTCCCTATAGATTCAGGAGTTAGAAACACGTTTCTGCTAAGAGCTGCGTTTGGACATTTCTCAGTGAATGGGTGCCTATGCTGTAAGGAGAACTCTCTGCTTGGGAAACCAAAACGGGGCTACCTATCAGAACGGTCTTCAATGTGTGCATTGAACTTACTGAGTTAAACTCGTGTGTTGAAGGGGATGTCTGGAAACGTTTTCTGTGGAGAGATCTCAAAACGGCATTTCCAGCACTGTTTCCACATATTACGAAATAGAAGTAAAACTCTGCCTAAATCACAGCAGCAACGTATCCTTCAATCTGCTCTGCTCTGCGTTTGTTCAGCTACGTGAGTTAAATCTCCCTTTAGATTCAGGAGTTAGAAACACGTTTCTCCTAAGTGCTGCGTTTGGACATTTCTCAGTGAATGGGAGCCTATGCTGTAAGGAGAACTGTCTGCTTGTGAAACCAAAACGGAGCTACCTAACAGAACGGTCTTCAATGTGTGCATTCAACTTACCGAGTTAAACCCGTGTGTTGAACGGGAAGTCTGGAAACGCTTTCTGTGGAGAGATCTCAAAACATGCATTTCCAGCACTATTCCCGCATATAACGAAATAGCAGTAAAACCCTGCCTAAAACACAGAAGCAACATATACTTCAATCTGCTCTGCTGTGCGTTTGTTCAGCTAAGTGAGTTAAATCTCCCTTTAGATTCAGGAGTTAGAAACACGTTTCTCCTAAGAGCTGTGTTTGGACATTTCTCAGTGAATGGGAGCCTATGATGTAAGGGGATCACTCTGCTTGGGAAACCAAAATGGAGCTACGTAACAGAACGGTCTTAAATGTGTGCATTGAACTTACCGAGTTGAACTCGTGTGTTGAAGGGGAAGTCTGGAAACGCTTTCTGTGGAGAGATCTCAAAACAGGCATTTCCAGCACTATTCCCGCATTTAACGAAATAGCTGTAAAACTCTGCCTAAAACACAGAAGCAACGTATCATTCAATCTGCTCTGCTGTGCGTTTGTTCAGCTAAGTGAGTTAAATCTCACCTTAGATTCAGGAGTTAGAAACACGTTTCTGCTAAGAGCTGCGTTTGGACATTTCTCAGTGAATGGGAGCCTATGCTGTAAGGAGAACTGTCTGCTTGTGAAACCAAAACGGAGCTACCTAACAGAACGGTCTTCAATGTGTACATTCAACTTACAGAGTTAAAGCTGTGTGTTGAAGGGGAAGTCTGGAAACGCTTTCTGTGGAGAGATCTCAAAACAGGCATTTCCAGCACTATTCCCCCATATAACGAAATAGCAGTAATACTCTGCCTAAAACACAGAAGCAACGTATCCTTCAATCTGCTCTGCTTTGTGTTTGTTCAGCTAAGTGAGTTAAATCTCCCTTTTGATTCACGAGTTAGAAACACGTTTCTGCTTAGAGCTGCGTTTGGACATTTCTCAGTGAATGGGAGCCTATGCTGTAGGGAGAACTGTCTGCTTGTGAAACCTAAACGGAGCTACCTAACAGAACGGTCTTCAATGTGTGCATTCAACTTACCGAGTTAAAGCCGTGTGTTGAAGGGGAAGTCTGGAAACGCTTTCTGTGGAGAGATCTCAAAACAGGCATTTCCAGCACTATTCCCGCATATAACAAAACAGCAGTAATACTCTGCCTAAAACACAGAAGCAACGTATCCTTCAATCTGCTCTGCTTTGTGTTTGTTCAGCTAAGTGAGTTAAATCTCCCTTTAGATTCAGGAATTAGAAACACGGTTCTGCTAAAAGCTGCGTTTGGACATATTTCAGTGAATGGGAGCCTATGCTGTAAGGAGAACTGTCTGCTTGTGAAACCTAAACGGATCTACCTAACAGAACGGTCTTCAATGTGTGCATTCAACTTAGAGATTTAAACTCGTGTTTTGAAGGGGAAGTCTGGAAACGCTTTCTGTGGAGAGATCTCAAAACAGGAATTTCCAGCACTATTCCGGCATATAACGAAATAGCAGTAAAACTCTGCCTAAAACACAGAAGCAATGTATCCTTCAATCTGCTCTGCTGTGCGTTTGTTCAGCTAAGTGAGTTAAATCTCCCTTTAGATTCAGGAGTTATAAACACGTTTCTGCTAAGGGCTGCGTTTGGACATTTCTCAGTGAATGGGAGCCTATGCTGTAAGGAGAACTGTCTGCTTGTGAAACCAAAACGGAGCTACCTAACAGAACGGTCTTCAATGTGTGCATTCAACTTACCGAGTTAAACTCCTGTGTTGAATGGGAAGTCTGGAAACATTTTCTGTGGGGAGATCTCAAAACGGCATTTCCAGCACTGTTTCCACATATTACGAAATAGAAGTAAAACTCTGCCTAAATCACAGCAGCAACGTATCCTTCAATCTGCTCTGCTCTGCGTTTGTTCAGCTACGTGAGTTAAATCTCCCTTTAGATTCAGGAGTTAGAAACACGTTTCTCCTAAGTGCTGCGTTTGGACATTTCTCAGTGAATGGGAGCCTATGCTGTAAGGAGAACTGTCTGCTTGTGAAACCAAAACGGAGCTACCTAACAGAACGGTCTTCAATGTGTGCATTCAACTTACCGAGTTAAACCCGTGTGTTGAACGGGAAGTCTGGAAACGCTTTCTGTGGAGAGATCTCAAAACATGCATTTCCAGCACTATTCCCGCATATAACGAAATAGCAGTAAAACCCTGCCTAAATCACAGAAGCAACGTATCTTTCAATCTCCTCTGCTGTGCGTTTGTTCAGCTAAATGAGTTAAATCTCCCTTTAGATTCAGGAGTTAGAAACACGTTTCTGCTAAGAGCTGCGTTTGGACATTTCTCAGTGAATGGGAGCCTATGCTGTAAGGAGAACTGTCTGCTTGTGAAACCAAAACGGAGCTACCTAAAGAACGGTCTTCAATGTGTGCATTCAACTTACCGAGTTAAACCCGTGTGTTGAAGGGGAAGTCTGGAAACGCTTTCTTTGGAGAGACCTCATAACAGGTATTTCTAGCACTTTTCCCGCATATAACGAATAACAGTAAAACTCTACCTAAAACACAGAAGCAATGTATCCTTCAATCTGCTCTGCTGTGCGTTTGTTCAGCTAATTGAGTTAAATCTCCCTATAGATTCAGGAGTTAGAAACACGTTTCTGCTAAGAGCTGCGTTTGGACATTTCTCAGTGAATGGGAGCCTATGCTGTAAGGAGAAGTGTCTGCTTCTGAAACCAAAACGGAGCTACCTAACAGAACGGTCTTCAATGTGTGCATTCAACTTACCGAGTTAAACTCCTGTGTTGAAGGGGAAGTCTGGAAACGCTTTCTGTGGAGAGATCACAAAACAGGCATTTCCAGCACTATTCCCGCATATAACGCAATAGCAGTAAAACTCTGCCTAAAACACAGAAGCAACGTATCTTTCAATCTGCTCTGCTGCGCGTTTGTTCAGCTAAGTGAGTTAAATCTCCCGTTAGATTCAGGTGTTAGAAACACGTTTCCGCTAAGAGCTGCGTTTATACATTTCTCAGCGAATGGGAGCCTATGCTGTAAGGAGAACTGTCTGGTTGTGAAACAAAAACGCAGCTACCAAACAGAACGGTCTTCAATGTATGCATTCAACTTACAGAGTTAAACTCGTGTGTTGAAGGGGAAGTCTGGAAAAGCTTTCTGTGGAGAGATCTCCAAACAGGCATTTCCAGGACTATTCCCGCATATAAGGAAATAGCAGTAAAACTCTGCCTAAATCACAGAAGCAACGTATTCTTCAATCTGCTCTGCTGTGCGTTTGTTCAGCTAGGTGAGTTAAATCTCCCTTCAGATTCAGTAGTTAGAAACACGTTTCTGCTAAGAGCTGCGTTTGGACATTTCTCAGTGAATGGGAGCCTATGCTGTAAGGAGAACTGTCTGCTTCTGAAACCAAAAAGGAGCTACCTAACAGAACGGACTTCAATGTGTGCATTCAACTTACCGAGTTAAACTCGTGTGTTGAAGGGGAAGTCTGGAAACGCTTTCTGTGGAGAGATCTCAAAACAGGCATTTCCAGCACTATTCCCGCATATAACGAAATAGCAGTAAAACTCTGCCTAAAACATAGAAGCAACGTATCCTTCAATCTGCTCTGCTGTGCGTTTGTTCAGATAAGTGAGTTAAACCTCCCTTTAGATTCAGGAGTTAGAAACACGTTTCCGCTAAGGGCTGCGTTTATGCATTTCTCAGTGAATGGGAGCCTATGCTGTAAGGAGAACTGTCTGGTTGTGAAACCAAAACGGAGCTACCTAACAGAACGGTCTTCAATGTGTGCATTCAATGTATAGAGTTAAACTCGTGTGTTGAAGGGGAAGTGTGGAAACGCTTTCTGTGGAGAGATCTCAAAACAGGAATTTCCAGCACTATCCCGGCATATAACGAAATAGCAGTAAAACTCTGCCTAAAACACAGAAGCAATGTATCCTTCAATCTGCTCTGCTGTGCGTTTGTTCAGCTAAGTGAGTTAAATCTCCCTTTAGATTCAGGAGTTATAAACACGTTTCTGCTAAGGGCTGCGTTTGGACATTTCTCAGTGAATGGGAGCCTATGCTGTAAGGAGAACTGTCTGCTTGTGAAACCAAAACGGAGCTACCTAACAGAACGGTCTTCAATGTGTGCATTCAACTTACCGAGTTAAACTCCTCTGTTGAATGGGAAGTCTGGATACGTTTTCTGTGGGGAGATCTCAAAACAGGGATTTCCAGCACTATTCCCGCATATAAGGAAATAGCAGTAAAAGTCTGCCTAAAACACAGAAGCAACGTATCCTTCAATCTGCTCTGTGTGCGTTTGTTCAGCTAAGTGAGTTAAATGTCCATTTAGATTCAGGAGTTAGAAACACGTTTCTGCTAATAGATGCGTTTGGACATTTCTCAGTGAATGGGAGCCTATGCTGTAAGGAGAACTGTCTGCTTGTGAAACCAAAACGGAGCTACCTAGCAGAACGGTCTTCAATGTGTGCATTGAACTTACCGAGTTAAACCCGTGTGTTGAAGGGGAAGTCTGGGAACGTTTTCTGTGGAGAGATCTCAAAACAGGCATTTCCAGCACCATTCCCTCATATAACGAAATAGCAGTAAAAGTCTGCCTAAAACACAGAAGCACCGTATCCATCAATCTGCTTTGCTGTGCGTTTGTTCACATAAATGAGTTAAATCTCCCTTTAGATTCAGGAGTTAGAAACACTTTTCTGCTAAGAGCTGCGTTTGGACATTTCTCAGTGAATGGGAGCCTATGCTGTAAGGAGGACAGGCTGCTTGGGAAACCAAAACAGAGCTACCTAACAGAACGGTCTTCAATGTGTGCATTGATTTTACCGAGTTAAACTTGTCTGTTGAAGGGGAAGTCTGGAAACGCTTTCTATGGAGAGATCCCAAAACAGGCATTTCCAGCACTATTACCGCATATAACAAAATAGCAGTAAAACTCTCCCTAAATCACAGAAGCAACGTATCTTTCAATCTCCTCTGCTGTGCGTTTGTTCAGCTAAATGAGTTGAGTCTCCCTTTAGATTCAGGAGTTAGAAACACGTTTCTGCTAAGGGCTGCGTTTGGACATTTCTCAGTGAATGGGAGCCTATGCTGTAAGGAGAACTGTCTGCTTGTGAAACCAAAACGGAGCTACCTAACAGAACGGTCTTCAATGTGTGCATTCAACTTACCGAGTTAAACCCGTGTGTTGAAGGGGAAGTCTGGAAACGCTTTCTCTGGAGAGACCTCAAAACAGGCATTTCTAGCACTTTTCCCGCATATAACGAATAGCAGTAAAACTCTACCTAAAACACAGAAGCAATGTATCCTTCAATCTGCTCTGCTGTGCGTTTGTTCAGCTAATTGAGTTAAATCTCCCTATAGATTCAGGAGTTAGAAACACGTTTCTGCTAAGAGCTGCGTTTGGACATTTCTCAGTGAATGGGTGCCTATGCTGTAAGGAGAACTCTCTGCTTGGGAAACCAAAACGGGGCTACCTATCAGAACGGTCTTCAATGTGTGCATTGAACTTACTGAGTTAAACTCGTGTGTTGAAGGGGATGTCTGGAAACGTTTTCTGTGGAGAGATCTCAAAACGGCATTTCCAGCACTGTTTCCACATATTACGAAATAGAAGTAAAACTCTGCCTAAATCACAGCAGCAACGTATCCTTCAATCTGCTCTGCTCTGCGTTTGTTCAGCTACGTGAGTTAAATCTCCCTTTAGATTCAGGAGTTAGAAACACGTTTCTCCTAAGTGCTGCGTTTGGACATTTCTCAGTGAATGGGAGCCTATGCTGTAAGGAGAACTGTCTGCTTGTGAAACCAAAACGGAGCTACCTAACAGAACGGTCTTCAATGTGTGCATTCAACTTACCTAGTTAAACCCGTGTGTTGAACGGGAAGTCTGGAAACGCTTTCTGTGGAGAGATCTCAAAACATGCATTTCCAGCACTATTCCCGCATATAACGAAATAGCAGTAAAACCCTGCCTAAAACACAGAAGCAACATATACTTCAATCTGCTCTGCTGTGCGTTTGTTCAGCTAAGTGAGTTAAATCTCCCTTTAGATTCAGGAGTTAGAAACACGTTTCTCCTAAGAGCTGTGTTTGGACATTTCTCAGTGAATGGGAGCCTATGATGTAAGGGGATCACTCTGCTTGGGAAACCAAAATGGAGCTACGTAACAGAACGGTCTTAAATGTGTGCATTGAACTTACCGAGTTGAACTCGTGTGTTGAAGGGGAAGTCTGGAAACGCTTTCTGTGGAGAGATCTCAAAACAGGCATTTCCAGCACTATTCCCGCATTTAACGAAATAGCTGTAAAACTCTGCCTAAAACACAGAAGCAACGTATCATTCAATCTGCTCTGCTGTGCGTTTGTTCAGCTAAGTGAGTTAAATCTCACCTTAGATTCAGGAGTTAGAAACACGTTTCTGCTAAGAGCTGCGTTTGGACATTTCTCAGTGAATGGGAGCCTATGCTGTAAGGAGAACTGTCTGCTTGTGAAACCAAAACGGAGCTACCTAACAGAACGGTCTTCAATGTGTACATTCAACTTACAGAGTTAAAGCTGTGTGTTGAAGGGGAAGTCTGGAAACGCTTTCTGTGGAGAGATCTCAAAACAGGCATTTCCAGCACTATTCCCCCATATAACGAAATAGCAGTAATACTCTGCCTAAAACACAGAAGCAACGTATCCTTCAATCTGCTCTGCTTTGTGTTTGTTCAGCTAAGTGAGTTAAATCTCCCTTTTGATTCACGAGTTAGAAACACGTTTCTGCTTAGAGCTGCGTTTGGACATTTCTCAGTGAATGGGAGCCTATGCTGTAGGGAGAACTGTCTGCTTGTGAAACCTAAACGGAGCTACCTAACAGAACGGTCTTCAATGTGTGCATTCAACTTACCGAGTTAAAGCCGTGTGTTGAAGGGGAAGTCTGGAAACGCTTTCTGTGGAGAGATCTCAAAACAGGCATTTCCAGCACTATTCCCGCATATAACAAAACAGCAGTAATACTCTGCCTAAAACACAGAAGCAACGTATCCTTCAATCTGCTCTGCTTTGTGTTTGTTCAGCTAAGTGAGTTAAATCTCCCTTTAGATTCAGGAATTAGAAACACGGTTCTGCTAAAAGCTGCGTTTGGACATATTTCAGTGAATGGGAGCCTATGCTGTAAGGAGAACTGTCTGCTTGTGAAACCTAAACGGATCTACCTAACAGAACGGTCTTCAATGTGTGCATTCAACTTAGAGATTTAAACTCGTGTGTTGAAGGGGAAGTCTGGAAACGCTTTCTGTGGAGAGATCTCAAAACAGGAATTTCCAGCACTATTCCGGCATATAACGAAATAGCAGTAAAACTCTGCCTAAAACACAGAAGCAATGTATCCTTCAATCTGCTCTGCTGTGCGTTTGTTCAGCTAAGTGAGTTAAATCTCCCTTTAGATTCAGGAGTTATAAACACGTTTCTGCTAAGGGCTGCGTTTGGACATTTCTCAGTGAATGGGAGCCTATGCTGTAAGGAGAACTGTCTGCTTGTGAAACCAAAACGGAGCTACCTAACAGAACGGTCTTCAATGTGTGCATTCAACTTACCGAGTTAAACTCCTGTGTTGAATGGGAAGTCTGGAAACATTTTCTGTGGGGAGATCTCAAAACGGCATTTCCAGCACTGTTTCCACATATTACGAAATAGAAGTAAAACTCTGCCTAAATCACAGCAGCAACGTATCCTTCAATCTGCTCTGCTCTGCGTTTGTTCAGCTACGTGAGTTAAATCTCCCTTTAGATTCAGGAGTTAGAAACACGTTTCTCCTAAGTGCTGCGTTTGGACATTTCTCAGTGAATGGGAGCCTATGCTGTAAGGAGAACTGTCTGCTTGTGAAACCAAAACGGAGCTACCTAACAGAACGGTCTTCAATGTGTGCATTCAACTTACCGAGTTAAACCCGTGTGTTGAACGGGAAGTCTGGAAACGCTTTCTGTGGAGAGATCTCAAAACATGCATTTCCAGCACTATTCCCGCATATAACGAAATAGCAGTAAAACCCTGCCTAAAACACAGAAGCAACATATCCTTCAATCTGCTCTGCTGTGCGTTTGTTCAGCTAAGTGAGTTAAATCTCCCTTTAGATTCAGGAGTTAGAAACACGTTTCTCCTAAGAGCTGTGTTTGGACATTTCTCAGTGAATGGGAGCCTATGATGTAAGGGGATCACTCTGCTTGGGAAACCAAAATGGAGCTACGTAACAGAACGGTCTTAAATGTGTGCATTGAACTTACCGAGTTGAACTCGTGTGTTGAAGGGGAAGTCTGGAAACGCTTTCTGTGGAGATATCTCAAAACAGGCATTTCCAGCACTATTCCCGCATTTAACGAAATAGCTGTAAAACTCTGCCTAAAACACAGAAGCAACGTATCATTCAATCTGCTCTGCTGTGCGTTTGTTCAGCTAAGTGAGTTAAATCTCACCTTAGATTCAGGAGTTAGAAACACGTTTCTGCTAAGAGCTGCGTTTGGACATTTCTCAGTGAATGGGAGCCTATGCTGTAAGGAGAACTGTCTGCTGGTGAAACCAAAACGGAGCTACCTAACAGAACGGTCTTCAATGTGTACATTCAACTTACCGAGTTAAAGCCGTGTGTTGAAGGGGAAGTCTGGAAACGCTTTCTGTGGAGAGATCTCAAAACAGGCATTTCCAGCACTATTCCCGCATATAACGAAATAGCAGTAATACTCTGCCTAAAACACAGAAGCAACGTATCCTTCAATCTGCTCTGCTTTGTGTTTGTTCAGCTAAGTGAGTTAAATCTCCCTTTTGATTCACGAGTTAGAAACACGTTTCTGCTTAGAGCTGCGTTTGGACATTTCTCAGTGAATGGGAGCCTATGCTGTAGGGAGAACTGTCTGCTTGTGAAACCTAAACGGAGCTACCTAACAGAACGGTCTTCAATGTGTGCATTCAACTTACCGAGTTAAAGCCGTGTGTTGAAGGGGAAGTCTGGAAACGCTTTCTGTGGAGAGATCTCAAAACAGGCATTTCCAGCACTATTCCCGCATATAACAAAACAGCAGTAATACTCTGCCTAAAACACAGAAGCAACGTATCCTTCAATCTGCTCTGCTTTGTGTTTGTTCAGCTAAGTGAGTTAAATCTCCCTTTAGATTCAGGAATTAGAAACACGGTTCTGCTAAGAGCTGCGTTTGGACATATTTCAGTGAATGGGAGCCTATGCTGTAAGGAGAACTGTCTGCTTGTGAAACCTAAACGGATCTACCTAACAGAACGGTCTTCAATGTGTGCATTCAACTTACCGAGTTAAATTCGTGTGTGGAAGGGGAAGTCTGGAAACGCATTCTGTGGAGAGATCTCAAAACAGGCATTTCCAGCACTATTTCCGCATATAACGAAATAGCAGTAAAACTCTGCCTAAAACACAGAAGCAACGTATCCTTCAATCTGCTCTGCTGTGCGTTTTTTCAGCTAAGTGAGTTAAATCTCCCTTTAGATTCAGTAGTTAGAAACACGTTTCTGCTAAAGCTGCGTTTGGACATTTCTCAGTGAACGGGAGCCTATGCTCTAAGGAGAACTGTCTGCTAGTGAAACCAAAACGGATCTACCAAACAGAACGGTCTTCAATGTGTGCATTCAACTTACCGAGTTAAACTCGTGTGTTGAAGGGGAAGTCTGGAAACGCTTTCTGTGGAGAGATCTCAAAACAGGCATTTCCAGCACTATTCCCGCATATAACGAAATAGCAGTAAAATTCTGCCTAAAACACAGAAGCAACATATCTTACAATCTGCTCTGCTGTGCGTTTGTTCAGCTAAATGTGTTAACTCGCCCTTTAGATTCAGGAGTTAGAAACACGTTTCTGCTAATAGCTGCGTTTGGACATTTCTCAGTGAATGGGAGCCTATGCTCTAAGGAGAACTGTCTGCTTGTGAAACCAAAGCGCAGCTACCTAACAGAACGGTCTTCAATGTGTGCATTCAAATTACAGAGTTAAACTCGTGTTTTGAAGGGGAAGTCTGGAAACGCTTTCTGTGGAGAGATCTCAAAACAGGCATTTCCATCACTATTCCCGCATATAACAAAATAGCAGTAAAACTCTGCCTACAACACAGAAGCAACGTATCCTTCAATCTGCTCTGCTGTGCGTTGGTTCAGCTAAGTGAGTTAAATCTCCCTTTAGATTCAGGAGTCAGAAACACGTTTCTGCTTAAAGCTGCGTTTGGACGTTTCTCAGTGAATGGGAGCCTATGCTGTAAGGAGAACTCTCTGCTTGTGAAACCAAAACGGAGCTAACTAACAGAACGGTCTTCAATGTGTGCATTCAACTTACCGAGTTAAACTAGAGTGTTGAAATGGAAGTCAGGAAAAGCGTTCTGTGGAGAGATCTCAAAACAGGCATTTCCAGCACTATTCCCGCATATAACGAAATGGCAGTAAAACTCTGCCTAAAACACAGAAGCAACGTATCCTTCAATCTGCTCTGCTGTGCATTTGTTCAGCTAAGTGAGTTAAATCTCCCTTTAGATTCAGGAGTTAGATACAAGTTTCTGCTAAGAGCTGCGTTTGGACATTTCTCAGTGAATGGGAGCCTATGCTCTAAGGAGAACTGTCTGCTTTTGAAACCAAAACGGAGCTACCTAACAGAACGGTCTTCAATGCGTGCATTCAACTTACCGAGTTAAATTCGTGTGTTGAAGGGGAAGTCTGGAAACGTTTTCTGTGGAGAGATCTCAAAACAGGCATTTCCAGCACTGTTCCCACATATAACGAAATATCATTAAAACTCTGCCTAAAACACAGAAGCACCGTATCCGTTAATCTGCTCTGCTGTGGCTTTGTTCAGCTAAGTGAGTTAAATCTCCCTTTAGATTCAGGAGTTAGTAACACGTTTATGCTAAGAGCTGGGTTTGGACATTTCTCAGTGAATTGGAGCCTATGCTGTAAGGAGAACTTTCTGCTTGTGAAACCAAAACGGAGCTACCTAACAGAACGGTCTTCAATGACTGCTTTCAACTTACCGAGTTAAACTCTTGTGTTGAAGGGGAAGTCTGGAAACGCTTTCTGTGGGGAGATCTCAAAGCAGGCATTTCCAGCATTATTACCGCAAATAACGAAATAGCAGAAAAACTCTGCCTAAAACACAGCAGCAACGTATCCTTCAATCTGCTCTGCTGTGCGTTTGTTCAGCTAAGTGAGTTAAATCTCCCTTTATATTCAGGAGTTAGAAACACGTTTCTGCTAAGAGCTGCGTTTGGACATTTCTCAGTGAATGGGAGCCTATGCTGTAAGGAGAACTGTCTGCTTGTGAAACCAAAACGGAGCTACCTAACAGAACGGACTTCAATGCGTGCATTCAACTTACAGAGTTAAATTCGTGTTTTGAAGGGGAAGTCTGGAAAAGTTTTCTGTGGAGAGATCTCAAAAGAGGCATTTCCAGCACTATTCCCGCATATAACGAAATAGCAGTAAAACTCTGCCTAAAACACAGAAGCAATGTATCCTTCAATCTGCTCTGCTGTGCCTTTGTTCAGCTAAGTGAGTTAAATCTCCCTTTAGATTCAGGAGTTAGAAACACGTCTCTGCTAAGAGCTGCGTTTGGACGTTTCTCATTGAATGGGAGTCTATGCTGTAAGGAGAACTGTTTGCTTGTGAAACCAAAACGGAGCTACCTAACAGAACGGTCTTCAATGTGTGCATTCAACTTACCGAGTTAAACTCGTGTGTTGAAGGGGAAGTCTGGAAACGCTTACTGTGGAGAGATCTCAAAACCGGCATTTCCAGCACTATTCCCGCAAATAACGAAATAGCAGTAAAACTCTGCCTAAAACACAGAAGCAACGTATCCTTCAATCTGCTCGGCTGTGCGGTTGTTCAGCTAAGTGAGTTAAATCTCCCTTTAGATTCAGGAGTTAGAAACACGTTTCTGCTAACAGCTGCGTTTGGACATTTCTCTGTGAATGGGAGCCTATGCTTTAAGGAGAACTGTCTGCTTGTGAAACCAAAGCGCAGCTACCTAACAGAACGGTCTTCAATGTGTGCATTCAACTTACTGAGTTAAGCTCGTGTGTTGAAGGGGAAGACTGGAAATGATTTCTGTGGAGAGATCTCAAAACAGGCATTTCCACCACTATGCCCGCATATAACGAAATAGCAGTAAAACTCTGCCTAAAACACAGAAGCAACGTATCATTCAATCTGCACTGCTGTGCGTTTTTTCAGCTAAGTGAGTTAAATCTCCCTTTAGATTCAGGAGTCAGAAACACGTTTCTGCTAAGAGCTGCGTTTGGACATTTCTTAGTGAATGGGAGCCTATGCTGTAAGGAGAACTGTCTGCTTGTGAAACCAAAACGGAGCTACCTAACAGAACGGTCTTCAATGTGTGCATTCAACTTACCGAGTTAAACTCGTGTGTTGTAGGGGAAGTCTGGAAACGCTTTCTGTGGAGAGATCTCAAAACAGGCATTTCCAGCACTATTCCCGCATATAACGAAATAGCAGTAAAACTCTGCCTAAAACACAGAAGCAACATACCTTACAATCTGCTCTGCTGTGCGTTTGTTCAGCTAAATGTGTTAAATCGCCCTTTAGATTCAGGAGTTGGAAACACGTTTCTGCTAATAGCTGCGTTTGGACATTTCTCAGTGAATGGGAGCCTATGCTCTAAGGAGAACTGTCTGCTTGTGAAACCAAAGCGCAGCTACCTAACAGAACGGTCTTCAATGTGTGCATTCAAATTACAGAGTTAAACTCGTGTTTTGAAGGGGAAGTCTGGAAACGCTTTCTGTGGAGAGATCTCAAAACAGGCATTTCCATCACTATTCCCGCATATAACAAAATAGCAGTAAAACTCTGCCTACAACACAGAAGCAACGTATCCTTCAATCTGCTCTGCTGTGCGTTGGTTCAGCTAAGTGAGTTAAATCTCCCTTTATATTCAGGAGTCAGAAACACGTTTCTGCTTAGAGCTGCGTTTGGACGTTTCTCAGTGAATGGGAGCCTATGCTGTAAGGAGAACTCTCTGCTTGTGAAACCAAAACGGAGCTAACTAACAGAACGGTCTTCAATGTGTGCATTCAACTTACCGAGTTAAACTCGAGTGTTGAAATAGAAGTCAGGAAAAGCGTTCTGTGGAGAGATCTCAAAACAGGCATTTCCAGCACTATTCCCGCATATAACGAAATGGCAGTAAAACTCTGCCTAAAACACAGAAGCAACGTATCCTTCAATCTGCTCTGCTGTGCATTTGTTCAGCTATGTGAGTTAAATCTCCCTTTAGATTCAGGAGTTAGATACAAGTTTCTGCTAAGAGCTGCGTTTGGACATTTCTCAGTGAATGGGAGCCAATGCTCTAAGGAAAACTGTCTGCTTGTGAAACAGAAACGGAGCTACCTAACAGAACGGTCTTCAATGTGTGCATTCAACTTACCGAGTTAAGCTCGTGTGTTGAAGGGGAAGACTGGAAACGCTTTCTGTGGAGAGATCTCAAAACAGGCATTTCCACCACAATTCCTGCATATAACGAAATAGCAGTAAAACTCTGCCTAAAACACAGAAGCAACGTATCCTTCAATCTGCTGTGCTGTGCGTTTTTTCAGCTAAGTGAGTTAAATCTCCCTTTAGATTCAGGTGTTAGAAACAAGTTTCTGCTGAGAGCTGGGTTTGGACATTTCTCAGGGAATGGGAGCCTATGCTGTAAGGAGAACTGTCTGCTTGTGAAACCAAAACGGATCTACCTAACAGAACGGTCTTCAAAGTGTGCATTCCTTTTACCGAGTTAAACTCCTGTGTTGAAGGGGAAGTCTGGAAAAGCTTTCTGTGGAGAGATCTCAAAACAGGCATTTCCAGCACTATTCCCGTATATAACGAAATAGCAGTAAAATTCTGCCTAAAACACAGAAGAAACATATCCCACAATCTGCTCTGCTGTGCGTTTGTTCAGCTAAGTGATTTAAATCTCCCTTTAGATTCAGGAGTTAGAAACACGTTTCTGCTAAGAGCTGCCTTTGGACATTTCTCAGTGAATGGGAGCCTATGCTGTAAGCAGAACTTTCTGCTTGTGAAACCAAAACAAAGCTACCTAACAGAACGGTCTTCAATGTGTGCATTCAACTTACCGAGTTAAATTAGTGTGTTGAAGGGGAAGTCTGGAAACACTTTCTGTGGAGAGATCTCAAAACAAGCATTTCCAGCATTATTCCCGCATATAACGAAATAGCAGTAAAACTCTGCCTAAAACACAGAAGCAACGTATCCATCAATCTGCTCTGCTGTGGCTTTGTTCAGCTAAGTGAATTAAATCTCCCTTTAGATTCAGGAGTTAGAAACACGTTTCTACTAAGAGTTGCGGTTGGACATTTCTCAATGAATGGGAGCCTATGTTGTAAGGAGAACTGTCTGCTTGTGAAACCAAAACGGAGCTACCTAACAGATCGGTCTTCAATGTGTGCATTCAACTTACTGATTTAAGCACGTGTGTTGAAGGGGAAGTCTGGAAACGATTTCTGTGGAGAGATCTCAAAACAGGCATTTCCAGCACTATTCCCGCATATAACGAAATAGCAGTAAAACCCTGCCTAAAACACAGAAGCAACGTATCCTTCAATCTGCTCTGCTGTGCGTTTGTTCAGCTAAGTGAGTTAAATCTCCCTTTAGATTCAAGAGTTAGAAACACGTTTCTGCAAAGAGCTGCGTTTGGACATTTCTCAGTGAATGGGAGCCTATGCCGTAAGCAGAACTGTCTGGTTGTGAAAACAAAACGGAGCTACCTAACAGAACGGTCTTCAATGTGTGCATTCAACTTACCGAGCTAAACTCGTGTGTTGTAGGGGAAGTCTGGAAACGCTTTCTGTTGAGAGATCTCAAAAAAGGCATTTCCATCAGTATTCCCTCATATTACGAAATAGCAGTAAAAATCTGCCTAAAACACAGAAGCAACGTATCCTTCAATCGGCTCTGCTGTGCGTTTGTTCAGCTAAGGGAGTTAAATCTCACTTTAGATTCAGGAGTTAGAAACACGTTTCTGCTAAGAGCTGTGTTTGGACATTTCTCAGTGAATGGGAGCCTTTGCTGTAAGAAGAACTGTCTCCTTGTGAAACCGAAACGGAGCTACCTAACAGAACGGTCTCCAATGTGTGCATTCAACTTACCGAGTTAAACTCATGTGTTGAAGGGAAGTCTGGAAACGCTTTCTGTGGAGAGATCCCAAAACAAGCAATTCCAGAATTATTCCCGCATATAACGAAATAGCAGTAAAACTCTGCCTAAAACACAAAAGCAACGTATCCATCAATCTGCTCTGCTGCGGCTTTGTTCAGCTAAGTGAGATAAATCTCCCTGTAAATTCAGGAGTTAGAAACACGTTTCTGCTAAGAGCTGCGTTTGGACATTTCTCAGTGAATGGGAGCCTACGCTCTAAGGAGAACTGTCTGCAAGTGAAACCAAAACGGATCTACCTAACAGAACGGTCTTCAATGTGTGCATTCAACTTACCGAGTTAAACTCGTGTGTTGTAGGGGAAGTTTGGAAACGCTTTCTGTGGAGAGATCTCAAAACAGGCAATTCCAGCACTATTCCCGCATATAACGAAATAGCAGTAAATCTCTGCCTAAAACACAGAAACAACGTATCCTTCAATCTGCTCTGCTGTGCTTTTGTTCAGCTAAGTGAGTTAAATCTCCCTTTAGATTCAGGAGTTTGAAACACGTTTCTGCTAAGAGGTGCGTTTGGACATTTCTCAGTGAATGGAATCCTATGTTGTAAGGAGAACTGTCTGCTTGTGAAACCAAAACGGATCTACCTAACAGAACGGTCTTCAATGTGTGCATTCATTTTACCGAGTTAAACTCGTGTGTTGAAGGGGAAGTCTGGAAAAGCTTTCTGTGGAGAGATCTCAAAACAGGCATTTCCAGCACTATTCCCGCATATAACGAAATAGCAGTAAAACTCTGCCTAAAACACAGAAGCAACATATCCTACAATCTGCTCTGCTGTGCGTTTGTTCAGCTAAGTGTGTTAAATCTCCCTTTAGATTCAGGAGTTAGAAACACGTTTCTGCTAAGTGCTGCGTTTGGACATTTCTCAGTGAATGGGAGCCTATGCTGTAAGGAGAACTCTCTGCTTGTGAAACCAAAACGGAGCTACCTAACAGAACGGTCTTCAATGTGTGCACTCAACCTACCGAGTTAAACTCGAGTACTGAAATGGAAGTCTGGGAACGCGTTCTGTGGAGAGATCTCAAAACAGGCATTTCCAGCACTATTCCCGCATATAAAGAAATGGCAGTAAAACTCTGCCTAAAACACAGAAGCAACGTATCCTTCAATGTGCTCTGCTGTTCGTTTGTTTAGCTAAGTGAGTTAAATCTCCCTTTAGATTCAGGAGTTAGATACAAATTACTGCTAAGAGCTGCGTTTGGACATTTCTCAGTGAATGGGAGCCTATGTTGTAAGGAGAACTGCCTGCTTGTGAAACCAAAACAGAGGTACATAACAGAACGGTCTTCAATGTGTGCATTCAACTTACCGAGTTAAACTAGTGTGTTGTAGGGGAAATCTGGAATCGATTTCTGTTGAGAGATCTCAAAACAGGCATTTCCATCACTATTCCCGCATATAACGAAATAGCAGTAAAACCCTGCCTAAAACACAGAAGCAACGTATCCTTCAATCTGCTCTGCTGTGCGTTTGTTTAGCTAAGTGAATTAAATCTCCCTTTAGATTCAGGAGTTAGAAACAGGTTTCTGCTAAGAGCTGCGTTTGGACATTTCTCAGTGAGTTGGAGCCTATGCTGTAAGGAGAAGTGTCTGCTTGTGAAACCAAAACGGAGCTACCTAACAGATCGGTCTTCAATGTGTGCATTCAACTTACCGAGTTAAATTCCTCTGTTGAAGGCGAAGTCTGGAAACGCTTTCTGTGGAGAGATCTCAAAACAGGCATTTCCAGCACTATTCCCGCATATAACGAAATAGAAGTACAACTCTGCCTAAAACACAGAAGCAACGTATCCGTTAATCTGCTCTGCTGTGGCTTTGTTCAGCTAAGTGAGTTAAATCTCCCTTTAGATTCAGGAGTTAGAAACACGTTTATGCTAAGAGCTGGGTTTGGACATTTCTCAGTGAATTGGAGCCTATGCTGTAAGGAGAACTGTCTGCTTGTGAAACCAAAACGGAGCTACCTAACAGAACGGTCTTCAATGACTGCCTTCAACTTACCGAGTTAAACTCGTGTGTTGAAGGGGAAGTCTGGAAACGCTTTCTGTGGGGAGATCTCAAAGCAGGCATTTCCAGCATTATTCCCGCAAATAACGAAATAGCAGTAAAACTCTGCCTAAAACACAGCAGCAACGTATCCTTCAATCTGCTCTGCTGTGCGTTTCTTCAGCTAAGTTAGTTAAATCTCCCTTTAGATTCAGGAGTTAGAAACACGTTTCTGCTAAGAGCTGCGTTTGGACATTTCTCAGTGAATGGGAGCCTATGCTGTAAGGAGAACTGTCTGCTTGTGAAACCAAAACGGAACTACCTAACAGAACGGACTTCAATGCGTGCATTCAACTTACAGAGTTAAATTCGTGTTTTGAAGGGGAAGTCTGGAAACGTTTTCTGTGGAGAGATCTCAAAAGAGGCATTTCCAGCACTATTCCCGCATATAACGAAAGAGCAGTAAAACTCTGCCTAAAACACAGAAGCAATGTATCCTTCAATCTGCTCTGCTGTGCGTTTCTTCAGCTAAGTGAGTTAAATCTCCCTTTAGATTCAGGAGTTAGAAACACGTTTCTGCTAAGAGCTGCGTTTGGACTTTTCTCAGTAAATGGGAGCCTATGCTGTAAGGAGAACTGTCTGCTTTTGAAACCAAAACGGAGCTACCTAACAGAACGGTCTTCAATGCGTGCATTCAACTTACCGAGTTAAATTCGTGTGTTGAAGGGGAAGTCTGGAAACGTTTTCTGTGGAGAGATCTCAAAACAGGCATTTCCAGCACTGTTCCCACATTTAACGAAATATCATTAAAACTCTGCCTAAAACACAGAAGCAACGTATCCGTTAATCTGCTCTGCTGTGGCTTTGTTCAGCTAAGTGAGTTAAATCTCACTTTAGATTCTGGAGTTAGAAACACGTTTATGCTAAGAGCTGGGTTTGGACATTTCTCAGTGAATTGGAGCCTATGCTGTAAGGAGAACTGTCTGCTTGTGAAACCAAAACGGAGCTACCTAACAGAACGGTCTTCAATGACTGTCTTCAACATACCGAGTTAAACTCGTGTGTTGAAGGGGAAGTCTGGAAACGCTTTCCGTGGGGAGATCTCAAAGCAGGCATTTCCAGCATTATTCCCGCAAATAACGAAATAGCAGTAAAACTCTGCCTAAAACACAGCAGCAACGTATCCTTCAATCTGCTCTGCTGTGCGTTTGTTCAGCTAAGTGAGTTAAATCTCCCTATAGATTCAGGAGTTAGAAACACGTTTCTGCTAAGAGCTGCGTTTGGACATTTCTCAGTGAATGGGAGCCTATGCTGTAAGGAGAACTGTCTGCTTGTGAAACCAAAACGGAGCTACCTAACAGAACGGACTTCAATGCGTGCATTCAACTTACAGAGTTAAATTCGTGTTTTGAAGGGGAAGTCTGGAAACGTTTTCTGTGGAGAGATCTCAAAAGAGGCATTTCCAGCACTATTCCCGCATAAAACGAAATAGCAGTAAAACTCTGCCTAAAACACAGAAGCAATGTATCCTTCAATCTGCTCTGCTGTGCGTTTGTTCAGCTTAGTGAGTTAAATCTCCCTTTAGATTCAGGAGTTAGAAACACGTCTCTGCTAAGAGCTGCGTTTGGACGTTTCTCATTGAATGGGAGTCTATGCCGTAAGGAGAACTGTCTGCTTGTGAAACCGAAACGGAGCAACCTAACAGAACGGTCTTCAATGTGTGCATTCAACTTACCGAGTTAAACTCGTGTGTTGAAGGGGAAGTCTGGAAACGCTTTCTGTGGAGAGATCTCAAAACAGGCATTTCCAGCACTATTCCCGCATATAACTTAATAGCAGTAAAACTCTGTCTAAAACACAGAAGCAACGTATCCTTCAATCTGCTCTGCTGTGCGTTTGTTCAGCTAAGTGAGTTAAATCTCCCTTTAGATTCAGGAGTTAGAAACACGTTTCTGCTAAGAGCTGCGTTTGGACATTTCTCAGTGAATGGGAGCCTATGCTCTAAGGAGAACTGTCTGCTAGTGAAACCAAAACGCATCAACCTAACAGAACGGTCTTCAATGTGTGCATTCAACTTACTGAGTTAAACTCGTGTGTTGAAGGGGAAGTCTGGAAACGCTTTCTGTTGAGAGATCTCAAAACAGTCTTTTCCAGCACTATTCCCTCATATAACGAAATAGCAGTAAAACTCTGCCTAAAACACAGAAACAACGTATCCTTCAATCTGCTCTGCTGTGCGTGTGTTCAGCTAAGTGAGTTAAATCTCTCTTTAGATTCAGGAGTTAGAAACACGTTTCTGCTAAGAGCTGCGTTTGGACATTTCTCAGTGAATGGAATCCTATGTTGTAAGGAGAACTGTCTGCTTGTGAAACCAAAACGGATCTACCTAACAGAACGGTCTTCAAAGTGTGCATTCCTTTTACCGAGTTAAACTCGTGTGTTGAAGGGGAAGTCTGGAAAAGCTTTCTGTGGAGAGATCTCAAAACAGGCATTTCCAGCACTATTCCCGCATATAACGAAATAGCAGTAAAACTCTGCCTAAAACACAGACGAAACATATCCTACAATCTGCTCTGTTGTGCATTTCTTCAGCTAAGTGTGTTAAATCTCCCTTTAGATTCAGGAGTTAGAAACACGTTTCTGCTAAGAGCTGCGTTTGGACATTTTTCAGTGAATGGGAGCCTATGCTGTAAGGAGAACTCTCTGCTTGTGAAACCAAAACGGAGCTATCTAACAGAACGGTCTTCAATGTGTGCACTCAACTTACAGAGTTAAACTCGAGTGCTGAAATGGAAGTCTGGAAACGCGTTCTGTGGAGAGATCTCAAAACAGGCATTTCCAGCACCATTCCCTCATATAACGAAATAGCAGTAAAAGTCTGCCTAAAACACAGAAGCAACGTATCCTTCAATCTGCTCTGCTGTGCGTTTGTTCACATAAGTGAGTTAAATCTCCCTTTAGATTCAGGAGTTAGAAACACTTTTCTGCTAAGAGCTGCGTTTGGACATTTCTCAGTGAATGGGAGCCTATGCTGTAAGGAGGACAGGCTTCTTGGGAAACCAAAACAGAGCTACCTAACAGAACGGTCTTCAATGTGTGCATTGATCTTACCGAGTTAAACTCGTCTGTTGAAGTGGAAGTCTGGAAACGCTTTCTATGGAGAGATCCCAAAACAGGCATTTCCAGCATTATTACCGCATATAACAAAATAGCAGTAAAACTCTGCCTAAATCACAGAAGCAACGTATCTTTCAATCTCCTCTGCTGTGCGTTTGTTCAGCTAAATGAGTTAAATCTCCCTTTAGATTCAGGAGTTAGAAACACGTTTCTGCTAAGAGCTGCGTTTGGACATTTCTCAGTGAATGGGAGCCTATGCTGTAAGGAGAAGTGTCTGCTTCTGAAACCAAAACGGAGCTACCTAACAGAACGGTCTTCAATGTGTGCATTCAACTTACCGAGTTAAACTCCTGTGTTGAAGGGGAAGTCTGGAAACGCTTTCTGTGGAGAGATCTCAAAACAGGCATTTCCAGCACTATTCCCGCATATAACGCAATAGCAGTAAAACTCTGCCTAAAACACAGAAGCAACGTATCTTTCAATCTGCTCTGCTGCGCGTTTGTTCAGCTAAGTGAGTTAAATCTCCCGTTAGATTCAGGTGTTAGAAACACGTTTCCGCTAAGAGCTGCGTTTATACATTTCTCAGCGAATGGGAGCCTATGCTGTAAGGAGAACTGTCTGGTTGTGAAACAAAAACGCAGCTACCAAACAGAACGGTCTTCAATGTATGCATTCAACTTACAGAGTTAAACTCGTGTGTTGAAGGGGAAGTCTGGAAAAGCTTTCTGTGGAGAGATCTCCAAACAGGCATTTCCAGGACTATTCCGGCATATAAGGAAATAGCAGTAAAACTCTGCCTAAATCACAGAAGCAACGTATTCTTCAATCTGCTCTGCTGTGCGTTTGTTCAGCTAGGTGAGTTAAATCTCCCTTCAGATTCAGTAGTTAGAAACACGTTTCTGCTAAGAGCTGCGTTTGGACATTTCTCAGTGAATGGGAGCCTATGCTGTAAGGAGAACTGTCTGCTTCTGAAACCAAAAAGGAGCTACCTAACAGAACGGACTTCAATGTGTGCATTCAACTTACCGAGTTAAACTCGTGTGTTGAAGGGGAAGTCTGGAAACGCTTTCTGTGGAGAGATCTCAAAACAGGCATTTCCAGCACTATTCCCGCATATAACGAAATAGCAGTAAAACTCTGCCTAAAACATAGAAGCAACGTATCCTTCAATCTGCTCTGCTGTGCGTTTGTTCAGATAAGTGAGTTAAACCTCCCTTTAGATTCAGGAGTTAGAAACACGTTTCCGCTAAGGGCTGCGTTTATGCATTTCTCAGTGAATGGGAGCCTATGCTGTAAGGAGAACTGTCTGGTTGTGAAACCAAAACGGAGCTACCTAACAGAACGGTCTTCAATGTGTGCATTCAATGTATAGAGTTAAACTCGTGTGTTGAAGGGGAAGTGTGGAAACGATTTCTGTGGAGAGATCTCAAAACAGGAATTTCCAGCACTATCCCGGCATATAACGAAATAGCAGTAAAACTCTGCCTAAAACACAGAAGCAATGTATCCTTCAATCTGCTCTGCTGTGCGTTTGTTCAGCTAAGTGAGTTAAATCTCCCTTTAGATTCAGGAGTTATAAACACGTTTCTGCTAAGGGCTGCGTTTGGACATTTCTCAGTGAATGGGAGCCTATGCTGTAAGGAGAACTGTCTGCTTGTGAAACCAAAACGGAGCTACCTAACAGAACGGTCTTCAATGTGTGCATTCAACTTACCGAGTTAAACTCCTCTGTTGAATGGGAAGTCTGGATACGTTTTCTGTGGGGAGATCTCAAAACAGGGATTTCCAGCACTATTCCCGCATATAAGGAAATAGCAGTAAAAGTCTGCCTAAAACACAGAAGCAACGTATCCTTCAATCTGCTCTGTGTGCGTTTGTTCAGCTAAGTGAGTTAAATGTCCATTTAGATTCAGGAGTTAGAAACACGTTTCTGCTAATAGATGCGTTTGGACATTTCTCAGTGAATGGGAGCCTATGCTGTAAGGAGAACTGTCTGCTTGTGAAACCAAAACGGAGCTACCTAGCAGAACGGTCTTCAATGTGTGCATTGAACTTACCGAGTTAAACCCGTGTGTTGAAGGGGAAGTCTGGGAACGTTTTCTGTGGAGAGATCTCAAAACAGGCATTTCCAGCACCATTCCCTCATATAACGAAATAGCAGTAAAAGTCTGCCTAAAACACAGAAGCACCGTATCCATCAATCTGCTTTGCTGTGCGTTTGTTCACATAAATGAGTTAAATCTCCCTTTAGATTCAGGAGTTAGAAACACTTTTCTGCTAAGAGCTGCGTTTGGACATTTCTCAGTGAATGGGAGCCTATGCTGTAAGGAGGACAGGCTGCTTGGGAAACCAAAACAGAGCTACCTAACAGAACGGTCTTCAATGTGTGCATTGATTTTACCGAGTTAAACTTGTCTGTTGAAGGGGAAGTCTGGAAACGCTTTCTATGGAGAGATCCCAAAACAGGCATTTCCAGCACTATTACCGCATATAACAAAATAGCAGTAAAACTCTCCGTAAATCACAGAAGCAACGTATCTTTCAATCTCCTCTGCTGTGCGTTTGTTCAGCTAAATGAGTTGAGTCTCCCTTTAGATTCAGGAGTTAGAAACACGTTTCTGCTAAGGGCTGCGTTTGGACATTTCTCAGTGAATGGGAGCCTATGCTGTAAGGAGAACTGTCTGCTTGTGAAACCAAAACGGAGCTACCTAACAGAACGGTCTTCAATGTGTGCATTCAACTTACCGAGTTAAACCCGTGTGTTGAAGGGGAAGTCTGGAAACGCTTTCTCTGGAGAGACCTCAAAACAGGTATTTCTAGCACTTTTCCCGCATATAACGAATAGCAGTAAAACTCTACCTAAAACACAGAAGCAATGTATCCTTCAATCTGCTCTGCTGTGCGTTTGTTCAGCTAATTGAGTTAAATCTCCCTATAGATTCAGGAGTTAGAAACACGTTTCTGCTAAGAGCTGCGTTTGGACATTTCTCAGTGAATGGGTGCCTATGCTGTAAGGAGAACTCTCTGCTTGGGAAACCAAAACGGGGCTACCTATCAGAACGGTCTTCAATGTGTGCATTGAACTTACTGAGTTAAACTCGTGTGTTGAAGGGGATGTCTGGAAACGTTTTCTGTGGAGAGATCTCAAAACGGCATTTCCAGCACTGTTTCCACATATTACGAAATAGAAGTAAAACTCTGCCTAAATCACAGCAGCAACGTATCCTTCAATCTGCTCTGCTCTGCGTTTGTTCAGCTACGTGAGTTAAATCTCCCTTTAGATTCAGGAGTTAGAAACACGTTTCTCCTAAGTGCTGCGTTTGGACATTTCTCAGTGAATGGGAGCCTATGCTGTAAGGAGAACTGTCTGCTTGTGAAACCAAAACGGAGCTACCTAACAGAACGGTCTTCAATGTGTGCATTCAACTTACCGAGTTAAACCCGTGTGTTGAACGGGAAGTCTGGAAACGCTTTCTGTGGAGAGATCTCAAAACATGCATTTCCAGCACTATTCCCGCATATAACGAAATAGCAGTAAAACCCTGCCTAAAACACAGAAGCAACATATACTTCAATCTGCTCTGCTGTGCGTTTGTTCAGCTAAGTGAGTTAAATCTCCCTTTAGATTCAGGAGTTAGAAACACGTTTCTCCTAAGAGCTGTGTTTGGACATTTCTCAGTGAATGGGAGCCTATGATGTAAGGGGATCACTCTGCTTGGGAAACCAAAATGGAGCTACGTAACAGAACGGTCTTAAATGTGTGCATTGAACTTACCGAGTTGAACTCGTGTGTTGAAGGGGAAGTCTGGAAACGCTTTCTGTGGAGAGATCTCAAAACAGGCATTTCCAGCACTATTCCCGCATTTAACGAAATAGCTGTAAAACTCTGCCTAAAACACAGAAGCAACGTATCATTCAATCTGCTCTGCTGTGCGTTTGTTCAGCTAAGTGAGTTAAATCTCACCTTAGATTCAGGAGTTAGAAACACGTTTCTGCTAAGAGCTGCGTTTGGACATTTCTCAGTGAATGGGAGCCTATGCTGTAAGGAGAACTGTCTGCTTGTGAAACCAAAACGGAGCTACCTAACAGAACGGTCTTCAATGTGTACATTCAACTTACAGAGTTAAAGCTGTGTGTTGAAGGGGAAGTCTGGAAACGCTTTCTGTGGAGAGATCTCAAAACAGGCATTTCCAGCACTATTCCCCCATATAACGAAATAGCAGTAATACTCTGCCTAAAACACAGAAGCAACGTATCCTTCAATCTGCTCTGCTTTGTGTTTGTTCAGCTAAGTGAGTTAAATCTCCCTTTTGATTCACGAGTTAGAAACACGTTTCTGCTTAGAGCTGCGTTTGGACATTTCTCAGTGAATGGGAGCCTATGCTGTAGGGAGAACTGTCTGCTTGTGAAACCTAAACGGAGCTACCTAACAGAACGGTCTTCAATGTGTGCATTCAACTTACCGAGTTAAAGCCGTGTGTTGAAGGGGAAGTCTGGAAACGCTTTCTGTGGAGAGATCTCAAAACAGGCATTTCCAGCACTATTCCCGCATATAACAAAACAGCAGTAATACTCTGCCTAAAACACAGAAGCAACGTATCCTTCAATCTGCTCTGCTTTGTGTTTGTTCAGCTAAGTGAGTTAAATCTCCCTTTAGATTCAGGAATTAGAAACACGGTTCTGCTAAAAGCTGCGTTTGGACATATTTCAGTGAATGGGAGCCTATGCTGTAAGGAGAACTGTCTGCTTGTGAAACCTAAACGGATCTACCTAACAGAACGGTCTTCAATGTGTGCATTCAACTTAGAGATTTAAACTCGTGTGTTGAAGGGGAAGTCTGGAAACGCTTTCTGTGGAGAGATCTCAAAACAGGAATTTCCAGCACTATTCCGGCATATAACGAAATAGCAGTAAAACTCTGCCTAAAACACAGAAGCAATGTATCCTTCAATCTGCTCTGCTGTGCGTTTGTTCAGCTAAGTGAGTTAAATCTCCCTTTAGATTCAGGAGTTATAAACACGTTTCTGCTAAGGGCTGCGTTTGGACATTTCTCAGTGAATGGGAGCCTATGCTGTAAGGAGAACTGTCTGCTTGTGAAACCAAAACGGAGCTACCTAACAGAACGGTCTTCAATGTGTGCATTCAACTTACCGAGTTAAACTCCTGTGTTGAATGGGAAGTCTGGAAACATTTTCTGTGGGGAGATCTCAAAACGGCATTTCCAGCACTGTTTCCACATATTACGAAATAGAAGTAAAACTCTGCCTAAATCACAGCAGCAACGTATCCTTCAATCTGCTCTGCTCTGCGTTTGTTCAGCTACGTGAGTTAAATCTCCCTTTAGATTCAGGAGTTAGAAACACGTTTCTCCTAAGTGCTGCGTTTGGACATTTCTCAGTGAATGGGAGCCTATGCTGTAAGGAGAACTGTCTGCTTGTGAAACCAAAACGGAGCTACCTAACAGAACGGTCTTCAATGTGTGCATTCAACTTACCGAGTTAAACCCGTGTGTTGAACGGGAAGTCTGGAAACGCTTTCTGTGGAGAGATCTCAAAACATGCATTTCCAGCACTATTCCCGCATATAACGAAATAGCAGTAAAACCCTGCCTAAATCACAGAAGCAACGTATCTTTCAATCTCCTCTGCTGTGCGTTTGTTCAGCTAAATGAGTTAAATCTCCCTTTAGATTCAGGAGTTAGAAACACGTTTCTGCTAAGAGCTGCGTTTGGACATTTCTCAGTGAATGGGAGCCTATGCTGTAAGGAGAACTGTCTGCTTGTGAAACCAAAACGGAGCTACCTAAAGAACGGTCTTCAATGTGTGCATTCAACTTACCGAGTTAAACCCGTGTGTTGAAGGGGAAGTCTGGAAACGCTTTCTTTGGAGAGACCTCATAACAGGTATTTCTAGCACTTTTCCCGCATATAACGAATAACAGTAAAACTCTACCTAAAACACAGAAGCAATGTATCCTTCAATCTGCTCTGCTGTGCGTTTGTTCAGCTAATTGAGTTAAATCTCCCTATAGATTCAGGAGTTAGAAACACGTTTCTGCTAAGAGCTGCGTTTGGACATTTCTCAGTGAATGGGAGCCTATGCTGTAAGGAGAAGTGTCTGCTTCTGAAACCAAAACGGAGCTACCTAACAGAACGGTCTTCAATGTGTGCATTCAACTTACCGAGTTAAACTCCTGTGTTGAAGGGGAAGTCTGGAAACGCTTTCTGTGGAGAGATCACAAAACAGGCATTTCCAGCACTATTCCCGCATATAACGCAATAGCAGTAAAACTCTGCCTAAAACACAGAAGCAACGTATCTTTCAATCTGCTCTGCTGCGCGTTTGTTCAGCTAAGTGAGTTAAATCTCCCGTTAGATTCAGGTGTTAGAAACACGTTTCCGCTAAGAGCTGCGTTTATACATTTCTCAGCGAATGGGAGCCTATGCTGTAAGGAGAACTGTCTGGTTGTGAAACAAAAACGCAGCTACCAAACAGAACGGTCTTCAATGTATGCATTCAACTTACAGAGTTAAACTCGTGTGTTGAAGGGGAAGTCTGGAAAAGCTTTCTGTGGAGAGATCTCCAAACAGGCATTTCCAGGACTATTCCCGCATATAAGGAAATAGCAGTAAAACTCTGCCTAAATCACAGAAGCAACGTATTCTTCAATCTGCTCTGCTGTGCGTTTGTTCAGCTAGGTGAGTTAAATCTCCCTTCAGATTCAGTAGTTAGAAACACGTTTCTGCTAAGAGCTGCGTTTGGACATTTCTCAGTGAATGGGAGCCTATGCTGTAAGGAGAACTGTCTGCTTCTGAAACCAAAAAGGAGCTACCTAACAGAACGGACTTCAATGTGTGCATTCAACTTACCGAGTTAAACTCGTGTGTTGAAGGGGAAGTCTGGAAACGCTTTCTGTGGAGAGATCTCAAAACAGGCATTTCCAGCACTATTCCCGCATATAACGAAATAGCAGTAAAACTCTGCCTAAAACATAGAAGCAACGTATCCTTCAATCTGCTCTGCTGTGCGTTTGTTCAGATAAGTGAGTTAAACCTCCCTTTAGATTCAGGAGTTAGAAACACGTTTCCGCTAAGGGCTGCGTTTATGCATTTCTCAGTGAATGGGAGCCTATGCTGTAAGGAGAACTGTCTGGTTGTGAAACCAAAACGGAGCTACCTAACAGAACGGTCTTCAATGTGTGCATTCAATGTATAGAGTTAAACTCGTGTGTTGAAGGGGAAGTGTGGAAACGCTTTCTGTGGAGAGATCTCAAAACAGGAATTTCCAGCACTATCCCGGCATATAACGAAATAGCAGTAAAACTCTGCCTAAAACACAGAAGCAATGTATCCTTCAATCTGCTCTGCTGTGCGTTTGTTCAGCTAAGTGAGTTAAATCTCCCTTTAGATTCAGGAGTTATAAACACGTTTCTGCTAAGGGCTGCGTTTGGACATTTCTCAGTGAATGGGAGCCTATGCTGTAAGGAGAACTGTCTGCTTGTGAAACCAAAACGGAGCTACCTAACAGAACGGTCTTCAATGTGTGCATTCAACTTACCGAGTTAAACTCCTCTGTTGAATGGGAAGTCTGGATACGTTTTCTGTGGGGAGATCTCAAAACAGGGATTTCCAGCACTATTCCCGCATATAAGGAAATAGCAGTAAAAGTCTGCCTAAAACACAGAAGCAACGTATCCTTCAATCTGCTCTGTGTGCGTTTGTTCAGCTAAGTGAGTTAAATGTCCATTTAGATTCAGGAGTTAGAAACACGTTTCTGCTAATAGATGCGTTTGGACATTTCTCAGTGAATGGGAGCCTATGCTGTAAGGAGAACTGTCTGCTTGTGAAACCAAAACGGAGCTACCTAGCAGAACGGTCTTCAATGTGTGCATTGAACTTACCGAGTTAAACCCGTGTGTTGAAGGGGAAGTCTGGGAACGTTTTCTGTGGAGAGATCTCAAAACAGGCATTTCCAGCACCATTCCCTCATATAACGAAATAGCAGTAAAAGTCTGCCTAAAACACAGAAGCACCGTATCCATCAATCTGCTTTGCTGTGCGTTTGTTCACATAAATGAGTTAAATCTCCCTTTAGATTCAGGAGTTAGAAACACTTTTCTGCTAAGAGCTGCGTTTGGACATTTCTCAGTGAATGGGAGCCTATGCTGTAAGGAGGACAGGCTGCTTGGGAAACCAAAACAGAGCTACCTAACAGAACGGTCTTCAATGTGTGCATTGATTTTACCGAGTTAAACTTGTCTGTTGAAGGGGAAGTCTGGAAACGCTTTCTATGGAGAGATCCCAAAACAGGCATTTCCAGCACTATTACCGCATATAACAAAATAGCAGTAAAACTCTCCCTAAATCACAGAAGCAACGTATCTTTCAATCTCCTCTGCTGTGCGTTTGTTCAGCTAAATGAGTTGAGTCTCCCTTTAGATTCAGGAGTTAGAAACACGTTTCTGCTAAGGGCTGCGTTTGGACATTTCTCAGTGAATGGGAGCCTATGCTGTAAGGAGAACTGTCTGCTTGTGAAACCAAAACGGAGCTACCTAACAGAACGGTCTTCAATGTGTGCATTCAACTTACCGAGTTAAACCCGTGTGTTGAAGGGGAAGTCTGGAAACGCTTTCTCTGGAGAGACCTCAAAACAGGCATTTCTAGCACTTTTCCCGCATATAACGAATAGCAGTAAAACTCTACCTAAAACACAGAAGCAATGTATCCTTCAATCTGCTCTGCTGTGCGTTTGTTCAGCTAATTGAGTTAAATCTCCCTATAGATTCAGGAGTTAGAAACACGTTTCTGCTAAGAGCTGCGTTTGGACATTTCTCAGTGAATGGGTGCCTATGCTGTAAGGAGAACTCTCTGCTTGGGAAACCAAAACGGGGCTACCTATCAGAACGGTCTTCAATGTGTGCATTGAACTTACTGAGTTAAACTCGTGTGTTGAAGGGGATGTCTGGAAACGTTTTCTGTGGAGAGATCTCAAAACGGCATTTCCAGCACTGTTTCCACATATTACGAAATAGAAGTAAAACTCTGCCTAAATCACAGCAGCAACGTATCCTTCAATCTGCTCTGCTCTGCGTTTGTTCAGCTACGTGAGTTAAATCTCCCTTTAGATTCAGGAGTTAGAAACACGTTTCTCCTAAGTGCTGCGTTTGGACATTTCTCAGTGAATGGGAGCCTATGCTGTAAGGAGAACTGTCTGCTTGTGAAACCAAAACGGAGCTACCTAACAGAACGGTCTTCAATGTGTGCATTCAACTTACCTAGTTAAACCCGTGTGTTGAACGGGAAGTCTGGAAACGCTTTCTGTGGAGAGATCTCAAAACATGCATTTCCAGCACTATTCCCGCATATAACGAAATAGCAGTAAAACCCTGCCTAAAACACAGAAGCAACATATACTTCAATCTGCTCTGCTGTGCGTTTGTTCAGCTAAGTGAGTTAAATCTCCCTTTAGATTCAGGAGTTAGAAACACGTTTCTCCTAAGAGCTGTGTTTGGACATTTCTCAGTGAATGGGAGCCTATGATGTAAGGGGATCACTCTGCTTGGGAAACCAAAATGGAGCTACGTAACAGAACGGTCTTAAATGTGTGCATTGAACTTACCGAGTTGAACTCGTGTGTTGAAGGGGAAGTCTGGAAACGCTTTCTGTGGAGAGATCTCAAAACAGGCATTTCCAGCACTATTCCCGCATTTAACGAAATAGCTGTAAAACTCTGCCTAAAACACAGAAGCAACGTATCATTCAATCTGCTCTGCTGTGCGTTTGTTCAGCTAAGTGAGTTAAATCTCACCTTAGATTCAGGAGTTAGAAACACGTTTCTGCTAAGAGCTGCGTTTGGACATTTCTCAGTGAATGGGAGCCTATGCTGTAAGGAGAACTGTCTGCTTGTGAAACCAAAACGGAGCTACCTAACAGAACGGTCTTCAATGTGTACATTCAACTTACAGAGTTAAAGCTGTGTGTTGAAGGGGAAGTCTGGAAACGCTTTCTGTGGAGAGATCTCAAAACAGGCATTTCCAGCACTATTCCCCCATATAACGAAATAGCAGTAATACTCTGCCTAAAACACAGAAGCAACGTATCCTTCAATCTGCTCTGCTTTGTGTTTGTTCAGCTAAGTGAGTTAAATCTCCCTTTTGATTCACGAGTTAGAAACACGTTTCTGCTTAGAGCTGCGTTTGGACATTTCTCAGTGAATGGGAGCCTATGCTGTAGGGAGAACTGTCTGCTTGTGAAACCTAAACGGAGCTACCTAACAGAACGGTCTTCAATGTGTGCATTCAACTTACCGAGTTAAAGCCGTGTGTTGAAGGGGAAGTCTGGAAACGCTTTCTGTGGAGAGATCTCAAAACAGGCATTTCCAGCACTATTCCCGCATATAACAAAACAGCAGTAATACTCTGCCTAAAACACAGAAGCAACGTATCCTTCAATCTGCTCTGCTTTGTGTTTGTTCAGCTAAGTGAGTTAAATCTCCCTTTAGATTCAGGAATTAGAAACACGGTTCTGCTAAAAGCTGCGTTTGGACATATTTCAGTGAATGGGAGCCTATGCTGTAAGGAGAACTGTCTGCTTGTGAAACCTAAACGGATCTACCTAACAGAACGGTCTTCAATGTGTGCATTCAACTTAGAGATTTAAACTCGTGTGTTGAAGGGGAAGTCTGGAAACGCTTTCTGTGGAGAGATCTCAAAACAGGAATTTCCAGCACTATTCCGGCATATAACGAAATAGCAGTAAAACTCTGCCTAAAACACAGAAGCAATGTATCCTTCAATCTGCTCTGCTGTGCGTTTGTTCAGCTAAGTGAGTTAAATCTCCCTTTAGATTCAGGAGTTATAAACACGTTTCTGCTAAGGGCTGCGTTTGGACATTTCTCAGTGAATGGGAGCCTATGCTGTAAGGAGAACTGTCTGCTTGTGAAACCAAAACGGAGCTACCTAACAGAACGGTCTTCAATGTGTGCATTCAACTTACCGAGTTAAACTCCTGTGTTGAATGGGAAGTCTGGAAACATTTTCTGTGGGGAGATCTCAAAACGGCATTTCCAGCACTGTTTCCACATATTACGAAATAGAAGTAAAACTCTGCCTAAATCACAGCAGCAACGTATCCTTCAATCTGCTCTGCTCTGCGTTTGTTCAGCTACGTGAGTTAAATCTCCCTTTAGATTCAGGAGTTAGAAACACGTTTCTCCTAAGTGCTGCGTTTGGACATTTCTCAGTGAATGGGAGCCTATGCTGTAAGGAGAACTGTCTGCTTGTGAAACCAAAACGGAGCTACCTAACAGAACGGTCTTCAATGTGTGCATTCAACTTACCGAGTTAAACCCGTGTGTTGAACGGGAAGTCTGGAAACGCTTTCTGTGGAGAGATCTCAAAACATGCATTTCCAGCACTATTCCCGCATATAACGAAATAGCAGTAAAACCCTGCCTAAAACACAGAAGCAACATATCCTTCAATCTGCTCTGCTGTGCGTTTGTTCAGCTAAGTGAGTTAAATCTCCCTTTAGATTCAGGAGTTAGAAACACGTTTCTCCTAAGAGCTGTGTTTGGACATTTCTCAGTGAATGGGAGCCTATGATGTAAGGGGATCACTCTGCTTGGGAAACCAAAATGGAGCTACGTAACAGAACGGTCTTAAATGTGTGCATTGAACTTACCGAGTTGAACTCGTGTGTTGAAGGGGAAGTCTGGAAACGCTTTCTGTGGAGATATCTCAAAACAGGCATTTCCAGCACTATTCCCGCATTTAACGAAATAGCTGTAAAACTCTGCCTAAAACACAGAAGCAACGTATCATTCAATCTGCTCTGCTGTGCGTTTGTTCAGCTAAGTGAGTTAAATCTCACCTTAGATTCAGGAGTTAGAAACACGTTTCTGCTAAGAGCTGCGTTTGGACATTTCTCAGTGAATGGGAGCCTATGCTGTAAGGAGAACTGTCTGCTGGTGAAACCAAAACGGAGCTACCTAACAGAACGGTCTTCAATGTGTACATTCAACTTACCGAGTTAAAGCCGTGTGTTGAAGGGGAAGTCTGGAAACGCTTTCTGTGGAGAGATCTCAAAACAGGCATTTCCAGCACTATTCCCGCATATAACGAAATAGCAGTAATACTCTGCCTAAAACACAGAAGCAACGTATCCTTCAATCTGCTCTGCTTTGTGTTTGTTCAGCTAAGTGAGTTAAATCTCCCTTTTGATTCACGAGTTAGAAACACGTTTCTGCTTAGAGCTGCGTTTGGACATTTCTCAGTGAATGGGAGCCTATGCTGTAGGGAGAACTGTCTGCTTGTGAAACCTAAACGGAGCTACCTAACAGAACGGTCTTCAATGTGTGCATTCAACTTACCGAGTTAAAGCCGTGTGTTGAAGGGGAAGTCTGGAAACGCTTTCTGTGGAGAGATCTCAAAACAGGCATTTCCAGCACTATTCCCGCATATAACAAAACAGCAGTAATACTCTGCCTAAAACACAGAAGCAACGTATCCTTCAATCTGCTCTGCTTTGTGTTTGTTCAGCTAAGTGAGTTAAATCTCCCTTTAGATTCAGGAATTAGAAACACGGTTCTGCTAAGAGCTGCGTTTGGACATATTTCAGTGAATGGGAGCCTATGCTGTAAGGAGAACTGTCTGCTTGTGAAACCTAAACGGATCTACCTAACAGAACGGTCTTCAATGTGTGCATTCAACTTACCGAGTTAAATTCGTGTGTGGAAGGGGAAGTCTGGAAACGCATTCTGTGGAGAGATCTCAAAACAGGCATTTCCAGCACTATTTCCGCATATAACGAAATAGCAGTAAAACTCTGCCTAAAACACAGAAGCAACGTATCCTTCAATCTGCTCTGCTGTGCGTTTTTTCAGCTAAGTGAGTTAAATCTCCCTTTAGATTCAGTAGTTAGAAACACGTTTCTGCTAAAGCTGCGTTTGGACATTTCTCAGTGAACGGGAGCCTATGCTCTAAGGAGAACTGTCTGCTAGTGAAACCAAAACGGATCTACCAAACAGAACGGTCTTCAATGTGTGCATTCAACTTACCGAGTTAAACTCGTGTGTTGAAGGGGAAGTCTGGAAACGCTTTCTGTGGAGAGATCTCAAAACAGGCATTTCCAGCACTATTCCCGCATATAACGAAATAGCAGTAAAATTCTGCCTAAAACACAGAAGCAACATATCTTACAATCTGCTCTGCTGTGCGTTTGTTCAGCTAAATGTGTTAACTCGCCCTTTAGATTCAGGAGTTAGAAACACGTTTCTGCTAATAGCTGCGTTTGGACATTTCTCAGTGAATGGGAGCCTATGCTCTAAGGAGAACTGTCTGCTTGTGAAACCAAAGCGCAGCTACCTAACAGAACGGTCTTCAATGTGTGCATTCAAATTACCGAGTTAAGCTCGTGTGTTGAAGGGGAAGCCTGGAAACGCTTTCTGTGGAGAGATCTCAAAACAGGCATTTCCACCACAATTCCTGCATATAACGAAATAGCAGTAAAACTCTGCCTAAAACACAGAAGCAACGTATCCTTCAATCTGCTGTGCTGTGCGTTTTTTCAGCTAAGTGAGTTAAATCTCCCTTTAGATTCAGGTGTTAGAAACAAGTTTCTGCTGAGAGCTGGGTTTGGACATTTCTCAGGGAATGGGAGCCTATGCTGTAAGGAGAACTGTCTGCTTGTGAAACCAAAACGGATCTACATAACAGAACGGTCTTCAATGTGTGCATTCAACTTACCGAGTTAAGCTCGTGTGTTGAAGGGGAAGCCTGGAAACGCTTTCTGTGGAGAGATCTCAAAACAGGCATTTCCAGCAAAATTCCCGCATATAACGAAAGCGTAGTAAAACTCTGCCTAAAACACAGAAGCAACGTATCCTTCAATCTGCTCTGCTGTGCGTTTGTTCAGCTAAGTGAGTTAAATCTCCCTTTAGATTCAAGAGTTAGAAACACGTTTCTGCTAAGAGCTGCGTTTGGACATTTCTCAGTGAATGGAATCCTATGTTGTAAGGAGAACTGTCTGCTTGTGAAACCAAAACGGATCTACCTAACAGAACGGTCTTCAATGTGTGCATTCATTTTACCGAGTTAAACTCGTGTGTTGAAGGGTAAGTCTTGAAACGCTTTCTGTGGAGAGATCTCAAAACAGGCATTTTCAGCAGTATTCCAGCATATAACGAAATAGCAGTAAAACTCTGCCTAAAACACAGAAGCAACATATCCTACAATCTGCTCTGCTGTGCGTGTGTTCAGCTAAGTGTGATAAATCTCCCTTTAGATTCAGGAGTTAGAGACAGGTTTCTGCTAATAGCTGCGTTTGGACATTTCTCAGTGAATGGGAGCCTATGCTGTAAGGAAAACTCTCTGATTGTGAAACCAAAACGGAGCTACCTAACAGAACGGTCTTCAATGTGTGCATTCAACTTACCGAGTTAAACTCCTGTGTTGAAGGGGAAGTCTGGAAACGCTTTCTGTGGAGAGATCTCAAAACAGGCATTTCCATCACTATTCCCGCATATAACAATATAGAAGTAAAACTCTGCCTAAAACACAAAAGCAACGTATCCTTCAATCTGCTCTGCTGTGCGATTGTTCAGCTAAGTGTGTTAAATCTCCCTTTAGATTCAGGAGTCAGAAACACGTTTCTGCTAAGAGCTGCGTTTGGACATTTCTCAGTGAATGGGAGCCTATGCTGTAAGGAGAACTCTCTGCTTGTGAAACCAAAACGGAGGTAACTAACAGAACGGTCTTCAATGTGTGCATTCAACTTACAGAGTTAAACTCGAGTGTTGAAATGTAAGTCAGGAAAAGCGTTCTGTGGAGAGATCTCAAAACAGGCATTTCCAGCACTATTCCCGCATATAACGAAATGGAAGTAAAACTCTGCCTAAAACACAGAAGCAACGTATCCTTCAATCTGCTCTGCTGTGCCTTTGTTCAGCTAAGTGAGTTAAATCTCCCTTTAGATTCAGGAGTTAGATACAAGTTTCTGCTAAGAGCTGCGTTTGGACATTTCTCAGTGAATGGGAGCCTATGCTGTAAGGGGAAGTGTCTGCTTGTGAAACCAAAACGGATCTACCTAACAGAACGGTCTTCAATGTGTGCATTCATCTTACCGAGTTAAACTCGTGTGTTGAAGGGGAAGTCTGGAAACGCTTTCTGTGGAGAGATCTCAAAACAGGCATTTCCAGCACTATTCCCGCATATAACGAAATAGCAGTAAAACTCTGACTAAAACACAGAAGCAACGTATCCTTCAATCTGCTCTGCTGTGCGTTTGTTCAGCTAAGTGAGTTAAATCTCCCTTTAGATTCAGGAGTCAGAAACACGTTTCTGCTAAGAGCTGCGTTTGGACATTTCTTAGTGAATGGGAGCCTATGCTGTAAGGAGAACTGTCTGCTTGTGAAACCAAAACGGAGCTACCTAACAGAACGGTCTTCAATGTGTGCATTCAACTTACCGAGTTAAACTCGAGTGTTGAAATGGAAGTCAGGAAACGCGTTCTGTGCAGAGAACTCAAAACAGGATTTCCAGCACTATTCCCGCATATAACGAAATGGCAGTAAAACTCTGCCTAAAACACAGAAGCAACGTATCCTTCAATCTGCTCTGCTGCGCGTTTGTTCAGCTAAGTGAGTTAAATCTCCCTTTAGATTCAGGATTTAGATACAAGTTTCTGCTAAGAGCTGCGTTTGGACATTTCTCAGTGAATGGAAGCCTATGCTGTAAGGAGAACTGTCTGCTTGTGAAACCAAAACGGAGGTACCTAACAGAACCGTCTTCAATGTGTGCATTCAACTTACCGAGTTAAACTCGTGTGTTGTAGGGGAAATCTGGAAACGCTTTCTGTTGAGAGATCTCAAAACAGGCATTTCCATCACTATTCCCTCATATAACGAAATAGCAGTAAAACTCTGCCTAAAACACAAAAGCAACGTATCCTTCAATCTGCTCTGCTGTGCGTTTGTTCAGCTAAGTGAGTTAAATCTCCCTTTAGATTCAGGATTTAGAAACACGTTTCTGCTAAGTGTTGCGTTTGGACATTTCTCAGTGAATGGGAGCCTATGGTGTAAGGTGAACTGTCTGCTTGTGAAACCAAAACGGAGCTACCTAACAGAACGGTCTTCAATGTGTGCATTCAACTTACCGAGTTAAGCACGTGTGTTGAAGGGGAAGTCTGGAAACGATTTCTGTGGAGAGATCTCAAAACAGGCATTTCCAGCACTATTCCCGCATATAACGAAATAGAAGTAAAACTCTGCCTAAAACACAGAAGCAACGTATCCTTCAATCTGCTCTGCTGTGCGATTGTTCAGCTAAGTGAGATAAATCTCCCTTTAGATTCAGGAGTTAGATACAAGTTTCTGCTAAGAGCTGCGTTTGGACAATTCTCAGTGAATGGGAGCCTATGCTCTAAGGAGAACTGTCTGCTTGTGAAACCGAAACGGAGCTACCTAACAGAACGGTCTTCAATGTTTGCATTCAACTTACCGAGTTAAGCTCGTGTGTTGAAAGGGAAGACTGGAAACGCTTTCTGTGGAGAGATCTCAAAACAGGCATTTCCAGCACTATTCCCGCATATAACGAAATAGCAGTAAAACTCTGCCTAAACACAGAAGAAACATATCCGTCAATCTGCTGTGCTGTGCGTTTTTTCAGCTAAGTGAGTTAAATCTCCCTTTAGATTCAGGAGTTAGAAACACGTTTCTGCTAAGAGCTGCGTTTGGACATTTCTCAGTGAATGGGAGCCTATGCTCTAAGGAGAACTGTCTGCTAGTGAAACCAAAACGCATCAACCTAACAGAACGGTCTTCAATGTGTGCATTCAACTTACTGAGTTAAACTCGTGTGTTGAAGGGGAAGTCTGGAAACGCTTTCTGTTGAGAGATCTCAAAACAGTCTTTTCCAGCACTATTCCCTCATATAACGAAATAGCAGTAAAACTCTGCCTAAAACACAGAAGCAACGTATCCTTCAATCTGCTCTGCTGTGCGTGTGTTCAGCTAAGTGAGTTAAATCTCTCTTTAGATTCAGGAGTTAGAAACACGTTTCTGCTAAGAGCTGTGTTTGGACATTTCTCAGTGAATGGAATCCTATGTTGTAAGGAGAACTGTCTGCTTGTGAAACCAAAACGGATCTACCTAACAGAACGGTCTTCAAAGTGTGCATTCCTTTTACCGAGTTAAACTCGTGTGTTGAAGGGGAAGTCTGGAAAAGCTTTCTGTGGAGAGATCTCAAAACAGGCATTTCCAGCACTATTCCCGCATATAACGAAATAGCAGTAAAACTCTGCCTAAAACACAGACGAAACATATCCTACAATCTGCTCTGTTGTGCATTTCTTCAGCTAAGTGTGTTAAATCTCCCTTTAGATTCAGGAGTTAGAAACACGTTTCTGCTAAGAGCTGCGTTTGGACATTTTTCAGTGAATGGGAGCCTATGCTGTAAGGAGAACTCTCTGCTTGTGAAACCAAAACGGAGCTATCTAACAGAACGGTCTTCAATGTGTGCACTCAACTTACAGAGTTAAACTCGAGTGCTGAAATGGAAGTCTGGAAACGCGTTCTGTGGAGAGATCTCAAAACAGGCATTTCCAGCACCATTCCCTCATATAACGAAATAGCAGTAAAAGTCTGCCTAAAACACAGAAGCAACGTATCCTTCAATCTGCTCTGCTGTGCGTTTGTTCACATAAGTGAGTTAAATCTCCCTTTAGATTCAGGAGTTAGAAACACTTTTCTGCTAAGAGCTGCGTTTGGACATTTCTCAGTGAATGAGAGCCTATGCTGTAAGGAGGACAGGCTGCTTGGGAAACCAAAACAGAGCTACCTAACAGAACGGTCTTCAATGTGTGCATTGATCTTACCGAGTTAAACTCGTCTGTTGAAGTGGAAGTCTGGAAACGCTTTCTATGGAGAGATCCCAAAACAGGCATTTCCAGCACTATTACCGCATATAATAAAGTAGCAGTAAAACTCTGCCTAAATCACAGAAGCAACGTGTCTTTCAATCTCCTCTGCTGTGCGTTTGTTCAGCTAAATGAGTTAAATCTCCCTTTAGATTCAGGAGTTAGAAACACGTTTCTGCTAAGGGCTGCGTTTGGACATTTCTCAGTGAATGGGAGCCTATGCTGTAAGGAGAACTGTCTGCTTGTGAAACCAAAACGGAGCTACCTAAAGAACGGTCTTCAATGTGTGCATTCAACTTACCGAGTTAAACCCGTGTGTTGAAGGGGAAGTCTGGAAACGCTTTCTCTGGAGAGACCTCAAAACAGGTATTTCTAGCACTTTTCCCGCATATAACGAATAACAGTAAAACTCTACCTAAAACACAGAAGCAACGTATCCTTCAATGTGCTCTGCTGTGCGGTTGTTCAGCTAAGTGAGTTAAATCTCCCTTTAGATTCAGGAGTTAGAAACACGTTTCTGCTAACAGCTGCGTTTGGACATTTCTCTGTGAATGGGAGCCTATGCTGTAAGGAGAACTGTCTGCTTGTGAAACCAAAGCGCAGCTACCTAACAGAACGGTCTTCAATGTGTGCATTCAACTTACTGAGTTAAGCTCGTGTGTTGAACGGGAAGACTGGAAACGATTTCTGTGGAGAGATCTCAAAACAGGCATTTCCACCACTATGCCCGCATATAACGAAATAGCAGTAAAACTCTGCCTAAAACACAGAAGTAACGTATCATTCAATCTGCACTGCTGTGCGTTTTTTCAGCTAAGTGAGTTAAATCTCCCTTTAGATTCAGGAGTCAGAAACACGTTTCTGCTAAGAGCTGCGTTTGGACATTTCTTAGTAAATGGGAGCCTATGCTGTAAGGAGAACTGTCTGCTTGTGAAACCAAAACGGAGCTACCTAACAGAACGGTCTTCAATGTGTGCATTCAACTAACCGAGTTAAACTCGAGTGTTGAAATGGAAGTCTGGAAACGCGTTCTGTGGAGAGATCTCAAAACAGGTATTTCCAGCACTATTACCGCATATAACGAAATGGCTGTAAAACTCTGCCTAAAACACAGAAGCAACGTATCCTTCAATCTGCTTTGCTGTGCGTTTGTTCAGCTAAGTGAGTTAAATCTCCCTTTAGATTCAGGAGTTAGAAACACGTTTCTGCTAAGAGCTGCGTTTGGACATTTCTCAGTGAACGGGAGCCTATGCTCTAAGGAGAACTGTCTGCTAGTGAAACCAAAACGGATCTACCAAACAGAACGGTCTTCAATGTGTGCATTCAACTTACCGAGTTAAACTCGTGTGTTGAAGGGGAAGTCTGGAAACGCTTTCTGTGGAGAGATCTCAAAACAGGCATTTCCAGCACTATTCCCGCATATAACGAAATAGCAGTAAAACTCTGCCTAAAACACAGAAGCAACATACCTTACAATCTGCTCTGCTGTGCGTTTGTTCAGCTAAATGTGTTAAATCGCCCTTTAGATTCAGGAGTTAGAAACACGTTTCTGCTAATAGCTGCGTTTGGACATTTCTCAGTGAATGGGAGCCTATGCTCTAAGGAGAACTGTCTGCTTGTGAAACCAAAGCGCAGCTACCTAACAGAACGGTCTTCAATGTGTGCATTCAAATTACAGAGTTAAACTCGTGTTTTGAAGCGGAAGTCTGGAAACGCTTTCTGTGGAGAGATCTCAAAACAGGCATTTCCATCACTATTCCCGCATATAACAAAATAGCAGTAAAACTCTGCCTACAACACAGAAGCAACGTATCCTTCAATCTGCTCTGCTGTGCGTTGGTTCAGCTAAGTGAGTTAAATCTCCCTTTAGATTCAGGAGTCAGAAACACTTTTCTGCTTAGAGCTGCGTTTGGACGTTTCTCAGTGAATGGGAGCCTATGCTGTAAGGAGAACTCTCTGCTTGTGAAACCAAAACGGAGCTAACTAACAGAACGGTCTTCAATGTGTGCATTCAACTTACCGAGTTAAACTCGAGTGTTGAAATGGAAGTCAGGAAAAGCGTTCTGTGGAGAGATCTCAAAACAGGCATTTCCAGCACTATTCCCGCATATAACGAAATGGCAGTAAAACTCTGCCTAAAACACAGAAGCAACGTATCCTTCAATCTGCTCTGCTGTGCATTTGTTCAGCTAAGTGAGTTAAATCTCCCTTTAGATTCAGGAGTTAGATACAAGTTTCTGCTAAGAGCTGCGTTTGGACATTTCTCAGTGAATGGGAGCCTATGCTCTAAGGAGAACTGTCTGCTTTTGAAACCAAAACGGAGCTACCTAACAGAACGGTCTTCAATGCGTGCATTCAACTTACCGAGTTAAATTCGTGTGTTGAAGGGGAAGTCTGGAAACTTTTTCTGTGGAGAGATCTCAAAACAGGCATTTCCAGCACTGTTCCCACATATAACGAAATATCATTAAAACTCTGCCTAAAACACAGAAGCAACGTATCCGTTAATCTGCTCTGCTGTGGCTTTGTTCAGCTAAGTGAGTTAAATCTCCCTTTAGATTCAGGAGTTAGAAACACGTTTATGCTAAGAGCTGGGTTTGGACATTTCTCAGTGAATTGGAGCCTATGCTGTAAGGAGAACTTTCTGCTTGTGAAACCAAAACGGAGCTACCTAACAGAACGGTCTTCAATGACTGCCTTCAACTTACCGAGTTAAACTCGTGTGTTGAAGGGGAAGTCTGGAAACGCTTTCTGTGGGGAGATCTCAAAGCAGGCATTTCCAGCATTATTCCCGCAAATAACGAAATAGCAGAAAAACTCTGCCTAAAACACAGCAGCAACGTATCCTTCAATCTGCTCTGCTGTGCGTTTGTTCAGCTAAGTGAGTTAAATCTCCCTTTAGATTCAGGAGTTAGAAACACGTTTCTGCTAAGAGCTGCGTTTGGACATTTCTCAGTGAATGGGAGCCTATGCTGTAAGGAGAACTGTCTGCTTGTGAAACCAAAACGGAGCTACCTAACAGAACGGACTTCAATGCGTGCATTCAACTTACAGAGTTAAATTCGTGTTTTGAAGGGGAAGTCTGGAAAAGTTTTCTGTGGAGAGATCTCAAAAGAGGCATTTCCAGCACTATTCCCGCATATAACGAAATAGCAGTAAAACTCTGCCTAAAACACAGAAGCAATGTATCCTTCAATCTGCTCTGCTGTGCCTTTGTTCAGCTAAGTGAGTTAAATCTCCCTTTAGATTCAGGAGTTAGAAACACGTCTCTGCTAAGAGCTGCGTTTGGACGTTTCTCATTGAATGGGAGTCTATGCTGTAAGGAGAACTGTTTGCTTGTGAAACCAAAACGGAGCTACCTAACAGAACGGTCTTCAATGTGTGCATTCAACTTACCGAGTTAAACTCGTGTGTTGAAGGGGAAGTCTGGAAACGCTTTCTGTGGAGAGATCTCAAAACAGGCATTTCCAGCACTATTCCCGCAAATAACGAAATAGCAGTAAAACTCTGCCTAAAACACAGAAGCAACGTATCCTTCAATCTGCTCTGCTGTGCGGTTGTTCAGCTAAGTGAGTTAAATCTCCCTTTAGATTCAGGAGTTAGAAACACGTTTCTGCTAACAGCTGCGTTTGGACATTTCTCTGTGAATGGGAGCCTATGCTGTAAGGAGAACTGTCTGCTTGTGAAACCAAAGCGCATCTACCTAACAGAACGGTCTTCAATGTGTGCATTCAACTTACTGAGTTAAGCTCGTGTGTTGAACGGGAAGACTGGAAACGATTTCTGTGGAGAGATCTCAAAACAGGCATTTCCACCACTATGCCCGCATATAACGAAATAGCAGTAAAACTCTGCCTAAAACACAGAAGTAACGTATCATTCAATCTGCACTGCTGTGCGTTTTTTCAGCTAAGTGAGTTAAATCTCCCTTTAGATTCAGGAGTCAGAAACACGTTTCTGCTAAGAGCTGCGTTTGGACATTTCTTAGTGAATGGGAGCCTATGCTGTAAGGAGAACTGTCTGCTTGTGAAACCAAAACGGAGCTACCTAACAGAACGGTCTTCAATGTGTGCATTCAACTAACCGAGTTAAACTCGAGTGTTGAAATGGAAGTCTGGAAACGCGTTCTGTGGAGAGATCTCAAAACAGGTATTTCCAGCACTATTACCGCATATAACGAAATGGCTGTAAAACTCTGCCTAAAACACAGAAGCAACGTATCCTTCAATCTGCTTTGCTGTGCGTTTGTTCAGCTAAGTGAGTTAAATCTCCCTTTAGATTCAGGAGTTAGAAACACGTTTCTGCTAAGAGCTGCGTTTGGACATTTCTCAGTGAACGGGAGCCTATGCTCTAAGGAGAACTGTCTGCTAGTGAAACCAAAACGGATCCACCAAACAGAACGGTCTTCAATGTGTGCATTCAACTTACCGAGTTAAACTCGTGTGTTGAAGGGGAAGTCTGGAAACGCTTTCTGTGGAGAGATCTCAAAACAGGCATTTCCAGCACTATTCCCGCATATAACGAAATAGCAGTAAAACTCTGCCTAAAACACAGAAGCAACATATCCTACAATCTGCTCTGCTGTGCGTGTGTTCAGCTAAGTGTGATAAATCTCCCTTTAGATTCAGGAGTTAGAAACAGGTTTCTGCTAATAGCTGCGTTTGGACATTTCTCAGTGAATGGGAGCCTATGCTGTAAGGAAAACTCTCTGCTTGTGAAACCAAAACGGAGCTACCTAACAGAACGGTCTTCAATGTGTGCATTCAACTTACCGAGTTAAACTCCTGTGTTGAAGGCGAAGTCTGGAAACGCTTTTTGTGGAGAGATCTCAAAACAGGCATTTCCATCACTATTCCCGCATATAACAATATAGAAGTAAAACTCTGCCTAAAACACAAAAGCAACGTATCCTTCAATCTGCTCTGCTGTGCGATTGTTCAGCTAAGTGTGTTAAATCTCCCTTTAGATTCAGGAGTCAGAAACACGTTTCTGCTAAGAGCTGCGTTTGGACATTTCTCAGTGAATGGGAGCCTATGCTGTAAGGAGAACTCTCTGCTTGTGAAACCAAAACGGAGCTAACTAACAGAACGGTCTTCAATGTGTGCATTCAACTTACAGAGTTAAACTCGAGTGTTGAAATGGAAGTCAGGAAAAGCGTTCTGTGGAGAGATCTCAAAACAGGCATTTCCAGCACTATTCCCGCATATAACGAAATGGAAGTAAAACTCTGCCTAAAACACAGAAGCAACGTGTCCTTCAATCTGCTCTGCTTTGCCTTTGTTCAGCTAAGTGAGTTAAATCTCCCTTTAGATTCAGGAGTTAGATACAAGTTTCTGCTAAGAGCTGCGTTTGGACATTTCTCAGTGAATGGGAGCCTATGCTGTAAGGAGAACTGTCTGCTTGTGAAACCAAAACGGATCTACCTAACAGAACGGTCTTCAATGTGTGCATTCATCTTACCGAGTTAAACTCGTGTGTTGAAGGGGAAGTCTGGAAACGCTTTCTGTGGAGAGATCTCAAAACAGGCAATTCCAGCACTATTCCCGCATATAACGAAATAGCAGTAAAACTCTGACTAAAACACAGAAGCAACGTATCCTTCAATCTGCTCTGCTGTGCGTTTGTTCAGCTAAGTGAGTTAAATCTCCCTTTAGATTCAGGAGTCAGAAACACGTTTCTGCTAAGAGCTGCGTTTGGACATTTCTTAGTGAATGGGAGCCTATGCTGTAAGGAGAACTGTCTGCTTGTGAAACCAAAACGGAGCTACCTAACAAAACGGTCTTCAATGTGTGCATTCAACTTACCGAGTTAAAGTCGAGTGTTGAAATGGAAGTCAGGAAACGCGTTCTGTGCAGAGAACTCAAAACAGGATTTCCAGCACTATTCCCGCATATAACGAAATGGCAGTAAAACTCTGCCTAAAACACAGAAGCAACGTATCCTTCAATCTGCTCTGCTGCGCGTTTGTTCAGCTAAGTGAGTTAAATCACCCTTTAGATTCAGGATTTAGATACAAGTTTCTGCTAAGTGCTGCGTTTGGACATTTCTCAGTGAATGGAAGCCTATGCTGTAAGGAGAACTGTCTGCTTGTGAAACCAAAACGGAGGTACCTAACAGAACGGTCTTCAATGTGTGCATTCAACTTACCGAGTTAAACTCGTGTGTTGTAGGGGAAATCTGGAAACGCTTTCTGTTGAGAGATCTCAAAACAGGCATTTCCATCACTATTCCCTCATATAACGAAATAGCAGTAAAACTCTGCCTAAAACACAGAAGCAACGTATCCTTCAATCTGCTCTGCTGTGCGTTTGTTCAGCTAAGTGAGTTAAATCTCCCTTTAGATTCAGGATTTAGAAACACGTTTCTGCTAAGTGTTGCGTTTGGACATTTCTCAGTGAATGGGAGCCTATGGTGTAAGGTGAACTGTCTGCTTGTGAAACCAAAACGGAGCTACCTAACAGAACGGTCTTCAATGTGTGCATTCAACTTACAGAGTTAAGCACGTGTGTTGAAGGGGAAGTCTGGAAACGATTTCTGTGGAGAGATCTCAAAACAGGCATTTCCAGCACTATTCCCGCATATAACGAAATAGAAGTAAAACTCTGCCTAAAACACAGAAGCAACGTATCCTTCAATCTGCTCTGCTGTGCGATTGTTCAGCTAAGTGAGTTAAATCTCCCTTTAGATTCAGGAGTTAGATACAAGTTTCTGCTAAGAGCTGCGTTTGGACAATTCTCAGTGAATGGGAGCCTATGCTCTAAGGAGAACTGTCTGCTTGTGAAACCGAAACGGAGCTACCTAACAGAACGGTCTTCAATGTTTGCATTCTACTTACCGAGTTAAGCTCGTGTGTTGAAAGGGAAGACTGGAAACGCTTTCTGTGGATAGATCTCAAAACAGGCATTTCCAGCACTATTCCCGCATATAACGAAATAGCAGTAAAACTCTGCCTAAACACAGAAGAAACATATCCGTCAATCTGCTGTGCTGTGCGTTTTTTCAGCTAAGTGAGTTAAATCTCCCTTTAGATTCAGGAGTTAGAAACACGTTTCTGCTAAGAGCTGCGTTTGGACATTTCTCAGTGAATGGGAGCCTATGCTCTAAGGAGAACTGTCTGCTAGTGAAACCAAAACGCATCAACCTAACAGAACGGTCTTCAATGTGTGCATTCAACTTACTGAGTTAAACTCGTGTGTTGAAGGGGAAGTCTGGAAACGCTTTCTGTTGAGAGATCTCAAAACAGTCTTTTCCAGCACTATTCCCTCATATAACGAAATAGCAGTAAAACTCTGCCTAAAACACAGAAGCAACGTATCCTTCAATCTGCTCTGCTGTGCGTGTGTTCAGCTAAGTGAGTTAAATCTCTCTTTAGATTCAGGAGTTAGAAACACGTTTCTGCTAAGAGCTGCGTTTGGACATTTCTCAGTGAATGGAATCCTATGTTGTAAGGAGAACTGTCTGCTTGTGAAACCAAAACGGATCTACCTAACAGAACGGTCTTCAAAGTGTGCATTCCTTTTACCGAGTTAAACTCGTGTGTTGAAGGGGAAGTCTGGAAAAGCTTTCTGTGGAGAGATCTCAAAACAGGCATTTCCAGCACTATTCCCGCATATAACGAAATAGCAGAAAAACTCTGCCTAAAACACAGACGAAACATATCCTACAATCTGCTCTGTTGTGCATTTCTTCAGCTAAGTGTGTTAAATCTCCCTTTAGATTCAGGAGTTAGAAACACGTTTCTGCTAAGAGCTGCGTTTGGACATTTTTCAGTGAATGGGAGCCTATGCTGTAAGGAGAACTCTCTGCTTGTGAAACCAAAACGGAGCTATCTAACAGAACGGTCTTCAATGTGTGCACTCAACTTACAGAGTTAAACTCGAGTGCTGAAATGGAAGTCTGGAAACGCGTTCTGTGGAGAGATCTCAAAACAGGCATTTCCAGCACCATTCCCTCATATAACGAAATAGCAGTAAAAGTCTGCCTAAAACACAGAAGCAACGTATCCTTCAATCTGCTCTGCTGTGCGTTTGTTCACATAAGTGAGTTAAATCTCCCTTTAGATTCAGGAGTTAGAAACACTTTTCTGCTAAGAGCTGCGTTTGGACATTTCTCAGTGAATGAGAGCCTATGCTGTAAGGAGGACAGGCTGCTTGGGAAACCAAAACAGAGCTACCTAACAGAACGGTCTTCAATGTGTGCATTGATCTTACCGAGTTAAACTCGTCTGTTGAAGTGGAAGTCTGGAAACGCTTTCTATGGAGAGATCCCAAAACAGGCATTTCCAGCACTATTACCGCATATAACAAAATAGCAGTAAAACTCTGCCTAAATCACAGAAGCAACGTGTCTTTCAATCTCCTCTGCTGTGCGTTTGTTCAGCTAAATGAGTTAAATCTCCCTTTAGATTCAGGAGTTAGAAACACGTTTCTGCTAAGGGCTGCGTTTGGACATTTCTCAGTGAATGGGAGCCTATGCTGTAAGGAGAACTGTCTGCTTGTGAAACGAAAACGGAGCTACCTAAAGAACGGTCTTCAATGTGTGCATTCAACTTACCGAGTTAAACCCGTGTGTTGAAGGGGAAGTCTGGAAACGCTTTCTCTGGAGAGACCTCAAAACAGGTATTTCTAGCAATTTTCCCGCATATAACGAATAACAGTAAAACTCTACCTAAAACACAGAAGCAATGTATCCTTCAATCTGCTCTGCTGTGCGTTTGTTCAGCTAATTGAGTTAAATCTCCCTATAGATTCAGGAGTTAGAAACACGTTTCTGCTAAGAGCTGCGTTTGGACATTTCTCAGTGAATGGGAGCCTATGCTGTAAGGAGAAGTGTCTGCTTCTGAAACCAAAACGGAGCTACCTAACAGAACGGTCTTCAATGTGTGCATTCAACTTACCGAGTTAAACTCCTGTGTTGAAGGGGAAGCTTGGAAACGCTTTCTGTGGAGAGATCTCAAAACAGGCATTTCCAGCACTATTCCCGCATATAACGCAATAGCAATAAAACTCTGCCTAAAACACAGAAGCAACGTATCTTTCAATCTGCTCTGCTGTGCGTTTGTTCAGCTAAGTGAGTTAAATCTCCCGTTAGATTCAGGTGTTAGAAACACGTTTCCGCTAAGAGCTGCGTTTATACAGTTCTCAGCGAATGGGAGCCTATGCTGTAAGGAGAAATGTCTGGTTGTGAAACAAAAAGGCAGCTACCAAGCAGAACGGTCTTCAATGTATGCATTCAACTTACAGAGTTAAACTCGTGTGTTGAAGGGGAAGTCTGGGAAAGCTTTCTGTGGAGAGATCTCAAAACAGGCATTTCCAGGACTATTCCCGCATATAAGGAAATAGCAGTAAAACTCTGCCTAAATCACAGAAGCAACGTATCCTTCAATCTGCTCTGCTGTGCGTTTGTTCAGCTAAGTGAGTTAAATCTCCCTTCAGATTCAGTAGTTAGTAACACGTTTCTGCTAAGAGCTGCGTTTGGACATTTCTCAGTGAATGGGAGCCTATGCTGTAAGGAGAACTGTCTGCTTCTGAAACCAAAAAGGAGCTACCTAACAGAACGGTCTTCAATGTGTTCATTCAACTTACCGAGTTAAACTCGTGTGTTGAAGGGGAAGTCTGGAAACGCTTTCTGTGGAGAGATCTCAAAACAGGCATTTCCAGCACTATTCCCGCATATAACGAAATAGCAGTAAAACTCTGCCTAAAACATAGAAGCAACGTATCCTTCAATCTCCTCTGCTGTGCGTTTGTTCAGATAAGTGAGTTAAACCTCCCTTTAGATTCAGGACTTAGAAACACGTTTCCGCTAAGAGCTGCGTTTGGACATTTCTCAGTGAATGGGAGCCTATGCTGTAAGGAGAACTGTCTGCTTCTGAAACCAAAAAGGAGCTACCTAACAGAACGGTCTTCAATGTGTGCATTCAACTTACCGAGTTAAACTCCTGTGTTGAATGGGAAGTCTGGAAACACTTTCTGTGGGGAGATCTCAAAACAGGCATTTCCAGCACTATTCCGGCATATAAGGAAATAGCAGTAAAAGTCTGCCTAAAACACAGAAGCAACGTATCCTTCAATCTGCTCTGTGTGCGTTTGTTCAGCTAAGTGAGTTAAATGTCCATTTAGATTCAGGAGTTAGAAACACGTTTCTGCTAATAGATGCGTTTGGACATTTCTCAGTGAATGGGAGCCTATGCTGTAAGGAGAACTGTCTGCTTGTGAAACCAAAACGGATCTACCTAGCAGAACGGTCTTCAATGTGTGCATTGAACTTACCGAGTTAAACCCGTGTGTTGAAGGGGAAGTCTGGAAACGTTTTCTGTGGAGAGATCTCAAAACAGGCATTTCCAGCACCATTCCCTCATATAACGAAATAGCAGTAAAAGTCTGCCTAAAACACAGAAGCACCGTATCCTTCAATCTGCTTTGCTGTGCGTTTGTTCACATAAGTGAGTTAAATCTCCCTTTAGATTCAGGAGTTAGAAACACTTTTCTGCTAAGAGCTGCGTTTGGACATTTCTCAGTGAATGGGATCCTATGCTGTAAGGAGGACAGGCTGCTTGGGAAACCAAAACACAGCTACCTAACAGAACGGTCTTCAATGTGTGCATTGATCTTACCGAGTTAAACTTGTCTGTTGAAGGGGAAGTCTGGAAACGCTTTCTATGGAGAGATCCCAAAACAGGCATTTCCAGCACTATTACCGCATATAACAAAATAGGAGTAAAACTCTCCCTAAATCACAGAAGCAACGTATCTTTCAATCTCCTCTGCTGTGCGTTTGTTCAGCTAAATGAGTTAAATCTCCCTTTAGATTCAGGAGTTAGAAACACGTTTCTGCTAAGGGCTGCGTTTGGACATTTCTCAGTGAATGGGAGCCTATGCTCTAAGGAGAACTGTCTGCTTGTGAAACCAAAACGGAGCTACCTAACAGAACGGTCTTCAATGTGTGCATTCAACTTACCGAGTTAAACCCGTGTGTTGAAGGGGAAGTCTGGAAACGCTTTCTCTGGAGAGACCTCAAAACAGGCATTTCTAGCACTTTTCCCGCATATAACGAATAGCAGTAAAACTCTACTTAAAACACAGAAGCAATGTATCCTTCAATCTGCTCTGCTGTGCGTTTGTTCAGCTAATTGAGTTAAATCTCCCTATAGATTCAGGAGTTAGAAACACGTTTCTGCTAAGAGCTGCGTTTGGACATTTCTCAGTGAATGGGTGCCTATGCTGTAAGGAGAACTGTCTGCTTGGGAAACCAAAACGGGGCTACCTATCAGAACGGTCTTCAATGTGTTCATTGAACTTACTGAGTTAAACTCGTGTGTTGAAGGGGATGTCTGGAAACGTTTTCTGTGGAGAGATCTCAAAACGGCATTTCCAGCACTGTTTCCACATATTACGAAATAGAAGTAAAACTCTGCCTAAATCACAGCAGCAACGTATCCTTCAATCTGCTCTGCTCTGCGTTTGTTCAGCTACGTGAGTTAAATCTCCCTTTAGATTCAGGAGTTAGAAACACGTTTCTCCTAAGTGCTGCGTTTGGACATTTCTCAGTGAATGGGAGCCTATGCTGTAAGGAGAACTGTCTCCTTGTGAAACCAAAACGGAGCTACCTAACAGAACGGTCTTCAATGTGTGCATTCAACTTACCGATTTAAACCCGTGTGTTGAACGGGAAGTCTGGAAACGCTTTCTGTGGAGAGATCACAAAACATGCATTTCCAGCACTATTCCCGCATATAACGAAATAGCAGTAAAACCCTGCCTAAAACACAGAAGCAACATATCCTTCAATCTGCTCTGCTGTGCGTTTGTTCAGCTAAGTGAGTTAAATCTCCCTTTAGATTCAGGAGTTAGAAACACGTTTCTGCTAAGAGCTGCGTTTGGACATTTCTCAGTGAATGGGAGCCTATGCTGTAAGGAGAACTGTCTGCTTGTGAAACCAAAACGGAGCTACCTAACAGAACGGTCTTCAATGTGTACATTCAACTTACCGAGTTAAAGCCGTGTGTTGAAGTGGAAGTCTGGAAACGCTTTCTGTGGAGAGATCTAAAAACAGGCATTTCCAGCACTATTCCCGCATATAACGAAATAGCAGTAAAACTCTGCCTAAAACACAGAAGCAACGTATCCTTCAATCTGCTCTGCTGTGCGGTTGTTCAGCTAAGTGAGTTAAATCTCCCTTTAGATTCAGGAGTTAGAAACACGTTTCTGCTAAGAGCTGCGTTTGGACATTTCTCTGTGAATGGGAGCCTATGCTGTAAGGAGAACTGTCTGCTTGTGAAACCAAAGCGCAGGTACCTAACAGAACGGTCTTCAGTGTGTGCATTCAACTTACTGAGTTAAGCTCGTGTGTTGAAGGGGAAGACTGGAAACGATTTCTGTGGAGAGATCTCAAAACAGGCATTTCCACCACTATGCCCGCATATAACGAAATAGCAGTAAAACTCTGCCTAAAACACAGAAGCAACGTATCATTCAATCTGCTCTGCTGTGCGTTTTTTCAGCTAAGTGAGTTAAATCTCCCTTTAGATTCAGGAGTCAGAAACACGTTTCTGCTAAGAGCTGCCTTTGGACATTTCTTAGTGAATGGGAGCCTATGCTGTAAGGAGAACTGTCTGCTTGTGAAACAAAAACGGAGCTACCTAACAGAACGGTATTCACTGTGTGCATTCAACTAACCGAGTTAAACTCGAGTGTTGAAATGGAAGTCTGGAAACGCGTTCTGTGGAGAGATCTCAAAACAGGTATTTCCAGCACTATTACCGCATATAACGAAATGGCTGTAAAACTCTGCCTAAAACACAGAAGCAACGTATCCTTCAATCTGCTTTGCTGTGCGTTTGTTCAGCTAAGTGATTTAAATCTCCCTTTAGATTCAGGAGTTAGAAACACGTTTCTGCTAAGAGCTGCGTTTGGACATTTCTCAGTGAACGGGAGCCTATGCTCTAAGGAGAACTGTCTGCTAGTGAAACCAAAACGGATCTACCAAACAGAACGGTCTTCAATGTGTGCATTCAACTTACCGAGTTAAACTCGTGTGTTGAAGGGGAAGTCTGGAAACGCTTTCTGTGGAGAGATCTCAAAACAGGCGTTTCCAGCACTATTCCCTCATATAACGAAATAGCAGTAAAACTCTGCCTAAAACACAGAAGCAACATATCTTACAATCTGCTCTGCTGTGCGTTTGTTCAGCTAAATGTGTTAAATCGCCCTTTAGATTCAGGAGTTAGAAACACGTTTCTGCTAATAGCTGCGTTTGGACATTTCTCAGTGAATGGGAGCCTATGCTCTAAGGAGAACTGTCTGCTTGTGAAACCAAAGCGCAGCTACCTAACAGAACGGTCTTCAATGTGTGCATTCAAATTACAGAGTTAAACTCGTGTTTTGAAGGGGAAGTCTGGAAACGCTTTCTGTGGAGAGATCTCAAAACAGGCATTTCCATCACTATTCCCGCATATAACAAAATAGCAGTAAAACTCTGCCTACAACACAGAAGCAACGTATCCTTCAATCTGCTCTGCTGTGCGTTGGTTCAGCTAAGTGAGTTAAATCTCCCTTTAGATTCAGGAGTCAGAAACACGTTTCTGCTTAGAGCTGCGTTTGGACGTTTCTCAGTGAATGGGAGCCTATGCTGTAAGGAGAACTCTCTGCTTGTGAAACCAAAACGGAGCTAACTAACAGAACGGTCTTCAATGTGTGCATTCAACTTACAGAGTTAAACTCGAGTGTTGAAATGGAAGTCAGGAAAAGCGTTCTGTGGAGAGATCTCAAAACAGGCATTTCCAGCACTATTCTAGCATATAACGAAATGGCAGTAAAACTCTCCCTAAAACACAGAAGCAACGTATCCTTCAATCTGCTGTGCTGTGCGTTTTTTCAGCTAAGTGAGGTAAATCTCCCTTTAGATTCAGGTGTTAGAAACAAGTTTCTGCTGAGAGCTGCGTTTGGACATTTCTCAGGGAATGGTAGCCTATGCTGTAAGGAGAACTGTCTGCTTGTGAAACCAAAACGGATCTACCTAACAGAACGGTCTTCAATGTGTGCATTCAACTTACCGAGTTAAGCTCGTGTGTTGAAGGGGAAGCCTGGAAACGCTTTCTGTGGAGAGATCTCAAAACAGGCATTTCCAGCAAAATTCCCGCATATAACGAAAGCGTAGTAAAACTCTGCCTAAAACACAGAAGCAACATATCCTACAATCTGCTCTGCTGTGCGTTTGTTCAGCTAAGTGTGATAAATCTCCCTTTAGATTCAGGAGTTAGAAACAGGTTTCTGCTAATAGCTGCGTTTGGACATTTCTCAGTGAATGGGACCCTATGCTGTAAGGAAAACTCTCTGCTTGTGAAACCAAAACGGAGCTACCTAACAGAACGGTCTTCAATGTGTGCATTCAACTTACCGAGTTAAACTCCTGTGTTGAAGGCGAAGTCTGGAAACGCTTTCTGTGGAGAGATCTCAAAACAGGCATTTCCATCACTATTCCCGCATATAACAATATAGCAGTAAAACTCTGCCTAAAACACAAAAGCAACGTATCCTTCAATCTGCTCTGCTGTGCGTTTGTTCAGCTAAGTGAGTTAAATCTCCCTTTAGATTCTGGAGTCAGAAACACGTTTCTGCTAAGAGCTGCGTTTGGACATTTCTTAGTGAATGGGAGCCTATGCTGTAAGGAGAACTGTCTGCTTGTGAAACCAAAACGGAGCTACCTAACAGAACGGCCTTCAATGTGTGCATTCAACTTACCGAGTTAAACTCGAGTGTTGTAAGGGAAGTCAGGAAACGCGTTCTGTGGAGAGAACTCAAAACAGGATTTCCAGCACTATTCCCGCATATAACGAAATGGCAGTAAAACTCTGCCTAAAACACAGAAGCAACGTATCCTTCAATCTTCTCTGCTGCGCGTTTGTTCAGCTAAGTGAGTTAAATCTCCCTTTAGATTCAGGATTTAGATACAAGTTTCTGCTAAGAGCTGCGTTTGGACATTTCTCAGTGAATGGAAACCTATGCTGTAAGGAGAACTGTCTGCTTGTGAAACCAAAACGGAGGTACCTAACAGAACGGTCTTCAATGTGTGCATTCAACTTACCGAGTTAAACTCGTGTGTTGTAGGGGAAATCTGGAAACGCTTTCTGTTGAGAGATCTCAAAACAGGCATTTCCATCACTATTCCCTCATATAACGAAATAGCAGTAAAACTCTGCCTAAAACACAGAAGCAACGTATCCTTCAATCTGCTCTGCTGTGCGTTTGTTCAGCTAAGTGAGTTAAATCTCCCTTTAGATTCAGGATTTAGAAACACGTTTCTGCTAAGTGTTGCGTTTGGACATTTCTCAGTGAATGGGAGCCTATGGTGTAAGGAGAACTGTCTGCTTGTGAAACCAAAACGGAGCTACATAACAGAACGGTCTTCAATGTGTGCATTCAACTTACAGATTTAAGCACGTGTGTTGAAGGGGAAGTCTGGAAACGATTTCTGTGGAGAGATCTCAAAACAGGCATTTCCAGCACTATTCCCGCATATAACGAAATAGAAGTAAAACTCTGCCTAAAACACAGAAGCAACGTATCCTTCAATCTGCTCTGCTGTGCGATTGTTCAGCTAAGTGAGTTAAATCTCCCTTTAGATTCAGGAGTTAGAAACACGTTTCTGCTAAGAGCTGCGTTTGGACATTTCTCAGTGAATGGGAGCCTATGCCGTAAGGAGAACTGTCTGCTTGTGAAACCGAAACGGAGCAACCTAACAGAACGGTCTTCAATGTGTGCATTCAAGTTACCGAGTTAAACTCGTGTGTTGAAGGGGAAGTGTGGAAACCCTTTCTGTGGAGAGATCTCAAAACAGGCATTTCCAGCACTATTCCCGCATATAACTTAATAGCAGTAAAACTCTGTCTAAAACACAGAAGCAACGTATCCTTCAATCTGCTCTGCTGTGCGTTTGTTCAGCTAAGTGAGTTAAATCTCCCTTTAGATTCAGGAGTTAGAAACACGTTTCTGCTAAGAGCTGCGTTTGGACATTTCTCAGTTAATGGAATCCTATGTTGTAAGGAGAACTGTCTGCTGGTGAAACCAAAACGGATCTACCTAAGAGAACGGTCTTCAATGTGTGCATTCATTTTACCGAGTTAAACTCGTGTGTTGAAAGGGAAGTCTGGAAAAGCTTTCTGTGGAGAGATCTCAAAACAGGCATTTCCAGCACTATTCCCGCATATAACGAAATAGCAGTAAAACTCTGCCTAAAACACAGAAGCAACATATCCTGCAATCTGCTCTGCTGTGCGTTTGTTCAGATAAGTGTGTTAAATCTCCCTTTAGATTCAGGAGTTAGAAACACGTTTCTGCTAAGTGCTGCGTTTGGACATTTCTCAGTGAATGGGAGCCTATGCTGTAAGGAGAACTGTCTGCCTGTGAAACCAAAGCGCAGCTACCTAACAGAACGGTCTTCAATGTGTGCATTCAACTTACAGAGTTAAACTCGTGTTTTGAAGGGGAAGTCTGGAAACGTTTTCTGTGGAGAGATCTCAAAACAGGCATTTCCAGCACTATTCCCGCATATAACAAAATAGCAGTAAAACTCTGCCTAAAACACAGAAGCAACGTATCCTTCAATCGGCTCGGCTGTGCGTTTGTTCAGCTAAGTGAGATAAATCTCCCTTTAGATTCAGGAGTCAGAAACACGTTTCTGCTTAGAGCTGCGTTTGGACGTTTCTCAGTGAATGGGAGCCTATGCTGTAAGGAGAACTCTCTGCTTGTGAAACCAAAACGGAGCTAATTAACAGAACGGACATCAATGTGTGCATTCAACTTACCGAGTTAAACTCGAGTGTTGAAATGGAAGTCAGGAAAAGCGTTCTGTGGAGAGATCTCAAAAAAGGCATTTCCAGCACTATTCCCGCATATAACGAAAAGGCAGTAAAACTCTGCCTAAAACACAGAAGCAACGTATCCTTCAATCTGCTCTGCTGTGCGATTGTTCAGCTAAGTGAGTTAAATCTCCCTTTAGATTCAGGAGTTAGATACAAGTTTCTGCTAAGAGCTGCGTTTGGACAATTCTCAGTGAATGGGAGCCTATGCTCTAAGGAGAACTGTCTGCTTGTGAAACCGAAATGGAGCTAACTAACAGAACGGTCTTCAATTTTTGCATTCAACTTACCGAGTTAAGCTCGTGTGTTGAAAGGGAAGACTGGAAACGCTTTCTGTGGAGAGATCTCAAAACAGGCATTTCCAGCACTATTCCCGCATATAACGAAATAGCAGTAAAACTCTGCCTAAACACAGAAGAAACATATCCGTCAATCTGCTGTGCTGTGCGTTTTTTCAGCTAAGTGAGTTAAATCTCCCTTTAGATTCAGGAGTTAGAAACACGTTTCTGCTAAGAGCTGCGTTTGCACATTTCTCAGTGAATGGGAGCCTATGCTCTAAGGAGAACTGTCTGCTAGTGAAACCAAAACGCATCAACCTAACAGAACGGTCTTCAATGTGTGCATTCAACTTACTGAGTTACACTCGTGTGTTGAAGGGGAAGTCTGGAAACGCTTTCTGTAGAGAGATATCAAAACAGTCTTTTCCAGCACTATTCCCTCATATAACGAAATAGCAGTAAAACTCTGCCTAAAACACAGAAGCAACGTATCCTTCAATCTGCTCTGCTGTGCGTGTGTTCAGCTAAGTGAGTTAAATCTCTCTTTAGATTCAGGAGTTAGAAACACGTTTCTGCTAAGAGCTGCGTTTGGACATTTCTCAGTGAATGGAATCCTATTTTGTAAGGAGAACTGTCTGCTTGTGAAACCAAAACGGATCTACCTAACAGAACGGTCTTCAAAGTGTGCATTCCTTTTACCGAGTTAAACTCGTGTGTTGAAGGGGAAGTCTGGAAACGCTTTCTGTGGAGAGATCTCAAAACAGGCATTTCCAGCACTATTCCCGCATATAACGAAATAGCAGTAAAACTCTGCCTAAAACACAGACGAAACATAGCCTACAATCTGCTCTGTTGTGCATTTCTTCAGCTAAGTGTGTTAAATCTCCCTTTAGATTCAGGAGTTAGAAACACGTTTCTGCTAAGAGCTGCGTTTGGACATTTTTCAGTGAATGGGAGCCTATGCTGTAAGGAGAACTCTCTGCTTGTGAAACCAAAACGGAGCTATCTAACAGAACGGTCTTCAATGTGTGCACTCAACTTACAGAGTTAAACTCGAGTGCTGAAATGGAAGTCTGGAAACGCGTTCTGTGGAGAGATCTCAAAACAGGCATTTCCAGCAACATTCCCTCATATAACGAAATAGCAGTAAAAGTCTGCCTAATACACAGAAGCAACGTATCCTTCAATCTGCTCTGCTGTGCGTTTGTTCACATAAGTGAGTTAAATCTCCCTTTAGATTCAGGAGTTAGAAACACTTTTCTGCTAAGAACTGCGTTTGGATATTTCTCAGTGAATGGGAGCCTATGCTGTAAGGAGGACAGGCTGCTTGGGAAACCAAAACAGAGCTACCTAACAGAACGGTCTTCAATGTGTGCATTGATCTTACCGAGTTAAACTCGTCTGTTGAAGTGGAAGTCTGGAAAGGCTTTCTATGGAGAGATCCCAAAACAGGCATTTCCAGCACTATTACCGCATATAACAAAAGAGCAGTAAAACTCTGCCTAAATCACAGAAGCAACGTATTTTTCAATCTCCTCTGCTGTGCGTTTGTTCAGCTAAATGAGTTAAATCTCCCTTTAGATTCAGGAGTTAGAAACACGTTTCTGCTAAGGGCTGCGTTTGGACATTTCTCAGTGAATGGGAGCCTATGCTGTAAGGAGAACTGTCTGCTTGTGAAACCAAAACGGAGCTACCTAAAGAACGGTCTTCAATGTGTGCATTCAACTTACCGAGTTAAACCCGTGTGTTGAAGGGGAAGTCTGGAAACGCTTTCTCTGGAGAGACCTCAAAACAGGTATTTCTAGCACTTTTCCCGCATATAACGAATAGCAGTAAAACTCTACCTAAAACACAGAAGCAATGTATCCTTCAATCTGCTCTGCTGTGCGTTTGTTCAGCTAATTGAGGTAAATCTCCCTATAGATTCAGGAGTTAGAAACACGTTTCTGCTAAGAGCTGCGTTTGGACATTTCTCAGTGAATGGGAGCCTATGCTGTAAGGAGAAGTGTCTGCTTCTGAAACCAAAACGGAGCTACCTAACAGAACGGTCTTCAGTGTGTGCATTCAACTTACCGAGTTAAACTCCTGTGTTGAAGGGGAAGTCTGGAAACGCTTTCTGTGGAGAGATCTCAAAACAGGCATTTCCAGCACTATTCCCGCATATAACGCAATAGCAGTAAAACTCTGCCTAAAACACAGAAGCAACGTATCTTTCAATCTGCTCTGCTGTGCGTTTGTTCAGCTAAGTGAGTTAATTCTCCCGTTAGATTCAGGTGTTAGAAACACGTTTCCGCTAAGAGCTGCGTTTATACATTTCTCAGCGAATGGGAGCCAATGCTGTAAGGAGAACTGTCTGGTTGTGAAACAAAAACGCAGCTACCAAACAGAACGGTCTTCAATGTATGCATTCAACTTACAGAGTTAAACTCGTGTGTTGAAGGGGAAGTCTGGAAAAGCTTTCTGTGGAGAGATCTCAAAACAGGCATTTCCAGGACTATTCCCGCATATAAGGAAATAGCAGTAAAACTCTGCCTAAATCACAGAAGCAACGTATCCTTCAATCTGCTCTGCTGTGCGTTTGTTCAGCTAAGTGAGTTAAATCTCCCTTCAGATTCAGTAGTTAGAAACACGTTTCTGCTAAGAGCTGCGTTTGGACATTTCTCAGTGAATGGGAGCCTATGGTGTAAGGAGAATTGTCTGCTTCTGAAACCAAAAAGGAGCTACCTAACAGAACGGTCTTCAATGTGTGCATTCAACTTACCGAGTTAAACTCGTGTGTTGAAGGTGAAGTCTGGAAACGCTTTCTGTGGAGAGATCTCAAAACAGGCATTTCCAGCACTATTTCCGCATTTAACGAAATAGCAGTAAAACTCTGCCTAAAACATAGAAGCAACGTATCCTTCAATCTGCTCTGCTGTGCGTTTGTTCAGATAAGTGAGTTAAACCACCCTTTAGATTCAGGAGTTAGAAACACGTTTCCGCTAAGAGCTGCGTTTATACATTTCTCAGTGAATGGGAGCCTATGCTGTAAGGAGAACAGTCTGGTTGTGAAACCAAAACGGAGCTACCTAACAGAACGGTCTTCAATGTGTGCATTCAATTTATAGAGTTAAACTCGTGTGTTGAAGGGGAAGTCTGGAAACGCTTTCTGTGGAGAGATCTGAAAACAGGAATTTCCAGCACAATTCCGGCATATAGCGAAATAGCAGTAAAACTCTGCCTAAAACACAGAAGCAATGTATCCTTCAATCTGCTCTGCTGTGCGTTTGTTCAGCTAAGTGAGTTAAATCTCCCTTTAGATTCAGGAGTTATAAACACGTTTCTGCTAAAGGCTGCGTTTGGACATTTCTCAGTGAATGGGAGCCTATGCTGTAAGGAGAACTGTCTGCTTGTGAAACCAAAACGGAGCTACCTAACAGAACGGTCTTCAATGTGTGCATTCAACTTAACGAGTTAAACTCCTGTGTTGAATGGGAAGTCTGGAAACACTTTCTGTGGGGAGATCTCAAAACAGTCACTTCCAGCACTATTCCCGCATATAACGAAGTAGCAGTAAAACTCTGCCTAAAACAAAGAAGCAACGTATCCTTCAATCTGCTCTGCTGTGCGTTTGTTCAGCTAAGTGAGTTAATCTCCCTTGAGATTCAGGAGTTAGAAACACGTTTCTGCTAAGAGCTGCGTTTGAACCTTTCTCAGGGAATGGGAGCCTATGCTGTAAGGAGAACTGTCTGCTTGTGAAACCAAAACGGAGCTACCTAACAGAACGGTCTTCAATGTGTGCATTCAACTTACCGAGTTAAACCGGTGTGTTGAAGGGGAAGTCTGGAAACGCCTTCTGTGGAGAGATTACAAAACAGGCATTTCCAGCACTAGTCCCGCATATAAGGAAATAGCAGTAAAAGTCTGCCTAAAACACAGAAGCAACGTATCCTTCAATCTGCTCTGTGTGCGTTTGTTCAGCTAAGTGAGTTAAATGTCCATTTAGATTCAGGAGTTAGAAACACGTTTCTGCTAAGAGATGCGTTTGGACATTTCTCAGTGAATGGGAGCCTATGTTGTAAGGAGAACTGTCTGCTTGTGAAACCAAAACGGAGCTACCTAACAGAACGGTCTTCAATGTGTGCATTGAACTTACCGAGTTAAACCCGTGTGTTGAAGGGGAAGTCTGGAAACGTTTTCTGTGGAGAGATCTCAAAACAGGCATTTCCAGCACCATTCCCTCATATAACGAAATAGCAGTAAAAGTCTGCCTAAAACACAGAAGCACTGTATCCTTCAATCTGCTCTGCTGTGCGTTTGTTCACATAAGTGAGTTAAATCTCCCTTTAGATTCAGTAGTTAGAAACACTTTTCTGCTAAGAGCTGCGTTTGGACATATCTCAGTGAATGGGAGCCTATGCTGTAAGGAGGACAGGCTGCTTGGGAAACCAAAACCGAGCTACCTAACAGAACGGTCTTCAATGTGTGCATTGATCTTACCGAGTTAAACTTGTCTGTTGAAGGGGAAGTCTGGAAACGCTTTCTATGGAGAGATCCCAAAACAGGCATTTCCAGCACTATTACCGCATATAACAAAATAGCAGTAAAACTCTCCCTAAATCACAGAAGCAACGTATATTTCAATCTCCTCTGCTGGGCGTTTGTTCAGCTAAATGAGCTAAATCTCCCTTTAGATTCAGGAGTTAGAAACACGTTTCTGCTAAGGGCTGCGTTTGGACATTTCTCAGTGAATGGGAGCCTATGCTGTAAGGAGAACTGTCTGCTTGTGAAACCAAAACGGAGCTACCTAACAGAGCGGTCTTCAATGTGTGCATTCAACTTACCGAGTTAAACCCGTGTGTTGAAGGGGAAGCCTGGAAACGCTTTCTCTGGGAGACCTCAAAACAGGCATTTCTAGCACTTTTACCGCATATAACGAATAGCAGTAAAACTCTACCTAAAACACAGAAGCAATGTATCCTTCAATCTGCTCTGCTGTGCGTTTGTTCAGCTAATTGAGTTAAATCTCCCTATAGATTCAGGAGTTAGAAACACGTTTCTGCTAAGAGCTGCGTTTGGACATTTCTCAGTGAATGGGTGCCTATGCTGTAAGGAGAACTGTCTGCTTGGGAAAACAAAACGGGGCTACCTATCAGAACGGTCTTCAATGTGTGCATTGAACTTACTGAGTTAAACTCGTGTGTTGAAGGGGATGTCTGGAAACGTTTTCTGTGGAGAGATCTCAAAACGGCATTTCCAGCACTGTTTCCACATATTACGAAATAGAAGTAAAACTCTGCCTAAATCACAGCAGCAACGTATCCTTCAATCTGCTCTGCTCTGCGTTTGTTCAGCTACGTGAGTTAAATCTCCCTTTAGATTCAGGAGTTAGAAACACGTTTCTCCTAAGTGCTGCGTTTGGACATTTCTCAGTGAATGGGAGCCTATGCTGTAAGGAGAACTGTCTGCTTGTGAAACCAAAACGGAGCTACCTAACAGAATGGTCTTCAATGTGTGCATTCAACTTACCGAGTTAAACCCGTGTGTTGAACGGGAAGTCTGGAAACGCTTTCTGTGGAGAGATCTCAAAACATGCATTTCCAGCACTATTCCCGCATATAACGAAATAGCAGTAAAACCCTGCCTAAAACACAGAAGCAACATATCCTTCAATCTGCTCTGCTGTGCGTTTGTTCAGCTAAGTGAGTTAAATCTCCCTTTAGATTCAGGAGTTAGAAACACGTTTCTCCTAAGAGCTGTGTTTGGACATTTCTCAGTGAATGGGAGCCTATGATGTAAGGGGATCACTCTGCTTGGGAAAGCAAAATGGAGCTACGTAACAGAACGGTCTTAAATGTGTGCATTGAACTTACCGAGTTGAACTCGTGTGTTGAAGGGGAAGTCTGGAAACGCTTTCTGTGGAGAGATCTCAAAAGAGGCATTTCCAGCACTATTCCCGCATTTAACGAAATAGCTGTAAAACTCTGCCTGAAACACAGAAGCAACGTGTCCTTCAATCTGCTCTGCTGTGCGTTTGTTCAGCTAAGTGAGTTAAATCTCCCTTTCGATTCAGGAGTTAGAAACACGTTTCTGCTAAGTGCTGCGTTTGGACATTTCTCAGTGAATGGGAGCCTTTGCTGTAAGGAGAAGTGTCTGCTTCTGAAACCAAAACGGAGCTACCTAACAGAACGGTCTTCAATGTGTGCATTCAACGTACCGAGTTAAACACGTGTGTTGAAGGGGAAGTCTGGAAAGGCTTTCTGTGGAGAGATCTCAAAACAGGCATTTCCAGCACTATTCCCGCATATAACGATATAGCAGTAAAACTCTGCCTAAAACACAGAAGCAACATAGCCTTCAATCTGCTCTGCTCTGCGTTTGTTCAGCTAACTGAGTTAAATCTCCCTTTAGATTCAGGAGTTAGAAACACGTTTCTGCTAAGTGCTGCGTTTGGACATTTCTCAGTGAATTGGAGCGTATTCTGTAAGGAGAACTGTCTGCTTGTGAAACCAAAACGGAGCTACCTAACAGAACGGTCTTCAATGTGTGCATTCAACTTACCGTGTTAAACTCCTGTGTTGAATGGGAAGTCTGGAAAGGCTTTCTGTGGAGAGATCTCAAAACAGGCATTTCCAGCACTATTCCCGCATATAACGAAATAGCAGTAAAACTCTGCCTAAAACACAGAAGGAAGGTATGCTTCAATCTGCCCTGCTGTGCGTTTGTTCAGCTAATTGAGTTAAATCACCCTATAGATTCAGGAGTTAGAAACACGTTTCTGCTAAGAGCTGCGTTTGGACATTTCTCAGTGAATGGGTGCCTATGCTTTAAGGAGAACTGTCTGCTTGGGAAAACAAAACGGGGTTACCTAACAGAACGGTCTTCAATGTGTGCATTGAACTTACCGAGTTAAACTCGTGTGTTGAATGGGAAGTCTGGAAACGCTTTCTGTGGAGAGATCTCTAAACAGGCATTTCCAGCACTATTCCCACATATAACGAAATAGCAGTAAAATTCTGCCTAAAACACAGAAGAAACTTATCTTTCAATCTGCTCTGCTGTGCGTTTGTTCAGCTAAGTGAGTTAAATCTCCCTTTAGATTCAGGAGTTAGAAACACGTTTCTGCTAAGAGCTGCGTTTGGACATTTCTCAGTTAATGGGAGCCTACGCTGTAAGGAGAACTGTCTGCTTGTGAAACCAAAACGGAGCTACCTAACAGAACGGTCTTCAATGTGTGGATTCAACTTTCCGAGTTACACTCGTGTGTTGGATGGGAACTCTGGAAACGCTTTCTGTGGAGAGATCTCAAAACAGGCATTTCCAGCACTATTCCCGCATATAACGAAATAGCAGTAAAACTCTGCCTAAAACACAGAAGCAACGTATCCTTCAATCTTCTCTGCTGTGCGCTTGTTCAGCTAAGTGAGTTAAATCTCCCTTTAGATTCAGGAGTTAGAAACACGATTCTGCTAAGAGCTGCGTTTGGACATTTCTCTGTGAATGGGAGCCTATACTGTAAGGAGAACTGTCTGCTTGTGAAAGAAAAACGGAGGTACCTAACAGAACGGCCTTCAATGTGTGCATTCAACTTACCGAGGTAAACCCGTGTGTTGAAGGGGAAGTCTGGAAACGCTTTCTGTGGAGAGATCTCAAAACAGGCACTTCCAGTACTATTCCCGCTTATAACGAAATTGCAGTAAAACTCTGCCTAAAACACAGAAACAACGTATCCTTCAATCTGCTCTGCTGTGCGTTTGTTCAGCTAAGTGAGTTAAATCTCCCTTTAGATTCAGGAGTTAGAAACACGTTTCTCCTAAGAGTTGTGTTTGGACATTTCTCAGTGAATGGGAGCCTATGCTGTAAGGAGAACTGTCTGCTTGGGAAACCAAAACGGATCTACCTAACAGAACGGTCTTCAATGTGTGGATTCAACTTACCGTGTTAAACTCCTGTGTTGAATGGGAAGTCTGGAAACGCTTTCTGTGGAGAGATCTCAAAACAGACATTTCCAGCACTATTCCCGCATATAACGAAATAGCAGTAAAACTCTGCCTAAAACACAGAAGCAACGTATCCTTCAATCTCCTCTGCTGTGCGTTTGTTCAGCTAAGTGAGTTCAATCTCCCTTTAGATTCAGGAGTTAGAAACACGTTTCTGCTAAGAGCTGCGTTTGGACATTTCTCAATGAATGGGAGCCTATGCTGTAAGCAGAACTGTCTGCTTGTGAAACCAAAACGGAGCAACCTAACAGAACGGTTTTCAGTGTGTGCATTCAACTTTCCGAGTTAAACCCGTGTGTTGAAGGGGAAGTCTGGAAACGCTTTCTGTGGAGAGATCTCAAAAGATGCATTTCCAGCACTTTTCCCGCATATAACGAAATAGCAATAAAACTCTGCCTAAAACACAGAAGCAACGTATGCTTGAATCTGCTCTGCTGTGCCTTTGTTCAGCTAATTGAGTTAAATCACCCTATAGATTCAGGAGTTAGAAACACGTTTCTGCTAAGAGCTGCGTTTGGACATTTCTCAGTGAATGGGTGCCTATACTTTAAGGAGAACTGTCTGCTTGGGAAACCAAAACGGAGCTACCTAACAGAACGGTCTTCAATGTGTGCTTTCTACTTACCGAGTTAAACTCGTGTTTTAAAGGGGAAGTCTTGAAACGCTTTCTGTTGAGAGATCTCAAAACCGGCATTTCCAGCACTATTCCCGCATATAACGAAATAGCAATAAAACTCTGCCTAAAACACAGAAGGAACGTATCCTTCAATATGCTCTGCTGTGCGTTTCTTCAGCTAAGTAAGGTAAATCTCCCTTAAGATTCAGGAGTTAGAATCACGTTTCCGCTAAGAGCTGCGTTTGGACATTTCTCAGTGAATGGGAGACAATTCTGTAAGGGGAACTGTCTGCTTGGGAAACCAAAACGGAGCTACCTAACAGAACGGTCTTCAATGTGTGCATTCAACTTACCGAGATAAACCCGTGTGTTGAAGGGGAAGTCTGGAAACGCTTTCTGTGGAGAGATCTCAAAACAGGCATTTCCAGTACTATTCCCGCATATAACGAAATAGCAGTAAAACTCTGCCTAAAACACAGAAGCCACGTATCCTTCAATCTGCTCTGCTGTGCGTTTGTTCAGCTAAGTGAGTTAAATCTCCCTTTAGATTCAGGAGTTAGAAACACGTTTCTCCTAAGAGCTGTGTTTGGACATTTCTCAGTGAATGGGAGCCTATGCTGTAATGAGAACTGTCTGCTTGGGAAACCAAAACGGATCTACCTAACAGAACGGTCTTCAATGTGTGCATTCAACTTACCGAGTTAAACTCGTGTGTTAAAGGGGAAGTCTGGAAACGCTTTCTGTGGAGAGATCTCAAAACAGGCATTTCCAGCACTATTCCCGCATAAAACGACATAGCAGCAAAACTCTGCCTAAAACACAGAAAAAACGTATCCCTCAATCTGCCCTGCTGTGCGTGTGTTCAGCTAAGTGAGTTAAATCTCCCTTTAGATTCAGGAGTTAGAATCACGTTTCTGCTAAGAGCAGCATTTGGACATTTCTCAGTGAATTGGAGCCTATGCTGTAAGGAGAACTGTCTCCTTGGGAAACCAAAACGGAGCTACCTAACAGAACGGTCTTCAATTAGTGCATTCAACTTACCGAGTTAAACTCGTGTGTTGAAGTGGAAGTCTGGAAACGCTTTCTGTGGAGAGATATCAAAACAGGCATTTCCAGCACCATTCCCGCATAAAACGAAATAGCAGCAAAACTCTGCCTAAAACACAGAAAAAACGTATCTTTCAATTTGCTCTGCAGTGCGATGCTTCAGCTAAGTCAGTTAAATCTCCCTTTAGATTCAGGAGTTAGAAACACGTTTCTACTAACAGCTCCGTTTGGACATTTCTCAGTGCACGGGAGCCTATGTTGTAAGGAGAAATTTCTGCTTGGAAACCAAAACGTGGCTACCTAACAGAACGGTCTTGAATGTGTGCATTCAACTTACCGAGTTACACTCGTGTGTTGATGGGGAAGTCTGGAAACGATTTCTGTGGAGAGATCTCAAAACAGGCATTTCCAGCACTATTCCCGCATATAAGGAAATAGCAGTAAAACTCTGCCTAAAACAAAGAAGCAACGTATCCTTCAATCTGCTCTGCTGTGCCTTTGTTCAGCTAAGTGAGTTAAATCTCTCTTTAGATTCAGGAGTTAGAAACACGTTTCTGCTAATTGCTGCGTTTGGACATTTCTCAGTGAATGGGAGCCTATGCCTTAAGGAGAACTGTCTGCTTGGGAAACCAAAACGGAACTACCTAACAGAACGGTCTTCAATTCGTGCATTCAACTTACCGAGTTAAACTCGTGTGTTGAAGTGGAAGTCTGGAAACGCTTTCTGTGCAGAGATATCAAAACAGGCATTTCCAGCACCATTCCCGCATATAACGAAATAGCAGTAAAACTCTGCCTAAAACACAGAAGCCACGTATCCTTCGATCTGCTCTGCTGTGCGTTTGTTCAGCTAAGTGAGTTAAATCTCCCTTTAGATTCAGGAGTTAGAAACACGTTTCTGCTAAGAGATGTGTTTGGACATTTCACAGTGAATGGGAGCCTATGCTGTAAGGAGAACTGTCTGCTTGTGAAACCAAAACGGAACTACCTAACAGAACGGTCTTCAATGTGTGCATTCAACTTACCCAGTTAAACTCGTGTTTTAAAGGGGAAGTCTTGAAACGCTTTCTGTTGAGAGATCTCAAAACAGGCATTTCCAGCACTATTCCCGCATATAAAGAAATAGCAGTAAAACTCTGCCTAAAACACAGAAGCAACGTATCCTTCAATATGCTCTGCTGTGCGTTTGTTCAGCTAAGTGAGGTAAATCTCCCTGTAGATTCAGGAGTTAGAAACATGTTTCTGATAAGACCTGCGTTTGGACATGTCACAGTGAATGGGAGCCTATGCTTTAGGGAGAACTGTCTGCTTGTGAAACCAAAACGGGGCTACCTAACACAACGGTCTTCAATGTGTGCACTCAACTTACCGAGTTATACTCGTGTGTTGAAGGGGAAGTCTGGAAACTCTTTCTGTGGAGAGATCTCAAAACAGGCATTTCCAGCACTATTCCCGCATATAACGAAATAGCAGTAAAACTCTGCCTAAAACACAGAAGAAACGTATACTTCAATCTGCTCTGCTGTGCGTTTGTTCAGCTAAGTGAATTAAATCTCCCTTTAGATTCAGGAGTTAGAAACACGTTTCTGCTAAGAGATGTGTTTGGACATTTCACAGTGAATGGGAGCCTATGCTGTAAGGAGAACTGTCTGCTTGTGAAACCAAAACGGAGCTACCTAACAGAACGGTCTTCAATGTGTGCATTCAACTTACCGAGTTAAACTCGTGTGTTGAAGGGGAAGTCTGGAAACGCTTTCTGTGAAGATATCTCAAAACAGGCATTTCCAGCACTATTCCCGCATATAACGAAATAGCAGTAAAACTCTGCCTAAAACACATAAGCAACGTATCCTTCAATCTGCTCTGCTGCGCGTTTCTTCAGCTAAGTGAGTTAAATCTCCCTTTAGATTCAGGAGTTAGAAACACGTTTCTCCTAAGTGCTGCGTTTGGACATTTCTCAGTGAATGGGAGCCTATGCTGTAAGGAGAACTGTCGGCTTGTGAAACCAAAACGGAGATACCTAACAGAACGGTCTTCAATGTGTTCATTCAACTTACCGAGTTAAACTCCTGTGTTGAAGGGGAAGTATGGAAACGCTTTCTGTGGAGAGATTTCAAAACAGGCATTTCCAGCACTATTCCCGCATATAATGAAAGAGCAGTAAAACTCTGCCTAAAACACAGAAGCAACGTATCCTTCAATCTGCTCTGCTGTGCGTTTGTTCAGCTAAGTGAGTTAAATCTCATTTTAGATTCAGGAGTGAGAAACACGTTTCTGCTAAGACCTGCGTTTGGACATTTCTCAGTGAATGGGAGCCTATGCTTTAAGGAGAACTGTCTGCTTGTGAAACCAAAACGGGGCTACCTAACACAACGGTCTTCAATGTGTGCACTCAACTTACCGAGTTATACTCGTGTGTTGAAGGGGAAGTCTGGAAACTCTTTCTGTGGAGAGATCTCAAAACAGGCATTTCCAGCACTATTCCCGCATATAACGAAATAGCAGTAAAACTCTGCCTAAAACACAGAAAAAACGTATACTTCAATCTACTCTGCTGTGCGTTTGTTCAGCTAAGTGAATTAAATCTCCCTTTAGATTCAGGAGTTAGAAACACGTTTCTGCTAAGAGATGTGTTTGGACATTTCACAGTAAATGGGAGCCTATGCTGTAAGGAGAACTGTCTGCTTGTGAAACCAAAACGGAGCTACCTAACGGAACGGTCTTCAATGTGTGCATTCAACTTACCGAGTTCAACTCGTGTGTTGAAGGGGACGTCTGGAAACGCTTTCTGTGAAGATATCTCAAAACAGGCATTTCCAGCACTATTCCCGCATATAACGAAATAGCAGTAAAACTCTGCCTAAAACACAGAAGCAACGTATCCTTCAATCTGCTGTGCTGTGCGTTTGTTCAGCTAAGTGAGGTAAATCTCCCTTTAGATTCAGGAGTTAGAAACACGTTTCTGCTAATGGCTGCGTTTGGACATTTCTCAGAGAATTGGAGCCTATGCTGTAAGGAGAACTGTCTGCTTGGGAAACCAAAACGGAGCTACCTAACAGAACGGTTTTCAATGTGGGCATTCAACTTACAGAATTAAACTCGTGCCTTGAAGGGGAAGCCTGGAAACGCTTTCTGTGGAGAGATATCAAAACAGGCATTTCCAGCACTATTAGCGCATATAACGAAATAGCAGTAAACCTCTGCCTAAAACACAGAAGCAACGTATCCTTCAATCTGCTCTGCTGTGCGTTGGTTCAGCTAAGTGAGTTAAATCTCCCTTTAGATTCAGGAGTTAGAAACACGTTTCTACTAAGAGCTGCGTTTGGACATTTCTCAGTGAATGGGAGCCTATGCTGTAAGGAGAACTGTCTGCTTGGGAAACCAAAACGGAGCTACCTAACAGAACGGTCTTCAATGTGTGCATTCAACTTACAGAGTTACACTCGTGTGTTGAAGGGGAATTCTGGAAACCCTTTCTGTGGAGAGATCTCAGAAGAGGCATTTCCAGCAATATTCCCGTATATAAAGAAATAGCAGTAAAACTCTGCCTAAAACAACGAAGCAACGTATCCTTCAATCTGCCCTGCTGTGGGTTTGTTCAGCTAAGTGAGTTAAATCTCCCTTTAGATTCAGGAGTTAGAAAAACGTTTCTGCTAAGAGCTGCGTTTGGACATTTCTCAGTGAATGGGAGCCTATACTGTAAGGAGAACTGTCTGCTTGTGAAAGAAAAACGGAGGTACCTAACCGAACGGCCTTCAATGTGTGCATTCAACTTACCGAGATAAACCCGTGTTTTGAGGGGAAGTCTGGAAACGCTTTCTGTGGAGAGATCTCAAAACAGGCACTTCCAGTACTATTCCCGCATATAACGAAATTGCAGTAAAACTCTGCCTAAAACACAGAAGCAACGTATCCTTCAATCTGCTCTGCTGTGCGTTTGTTCACCTAAGTGAGTTAAATCTCCCTTTAGATTCAGGAGTTAGAAACACGTTTCTCCTAAGAGTTGTGTTTGGACATTTCTCAGTGCATGGGAGCCTATGCTGTAAGGAGAACTGTCTGCTTGGGAAACCAAAACGGATCTACCTAATAGAACGGTCTTCAATGTGTGCATTCAACTTACTGAGTTAAACTCGTGTGTTAAAGGGGAAGTCTGGAAACGCTTTATGTGGAGAGATCTCAAAACAGGCATTTCCAGCACTATTCCCGCATATAACGAAATAGCAGTAAAACTCTGCCTAAAACACAGAAGCAACGTATCCTTCAATCTGCTCTGCTCTGCGATTGTTCAGCTAAGTGAGTTAAATCTCCCTTTAGATTCAGGAGTTAGAAACACGTTTCTGCTAAGGGCTGTGTTTGGACATTTCTCAGTCAATGGGAGCCTATGTTGTAAGGGGAACTGTCTGCTTGGGAAACCAAAACGGAGCTACCTAACAGGACGGTCTTCAATGTGTGCATTCAACTTACCGAGTTAAACTCGTGTGTTGAAGGGGAAGTCTGGAAACGTTTTCTGTGGAGAGATCTCTAAACAGGCATTTCCAGCACTATTCTCGCATATAACGAAATTGCAGTAAAACTCTGCCTAAAACACAGAAGCAACGTATCCTTTAATCTGCTCTAATGTGCCTTTCTTCAGCTATGTGAGTTAAATCTCCCTTTAGATTCAGGAGGTAGATACACGTTTCTGCTAAGAGCTGCGTTTGGACATTTCTCAGTGAATCGGAGCGTATGCTGTAAGGAGAACTGTCTGCTTGTGAAACCAAATCGGAGGTACCTAACAGAACGGTCTTCAATGTGTGCATTCAACTTACCGTGTTAAACTCCTGTGTTGAATGGGAAGTCTGGAAACGCTTTCTGTGGAGAGATCTCAAAACAGACATTTCCAGCACTATTCCCGCATATAACGAAATAGCAGTAAAACTCTGCCTAAAACACAGAAGCAACGTATCCTTCAATCTCCTCTGCTGTGCGTTTGTTCAGCTAAGTGAGTTCAATCTCCCTTTAGATTCAGGAGTTAGAAACACGTTTCTGCTAAGAGCTGCGTTTGGACATTTCTCAATGAATGGGAGCCTATGCTGTAAGGAGAACTGTCTGCTTGTGAAACCAAAACGGAGCAACCTAACAGAACGGTTTTCAGTGTGTGCATTCAACTTTCCGAGTTAAACCCGTGTGTTGAAGGGGAAGTCTCGAAACGCTTTCTGTGGAGAGATCTCAAAAGAGGCATTTCCAGCACTTTTCCCGCATATAACGAAATAGCAATAAAACTCTGCCTAAAACACAGAAGCAACGTATGCTTGAATCTGCTCTGCTGTGCCTTTGTTCAGCTAATTGAGTTAAATCTCCCTATAGATTCAGGAGTTAGAAACACGTTTCTGCTAAGAGCTGCGTTTGGACATTTCTCAGTGAATGGGTGCCTATACTTTAAGGAGAACTGTCTGCTTGGGAAACCAAAACGGAGCTACCTAACAGAACGGTCTTCAATTTGTGCTTTCTACTTACCGAGTTAAACTCGTGTTTTAAAGGGGAAGTCTTGAAACGCTTTCTGTTGAGAGATCTCAAAACCGGCATTTCCAGCACTATTCCCGCATATAACGAAATAGCAATAAAACTCTGCCTAAAACACAGAAGGAAAGTATCCTTCAATATGCTCTGCTGTGCGTTTCTTCAGCTAAGTAAGGTAAATCTCCCTTAAGATTCAGGAGTTAGAATCACGTTTCCGCTAAGAGCTGCGTTTGGACATTTCTCAGTGAATGGGATACAATTCTGTAAGGGGAACTGTCTGCTTGGGAAACCAAAACGCAGCTACCTAACAGAACGGTCTTCAATGTGTGCATTCAACTTACCGAGATAAACCCGTGTGTTGAAGGGGAAGTCTGGAAACGCTTTCTCTGGAGAGATCTCAAAACAGGCATTTCCAGTACTATTCCCGCATATAACGAAATAGCAGTAAAACTCTGCCTAAAACACAGAAGCCACGTATCCTTCAATCTGCTCTGCTGTGCGTTTGTTCAGCTAAGTGAGTTAAATCTCCCTTTAGATTCAGGAGTTAGAAACACGTTTCTCCTAAGAGCTGTGTTTGGACATTTCTCAGTGAATGGGAGCCTATGCTGTAATGAGAACTGTCTGCTTGGGAAACCAAAACGGATCTACCTAACAGAACGGTCTTCAATGTGTGCATTCAACTTACCGAGTTAAACTCGTGTGTTAAAGGGGAAGTCTGGAAACGCTTTCTGTGGAGAGATCTCAAAACAGGCATTTCCAGCACTATTCCCGCATAAAACGAAATAGCAGCAAAACTCTGCCTTAAACACAGAAAAAACGTATCCCTCAATCTGCCCTGCTGTGCGTTTGTTCAGCTAAGTGAGTTAAATCTCCCTTTAGATTCAGGAGTTAGAATCACGTTTCTGCTAAGAGCTGCATTTCGACATTTCTCAGTGAATTGGAGCCTATGCTGTAAGGAGAACTGTCTCCTTGGGAAACCAAAACGGAGCTACCTAACAGAACGGTCTTCAATTTGTGCATTCAACTTACCGAGTTAAACTCGTGTGTTGAAGTGGAAGTCTGGAAACGCTTTCTGTGGAGAGATATCAAAACAGGCATTTCCAGCACCATTCCCGCATAAAACGAAATAGCAGGAAAACTCTGCCTAAAACACAGAAAAAACGTATCTTTCAATTTGCTCTGCAGTGCGATGCTTCAGCTAAGTCAGTTAAATCTCCCTTTAGATTCAGGAGTTAGAAACACGTTTCTACTAACAGCTGCGTTTGGACATTTCTCAGTGCACGGGAGCCTATGCTGTAAGGAGAACTTTCTGCTTGGAAACCAAAACGTGGCTACCTAACAGAACGGTCTTGAATGTGTGCATTCAACTTACCGAGTTACACTCGTGTGTTGATGGGGAAGTCTGGAAACGATTTCTGTGGAGAGATCTCAAAACAGGCATTTCCAGCATTATTCCCGCATATAAGGAAATAGCAGTAAAACTCTGCCTAAAACAAAGAAGCAACGTATCCTTCAATCTGCTCTGCTGTGCCTTTGTTCAGCTAAGTGAGTTAAATCTCTCTTTAGATTCAGGAGTTAGAAACACGTTTCTGCTAAGTGCTGCGTTGGGACATTACTCAGTGAATGGGAGCCTATGCTGTAAGGAGAACTGTCTGCGTGTGAAACCAAAACGGAGCTACCTAACAGAACGGTCTTCAATGTGTGCATTAAACTAACCGACTTAAACCCGTGTCTTGAAGGGGAAGTCTGGAAACGCTTTCTGTGGAGAGATCCCAAAACAGGTATTTCCAGCCCTATTCCCGCATATAACGAAAAAGCAGTAAAACTCTGCCTAAAACACCGAAGAAACGTATCCTTCAATCTGCTCTGCTGTGCGTTTGTTCAGCTAAATTAGTTAAATCTCCCTTTCGATTCAGGAGTTAGAAACACGTTTCCGCTAAGAGCTGCGTTTGGATATTTCTCAGTGAATGGGAGCCCATGCTGTAAGGAGAACTATCTGCTTGTGAAACCAAAACGGGGCTACCTAACAGAACGGTCTTCAATGTGCACATTCAACTTACCGAGTTAAACTCGTGTGTTGAAGGGAAAGTCTGGAAACGATTTCTGTGGAGAGATCTCAAAACAGGCATTTCCAGCACTATTCCCGCATATAACGAAATAGCAGTAAAACGCTGCCTAAAACACAGAAGCAACGTATCCTTCAATCTGCTCTGCTGTTCGTTTGTTGAGCTATGTGAGTTAAATCTCCCTTTAGATTCGGGAGTTAGAAACACGTTTCTGCTAAGAGATGCGTTTGGACATTTCTCAGTGAATGGTAGCCTATGGTGTACGGAGAACTGTCTGCTTGTGAAACCAAAACGGAGCTACCTAACAGAACGGTCTTCAATGTGTCTGTTCAACTTACAGAGTTAAACTCGTGTGTTGAAGGGGAAGTCTGGAAACGCTTTCTGTGGAGAGATCTCAAAACAGGCATTTCCAGCACTATTCCCGCATATAACGAAATAGCTGTAAAACTCTGCCTAAAACACAGAAGCAACGTATCCTTCAATCTACTCTGCTGTGCGTTTGTTCAGCTAAGTGAGTTAAATCTCCCTTTAGATTCAAGACTTACAAACACGTTTCTGCTAAGAGCTGCGTTTGTACACTTCTCAGTGAATGGGAGCCTATGCTGTAAGGAGAACCGTTTGCTTGGGAAACCAAAACGGATCTACCTAACAGAACGGTCTTCAATGTGTGCATTCAACTTACAGAGCTAAACCCGTGTGTTGAAGGGGAAGTCTGGAAACGCTTTCTTTGGAGAGATCTCAAAACAGGCATTTCCAGCACTATTCCCTCATATAACGAAATAGCAGTAAAACTCTGCCTAAAACAGAGAAGCAACGTATCCTTCAATCTGCTCTGCTGTGCGTTTGTTCAGATAGGTGAGTTAAATCTCCCTTTAGATTCAGGAGTTAGAAAAATGTTTCTGCTAAAAACTGCGTTTGGACAATTCTCAGTGAATTGCAGCCTATGCTGTAAGGAGACTTGTCTGCTTGGGAAACCAAAACGGAGCTACCTAACAGAACGGTCTTCAACGTGTGCATTCACCTTATCGAGTTAAACTCGTGTGTTGAAGGGGAAGACTGGAAACACTTTCTGTGGGGAGATCTCAGAACAGGCATTTCCAGGACTATTTCCGCATATAACGAAGTAGCAGTAAATCTCTGCCTAAAATACAGAAGCAACGTATCTTTCAATCTGCTCTGCTGTGCGTTTGTTCAGCTAAGTGAGTTAAATCTCCGTTTCGATTCAGGAGTTAAATACACCTTTCAGCTAAGGGCTGCGTTTGGACATTTCTCAGTGAATGGGAGCCTATGCTGTAAGGAGAACTGCCTGCTTGTGAAACCAAAACGGTGCTACCTAACAGAACGGTCTTCAATGTGTCCATTCAACTTACCAAGTTAAACTCGTGTGTTGAAGGGGAAGTCAGGAAACGCTTTCTGTGGAGAGATCTCAAAACAGGAATTTCCAGCACTATTCCCGCATATAACGAAATAGCAGTAAAACTCTGCCTAAAACACAGAAGCAACGTATCCTTCAATCTGCTCTGCTGTGCGTTTGTTCAACTGAGTGAGTTAAATCTCCCTTTAGATTCAGGAGTTAGAAACACGTTTCTGCTCAGAGCTGCGTTTGGACATTTCTCAGTGAATGGGAGCCTATGCTGTAAAGAGGACTGTCTGCTAGTGAAACCAAAACGGAGCTACCTAACAGATCGGTCTTCAATGTGTGCATTCAACTTACCGAGTTAAACTCGTGTGTTGAAGAAGAAGTCTGGAAAATCTTTCTGTGGAGAGATCTCAAAACAGGCATTTCCAGCACTATTCCCGCATATAAGGAAATAGCAGTAAAAGTCTGCCTAAAACACAGAAGCAACGTAGCCTTCATTCTGCTCTGCTGTGCGTTTGTTCAGCTAAGTGAGTTAAATCTCACTTTAGATTCAGGAGTTAGAAACAAGTTTCTGCTAAGAGCTGCGTTTGGACATTACTCAGTGAATGGGAGCCTATGCTGTAAGGAGAACTGTCTGCTTGAGAAACCAAAACGGAGCTACCTAACAGAACGGTCTTGAATGTGTGCATTCAACATACCGACATAAACCCGTGTGTTGAAGGGGAAGTCTGGAAATGCTTTCTGTGGAGAGATCTCAAAACACGCATTTCCAGCACTATTCCGGCATATAAAGAAATAGCAGAAAAACTCTGCCTAAAACACAGAAGCAACTCATCCTTCAATCTGCTCTGCTGTGCGTTTGTTCAGCTAAGTGAGTTAAATCTCCCTTTAGATTCAGGAGTTAGAAACACGTTTCTGTTAAGAGCTACGTTGAGACATTTCTCAGTGAATGGGAGCCCATGCTGTAAGGAGAACTGTCTGCGTGTGAAACCTAAACAGAGCTACCTAACAGAACGGTCTTCAATGTGTGCATTCAACTTACCGAGTTAAACTCGTGTGTTGAAGGGGAAGTCTGGAAACACTTTCTGTGGGGAGATCTCAGAACAGGCATTTCCAAGACTATTCCCGCATATAATGAAGTAGCAGTAAATCTCTGCCTAAAACACAGAAGCAACGTATCCTTCAATCTGCTCTGCTGTGCGTTTGTTCAGCTAATTGAGTTAAATCTCACTTTAGATTCAGGAGTTAGAAACACCTTTCTGCTAAGGGCTGCGTGTGGACATTTCTCAGTGAATGGGAGCCTATGCTGTAAGGAGAACTCTCTGCTTGTGAAACCAAAACGGAGCTACCTAACAGAACGGTCTTCAACGTGTGCATTCAACTTACAGATTTAAACTTTTGTGTTGAAAGGGAAGACTGGAAACGCTTTCTGTGGAGAGATCTCAAAACCGGCATTTCCAGCACTATTCCCGCATATAACGAAATAGCAGTAAAACTCTGCCTAAAACACAGAAGCAACGTATCCGTCAATCTTCCCTGCTGTGCGTTTGTTCAGTTAAGTGAGTTAAATCTCACTTTAGATTCAGGAGTTAGAAACACGTTTCTGCTAAGAGCTGCGTTTGGACATTTCTCAGTGAATTGGAGCCTATGCTGTAAGGAGAACTGTCTGCTTATGAAAACAAAACGGAGCTACCTAACAGTACGGTCTTCAATGTGTCCATTCAACATACCGAGTTAAACTCGTGTGTTGACGGGGAAGTCTGGAAACGCTTTCTCTGGAGAGATCTCAAAACAGGCATTTCCAGCACTATTCCTGCATATAACGAAATCACAGTATAACTCTGCCTAAAACACAGTAGCAAAGTATCCTTCAAACTGCTCTGCTGTTCGTTTGTTCAGCTAAGTGAGTTAAATCTCCCTTTAGATTCAGGAGTTAGAAACACGTTTCTGCTGAGAGCTGCGTTTGGACATTTCTCAGTGAATGGGAGCCTATGCTGTAAAGAGAACTGTCTGCTAGTGAAACCAAAACGGAGCTACCTAACAGAACGGTCTTCAATGTGTGAATTCAACTTACCGAGTTAAACTCGTGTGTTGAAGAAGAAGTCTGGAAAATCTTTCTGTGGAGAGATGTCAAAACAGGCATTTTCAGCACTATTCCCGCATATAACGAAATAGCAGTAAAACTCTGCCTAAAACACAGAAGCAACGTAGCCTTCAATCTGCTCTGCTGTGCCTTTGTTCAGCTAAGTGATTTAAATCTCCCTTTAGATTCACGAGTTAGAAACACGTTTCTGCTAACAGCTGCGTTTGGACATTTCTCAGTGAATGGGAGCCTATGCTGTAAGGAGAACTGCCTGCTTGTGAAACCAATAGGGAGCTACATAACAGAAGGGTCTTCAATGTGTCCATTCAACTTACCGAGTTAAACTCGTGTGTTGAAGGGGAAGTCTGGAAACGCTTTCTGTGGAGAGATCTCAAAACAGGAATTTCCAGCACTATTCCCGCATATAACGAAGTAGCAGTAAAACTCTGCCTAAAACACAGAAGCAACGTATCCTTCAATCTGCTCTGCTGTTCGTTTGTTCAACTAAGTGAGTTAAATCTCCCTTTAGATACAGGAGTTAGGAACACGTTTCTGCTAAGAGCTGCGTTTGGACATTTCTCAGTGAATGGGAGCCTATGCTGTAAGGAGAACTGTCTGCTTGTGAAACCAAAACGGAGCTACCTAACAGAGCGGTCTTTAATGTGTGCATTCAACCTACCTAGATATACTCGTGTGTTTAAGGAAAAGTTTGGAAACGCGTTCTGTGGAGAGATCTCAAAACAGGCATTTCCAGCATTATTCCCGCATATAACGAAATAGCAGTAAAACTCTGCCTAAAACACAGAAGCAACGTATCCTTCAATCTGCTCTGCTGTGCTTTTGTTCAGCTAAGTGAGTTAAATCTCCCTTTAGATTCAGGAGTTAGAAACACGTTTCTGCTAAGAGCTGCATTTGGACATTTCTCAGTGAATGGGAGCCTATGCTGTAAGGAGAACTGTCTGCTTGGGAAACCAAAACGGAGCTACCTAACAGAACGGTCTTCAATGCGTGCATTCTACTTACCGAGTTAAACTCGTGTGTTGAAGGGGAAGTCTGGAAACGCTTTCTGTGGAGAGACCTCAAAACAGGCATTTCCAGCACTATTCCCGCATATAACGAAATAGCAGTAAAACTCTGCCTAAAACACAGAAGCAACGTATCCTTCAATCTGCTCTGCTGTGCGTTTGTTCAGCTAAGTGACTTAAATCTCCCTTTAGATTCAGGAGTTAGAAACACGTTTCTGCTAAGAGCTGCGTTTGGACATTTCTCAGTGAATGGGAGCCTATGCTGTAAGGAGAACTGTCTGCTTGGGAAACTAAAACCGAGCTACCTAACAGAACGGTCTTCAATGTGTGCATTCAACGTACCGAGTTAAATTCGTGTGTTGAAGGGGAAGTCTGGAAACGCTTTCTGCGGCGAGATCTCAAAACAGGCATTTCCAGCACTATTCCCTCATATGACGAAATAGCAGTAAAACTCTGCTTAAAACACAGAAGAAACGTATCCTTCAGTCTGCTCTGCTGTGCGTTTGTTCAGATAAGTGAGTTAAAACTCCCTTTAGATTCAGGAGTTAGAAACACGTTTCTGCTAAGAGCTGCGTTTGGACATTTCTCAGTGAATGGGAGCCTATCCTCTAAGGAGGACTGTCTGCTTGGGAAACCAAAACGGAGCTACCTAACAGAACACTCTTCAACGTGTGCATTCAATTTACAGAGTGAAACTCGTGTGTTGAATGGGAAGTCTGGAAACGCTTTCTGTGGAGAGATCTCAAAACAGGCATTTCCAGCACTATTCCCGCATATAACGAAATAGCAGTAAAATTCTGCCGAAAACACAGAAGCAACGTAGCCTTCAATCTGCTCTGCTGTGCGTTTGTTCAGCTAAGTGAATTAAATCTCCCTTTAGATTCAGGAGTTAGAAACAGGTTTCTGCTAAGGACGGCATTTGGACATTTCTCAGTGAATGGGAGACTATGCTGTAAGGAGAACTGTCTGCTTGAGAAAACAAAACGGAACTACCTAACAGAACGGTCTTCAATGTGTGCATTCAGCTTACCGAGTTAAACTCGTGTGTTGAATTGGAAGTCTGGAAACACTTTCTCTGGGGAGATCTCAAAACAGGCATTTCCAGCACTATTCCCGCATATAACGAAGTAGCAGTAAAACTCTGCGTAAAACACAGAAGCAACGTAACCTTCAATCTGCTCTGCTGTGCGTTTGTTCAGCTAAGTGTGTTAAATCTCCATTTAGATTCAGGAGTTAGAAACACGTTTCTGTTAAGAGCTACGTTTAGACATTTCTCAGTGAATGGGAGCCTATGCTGTAAGGAGGACTGTCTGCTTGGGAAACCAAAACGGATCTACCTAACAGAACAGTCTTCAATGTGTGCATTCAATTTACAGAGTTAAACTCGTGTGTTGAATGGGAAGTCTGGAAACGTTTTCTGTGGAGAGATCTCAAAACAGGCATTTCCATCACTATTCCCGCATATAACGAAATAGCAGTAAAATTCTGCCGAAAACACAGAAGCAACGTATCCTTCAATCAGATCTGCTATGCGTTTGTTCTGCTAAGTGAGTTAAATCTCCCTTTAGATTCAGGAGTTAGAAACACGTTTCTGCTAAGAGCTGCGTTTGGACATTTCTCAGTGAATGGGAGCCTATACTGTAATGAGAACTGTCTGCTTGTGAAACCAAAACGGAGCTACTTAACAGAACTGTCTTCAATATGTGCATTAAACTTACCGACTTAAACCCGTGTGTTGCAGGGGAGGTCTGGAAACGCTTTCAGTGGAGAGATCTCAAACAGGCATTTCCAGCACTATTCCCGCATATAACGAAATAGCAGTAAAACTCTGCCTAAAACACAGAAGAAACGTATCCTTCACTCTGCTCTGCTGTGCGTTTGTTCAGCTAAATATGTTAAATCTCACTTTAGATTCAGGAGTTAGAAACACGTTTCTGCTAACCGCTGTGTTTGGACATTTCTCAGTGAATGGGAGCCTATGCTGTAAGGAGAACTGTCTGCTTGTGAAAGCAAAACGGAGCTACGTAACAGAACGGTCTTCAATGTGTGCATTCAACTTACAGAGTTAAACTCGTGTGTTGAAGGGGAAGTCTAGTAACGTTTTCTGTGGAGAGATCTCAAAACAGGCATTTCCAGCACTATTGCCGCATATAACGGAATAGCAGTAAAACTCTGCCTAAAACACAGAGGCAACGTATCCTTCAATCTGCTCTGTTGTGCGTTTGTTCATCTAAGTGAATTAAATCTCCCTTTAGATTCAGGAGTTAGAAACACGTTTCTGCTAAGAGCTGCGTTTGGACATTTCTCAGTGAATGAGAGCCTATGCTGTAAGGAGAACTGTCTGCTTGGGAAACTGAAACCGAGCTACCTAACAGAACGGTCTTCAATGAGTGCATTCAACGTACAGAGTTATATTTGTGTGCTGAAGGGGAAGTCTGGAAACGCTTTCTGTGGCGAGATCTCAAAACAGACATTTCCAGCACTATTCCCTCATATAACGAAATAGCAGTAAAACTCTGCCTAAAACACAGAAGAAACGTATCCTTCAATCTGCTCTGCTGTGCGTTTGTTCAGATAAGTGAGTTAAATCTCCCTTTAGATTCAGGAGTTAGAAACACGTTTCTGCTAAGAGCTGCGTTTGGACATTTCTCAGTGAATTGGAGCCTATGCTATAAGGAAGATGGTCTGCTTGGGAAACCAAAACGGAGCTACCTAACAGAACAGTCTTCAATGTGTGCATTCAATTTACAGAGTTAAACTCGTGTGTTGAATGGGAAGTCTGGAAACGCTTTCTGTGGAGAAATCTCAAAACAGGCATTTCCAGCACTATTCCCGCATATAACGAAATAGCAGTAAAATTCTGCCGAAAACACAGAAGCAACGTATCCTTCAATCTGATCTGCTATGGGTTTGTTCAGCTAAGTGAGTTAAATCTACCTTTAGATTCAGGAGTTAGAAACACGTTTCTTCTAAGAGCTGCGTTTGGACATTTCTCAGTGAATGGGAGCCTATGCTGTAAGGAGAACTGTCTGCTTGGGAAACCAAAACGGAGCTACATATCAGAACGGTCTTCAATGGGTGCATTCAACTTACCGAGTTAAACTCGTGTGTTGAAGGGGAAGTCTGGAAATGCTTTCTGTGGAGAGATCACAATACAGGCATTTCCAGAACTATTCCCGCATATAACGAAATAGCAGTAAAACTCTGCCTAAAACACAGAAGCAACGTATCCTTCAATCTGCTCTGCTGTGAGTTTGTTCAGCTAAGTGAATTAAATCTCCCTTTAGATTCAGGAGTTAGAAACAGGTTTCTGCTAAGGACGGCATTTGGACATTTCTCAGTGAATGGGAGACTATGCTGTAAGGAGAACTGTCTGCTTGGGAAACCAAAACGGAGCTACCTAACAGAACGGTCTTCAATGTGTGCATTCAACTTACCGAGTTAAACTCGTGTGTTGAATTGGAAGTCTGGAAACACTTTCTCTGGGGAGATCTCAAAACAGGCATTTCCAGCACTATTCCCGCATATAACGAAGTAGCAGTAAAACTCTGCGTAAAACACAGAAGCAACGTAACCTTCAATCTTCTCTGCTGTTCGTTTGTTCAGCTAAGTGTGTTAAATCTCCCTTTAGATTCAGGAGTTAGAAACACGTTTCTGTTAAGAGCTACGTTTAGACATTTCTCAGTGAATGGGAGCCTATGCTGTAAGGAGGACTGTCTGCTTGGGAAACCAAAACGTATCTACCTAACAGAACAGTCTTCAATGTGTGCATTCAATTTACAGAGTTAAACTCGTGTGTTGAATGGGAAGTCTGGAAACGTTTTCTGTGGAGAGATCTCAAAAGAGGCATTTCCAGCACTATTCCCGCATATAACGAAATAGCAGTAAAATTCTGCCGAAAACACAGAAGCAACGTATCCTTCAATCTGATCTGCTATGCGTTTGTTCAGCTAAGTGAGTTAAATCTCCCTTTAGTTTCAGGAGTTAGAAACACGTTTCTGCTAAGAGCTGCGTTTGGACATTTTTCAGTGAATGGGAGCCTATACTGTAAGGAGAACTGTCTGTGAAACCAAAACGGAGCTACTTAACAGAACGGTCTTCAATGTGTGCATTAAACTTACCGACTTAAACCCGTGTGTTGCATGGGAGGTCTGGAAACGCTTTCAGTGGAGAGATCTCAAACAGGCATTTCCAGCACTATTCCCGCATATAACGAAATAGCAGTAAAACTCTGCCTAAAACACAGAAGAAACGTATCCTTCACTCTGCTCTGCTGTGCGTTTGTTCAGCTAAATGTGTTAAATCTCACTTTAGATTCAGGAGTTAGAAACACGTTTCTGCTAACCGCTGTGTTTGGACATTTCTCAGTGAATGGGAGCCTATGCTGTAAGGAGAACTGTCTGCTTGTGAAAGCAAAACGGAGCTACCTAACAGAACGGTCTTCAATGTGTGCATTCAACTTACAGAGTTAAACTCGTGTGTTGAAGGGGAAGTCTAGTAACGTTTTCTGTGGAGAGATCTCAAAACAGGCATTTCCAGCACTATTCCCGCATATAACGAAATAGCAGTAAAACTCTGCCTAAAACACAGAAGAAACTTTTCCTTCAATCTGCTCTGCTGTGCGTTTGTTCAACTAAGTGAGTTAAATCTCCCTTTAGATTCAGGAGTTAGAAACACTTTTCTGCTAAGAGCTGCGTTTGGACATTTCTCAGTGAATGGGAGCCTATGCTGTAAGGAGAACTGTCTGCTTGTGAAACCAAAACGGAGCTACCTAACAGAACGGTCTTCAATGTGTGCATTCAACTTACCTAGAGAAACTCCTGTGTTTAAGGGGAAGTTTGCAAACGATTTCTGTGGAGAGATCTCAAAACAGGCATTTCCAGCACTATTCCCGCATATAACGAAATAGCAGTAAAACTCTGCCTAAAACACAGAAGCAACGTATCCTTCAATCTGCTCTGCTGTGCGTTTGTTCAGCTAAGTGAGTTAAATCTCCCTTTAGATTCAGGAGTTAGAAACACGTTTCTGATGAGAGCTGCGTTTGGACATTTCTCAGTGAATGGGAGCCTACGCTTTAAGGAGAACTGTCTGCTTGTGAAACCAAAACGGAGCTACCTAACAGAACGGTCTTCAATGTGTGCATTCAACTTTCAGAATTAAACTCGTGTGTTGAAGGGGAAGTCTGGCAACGCTTTCTGTGGAGAGATCTCAAAACAGGCATTTCCAGCACTATTCCCGCATATAACGAAATAGCAGTAAAACTCTGCCTAAAACACAAAAGCAACGTATCCTTCAATCTGCTCTGCTGTGCGTTTGTTCAGCTAAGTGAGTTAAATCTCACTTTAGATTCAGGAGTTAGAAACACGTTTCTGCTCAGAGCTGCGTTTGGACATTTCTCAGTGAATGGGAGCCTATGCTGTAAGGAGAACTGTGTGCTTGGGAAACCAAATCGGAGATACCTTACAGAACGGTCTTCAATGTGTGCATTCAACTTACCGAGTTAAACTCGTGTGTTGAAGGGGAAGTCTGGAAACACTTTCTGTGGAGAGATCTCAGAACAGGCTTTTCCAGCACTATTCCCGCATATAACGAAATAGCAGTAAAACTCTGCCTAAAACACAGAAGCAACGTATCCTTCAATCTGCTCTGCTGTGCGTTTGTTCAGCTAAGTGAGTTACATCTCCCTTTAGATTCACGATTTAGAAACACGTTTCTGCTAAGGGCTGCCTCTGGACATTTCTCAGTGAATGGGATCCTATGCTGTAAGGAGAACTGCCTGCTTGTGAAACCAAAACGGAGCTACCTAACAGAACGGTCTTCAACGTGTCCATTCAACTAACCGAGATAAACTCGTGTGTTGAAGGGGAAGTCAGGAAACGCTTTCTGTGGAGAGATCTCAAAACAGGAATTTCCAGCACTATTCCCGCATATAACGAAATAGCAGTAAATCTCTGCCTAAAACACAGAAGCAACGTATCCTTCAATCTGCTCTGCTGTGCGTTTGTTCAACTAAGTGAGTTAAATCTCCCTTTAGATTCAGGATTTAGAAACACGTTTCTGCTGAGAGCTGCGTTTGGACATTTCTCAGTGAATGGGAGCCTATGCTGTAAAGAGAACTGTCTGCTAGTGAAACCAAAACGGAGCTACCTAACAGAACTTTCTTCAATGTGTGAATTCAACTTACCGAGTTAAACTCGTGTGTTGAAGAAGAAGTCTGGAAAATCTTTCTGTGGAGAGATCTCAAAACAGGCATTTTCAACACTATTCCCGCATATAACAAAATAGCAGTAAAACTCTGCCTAAAACACAGAAGCAACGTATCCTTCAATCTGCTCTGCTGTTCGTTTGTTCAACTAAGTGAGTTAAATCTCCCTTTAGATACAGGAGTTAGAAACACGTTTCTGCTAAGAGCTGCGTTTGGACATTTCTCAGTGAATTGGAGCCTATGCTGTAAGGAGAACTGTCTGCTTGTGAAACCAAAACGGAGCTACCTAACAGAGCGGTCTTCAATGTGTGCATTCAACTTACCTAGATAAACTCGTGTGTTGAAGGGGAAGTCTGGAAATGCTTTCTGCGGCGTGATCTCAAAACAGGCATTTCCAGCACTATTCCCTCATATAACGAAATTGCAGTAAAACTCTGCCTAAAACACAAAAGAAACTTATCCTTCAGTCTGCTCTGCTGTGCGTTTGTTCAGATAAGTGAGTTAAAACTCCCTTTAGATTCAGGAGTTAGAAACACGTTTCTGATAAGAGCTGCGTTTGGACATTTCTCAGTGAACGGGAGCCTATGCTGTAAGGAGGACTGTCTGCTTGGGAAACCAAAACGGAGCTACCTAACAGAACAGTCTTCAACGTGTGCATTCAATTTACAGAGTTAAACTCGTGTGTTGAATGGGAAGTCTGGAAACGCTTTCTGTGGAGAGATCTCAAAACAGGCATTTCCAGCACTATTCCCGCATATAACGAAATAGCAGTAAAATTCTGCTGAAAACACAGAAGCAACGTATCCTTCAATCTGATCTGCTATGCGTTTGTTCAGCTAAGTGAGTTAAATCTCCCTTTAGATTCAGGAGTTAGAAACACGTTTCTGCTAAGAGCTGCGTTTGGACATTTCTCAGTGAATGGGAGCCTATGCTGTAAGGAGAACTGTCTGCTTGTGAAACGAAAACGGAGCTACATATCAGAACGGTCTTCAATGTGTGCATTCAACTTACCGACTTAAACACGTGTTTTGCAGGGGAAGTCTGGAAACGCTTTCTGTGGAGAGATCTCAAAGAGGCATTTCCAGCACTATTCCCGCATATAACGAAATAGCAGTAAAACTCTGCCTAAAACACAGAAAAATCGTATCCTTCAATCTGCTCTGCTGTGCGTTTGTTCAGCTAAATGTGTTAAATCTCCCTTTAGATTCAGGAGTTAGAAACACGTTTCTGCTAACCGCTGTGTTTGGACATTTCTCAGTGAATGGGAGCCTATGCTGTAAAGAGAACTGTCTGCTTGTGAAACCAAAATGGATCTACCTAACCGAACGGTCTTCAATGTGTGCATTCAACTTACCGAGTTAAACTCGTGTGTTGAAGGGGAAGTCTGGAAATGCTTTCTGTGGAGAGATCACAATACAGGCATTTCCAGCACTATTCCCGCATATAATGAAATAGCAGTAAAACTCTGCCTAAAACACAGAAGCAACGTATCCTTCACTCTGCTCTGCTGTGCGTTTGTTCAGCTAAATGAGTTAAATCTCACTTTAGATTCAGGGGTTAGAAACACGTTTCTGCTAACCGCTGTGTTTGGACATTTCTCAGTGAATGGGAGCCTATGCTGTAAGGAGAACAGTCTGCTTGTGAAACCAAAACGGAGCTACCTAACAGAACGGTCTTCAATGTGTGCATTCACCTTACAGAGTTAAACTCGTGTGTTGAATTGGAAGTCTGGAAACACATTCTCTGGGGAGATCTCAAAACAGGCATTTCCAGCACTATTCCCGCATATAACGAATTAGCACTAAAACTCTGCTTAAAACACAGAAGCAACGTAACCTACAATCTGCTCTGCTGTGCGTTTGTTCAGCTAAGTGAGTTAAATCTCCCTTTAGATTCAGGAGTTAGAAACACGTTTCTGCTAAGAGCTGCGTTTGGACATTTCTCAGTGAATGGGAGCCTATGCTGTAAGGAGAACTGTCTGCTTGTGAAACCAAACGGAGCTACCTAACAGAACGGTCTTCAATGTGTGCATTCAACTTACCGAGATAAACTGGAGTGTTTAAGGGGAAGTTTGGAAACGCTTTCTGTGGAGAGATCTCAAAACAGGCATTTCCAGCACTATTCCCGCATATAACGAAATAGCAGTAAAACTCTGCCTAAAACACAGAAGCAACGTATCCTTCATTCAGCTCTGTTGTTCGTTTGTTCAGCTACGTGAGTTAAATCTCCCTTTAGATTCAGGAGTTAGAAACACGTTTCTACTAAGAGCTGCGTTTGGACATTTCTCAGTGAATGGGAGCCTATGCTGTAAGGAGAACTGTCTGCTTGGGAAACCAAAACGGAGCTACCTAGCAGAACGGTCTTCAATGTGTGCATTCAACTTACAGATTTAAAATCGTGTGTTGAAGGGGAAGTCTGGTAACGGTTTCTGTGGAGAGATCTCAAAACAGGCATTTCCAGCACTATTCCCGCACATAACGAAATAGCAGTAAAACTCTGCCTAAAACACAGAAGCAACGTATCATTCAATCTGCTCCGCTGTGCGCTTGTTCAGCTAAGTGAGTTAAATCTCCCTTTAGATTCAGGAGTTAGAAACACGTTTCTGCTAAGAGCTGCGATTTTACATTTCTAAGTGAATGGGACCCTATGCCTTAAGGAGAACTGTCTTCTTGTGAAAAAAAAAACGGAGCTACATAACACAACTGACTTCAATGTGTGCATTCAACTTACCGAGTTAAACTCGTGTGTTGAAGGGGAAGTCTGGAAACGGTTTCTCTGGAGAGATCTCAAAACAGGCATTTCCAGCACTATTCACGCATATAACGAAATAGCAGTAAAACTCTGCCTAAAACACAGAAGCAACGTATCCTTCAATCTGCTCTGCTGTGCGTTTGTTCAGCTAAGTGAGTTAAATCTCCCTTTAGATTCAGGAGTTAGAAACACTTTTCTGCTAAGAGCTGCGTTTGGACATTTCTCAGTGAATGGGAGCCTATGCTGTAAAGAGAACTGTCTGCTTGTGAAACCAAAACGGAGCTACCTAACAGAACGGTCTTCAATGTGTGCATTCAACTTACCGAGTTAAACTCGTGTGTTGAATTGGAAGTCTGGAAACACTTTCTCTGGGGAGATCTCAAAACAGGCATTTCCAGCACTATTCCCGCATATAACGAAGTAGTAGTAAAACTCTGCGTAAAACACAGAAGCAACGTAACCTTCAATCTGCTCTGCTGTGCGTTTGTTCAGCTAAGTGAGTTAAATCTCCCTTTAGATTCAGGAGTTAGAAACACGTTTCTGCTAAGAGCTGCGTTTGGACATTTCTCAGTGAATGGGAGCCTATGCTGTAAGGAGAACTGTCTGCATGTGAAACGAAAACGGAGCTACATATCAGAACGGTCTTCAATGTGTGCATTCAACTTACCGACTTAAACACGTGTGTTGCAGGGGAAGTCTGGAAACGATTTCTGTGGAGAGATCTCAAACAGGCATTTCCAGCACTATTCCCGCATATAACGAAATAGCAGTAAAACTCTGCCTAAAACACAGAAGAATCGTATCCTTCAATCTGCTCTACTGTGCGATTGTTCAGCTCAATGAGTTAAATCTCCCTTTAGATTCAGGAGTTAGAAAAACGTTTCTGCTAACCGCTGTGTTTGGACATTTCTCAGTGAATGGGAGCCTATGCTGTAAAGAGAACTGTCTGCTTGTGAAACAAAAACGGAGCTACCTAACAGAACGGTCTTCAATGTGTGCATTCAACTTACAGAGTTAAACTCGTGTGTTGAAGGGGAAGTCTGGAAACGCTTTCTGTGGAGAGATCTCAAAACAGGCATTTCCAGCACTATTCCCGCATATAACGAAATAGCAGTAAAACTCTGACTAAAACACAGAAGCAACGTATCCTTCAATCTGCTCTGTTGTTCGATTGTTCAGCTACGTGAGTTAAATCTCCCTTTAGATTCAGGAGTTAGAAACACGTTTCTACTAAGAGATGCGTTTGGACATTTCTCAGTGAATGGAAGCCTATGCTGTAAGGAGAACTGTCTGCTTGGGAAACCAAAACGGAGCTACCTAGCCGAACGGTCTTCAATGTGTGCATTCAACTTACAGATTTAAAATCCTGTGTTGAAGGGGAAGTCTGGTAACGCTTTCTGTGGAGAGATCTCAAAACAGGCATTTCCAGCACTATTCCCCCACATAACGAAATAGCAGTAAAACTCTGCCTAAAACACAGAAGCAACGTATCATTCAATCTGCTCCGCTGTGCGCTTGTTCAGCTAAGTGAGTTAAATCTCCCTTTAGATTCAGGAGTTAGAAACACGTTTCTGCTAAGAGCTGCGTTTTTACATTTCTCAGTGAATGGGACCCTATGCCTTAAGGAGAACTGTCTTCTTGTGAAAAAAAAAACGGAGCTACATAACACAACTGACTTCAATGTGTGCATTCAACTTACCGAGTTAAACTCGTGTGTTGAAGGGGAAGTCTGGAAACGGTTTCTCTGGAGAGATCTCAAAACAGGCATTTCCAGCACTATTCACGCATATAACGAAATAGCAGTAAAACTCTGCCTAAAACACAGAAGCAACGTATCCTTCAATCTGCTCTGCTGTGCGTTTGTTCAGCTAAGTGAATTAAATCTCCCTTTAGATTCAGGAGTTAGAAACACGTTTCTGCTAAGGACGGCATTTGGACATTTCTCAGTGAATGGGAGACTATGCTGTTAGGAGAACTGTCTGCTTGGGAAACCAAAACGGAGCTACATAACAGAACGGTCTTCAATGTGTGCATTCAACTTACCGAGTTAAACTCGTGTGTTGAATTAGACGTCTGGAAACACTTTCTCTGGGGAGATCTCAAAACAGGCATTTCCAGCACTATTACCGCATATAACGAAGTAGCAGTAAAACTCTGCGTAAAACACAGAAGCAACGTAACCTTCAATCTGCTCTCCTGTGCGTTTGTTCAGCTAAGTGAGTTAAATCTCCCTTTAGATTCAGGAGTTAGAAACACGTTTCTGTTAAGAGCTACGTTTAGACATTTCTCAGTGAATGGGAGCCTATGCTGTAAGGAGGACTGTCTGCTTGGGAAACCAAAACGGATCTACCTAACAGAACAGTCTTCAATGTGTGCATTCAATTTACAGAGTTAAACTCGTGTGTTGAATGGGAAGTCTGGAAACGCTTTCTGTGGAGAGATCTCAAAACAGGCATTTCCAGCACTATTCCCGCATATAACGAAATAGCAGTAAAATTCTGCCGAAAACACAGAAGCAACGTATCCTTCAATCTGATCTGCTATGCGTTTGTTCAGCTAAGTGAGTTAAATCTCCCTTTAGATTCAGGAGTTAGAAACACGTTTCTGCTAACCGCAGTGTTTGGACATTTCTCAGTGAATGGGAGCCTATGCTGTAAAGAAAACTGTCTGCTTGTGAAACCAAAATGGAGCTAACTAACAGAACGGTCTTCAATGTGTGCATTCAACTTACCGAGTTAAACTCGTGTGTTGAAGGGAAAGTCTGGAAATGCTTTCTGTGGAGAGATCACAATACAGGCATTTCCAGCACTATTCCCGCATATAACGAAATAGCAGTAAAACTCTGCCTAAAACACAGAAGCAACATATCCTTCAATCTGCTCTGCTGTACGTTTGTTCAGCAAAGTGAGTTAAATCTCCCTTTAGATTCAGGAGTTAGAAACACGTTTCTGGTAAGGACGGCATTTGGACATTTCTCAGTGAATGGGAGCCTATTCTGTAAGGAGAACTGTCTGCTTGGGAAACCAAAACGGAGCTACCTAACAGAACGGTCTTCAATGTGTGCATTCACCTTACCGAGTTAAACTCGTGTGTTGAATTGGAAGTCTGGAAACATATTCTCTGGGGAGATCTCAAAACAGGCATTTCCAGCACTATTCCCGCATATAACGAATTAGCACTAAAATTCTGCATAAAACACAGAAGCAACGTAACCTTCAATCTGCTCTGCTGTGCGTTTGTTCAGCTAAGTGAGTTAAATCTCCCTTTAGATTCAGGAGTTAGAAACACGTTTCTGCTAAGAGCTGCGTTTGGACATTTCTCAGTGAATGGGAGCCTATGCTGTAAGGAGAACTGTCTGCTTGTGAAACCAAAACGGAGCTACCTAACAGAACGGTCTTCAATGTGTGCATTCAACTTACCGAGATAAACTCGAGTGATTAAGGGGAAGTTTGGAAACGCTTTCTGTGGAGAGATCTCAAAACAGGCATTTCCAGCACTATTCCCGCATATAACGAAATAGCAGTTAAACTCTGCCTAAAACACAGAAGCAACGTATCCTTCAATCTGCTCTGTTGTTCGTTTGTTCAGCTACGTGAGTTAAATCTCCCTTTAGATTCAGGAGTTAGAAACACGTTTCTACTAAGAGCTGGGTTTGGACATTTCTCAGTGAATGGGAGCCTATGCTGTAAGGAGAATTGTCTGCTTGGGAAACCAAAACGGAGCTACCTAGCAGAACGGCCTTCAATGTGTGCCTTCAACTTACAGATTTAAAATCGTGTGTTGAAGGGGAAGTCTGGTAACGCTTTCTGTGGAGAGATCTCAAAACAGGCATTTCCAGCACTATTCCCCCACATAACGAAATAGCAGTAAAACTCTGCCTAAAACACAGAAGCAACGTATCATTCAATCTGCTCCGCTGTGCGCTTGTTCAGCTAAGTGAGTTAAATCTCCCTTTAGATTCAGGAGTTAGAAACACGTTTCTGCTAAGAGCTGCGTTTTTACATTTCTCAGTGAATGGGACCCTATGCCTTAAGGAGAACTCTCTTCTTGTGAAAAAAAAAACGGAGCTACATAACACAACTGACTTCAATGTGTGCATTCAACTTACCGAGTTAAACTCGTGTGTTGAAGGGGAAGTCTGGAAACGGTTTCTCTGGAGAGATCTCAAAACAGGCATTTCCAGCACTATTCACGCATATAACGAAATAGCTGTAAAACTCTGCCTAAAACACAGAAGCTACGTATCCTTCAATCTGCTCTGCTGTGCGTTTGTTCAGCTAAGTGAGTTAAATCTCCCTTTAGATTCAGGAGTTAGAAACACGTTTATGCTAAGAGCTGCGTTTGGACATTTCTCAGTGAATGGGAGCCTATGCTGTAAAGAGAACTGTCTGCTTGTGAAACCAAAACGGAGCTACCTAACAGAACGGTCTTCAATGTGTGCATTCAACTTACCGAGTTAAACTCGTGTGTTGAATTGGAAGTCTGGAAACACTTTCTCTGGGGAGATCTCAAAACAGGCATTTCCAGCACTATTCCCGCATATAACGAAGTAGTAGTAAAACTCTGCCTAAAACACAGAAGGAACGTATCCTTCAATATGCTCTGCTGTGCGTGTGTTCAGTTACGTGAGGTAAATCTCCCTGTAGATTCAGGAGTTAGAAACACGTTTCTGCTAAGACCTGCATTTGGACATTTCTCAGTGAATGGGAGCCTATGCTCTAAGGAGAACTGTCTGCATGTGAAAACAAAACGGAGCTACCTAACAGAACGGTCTTCAATGTGTGCATTCAACTTACCGAGTTATACTCGTGTGTTGAAGGGGAAGTCTGGAAACTCTTTCTGTGGAGAGATCTCAAAACATGCATTTCCAGCACTATTCCCGCATATAACGAAATAGCAGTAAAACTCTGCCTAAAACACAGAAGAAACGTATACTTCAATATGCTCTGCTGTGCGTTTGTTCAGCTAAGTGAATTAAATCTCCCTTTAGATTCAGGATTTAGAAACACGTTTCTGCTAAGAGATGTGTTTGGACATTTCTCAGTGAATGGGCGTCTATGCTGTAAGGAGAACTGTCTGCTTGTGAAAACTAAACGGAGCTACCTAACAGAACGGTCTTCAATGTGTGCATTCAACTTACAGATTTAAGCTCGTGTGTTGAAGGGGAAGTCTGGAAACGCTTTCTGTGGAGAGATCTCAAAACAGGCATTTCCAGCACTATTCCCACCTATAATGAAAGAGCAGTAAAACTCTGCATAAAACACAGAAGCAACGTATCCTTCAATCTGCTCTGCTGTGCATTTGTTCAGCTAAGTGAGTTAAATCTCCCTTTAGATTCAGGAGTTACAAACACGTTTCTGCTAAGAGATGCGTTTGGACATTTCTCAGTGAATGGGAGCCTATACTGTAAAGAGAACTGTCTGCTTGTGAAACCAAAACGTATCTACCAAACAGAACGGTCTTCAATGTGTGCATTCAACTTACCGAATTAAATTCGTGTGTTGAATTGGAAGTCTGGAAACACTTTCTCTGGGGAGATCTCAAAACAGGCAGTTCCAGCACTATTCCCGCATATAACGAAGTAGCAGTAAAACTCTGCGTAAATCACAGAAGCAACGTATCCTTCAATCTGCTCTGCTGTGAGTTTGTTCAGCTAAGTGAGTTAAATCTAACTTTAGATTCAGGAGTTAGAAACACGTTTCTGGTAAGAGCTCCGTTTGGACATTTCTCAGTGAATGGGAGCCTATGCTGTAAGGAGAACTGTCTGCTTGTGAAACCAAAACGGAGCTACTTAACAGAACGGTCTTCAATGTGTGCATTCAACTTACCGACTTAAACCCGTGTGTTGCAGGGGAAGTCTGGAAACGCTTTCTGTCGAGAGAACTCAAACAGGCATTTCCAGCACTATTCCCGCATATAACGAAATAGCAGTAAAACTCTGCCGAAAACACAGAAGAAACGTATCCTTCAATCTGCTCTGCTGTGCGTTTGTTCAGCTAAATGAGTTAAATCTCCCTTTAGATTCAGGAGTTAGAAACACCTTTCTGCTAACCGCTGTGTTTGGACATTTCTCAGTGAATGGGAGCCTATGCTGTAAGGAGAACTGTCTGCTTGTGAAACCAAAACGGAGCTACCTAACAGAACGGTCTTCAATGTGTGCATTCAACTTAGAGAGTTAAAGTCGTGTGTTGAAGGGGAAGTCTGGAAACGCTTTCTGTGGAGAGATCTCAAAACAGGCATTTCCAGCACTATTCCCGCATATAAAGAAATAGCAGTAAAACTCTGCCTAAAACACATAAGCAACGTATCCTTCAATCTGCTCTGCTGTGCGTTTGTTCAGCTAAGTGAGGTAAATCTCCCTTTAGATTCAGGAGTTAGAAACACGTTTCTGTTAAGAGCTATGTCTAGACATTTCTCAGTGAATGGGAGCCCATTCTGTAAGGAGAACTGTCTGCGTGTGAAACCTAAATGGAGCTACCTAACAGAACGGTCTTCAATGTGTGCATTCAACTTACCGCGTTAAATTCGTGTGTTGAAGTGGAAGTCTGGAAACGGTTTCTGTGGAGAGATCTCAAAACAGGCATTTCCAGCACTATTCCCGCATATAACGAAATAGCAGTAAAACTCTGCCTAAAACACAGAAGCAACGTATCCTTCAATCTGCTCTGTTGTGCGTTTGTTCAGCTAAGTGAGTTAAATCTCCCTTTAGATTCAGGACTTAGAAACACGTTTCTGCTAAGAGCTGCGTTTGGACATTTCTCAATGAATGGGAGCCTATGCTGTAAAGAGAACTGTCTGCTTGTGAAACCAAAACGGATCTACCAAACAGAACGGTCTTCAATGTGTGCATTCAACTTACCGAGTTAAACTCGTGTGTTGAATTGGAAGTCTGGAAACACTTTCTCTGGGAAGATCTCAAAACAGGCAGTTCCAGCACTATTCCCGCATATAACGAAGTAGCAGTAAAACTCTGCGTAAAACACAGAAGCAACGTAACCTTCAAACTACTCTGCTGTGATTTTGTTCAGCTAAGTGAGTTAAATCTCCCTTTAGATTCAGGAGTTAGAAACACGTTTCTGCTAAGAGCTGCGTTTGGACAATTCTCAGTGAATGTGAGCCTATGCTGTAAGGAGAACTGTCTGCTGGTGAAACCAAAACAGATCTACTTAACAGAACGGTCTTCAATGTGTGCATTCAACTTACCGACTTAAACCCGTGTGTTGAAGGGGAAGTCTGGAAACGCTTTCTGTGGAGAGATCTCAAAACAGGCATTTCCATCACTATTCCCGCATATAACGAAATAGCAGTAAAACTCTGCCTAAAACACAGAAGCAACGTATCCTTCAATATGCTCTGCTGTGCGTTTGTTCAGCTAAGTGAGTTAAATCTCCCTTTAGATTCAGGAGTTAGAAACACGTTTCAGCTAAGGACGGCATTTGGACATTTCTCAGTGAATGGGAGCCTATGCTGGAAGGAGAACTGTCTGCTTGTGAAACCCAAACGGAGCTACCTAACAGAACGGTCTTCCATGTGTGCATTCAACTTACCGAGATAAACTCGTGTGTTTAAGGGGAAGTTTGGAAAAGCTTTCTGTGGAGAGATCTCAAAACAGGTATTTCCAGCACTATTCCCGCATATAACGAAGTAGCAGTAAAACTCTGCATAAAACACAGAAGCAACGTAACCTTCAATCTGCTCTACTGTGCGTTTGTTCAGCTAATTGAGTTAAATCTCCCTTTAGATTCAGGAGTTAGAAACACGTTTCTGCTAAGAGATGCTTTTGGACATTTCTCAGTGAATGGGAGACTATGATGGAAGGAGAACTGTCTGCTTGTGAAACCCAAACGGAGCTACCTAACAGAACGGCCTTCCATGTGTGCATTCAACTTACCTATTTAAACTCGTGTGTTGAAGCGGAAGTCTGGAAAAGATTTCTGTGGAGAGATCCCAAAACAGGCATTTCCAGCACTATTCCCGCATATAACGAAATAGCAGTAAAACTCTGCCTAAAACACAGAAGCAACGTATCATTCCATTTGCTCTGCTGTGCGTTTGTTCAGCTAAGTGAGTTAAATCTCCCTTTAGATTCAGGAGTTAGAAACACGTTTCTGCTAAGAGCTGCGTTTGGACATTTCCCAGTGAATGGGAGCCTATGCTGTAAGGAGAACTGTCTGCTTGGGAAACCAAAACGGAGCTACCTAACAGAACGGTCTTCAATGTGAGCATTCAACTTACCGAGATAAACTCGTGTGTTGAAGGGGAAGTCTGGAAACGCTTTCTGTGGAGAGATATCAAAACAGGCATTTCCAGCACTATTCCGGCATATAAAGAAATAGCAGTAAAACTCAGCCTAAAACACAGAAGCAACGTATCCTTCAATCTGCTCTGCTGTGCGTTTGTTCAGCTAAGTGAGGTAAATCTCCCTTTAGATTCAGGAGTTAGAAACACGTTTCTGTTAAGAGCTACGTATAGACATTTCTCAGTGAATGGGAGCCCATGCTGTAAGGAGAACTGTCTGCGTGTGAAACCTAAACGGAGCCACCTAACAGAACGGGCTTCAATGTGTGCATTCAACTTACCGAGTTAAACTCGTGTGTTGAATTGGAATTCTGGAAACACTTTCTCTGGGGAGATCTCAAAACAGGCATTTCCAGCACTATTCCCGCACATAAGGAAATAGCAGTAAAACTCTGCCTAAAACACAGAAGCAACGTATCCTTCAATCTGCTCTGCTGTGCGTTTGTTCAGCTAAGTGAGTTAAATCTCCCTTTAGATTCAGGAGTTAGAAACACTTTTCTGCTAAGTGCTGCGTTTGGACATTTCTCAGTGAATGGGAGCCTATGCTGTAAAGAGAACTGTCTGTTTCTGAAACCAGAATGGAGCTACCTAACAGAACGGTCTTCAATGTGTGCATTCAACTTACCGAGATAAACGCGTGTGTTTAAGGGGAAGTTTGGAAACGCTTTCTGTGGAGAGATCTCAAAACAGGCATTTCCAGCACTATTCCCGCATATAACGAAATAGCAGTAAAACTCTGCCTAAAACACAGAAGCAACGTATCCTTCAATCTGCTCTGCTGTGCGTTTGGTCAGCTAAGTGAGTTAAATCTCCCTTTAGATTCAGGAGTTAGAAACACGTTTGTGCTAAGTGCTGCGTTTGGACATTTCTCAGTGAATGGGAGCCTATGCTGTAAGGAGAACTGTCTGCTTGGGAAACCAAAACGGAGCTACCTAGCAGAACGGTCTTCAATGCGTGCATTCAGCTTACAGAGTTAAACTCGTGTGTTGAAGGGGAAGTCTGGAAACGCTTTCTGTGGAGAGATCTCAAACAGGCATTTCCAGCACTATTCCCGCATATAACGAAATAGCAGTAAAACTCTGCCTAAAACACAGAAGCAACGTATCTTTCAATCTGCTCTGCTGTGCATTTGTTCAGCTAAGTGAGTTAAATCTCCCTTTATATTCAGGAGATAGGAACACGTTTCTGCTAAGAGTTGCGTTTGGACGTGTCTCAGTTAATGGGAGCCTACGCTGTAAGGAGAACTGTCTGCTTGTGAGACCAAAACGAAGCTACCTAACAGAACGGTCTTCAATGTGTGCATTCAACTTACCGAGTTAAACTCGAGTTTTAAAGGGGAAGTCTTGAAACGCTTTCTGTTGAGAGATCTCAAGACAGGCATTTCCAGCACTATTCCCGCATATAACGAAATAGCAGTAAAATTCTGCCTAAAACACAGAAGGAACGTATCCTTCAATATGCTCTTCTGTGCGTGTGTTCAGCTACGTGAGGTAAATCTCCCTGTAGATTCAGGAGGTAGAAACACGTTTCTGCTAAGTGCTGCGTTTGGACATTTCTCAGTGAATGGGAGCCTACGCTGTAAGGAGAACTGTCTGCTTGTGAAACCAAAACGGAGCTACCTAACAGAACGGTCTTCAATGTGTGCATTCAACTTACCGAGTTAAACTCGTGTGTTGAATTGGAAGTCTGGAAACACTTTCTCTGGGGAGATCTCAAAACAGGCATTTCCAGCACTATTCCCGCATATAACGAAGTAGTAGTAAAACTCTGCCTAAAACACAGAAGGAACGTATCCTTCAATATGCTCTGCTGTGCGTGTGTTCAGTTACGTGAGGTAAATCTCCCTGTAGATTCAGGAGTTAGAAACACGTTTCTGCTAAGACCTGCATTTGGACATTTCTCAGCGAATGGGAGCCTATGCTCTAAGGAGAACTGTCTGCATGTGAAACCAAAACGGAGCTACCTAACAGAACGGTCTTCAATGTGTGCATTCAACTTACCGAGTTATACTCGTGTGTTGAAGGGGAAGTCTGGAAACTCTTTCTGTGGAGAGATCTCAAAACAGGCATTTCCAGCACTATTCCCGCATATAACGAAATAGCAGTAAAACTCTGCCTAAAGCACAGAAGAAACGTATACTTCAATATGCTCTGCTGTGCGTTTGTTCAGCTAAGTGAATTAAATCTCCCTTTAGATTCAGGAGTTAGAAACACGTTTCTGCTAAGAGATGTGTTTGGACATTTCTCAGTGAATGGGCGTCTATGCTTTAAGGAGAACTGTCTGCTTGTGAAAACTAAACGGAGCTACCTAACAGAACGGTCTTCAATGTGTGCATTCAACTTACAGAGTTAAGCTCGTGTGTTGAAGGGGAAGTCTGGAAACGCTTTCTGTGGAGAGATCTCAAAACAGGCATTTCCAGCACTATTCCCACCTATAATGAAAGAGCAGTAAAACTCTGCATAAAACACAGAAGCAACGTATCCTTCAATCTGCTCTGCTGTGCATTTGTTCAGCTAAGTGAGTTAAATCTCCCCTTAGATTCAGGAGTTACAAACACGTTTCTGCTAAGAGATGCGTTTGGACATTTCTCAGTGAATGGGAGCCTATGCTGTAAAGAGAACTGTCTGCTTGTGAAACCAAAACGTATCTACCTAACAGAACGGTCTTCAATGTGTGCATTCAACTTACCGAATTAAATTCGTGTGTTGAATTGGAAGTCTGGAAACACTTTCTCTGGGGAGATCTCAAAACAGGCAGTTCCAGCACTATTCCCGCATATAACGAAGTAGCAGTAAAACTCTGCGTAAATCACAGAAGCAACGTATCCTTCAATCTGCTCTGCTGTGAGTTTGTTCAGCTAAGTGAGTTAAATCTAACTTTAGATTCAGGAGTTAGAAACACGTTTCTGGTAAGAGCTGCGTTTGGACATTTCTCAGTGAATGGGAGCCTATGCTGTAAGGAGAACTGTCTGCTTGTGAAACCAAAACGGAGCTACTTAACAGAACGGTCTTCAATGTGTGCATTCAACTTACCGACTTAAACCCGTGTGTTGCAGGGGAAGTCTGGAAACTCTTTCTGTCGAGAGAACTCAAACAGGCATTTCCAGCACTATTCCAGCATATAACGAAATAGCAGTAAAACTCTGCCGAAAACACAGAAGAAACGTATCCTTCAATCTGCTCTGCTGTGCGTTTGTTCAGCTAAATGAGTTAAATCTCCCTTTAGATTTAGGAGTTAGAAACACCTTTCTGCTAACCGCTGTGTTTGGACATTTCTCAGTAAATGGGAGCCTATGCTGTAAGGAGAACTGTCTGCTTGTGAAACCAAAACGGAGCTACCTAACAGAACGGTCTTCAATGTGTGCATTCAACTTAGAGAGTTAAAGTCGTGTGTTGAAGGGGAAGTCTGGAAACGCTTTCTGTGGAGAGATCTCAAAACAGGCATTTCCAGCACTATTCCCGCATATAAAGAAATAGCAGTAAAACTCTGCCTAAAACACATAAGCAACGTATCCTTCAATCTGCTCTGCTGTGCGTTTGTTCAGCTAAGTGAGGTAAATCTCCCTTTAGATTCAGGAGTTAGAAACACGTTTCTGTTAAGAGCTAAGTTTAGACATTTCTCAGTGAATGGGAGCCCATGCTGTAAGGAGAACTGTCTGCGTGTGAAACCTAAATGGAGCTACCAAACAGAACGGTCTTCAATGTGTGCATTCAACTTACCGCGTTAAATTCGTGTGTTGAAGTGGAAGTCTGGAAACGGTTTCTGTGGAGAGATCTCAAAACAGGCATTTCCAGCACTATTCCCGCATATAACGAAATAGCAGTAAAACTCTGCCTAAAACACAGAAGCAACGTATCCTTCAATCTTCTCTGCTGTGCGTTTGTTCAGCTAAGTGAGTTAAATCTCCCTTTAGATTCAGGAGTTAGAAACACGTTTCTGCTAAGAGCTGCGTTTGGACATTTCTCAGTGAATGGGAGCCTATGCTGTAAACAGAACTGTCTGCTTGTGAAACCAAAACGGATCTACCAAACAGAACGGTCTTCAATGTGTGCATTCAACTTACCGAGTTAAACTCGTGTGTTGAATTGGAAGTCTGGAAACACTTTCTCTGGGAAGATCTCAAAACAGGCAGTTCCAGCACTATTCCCGCATATAACGAAGTAGCAGTAAAACTCTGCGTAAAACACAGAAGCAACGTAACTTTCAAACTACTCTGCTGTGCTTTTGTTCAGCTAAGTGAGTTAAATCTCCCTTTAGATTCAGGAGTTAGAAACACGTTTCTGCTAAGAGCTGCGTTTGGACAATTCTCAGTGAATGTGAGCCTATGCTGTAAGGAGAACTGTCTGCCTGTGAAACCAAAACAGATCTACTTAACAGAACGGTCTTCAATGTGTGCATTCAACTTACCGACTTAAACCCGTGTGTTGAAGGGGAAGTCTGGAAACGCTTTCTGTGGAGAGATCTCAAAACAGGCATTTCCATCACTATTCCCGCATATAACGAAATAGCAGTAAAACTCTGCCTAAAACACAGAAGCAACGTATCCTTCAATATGCTCTGCTGTGCGTTTGTTCAGCTAAGTGAGTTAAATCTCCCTTTAGATTCAGGAGTTAGAAACACGTTTCTGCTAAGGACGGCATTTGGACATTTCTCAGTGAATGGGAGCCTATGCTGTAAGGAGAACTGTCTGCTTGGGAAACCAACACGGAGCTACCTAACAGAACGGTCTTCAATGTGTGCATTCAACTTACCGAGTTAAACTCGTGTGTTGAATTGGAAGTCTGGAAACACTTTCTCTGGGGAGATCTCAAAACAGGCATTTCCAGCACTATTCCCGCATATAACGAAGTTGCAGTAAAACTCTGCGTAAAACACAGAAGCAACGTAAACTTCAATCTGCTCTGCTGTGCGTTTGTTCAGCTAAGTGAGTTAAATCTCCCTTTAGATTCAGGAGTTAGAAACACGTTTCTGCTAAGAGCTGCGTTTGGACATTTCTCAGTGAATGGGAGCCTATGCTGGAAGTAGAACTGTCTGCTTGTGAAACCCAAACGGAGCTACCTAACAGAACGGTCTTCCATGTGTGCATTCAACTTACCGAGATAAACTCGTGTGTTTAAGGGGAAGTTTGGAAAAGCTTTCTGTGGAGAGATCTCAAAACAGGTATTTCCAGCACTATTCCCGCATATAACGAAGTAGCAGTAAAACTCTGCATAAAACACAGAAGCAACGTAACCTTCAATCTGCTCTACTGTGCGTTTGTTCAGCTAATTGAGTTAAATCTCCCTTTAGATTCAGGAGTTAGAAACACGTTTCTGCTAAGAGATGCTTTTGGACATTTCTCAGTGAATGGGAGACTATGATGGAAGGAGAACTGTCTGCTTGTGAAACCCAAACGGAGCTACCTAACAGAACGGCCTTCCATGTGTGCATTCAACTTACCTATTTAAACTCGTGTGTTGAAGGGGAAGTCTGGAAACGATTTCTGTGGAGAGATCCCAAAACAGGCATTTCCAGCACTATTCCCGCATATAACGAAATAGCAGTAAAACTCTGCCTAAAACACAGAAGCAACGTATCATTCCATTTGCTCTGCTGTGCGTTTGTTCAGCTAAGTGAGTTAAATCTCCCTTTAGATTCAGGAGTTAGAAACACGTTTCTGCTAAGAGCTGCGTTTGGACATTTCCCAGTGAATGGGAGCCTATGCTGTAAGGAGAACTGTCTGCTTGGGAAACCAAAACGGAGCTACCTAACAGAACGGTCTTCAATGTGAGCATTCAACTTACCGAGATAAACTCGTGTGTTGAAGGGGAAGACTGGAAACGCTTTCTGTGGAGAGATATCAAAACAGGCATTTCCAGCACTATTCTGGCATATAAAGAAATAGCAGTAAAACTCAGCCTAAAACACAGAAGCAACGTATCCTTCAATCTGCTCTGCTGTGCGTTTGTTCAGCTAAGTGAGGTAAATCTCCCTTTAGATTCAGGAGTTAGAAACACGTTTCTGTTAAGAGCTACGTATAGACATTTCTCAGTGAATGGGAGCCCATGCTGTAAGGAGAACTGTCTGCGTGTGAAACCTAAACGGAGCCACCTAACAGAACGGGCTTCAATGTGTGCATTCAACTTACCGAGTTAAACTCGTGTGTTGAATTGGAATTCTGGAAACAGTTTCTCTGGGGAGATCTCAAAACAGGCATTTCCAGCACTATTCCCGCACATAAGGAAATAGCAGTAAATCTCTGCCAAAAAAACACAGAAGCAACGTATCCTTCAATCTGCTCTGCTGTGCGTTTGTTCAGCTAAGTGAGTTAAATCTCCCTTTAGATTCAGGAGTTAGAAACACTTTTCTGCTAAGTGCTGCGTTTGGACATTTCTCAGTGAATGGGAGCCTATGCTGTAAAGAGAACTGTCTGTTTCTGAAACCAGAATGGAGCTACCTAACAGAACTGTCTTCAATGTGTGCATTCAACTTACCGAGATAAACGCGTGTGTTTAAGGGGAAGTTTGGAAACGCTTTCTGTGGAGAGATCTCAAAACAGGCATTTCCAGCACTATTCCCGCATATAACGAAATAGCAGTAAAACTCTGCGTAAAACACAGAAGCAACGTATCCTTCAATCTGCTCTGCTGTGCGTTTGGTCAGCTAAGTGAGTTAAATCTCCCTTTAGATTCAGGAGTTAGAAACACGTTTGTGCTAAGAGCTGCGTTTGGACATTTCTCAGTGAATGGGAGCCTATGCTGTAAGGAGAACTGTCTGCTTGGGAAACCAAAACGGAGCAACCTAGCAGAACGGTCTTCAATGCGTGCATTCAGCTTACAGAGTTAAACTCGTGTGTTGAAGGGGAAGTCTGGAAACGCTTTCTGTGGAGAGATCTCAAAACAGGCATTTCCAGCACTATTCCCGCATATAACGAAATAGCAGTAAAACTCTGCCTAAAACACAGAAGCAACGTATCTTTCAATCTGCTCTGCTGTGCATTTGTTCAGCTAAGTGAGTTAAATCTCCCTTTATATTCAGGAGATAGGAACACGTTTCTGCTAAGAGCTGCGTTTGGACGTGTCTCAGTTAATGGGAGCCTACGCTGTAAGGAGAACTGTCTGCTTGTGAGACCAAAACGAAGCTACCTAACAGAACGGTCTTCAATATGTGCATTCAACTTACCGAGTTAAACTCGTGTTTTAAAGGGGAAGTCTTGAAACGCTTTCTGTTGAGAGATCTCAAGACAGGCATTTCCAGCACTATTCCCGCATATAACGAAATAGCAGTAAAATTCTGCCTAAAACACAGAAGGAACGTATCCTTCAATATGCTCTTCTGTGCGTGTGTTCAGCTACGTGAGGTAAATCTCCCTGTAGATTCAGGAGGTAGAAACACGTTTCTGCTAAGTGCTGCGTTTGGACATTTCTCAGTGAATGGGAGCCTACGCTGTAAGGAGAACTGTCTGCTTGTGAAACCAAAACGGAGCTACCTAACAGAACGGTCTTCAATGTGTGCATTCAACTTACCGAGTTAAACTCGTGTGTTGAATTGGAAGTCTGGAAACACTTTCTCTGGGGAGATCTCAAAACAGGCATTTCCAGCACTATTCCCGCATATAACGAAGTAGTAGTAAAACTCTGCCTAAAACACAGAAGGAACGTATCCTTCAATATGCTCTGCTGTGCGTGTGTTCAGTTACGTGAGGTAAATCTCCCTGTAGATTCAGGAGTTAGAAACACGTTTCTGCTAAGACCTGCATTTGGACATTTCTCAGTGAATGGGAGCCTATGCTCTAAGGAGAACTGTCTGCATGTGAAACCAAAACGGAGCTACCTAACAGAACGGTCTTCAATGTGTGCATTCAACTTACCGAGTTATACTCGTGTGTTGAAGGGGAAGTCTGGAAACTCTTTCTGTGGAGAGATCTCAAAACAGGCATTTCCAGCACTATTCCCGCATATAACGAAATAGCAGTAAAACTCTGCCTAAAGCACAGAAGAAACGTATACTTCAATATGCTCTGCTGTGCGTTTGTTCAGCTAAGTGAATTAAATCTCCCTTTAGATTCAGGAGTTAGAAACACGTTTCTGCTAAGAGATGTGTTTGGACATTTCTCAGTGAATGGGCGTCTATGCTTTAAGGAGAACTGTCTGCTTGTGAAAACTAAACGGAGCTACCTAACAGAACGGTCTTCAATGTGTGCATTCAACTTACAGAGTTAAGCTCGTGTGTTGAAGGGGAAGTCTGGAAACGCTTTCTGTGGAGAGATCTCAAAACAGGCATTTCCAGCACTATTCCCACCTATAATGAAAGAGCAGTAAAACTCTGCATAAAACACAGAAGCAACGTATCCTTCAATCTGCTCTGCTGTGCATTTGTTCAGCAAAGTGAGTTAAATCTCCCCTTAGATTCAGGAGTTACAAACACGTTTCTGCTAAGAGATGCGTTTGGACATTTCTCAGTGAATGGGAGCCTATGCTGTAAAGAGAACTGTCTGCTTGTGAAACCAAAACGTATCTACCTAACAGAACGGTCTTCAATGTGTGCATTCAACTTACCGAATTAAATTCGTGTGTTGAATTGGAAGTCTGGAAACACTTTCTCTGGGGAGATCTCAAAACAGGCAGTTCCAGCACTATTCCCGCATATAACGAAGTAGCAGTAAAACTCTGCGTAAATCACAGAAGCAACGTATCCTTCAATCTGCTCTGCTGTGAGTTTGTTCAGCTAAGTGAGTTAAATCTAACTTTAGATTCAGGAGTTAGAAACACGTTTCTGGTAAGAGCTGCGTTTGGACATTTCTCAGTGAATGGGAGCCTATGCTGTAAGGAGAACTGTCTGCTTGTGAAACCAAAACGGAGCTACTTAACAGAACGGTCTTCAATGTGTGCATTCAACTTACCGACTTAAACCCGTGTGTTGCAGGGGAAGTCTGGAAACGCTTTCTGTCGAGAGAACTCAAACAGGCATTTCCAGCACTATTCCAGCATATAACGAAATAGCAGTAAAACTCTGCCGAAAACACAGAAGAAACGTATCCTTCAATCTGCTCTGCTGTGCGTTTGTTCAGCTAAATGAGTTAAATCTCCCTTTAGATTCAGGAGTTAGAAACACCTTTCTGCTAACCGCTGTGTTTGGACATTTCTCAGTAAATGGGAGCCTATGCTGTAAGGAGAACTGTCTGCTTGTGAAACCAAAACGGAGCTACCTAACAGAACGGTCTTCAATGTGTGCATTCAACTTAGAGAGTTAAAGTCGTGTGTTGAAGGGGAAGTCTGGAAACGCTTTCTGTGGAGAGATCTCAAAACAGGCATTTCCAGCACTATTCCCGCATATAAAGAAATAGCAGTAAAACTCTGCCTAAAACACATAAGCAACGTATCCTTCAATCTGCTCTGCTGTGCGTTTGTTCAGCTAAGTGAGGTAAATCTCCCTTTAGATTCAGGAGTTAGAAACACGTTTCTGTTAAGAGCTAAGTTTAGACATTTCTCAGTGAATGGGAGCCCATGCTGTAAGGAGAACTGTCTGCGTGTGAAACCTAAACGGAGCCACCTAACAGAACGGGCTTCAATGTGTGCATTCAACTTACCGAGTTAAACTCGTGTGTTGAATTGGAATTCTGGAAACACTTTCTCTGGGGAGATCTCAAAACAGGCATTTCCAGCACTATTCCCGCACATAAGGAAATAGCAGTAAAACTCTGCCTAAAACACAGAAGCAACGTATCCTTCAATCTGCTCTGCTGTGCGTTTGTTCAGCTAAGTGAGTTAAATCTCCCTTTAGATTCAGGAGTTAGAAACACTTTTCTGCTAAGTGCTGCGTTTGGACATTTCTCAGTGAATGGGAGCCTATGCTGTAAAGAGAACTGTCTGTTTCTGAAACCAGAATGGAGCTACCTAACAGAACGGTCTTCAATGTGTGCATTCAACTTACCGAGATAAACGCGTGTGTTTAAGGGGAAGTTTGGAAACGCTTTCTGTGGAGAGATCTCAAAACAGGCATTTCCAGCACTATTCCCGCATATAACGAAATAGCAGTAAAACTCTGCCTAAAACACAGAAGCAACGTATCCTTCAATCTGCTCTGCTGAGCGTTTGGTCAGCTAAGTGAGTTAAATCTCCCTTTAGATTCAGGAGTTAGAAACACGTTTGTGCTAAGAGCTGCGTTTGGACATTTCTCAGTGAATGGGAGCCTATGCTGTAAGGAGAACTGTCTGCTTGGGAAACCAAAACGGAGCTACCTAGCAGAACGGTCTTCAATGCGTGCATTCAGCTTACAGAGTTAAACTCGTGTGTTGAAGGGGAAGTCTGGAAACGCTTTCTGTGGAGAGATCTCAAAACAGGCATTTCCAGCACTATTCCCGCATATAACGAAATAGCAGTAAAACTCTGCCTAAAACACAGAAGCAACGTATCATTCAATCTGCTCTGCTGTGCATTTGTTCAGCTAAGTGAGTTAAATCTCCCTTTATATTCAGGAGATAGGAACACGTTTCTGCTAAGAGCTGCGTTTGGACGTTTCTCAGTTAATGGGAAACTACGCTGTAAGGAGAACTGTCTGCTTGTGAGACCAAAACGAAGCTACCTAACAGAACGGTCTTCAATGTGTGCATTCAACTTACCGAGTTAAACTCGTGTTTTAAAGGGGAAGTCTTGAAACGCTTTCTGTTGAGAGATCTCAAGACAGGCATTTCCAGCACTATTCCCGCATATAACGAAATAGCAGTAAAATTCTGCCTAAAACACAGAAGGAAGGTATACTTCAATATGCTCTTCTGTGCGTGTGTTCAGCTACGTGAGGTAAATCTCCCTGTAGATTCAGGAGGTAGAAACACGTTTCTGCTAAGTGCTGCGTTTGGGCATTTCTCAGTGAATGGGAGCCTACGCTGTAAGGAGAACTGTCTGCTTGTGAAACCAAAACGGAGCTACCTAACAGAACGGTCTTCAATGTGTGCATTAAACTTACCGAGTTAAACTCGTGTTTTAAAGGGGAAGTCTTGAAACGCTTTCTGTTGAGAGATCTCAAGACAGGCATTTCCAGCACTATTCCCGCATATAACGAAATAGCAGAAAAAGTCTGCCTAAAACACAGAAGGAACGTATCATTCAATATGCTCTGCTGTGCGTGTGTTCAGCTACGTGAGGTAAATCTCCCTGTAGATTCAGGAGTTAGAAACACGTTTCTGCTAAGACCTGCGTTTGGACATTTTTCAGTGAATGGGAGCCTATGCTCTAAGTAGAACTGTCTGCTTGTGAAACCAAAACGGGGCTACCTAACAGAACAATCTTCAATGTGTGCATTCAACTTACGGAGTTAAACTCGTGTGTTGAATGGGAAGTCTGGAAACGCTTTCTGTGGATAGATCTCAAAACATGCATTTCCAGCACTATTCCCGCATATAACGAAATAGCAGTAAAACTCTGCTGAAAACACAGAAGAAACGTATGCTTCAATCTGCTCTGCTGTGCGTTTGTTCTGCTAAGTGAGTTAAATCTCCCTTTAGATTCAGGAGTTAGAAACACGTTTCTGCTAAGGACGGCATTTGGACATTTCTCAGTGAATGGGAGCCTATGCTGTAAGGAGAACTGTCTGCTTGGGAAACCAAAACGGAGCTACTTAACAGAACGGTCTTCAATGTGTGCATTCAATTTACCGAGTTAAACTCGTGTGTTGAATTGGAAGTCTGGAAACACTTTCTCTGGGGAGATCTCGAAACAGGCATTTCCAGCACTATTCCCGCATATAACGAAGTAACAGTAAAACTCTGCGTAAAACACAGAAGCAAGGTAACCTTCAATCTGCTCTGCTGTGCGTTTGTTCAGCTAAGTGAGTTAAATCTCCCTTTAGATTCAGGAGTTAGAAACACGTTTCTGCTAAGGGTTGCGTTTGGACATTTCTCAGTGAATGGGAGCCTATGCTGTAAGGAGAACTGTCTGCTTGGGAAATTAAAACGGAGCTACCTAGCAGAACGGTCTTCAATGCGTGCATTCAGCTTACAGAGTTAAACTCGTGTGTTGAAGGGGAAGTCTGGAAACGCTTTCTGTGGAGAGATCACAAAACAGGCATTTCCAGCACTATTCCCGCATATAACGAAATAGCAGTAAAACTCTGCCTAAAACACAGAAGCAACGTATCATTCAATCTGCTCTGCTGTGCATTTTTTAAGCTAAGTGAGTTAAATCTCCCTTTATATTCAGGAGTTAGAAACACGTGTCTGCTATGTGCTGCGTTTGGACATTTCTCAGTTAATGGGAGCGTACGCTGTAAGGAGAACTGTCTGCTTGTGAAACCAAAACGGAGCTAACTAACAGAACGGTCTTCAATGTGTGCATTCAACTTACAGAGTTAACCTCGTGTTTTAAAGGGGAAGTCTTGAAACGCTTTCTGTTGAGAGATCTCAAGACAGGCATTTCCAGCACTATTCCCGCATATAACGAAATAGCAGTAAAACTCTGCCTAAAACACAGAAGGAACGTATCCTTCAATAAGCTCTGCTGTGCGTGTGTTCAGCTACGTGAGGTAAATCTCCCTGTAGATTCAGGAGTTAGAAACACGTTTCTGCTAACACCTGCGTTTGGACATTTTTCAGTGAATGGGAGCCTATGCTCTAAGGAGAACTGTCTGCTTGTGAAACCAAAACGGGGCTACCTAACAGAACGGACTTCAATGTGTGCATTCAACTTACCGAGTTATACACGTGTGTTGAAGGGGAAGTCTGGAAACTCTTTCTGTGGAGAGATCTCAAAACAGGCATTTCCAGCACTATTCCCGCATATAACGAAATAGCAGTAAAACTCTTCCTAAAACAGAGAAGAAACGTATACTTCAATATTCTCTGCTGTGCGTTTGTTCAGCTAAGTGAATTGAAACTCCCTTTAGATTCAGGAGTTAGAAACACGTTTCTTCTAAGAGATGTGTTTGGACATTTCTCAGTGAATGGGAGTCTATGCTGTAAGGAGAACTGTCTGCTTGTGAAACCTAAACGGAGCTACCTAACAGAACGGTCTTCAATATGTGCATTCAACTTACAGAGTTAAGCTCGTGTGTTGAAGGGGAAGTCTGGAAACGCTTTCTGTGGAGAGACCTCAAAACAGGCATTTCCAGCACTATTCCCACATATAATGAAAGAGCAGTAAAACTCTGCATAAAACAGAGAAGCAACGTATCCTTCAATCTGCTCTGCTGTGCGTTTGTTCAGCTAATTGAGTTAAATCTCCTTTTAGATTCAGGAGTTAGAAACAGGTTTCTGCTAAGAGCTGTGTTTGGACATTTCTCTGTGAATGGGAGCCTATGCTGTAAGGAGAACTGTCTGCTTGTGAAACCAAAACGGAGCTACCTAACAAAACGGTCTTCAATGCGTGCATTCAACTTACCGTGTTAAACTCGTGTGTTGAAGTGCAAGTCTGGAAACGCTTTCTGTGGAAAGATCTCAAAACAGGCATTTCCAGCACTATTCCCGCATATAACAAAATAGCAGTAAAATTCTGCCTAAAACACAGAAGCAACGTATCCTTCAATCTGCTCTGCTGTGCGTTTGTTCGGCTAAGTGAGTTGAATCTCCCTTTAGATTCAGGAGTTAGAAACACGTTTCTGCTAAGAGCTGCGTTTGGACATTTCTCAGTGAATGGGACCCTATGCTGTAATGAGAACTCTCTGCTTGTGAAACCAAAACGGAGCTACCTAACAGAACGGTCTTCAATGTGTGCATTCCCCTTACCGAGTTAAACTCGTGTGTTGAAGGGGAAGTCTGGAAACGCTTTCTGTGGAGAGACCTCAAAACAGGCATTTCCAGCACTATTCCCGCATAAAACGAAATAGCAGTAAAACTCTGCCTAAAACACAGAAGCAACGTATCTTTCAATCTGCTCTGCTGTGCGTTTGTTCAGCTAAGTGAGTAAAATCTCCCTTTAGATTCAGGAGTTAGAAACACGTTTCTGCTAAGAGATGCGTTTGGCCATTTCTCAGTGAATGCGAGCCTATGCTGTAAAGAGAACTGTCTGCTTGTGAAACCAAAATGGAATTACCTAACAGAACGGTCTTCAATGTGTGCATTCAACTTACCGAGTTAACTCGTGTGTTGAAAGGGAATTCTGGAAATGCTTTCTGTAGAGAGATCTCAATACAGGCATTTCCAGCACTATTCCCGCATATAACGATATACCAGTAAAACTCTGCCTAAAACAAAGAAGCAACGTATCATTCAATCTGCTGTGCTGTGCGATTGTTCAGCTAAGTGAGTTAAATCTCCCTTTAGATTCAGGAGTTAGAAACACGTTTCTGCTAAGAGCTGCGTTTGTACATTTCTCAGTGAATGGGAGCCTAGGCTGTAAGGAGGACTGTCTGCTTGTGAAACCAAAACGGAGCTACTTAACAGAACGGTCTTCAATGTGTGCATTCAACTTACCGACTTAAATCCGTGTGTTGCAGGGGAAGTCTGGAAACGCTTTCACTGGAGAGATCTCAAACAGGTATTTCCAGCACTATTCCCGCATATAACGAAACAGCAGTAAAACTCTCGCTAAAACACAGAAGAAACGTATCCTTCACTCTGCTCTGCTGTGCGTTTTTTCAGCTAAATGAGTTAAATCTCCCTTTAGATTCAGGAGTTAGAAACACGTTTCTGCTAACCGCTGTGTTTGGACATTTCTCAGTGAATGGGAGCCTATGCTGTAAGGAGAACTGTCTGCTTGTGAAACCAATACGGAGCTCCTAACAGAACGGTCTTCAATGTGTCCATTCAACTTACAGAGTTAACGTCGTGTGTTGAAGGGGAAGTCTGGAAACGCTTTCTGTGGAGAGATCTCAAAACAGGCATTTCCAGCACTATTCCCGCATATAACGAAAGAGCAGTAAAATTCTGCCTAAAACACAGAAGGAACGTATCCTTCAATATGCTCTTCTGTGCGTGTGTTCAGCTAAGTGAGGTAAATCTCCCTGTAGATTCAGGAGGTAGAAACACGTTTCTGCTAAGAGCTGCGTTTGGACATTTCTCAGTGAATGGGAGCCTATGCTCTAAGGAGAAATGTCTGCTTGTGAAATCAAAACGGGGCTACCTAACAGAACGGTCTTCAATGTGTGCATTCAACTTACCGAGTTATACTCGTGTTTTGAAGGGGAAGTCTGGAAACTCTTTCTGTGGAGAGATCTCAAAACATGCATTTCCAGCACTATTCCTGCATATAAAGAAATAGCAGTAAAACTCTGCCTAAAACACAGAAGAAACGTATACTTCAATATGCTCTGCTGTGCGTTTGTTCAGCTAAGTGAATTAAATCTCCCTTTAGATTCAGCAGTTAGAAACACGTTTCTGCTAAGAGATGTGTTTGGACATTTCTCAGTAAATGGGAGTCTATGCTGTAAGGAGAACTGCGTGCTTGTGAAACCTAAACGGAGCTACCTAACAGAACGGTCTTCAATGTGTGCATTCAACTTACAGAGTTAAGCTCGTGTGTTGAAGGGGAAGTCTGGAAACGCTTTCTGTGGAGAGATCTCAAAACAGGCATTTCCAGCACTATTCCCACGTATAATGAAAGAGCAGTAAAACTCTGCATAAAACACAGAAGCATCGTATCATTCAATCTTCTCTGCTGTGCGTTTGTTCAGCTAAGTGAGTTAAATCTCCTTTTAGATTCAGGAGTTAGAAACACGTTTCTGCTAAGAGCTGTGTGTGGACATTTCTCTGTGAATGGGAGCCTATGCTGTAAGGAGAACTGTCTGCTTGTGAAACCAAAACGGAGCTACCTAACAGAACGGTCTTCAATGCGTGCATTCAACTTACCGAGTTAAACTCGTGTGTTGAAGTGGAAGTCTGGAAACGCTTTCTGTGGAAAGATCTCAAAACAGGCATTTCCAGCACTATTCCCGCATATAACAAAATAGCAGTAAAACTCTGCCTAAAACACAGAAGCAACGTATCCTTCAATCTTCTCTGCTATGCGTTTGTTCAGCTAAGTGAGTTAAATCTCCCTTTAGATTCAGGAGTTAGAAACACGTTTCTGCTAAGAGCTGCGTTTGGACATTTCTCAGTGAATGTTAGCCTATACTGAAAGGAGAACTGTCTGCTTGGGAAACCAAAACGGAGCTACCTAACAGAACGGTCTTCAATGCGTGCATTCAACTTACCAAGATAAACCCGTGTGTTGAAGGGGAAGTCTGGAAACCCTTTCTGTGGAGAGATCTCAAAACAGGCATTTCCAGCACTATTCCCACATATAACGAAATAGCAGTAAAACTATGCCTAAAACACAGAAGCAACGTATCCTTCAATCTGATCTGCTGTGCGTTTCTTCAGCTAAGTGAGTGAAATCTCCCTTTAGATTCAGGAGTTAGAAACACGTTTCTCCTAAGAGCTGTGTTTGGACATTTCTCAGTGAATGGGAGCCTATGCTGTAAGGAGAACTGTCTGCTTGGGAAACCAAAGCGGAGCTACCTCACAGAACGGTCTTCAATGTGTGCATTCAACTTACCGAGTTAAACTCTTCTGTTGAAGGGGAAGTCTGGAAACGCTTTCTGTGGAGAGATCTCAAAACAGGCATTTCCAGCACTATTCCCGCAAATAACGAAATAGCAGCAAAACTCTGCCTAAAACACAGAAAAAACGTATCCCTCAATCTGCTCTGCTGTGCGTTTGTTCAGCTAAGTGAGTTAAATCTCCCTTTAGATTCAGGAGTTAGAAACACGTTTCCGCTAAGAGCTGCGTTTGGACATTTCTCAGTGAATGGGAGCCTATGCTGTAAGGAGAACTGTCTGCTTGTGAAAGCAAAACGGAGCTACCTAACAGAACGGTCTTCAATGAGTGCATTCACCTTACCGAGTTAAACTCGTGTGTTGAAGTGGAAGTCTGGAAACGCTTTCTGTGGATATACCTCAAAACAGGCATTTCCAGCACTATTCAAGCATATAACAAAATAGCAGTAAAACCCTGCCTAAAACAACGAAGCAACGAATCCTTCAATCTGCTCTGCTGTGCGTTTGTTTAGCTAAGTGAGTTGAATCTCCCTTTAGATTCAGGAGTTAGAAACACGTTTCTGCTACGAGCTGCGTTTGGACATTTCTCAGTGAATGGGAGCCTATGCTGTAAGGAGAACTCTCTGCTTGTGAAACCAAAACGGAGCGACCTAACAGAACGGTCTTCAATGTGTGCATTCCACTTACCGAGTTAAACACGTGTGTTGAAGGGGAAGTCTGGAAACGCTTTCTGTGGAGAGATCTCAATACAGGCATTTCCAGCACTATTCCCGCATATAACGAAATAGCAGTAAAACTCTGCCTAAAACACAGAAGCAACGTATCCTTCAATATGCTCTGCAGTGCGTTTGTTCAGCTAAGTGAGTTAAATCTCCGTTTAGATTCAGGAGTTAGAAACACGTTTCTGCTAAGAGCTGCGTTTGGACATTTCTCAGTGCATGGGAGCCTATGCTGTAAGGAGAACCGTCTGCTTGTGAAACCAAAACGGGGCTACCTAACAGAACGGTCTTCAATGTGTGCATTGAACTTACCGAGTTATACTGGTGTGTTGAAGGGGACGACTGGAAACTCCTTCTGTGGAGAGATCTCAAAACAGGCATTTCCAGCACTATTCCCGCATATAACGAAATAGCAGTATAACTCTGCCTAAAACACAGAAGCAACGTAGCCTTCAATCTGCTCTGCTGTGCGTTTGTTCAGCTAAGTGAATTAAATCTCCCTTTAGATTCAGGAGTTAGAAACACGTTTCTACTAAGAGATGTGTTTGGACATTTCACAGTGAATGGGAGCCTATGCTGTAAGGAGAACTGTCTGCTTGGGAAACCAAAACAGATCTACCTAACAGAACGGTTTTCAATGTGGGCATTCAACTTACAGAATTAAACTCGTGCCTTGAAGGGGAAGTCTGGAAACGCTTTCTGTGGAGAGATATCAAAACAGGCATTTCCAGCACTATTCCCGCATATAACGAAATAGCAGTAAACCTCTGCCTAAAACACAGAAGCAACGTATCCTTCAATCTGCTCTGCTGTGCGTTGGTTCAGCTAAGTGAGTTAAATCTCCCTTTAGATTCAGGAGTTAGAAACACGTTTCTACTAAGAGCTGCGTTTGGACATTTCTCAGTGAATGGGAGACTATGCTGTAAGGAGAACTGTCTGCTTGGGAAACCAAAACGGAGCTACCTAACAGAACGGTCTTCAATGTGTGCATTCAACTTACAGAGTTACACTCGTGTGTTGAAGGGGAATTCTGGAAACCTTTTCTGTGGAGAGATCTCAGAAGAGGCATTTCCAGCAATATTCCCGTATATAAAGAAATAGCAGTAAAACTCTGCCTAAAACAACGAAGCAACGTATCCTTCAATCTGCTCTGCTGTGCGTTTGTTCAGCTAAGTGAGTTAAATCTCCTTTTAGATTCAGGAGTTAGAAACACGTTTCGGCTAAGAGCTGTGTTTGGATATTTCTAAGTGAATGGGAGCCTATGCTGTAAGGAGAACTGTCTGCTTGTGAAACCAAAACGGAGCTACCTAACAGAACGGTCTTCAATGCGTGCATTCAACTTACCGAGTTAAACTCGTGTGTTGAAGTGGAAGTCTGGAAACGCTTTCTGTGGAAATATCTCAAAACAGGCATTTCCAGCACTATTCAAGCATATAACAAAATAGCAGTAATACCCTGCCTAAAACAACGAAGCAACGTATCCTTCAATCTGCTCTGCTGTGCGTTTGTTCAGCTAAGTGAGTTGACTCTCCCTTTAGATTCAGGAGTTAGAAACACGTTTCTGCTACGACTTGCGTTTGGACATTTCTCCGTGAATGGGAGCCTATGCTGTAAGGAGAACTCTCTGCTTGTGAAACCAAAACGGAGCGACCTAACAGAACGGTCTTCAATGTGTGCATTCAACTTACAGAGTTAAACTCGTGTGTTGAAGTGGAAGTCTGGAAACGCTTTCTGTGGAGAGATCTCAAAACAGGTATTTCCAGCACTATTCCGGCATATAAAGAAATAGTAGTAAAACTCTGCCTAAAACACAGAAGCAACGCATCCCTCAATCTGCTCTGCTGTGCGTTTGTTCAGCTAAGTGAGTTAAATCTCCCTTTAGATTCAGGAGTTAGAAACACGTTTCTGTTAAGAACTACGTTGAGACATTTCTCAGTGAATTGGAGCCCATGCTGTAAGGAGAACTGTCTGCGTGTGAAACCTAAACAGAGCTACCTAACAGAACGGTCTTCAATGTGTGCATTCAACTTACCGAGTTAAACTCGTGTGTTGAAGGGGAAGTCTGGAAACACTTTCTGTGGGGAGATCTCAGTACAGGCATTTCCAGGACTATTCCCGCATATAATGAAGTAGCAGTAAATCTCTGCCTAAAACACAGAAGCAACGTATCCTTCAATCTGCTCTGCTGTGCGTTTGGTCAGCTAAGTGAGTTAAATCTCCCTTTAGATTCAGGAGTTAGAAACACCTTTCTGCTAAGGGCTGCGTTTGGACATTTCTCAGTGAATGGGAGCCTATGCTGTAAGGAGAACTCTCTGCTTGTGAAACCAAAACGGAGCTACCTAACAGAACGGTCTTCAACGTGTGCATTCAACTTACAGAGTTAAACTTTTGTGTTGAAAGGGAAGACTGGAAACGCTTTCTGTGGAGAGATCTCAAAACCGGCATTTCCAGCACTATTCCCGCATATAACGAAATAGCAATAAAACTCTGCCTAAAACACAGAAGCAACGTATCCGTCAATCTGCCCTGCTGTGCGTTTGTTCAGTTAAGTGAGTTAAATCTCACTTTAGATTCAGGAGTTAGAAACACGTTTCTGCTAAGAGCTGCGTTTGGACATTTCTCAGTGAATGGGAGCCTATGCTGTAAGGAGAACTGTCTGCTTATGAAAACAAAACGGAGCTACCTAACAGTATGGTCTTCAATGTGTCCATTCAACATACCGAGTTAAACTCGTATGGTGACGGGGAAGTCTGGAAACGCTTTCTCTGGAGAGATCTCAAAACAGGCATTTCCAGCACTATTCCTGCATATAACGAAATCGCAGTATAACTCTGCCTAAAACACAGTATCAACGTATCCTTCAAACTGCTCTGCTGTTCGTTTGTTCAGCTAAGTGAGTTAAATCTCCCTTTAGATTCAGGACTTAGAAACACGTTTCTGCTAAGGGCTGCGTTTGGACATTTCTCAGTGAATGGGAGCCTATGCTGTAAGGAGAACTGTCTGCTTGTGAAACCAAAACGGAGCTACATAACAGAACGGTCTTTAATGCGTGCATTCAACTTACCGAAGTAAACCCGTGTCTTGATGGGGAAGTCTGGAAACGCTTTCTGTGGAGAGATCTCAAAACAGGCATTTCCATCACTATTCCCTCATATAACGAAATAGCAGTATAACTCTGCCTAAAACACAGTAGCAACGTATCCTTCAATCTGCTCTGCTGTGCGTTTGTTCAGTTAAGTGAGTTAAATCTGCCTTTAGATTCAGGAGTTAGAAACACGTTTCTGATGAGAGCTGCGTTTGGACATTTCTCAGTGAATGGGAGCATATGCTTTAAGGAGAACTGTCTGGTGTGAAACCAAAACGGAGCTACCTAACAGAACGGTCTTCAATGTGTGAATTCAACTTACCGAGTTAATCTCGTGTGTTGAAGAAGAAGTCTGGAAAATCTTTCTGTGGAGAGATGTCAAAACAGGTATTTTCAGCACTATTCCCGTATATAACGAAATAGCATTAAAACTCTGCCTAAAACACAGAAGAAACGTAGCCTTCAATCTGCTCTGCTGTGCCTTTGTTCAGCTAAGTGATTTAAATCTCCCTTTAGATTCAGGAGTTAGAAACACGTTTCTGCTCAGAGCTGCGTTTGGACATTTCTCAGTGAATGGGAGCCTATGCTGTAAGGAGAACTGTGTGCTTGGGAAACCAAAACGGAGCTACCTAACAGAACGGTCTTCAATGCGTGCATTCAACTTACCGAGTTAAACTCGTGTGTTGAAGGGGAAGTCTGGAAACGCTTTCTGTGGAGAGACCTCAAAACAGGCATTTCCAGCACTATTCCCGCATATAACGAAATAGCAGTAAAACTCTGCCTAAAACACAGAAGCAACGTATCCTTCAATCTGCTCTGCTGTGCGTTTGTTCAGCTAAGTGACTTAAATCTCCCTTTAGATTCAGGAGTTAGAAACACGTTTCTGCTAAGAGCTGCGTTTGGACATTTCTCAGTGAATGGGAGCCTATGCTGTAAGGAGAACTGTCTGCTTGGGAAACTAAAACCGAGCTACCTAAGAGAACGGTCTTCAATGTGTGCATTCAACGTACCGAGTTAAATTCGTGTGTTGAAGGGGAAGTCTGGAAACGCTTTCTGCGGCGAGATCTCAAAACAGTCATTTCCAGCACTATTCCCGAATATAACGAAATAGCAGTAAAATACTGCCGAAAACACAGAAGCAACGTATCCTTCAATCTGATCTGCTATGCGTTTGTTCAGCTAAGTGAGTTAAATCTCCCTTTAGATTCAGGAGTTAGAAACACGTTTCTGCTATGAGCTGCGTTTGGACATTTCTCAGTGAATGGGAGCCTATACTGTAAGGAGAACTGTCTGCTTGTGAAACCAAAACGGAGCTACTTAACAGAACGGACTTCAATGTGTGCATTAAACTTACCGACTTAAACCCGTGTGTTGCAGGGGAGGTCTGGAAACGCTTTCAGTGGAGAGATCTCAAACAGACATTTCCAGCACTATTCCCGCATATAACGAAATAGCAGTAAAACTCTGCCTAAAACACAGAAGAAACGTATCCTTCACTCTGCTCTGCTGTGCGTTTGTTCAGCTAAATATGTTAAATCTCACTTTAGATTCAGGAGTTAGAAACACGTTTCTGCTAACCGCTGTGTTTGGACATTTCTCAGTGAATGGGAGCCTATGCTGTAAGGAGAACAGTCTGCTTGTGAAACCAAAACGGAGCTACCTAACAGAACGGTCTTCAATGTGTGCATTCAACTTACAGAGTTAAACTCGTGTGTTTAAGGGGAAGTCTGGTAACGCTTTCTGTGGAGAGATCTCAAAACAGGCATTTCCAGCACTATTCCCGCATATAACGAAATAGCAGTAAAACTCTGCCTAAAACACAGAAGAAACTTATCCTTCAATCTGCTCTGCTGTGCGTTTGTTCAGCTAAGTGAGTTAAATCTCCCTTTAGATTCAGGAGTTAGAAACACTTTTCTGCTAAGAGCTGCGTTTGGACATTTCTCAGTGAATGGGAGCCTATGCTGTAAAGAAAACTGTCTGCTTGTGAAACCAAAATGGAGCTACCTAACAGAACGGTCTTCAATGTGTGCATTCAACTTACCGAGTTAAACTCGTGTGTTGAAGGGAAAGTCTGGAAATGCTTTCTGTGGAGAGATCACAATACAGGCATTTCCAGCACTATTCCCGCATATAACGAAATAGCAGTAAAACTCTGCCTAAAACACAGAAGCAACGTATCCTTCAATATGCTCTGCTGTGCGTTTGTTCAGCTAAGTGAGTTAAATCTCCCTTTAGATTCACGAGTTAGAAACACGTTTCTGCTAAGAGCTGCGTTTGGACATTTCTCAGTGAATTGGAGCCTATGCTGTAAGGAGAACTCCCTGCTTGTGAAACCAATAGGGAGCTACATAACAGAAGGGTCTTCAATGTGTCCATTCAACTTACCGAGTTAAACTCGTGTGTTGAAGGGGAAGTCTGGAAACGCTTTCTGTGGAGAGATCTCAAAACAGGAATTTCCAGCACTATTCCCGCATATAACGAAGTAGCAGTAAAACTCTGCCTAAAACACAGAAGCAACGTATCCTTCAATCTGCTCTGCTGTTCGTTTGTTGAACTAATTGAGTTAAATTTCCCTTTAGATACAGGAGTTAGAAACACGTTTCTGCTAAGAGCTGCGTTTGGACATTTCTCAGTGAATGGGAGCCTATGCTGTAAGGAGAACGGTCTGCTTGTGAAACCAAAACGGAGCTACCTAACAGAGCGGTCTTCAATGTGTGCATTCAACTTACCTAGATAAACTCGTGTGTTTAAGGGGAAGTTTGGAACCGCTTTCTGTGGAGAGATCTCAAAACAGGCATTTCCAGCACTATTCCCGCATATAACGAAATAGCAGTAAAACTCTGCCTAAAACACAGAAGCAACGTATCCTTCAATCTGCTCTGCTGTGCGTTTGTTCAGCTAAGTGACTTAAATCTCCCTTTAGATTCAGGAGTTAGAAACACGTTTCTGCTAAGAGCTGCGTTTGGACATTTCTCAGTGAATGGGAGCCTATGCTGTAAGGAGAACTGTCTGCTTGGGAAACTAAAACCGAGCTACCTTCCAGAACGGTCTTCAATGTGTGCATTCAACGTACCGAGTTAAATTCGTGTGTTGAATGGGAAGTCTGGAAACGCTTTCTGCGGCGTGATCTCAAAACAGGCATTTCCAGCACTATTCCCTCATATAACGAAATAGCAGTAAAACTCTGCCTAAAACACAGAAGAAACGTATCCTTCAGTCTGCTCTGCTGTGCGTTTGTTCAGATAAGTGAGTTAAAACTCCCTTTAGATTCAGGAGTTAGAAACACGTTTCTGCTAAGAGCTGCGTTTGGACATTTCTCAGTGAATGGGAGCCTATGCTGTAAGGAGGACTGTCTGCTTGGGAAACCAAAACGGAGCTACCTAACAGAACAGTCTTCAACGTGTGCATTCAATTTACAGAGTTAAACTCTTGTGTTGAATGGGAAGTCTGGAAACGCTTTCTGTGGAGAGATCTCAAAACAGGCATTTCCAGCACTAATCCCGCATATAACGAAATAGCAGTAAAATTCTGCCGAAAACACAGAAGCAACGTATCCTTCAATCTGATCTGCTATGCGTTTGTTCAGCTAAGTGAGTTAAATCTCCCTTTAGATTCAGGAGTTAGAAACACGTTTCTGCTAAGAGCTGCGTTTGGACATTTCTCAGTGAATGGGAGCCTATGCTGTAAGGAGAACTGTCTGCTTGTGAAACGAAAACGGAGCTACATATCAGAACGGTCTTCAATGTGTGCATTCAACTTACCGACATAAACACGTGTGTTGCAGGGGAAGTCTGGAAACGCTTTCTGTGGAGAGATCTCAAACAGGCATTTCCAGCACTATTCCCGCATATAACGAAATAGCAGTAAAACTCTGCCTAAAACACAGAAGAATCGTATCCTTCAATCTGCTCTGCTGTGCGTTTGTTCAGCTAAATGAGTTAAATCTCCCTTTAGATTCAGGAGTTAGAAACACGTTTCTGCTAACCGCTGTGTTTGGACATTTCTCAGTGAATGGGATCCTATGCTGTAAGGAGAACTGTCTGCTTGTGAAACGAAAACGGAGCTACCTAACAGAACGGTCTTCAATGTGTGCATTCAACTTACAGAGTTAAACTCGTGTGTTGAAGGGGAAGTCTGGAAACGCTTTTTGTGGAGAGATCTCAAAACAGGCATTTCCAGCACTATTTCCGCATATAACGAAAAAGCAGTAAAACTCTGCCTAAAACACAGAAGCAACGTATCCTTCAATCTGCTCTGCTGTGCGTTTGTTCAGCTAAGTGAGTTAAATCTCCCTTTAGATTCAGGAGTTAGAAACACTTTTCTGCTAAGAGCTGCGTTTGGACATTTCTCAGTGAATGGGAGCCTATGCTGTAAAGAGAACTGTCTGCTTGTGAAACCAAAATGGAGCTACCTAACCGAACGGTCTTCAATGTGTGCATTCAACTTACCGAGTTAAACTCGTGTGTTGAAGGGGAAGTCTGGAAATGCTTTCTGTGGAGAGATCACAATACAGGCATATCCAGCACTATTCCCGCATATAATGAAATAGCAGTAAAACTCTGCCTACAACACAGAAGCAACGTATCCTTCAATCTGCTCTGCTGTTCGTTTGTTCAGCTAAGTGAATTAAATCTCCCTTTAGATTCAGGAGTTAGAAACACGTTTCTGCTAAGGACGGCATTTGGACATTTCTCAGTGAATGGGAGCCTATGCTGTAAGGAGAAATGTCTGCTTGGGAAACTGAAACCGAGCTACCTAACAGAAGGGTCTTCAATGTGTGCATTCAACGTACAGAGTTAAATTTGTGTGTTGAAGGGGAAGTCTGGAAACGCTGTCTGTGGCGAGATCTCAAAACAGGCATTTCCAGCACTATTCCCTCATATAACGAAATAGCAGTAAAACTCTGCCTAAAACACAGAAGAAACGTATCCTTCAATCTGCTCTACTGTGCGTTTGTTCAGATAAGTGAGTTAAATCTCCCTTTAGATTCAGGAGATAGAAACACGTTTCTGCTAAGAGCTGCGTTTGGACATTTCTCAGTGAATTGGAGCCTATGCTATAAGGAAGACTGTCTGCTTGGGAAACCAAAACGGAGCTACCTAACAGAACAGTCTTCAATGTGTGCATTCAATTTACAGAGTTAAACTCGTGTGTTGAACGGGAAGTCTGGAAACGCTTTCTGTGGAGAGATCTCAAAACAGGCATTTCCAGCACTATTCCCGCATATAACGAAATAGCAGTAAAATTCTGCCGAAAACACAGAAGCAACGTATCCTTCAATCTGATCTGCTATGCGTTTGTTCAGCTAAGTGAGTTAAATCTACCTTTAGATTCAGTCGTTAGAAACACGTTTCTGCTAAGAGCTGCGTTTGGACATTTCTCAGTGAATGGGAGCCTATGCTGTAAGGAGAACTGTCTGCTTGTGAAACGAAAACGGAACTACATATCAGAACGGTCTTCAATGGGTGCATTCAACTTACCGAGTTAAACTCGTGTGTTGAAGGGGAAGTCTGGAAATGCTTTCTGTGGAGAGATCACAATACAGGCATATCCAGCACTATTCCCGCATATAATGAAATAGCAGTAAAACTCTGCCTACAACACAGAAGCAACGTATCCTTCAATCTGCTCTGCTGTTCGTTTGTTCAGCTAAGTGAATTAAATCTCCCTTTAGATTCAGGAGTTAGAAACACGTTTCTGCTAAGGACGGCATTTGGACATTTCTCAGTGAATGGGAGCCTATGCTGTAAGGAGAACTGTCTGCTTGGGAAACTGAAACCGAGCTACCTAACAGAAGGGTCTTCAATGTGTGCATTCAACGTACAGAGTTAAATTTGTGTGTTGAAGGGGAAGTCTGGAAACGCTGTCTGTGGCGAGATCTCAAAACAGGCATTTCCAGCACTATTCCCTCATATAACGAAATAGCAGTAAAACTCTGCCTAAAACACAGAAGAAACGTATCCTTCAATCTGCTCTGCTGTGCGTTTGTTCAGATAAGTGAGTTAAATCTCCCTTTAGATTCAGGAGATAGAAACACGTTTCTGCTAAGAGCTGCGTTTGGACATTTCTCAGTGAATTGGAGCCTATGCTATAAGGAAGACTGTCTGCTTGGGAAACCAAAATGGAGCTACCTAACAGAACAGTCTTCAATGTGTGCATTCAATTTACAGAGTTAAACTCGTGTGTTGAACGGGAAGTCTGGAAACGCTTTCTGTGGAGAGATCTCAAAACAGGCATTTCCAGCACTATTCCCGCATATAACGAAATAGCAGTAAAATTCTGCCGAAAACACAGAAGCAACGTATCCTTCAATCTGATCTGCTATGCGTTTGTTCAGCTAAGTGAGTTAAATCTACCTTTAGATTCAGGAGTTAGAAACACGTTTCTGCTAAGAGCTGCGTTTGGACATTTCTCAGTGAATGGGAGCCTATGCTGTAAGGAGAACTGTCTGCTTGTGAAACGAAAACGGAGCTACATATCAGAACGGTCTTCAATGGGTGCATTCAACTTACCGAGTTAAACTCGTGTGTTGAAGGGGAAGTCTGGAAATGCTTTCTGTGGAGAGATCACAATACAGGCATTTCCAGAACTATTCCCGCATATAACGAAATAGCAGTAATACTCTGCCTAAAACACAGAAGCAACGTATCCTTCAATCTGCTCTGCTGTGCGTTTGTTCAGCAAAGTGAGTTAAATCTCCCTTTAGATTCAGGAGTTAGAAACACGTTTCTGCTAAGGACGGCATTTGGACATTTCTCAGTGAATGGGAGCCTATTCTGTAAGGAGAACTGTCTGCTTGGGAAACCAAAACGGAGCTACCTAACAGAACGGTCTTCAATGTGTGCATTCAACTTACCGAGTTAAACTCGTGTGTTGAATTGGAAGTCTGGAAAAACTTTCTCTGGGGAGATCTCAAAACAGGTATTTCCAGCACTATTCCCGCATATAACGAATTAGCACTAAAACTCTGCGTAAAACACAGAAGCAACGTAACCTTCAATCTGCTCTGCTGTGCGTTTGTTCAGCTAAGTGAGTTAAATCTCCCTTTAGATTCAGGAGTTAGAAACACGTTTCTGCTAAGAGCTGCGTTTGGACATTTCTCAGTGAATGGGAGCCTATGCTGTAAGGAGAACTGTCTGCTTGTGAAACCAAAACGGAGCTACCTAACAGAACGGTCTTCAATGTGTGCACTCAACTTACAGATTTAAACTTTTGTGTTGAAAGGGAAGTCTGGAAACGCTTTCTGTGGAGAGATCTCAAAACCGGCATTTCCAGCACTATTCCCGCATATAACGAAATAGCAGTAAAACTCTGCCTAAAACACAGAAGCAACGTATCCGTCAATCTGCCCTCCTGTGCTTTTGTTCAGTTAAGTGAGTTAAATCTCACTTTAGATTCAGGAGTTAGAAACACGTTTCTGCTAAGAGCTGCGTTTGGACATTTCTCAGTGAATGGGAGCCTATGCTGTAAGGAGAACTGTCTGCTTGTGAAACCAAAACGGAGCTACATAACAGAACGGTCTTCAATGTGTGCATTCAACTTACCGAGGTAAACCCGTGTCTTGATGGGGAAGTCTGGAAACGCTTTCTGTGGAGAGATCTCAAAACAGGCATTTCCAACACTATTCCCTCATATAACGTAATAGCAGTAAAACTCTGCCTAAAACACAGAAGCAACGTATCCTTCAATCTGCTCTGCTGTGCGTTTGTTCAGATAAGTGAGTTAAATGTCCCTTTAGATTCAGGAGTTAGAAACACGTTTCTGCTAAAAGCTGCGTTTGGACATTTCTCAGTGAATTGGAGCCTATGCTGTAAGGAGACCTGTCTGCTTGGGAAACCAAAACAGAGCTACCTAACAGAACGGTTTTCAACGTGTGCATTCACCTCATCGAGTTAAACTCGTGTGTTGAAGGGGAAGTCTGGAAACACTTTTTGTGGGGATATCTCCGAACAGGCATTTCCAGCACTATTCACGCATATAACGAAGTAGCAGTAAAACTCTGCCTAAAACACAGAAGCTACGTATCCTTCAATCTGCTCTCCTGTGCGTTTGTTCAGCTAAGTGAGTTAAATCTCCCTTTAGATTCACGATTTAGAAACACGTTTCTGCTAAGGGCTGCCTTTGGACATTTCTCAGTGAATGGGATCCTATGCTGTAAGGAGAACTGCCTGCTTGTGAAACCAAAACGGAGCTACCTAACAGAACGGTCTTCAATGTGTCCATTCAACTAACCGAGTTAAACTCGTGTGTTGAAGGGGAAGTCAGGAAACGCTTTCTGTGGAGAGATCTCAAAACAGGAATTTCCAGCACTATTCCCGCATATAACGAAATAGCAGTAAAACTCTGCCTAAAACACAGAAGCAACGTATCCTTCAATCTGCTCTGCTGTGCGTTTCTTCAACTAAGTGAGTTAAATCTCCCTTTAGATTCAGGATTTAGAAACACGTTTCTGCTGAGAGCTGCGTTTGGACATTTCTCAGTGAATGGGAGCCTATGCTGTAAAGAGAACTGTCTGCTAGTGAAACCAAAACGGAGCTACCTAACAGAACGGTCTTCAATGTGTGAATTCAACTTACCGAGTTAAACTCGTGTGTTGAAGAAGAAGTCTGGAATATCTTTCTGTGGAGAGATCTCAAAACAGGCATTTTCAGCGCTATTCCCGCATATAACGAAATAGCAGTAAAACTCTGCCTAAAACACAGAAGCAACGTAGCCTTCAATCTGCTCTGCTGTGCCTTTGTTCAGCTAAGTGATTTAAATCTCCCTTTAGATTCATGAGGTAGAAACATGTTTCTGCTCAGAGCTGCGTTTGGACATTTCTCAGTGAATGGGAGCCTATGCTGTAAGGAGAACTGTCTGCTTGTAAAACGAAAACGGAGCTACATATCAGAACGGTCTTCAATGTGTGCATTCAACTTACCGACTTAAACACGTGTGTTGCAGGGGAAGTCTGCAAACGTTTTCTGTGGAGAGATCTCAAACAGGCTTTTCCAGCACTATTCCCGCATATAACGAAATAGCAGTAAAACTCTGCCTAAAACACAGAAGAATCGTATCCTTCAACCTGCTCTGCTGTGCGTTTGTTCAGCTAAGTGAGTTAAATCTCCCTTTAGATTCAGGAGTTAGAAACACGTTTCTGCTAAGAGCTGCGTTTGAACATTTCTCAGTGAATGGGAGCCTATGCTGTAAAGAGAACTGTCTGCTTGTGAAACCAAAACGGAGCTACCTAACAGAACGGTCTTCAATGTGTGCATTCAACTTACAGAGTTAAACTCGTGTGTTGAATTGGAAGTCTGGAAAAACTTTCTCTGGGGAGATCTCAAAACAGGCAGTTCCAGCGCTATTCCCGCATATAACGAAGTAGCAGTAAAACTCTGCGTAAATCACAGAAGCAAGGTAACCTCCAATCTGCTCTGCTGTGCGTTTCTTCAGCTAAGTGAGTTAAATCTCCCTTTAGATTCAGGAGTTAGAAACACGTTTCTGCTAAGAGCTGCGTTTGGACATTTCTCAGTGAATGGGAGCCTATGCTGTAAGGAGAACTGTCTGCTTGTGAAACCAAAACGGAGCTACCTAACAGAACGGTCTTCAATGTGTGCATTCAACTTACAGAATTAAACTCGTGTGTTGAAGGGGAAGTCTGGCAACGCTTTCTGTGGAGAGATCTCAAAACAGGCATTTCCAGCACTATTCCCGCATATAACGAAATAGCAGTAAAACTCTGCCTAAAACACAAAAGCAACGTATCCTTCAATCTGCTCTGCTGTGCGTTTGTTCAGCTAAGTGAGTTAAATCTCACTTTAGATTCAGGAGTTAGAAACACGTTTCTGCTCAGAGCTGCGTTTGGACATTTCTCAGTGAATGGGAGCCTATGCTGTAAGGAGAACTGTGTGCTTGGGAAACCAAATCGGAGATACCTTACAGAACGGTCTTCAATATGTGCATTCAACTTATCGAGTTAAACTCGTGTGTTGAAGGGGAAGTCTGGAAACACTTTCTGTGGAGAGATCTCAGAACAGGCTTTTCCAGCACTATTCCCGCATATAACGAAATAGCAGTAAAACTCTGCCTAAAACACAGAAGCAACGTATCCTTCAATCTGCACTGCTGTGCGTTTGTTCAGCTAAGTGAGTTAAATCTCCCTTTAGATTCACGATTTAGAAACACGTTTCTGCTAAGGGCTGCCTTTGGACATTTCTCAGTGAATGGGATCCTATGCTGTAAGGAGAACTGCCTGCTTGTGAAACCAAAACGGAGCTACCTAACAGAACGGTCTTCAATGTGTCCATTCAACTAACCGAGTTAAACTCGTGTGTTGAAGGGGAAGTCAGGAAACGCTTTCTGTGGAGAGATCTCAAAACAGGAATTTCCAGCACTATTCCCGCATATAACGAAATAGCAGTAAAACTCTGCCTAAAACACAGAAGCAACGTATCCTTCAATCTGCTCTGCTGTGCGTTTGTTCAACTAAGTGAGTTAAATCTCCCTTTAGATTCAGGATTTAGAAACACGTTTCTGCTGAGAGCTGCGTTTGGACATTTCTCAGTGAATGGGAGCCTATGCTGTAAAGAGAACTGTCTGCTAGTGAAACCAAAACGGAGCTACCTAACAGAACGGTCTTCAATGTGTGAATTCAACTTACCGAGTTAAACTCGTGTGTTGAAGAAGAAGTCTGGAATATCTTTCTGTGGAGAGATCTCAAAACAGGCATTTTCAGCGCTATTCCCGCATATAACGAAATAGCAGTAAAACTCTGCCTAAAACACAGAAGCAACGTAGCCTTCAATCTGCTCTGCTGTGCCTTTGTTCAGCTAAGTGATTTAAATCTCCCTTTAGATTCATGAGGTAGAAACATGTTTCTGCTCAGAGCTGCGTTTGGACATTTCTCAGTGAATGGGAGCCTATGCTGTAAGGAGAACTGTCTGCTTGTAAAACGAAAACGGAGCTACATATCAGAACGGTCTTCAATGTGTGCATTCAACTTACCGACTTAAACACGTGTGTTGCAGGGGAAGTCTGGAAACGTTTTCTGTGGAGAGATCTCAAACAGGCTTTTCCAGCACTATTCCCGCATATAACGAAATAGCAGTAAAACTCTGCCTAAAACACAGAAGAATCGTATCCTTCAATCTGCTCTGCTGTGCGTTTGTTCAGCTAAGTGAGTTAAATCTCCCTTTAGATTCAGGAGTTAGAAACACGTTTCTGCTAAGAGCTGCGTTTGAACATTTCTCAGTGAATGGGAGCCTATGCTGTAAAGAGAACTGTCTGCTTGTGAAACCAAAACGGAGCTACCTAACAGAACGGTCTTCAATGTGTGCATTCAACTTACAGAGTTAAACTCGTGTGTTGAATTGGAAGTCTGGAAAAACTTTCTCTGGGGAGATCTCAAAACAGGCAGTTCCAGCGCTATTCCCGCATATAACGAAGTAGCAGTAAAACTCTGCGTAAATCACAGAAGCAAGGTAACCTCCAATCTGCTCTGCTGTGCGTTTCTTCAGCTAAGTGAGTTAAATCTCCCTTTAGATTCAGGAGTTAGAAACACGTTTCTGCTAAGAGCTGCGTTTGGACATTTCTCAGTGAATGGGAGCCTATGCTGTAAGGAGAACTGTCTGCTTGTGAAACCAAAAGGGAACTACCTAACAGAACGGTCTTCTATGTGTGCATTCAACTTACCGAGTTAAAATCGTGTGTTGAAGGGGACGTCTTGAAATGCTCTGTGTGGAGAGATCTCAAAACAGGCATTTCCAGCACTATTCCCACATATAACGAAATAGCAGTAAAACTCTGCCTAAAACACAGAAGCAACTTATCCTTCAATCTGCTCTGCTGTGCATTTGTTCAGCTAAGTGAGTTAAATCTCCCTTTAGATTCAGGAGTTAGAAACACGTTTCTGCTAAGAGCTGCGTTTGGACATTTCTCAGTGAATGGGAGCCTATGCTGTAAGGATGACTCTCTGCTTGTGAAACCAAAACGGAGCTACCTAACAGAACAGTCTTCAATGTGTGCATTCAATTTACAGAGTTAAACTCGTGTGTTGAATGGGAAGTCTGGAAACGATTTCGGTGGAGAGATTTCAAAACAGGCATTTCCAGCACTATTCCCGCATATAACGAAATAGCAGTAAAATTCTGCCGAAAACACAGAAGCAACGTATCCTTCAATCTGATCTGCTATGCGTTTGTTCAGCTAAGTGAGTTAAATCTCCCTATATTTCAGGAGTTAGAAACACGTTTCTGCTAAGAGCTGCGTTTGGACATTTCTCAGTGAATGGGAGCCTATGCTGTAAGGAGAACTGTCTGCTTGTGAAACCAAAACGGAGCTACTTAACAGAACGGTCTTCAATGTGTGCATTCAACTTAACGACTTAAATCCGTGTGTTGCAGGGGAAGTCTGGTAACGCTTTCAGTGGAGAGATCTCAAACAGGTATTTCCAGCACTATTCCCGCATATAACGAAACAGCAGTAAAACTCTGGCTAAAACACAGAAGAAACGTATCCTTCACTCTGCTCTGCTGTGCGTTTGTTCAGCTAAATGAGTTAAATCTCCCTTTAGATTCAGGAGTTAGAAACACGTTTCTGCTAACCGCTGTGTTTGGACATTTCTCAGTGAATGGGAGCCTATGCTGTAAGGAGAACTGTGTGCTTGGGAAACCATAACGGAGCTACCTAACAGAACGGTCTTCAATGTGTGCATTCAACTTACCTAGATAAACTCGTGTGTTTAAGGGGAAGTTTGGAAACGCTTTCTGTGGAGAGATCTCAAAACAGGCATTTCCAGCACTATTCCCGCATATACCGAAATAGCAGTAAAACTCTGCCTAAAACACAGAAGCAACGTATCCTTCAATCTGCTCTGCTGTGCGTTTGTTCAGCTAAGTGACTTAAATCTCACTTTGGATTCAGGAGTTAGAAACACGTTTCTGCTAAGAGCTGCGTTTGGACATTTCTCAGTGAATGGGAGCCTATGCTGTAAGGAGAACTGTCTGCTTGGGAAACTAAAACGGAGCTACCTAACAGAACGGTCTTCAATGTGTGCATTCAACGTACCGAGGTAAATTCGTGTGTTGAAGGGGAAGTCTGGAAACGCTTTCTGCGGCGTGATCTCAAAACAGGCATTTCCAGCACTATTCCCTCATATAACGAAATAGCAGTAAAACTCTGCCTAAAACACAGAAGAAACGTATCCTTCAGTCTGCTCTGCTGTGCCTTTGTTCAGATAAGTGAGTTAAAACTCCCTTTAGATTCAGGAGTTAGAAACACGTTTCTGCTAAGAGCTGCGTTTGGACATTTCTCAGTGAATGGGAGCCTATGCTGTAAGGAGGACTGTCTGCTTGGGAAACCAAAACGGAGCTACCTAACAGAACAGTCTTCAACGTGTGCATTCAATTTACAGAGTTATACTCGTGTGTTGAATGGGAAGTCTGGAAACGCTTTCTGTGGAGAGATCTCAAAACAGGCATTTCCAGCACTAATCCCGCATATAACGAAATAGCAGTCAAATTCTGCCGAAAACACAGAAGCAACGTATCCTTCAATCTGATCTGCTATGCGTTTGTTCAGCTAAGTGAGTTAAATCTCCCTTTAGATTCAGGAGTTAGAAACACGTTTCTGTTAAGAGCTGCGTTTGGACATTTCTCAGTGAATGGGAGCCTATGCTGTAAGGAGAACTGTCTGCTTGTGAAACGAAAACGGAGCTACATATCAGAACGGTCTTCAATGTGTGCATTCAACTTACCGACTTAAACACGTGTGTTGCAGGGGAAGTCTGGAAACGCTTTCTGTGGAGAGATCTCAAACAGGCATTTCCAGCACTATTCCCGCATATAACGAAATAGCAGTAAAACTCTGCCTAAAACACAGAAGAATCGTATCCTTCAATCTGCTCTGCTGTGCGTTTGTTCAGCTAAATGAGTTAAATCTCCCTTTAGATTCAGGAGTTAGAAACACGTTTCTGCTAACCGCTGTGTTTGGACATTTCTCCGTGAATGGGAGCCTATGCTGTAAGGAGAACTTTCTGCTTGTGAAACAAAAACGGAGTTACCTAACAGAACGGTCTTCAATGTGTGCATTCAACTTACGGAGTGAAACTCGTGTGTTGAAGGGGAAGTCTGGAAACGCTTTCGGTGGAGAGATCTCAAAACAGGCATTTCCAGCACTATTTCCGCATATAACGTAATAGCAGTAAAACTCTGCCTAAAACACAGAAGCAACGTATCCTTCAATCTGCTCTGCTGTGAGTTTGTTCAGCTAAGTGAGTTAAATCTCCCTTTAGATTCAGGGGTTAGAAACACTTTTCTGCTAAGAGCTGCGTTTGGACATTTCTCAGTGAATGGGATCCTATGCTCTAAAGAGAACTGTCTGCTTGTGAAACCATAATGGAGCTACCTAACCGAACGGTCTTCAATGTGTGCATTCAACTTACAGAGTTAAACTCGTGTGTTGAAGGGGAAGTCTGGAAATGCTTTCTGTGGAGAGATCACAATACAGGCATTTCCAGCACTATTCCCGCATATAATGAAATAGCAGTAAAACTCTGCCTACAACACAGAAGCAACGTATCCTTCAATCTGCTCTGCTGTGCGTTTGTTCAGCTAAGTGAATTAAATCTCACTTTAGATTCAGGAGTTAGAAACACGTTTCTGCTAAGGACGGCATTTGGACATTTCTCAGTGAATGGGAGACTATGCTTTAAGGAGAACTGTCTGCTTGGGAAACCAAGACGGAGCTACCTAACAGAACGGTCTTCAATGTGTGCATTCAACTTACCGAGTTAAACTCGTGTGTTGAATTGGAAATCTGGAAACACTTTCTCTGGGGAGATCTCAAAACAGGTATTTCCAGCACTATACCCGCATATAACGAAGTAGCAGTAAAACTCTGCATAAAACACAGAAGCAACGTAACCTTCAATCTGCTCTTCTTTGCGTTTGTTCAGCTAAGTGAGCTAAATCTCCCTTTAGATTCAGGAGTTAGAAACACGTTTCTGTTAAGAGCTACGTTTAGACATTTCTCAGTGAATGGGAGCCTATGCTGTAAGGAGGACTGTCTGCTTGGGAAACCAAAACGGATCTACCTAACAGAACAGTCTTCAATGTGTGCATTCAATTTACAGAATTAAACTCGTGTGTTTAAGGGGAAGTTTGGAAACGCTTTCGGTGGAGAGATCTCAAAACACGCATTTCCAGCACTATTCCAGCATATAACAAAATAGCAGTAAAACTCTGCCTAAAACACAGAAGCAACGTATCCTTCAATCTGCTCTGTTGTGCGTTTGTTCAGCTAAGTGACTTAAATCTCCCTTTAGATTCAGGAGTTAGAAACACGTTTCTGCTAAGAGCTGCGTTTGGACATTTCTCAGTGAATGGGAGCCTATGCTGTAAGGAGAACTGTCTGCTTGGGAAACTGAAACCGAGCTACCTAACAGAAGGGTCTTCAATGTGTGCATTCAACGTACAGAGTTAAATTTGTGTGTTGAAGGGGAAGTCTGGAAACGCTTTATGTGGCGAGATCTCAAAACAGGCATTTCCAGCACTATTCCCTCATATAACGAAATAGCAGTAAAACTCTGCCTAAAACACAGAAGAAACGTATCCTTCAATCTGCTCTGCTGTGCGTTTGTTCAGATAAGTGAGTTAAATCTCCCTTTAGATTCAGGAGTTAGAAACACGTTTCTGCTAAGAGCTGCGTTTGGACATTTCTCAGTGAATGGGAGCCTATGCTATAAGGAAGACTGTCTGCTTGGGAAACCAAAACGGAGCTACCTAACAGAACAGTCTTCAATGTGTGCATTCAATTTACAGAGTTAAACTCGTGTGTTGAATGGGAAGTCTGGAAACGCTTTCTGTGGAGAGATCTCAAAACAGGCATTTCCAGCACTATTCCCGCATATAACGAAATAGCAGTAATATTCTGCCGAAAACACAGAAGCAACGTATCCTTCAATCTGATCTGCTATGCGTTTGTTCAGCTAAGTGAGTTAAATCTACCTTTAGATTCAGGAGTTAGAAACACGTTTCTGCTAAGAGCTGCGTTTGGACATTTCTCAGTGAATGGGAGCCTATGCTGTAAGGAGAACGGTCTGCTTGTGAAACGAAAACGGAGCTACATATCAGAACGGTCTTCAATGGGTGCATTGAACTTACCGAGTTAAACTCGTGTGTTGAAGGGGAAGTCTGGAAATGCTTTCTGTGGAGAGATCACAATACAGGCATTTCCAGAACTATTCCCGCATATAACGAAATAGCAGTAAAACTCTGCCTAAAACACAGAAGCAACGTATCCTTCAATCTGCTCTGCTGTGCGTTTGTTCAGCTAAGTGAATTAAATCTCCCTTTAGATTCAGGAGTTAGAAACAGGTTTCTGCTAAGGAAGGCATTTGGACATTTCTCAGTGAATGGGAGACTATGCTGTAAGGAGAACTGTCTGCTTGGGATACCAAAACGGAGCTACCTAACAGAACGGCCTTCAATGTGTGCATTCAACTTACCGAGTTAAACTCGTGTGTTGAATTGGAAGTCTGGAACAACTTTCTCTGGGGAGATCTCAAAACAGGCATTTCCAGCACTATTCCCGCATATAACGAAGTAGCAGTAAAACTCTGCGTAAAACACAGAAGCAAAGTAACCTTCAATCTGCTCTGCTGTGCGTTTGTTCAGCTAAGTGTGTTAAATCTCCCTTTAGATTCAGGAGTTAGAAACACGTTTCTGTTAAGAGCTACGTTTAGACATTTCTCAGTGAATGGGAGCCTATGCTGTAAGGAGGACTGTGTGCTTGGGAAACCAAAACGGATCTACCTAACAGAACAGTCTTCAATGTGTGCATTCAACTTACAGAGTTAAAACCGTGTGTTGCAGGGGAGGTCTGGAAACGCTTTCAGTGGAGAGATCTCAAACAGGCATTTCCAGCACTATTCCCGCATATAACGAAATAGCAGTAAAACTCTGCCTAAAACACAGAAGAAACGTATCCTTCACTCTGCTCTGCTGTGCGTTTGTTCAGCTAAATGTGTTAAATCTCACTTTAGATTCAGGAGTTAGAAACACGTTTCTGCTAACCGCTGTGTTTGGACATTTCTCAGTGAATGGGAGCCTACGCTGTAAGGAGAACTGTCTGCTTGTGAAACCAAAACGGAGCTACCTAACAGAACGGTCTTCAATGTGTGCATTCAACTTACAGAGTTAAACTCGTGTGTTGAAGGGGAAGTCTGGTAACGCTTTCTGTGGAGAGATCTCAAAACAGGCATTTCCAGCACTATTCCCGCATATAACGAAATAGCAGTAAAACTCTGCCTAAAACACAGAAGAAACATATCCTTCAATCTGCTCTGCTGTGCGTTTGTTCAACTAAGTGAGTTAAATCTCCCTTTAGATTCAGGAGTTAGAAACACTTTTCTGCTAAGAGCTGCGTTTGGACATTTCTCAGTGAATGGGAGCCTATGCTGTAAAGAAAACTGTCTGCTTGTGAAACCAAAATGGAGCTACCTAACAGAACGGTCTTCAATGTGTGCATTCAACTTACCGAGGTAAGCTCGTGGGTTGAATGGAATGTCTGGAAATGCTTTCTGTGGAGAGATCACAATACAGGCATTTCCAGCAGTATTCCCGCATATAACGGAATAGAAGTAAAACTCTGCCTAAAACACAGAAGCAACATATCCTTCAATCTGCTCTGCTGTCCGTTTGTTCAGCAAAGTGAGTTAAATCTCCCTTTAGATTCAGGAGTTAGAAACACGTTTCTGCTAAGGACGGCATTTGGACATTTCTCAGTGAATGGGAGCCTATTCTGTAAGGAGAATTGTCTGCTTGGGAAACCAAAACGGAGCTACCTAACAGAACGGTCTTCAATGTGTGCATTCAACTTACCGAGTTAAACTCGTGTGTTGAATTGGAAGTCTGGAAACACATTCTCTGGGGAGATCTCAAAACAGGCATTTCCAGCACTCTTCCCGCATATAACGAATTAGCACTAAAACTCTGCGTAAAACACAGAAGCAACGTAACCTTCAATCTGCTCTGCTGTGCGTTTGTTCAGCTAAGTGAGTTAAATCTCCCTTTAGATGCAGGAGTTAGAAACACGTTTCTGCTAAGAGCTGCGTTTGGACATTTCTCAGTGAATGGGAGCCTATGCTGTAAGGAGAACTGTCTGCTTGTGAAACCAAAACGGAGCTACCTAACAGAACGGTCTTCAATGTGTGCACTCAACTTACAGATTTAAACTTTTGTGTTGAAAGGGAAGTCTGGAAACGCTTTCTGTGGAGAGATCTCAAAACCGGCATTTCCAGCACTATTCCCGCATATAACGAAATAGCAGTAAAACTCTGCCTAAAACACAGAAGCAACGTATCCGTCAATCTGCCCTGCTGTGCTTTTGTTCAGTTAAGTGAGTTATATCTCACTTTAGATTCAGGAGTTAGAAACACGTTTCTGCTAAGAGCTGCGTTTGGACATTTCTCAGTGAATGGGAGCCTATGCTGTAAGGAGAACTGTCTGCTTGTGAAACAAAAACGGAGCTATATAACAGAACGGTCTTCAATGTGTGCATTCAACTTACCGAGGTAAACCCGTGTCTTGATGGGGAAGTCTGGAAACGCTTTCTGTGGAGAGATCTCAAAACAGGCATTTCCAACACTATTCCCTCATATAACGTAATAGCAGTAAAACTCTGCCTAAAACACAGAAGCAACGTATCCTTCAATCTGCTCTGCTGTGCGTTTGTTCAGATAAGTGAGTTAAATGTCCCTTTAGATTCAGGAGTTAGAAACACGTTTCTGCTAAAAGCTGCGTTTGGACATTTCTCAGTGAATTGGAGCCTATGCTTTAAGGAGACCTGTCTGCTTGGGAAACCAAAACGGAGCTACCTAACAGAACGGTTTTCAACGTCTGCATTCACCTTATCGAGTTAAACTCGTGTGTTGAAGGGAAGTCTGGAAACACTTTTTGTGGGGATATCTCAGAACAGGCATTTCCAGCACTATTCACGCATATAACGAAGTAGCAGTAAAAGTCTGCCTAAAACACAGAAGCTACGTATCCTTCAATCTGCTCTGCTGTGCGTTTGTTCAGTTAAGTGACTTAAATCTCCCTTTAGATTCAGGAGTTAGAAACACGTTTCTGATGAGAGCTGCGTTTGGACATTTCTCAGTGAATGGGAGCCTATGCTTTAAGGAGAACTGTCTGCTTGTGAAACCAAAACGGAGCTACCTAACAGAACGGTCTTCAATGTGTGCATTCAACTTACAGAATTAAACTCGTGTGTTGAAGGGGAAGCCTGGCAACGCTTTCTGTGGAGATATCTCAAAACAGGCATTTCCAGCACTATTCCCGCATATAACGAAATAGCAGTAAAACTCTGCCTAAAACAGAAAAGCAACGTATCCTTCAATCTGCTCTGCTGTGCGTTTGTTCAGCTAAGTGAGTTAAATCTCACTTTAGATTCAGGAGTTAGAAACACGTTTCTGCTCAGAGCTGCGTTTGGACATTTCTCAGTGAATGGGAGCCTATGCTGTAAGGAGAACTGTGTGCTTAGGAAACCAAATCGGAGATACCTTACAGAACGGTCTTCAATGTGTGCATTCAACTTACCGAGTTAAACTCGTGTGTTGAAGGGGAAGTCTGGAAACACTTTCTGTGGAGAGATCTCAGAACAGGCTTTTCCAGCACTATTCCCGCATATAACGAAATAGCAGTAAAACTCTGCCTAAAACACAGAAGCAACGTATACTTCAATCTGCTCTGCTGTGCGTTTGTTCAGCTAAGTGAGTTAAATCTCCCTTTAGATTCACGATTTAGAAACAGGTTTCTGCTAAGGGCTGCCTTTGGACATTTCTCAGTGAATATGATCCTATGCTGTAAGGAGAACTGCCTGCTTGTGAAACGAAAACGGAGCTACATATCAGAACGGTCTTCAATGTGTGCATTCAACTTACCGACTTAAACACGTGTGTTGCAGGGAAAGTCTGGAAACGCTTTCTATGGAGAGATCTCAAACAGGCATTTCCAGCACTATTCCCGCATATAACGAAATAGCAGTAAGACTCTGCCTAAAACACAGAAGAATCGTATCCTTCAATCTGCTCTGCTGTGCGTTTGTTCAGCTAAGTGAGTTAAATCTCCCTTTAGATTCAGGAGTTAGAAACACGTTTCTGCTAAGAGCTGCGTTTGAACATTTCTCAGTGAATGGGAGCCTATGCTGTAAAGAGAACTGTCTGCTTGTGAAACCAAAACGGAGCTACCTAACAGAACGGTCTTCAATGTGTGCATTCAACTTACAGAGTTAAACTCGAGTGTTGAATTGGAAGTCTGGAAAAACTTTCTCTGGGGAGATCTCAAAACAGGCAGTTCCAGCACTATTCCCGCATATAACGAAGTAGCAGTAAAACTCTGCGTAAAACACAGAAGCAAGGTAACCTCCAATCTGCTCTGCTGTGCGTTTCTTCAGCTAAGTGAGTTAAATCTCCCTTTAGATTCAGGAGTTTGAAACACGTTTCTGCTAAGAGCTGCGTTTGGACATTTCTCAGTGAATGGGAGCCTATTCTGTAAGGAGAACTGTCTGCTTGTGAAACCAAAAAGGAACTACCTAACAGAACGGTCTTCAATGTGTGCATTCAACTTACCGAGTTAAAATCGTGTGTTGAAGGGGACGTCTTGAAATGCTCTGTGTGGAGAGATCTCAAAACAGGCATTTCCAGCACTATTCCCACATATAACGAAATAGCAGTAAAACTCTGCCTAAAACACAGAAGCAACTTATCATTCAATCTGCTCTGCTGTGCATTTGTTCAGCTAAGTGAGTTAAATCTCCCTTTAGATTCAGGAGTTAGAAACACGTTTCTGCTAACCGCTGTGTTTGGACATTTCTCAGTGAATGGGAGCCTATGTTGTAAGGAGAACTGTCTGCTTGTGAAACCAATACGGAGCTCCTAAGAGAACGGTCTTCAATGTGTGCATTCAACTTACAGAGTTAAACTCGTGTGTTGAAGGGGAAGTCTGGAAACGCTTTCTGTGGAGAGATCTCAAAACAGGCATTTCCAGCACTATTCCCGCATATAACGAAATAGCACTAAAACTCTGCCTAAAACACAGAAGCAACGTATCCTTCAATCTGCTCTTCTGTGCGATTGTTCAGCTAAGTGAGTTAAATCTCCCTTTAGATTCAGGAGTTAGAAACACGTTTCTGCTAAGTGATGCCTTTGGCCATTTCTCAGTGAATGCGAGCCTATGCTGTAAAGAGAACTGTCTGCTTGGGAAACCAAAACGGAGCTACCTAACAGAACGGTCTTCAATGTGTGCATTCAACTTACCGAGTTAAACTCGTGTGTTGAATTGGAAATCTGGAAACACTTTCTCTGGGGAGATCTCAAAACAGGCATTTCCAGCACTATTCCCGCATATAACGAAGTAGCAGAAAAACTCTGCGTTAAACACAGAAGCAACGTAAACTTCAATCTGCTCTGCTGTGCGTTTGTTCAACTAAGTGAATTAAATCTCCCTTTAGATTTAGGGGTTAGAAACACGTTTCTGCTAAGAGCTGCGTTTGGACATTTCTCAGTGAATGGGAGCCTATGCTGTAAGGAGAACTGTGTGCTTAGGAAACCAAATCGGAGATACCTTACAGAACGGTCTTCAATGTGTGCATTCAACTTACCGAGTTAAACTCGTGTGTTGAAGGGGAAGTCTGGAAACACTTTCTGTGGAGAGATCTCAGAACAGGCTTTTCCAGCACTATTCCCGCATATAACGAAATAGCAGTAAAACTCTGCCTAAAACACAGAAGCAACGTATACTTCAATCTGCTCTGCTGTGCGTTTGTTCAGCTAAGTGAGTTAAATCTCCCTTTAGATTCACGATTTAGAAACAGGTTTCTGCTAAGGGCTGCCTTTGGACATTTCTCAGTGAATATGATCCTATGCTGTAAGGAGAACTGCCTGCTTGTGAAACGAAAACGGAGCTACATATCAGAACGGTCTTCAATGTGTGCATTCAACTTACCGACTTAAACACGTGTGTTGCAGGGAAAGTCTGGAAACGCTTTCTATGGAGAGATCTCAAACAGGCATTTCCAGCACTATTCCCGCATATAACGAAATAGCAGTAAGACTCTGCCTAAAACACAGAAGAATCGTATCCTTCAATCTGCTCTGCTGTGCGTTTGTTCAGCTAAGTGAGTTAAATCTCCCTTTAGATTCAGGAGTTAGAAACACGTTTCTGCTAAGAGCTGCGTTTGAACATTTCTCAGTGAATGGGAGCCTATGCTGTAAAGAGAACTGTCTGCTTGTGAAACCAAAACGGAGCTACCTAACAGAACGGTCTTCAATGTGTGCATTCAACTTACAGAGTTAAACTCGAGTGTTGAATTGGAAGTCTGGAAAAACTTTCTCTGGGGAGATCTCAAAACAGGCAGTTCCAGCACTATTCCCGCATATAACGAAGTAGCAGTAAAACTCTGCGTAAAACACAGAAGCAAGGTAACCTCCAATCTGCTCTGCTGTGCGTTTCTTCAGCTAAGTGAGTTAAATCTCCCTTTAGATTCAGGAGTTTGAAACACGTTTCTGCTAAGAGCTGCGTTTGGACATTTCTCAGTGAATGGGAGCCTATTCTGTAAGGAGAACTGTCTGCTTGTGAAACCAAAAAGGAACTACCTAACAGAACGGTCTTCAATGTGTGCATTCAACTTACCGAGTTAAAATCGTGTGTTGAAGGGGACGTCTTGAAATGCTCTGTGTGGAGAGATCTCAAAACAGGCATTTCCAGCACTATTCCCACATATAACGAAATAGCAGTAAAACTCTGCCTAAAACACAGAAGCAACTTATCATTCAATCTGCTCTGCTGTGCATTTGTTCAGCTAAGTGAGTTAAATCTCCCTTTAGATTCAGGAGTTAGAAACACGTTTCTGCTAACCGCTGTGTTTGGACATTTCTCAGTGAATGGGAGCCTATGTTGTAAGGAGAACTGTCTGCTTGTGAAACCAATACGGAGCTCCTAAGAGAACGGTCTTCAATGTGTGCATTCAACTTACAGAGTTAAACTCGTGTGTTGAAGGGGAAGTCTGGAAACGCTTTCTGTGGAGAGATCTCAAAACAGGCATTTCCAGCACTATTCCCGCATATAACGAAATAGCACTAAAACTCTGCCTAAAACACAGAAGCAACGTATCCTTCAATCTGCTCTTCTGTGCGATTGTTCAGCTAAGTGAGTTAAAACTCCCTTTAGATTCAGGAGTTAGAAACACGTTTCTGCTAAGTGATGCCTTTGGCCATTTCTCAGTGAATGCGAGCCTATGCTGTAAAGAGAACTGTCTGCTTGGGAAACCAAAACGGAGCTACCTAACAGAACGGTCTTCAATGTGTGCATTCAACTTACCGAGTTAAACTCGTGTGTTGAATTGGAAATCTGGAAACACTTTCTCTGGGGAGATCTCAAAACAGGCATTTCCAGCACTATTCCCGCATATAACGAAGTAGCAGAAAAACTCTGCGTTAAACACAGAAGCAACGTAAACTTCAATCTGCTCTGCTGTGCGTTTGTTCAACTAAGTGAATTAAATCTCCCTTTAGATTTAGGGGTTAGAAACACGTTTCTGCTAAGAGCTGCGTTTGGACATTTCTCAGTGAATGGGAGCCTATGCTGTAAGGAGAACTGTGTGCTTAGGAAACCAAATCGGAGATACCTTACAGAACGGTCTTCAATGTGTGCATTCAACTTACCGAGTTAAACTCGTGTGTTGAAGGGGAAGTCTGGAAACACTTTCTGTGGAGAGATCTCAGAACAGGCTTTTCCAGCACTATTCCCGCATATAACGAAATAGCAGTAAAACTCTGCCTAAAACACAGAAGCAACGTATACTTCAATCTGCTCTGCTGTGCGTTTGTTCAGCTAAGTGAGTTAAATCTCCCTTTAGATTCACGATTTAGAAACAGGTTTCTGCTAAGGGCTGCCTTTGGACATTTCTCAGTGAATATGATCCTATGCTGTAAGGAGAACTGCCTGCTTGTGAAACGAAAACGGAGCTACATATCAGAACGGTCTTCAATGTGTGCATTCAACTTACCGACTTAAACACGTGTGTTGCAGGGAAAGTCTGGAAACGCTTTCTATGGAGAGATCTCAAACAGGCATTTCCAGCACTATTCCCGCATATAACGAAATAGCAGTAAGACTCTGCCTAAAACACAGAAGAATCGTATCCTTCAATCTGCTCTGCTGTGCGTTTGTTCAGCTAAGTGAGTTAAATCTCCCTTTAGATTCAGGAGTTAGAAACACGTTTCTGCTAAGAGCTGCGTTTGAACATTTCTCAGTGAATGGGAGCCTATGCTGTAAAGAGAACTGTCTGCTTGTGAAACCAAAACGGAGCTACCTAACAGAACGGTCTTCAATGTGTGCATTCAACTTACAGAGTTAAACTCGAGTGTTGAATTGGAAGTCTGGAAAAACTTTCTCTGGGGAGATCTCAAAACAGGCAGTTCCAGCACTATTCCCGCATATAACGAAGTAGCAGTAAAACTCTGCGTAAAACACAGAAGCAAGGTAACCTCCAATCTGCTCTGCTGTGCGTTTCTTCAGCTAAGTGAGTTAAATCTCCCTTTAGATTCAGGAGTTTGAAACACGTTTCTGCTAAGAGCTGCGTTTGGACATTTCTCAGTGAATGGGAGCCTATTCTGTAAGGAGAACTGTCTGCTTGTGAAACCAAAAAGGAACTACCTAACAGAACGGTCTTCAATGTGTGCATTCAACTTACCGAGTTAAAATCGTGTGTTGAAGGGGACGTCTTGAAATGCTCTGTGTGGAGAGATCTCAAAACAGGCATTTCCAGCACTATTCCCACATATAACGAAATAGCAGTAAAACTCTGCCTAAAACACAGAAGCAACTTATCATTCAATCTGCTCTGCTGTGCATTTGTTCAGCTAAGTGAGTTAAATCTCCCTTTAGATTCAGGAGTTAGAAACACGTTTCTGCTAACCGCTGTGTTTGGACATTTCTCAGTGAATGGGAGCCTATGTTGTAAGGAGAACTGTCTGCTTGTGAAACCAATACGGAGCTCCTAAGAGAACGGTCTTCAATGTGTGCATTCAACTTACAGAGTTAAACTCGTGTGTTGAAGGGGAAGTCTGGAAACGCTTTCTGTGGAGAGATCTCAAAACAGGCATTTCCAGCACTATTCCCGCATATAACGAAATAGCACTAAAACTCTGCCTAAAACACAGAAGCAACGTATCCTTCAATCTGCTCTTCTGTGCGATTGTTCAGCTAAGTGAGTTAAATCTCCCTTTAGATTCAGGAGTTAGAAACATGTTTCTGCTAAGTGATGCCTTTGGCCATTTCTCAGTGAATGCGAGCCTATGCTGTAAAGAGAACTGTCTGCTTGGGAAACCAAAACGGAGCTACCTAACAGAACGGTCTTCAATGTGTGCATTCAACTTACCGAGTTAAACTCGTGTGTTGAATTGGAAATCTGGAAACACTTTCTCTGGGGAGATCTCAAAACAGGCATTTCCAGCACTATTCCCGCATATAACGAAGTAGCAGAAAAACTCTGCGTTAAACACAGAAGCAACGTAAACTTCAATCTGCTCTGCTGTGCGTTTGTTCAACTAAGTGAATTAAATCTCCCTTTAGATTTAGGGGTTAGAAACACGTTTCTGCTAAGAGCTGCGTTTGGACATTTCTCAGTGAATGGGAGCCTATGCTGTAAAGAGAACTGTCTGCTTGTGTAACCAAAATGGAGCTACCGAACAGAACGGTCTTCAATGTGTGCATTCAACTTACCGAGTTAAACTCGTGTGTTGAAAGGGAAGTCTGGAAATGCTTTCTGTAGAGAGATCTCAATACAGGCATTTCCAGCACTATTCCTCATATAACGATATAGCAGTAAAACTCTGCCTAAAACACAGAAGCAACGTATCCTTCAATCTGCTCTGCTGTGCGATTGTTCAGCTAAGTGAGTTAAATCTCCCTTTAGATTCAGGAGTTAGAAACACGTTTCTGCTAAGGACGGCATTTGGACATTTCTCAGTGAATGGGAGCCTATGCTGTAAGGAGAACTGTCTGCTTGGGAAACCAAAACGGAGCTACCTAACAGAACGGTCTTCAATGTGTGCATTCAACTTACCGAGTTAAACTCGTGTGTTGAATTGGAAATCTGGAAACACTTTCTTTGGGGAGATCTCAAAACAGGCATTTCCAGCACTATTCCCGCATATAACGAAGTAGCAGTAAAACTCTGCGTAAAACACAGAAGCAACGTAAACTTCAATCTGCTCTGCTGTGCGTTTGTTCAACTAAGTGAGTTAAATCTCCCTTTAGATTCAGTAGTTAGAAACACGTTTCTGCTAAGAGCTGCGTTTGGACATTTCTCAGTGAATGGGAGACTATGCTGGAAGGAGAACTGTCTGCTTGTGAAACCCAAACGGAGCTACCTAACAGAATGGTCTTCCAAGTGTGCATTCAACTTACCGAGTTAAACTCGTGTGTTGAAGGGGAAGTCTGGAAACGATTTCTGTGGAGAGATCCCAAAACAGGCATTTCCAGCACTATTCCCGCATATAACGAAATAGCAGTTAAACTCTGCCTAAAACACAGAAGCAACGTATCCTTCCATTTGCTCTGCTGTGCCTTTCTTCAGCTAAGTGAGTTAAATCTCCCTTTAGATTCAGGAGTTAGAAACACTTTTCTGCTAAGAGCTGCGTTTGGACATTTCTCAGTGAATGGGAGCGTATGCTGTAAGGAGAACTGTCTGCTTGGGAAACGAAAACGGAGCTACCTAACAGAACGGTTTTCAATGTGAGCATTCAACTTACCGAGATAAACTCGTGTGTTGAAGGGGAAGTCTGGAAACGCTTTCTGTGGAGAGATCTCAAAACAGGCATTTCCAGCCCTATTCCGGCATATAAAGAAATAGCAGTAAAACTCTGCCTAAAACACAGAAGCAACGTATCTTTCAATCTGCTCTGCTGTGCGTTTGTTCAGCTAAGTGAGATAAATCTCCCTTTAGATTCAGGAGTTAGAAACACGTTTCTGTTAAGAGCTACGTTTAGACATTTCTCAGTGAATTGGAGCCCATGCTGTAAGGAGAACTGTCTGTGTGTGAAACCTAAACGGAGCCGCCTAACAGAAAGGTCTTCAATGTGTGCATTCAACTTACCGAGTTAAACTCGTGTGTTGAAGGGGAAGTCTGGAAACGGTTTCTGTGGAGAGATCTCAAAACAGGCATTTCCAGCACTATTCAGGCATATAACGAAATAGCAGTATAACTCTGCCTAAAACAGAGAAAAAACGTATCCTTCAATCTGCTCTGCTCTGCGTTTGTTCAGCTAAGTGAGTTAAATCTCCCTTTAGATTCAGGAGTTAGAAACACGTTTCTGCTAAGTGCTGCGTTTGGACATTTCTCAGTGAATGGGAGCCTATGCTGTAAAGAGAACTGTCTGTTTGTGAAACCAGAATGGAGCTACCTAACAGAACGGTCTTCAATGTGGGCATTCAACTTACCGAGTTAAACTCCTGTGTTGAAGGGGAAGACTGGAAACATTTTCTGTGGATAGATCTCAAAACAGGCATTTCCAGCACTATTCCCGCATATAACGAAATAGCAGTAAAACTCTGCCGAAAACACAGAAGAAACGTATGCTTCAATCTGCTCTGCTCTGCGTTTGTTCAGCTAAGTGAGTTAAATCTCCCTTTAGATTAAGGAGTTAGAAACACGTTTCTGCTAAGGACGGCATTTGGACATTTCTCAGTGAATGGGAGCCTATGCTGTAAGGAGAACTGTCTGCTTGGGAAACCAAAACGGAGCTACTTAACAGAACGGTCTTCAATGTGTGCATTCAACATACCGATTTTAACTCGTGTGTTGAATTGGAAGTCTGGAAACACTTTCTCTGGGGAGATCTCGAAAGAGGCATTTCCAGCACTATTCCCGCATATAACGAAGTAGCAGTAAAATTCTGCGTAAAACACAGAAGCAAGGTAACCTTCAATCTGCTCTGCTGTGCGTTTGTTCAGCTAAGTGAGTTAAATCTCCCTTTAGATTCAGGAGTTAGAAACACGTTTCTGCTAAGGGCTGCGTTTGGACATTTTTCAGTGAATGGGAGCCTATGCTGTAAGGAGAACTGTCTGCTTGTGAAACCAAAACGGAACTACCTAAAAGAACGGTCTTCAATGTGTGCATTCAACTTTCCGAGATAAACTCGTGTGTTTAAGGGGAAGTTTGGAAACGCTTTCTGTGGAGAGATCTCAAAACAGGCATTTCCAGCACTATTCCCGCATATAACGAAATAGCAGTAAAACTCTGCCTAAAACACAGAAGCAACGTATCCTTCAATCTGCTCTGCTGTGCGTTTGTTCAGCTAAGTGAGTTAAATCTCCCTTTAGATTCAGGAGTTAAAAACACGTTTCTGCTAAGAGCTGCGTTTGGACATTTCTCAGTGAATGGGAGCCTATGCTGTAAGGAGAACTGTCTGCTTGGGAAACCAAAACGGAGCTACCTAGCAGAACGGTCTTCAATGCGTGCATTCAGCTTACAGAGTTAAACTCGTGTGTTGAAGGGGAAGTCTGGAAACGCTTTCTGTGGAGAGATCTCAAAACAAGCATTTCCAGCACTATTCCCGCATATAACGAAATAGCAGTAAAACTCTGCCTAAAACACAGAAGCAACGTATCATTCAATCTGTTCTGCTGTGCATTTTTTCAGCTAAGTGAGTTAAATCTCCCTTTATATTCAGGAGTTAGAAACACGTGTCTGCTAAGAGCTGCATTTGGACATTTCTCAGTTAATGGGAGCCTACGCTGTAAGGAGAACTGTCTGCTTGTGAAACCAAAACGGAGCTACCTAACAGAACGGTCTTCAATGTGTGCATTCAACTTACCGAGTTAAACTCGTGTTTTAAAGGGGAAGTCTTGAAACGCTTTCTGTTGAGAGATCTCAAGACAGTCATTTCCAGCCCTATTCCCGCATATAACGTAATAGCAGTAAAACTCTGCCTAAACCACAGAAGGAACGTATCCTTCAATATGCTCTGCTGTGCGTGTGTTCAGCTACGAGAGGTAAATCTCCCTGTAGATAAAGGAGTTAGAAACACGTTTCTGCTAAGACCTGCGTTTGGACATATTTCAGTGAATGGGAGCCTATGCTCTAAGGAGAACTGTCTGCTTGTGAAACCAAAACGGGGCTACCTAACAGAACGGTCTTCAATGTGTGCATTCAACTTACCGAGTTATACACGTGTGTTGAAGGGGAAGTCTGGAAACTCTTTCTGTGGAGAGATTTCAAAACAGGCATTTCCAGCACTATTCCCGCATATAAGGAAATAGCAGTAAAACTCTGCCTAAAACACAGAAGAAACGTATACGTCAATATGCTCTGCTGTGCGTTTGTTCAGCTAAGTGAATTAAAACTCCCTTTAGATTCAGGAGTTAGAAACACGTTTCTGCTAAGAGATGTGTTTGGACATTTCTCAGTGAATGGGAGTCTATGCTGTAAGGAGAACTGTCTGCTTGTGAAACCTAAACGGAGCTACCTAACAGAACGGTCTTCAATGTGTGCATTCAACTTACAGAGTTAAGCTGGTGTGTTGAAGGGGAAGTCTGGAAACGCTTTCTGTGGAGAGATCTCAAAACAGGTATTTCCAGCACTATTCCCACATATAACGAAATAGCAGTAAAACTCTGCCTAAAACACAGAAGCAACGTATCTTTCAATCTGCTCTGCTGTGCGTTTGTTCAGCTAAGTGAGTTAAATCTCCCTTTAGATTCAGGAGTTAGAAACACGTTTCTGCTAAGAGATGCGTTTGGCCATTTCTCAGTGAATGCGAGCCTATGCTGTAAAGAGAACTGTCTGCTTGTGTAACCAAAATGGAGCTACCGAACAGAACGGTCTTCAATGTGTGCATTCAACTTACCGAGTTAAACTCGTGTGTTGAAAGGGAAGTCCGGAAATGCTTTCTGTAGAGGGATCTCAATACAGGCATTTCCAGCACTATTCCCGCATATAACGATATAGCAGTAAAACTCTGCCTAAAACACAGAAGCAACGTATCCTTCAATCTGCTCTGCTGTGCGATTGTTCAGCTAAGTGAGTTAAATCTCCCTTTAGATTCAGGAGTTAGAAACACGTTTCTGCTAAGGACGGCATTTGGACATTTCTCAGTGAATGGGAGCCTATGCTGTAAGGAGAACTGTCTGCTTGGGAAACCAAAACGGAGGTACCTAACAGAACGGTCTTCAATGTGTGCATTCAACTTACCGAGTTAAACTCGTGTGTTGAATTGGAAATCTGGAAACACTTTCTTTGGGGAGATCTCAAAACAGGCATTTCCAGCACTATTCCCGCATATAACGAAGTAGCAGTAAAACTCTGCGTAAAACACAGAAGCAACGTAATCTTCAATCTGCTCTGCTGTGCGTTTGTTCAACTAAGTGAGTTAAATCTCCCTTTAGATTCAGTAGTTAGAAACACGTTTCTGCTAAGAGCTGCGTTTGGACATTTCTCAGTGAATGGGAGACTATGCTGGAAGGAGAACTGTCTGCTTGTGAAACCCAAACGGAGCTACCTAACAGAATGGTCTTCCATGTGTGCATTCAACTTACCGAGTTAAACTCGTGTGTTGAAGGGGAAGTCTGGAAACGATTTCTGTGGAGAGATCCCAAAACAGGCATTTCCAGCACTATTCCCGCATATAACGAAATAGCAGTTAAACTCTGCCTAAAACACAGAAGCAACGTATCTTTCCATTTGCTCTGCTGTGCGTTTCTTCAGCTAAGTGAGTTAAATCTCCCTTTAGATTCAGGAGTTAGAAACACGTTTCTGCTAAGAGCTGCGTTTGGACATTTCTCAGTGAATGGGAGCGTATGCTGTAAGGAGAACTGTCTGCTTGGGAAACGAAAACGGAGCTACCTAACAGAACGGTTTTCAATGTGAGCATTCAATTTACTGAGATAAACTCGTGTGTTGAAGGGGAAGTCTGGAAACGCTTTCTGTGGAGAGATCTCAAAACAGGCATTTCCAGCACTATTCCGGCATATAAAGAAATAGCAGTAAAACTCTGCCTAAAACACAGAAGCAACGTATCCTTCAATCTGCTCTGCTGTGCGTTTGTTCAGCTAAGTGAGTTAAATCTCCCTTTAGATTCAGGAGTTAGAAACACGTTTCTGTTAAGAGCTACGTTTGGACATTTCTCAGTGAATGGGAGCCTATGCTGTTAGGAGAACTGTCTGCTTGGGAAACTAAAACCGAGCTACCTAACAGAACGGTCTTCAATGTGTGTATTCAACGTACCGAGTTAAACTCGTGTGTTGAAGGGGAAGTCTGGAAACGCTTTCTGTGCCGAGATCTCAAAACAGGCATTTCCAGCACTGTTCCCTCATATAGCGAAATAGCAGTAAAACTCTGCCTAAAACACAGAAGAAACATATCCTTCTATCTGCTCTGCCGTGCGTTTGTTCAGATAAGTGATTTAAATCTCCCTTTAGATTCAGGAGTTAGAAACACGTTTCTGCTAAGAGCTGCCTTTGGACAATTCTCAGTGAATGGGAGCCTATGCTGTGAGGAGAACTGTCTGCTTGGGAAACCAAAACGGAGCTACCTAGCAGAACGGTCTTCAATGTGTGCATTCAGCTTACAATTTTAAACTCATGTGTTGAAGGGGAAGTCTGGAAACACTTTCTGTGGAGAGATCAAAAAACAGGCATTTACAGCACTATTCCCGCATATAACGAAATAGCAGTAAAACTCTGCCTAAAACACAAAAGCAAAGTATCATTCAATCTGCTCTGCTGTGCGTTTGTTCAGCTAAGTGAGTTAAATCTCCCTTTAGATTCAGGAGTTAGAAACACGTTTCTGCTAAGAGCTGCGTTTGGACATTTCTCAGTGAATGGGAGCCTATGCTGTAAGGAGAACTGTCTGCTTGTAAAAAAAAAACGGAGCTACCTAACAAAACTGTCTTCAATGTGTGCATTCAACTTACCGACTTAAACCCGTGTGTTGCAGGGGAAGTCTGGAAACGCTTTCTGTGGAGAGATCTCAAAGAGGCATTTCCAGCACTATTCCCGCATATAACGAAATAGCAGTAAAACTCTGCCTAAAACACTGAAGAAACGTATCCTTCAATCTGCTCTGCTGTGCGTTTGTTCAGCTAAATGAGTTAAATCTCCCTTTAGATTCAGGAGTTAGAAACACGTTTCTGCTAACCGCTGTGTTTGGACAATTCTCAGTGAATGGGAGCCTATGCTGTAAGGAGAACTGTCTGCTTGTGAAACCAAAACGGAGCTACTTAACAGAACGGTCTTCAATGTGTGCATTCAACTTACAGAAGTTAAACTCGTGTGTTGAAGGGGAAGTCTGGAAACGCTTTCTGTGGAGAGATCTCAAAACAGGCATTTCCAGCACTATTCCCGCATATAACGAAATAGCAGTAAAACTCTGCCTAAAACACAGAAGAAACGTATCCTTCAATCTGCTCTGCTGTGCGTTTGTTCAGCTAAGTGAGTTAAATCTCCCTTTAGATTCAGGAGTTAGAAACACGTTTCTGCTAAGAGCTGCGTTTGGACATTTCCCCGTTAATGGGAGCCTATGCTGTAAGGAGAACTGTCTGCTTGTGAAACCAAAACGGAGCTACCTAACAGAACGGTCTTCAATGTGTGCATTCAACTTACCGAGTAAAAATCGTGTGTTGAAGGGGATGTCTAGAAATGATCTCTGTGGAGAGATCTCAAAACAGGCATTTCCAGCACTATTCCCGCATATAACGAAATAGCAGTAAAACTCTGCCTAAAACACAGAAGCAACGTATCATTCAATCTTCTCTGCTGTGCGTTTGTTCAGCTAAGTGAGATAAATCTCCCTGTAGATTCAGGAGTTAGAAACACGTTTCTGCTAAGAGCTGCGTTTGGACATTTCTCAGTGAATGGGATCCTATGCTCTAAGGAGAACTATCTGCTTGGGAAACCACAACGGAGCTACCTAACAGAACGGTATTAAATGTGTGCATTCAACTTACCGAGTTAAACTCGTGTGTTGAAGGGGAAATCTGGAAACGCTTTCTGTGGAGAGATTTCAAAACAGGCATTTCCAGCACTATTCCCGCATGTAACGAAATAGCAGTAAAACTCTGCCTAAAACACAGAAGCAACGTATCCTTCAATCTGCTCTGCTCTGCATTTGTTTAGCTAAGTGAGTTAAATCTCCCTTTAGATTCAGGAGTTAGAAACACGTTTATGCTAAGAGCTGCGTTTGGACATTTCTCAGTGCATGGGAGCCTATGCTGTAAGGAGAACTCTCTGCTTGTGAAACCAAAACGGAGCTACCTAACAGAACTGTTTTCAATGTGTGAATTCAATCACGGAGTTAAACTCGTGTGTTGAAGGGGATGTCTGGAAACGCTTTCTGTGGATAGATCTCAAAACAGGCATTTCCAGCACTATTGCCGCATATAACGAAATAGCAGTAAAACTCTGCCTAAAACACAGAAGCAACGTATATTTCAATCTGCTCTGCTGTGCGTTTGTTCAGCTAAGTGAGTTAAATCTCCCTTTAGATTCAGGTGTTAGAAATTCAGGTGTTAGATTCACGTTTCTGCTAAGAGCTGCGTTTGGACATTTCTCAGTGAATGGGAGACTATGCTTTATGGAGAACTGTCTGCTTGTGAAACCTAAACGGAGCTACCTAACAGAACGGTCTTCAAGGTGTGCATTCAACTTACCAAGGTAAGTTCGTGTGTTGAAGGGGAAGTCTGGAAACGCTTTCTTTGGAGAGATCTCAAAACAGGCACTTCCAGCACTATTCCTGCATATAACGAAATAGCAGTAAAACTCTGCCTAAAACACAGAAGCAACGTATCCTTCAATCTGTTCTGCTTTGCGCTTGTTCAGCTAAGTGAGTTAAATCACCCTTTAGATTCAGGAGTTAGAAACACGTTTCTGCTAAGAGCTGAGTTTGGACAGTTCTCAGTGAATGGGAGCCTATGTGGAAGGAGAACTGTCTGCTTGTGAAACCAAAACGGAGCTACCTAACAGAACGGTCGTCAGTGTGTGCATACAACTCACCGAGATAAACCCGTGTGTTGAAGGGGAAGTCTGGAAACGCTTTCTGTGGAGAGATCTCAAAACAGGCATTTCCAGCACTATTCCCGCATATAACGAAATGGCAGTAAAACTCTGCCTAAAACACAGAAGCAACGTATCCTTCAATCTGCTCTGGTGTGCGTTTGTTCAGCTAAGTGTGTTAAATCTCCCTTTAGATTCAGGAGTTAGAAACACGTTTCTGCTAAGAGCTGCGTTTGGACATTTCTAAGTGAATGGGAGCCTAGGCTGTAGGGAGAACTGTCTGCCTGGGAAACCAAAACGGAGCTACCTAACAGAACGGTCTTCAATGTGTGCATTCAACTTACCGAGTTAAACTCGTGTGTTACAGGGGAAGTCTGGAATCGCTTTCTGTGGAGAGATCTCAAAACAGGCATTTCCAGCACTATTACCGCATATAACGAAATAGCAGTAAAACTCTGCCTAAACCACAGTAGCAACGTATCCTTCAATCTGTTCTGCTGTGCGTTTGTTCAGCTAAGTGAGTTAAATCTCCCTTTAGATTCAGGTGTCAGAAACACGTTTCTGCTAAGAGCTGCGTTTGGACATTTCTCAGTGAATGGGAGCCTATGCTGTAAGGAGAACTGTCTGCTTGTGAAACCAAAACGGAGCTACCTAACAGAACGGTCTTCAATGTGTGCATTCAACTTACCGAGTAAAAATCGTGTGTTGAAGGGGATGTCTAGAAATGATCTCTGTGGAGAGATCTCAAAACAGGCATTTCCAGCACTATTCCCGCATATAACGAAATAGCAGTAAAACTCTGCCTAAAACACCGAAGCAACGTATCCTTCAATCTTCTCTGCAGTGCGTTTGTTCAGCTAAGTGAGTTAAATCTCCCTTTAGATTCAGGATTTAGAAAAACGTGTCTGCTAAGAGCTGCGTTTGGACATTTCTCAGTGAATTGGAGCCTATGCTCTAAGGAGAACTATCTGCTTGGGAAACCAAAACGGAGATACCTAACAGAACGGTATTAAATGTGTGCATTCAACTTACCGAGTTAAACTGGTGTGTTGAAGGGGATGTCTGGAAACGCTTTCTGTGGAGAGATTTCAAGACAGGCATTTCCAGCACTATTCCCGCATATAACGAAATAGCAGTAAAACTCTGCCTAAAACACAAAAGCAACGTATCCTTCAATCTGCTCTGCTGTGCGTTTGTTCAGCTAAGTGAGTTAAAACTCCCTTTAGATTCAGGTGTCAGAAACACGTTTCTGCTAAGAGCTGCGTTTGGACATTTCTCAGTGAATGGGAGCTTACGCTGTAATGAGAACTGTCTGCCTGTGAAACCAAACTGAGCTACCTAACAGAACGGTCTTCAATGTGTGCATTCAACTTAGAGAGTTAAACTGGTGTGTTGAAGGGGAAGTCTGGAAACGCTTTCTGTGGAGAGATCTCAAAACAGGCATTTTCAGCAATATTCCGGCAAATAACGAAATAGCAGTAAAACTCTGCCTAAAACACAGAAGCAACGTATCCTTCAATCTGCTCTGCTCTGCGTTTGTTCTGCTAAGTGAGTTAAATCTCCCTTTAGATTCAGGAGAAGAAACACGTTTGTGCTACGTGCTGCGTTTGGACATTTCTCAGTGAATTGGAGCCTATGCTGTACGGAGAACTGTCTGCTTGTGAAACCAAGACGGATCTACCTAACACAAAGCTCTTCAATGTGTGCATTCAACTTACCGAATTAAACCCGTGTGTTGAAGGGGAAGTCTGGAAACGCTTTCTGTGGAGAGATCTCAAAACAGGCATTTCCAGCACGATTCCCGCATATAACGAAATAGCAGTAAAACTCTGCCTAAAACACAAAAGCAACGTATCCTTCAATCTGCTCTGCTGTGGGTTTGTTCAGCTAAGTGAGTTAATTCTCACTTTAGATTCAGTAGTTGAAAACACGTTTCTGCTAAGTGCTGCGTTTGGACATGTCTCAGTGAAAGAGAGCCTATGCTGTAAGGAGAACTGTCTGCTTGTGAAACCAAAACGGAGCTACCTAACAGAACGGTCTTCAATGTGTGCATTCAACTTACCGAGTTAAACTCGTGTGTTGAAGGGGAAGTCTGGAAACACTTTCTGTGGAGAGATCTCAGAACAGGCATTTCCAGCACTATTCCGGCATATAACGAAATAGCAGTAAAACTCTGCCGAAAACACAGAAGCAAAGTATCCTTCAATCTGCCCTGCTGTGCGTTTGTTCAGCTAAGTGAGTTAAATCGCCCTTTACATTCAGGAGTTAGAAACACGTTTCTGCTAACAGCTGCATTTGGACATTTCTCAGTGAATGGGAGCATATGCTGTAAGGAGAACTGTCTGCTTGTGAAACCAAAACGGAGCTACCTAACAGAACGGTCTTCAATGTGTGCATTCAACTTACCGACTTAAACCCGTGTGTTGCAGGGGAAGTCTGGAAACGCTTTCTGTGGAGAGATCTCAAACAGGCATTTCCAGCACTATTCCCGCATATAACGAAATAGCAGTAAAACTCTGCCTAAAACACAGAAGAAACGTATCCTTCAATCTGCTCTGCTGTGCGTTTGTTCAGCTAAATGAGTTAAATCTCCCTTTAGATTCAGGAGTTAGAAACACGTTTCTGCTAACCGCTGTGTTTGGACAATTCTCAGTGAATGGGAGCCTATGCTGTAAGGAGAACTGTCTGCTTGTGAAACCAAAACGGAGCTACTTAACAGAACGGTCTTCAATGTGTGCTTTCAACTTACAGAAGTTAAACTCGTGTGTTGAAGGGGAAGTCTGGAAACGCTTTCTGTGGAGAGATCTCAAAACAGGCATTTCCAGCACTATTCCCGCATATAACGAAATAGCAGTAAAACTCTGCCTAAAACACAGAAGGAACGTATCCTTCAATCTGCTCTGCTGTGCGTTTGTTCAGCTAAGTGAGTTAAATCTCCCTTTAGATTTAGGAGTTAGAAACACGTTTCTGCTAAGTGCTGCGTTTGGACATTTCTCAGTGAATTTGAGGCTATGCTGTAAGGAGAACTGTCTGCTTGGGAAACCAAAACCGAGCTACCTACCAGAACGGTCTTCAATGTGTGCATTCAACTTACCGAGTTAAACTCGTGTGTTGAAGGGGAAGTCTGGAAAAGTTTCTGTGGAGAGATCTCAAAACAGGCATTTCCAGCACTATTCCCGCATATAACGAAATAGCAGTAAAACTCTGCCTAAAACACGGAAGCAAAGTATCCTTCAATCTGCTCTGCTGTTCTTCTGTTCAGCTAAGTGAGTTAAATCTCCCTTTAGATTCAGGAGTTAGAAACACGTTTCTGCTAAGAGCTGCGTTTGGACATTTCTCCGTGAATGGGAGCCTATGCTGTAAGGAGAACTGTCTGCTTGTGAAACCAAAACGGAGCTACCTAACACAACGGTCTTCAATGTGTGCATTCAACTTACCGAGTAAAAATCGTGTGTTGAAGGGGATGTCTTGAAATGATATCTGTGGAGAGATCTCAAAACAGGCATTTCCAGCACTATTCCCGCATATAACGAAATAGCAGTAAAACTCTGCCTAAAACACCGAAGCAACGTATCCTTCAATCTTCTCTGCAGTGCGTTTGTTCAGCTAAGTGAGTTAAATCTCCCTTTAGATTCAGGATTTAGAAAAACGTTTCTGCTAAGAGCTGCGTTTGGACATTTCTCAGTGAATGGGAGCCTATGCTCTAAGGAGAACTATCTGCTTGGGAAACCAAAACGGAGATACCTAACAGAACGGTATTAAATGTGTGCATTCAACTTACCGAGTTAAACTCGTGTGTTGAAGGGGATGTCTGGAAACGCTTTCTGTGGAGAGATTTCAAAACAGGCATTTCCAGCACTATTCCCGCATATAACGAAATAGCAGTAAATCTCTGCCTAAAACACAAAAGCAACGTATCCTTCAATCTGCTCTGCTGTGCGTTTGTTCAGCTAAGTGAGTTAAAACTCCCTTTAGATTCAGGTGTCAGAAACACGTTTCTGCTAAGAGCTGCGTTTGGACATTTCTCAGTGAATGGGAGCTTACGCTGTAATGAGAACTATCTGCCTGTGAAACCAAAACGGAGCTACCTAACAGAACGGTCTTCAATGTGTGCATTCAACTTAGAGAGTTAAACTGGTGTGTTGAAGGGGAAGTCTGGAAACGCTTTCTGTGGAGAGATCTCAAAACAGGCATTTTCAGCAATATTCCGGCAAATAACGAAATAGCAGTAAAACTCTGCCTAAAACACAGAAGCAACGTATCCTTCAATCTGCTCTGCTCTGCGTTTGTTCTGGTAAGTGAGTTAAATCTCCCTTTAGATTCAGGAGTTAGAAACACGTTTGTGCTACGTGCTGCGTTTGGACATTTCTCAGTGAATTGGAGCCTATGCTGTACGGAGAACTGTCTGCTTGTGAAACCAAGACGGAGCTACCTAACAGAAAGGTCTTCAATGTGTGCATTCAACTTACCGAGTTAAACCCGTGTGTTGAAGGGGAAGTCTGGAAACGCTTTCTGTGGAGAGATCTCAAAACAGGCATTTCCAGCACTATTCCCGCATATAACGAAATAGTAGTAAAACTCTGCCTAAAACACAAATGCAACGTATCCTTCAATCTGCTCTGCTGTGCGTTTGTTCAGCTAAGTGAGTTAAATCTCACTTTAGATTCAGTAGTTGAAAACACGTTTCTGCTAAGTGCTGCGTTTGGACATGTCTCAGTGAAAGAGAGCCTATGCTGTAAGGAGAACTATCTCCTTGTGAAACCAAAACGGAGCTACCTAACAGAACGGTCTTCAATGTGTACATTCAACTTACCGAGTTAAACTCGTGTGTTGAAGGGGAAGTCTGGAAACGCTTTCTGTGGAGAGATCTCAGAACAGGCATTTCCAGCACTATTCCGGCATATAACGAAATAGCAGTAAAACTCTGCCGAAAACACAGAAGCAACGTATCCTTCAATCTGCCGTGCTGTGCGTTTGTTCAGCTAAGTGAGTTAAATCTCCCTTTAGATTCAGGAGTTAGAAACGCGTTTCTGCTAACAGCTGCATTTGGACATTTCTCAGTGAATGGGAGCCTATGCTGTAAGGAGAACTGTCTGCTTGTGAAACCAAAACGGAGCTACCTAACAGAACGGTCTTCAATGTGTGCATTCAACTTACAGACTTAAACCCGTGTGTTGAAGGGGAAGTCTGGAAACGCTTTCTGTGGAGAGATGTCAAAACAGGCATTTCCAGCACTATTCCCGCATATAACGAAATAGCAGTAAAACTCTGCCTAAAACACAGAAGAAACGTATCATTCAATCTGCTCTGCTGGGCATTTGTTCAGCTAAGTGAGTTAAATCTCCGTTTAGATTCAGGTGTTAGAAACAGGTTTCTGCTAAGAGCTGCGTTTGGACATTTCTCAGTGCATGGGAGCCTATGCTGTAAGGAGAACTCTCTGCTTGTGAAACCAAAACGGAGCTACCTAACAGAACTGTTTTCAATGTGTGAATTCAATCACCGAGTTAAACTCGTGTGTTGAAGGGGATGTCTGGAAACGCATTCTGTGGATAGATCTCAAAACAGGCATTTCCAGCACTATTGCCGCATATAACGAAATAGCAGTAAAACTCTGCCTAAAACACAGAAGCAACGTATATTTCAATCTGCTCTGCTGTGCGTTTGTTCAGCTAAGTGAGTTAAATCTCCCTTTAGATTCAGGTGTTAGAAACACGTTTCTGCTAAGAGCTGCGTTTGGACATTTCTCAGTGAATGGGAGCCTACGCTTTATGGAGAACTGTCTGCTTGTGAAACAAAAACGGAGCTACCTAACAGAACGGTCTTCAAGGTGTGCATTCAACTTACCGAGGTAAGTTCGTGTGTTGAAGGGGAAGTCTGGAAACGCTTTCTTTGGAGAGATCTCAAAACAGGCACTTCCAGCACTATTCCTGCATATAACGAAATAGCAGTAAAACTCTGCCTAAAACACAGAAGCAACGTATCCTTCAATCTGTTCTGCTTTGCGCTTGTTCAGCTAAGTGAGTTAAATCACCCTTTAGATTCAGGAGTTAGAAACACGTTTCTGCTAAGGGCTGAGTTTGGACATTTCTCAGTGAATGGGAGCCTATGTGGAAGGAGAACTGTCTGCTTGTGAAACCAAAACGGAGCTACCTAACAGAACGGTCGTCAGTGTGTGCATTCAACTCACCGAGATAAACCCGTGTGTTGAAGGGGAAGTCTGGAAACGCTTTCTGTGGAGAGATCTCAAAACAGGCATTTCCAGCACTATTCCCGCATATAACGAAATGGCAGTAAAACTCTGCCTAAAACACAGAAGCAACGTATCCTTCAATCTGCTCTGGTGTGCGTTTGTTCAGCTAAGTGTGTTAAATCTCCCTTTAGATTCAGGAGTTAGAAACACGTTTCTGCTAAGAGCTGCGTTTGGACATTTCTAAGTGAATGGGAGCCTAGGCTGTAGGGAGAACTGTCTGCCTGGGAAACCAAAACGGAGCTACCTAACAGAACGGTCTTCAATGTGTGCATTCAACTTACCGAGTTAAACTCGTGTGTTACAGGGGAAGTCTGGAATCGCTTTCTGTGGAGAGATCTCAAAACAGGCATTTCCAGCACTATTACCGCATATAACGAAATAGCAGTAAAACTCTGCCTAAAACACAGTAGCAACGTATCCTTCAATCTGTTCTGCTGTGCGTTTGTTCAGCTAAGTGAGTTAAATCTCCCTTTAGATTCAGGTGTCAGAAACACGTTTCTGCTAAGAGCTGCGTTTGGACATATCTCAGTGAATGGGAGCCTATGCTGTAAGGAGATCTGTCTGCTTGGGAAACCAAAACGGAGCTACCTAACAGAAAGGTCTTCAATGTTTGCATGGAACTTACCGAGTTAAACCCGTGTGTTGAAGGGGAATTCTGGAAATGCATTCTGTGGAGAGATTTCAAAACAGGCATTTCCAACACTATTCCCGCATATAACGATACAGCAATAATACTCTGCCTAAAACACAGAAGCAACGTATCATTCAATCTTCTCTGCTGTGCGATTGTTCAGCTAAGTGAGTTAAATCTCCCTTTAGATTCAGGAGTTAGAAACACGTTGCGGGTAGGAGCTTCGTTTGGACATTTCTCAGTGAATGGGGGCCTATGCTGTAAGGACAACTGTCTGCTTTTGAAACCAAAACGGAGCTACCTAACAGAACGGTCTTCAATGTGTGCATTCAAATTACCGAGTTAAACCCGTGTGTTGAAGGGGAAGTCTGGAAACGCTTTCTGTGGAGAGATCTCCAAACAGGCATTTACAGCACTATTCCCTCATATAACGAAATAGCAGTAAAACTCTGCCTAAAAGCCAGAAGCAACGTATCCTTCAATCTGCTCTGCTGTGCGTTTGTTCAGATAAGTGAGTTAAATGTCCCTTTAGATTCAGGCGTTAGAAAAACGTTTCTGCTAAATTCTGCGTTTGGACATTTCTCAGTGAATTGGAGCCTATGCTGTAAGGAGACCTGTCTGCATGGGAAACCAAAACGGAGCTACCTAACAGAACGGTCTTCAAGGTGTGCATTCACCTTATCGAGTTAAACTCGTGTGTTGAAGGGGAAGTCTGGAAACACTTTCTGTGGGGAGATCTCATTACAGGCATTTCCAGGACTATTCCCGCATATAACGAAGTAGCAGTAAATGTCTGCCTAAAACACAGAAACAACGTATCCTTCAATCTGCTCTGCTGTTCGTTTGTTCAGCTAAGTGTGTTAAATCTCCCTTTAGATTCAGGAGTTAGAAACACCTTTCTGCTAAGGGCTGCGTTTGGACAATTCTCAGTGAATGGGAGCCTATGCTGTAAGGAGAACTGTCTGCTTGTGAAACCAAAACGGAGCTACACAACAGAACGGTCTTCAATGTGTGCATTCAACTTACAGAGTTAAACTTGTGTGTTGAAGGGGAAGTCTGGAAACGATTTCTGTGGAGAGATCTCAAAACAGGCATTTTCAGCACTATTCCCGCATATAACGAAATAGCAGTAAAACTCTGCCTAAAACAGAGAAGCAACGTATCCTTCAATCTGCTCTGCTGTGCGTTTGTTCAGCTAAGTGAGTTAAATCTCCCTTTAGATTCAGGAGTTAGAAACACGTTTCTGCTCAGAGCTGCGTTTGGACATTTCTCAGTGAATGGGAGCCTATGCTGTAAGGAGAACTGTGTGCTTGGGAAACCAAATCGGAGCTGGCTTACGGAACGGTCTTCAATGTGTGCATTCAACTTACCGAGTTAAACTCGTGTGTTGAAGGGGAAGTCTGGAAACGCTTTCTGTGGAGATATCTCAGAACAGGCATTTCCAGCACTATTCCAGCATATAACGAAGTAGCAGTAAAACTCTGCCTAAAACACAGAAGCAACGTATCATTCAATCTGCTCTGCTGTGCGTTTGTTCAGTTAAGTGAGTTAAATCTCCCTTTAGATTCAGGAGTTAGAAACACGTTTCTGCTAAGAGCTGCGTTTGGACATTTCTCAGTGAATGTAAGCCTATGCTGAAAGGAGGACTGTCTGCTTGGGAAACCAAAACGGAGCTACCTAACAGAACAGTCTTCAATGTGTGCATTCAATTTACAGAGTTAAACTCGTGTGTTGAATTGGAAGTCTGGAAACACTTTCTCTCGGGAGATCTCGAAACAGGCATTTCCAGCACTATTCCCGCATATAACGAAGTAGCAGTAAAACTCTGCGTAAAACACAGAAGCAACGTAAACTTCAATCTGCTCTGCTGTGCGTTTGTTCAGCTAAGTGAGTTAAATCTCCCTTTAGATTCAGGAGTTAGAAACACGTTTCTGCTAAGTGCTGCGTTTGGACATTTCTCAGTGAATGGGAGCCTATGCTGTAAAAAGAACTGTCTGCTTGTGAAACCAAAACGGAGCTACCTAACAGAACGGTCTTCAATGTGTGCATTCAACTTACCGAGATAAACTCGTGTGTTTAAGGGGAAGTTTGGAAACGCTTTCTGTGGAGAGATCTCAAAACAGGCGTTTCCAGCACTATTCCCGCATATAACGAAATAGCAGTAAAACTCTGCCTAAAACACAGAAGCAACGTATCCTTAAATCTGCTCTGCTGTTCTTTTGTTCAGCTAAGTGAGTTAAATCTCCCTTTAGACTCCGGAGTTAGAAACACGTTTCTGCTAAGGGCTGCGTTTGGACATTTCTCAGTGAATGGGAGCCTATGCTGTAAGGAGAACTGTGTGCTTGGGAAACCAAAACGGAGCTACCTAACAGAACGGTCTTCAATGTGTGCATTCAACATACCGAGTTAAACTCGTGTGTTGAAGAAGAAGTCTGGAAAATCTTTCTGTACAGAGATCTCAAAACAGGAATTTCCAGCACTATTCCCGCATATAACGAAATAGCAGTAAAACTCTGCCTAACACACAGAAGCAACTTAGCCTTCAATCTGCTCTGCTGTGCCTTTGTTCAGCTAAGTGAGTTAAATCTCCCTTTAGATTCAGGAGTTAGAAACACGTTTCTGCTCAGAGCTGCGTTTGGACTTTTCTCAGTGAATGGGAGCCTATGCTGTAAGGAGAACTGTGTGCTTGGGAAACCAAAACGGAGCTACCTAACAGAACGGTCTTCAATGTGTGCCTTCAAATTACCGAGTTAAACTGGTGTGTTGAAGGGGAAGTCTGGAAACCCTTTCTGTGGAGGGATCTCAAAACAGGCATTTCCAGCACTATTCCCGCATATAAGGAAATAGCAGTAAAACTCTGCCTTAAACACAGAAGCAACGTATCCTTCAATCTGCTCTGCTGTGCTTTTGTTCAGCTAAGTGATTTAAATCTACATTTAGATTCACGAGTTAGAAACACGTTTTTGCTAAGGGCTGCCTTTGGAAATATCTCAGTGAATTAGAGCCTATGCTGTAAGGAGTACTGCCTGCTTGTGAAACCAAAACGGAACTACCTAACAGAACGGTCTTCCATGTGTCCATTCAACTTACCGAGTTAAACTCGTGTGTTGAAGGGGAAGTCTGGAAACGCTTTCTGTGGAGAGATCTCAAAACAGGAATTTCCCGCACTATTCCCGCATATAACAATATAGCAGTAAAACTCTGCCTAAAACACAGAAGCAACGTAGCCTTCAATCTGCTCTGCTGTGCCTTTGTTCAGCTAAGTGAGTTAAATCTCCCTTTAGATTCAGGAGTTAGAAACACGTTTCTGCTCAGAGCTGCGTTTGGACATTTCTCAGTGAATGGGAGCCTATGCTGTAAGGAGAAATGTGTGCTTGGGAAACCAAAACGGAGCTACCTAACAGAACGGTCTTCAATGTGTGCATTCAACTTACCGAGTTAAACTCGTGTGTTGAAGGGGAAGTCTGGAAACGCTTTCTGTGGAGAGATCTCAAAACAGGCATTTCCTGCACTATTCCTGCATATAACGAAATAGCAGTAAAACGCTGCCTAAAACCCAGAAGCAACGTATCCTTCAATCGGCTCTGCTGTGCCTTGGTTCAGCAAAGTGAGTTAAATCTCCCTTTAGATTCAGCAGTTAGAAACACGTTTCTGCTAAGGGCTGCGTTTGGACATTTCTCAGGGAATGGGAGCCTATGCTGTAAGGAGAACTGTCTGCTTGTGAAACCAAAACGGAGCTACCTAACAGAACGGTCTTCAATATGTGCATTCAACTTACCGAGTTAAACTCCTGTGTTGAATTGGAAGTCTGGAAACACTTTCTCTGGGGAGATCTCAAAACAGGCAGTTCCAGCACTATTCCCGCATATAACGAAGTAGCAGTAAAACTCTGCGTAAAACACAGAAGCAACGCAACCTTCAATCTGCTCTGCTGTGCGTTTGTTCAGCTAAGTGAGTTAAATCTCCCTTTAGATTCAGGAGTTAGAAACACGTTTCTGTTAAGAGCTGCGTTTGGGCAATTCTCAGTGAATGGGAGCCTATTGTGTAAGGAAAACTGTCTGCTTGTGAAACCAAAACGGAGCTACCTAACCGAACGGTCTTCAAAGGGTGCATTCAACTTACCGAGATAAACTCGTGTGTTTAAGGGGAAATTTGGAAACGCTTTCTGTGGAGAGATCTCAAAACAGGCATTTCCAGCACTATTCCAGCATATAACAAAATAGCAGTAAAACTCTTCCTAAAACAAAGAAGCAACGTATCCTTCAATCTGCTCTGCTGTGCGTTTGTTCAGCTAAGTGACTTAAATCTCTCTTTAGATTCAGGAGTTAGAAACACGTTTCTGCTAAGAGCTGAGTTTGGACATTTTTCAGTGAATGGGAGCATTTGCTGTAAGGAGAACTGTCTGCTTGGGAAACTAAAACCGAGCTACCTAAGAGAACAGTCTTCAATGTGTGCATTCAACGTACCGAGTTTAATTCGTGTGTTTAAGGGGAAGTCTGGAAACGCTTTCTGTGGCGAGATCTCAAAACAAGCCTTTCCAGCACTATTCCCACATATAACGAAATAGCAGTAAAACTCTGCCAAAAACACAGAAGAAACGTATGCTTCAATCTGCTCTGCTGTGCGTTTGTTCAGCTAAGTGAGTTAAATCTCCCTTTAGATTCAGGAGTTAGAAACACGTTTCTGCTAAGAGCTTCGTTTGGACATTACTCAGTGAATGGGAGCCTATGCTGTAAGGAGAACTGTCTGCTTGTGAAACCGAAACGGAGCTACCTAACAGAACGGTCTTCAATGTGTGCATTCAACATACCGACATAAACCCGTGTTTTGAAGGGGAAGTCTGGACACGCTCTCTGTGGAGAGATCTCAAAACAGGCATTTCCAGCACTATTCCCGCATATAATGAAATAGCAGTAAAACTCTGCCTAAAACACAGAAGGAACTTATCCTTCAATCTGCTCTGCTATGCGTTTCTTCAGCTAAATGAGTTATATCTCCCTTTAGATTCATGAGTAAGAAACACGTTTCTGCTAACCGCTGTGTTTGGACATTTCTCAGTGAATGGGAGCCTATGCTGTAAGGAGAACTGTCTGCTTGTGAAACCAAAACGGAGCTACCTAACAGAACGGTCTTCAATGTGTGCATTGAACTTACCAAGTTAAAATCGTGTGTTGAAGGGGATGTCTTGAAATGCTCTCTGTGGAGAGATCTCAAAACAATCATTTCCAGCACTATTCCCGCATATAACCAAATAGCAGTAAAACTCTGCCTAAAACACAGAAGCAACGTATCCTTCAATCTGCTCTGCTGTGCATTTGTTCAGCTAAGTGAGTTAAATCTCCCTTTAGATTCAGGAGTTAGAAACACATTTCTGCTAAGAGCTGCATTTGGACATTTCTCAGTGAATGCGAGCCTATGCTGTAAGGAGAACTGTCTGCTTGTGAGACGAAAACGGAGCTACCTAACAGAACGGACTTCAATGTGTCCATTCAACTTACTGAGTTAAACTCGTGTGTTGCAGGGGAAGTTTGGAAACGCTTTCATTGGATAGATCTCAAAACAGGCATTTCCAGCACTATTCCCGCATATAACGAAATAGCAGTAAAATTCTGCCTAAAACACAGAAGCAACGTATCCTTCAATCTGCTCTGCTGTTCTTTTGTTCAGCTAAGTAAGTTAAATCTCCCTTTAGATTCAAGAGTTAGAAACACGTTTCTGCTAAGAGCTGCTTTTGGACAATTCTCAGTGAATGGGAGCCTGTGCTGTAAGGAGAACTGTCTGCTTGGGAAACCAACACGGAGCTACCTAACAGAACGGTCTTCAATGTGTGCATTCAACTTACCGACTTAAACCCGTGTGTTAAACGGGAAGTCTGGAAAAGCGTTCTATAGAGAGATCTCAAAACAGGCATTTCCAGCACTATTCCCGCATATAACGAAATAGCAGTAAAACTCTGCCTAAAACACAGAAGAAACGTATCCTTCAATCTGATCTGCTGTGCGTTTGTTCAGCTAAATGAGTTAAATCTCCCTTTAGATTCAGGAGTTAGAAACACGTTTCTGCTAACCGCTGTGTTTGGACATTTCTCAGTGAATGGGAGGCTATGCTGTAAGGAGAACTGTCTGCTTGTGAAACCAAAACGGAGCTACCTAACAGAACTGTCTTCAATGTGTATATTCAACTTACAGTGTCAAACTCGTGTGTTGAAGGGGAAGTCTGTAAACGCTTTCTGTGGAGAGATCTCAAAACAGGCATTTCCAGCACTATTCCCGCATATAACGAAATAGCAGTAAAACTCTGCCTAAAACACAGAAGCAACGTATCTTTCAATCTGCTCTGCTGTGTGTTTGTTCAGCTAAATGAGTTAAATCTCCCTTTAGATTCAGGAGTTAGAAACACGTTTCTGCTAAGAGCTGCTTTTGGACATTTCTTAGTGAATGGGAGCCTATGCTGTAAGGAGAACTGTCTGCTTGTGAGACCAAAACGGAGCTACCTAACAGAACGGACTCCAATGTGTGCATTCAACTTACAGAGTTAAACCTGTGTGTTGAAGGGGATGTCTGGAAAAGCTTTCTGTGGAGAGATCTCAAAACAGGCATTTCCAGCACTATTCCCGCATATAACGAAATAGCAGTGAAACTCTGCCTAAAACACAGAAGCAAAGTATCCTTCAATCTGCTCGACTGTTCTTTTGTTCAGCTAAGTGAGTTAAATCTCCCTTTAAATTTAGGAGTTAGAAACACGTTTCTGCTAAGAGCTGCTTTTGGACATTTCTCAGTGAATGGGAGCCTATGCTGTAAGGAGAACTCTCTGCTTGGGAAACCAACACGGAGCTACCTAACAGAACGGTCCTCAATCTGTGCATTGAACGTAGCGAGTTAAAATCTTGTGTTGAAGGGAAGTATGGAAACACTCTCTGTGGAGAGATCTCAAAACAGGCATTTCCAGAACTATTCCCGCATATAACGAAATAGCAGTAAAACTCTGCCTAAAACACAGAAGCAACGTATCCTTCAATCTGCTGTGCTGTGCGTTTGTTCAGCTAAGTGAGTTAAATCTCCCTTTAGATTCAGGAGTTAGAAACACGTTTCTGCTAATAGCTGCGTTTGGACATTTCTCAGTGAATTTGAGGCTATGCTGTAAGGAGAACTGTCTGCTTGGGAAACCAAAACCGATCTACCTAACAGAACGGTCTTCAATGTGTGCATTCAACTTACCGAGTTAAACTCGTGTGTTGAAGGGGAAGTCTGGAAACGCTTTCTGTGGAGAGATCTCAAAACAGGCATTTCCAGCACTATTCCCGCATATAACGAAATAGCAGTAAAACTCTGCCTAAAACACAGAAGCAACGTATCCTTCAATCTGCTCTGCTGTGCGTTTGTTCAGCTAAGTGAGTTAAATCTCCCTTTAGATTCAGGAGTTAGAAACACGTTTCTGCTAACCGCTGTGTTTGGACATTTCTGAGTGAATAGGAGTCTATGCTGTAAGGAGAACTGTCTGCTTGTGAAACCCAAACGGAGCTACCTAACAGAACTGTCTTCAATGTGTGCATTCAACTTACAGAGTCAAACTCGTGTGTTGAAGGGGAAGTCTGGAAACGCTTTCTGTGGAGAGATCTGATTACAGGCATTTCCAGCACTATTCTCGCATATAACGAAATAGCAGTAAAACTCTGCCTAAAACACAGAAGCAACGTATCATTCAATCTGCTCTGCTGTGCGTTTGGTCAGGTAAGTGAGTTAAATCTCCCTTTAGATTCAGGAGTTAGAAACACGTTTCTGCTAAGAGCTGCCTTTTTACATTTCTCAGTGAATGGGAGCCTATGCTGTAAGTTGAACTGTCTGCGTGTGAAACCAAAACGGAGCTACCTAAGAGAACGGTCTTCAATGTGTGCCTTAAACTTCCCTACTTAAACCCGTGTGTTGTAGGGGAAGTCTGGAAACGCTTTCTGTGGAGAGATCTCAAAACAGGCACTTCCAGCACTATTCCCGCCTATATCGAAATAGCAGTAAAACTCTGCCTAAAACACAGAAGAAACGTATCCTTCAATCTGCTCTGCTGTGCGTTTGTTCTGCTACATGAGTTAAATCTCCCTTCAGATTCAGGAGTTAGAAACACGTTTCTTCTAACCGCTGTGTTTGGACATTTCTCAGTGAATGGGAGCCTATGCTGAAAGGAGAACTGTCTGCTTGTGAAACCAAAACGGAGCTACCTAACAGAACGGACTTCAATGTGTGCATTCAACTTACCGAGTTGAACTCGTGTGTTGAAGGGGAAGTCTGGAAACGTTTCTTTGGAGAGATCTCAAAACAGGCACTTCTAGCACTATTCCCGCATATAACAAAATAGCAGTAAAACTCTGCCTAAAACACAGAAGCCACGTATCCTTCAATCTGCTCTGCTGTGCGTTTGTTCAGCTAAGTGAGTTAAATCTCCCTTTAGATTCAGTAGTTAGAAACACGTTTCTGCTAAGAGCTGCGTTTGGACATTTCTCAGTGAATGGGAGCCTATGCAGTAAGGAGAACTGTCTGCTTGGGAAACCAAAACGTAGCTACCTAACAGAACCGTCTTCAATATGTGCATTCAACTTACCGAGTTAAACTCGTGTGTTGAAGGGGAAGTCTGGAAACGTTTTCTGTGGAGAGATCTCAAAACAGGCATTTCCAGCACTATTCCCGCATATAACGAAATAGCAGTAAAACTCTGCCTAAAACACAGAAGCAACGTATCCTTCAATCTGCTGTGCTGTGCGTTTGTTCAGCTAAGTGAGTTAAATCTCGCTTTAGATTCAGGAGTTAGAAACACGTTTCTGCTAAGGGCTGCGTTTGGACATTTCTCAGTGAATGGGAGCCTATGCTGTAAGGAGAACTGTCTGCTTGGGAAACCAAAACGGAGCCACCTAACAGAACGGTCTTCAATGCGTGCATTCAACTTACCGAGTTAAACTCGTGTGTTGAAGGGGAAGTCTGGAAACGCTTTCTGCGGGGAGATCTCAAAACAGGCATTTCCAGCACTATTCCCGCATATAACGGAATAGCAGTACAACTCTGCCTAAAACACAGAAGCAACGTATCCTTCAATCTGATCTGCTGTGCGTTTGTTCATCTAAGTGAGTTAAATCTCCCTTTAGATTCAGGAATTAGAAACACGTTTCTGCTAAGAGCTGCGTTTGGACATTTCTCAGTGAATGGGAGCCTATACTGTAAGGAGAACTGTCTGCTTGGGAAACCAAAACGGAGCTACCTAACAGAACGGTCTTCAATGTGTGCATTCAACTTACCGATTTAAACTCGTGTGTTGAAGGGGAAGTTTGGAAACGCTTTTTGTGGAGAGGTCTCAAAACAGGCATTTCCAGCACTATTCCCGCATATAACGAAATAGCAGTAAAACTCTGCCTAAAACACAGAAGCAACGTATCCTTCAATCTGCTCTGCTGTGCGTTTGTTCAGCTAAGTGAGTTAAATCTCCCTTTAGATTCAGGAGTTAGAAACACGTTTCTGCTAAGAGCTGCGTTTGGACATTTCTCAGTGAATGGGAGCCTATGCTGTAAGGAGAACTGTCTGCTTGGGAAACCAAAACGGAGCTACCTAACAGAACGGTCTTCAATGTGTGCATTCAACTTACCGAATTAAACTCGTGTGTTGATGGGGAAGTCTGGAAACGCTTTCTGTAGAGAGATCTCAAAACAGGCTCTTCCAGCACTATTCCCGCATATAACGAAATAGCAGTAAAACTCTGCCTAAAACACAGAAGCAAGGTAACCTTCAATCTGCTCTGCTGTCCGTTTGTTCAGCTAAGTGAGTTAAATCTCCCTTTAGATTCAGGAGTTAGAAACACTTTTCTGCTAAGACCTGCGTTTGGACATTTCTCAGTGAATGGGAACCTATGCTGTAAGGAGAATTGTCTGCTTGGGAAACCAAAACGGAGCCACCTAACAGAACGGTCTTCAATGTCTGCATTCAAATTACCGAGTTAAACTCGTGTGTTGAAGGGGAAGTCTGGAAACGCTTTCTGTGGAGAGATCTCAAAACAGGCATTTCCAGCACTATTCCCGCATATAAAGAAATAGCAGTAAAACTCTGCCTAAACACAGAAGCAACGTATCCTTCAATCTGCTCTGCTGTGCGTTTTTTCAGCTCAGTGAGTTAAATCTCCCTTTAGATTCAGGAGTTAGAAACACGTTTCTGCTAAGAGCTGCGTTTGGACATTTCTCAAGGAATGGGAGCCTATGCTGTAAGGAGATCTGTCTGCTTGGGAAACCAAAACGGAGCTACCTAACAGAACGGTTTTCAATGTCTGCATTTAATTTACCGAGTTAAACTCGTGTGTTGAAGGGGAAGTCTGGAAACGCTTTCTTTGGAGAGATGTCAAAACAGGCATTTCCAGCACTATTCCCGCATATAACGAAATAGCAGTAAAACTCTGCCTAAAACACAGAAGCAACCTATCCTTCAATCTGCTCTGCTGTGCGTTTGTTCAGCTAAGTGAGTTAAATCTCCCTTTAGATTCAGGAGTTAGAAACACGTTTCTGCTAAAAGCTGCGTTTGGACATTTCTCAGTGAATGGGAGCCTACGCTGTAAGGAGAACTGTCTGCTTGGGAAAACAAAACGGAGCCACCTAACAGAACGGTCTTCAATGTGTGCATTCAACTTACCGAGTTAAACTCGTGTGTTGAAGGGGAAGTCTGGAAACGATTTCTGTGGAGAGATCTCAATACAGGCATTTCCAGAATTATTCCCGCATATAACGAAATAGCAGTAAAACTCTGCCTAAAACACAGAAGCAACGTATCCTCCAATCTGCTCTGCTGTGCGATTGTTCACCTAAGTGAGTTAAATCTCCCTTTAGATTCCGGAGTTAGAAACACGTTTCTGCTAAGAGCTGAGTTTGGACATTTCTCAGTGAATGGGAGCCTATGCTGTAAGGAGAACTGTCTGCTTGGGACACCAAAACGGAGCCACCTAACAGAACGGTCTTCAATGTGTGCATTCAACTTACCAAGTTAACCTCGTGTGTTGAAGGGGAAGTCTGGAAACGCTTTCTGTGGAGAGATCTCAAAACAGGCATTTCCAGCACTATTCCCGCATATAACGAAATAGCAGTAAAACTCTGCCTAAAACACAGAAGCAACGTATCCTTCAATCTGCTCTGCTGTGCGTTTGTTCAGCTAAGTGAGTTAAATCTCCCTTTAGATTCAGGAGTTAGAAACACGTTTCTGCTAAGAGCTGCGTTTGGACATTTCTCAGTGAATGGGAGCCTATGCTGTAAGGAGAACTGTCTGCTTGGGAAACCAAAACGGAGCTACCTAACAGAACGGTCTTCAATGTGTGCCTTCAACTTACCGAGTTAAACTCGTGTGTTGAAGGGGAAGTCTGGAAACGCTTTCTGTGGAGAGATCTCAAAACAGGCATTTCCAGCACTATTCCCGCATATAACGAAATAGCAGTAAAACTCTGCCTAAAACACAGAAGCAACGTATCCTTCAATCTGCTCTGCTGTGCGTTTGTTCACCTAAGTGAGTTAAATCTCCCTTTAGATTCCGGAGTTAGAAACACGTTTCTGCTAAGAGCTGAGTTTGGACATTTCTCAGTGAATGGGAGCCTATGCTGTAAGGAGAACTGTCTGCTTGGGAAACCAAAACGGAGCTACATAACAGAACGGTCTTCAATGTGTGCATTCAACTTACAGAGTTAAACTCTTGTGTTGAATGGGAAGTCTGGAAACGCTTTCTGTGGAGAGATCTCAAAACAGGCATTTACAGCACTATTCCCGCATATAAGGAAATAGCAGTAAAACTCTGCCTAAAACACAGAAGCAACGTATCCTTCAATCTGATCTGCTGTGCGTTTGTTCAGCTAAGTGAGTTAAATCTCCCTTTAGATGCAGGAGGTAGAAACACGTTTCAGCTAAGAGCTGCGTTTGGATATTTCTCAGTGAATGGGAGCCTATGCTGTAAGGAGAACTGTATGCTTGGGAAACCAAAACGGAGCTACCTAACAGAACGGTCTTCAATGTGTGCATTCAACGTACCGAGTTAAACTCATGTGTTGAAGGGGAAGTCTGGAAACGATTTCTGTGGAGAGATCTCAAAACAGGCATTTCCAGCACTATTCCCGCATATAACGAAATAGCAGTAAAACTCTGCCTAAAACACAGAAGCAACGTATCCTTCAATCTGCTCTTCTGTGCGTTTGTTCAGCTAAGTGAGTTAAATCTCCCTTTAGATTCAGGAGTTAGAAACACGTTTCTGCTAATAGCTGCGTTTGGACATTTCTCAGTGAATGGGAGCCTATGCTGTAAGCCGAACTGTCTGCTTGGGAAACCAAAACGGAGCTACCTAACAGAACGGTTTTCAATGTGTGCATTCAACTTACCGAGTTAACTCGTGTGTTGAAGGGGAAGTCTGGAAATGCTTTCTGCGGAGAGATCTCAAAACAGGCATTTCAAGCACTATTAGCGCATATAACGAAATAGCAGTAAAACTCTGCCTAAACACAGAAGCAACGTATCCTTCAATCTGCTGTGCTGTGCGTTTGTTCAGCTAAGTGAGTTAAATCTCCCTTTAGATTCAGGAGTTAGAAACACGTTTCTGCTAAGAGCTGCGTTTGGACATTTCTCAGTGAATGGGAGCCTATGCTGTAAGGAGAACTGTCTGCTTGGGAAACCAAAACGCAGCTACCTAACAGAACGGTCTTCAATGTGTGCATTCAAATTACCGAGTTAAACTCGTGTGTTGAAGGGGAAGTCTGGAAACGCGTTCTGTGGAGAGATCTCAATACAGGCATTTCCAGCTCTATTCCCGCATATAACGAAATAGCAGTAAAACTCTGCCTAAAACACAGAAGCAACCTATCCTTCTATCTGCTCTGCAGTGCTTTTGTTCAGCTAAGTGAGTTAAATCTCCCTTTAGATTCAGTAGTTAGGAACACGTTTCTGCTAAGAGCTGCGTTTGGACATTTCTCAGTGAATGGGAGCCTATGCTGTAAGAAGAACTGTCTGCTTGGGAAACCAAAACGGAGCTACCTAACAGAACGGTCTTCAATGTGTGCATTCAACTTACCGAGTTAAACTCGTGTGCTGAAGGGGAAGTCTGGAAACGATTTCTGTGGAGAGATCTCAAAACAGGCATTTCCAGAACTATTCCCGCATATAACGCAATAGCAGTAAAACTCTGCCTAAAACACAGAAGCAACGTATTCTTCAATCTGCTCTTCTGTGCGTTTGTTCAGCTAAGTGAGTTAAATCTCCCTTTAGATTCAGGAGTTAGAAACACGTTTCTGCTAATAGCTGCGTTTGGACATTTCTCAGTGAATGGGAGCCTATGCTATAAGGCGGACTGTCTGCTTGGGAAACCAAAACGGAGCTACCTAACAGAACGGTCTTCAATGTGTGCATTCAACTTACCGAGTTAACTCGTGTGTTGAAGGGGAAGTCTGGAAACGCTTTCTGCGGAGAGATCTCAAAACAGGCATTTCAAGCATTATTAGCGCATATAACGAAATAGCAGTAAAACTCTGCCTAAACACAGAAGCAACGTATCCTTCAATCTGCTCTGCTGTGCGTTTGTTCAGCTAAGTGAGTTAAATCTCCCTTTAGATTCAGGAGTTAGAAACACGTTTCTGCTAAGAGCTGCGTTTGGACATTTCTCAGTGAATGGGAGCCTATGCTGTAAAAAGAACTGTCTGCTTGGGAAACAAAAACGGAGCTACCTAACAGAACAGTCTTCAATATGTGCATTCAACTTTCCCAGTTAAACTCGTGTGTTGAAGGGGAAGTCTGGAAACGATTTCTGTGGAGAGATCTCAAAACAGTCATTTCCAGCACTATTCCCGCATATAACGAAATAGCAGTAAAACTCTGCCTAAACACAGAAGCAACGTATCCTTCAATCTGCTCTGCTGTGCGTTTTTTCAGCTCAGTGAGATAAATCTCCCTTTAGATTCAGGAGTTAGAAACACGTTTCTGCTAAGAGCTGCGTTTGGACATTTCTCAAGGAATGGGAGCCTATGCTGGAAGGAGATCTGTCTGCTTGGGAAACCAAAACGGAGCTACCTAACAGAACGGTTTTCAATGTCTGCATTTAATTTACCGAGTTAAACTCGTGTGTTGAAGGGGAAGTCTGGAAACGCTTTCTTTGGAGAGATGTCAAAACAGGCATTTCCAGCACTATTCCCGCATATAACGAAATAGCAGTAAAACTCTGCCTAAAACACAGAAGCAACCTATCCTTCAATCTGCTCTGCTGTGCGTTTGTTCAGCTAAGTGAGTTAAATCTCCCTTTAGATTCAGGAGTTAGAAACACGTTTCTGCTAAAAGCTGCGTTTGGACATTTCTCAGTGAATGGGAGCCTACGCTGTAAGGAGAACTGTCTGCTTGGGAAAACAAAACGGAGCCACCTAACAGAACGGTCTTCAATGTGTGCATTCAACTTACCGAGTTAAACTCGTGTGTTGAAGGGGAAGTCTGGAAACGCTTTCTGTGGAGAGATCTCAATACAGGCATTTCCAGAATTATTCCCGCATATAACGAAATAGCAGTAAAACTCTGCCTAAAACACAGAAGCAACGTATCCTTCAATCTGCTCTGCTGTGCGTTTGTTCAGCTAAGTGAGTTAAATCTCCCTTTAGATTCAGGAGTTAGAAACACGTTTCTGCTAAGAGCTGCGTTTGGACATTTCTCAGTGAATGGGAGCCTATGCTGTAAGGAGAACTGTCTGCTTGGGAAACCAAAACGGAGCTACCTAACAGAACGGTCTTCAATGTGTGTCTTCAACTTACCGAGTTAAACTCGTGTGTTGAAGGGGAAGTCTGGAAACGCTTTCTGTGGAGAGATCTCAAAACAGGCATTTCCAGCACTATTCCCGCATATAACGAAATAGCATTAAAACTCTGCCTAAAACACAGAAGCAACGTATCCTTCAATCTGCTCTGCTGTGCGTTTGTTCACCTAAGTGAGTTAAATCTCCCTTTAGATTCCGGAGTTAGAAACACGTTTCTGCTAAGAGCTGAGTTTGGACATTTCTCAGGGAATGGGAGCCTATGCTGTAAGGGGAACTGTCTGCTTGGGAAACCAAAACGGAGCTACATAACAGAACGGTCTTCAATGTGTGCATTCAACTTACAGAGTTAAACTCTTGTGTTGAATGGGACGTCTGGAAACGCTTTCTGTGGAGAGATCTCAAAACAGGCATTTACAGCACTATTCCCGCATATAAGGAAATAGCAGTAAAACTCTGCCTAAAACACAGAAGCAACGTATCCTTCAATCTGATCTGCTGTGCGTTTGTTCAGCTAAGTGAGTTAAATCTCCCTTTAGATTCAGGAGGTAGAAACACGTTTCAGCTAAGAGCTGCGTTTGGACATTTCTCAGTGAATCGGAGCCTATGCTGTAAGGAGAACTGTATGCTTGGGAAACCAAAACGGAGCTACCTAACAGAACGGTCTTCAATGTGTGCATTCAACGTACCGAGTTAAACTCATGTGTTGAAGGGGAAGTCTGGAAACGATTTCTGTGGAGAGATCTCAAAACAGGCATTTACAGCACTATTCCCGCATATAACGAAATACCAGTAAAACTCTGCCTAAAACACAGAAGCAACGTATCCTTCAATCTGCTCTTCTGTGCGTTTGTTCAGCTAAGTGAGTTAAATCTCCCTTTAGATTCAGGAGTTAGAAACACGTTTCTGCTAATAGCTGCGTTTGGACATTTCTCAGTGAATGGGAGCCTATGCTGTAAGGCGAACTGTCTGCTTGGGAAACCAAAACGGAGCTACCTAACAGAACGGTCTTCAATGTGTGCATTCAACTTACCGAGTTAACTCGTGTGTTGAAGGGGAAGTCTGGAAATGCTTTCTGCGGAGAGATCTCAAAACAGGCATTTCAAGCACTATTAGCGCATATAACGAAATAGCAGTAAAACTCTGCCTAAACAGAGAAGCAACGTATCCTTCAATCTGCTGTGCTGTGCGTTTGTTCAGCTAAGTGAGTTAAATCTCCCTTTAGATTCAGGAGTTAGAAACACGTTTCTGCTAAGAGCTGCGTTTGGACATTTCTCAGTGAATGGGAGCCTATGCTGTAAGGAGAACTGTCTGCTTGGGAAACCAAAACGGAGCTACCTAACAGAACGGTCTTCAATGTGTGCATTCAAATTACCGAGTTAAACTCGTGTGTTGAAGGGGAAGTCTGGAAACGCGTTCTGTGGAGAGATCTCAATACAGGCATTTCCAGCTCTATTCCCGCATATAACGAAATAGCAGTAAAACTCTGCCTAAAACACAGAAGCAACGTATCCTTCAATCCGCTCTGCTGTGCGTTTGTTCACCTAAGTGAGTTAAATCTCCCTTTAGATTCCGGAGTTAGAAACACGTTTCTGCTAAGAGCTGAGTTTGGACATTTCTCAGTGAATGGGAGCCTATGCTGTAAGGAGAACTGTCTGCTTGGGAAACCAAAACGGAGCTACATAACAGAACGGTCTTCAATGTGTGCATTCAACTTACAGAGTTAAACTCTTGTGTTGAATGGGAAGTCTGGAAACGCTTTCTGTGGAGAGATCTCAAAACAGGCATTTACAGCACTATTCCCGCATATAAGGAAATAGCAGTAAAACTCTGCCTAAAACACAGAAGCAACGTATCCTTCAATCTGATCTGCTGTGCGTTTGTTCAGCTAAGTGAGTTAAATCTCCCTTTAGATTCAGGAGGTAGAAACACGTTTCAGCTAAGAGCTGCGTTTGGATATTTCTCAGTGAATGGGAGCCTATGCTGTAAGGAGAACTGTATGCTTGGGAAACCAAAACGGAGCTACCTAACAGAACGGTCTTCAATGTGTGCATTCAACGTACCGAGTTAAACTCATGTGTTGAAGGGGAAGTCTGGAAACGATTTCTGTGGAGAGATCTCAAAACAGGCATTTCCAGCACTATTCCCGCATATAAGGAAATAGCAGTAAAACTCTGCCTAAAACACAGAAGCAACGTATCCTTCAATCTGCTCTTCTGTGCGTTTGTTCAGCTAAGTGAGTTAAATCTCCCTTTAGATTCAGGAGTTAGAAACACGTTTCTGCTAATAGCTGCGTTTGGACATTTCTCAGTGAATGGGAGCCTATGCTGTAAGGCGAACTGTCTGCTTGGGAAACCAAAACGGAGCTACCTAACAGAACGGTCTTCAATGTGTGCATTCAACTTACCGAGTTAACTCGTGTGTTGAAGGGGAAGTCTGGAAATGCTTTCTGCGGAGAGATCTCAAAACAGGCATTTCAAGCACTATTAGCGCATATAACGAAATAGCAGTAAAACTCTGCCTAAACACAGAAGCAACGTATCCTTCAATCTGCTGTGCTGTGCGTTTGTTCAGCTAAGTGAGTTAAATCTCCCTTTAGATTCAGGAGTTAGAAACACGTTTCTGCTAAGAGCTGCGTTTGGACATTTCTCAGTGAATGGGAGCCTATGCTGTAAGGAGAACTGTCTGCTTGGGAAACCAAAACGGAGCTACCTAACAGAACGGTCTACAATGTGTGCATTCAAATTATCGAGTTAAACTCGTGTGTTGAAGGGGAAGTCTGGAAACGCGTTCTGTGGAGAGATCTCAATACAGGCATTTCCAGCTCTATTCCTGCATATAACGAAATAGCAGTAAAACTCTGCCTAAAACACAGAAGCAACCTATCCTTCTATCTGCTCTGCAGTGCTTTGTTCAGCTAAGTGAGTTAAATCTCCCTTTAGATTCAGTAGTTAGGAACACGTTTCTGCTAAGAGCTGCGTTTGGACATTTCTCAGTGAATGGGAGCCTATGCTGTAAGAAGAACTGTCTGCTTGGGAAACCAAAACGGAGCTACCTAACAGAACGGTCTTCAATGTGTGCATTCAACTTACCGAGTTAACTCGTGTGTTGAAGGGGAAGTCTGGAAATGCTTTCTGCGGAGAGATCTCAAAACAGGCATTTCAAGCAATATTAGCGCATATAACGAAATAGCAGTAAAACTCTGCCTAAACACAGAAGCAACGTATCCTTCAATCTGCTGTGCTGTGCGTTTGTTCAGCTAAGTGAGTTAAATCTCCCTTTAGATTCAGGAGTTAGAAACACGTTTCTGCTAAGAGCTGCGTTTGGACATTTCTCAGTGAATGGGAGCCTATGCTGTAAGGAGAACTGTCTGCTTGGGAAACCAAAACGGAACTACCTAACAGAACGGTCTTCAATGTGTGCATTCAACTTACCGAGTTATACTCGTGTGTTGAAGGGGAAGTCTGGAAACGCGTTCTGTGGAGAGATCTCAAAACAGGCATTTCCAGCTCTATTCCCGCATATAAAGAAATAGCAGTAAAACTCTGCCTAAACCACAGAAGCAACGTATCCTTCTATCTGCTCTGCAGTGCTTTTGTTCAGCTAAGTGTGTTAAATCTCCCTTTAGATTCAGGAGTTAGGAACACGTTTCTGCTAAGAGCTGCGTTTGGACATTTCTCAGTGAATGGGAGCCTATGCTGTAAGGAGAACTGTCTGCTTGGGAAACCAAAACGGAGCTACCTATCAGAACGGTCTTCAATGTGTGCATTCAACTTACCGAGTTAAACTCGTGTGTTGAAGGGGAAGTCTGGAAACGCTTTCTGTGGAGAGATCTCAAAACAGGCATTTCCAGCACTATTCCCGCTTATAACGAAATAGCAGTAAAACTCTGCCTAAAACACAGAAGCAACGTATCCTTCAATCTGCTCTTCTGTGCGTTTGTTCAGCTAAGTGAGTTAAATCTCCCTTTAGATTCAGGAGTTAGAAACAAGTTTCTGCCAAGAGCTGCGTTTGGACATTTCTCAGTGAATGGGAGCCTATGCTGTAAGGAGAACTGTCTGCTTGGGAAACCAAAACGGAGGTACCTAACAGAACGGTCTTCAATGTGTGCATTCAACTTACCGAGTTAAACTCGTGTGCTGAAGGGGAAGTCTGGAAACGATTTCTGTGGAGAGATCTCAAAACAGGCATTTCCAGAACTATTCCCGCATATAACGAAATAGCAGTAAAACTCTGCCTAAAACACAGAAGCAACGTATCCTTCAATCTGCTCTTCTGTGCGTTTGTTCAGCTAAGTGAGTTAAATCTCCCTTTAGATTCAGGAGTTAGAAACACGTTTCTGCTAAGAGCTGCGTTTGGACATTTCTCAAGGAATGGGAGCCTATGCTGTAAGGAGATCTGTCTGCTTGGGAAACCAAAACGGAGCTACCTAACAGAACGGTTTTCAATGTCTGCATTTAATTTACCGAGTTAAACTCGTGTGTTGAAGGGGAAGTCTGGAAACGCTTTCTTTGGAGAGATGTCAAAACAGGCATTTCCAGCACTATTCCCGCATATAACGAAATAGCAGTAAAACTCTGCCTAAAACACAGAAGCAACCTATCCTTCAATCTGCTCTGCTGTGCGTTTGTTCAGCTAAGTGAGTTAAATCTCCCTTTAGATTCAGGAGTTAGAAACACGTTTCTGCTAAAAGCTGCGTTTGGACATTTCTCAGTGAATGGGAGCCTACGCTGTAAGGAGAACTGTCTGCTTGGGAAAACAAAACGGAGCCACCTAACAGAACGGTCTTCAATGTGTGCATTCAACTTACCGAGTTAAAATCGTGTGTTGAAGGGGAAGTCTGGAAACGCTTTCTGTGGAGAGATCTCAATACAGGCATTTCCAGAATTATTCCCGCATATAACGAAATAGCAGTAAAACTCTGCCTAAAACACAGAAGCAACGTATCCTCCAATCTGCTCTGCTGTGCGATTGTTCACCTAAGTGAGTTAAATCTCCCTTTAGATTCCGGAGTTAGAAACACGTTTCTGCTAAGAGCTGAGTTTGGACATTTCTCAGTGAATGGGAGCCTATGCTGTAAGGAGAACTGTCTGCTTGGGACACCAAAACGGAGCCACCTAACAGAACGGTCTTCAATGTGTGCATTCAACTTACCAAGTTAACCTCGTGTGTTGAAGGGGAAGTCTGGAAACGCTTTCTGTGGAGAGATCTCAAAACAGGCATTTCCAGCACTATCCCCGCATATAACGAAATAGCAGTAAAACTCTGCCTAAAACACAGAAGCAACGTATCCTTCAATCTGCTCTGCTGTGCGTTTGTTCAGCTAAGTGAGTTAAATCTCCCTTTAGATTCAGGAGTTAGAAACACGTTTCTGCTAAGAGCTGCGTTTGGACATTTCTCAGTGAATGGGAGCCTATGCTGTAAGGAGAACTGTCTGCTTGGGAAACCAAAACGGAGCTACCTAACAGAACGGTCTTCAATGTGTGTCTTCAACTTACCGAGTTAAACTCGTGTGTTAAAGGGGAAGTCTGGAAACGCTTTCTGTGGAGAGATCTCAAAACCGGCTTTTCCAGCACTATTCCCGCATATAACGAAATAGCATTAAAACTCTGCCTAAAACACAGAAGCAACGTATCCTTCAATCTGCTCTGCTGTGCGTTTGTTCACCTAAGTGAGTTAAATCTCCCTTTAGATTCCGGAGTTAGAAACACGTTTCTGCTAAGAGCTGTGTTTGGACATTTCTCAGGGAATGGGAGCCTATGCTGTAAGGAGAACTGTCTGCTTGGGAAACCAAAACGGAGCTACATAACAGAACGGTCTTCAATGTGTGCATTCAACTTACAGAGTTAAACTCTTGTGTTGAACGGGAAGTCTGGAAATGCTTTCTGTGGAGAGATCTCAAAACAGGCATTTACAGCACTATTCCCGCATATAAGGAAATAGCAGTAAAACTCTGCCTAAAACACAGAAGCAACGTATCCTTCAATCTGATCTGCTGTGCGTTTGTTCAGCTAAGTGAGTTAAATCTCCCTTTAGATTCAGGAGGTAGAAACACGTTTCAGCTAAGTGCTGCGTTTGGACATTTCTCAGTGAATGGGAGCCTATGCTGTAAGGAGAACTGTATGCTTGGGAAACCAAAACGGAGCTACCTAACAGAACGGTCTTCAATGTGTGCATTCAACGTACCGACTTAAACTCATGTGTTGAAGGGGAAGTCTGGAAACGATTTCTGTGGAGAGATCTCAAAACAGGCATTTACAGCACTATTCCCACATATAACGAAATACCAGTAAAACTCTGCCTAAAACACAGAAGCAACGTATCCTTCAATCTGCTCTTCTGTGCGTTTGTTCAGCTAAGTGAGTTAAATCTCCCTTTAGATTCAGGAGTTAGAAACACGTTTCTGCTAATAGCTGCGTTTGGACATTTCTCAGTGAATGGGAGCCTATGCTGTAAGGCGAACTGTCTGCTTGGGAAACCAAAACGGAGCTACCTAACAGAACGGTCTTCAATGTGTGCATTCAACTTACCGAGTTAACTCGTGTGTTGAAGGGGAAGTCTGGAAATGCTTTCTGCGGAGAGATCTCAAAACAGGCATTTCAAGCACTATTAGCGCATATAACGAAATAGCAGTAAAACTCTGCCTAAACAGAGAAGCAACGTATCCTTCAATCTGCTGTGCTGTGCGTTTGTTCAGCTAAGTGAGTTAAATCTCCCTTTAGATTCAGGAGTTAGAAACACGTTTCTGCTAAGAGCTGCGTTTGGACATTTCTCAGTGAATGGGAGCCTATGCTGTAAGGAGAACTGTCTGCTTGGGAAACCAAAACGGAGCTACCTAACAGAACGGTCTTCAATGTGTGCATTCAAATTACCGAGTTAAACTCGTGTGTTGAAGGGGAAGTCTGGAAACGCGTTCTGTGGAGAGATCTCAATACAGGCATTTCCAGCTCTATTCCCGCATATAACGAAATAGCAGTAAAACTCTGCCTAAAACACAGAAGCAACGTATCCTTCAATCCGCTCTGCTGTGCGTTTGTTCACCTAAGTGAGTTAAATCTCCCTTTAGATTCCGGAGTTAGAAACACGTTTCTGCTAAGAGCTGAGTTTGGACATTTCTCAGTGAATGGGAGCCTATGCTGTAAGGAGAACTGTCTGCTTGGGAAACCAAAACGGAGCTACATAACAGAACGGTCTTCAATGTGTGCATTCAACTTACAGAGTTAAACTCTTGTGTTGAATGGGAAGTCTGGAAACGCTTTCTGTGGAGAGATCTCAAAACAGGCATTTACAGCACTATTCCCGCATATAAGGAAATAGCAGTAAAACTCTGCCTAAAACACAGAAGCAACGTATCCTTCAATCTGATCTGCTGTGCGTTTGTTCAGCTAAGTGAGTTAAATCTCCCTTTAGATTCAGGAGGTAGAAACACGTTTCAGCTAAGAGCTGCGTTTGGATATTTCTCAGTGAATGGGAGCCTATGCTGTAAGGAGAACTGTATGCTTGGGAAACCAAAACGGAGCTACCTAACAGAACGGTCTTCAATGTGTGCATTCAACGTACCGAGTTAAACTCATGTGTTGAAGGGGAAGTCTGGAAACGATTTCTGTGGAGAGATCTCAAAACAGGCATTTCCAGCACTATTCCCGCATATAAGGAAATAGCAGTAAAACTCTGCCTAAAACACAGAAGCAACGTATCCTTCAATCTGCTCTTCTGTGCGTTTGTTCAGCTAAGTGAGTTAAATCTCCCTTTAGATTCAGGAGTTAGAAACACGTTTCTGCTAATAGCTGCGTTTGGACATTTCTCAGTGAATGGGAGCCTATGCTGTAAGGCGAACTGTCTGCTTGGGAAACCAAAACGGAGCTACCTAACAGAACGGTCTTCAATGTGTGCATTCAACTTACCGAGTTAACTCGTGTGTTGAAGGGGAAGTCTGGAAATGCTTTCTGCGGAGAGATCTCAAAACAGGCATTTCAAGCACTATTAGCGCATATAACGAAATAGCAGTAAAACTCTGCCTAAACACAGAAGCAACGTATCCTTCAATCTGCTGTGCTGTGCGTTTGTTCAGCTAAGTGAGTTAAATCTCCCTTTAGATTCAGGAGTTAGAAACACGTTTCTGCTAAGAGCTGCGTTTGGACATTTCTCAGTGAATGGGAGCCTATGCTGTAAGGAGAACTGTCTGCTTGGGAAACCAAAACGGAGCTACCTAACAGAACGGTCTACAATGTGTGCATTCAAATTATCGAGTTAAACTCGTGTGTTGAAGGGGAAGTCTGGAAACGCGTTCTGTGGAGAGATCTCAATACAGGCATTTCCAGCTCTATTCCTGCATATAACGAAATAGCAGTAAAACTCTGCCTAAAACACAGAAGCAACCTATCCTTCTATCTGCTCTGCAGTGCTTTGTTCAGCTAAGTGAGTTAAATCTCCCTTTAGATTCAGTAGTTAGGAACACGTTTCTGCTAAGAGCTGCGTTTGGACATTTCTCAGTGAATGGGAGCCTATGCTGTAAGAAGAACTGTCTGCTTGGGAAACCAAAACGGAGCTACCTAACAGAACGGTCTTCAATGTGTGCATTCAACTTACCGAGTTAACTCGTGTGTTGAAGGGGAAGTCTGGAAATGCTTTCTGCGGAGAGATCTCAAAACAGGCATTTCAAGCAATATTAGCGCATATAACGAAATAGCAGTAAAACTCTGCCTAAACACAGAAGCAACGTATCCTTCAATCTGCTGTGCTGTGCGTTTGTTCAGCTAAGTGAGTTAAATCTCCCTTTAGATTCAGGAGTTAGAAACACGTTTCTGCTAAGAGCTGCGTTTGGACATTTCTCAGTGAATGGGAGCCTATGCTGTAAGGAGAACTGTCTGCTTGGGAAACCAAAACGGAACTACCTAACAGAACGGTCTTCAATGTGTGCATTCAACTTACCGAGTTATACTCGTGTGTTGAAGGGGAAGTCTGGAAACGCGTTCTGTGGAGAGATCTCAAAACAGGCATTTCCAGCTCTATTCCCGCATATAAAGAAATAGCAGTAAAACTCTGCCTAAACCACAGAAGCAACGTATCCTTCTATCTGCTCTGCAGTGCTTTTGTTCAGCTAAGTGTGTTAAATCTCCCTTTAGATTCAGGAGTTAGGAACACGTTTCTGCTAAGAGCTGCGTTTGGACATTTCTCAGTGAATGGGAGCCTATGCTGTAAGGAGAACTGTCTGCTTGGGAAACCAAAACGGAGCTACCTATCAGAACGGTCTTCAATGTGTGCATTCAACTTACCGAGTTAAACTCGTGTGTTGAAGGGGAAGTCTGGAAACGCTTTCTGTGGAGAGATCTCAAAACAGGCATTTCCAGCACTATTCCCGCTTATAACGAAATAGCAGTAAAACTCTGCCTAAAACACAGAAGCAACGTATCCTTCAATCTGCTCTTCTGTGCGTTTGTTCAGCTAAGTGAGTTAAATCTCCCTTTAGATTCAGGAGTTAGAAACAAGTTTCTGCCAAGAGCTGCGTTTGGACATTTCTCAGTGAATGGGAGCCTATGCTGTAAGGAGAACTGTCTGCTTGGGAAACCAAAACGGAGGTACCTAACAGAACGGTCTTCAATGTGTGCATTCAACTTACCGAGTTAAACTCGTGTGCTGAAGGGGAAGTCTGGAAACGATTTCTGTGGAGAGATCTCAAAACAGGCATTTCCAGAACTATTCCCGCATATAACGAAATAGCAGTAAAACTCTGCCTAAAACACAGAAGCAACGTATCCTTCAATCTGCTCTTCTGTGCGTTTGTTCAGCTAAGTGAGTTAAATCTCCCTTTAGATTCAGGAGTTAGAAACACGTTTCTGCTAAGAGCTGCGTTTGGACATTTCTCAAGGAATGGGAGCCTATGCTGTAAGGAGATCTGTCTGCTTGGGAAACCAAAACGGAGCTACCTAACAGAACGGTTTTCAATGTCTGCATTTAATTTACCGAGTTAAACTCGTGTGTTGAAGGGGAAGTCTGGAAACGCTTTCTTTGGAGAGATGTCAAAACAGGCATTTCCAGCACTATTCCCGCATATAACGAAATAGCAGTAAAACTCTGCCTAAAACACAGAAGCAACCTATCCTTCAATCTGCTCTGCTGTGCGTTTGTTCAGCTAAGTGAGTTAAATCTCCCTTTAGATTCAGGAGTTAGAAACACGTTTCTGCTAAAAGCTGCGTTTGGACATTTCTCAGTGAATGGGAGCCTACGCTGTAAGGAGAACTGTCTGCTTGGGAAAACAAAACGGAGCCACCTAACAGAACGGTCTTCAATGTGTGCATTCAACTTACCGAGTTAAAATCGTGTGTTGAAGGGGAAGTCTGGAAACGCTTTCTGTGGAGAGATCTCAATACAGGCATTTCCAGAATTATTCCCGCATATAACGAAATAGCAGTAAAACTCTGCCTAAAACACAGAAGCAACGTATCCTCCAATCTGCTCTGCTGTGCGATTGTTCACCTAAGTGAGTTAAATCTCCCTTTAGATTCCGGAGTTAGAAACACGTTTCTGCTAAGAGCTGAGTTTGGACATTTCTCAGTGAATGGGAGCCTATGCTGTAAGGAGAACTGTCTGCTTGGGACACCAAAACGGAGCCACCTAACAGAACGGTCTTCAATGTGTGCATTCAACTTACCAAGTTAACCTCGTGTGTTGAAGGGGAAGTCTGGAAACGCTTTCTGTGGAGAGATCTCAAAACAGGCATTTCCAGCACTATTCCCGCATATAACGAAATAGCAGTAAAACTCTGCCTAAAACACAGAAGCAACGTATCCTTCAATCTGCTCTGCTGTGCGTTTGTTCAGCTAAGTGAGTTAAATCTCCCTTTAGATTCAGGAGTTAGAAACACGTTTCTGCTAAGAGCTGCGTTTGGACATTTCTCAGTGAATGGGAGCCTATGCTGTAAGGAGAACTGTCTGCTTGGGAAACCAAAACGGAGCTACCTAACAGAACGGTCTTCAATGTGTGTCTTCAACTTACCGAGTTAAACTCGTGTGTTAAAGGGGAAGTCTGGAAACGCTTTCTGTGGAGAGATCTCAAAACCGGCTTTTCCAGCACTATTCCCGCATATAACGAAATAGCATTAAAACTCTGCCTAAAACACAGAAGCAACGTATCCTTCAATCTGCTCTGCTGTGCGTTTGTTCACCTAAGTGAGTTAAATCTCCCTTTAGATTCCGGAGTTAGAAACACGTTTCTGCTAAGAGCTGTGTTTGGACATTTCTCAGGGAATGGGAGCCTATGCTGTAAGGAGAACTGTCTGCTTGGGAAACCAAAACGGAGCTACATAACAGAACGGTCTTCAATGTGTGCATTCAACTTACAGAGTTAAACTCTTGTGTTGAACGGGAAGTCTGGAAATGCTTTCTGTGGAGAGATCTCAAAACAGGCATTTACAGCACTATTCCCGCATATAAGGAAATAGCAGTAAAACTCTGCCTAAAACACAGAAGCAACGTATCCTTCAATCTGATCTGCTGTGCGTTTGTTCAGCTAAGTGAGTTAAATCTCCCTTTAGATTCAGGAGGTAGAAACACGTTTCAGCTAAGTGCTGCGTTTGGACATTTCTCAGTGAATGGGAGCCTATGCTGTAAGGAGAACTGTATGCTTGGGAAACCAAAACGGAGCTACCTAACAGAACGGTCTTCAATGTGTGCATTCAACGTACCGACTTAAACTCATGTGTTGAAGGGGAAGTCTGGAAACGATTTCTGTGGAGAGATCTCAAAACAGGCATTTACAGCACTATTCCCACATATAACGAAATACCAGTAAAACTCTGCCTAAAACACAGAAGCAACGTATCCTTCAATCTGCTCTTCTGTGCGTTTGTTCAGCTAAGTGAGTTAAATCTCCCTTTAGATTCAGGAGTTAGAAACACGTTTCTGCTAATAGCTGCGTTTGGACATTTCTCAGTGAATGGGAGCCTATGCTGTAAGGCGAACTGTCTGCTTGGGAAACCAAAACGGAGCTACCTAACAGAACGGTCTTCAATGTGTGCATTCAACTTACCGAGTTAACTCGTGTGTTGAAGGGGAAGTCTGGAAATGCTTTCTGCGGAGAGATCTCAAAACAGGCATTTCAAGCACTATTAGCGCATATAACGAAATAGCAGTAAAACTCTGCCTAAACACAGAAGCAACGTATCCTTCAATCTGCTGTGCTGTGCGTTTGTTCAGCTAAGTGAGTTAAATCTCCCTTTAGATTCAGGAGTTAGAAACACGTTTCTGCTAAGAGCCTCGTTTGGACATTTCTCAGTGAATGGGAGCCTATGCTGTAAGGAGAACTGTCTGCTTGGGAAACCAAAACGGAGCTACCTAACAGAACGGTCTTCAATGTGTGCATTCAAATTACCGAGTTAAACTCGTGTGTTGAAGGGGAAGTCTGGAAACGCGTTCTGTGGAGAGATCTCAATACAGGCATTTCCAGCTCTATTCCCGCATATAACGAAATAGCAGTAAAACTCTGCCTAAAACACAGAAGCAACCTATCTTTCTATCTGCTCTGCAGTGCTTTTGTTCAGCTAAGTGAGTTAAATCTCCCTTTAGATTCAGTAGTTAGGAACACGTTTCTGCTAAGAGCTGCGTTTGGACATTTCTCATTGAATGGGATCCTATGCTGTAAGGAGAACTGTCTGCTTGGGAAACCAAAACGGAGCTACCTAACAGAACGGTCTTCAATGTGTGCATTCAACTTACCGAGTTAAACTCCTGTGTTGAAGGGGAAGTCTGGAAACGATTACTGTGGAGAGATCCCAAAACAGGCATTTCCAGCACTATTCCCGAATATAACGAAATAGCAGTAAAACTCTGCCAAAAACACAGAAGAAACGTATGCTTCAATCTGCTCTGCTGTGCGTTTGTTCAGCTAAGTGAGTTAAATCTCCCTTTAGATTCAGGAGTTAGAAACACGTTTCTGCTAAGAGCTGCGTTTGGACATTACTCAGTGAATGGGAGCCTATGCTGTAAGGAGAACTGTCTGCTTGGGAAACCAAAACGGAGCTACCTAACAGAACGGTCTTCAATGTGTGCCTTCAACATACCGACATAAACCCGTGTGTTGAAGGGGAAGTCTGGAAACGCTTTCTGTGGAGAGATCTCAAAACAGGCATTTCCAGCACTATTCCCGCATATAACGAAATAGCAGTTAAACTCTGCCTAAAACACAGAAGAAACGTGTCCTTCAATCTGCTCTGCTGTGCGTTTGTTCACCTAAATGAGTTAAATCTCCCTTTAGATTCAGGAGTTAGAAACACGTTTCTGCTAACCGCTGTGTTTGGACATTTCTCAGTGAATGGGAGCCTATGCTGTATGGAGAATTGTCTGCCTGTGAAACCAAAACGGAGCTACCTATCAGAACGGTCTTCAATGTGTGCATTCAACTTACCGACATAAACCGGTTTGTTGAAGGGGAAGTCTGGAAACGCTTTCTGTGGAGAGATCTCAAAACAGGCATTTCCAGCACTATTCCCGCATATAACGAAATAGCAGTAAAACTCTGCCTAAAACACAGAAGCAACGTATCCTTCAATCTGCTCTGCTGTGCGTTTGTTCAGCTAAATGAGTTATATCTCCCTTTAGATTCAGGAGTTAGAAACACGTTTCTGCTAAGAGCTGCCTTTTTACATTTCTCAGTGAATGGGAGCCTATGCTGTAAGGAGAACTGTCTGCTTGTAAAAAAAAACGGAGCTACCTAACAGAACTGTCTTCAATGTGTGCATTCAACTTACCGAGTTAAGCTCGTGTGTTGAAGGGGAAGTCTGGAAACGGTTTCTGTGGATAGATCTCAAAACAGGCATTTCCAGCACTATTCCCGCATATAACGAAATAGCAGTAAAACTCTGCCGAAAACACGGAAGAAACGTATGCTTCAATCTGCTCTGCTCTGCGTTTGTTCAGCTAAGTGAGTTAAATCTCCCTTTAGATTCAGGAGTTAGAAACACGTTTCTGCTAAGAGTTGCGTTTGGACAATTCTCAGTTAATGGGAGCCTACGCTGTAAGGAGAACTGTCTGCTTGTGAAACCAAAACGGAGCTACCTAACAGAACGGTCTTCAATGTGTGCATTCAACTTACCGAATTAAACTCGTGTTTTAAAGGGGAGGTCTTGAAACGCTTTCTGTTGAGAGATCTCAAAACAGGCATTTTCAGCACTATTCCCGCATATAACGAAATAGCAGTAAAACTCTGCCTAAAACACAGAAGAAACGTATCATTCAATATGCTCTGCTGTGCGTGTGTTCAGCTACGTGAGGTAAATCTCCCTGTAGATTCAGGAGTTAGAAACACGTTTCTGCTAAGACTTGGGTTTGGACATTTCTCAGTGAATGGGAGCCTATGCTCTAAGGAGAACTGTCTGCTTGTGAAACCAAAACGGGGCTACCTAACAGAACGGTCGTCAATATGTGCATTCAACTTACAGAGTTGTACTCGTGTGTTGAAGGGGAAGTCTGGAAACTCTCTCTGTGGAGAGATCTCAAAAGAGGCATTTCCAGCACTATTCCCGCATATAACGAAATAGCAGTAAAACTCTGCCTAAAACACAGAAGAAACGTATACTTCAATATGCTCTGCTGTGCGTTGGTTCAGCTAAGTGAATTAAATCTCCCTTTAGATTCAGGTGTTAGAAACACGTTTCTGCTAAGAGATGTGTTTGGACATTTCTCAGTGAATTGGAGCCTACGCTGTAAGGAGAACTGTCTGCTTGTGAAACCTAAACGTAGCTACCTAACAGAACTGTCTTCAATGTGTGCATTCAACTTACAGAGTTAAGCTCGTGTGTTGAAGGGGAAGTCTGGAAACGCTTTCTGTGGAGAGATCTCAAAACAGGCATTTCCAGCACTATTCCCACATATAATGAAAGAGCAGTAAAACTCTGCCTAAAACACAGAAGCAACGTATCCTTCAATCTGCTCTGCTGTGCGTTTGTTCAGCTAAGTGAGTTAAATCTCCTTTTAGATTCAGGAGTTAGAAACACGTTTCTGCTAAGAGCTATGTTTGGACATTTCTCTGTGAATGGGAGCCTATGCTGTAAGGAGAACTGTCTGCTTGTGAAACCAAAACGGAGGTACATAACAGAACGGTCTTAAATTCCTGCATTCAACTTACCGAGTTAAACTCGTGTGTTGAAGTGGAAGTCTGGAAACGCTTTCTGTGGAAAGATCTCAAAACAGGCATTTCCAGCACTGTTCCCGCATATAACAAAATAGCAGTAAAACTCTGCCTAAAACACAGAAGCAACGTATCCTTCAATCTGCTCTGCTGTACGTTTGTTCAGCTAAGTGAGTTAAATCTCCCTTTAGATTCAAAATTTAGAAATACGTTTCTGCTAAGGACGGCATTTGGACATTTCTCAGTGAATGGGAGCATAAGCTGTAAGGAGAACTGTCTGCTTGGGAAACCAAAACGGAACTACCTAACAGAACGGTCTTCAATGTGTGCATTCAACTTACCGAGTTAAACCCGTGTGTTGAAGGGGAAGTCTGGAAACGCTTTCTGTGGAGAGATCTCAAAACAGGCATTTACAGCACTATTCCCGCATATAACGAAATAGCAGTAAAAGTCTGCCTAAAACACAGAAGCAGCGTATCCTTCAATCTGCTCTGCTGTGCGTTTGTTCAGCTAAGTGAGGTAAATCTCCCTTTAGATTCAGGAGTTAGAAACACGTTTCTGCTAAGAGCTGCGTTTGGACATTTCTCAGTGAATGGGAGCCTATGCTGTAAGGAGAACTGTCTGCTTGGGAAACCAAAACGGAGCTACCTAGCAGAACGGTCTTCAATGTGTGCATTCAGCTTACCGAGTTAAACTCGTGTGTTGAAGGGGAAGTCTGGAAACGCTTTCTGTGGAGAGATCACAAAACAGGCATTTCCAGCACTATTCGCGAATATAACGAAATAGCAGTAAATCTCTGCCGAAAACACAGAAGAAACGTATGCTTCAATCTGCTCTGCTGTGCGTTTGTTCAGCTAAGTGAGTTAAATCTCCCTTTAGATTCAGGAGTTAGAAACACGTTTCTGCTAAGAGCTGCGTTTGGAGATTACTCAGTGAATGGGAGCCTATGCTGTAAGGAGAACTGTCTGCTTGTGAAACCAAAACGGAGCTACCTAACAGAACGGTCTTCAATGTGTGCATTCAACATACCGACATAAACCCGTGTGTTGAAGGGGAAGTCTGGAAACGCTTTCTGTGGAGAGATCTCAAAACAGGCATTTCCAGCACTATTCCCGCATATAACGAAATAGCAGTAAAACTCTGCCTAAAACACAGAACAAACGTGTCCTTCAATCTGCTCTGCTGTGCCTTTGTTCAGCTAAATGTGTTAAATCTCCCTTTAGATTCAGGAGTTAGAAACACGTTTCTGCTAACCGCTGTGTTTGGACATTTCTCAGTGAATGGGAGCCAATTCTGTATGGAGAACTGTCTGCTTGTGAAACCAAAACGGAGCTACCTATCAGAACGGTCTTCAATGTGTGCATTCAACTTACCGACATAAACCGGTGTGTTGAAGGGGAAGTCTGGAAACGATTTCTGTGGAGAAATCTCAAAACAGGCATTTCCAGTACTATTCCCGCATATAACGAAATAGCAGTAAAACTCTGCCTAAAACACAGAAGGAACTTATCCTTCAATCTGCTCTGCTATGCGTTTCTTCAGCTATATGAGTTATATCTCCCTTTAGATTCATGAGTAAGAAACACGTTTCTGCTAACCGCTGTGTTTGGACATTTCTCAGTGAATGGGAGCCTATGCTGTAAGGAGAACTGTCTGCTTTTGAAACCAAAACGGAGCTACCTAACAGAACGGTCTTCAATGTGTGCATTGAACTTACCAAGTTAAAATCGTGTGTTGAAGGGGATGTCTTGAAATGCTCACTGTGGAGAGATCTCAAAACAATCATTTCCAGCACTATTCCCGCATATAACGAAATAGCAGTAAAACTCTGCCTAAAACACAGAAGCAACGTATCCTTCAATCTGCTCTGCTGTGCATTTGTTCAGCTAAGTGAGTTAAATCTCCCTTTAGATTCAGGAGTTAGAAACACATTTCTGCTAAGAGCTGCATTTGGACATTTCTCAGTGAATGCGAGCCTATGCTGTAAGGAGAACTGTCTGCTTTTGAGACGAAAACGGAGCTACCTAACAGAACGGACTTCAATGTGTCCATTAAACTTACTGAGTTAAACTCGTGTGTTGCAGGGGAAGTTTGGAAACGCTTTCATTGGAGAGATCTCAAAACAGGCATTTCCAGCACTATTCCCGCATATAACGAAATAGCAGTAAAATTCTGCCTAAAACACAGAAGCAACGTATCCTTCAATCTGCTCTGCTGTTCTTTTGTTCAGCTAAGTGAGTTAAATCTCCCTTTAGATTCAAGAGTTAGAAACACGTTTCTGCTAAGAGCTGCTTTTGGACATTTCTCAGTGAATGGGAGCCTGTGCTGTAAGGAGAACGGTCTGCCTGGGAAACCAACGCGGAGCTACCTAACAGAACGGTCTTCAATGTGTGCATTCAACTTACCGACTTAAACCCGTGTGTTAAACGGGAAGTCTGGAAAAGCGTTCTATAGAGAGATCTCAAAACAGGCATTTCCAGCACTATTCCCGCATATAACGAAATAGCAGTAAAACTCTGCCTAAAACACAGAAGAAACGTATCCTTCAATCTGATCTGCTCTGCGTTTGTTCAGCTAAATGAGTTAAATCTCCCTTTAGATTCAGGAGTTAGAAACACGTTTCTGCTAACCGCTGTGTTTGGACATTTCTCAGTGAATGGGAGGCTATGCTGTAAGGAGAACTGTCTGCTTGTGAAACCAAAACGGAGCTACCTAACAGAACTGTCTTCAATGTGTGCATTCAACTTACAGAGTCAAACTCGTGAGTTGAAGGGGAAGTCTGGAAACGCTTTCTGTGGAGAGATCTCAAAACAGGCATTTCCAGCACTATTCCCGCATATAACGAAATAGCAGTAAAACTCTGCCTAAAACACAGAAGCAACGTATCTTTCAATCTGCTCCGCTGTGCGTTTGTTCAGCTAAGTGAGTTAAATCTCCCTTTAGATTCAGGAGTTAGAAACACATTTCTGCTAAGAGCTGCGTTTGGACATTTCTCAGTGAATGGGAGCCCATGCTGTAAGGAGAACTGTCTGCTTGTGAGACCAAAACGGAGCTACCTAACAGAACGGACTTCAATGTGTCCATTCAACTTACCGATGTAAACTCGTGTGTTGAAGGGGAAGTCTGGAAACGCTTTCTGTGGAGAGATCTCAAAACAGGCATTTCCATCACTATTCCCGCATATAACGAAATAGCAGTAAAACTCTGCCTAAAACACAGAAGCAACGTATCCTTCAATCTGCTCTGCTGTGCGTTTGTTCAGCTAAGTGAGTTCAATCTCCCTTTAGATTCAGGAGTTAGAAACAAGTTTCTGCTAAGTGCTGCGTTTGGACATTACTCAGTGAATGGGAGCCTATGCTGAAAGGAGAACTGTCTGCTTGTGAAAAAAGTACGGAGCTACCTAACAGAACTGTCTTCAATGTGTGCATTCAACTTACCGACTTAAACTCGTGTGTTGAAGGGGAAGTCTGGAAACGCTTTCTGTGGAGAGATCTCAAAACAGGCATTTCCAGCACTATTCCCGCATATAACGAAATAGCAGTAAAACTCTGCCTAAAACACAGAAGCAACGTATCCTTCAATCTGCTCTGCTGTTCTTTTGTTCAGCTAAGTGAGTTAAATCTCCCTTTAGATTCAGGAGTTAGAAACACGTTTCTGCTAACAGCTGCGTTTGGACATTCTTCAGTGAATTTGAGGCTATGCTGTAAGGAGAACTGTCTGCTTGGGAAACCAAAACCGAGCTACCTAACAGAACGGTCTTCAATGTGTGCATTGAATTTAGCGAGTTAAACTCGTGTGTTGAAGGGGAAGTATGGAAACACTCTCTGTGGAGAGATCTCAAAACAGGCATTTCCAGCACTATTCCTGAATATGACGAAATAGCAGTAAAACTCTGCCTAAATCACAGAAGCAATGTATCCTTCAATCTGCTCTTCTGTGCGTTTGTTCAGCTAAGTGAGTTAAATCTCCCTTTAGAATCAGGAGTTGGAAACACGTTTCTGCTAAGTGCTGCATTTGGACATATCTCAGTGAAAGGGAGCCTATGCTGTAAGGAGAACTGTCTGCTTGTGAAACCAAAACGGAGCTACCTAACAGAACGGTCTTCAATGTGTGCATTCAACTTACCGACTTAAACTCCTGTGTTGAAGGGGAAGTCTGGAAACGCTTTCTGTGGAGAAATCTCAGAACAGGCATTTCCAGCACTATTCCCGCATATAATGAAATAGCAGTAAAACTCTGCCTCAAACACAGAAGAAACGTATCCTTCAATCTGCTCTGCTGTGCGTTTGTTCAGCTAAATGAGTTAAATCTTCCTTTAGATTCAGGAGTTAGAAACACGTTTCTGCTAACCGCTGTGTTTGGACATTTCTCAGTGAATGGGAGCCTATGCTGTAAGGAGAACTGTCTGCTTGTGAAACCAAAACGGAGCTACCTAACAGAACGGTCTTCAATGTGTGCATTGAAGTTACCGAGTTAAAATCGTGTGTTGAGGCAGATTTCTTGAAATGCTCTCTGTGGAGAGATCTGAAATCAGGCATTTCCAGCACTATTCCCGCATATAACGAAATAGCAGTAAAACTCTGCCTAAAACACAGAAGCAACGTATCCTTCAATCTGCTCTGCTGTGCGTTTGTTCAGCTAAGTGAGTTAAATCTCCCTTTAGATTCAGGAGTTAGAAACACGTTTCTGCTAAGAGCTGCGTTTGGACATTACTCAGTGAATGGAAGCCTATGCTGTAAGGAGAACTGTCTGCTTGTGAAACCAAAACGGATCTACCTAACAGAACGGTCTTCAATGTGTGCATTCAACTTACAGACATAAACCCGTGTGTTGAAGGGGAAGTCTGGAAACGCTTTCTGTGGAGAGATCTCAAAACAGGCATTTCCAGCACTATTCCCGCATATAACGAAATAGCAGTAAAAGTCTGCCTAAAACACAGAAGCAGCGTATCCTTCAATCTGCTCTGCTGTGTGTTTGTTCAGCTAAATGAGTTAAATCTCACTGTAGATTCAGGAGTTAGAAACACGTTTCTGCTAAGAGCTGCTTTTGGACATTTCTTAGTGAATGGGAGCCTATGCTGTAAGGAGAACTGTCTGCTTGTGAGACCAAAACGGAGCTACCTAACAGAACGGACTCCAATGTGTGCATTCAACTTACAGAGTTAAACCTGTGTGTTGAAGGGGATGTCTGGAAAAGCTTTTGTGGAGAGATCTCAAAACAGGCATTTCCAGCACTATTCCCGCATATAACGAAATAGCAGTGAAACTCTGCCTAAAACACAGAAGCAAAGTATCCTTCAATCTGCTCGACTGTTCTTTTGTTCAGCTAAGTGAGATAAATCTCCCTTTAAATTTAGGAGTTAGAAACACGTTTCTGCTAAGAGCTGCTTTTGGACATTTCTCAGTGAATGGGAGCCTATGCTGTAAGGAGAACTCTCTGCTTGGGAAACCAACACGGAGCTACCTAACAGAACGGTCCTCAATGTGTGCATTGAACGTAGCGAGTTAAAATCTTGTGTTGAAGGGAAGTATGGAAACACTCTCTGTGGAGAGATCTCAAAACAGGCATTTCAAGCACTATTCCCGCATATAACGAAATAGCAGTAAAACTCTGCCTAAAACACAGAAGCAACGTATCCTTCAATCTGCTGTGCTGTGCGTTTGTTCAGCTAAGTGAGTTAAATCTCCCTTTAGATTCAGGAGTTAGAAACACGTTTCTGCTAATAGCTGCGTTTGGACATTTCTCAGTGAATTTGAGGCTATGCTGTAAGGAGAACTGTCTGCTTGGGAAACCAAAACCGATCTACCTAACAGAACGGTCTTCAATGTGTGCATACAACTTACCGAGTTAAACTCGTGTGTTGAAGGGGAAGTCTGGAAACGCTTTCTGTGGAGAGATCTCAAAACAGGCATTTCCAGCACTATTCCCGCATATAACGAAATAGCAGTAAAACTCTGCCTAAAACACAGAAGCAACATATCCTTCAATCTGCTCTGCTGTGCGTTTGTTCAGCTAAGTGAGTTAAATCTCCCTTTAGATTCAGGAGTTAGAAACACGTTTCTGCTAAGAGCTGCGTTTGGACATTTCTCAGTGAATGGGAGCCTATGCTGTAAGGAGAACTGTCTGCTTGGGAAACCAAAACGGAGCTACCTAACAGAACGGTTTTCAATGTGTGCATTCAAATTACCGAGTTAAACTCGTGTGTTGAAGGGGAAGTCTGGAAACGCTTTCTGTGGAGAGATCTCAAAACAGGCATTTCCAGCACTATTCCCGCATATAACGAAATAGCAGTAAAACTCTGCCTAAACACAGAAGCAACGTATCCTTCAATCTGCTCTGCTGTGCGTTTGTTCAGCTAAGTGAGTTAAATCTCCCTTTATATTCAGGAGTTAGAAACACGTTTCTGCTAAGAGCTGA